>CAWUFW010000448.1:100000-2500000 GCA_963921515.1 Calotriton arnoldi
TCTTGTCGTGTGCATTAGGAGTTTTGCCAACAACAGACTGGGTGTCTGGCCAGGTTCTGTTAAAAAGGTTCCGTCTACATTCACACCCTCCAGCCATTGGGCCAGCCACTGCATCGGGGCCGCAAGCTGATACAGCTTGAAGTCAGGAACTCCCAAACCTCCCGTATCTAAAGGGTGTTTCAATAGAAAGACGGCACGCAATTGGGCAAAGGCGGGTGCATGTCACTTTTGCATCCGCCTACTGCTTGCGAGAGCGAGCATCAGCGCCATCTGTTTCCAATTATCGCGCCCGCGTCTCGCGTTAATTGGAAACAGATGGCGCTCGCGCTGGCCCTGGCTTTTTTTTTCCCTTTTAGAGGGAATAAGGCCGCGCTTGTTACTCTTGGCCCTTCTCGGAATAGTAAGATTTATTACTTTGTTTTTTTAATTTAGTGAAATGTCTTGCACGTTTTTGCTTTTTTTGTAGCTCTGTTTACTTTTTTACAAGGGCATATGTTTAATAATAGTGTCCGCATCTTTATTGTTGCGCAAATCGACCGACTCGAACGATGTCGCATTAAGCTGGATGTAAATACTCTCCCCAAAACATTGGACCGTTGTTAACTTGTATGTGGTCAGCAGTTTGAAGATTTTCATTCTGTGGCACAGCACCGTCCAGCTGACCGCCCCTCGGCGCTTCCAAAACGAAATTAAGAACTGCCTTGTTTAAACAAAAAAAAGTTGTTAATCCATTCAGCTAAAGCCATAGGCCACAACACCAGGGTATTGGAGTGAAAATGCGTGTTTAGTTTGAAATGCCCAGAGGGAAACCGTATGCAAGCTGCGTTCTTTTTCACACTCCAACTTTTATGAAATGCATTTGTTGAGGCCAGCATTTTCCCTCCAGTTCTATCGTTTTTGTTGTTTTGCACATCTGATGATAACTGCCCGTTTCATGCGTTTCCCGCCTTATAACCATGCCTCCCTGTCTACGCATCGTGGGTTCATTGGTTGACACCCCCCTTACACCGGCTCTCATTGCTTGCATAGAACTTGCTGTGGAACATAGAACTTGCTTGCTTCGCCTGCACGACTTCGTACTATACAGTGAGGACTTATTGAAGGACCGTACTCCTTTCAAACCGTTTGACAGCCGCTTCTCATGTCCTTTGTCTTTTACATTGAAGTGATGTAAATGAGGCAAATGCTTCATGCTCATTTAAAATTGATCCGAGCCCCGCGCTGTGAGTTGTTGGAAATTTCTCAAAAGCAACTCGGCAGCTTTTTTATAGTGGTTAGGTGTGAGCACCGAGCTGCTCCTCTTTGATAAGACCCGAAATGCATCTGGTGTTCTTGTGCTCCTGTGCAGACAGGATGTGGCTTGGCAGTTATTACAGACAGGTCTTCTAGTTAGATCAAAATTGTTTTGCATATGGCTGCCCACTTTTGAATTCCTTTTACGGAACTAAAATGACGAAATGGCATGCCACAAAGAGGAATATCACGGTTAAAGGGTTTCCATCCATCCCCTGACCATTGTTGAGTCAACCTGTTGAGACACTATTGGAAATTGTTGTCAATCAGTCAAAAGCTTTATTCGGCTAACATGATAGCCATAAAGTGCTTGCTAACAACAATAAATATTAAGAATTTAAATTCAAGTAAAAACAAGCATTGGCATAGCCAATAGGTCTCGCCTTTGGGACCTTATAAGTGTTTAGTTATCCAGCATAATATCCTTCGTGCAACAACATCAACTGTTGCATGGCTAAACACTTATAAGGTCCCAAAGGCGAGACCTATTGGCTATGCCAATGCTTGTTTCAAGGATATCCTGGCCATGATGGGGAGACGCAATGTGCCCCAAAACTGGACATTAGATCTAAGGGATCTCAGCGCTTTCCCCAAATTCCCTTCTCTCAGGTCCTCCAAAGAATGGAAGATCTGATTGCCCAGATATCGGAAGGTTTCCAACGCCCAATTTATGTCCGCAGGCACCCCCAGCGGGCGCACTACAGGTTCAGCCACGGGAAAGAGATATGTCTTATGTTTATTGACTCGTAATCCTGACAGGTCCCCAAACATCTCCAAATGTCGCAGAACCGTGTCTGTCCCCCCAGCCGCATCACGGAGATACACTAATAAATCATCGGCTTATAGGGAGATAATGTGTCCTTCCCCCCCCTAGGGTCAACCCCTTGCCCTCACCTCCCTGCCGAAACAACTCAGCCAGAGGCTCTATCGCCAAGGCGAATGAAAGTGGCGACAAGGGGCAGCCCTGACGGGTGCCACGTGCCACCCGGTACTGGGAGGAAATAGTTTTACCAGTTCTGACCCTGGCCGTGGGGAAAGTATACAACAATCGTACCCAAGCCACCCAGTCATCCCCCATACCAAAACGCTTCATAACCGCCAACAGGCAGTCCCATCCTACGGTATCAAAAGCCTTTTCTAGGTCAATTGATAAAATAGCAGCCTGTTGAAGAGCGGGCGCTTCAGGGTGGTAAAGTACAGAGTACAATCGACGGAGGTTGTACGAGGTGTTGCGGGAGGGAATAAATCAGTTTTGGTCCGGGTGGACCAGGTCCCGCATGTGCGGAAGCAGCCGAAACGCCAGCACTTTGCTAAGGATCTTAAAATCAGTATTGAGCATGGAGAGGGGCCTAAAATCTGTCACTTCAGCGTCCAGGGACGCCGTCTTAGGAAGCGGGACCACCAACGCATCTCGCGTAGTATCCGGCAGGCAACCCGCTTAAAGAGATTCCGCATACAGCGTCACCAGCTTTGGTGCTAACTCACTCCTATATTTCTTATAGAATTCCCCCGGCAAGCCATCTGGGCTGGGAGTTTTCCCATTAGCCGTAGCGGCAATAGCACCCTGCACCTCTTCCAGGGTCACCGGCCCACCCAGGTCCGCGCTCGCCTCCTCAACTAGTGTATGAAGACCGAGCGGCTCTAAAAAAGCCTCAACAGCTATATTGGAAGGGCCCGGGGGGGCAGCATATAGGGATTTATTGTAATCCCTAAACAGTATATTGATATCACTTGGGTCGTGCAGGGTCACACCATCTATCCTCCTTATGCGCATAATTGGGGATCCCTGCGTCTCGGGCTGCACCAGCCAGGACAACAAGCGACCAGCCCGTCCCTCCTCTCCTAGTACCCCATCCACATAAGTCTTGTAATCATGGGACTTGAGCCGTTCCATTGTAGAGGCGTATTGCTCACGTTTATCCAAGAGGCGCGCACGAGCCTGGGCGTCGCGCCCCTGGAGAATATCCAACTCCTGTATTCCCCCCTCCTGTTCTAGCAGTTCGCGGTGTAGCTCCCTACGCACACCCACAGTTTGCCCCATGCAATGTCCCCGCACCACCACCTTAAACGCTTCCCACTCAATCAAAGCAGTAGAGGCTGAACGCTCATTATCAACAAAGTAGTCACAAATTAAGGATTGCAGGGCGTCCGCAAAGGGAACATCCTCGAGGGACCCTGGAGTGAGGCGCCATGTTGGTATTGGGGGGTCTGTCCCCATGTGGGCGGAACGTCCACAACAATGGACTATGATCAGACAAGGTGCGCCCCAGATATTCTGTATGCGTGATAGTCACTAAGGTTGGGGGAGCACCAAAAGGCATCTAAGCGGGTGTGGAGTTGGTGCATGGGGGAGTAAAAGGAGTATTCTCGCACGTCTGTGTTGTATCCTCCAGACATCGTTCAACCCCCAATGGGACATCCAATCACACAGACCAGCCACCACTCTGCGGGTCTGGGCTCCGGGCAGAGGGGGATGTGAGCGATCCAGGTTCACATTGATTACCCCATTGAAATCCCCACCTATAAGTACTGTGCCTACCATCATGTTTGCCATACGAATCGATATGTCAGCCATATAGGCCAATTGGGCCTGATTGGGGGCATACACACAGCCCAGCGTAACCTCCCTTCCATACAGCCTCCCCAATAGAAAGACAGACATGCCCTCTTTATCTATAACAGATCGTATAAGTTCAAAAGGCACTCCCGCTCGAATCCAAATTAAGGCCCCCCCCGGGCGTAGGCCGAGAAAGACGTGGCATACACTTGCCCCCTCCATCGTCTACGTAGCCTCTCCACCTCCTTTTGAAGCAAATGAGTTTCCTGCAGGAAGGCTACCTGGACCCCCGCCTTTTAAGATAATTATGAATACTGTGGCGCTTAGACATGGATCCCAACCCCCTAATATTCCATGTAAGAAATTTCAGCGTCTGTTGCGTAGCCATTTACCAATTAAGTATCCCCCCCCACCCACCCGGCCAAAAATGTAACACAGCACCCACATCATAGACAAGACAGGTCTTATGCCAAAAAGAAACCAAAGCAAAACGAGTAAAGGGCAAAAAGGAATTAACAGATCCCAACATGGACCAACTCCCCATCCCCAGAGCAGCATAACAACGGCCACCCACCCAAACCCTCCACATCTTATACAGTCAGTCGAGGCCCAAACCACCTATGGTATGGTCCTACAAGGGGGGGTCGTGACCCAGGCAAGAGTCTCAAGTGTTTGGGTAGTATACCAGAGGGACTTGCCGAGCACCGACCGTCTCTTTAATCAAACCTGAACCGTGTTACCTTATTGTTCTTGTACGGCCCCTCCACCTCCCGAAGCCCAAACTCCACCTGGCATTCCCCTCTATACGATCTCATCTGCTGATCGCGGGATGACCTTTGGCAAAATTAAACTGTCTGCATTAGAAGAGTCTGTGCCGATTTTTTCCCCCCCCGTGCACCTCGGCGAGCGCAAGCCCACCTCAGACTGTTGCTTGTCGTCCTGCATCATCTCTGCCACCGCCTGTAGTGCCGCCGCAACGCGCGCTGTTTGCGCAGGGCTCGGCTTCTTTGGGGCTTTCCGCTGCAGTCTTCTCCTAGATCGTTTTCCAGTTCGCCGGGTCTGACGAGGTGGCACCTGCTCTTGCACCGTCCGAGGCACCCCAGTCTTGTACTCTTCCAGCCAATCCCAGGCCGCAGAGGCAGTATCACAAAAGTGCGTCTTGCCATCCTCAATGATTTGTGGCAGGGAAGATAAGAGAGCATTGGAGACCCTTCGCTCTCAACGCCCTCTTGACCTCCAGAAAAGAGGCTCGATTCCGTTGTACCTCAAGGGTATAATCCGGGAATATTGAGACCTTGCTGTTGTTCACCTCAAACGTACCATTGGAGCGAGCTCTCTGGAGTAGGATGTCCCTGTCCCTGTAATGCAGCAATTTGGCCACCACTGGTCTCGGGGGACGGCCCGGCGGCCACGCCGGGACCCGGTGCGCTCTCTCCAGAGTGTAAAATTGCGTTAATCCCTCCGGAGCTACAACTGTGCGCAGCCAGGGCTCAAGGTAGGACATCATGTCTCTGCTTTCAATTCCCTCCGGGAGACCCAGGACGCGAATGTTATTCCTCCGGTTGCGCACTTCACTGTTCTACGTTCAAGTAATTTAACCCTGTCGGTGATGTCCACCATTTGCTTAATCGTCGCCTGGTGGGCCGGGGACAGTTTCCCCAAGGGAGAATTCCACCACCTTCACCCGGTCACTAAGTTTCTGATGTTCAGCACGCAAGAGGCCCATTCCCACAGACACTGTGCTGATATCTTGGTGCAGTGTCTCCTTAGTGTCCGAAATTGCCTCCAGGATCTTCGCCAACTGCTGCTGCACAGGATCTTCCATTCCTTGCGTCTCCGGGGCGTTTCGAGTTGGCCCCCTCTGGCCCTCTCCCAGCTCCGGGGCAGACTCCTGGGCTTTCCCTCTGGGTTTGCCAGGGCTGCGCCACAAGGGCGTCAACGCCCTAGTGCAGTCCAAAACGCTCCTCGGCCCAAACACCACAAAGCCAGGCACTGTAGGAACAGCTGGCAGGGTCCCCGGACATATAACCCCTAACCTCTGTGGGGCGCAGTGGTGTCACCCCGTGTGGAACGCACTCCTCGGCGTTGGTCGCGGCCCAAGCCACTATTCCCCGTCGAGAGTCCGTGGCGCATCTGTGGGTCACCTTAGCGCCATGCATCATGCACCCACCGCTCCATGAATGACTGACTGAATTATTTGTTAAGCGCACTATTGCCGAGGCGTCTTGGCGCTGGGGCGTGGATGGGGTGGGAAGGCCATACCATTCTAGGATTTATCAAATAGCCAGGTTTTTAAAGCCTTCCTAAACAGAATCCTGTTGGGTTGCTGTCGCATCTGGATAGGAAGGGAGTTCCAAAGCTTAGCGGCTTGGAATAACACCCCCTTCATCATCCGGGGGCATGCAGGCATTCTCTGGCAACACTAGATGCACAAGTCTAGGGGGGGGCACACCGCAGGCCCCAGACATCTGCGCTATATCCCTCCAGGTCCAGCCCAAGATCTAACTTCCCACAGCCGGGCAATGTTTCACAGTAGAGGTCCGGGCCAGGGGTCTCCAAGATCATGAGGTCCACGTAGTTCGGGCCGTGTCCAGCCACACATCAATGCACGCCTCTAGGCATCAGGGCACACTGGTCTCCCAATGGCCCGCGAGCCGCTTCCAATATAGCCAGCTAGTTCAATGTCAAAAAGGGGAGCGGTAGGACCGGGCACAGCACGACCCCCACAATCTCTCACCGTCCACCAGCTCCAGCCCTGACAGTAAAGGGGCACAGAGAATCAGATTGGTGTGAGCGCCTGCACCGTGATCAGTCCCTCACTGCCGGTAGGGTGCCGAGGAAGCTCCGCTCCGATCACCAAGCGGGCCGTGCCACGGGTCCGCTCACCCACGAGTCAGCAAATTGCCCCCACGGGGGGGTTCTCGGGTTGCTCGCAGCTCCGGGCACCGCTCCCCTGGCTGCCCGCGTCACCTCAGGCCGCACTCGATACCCGTCGGTGCAGAAATTATGCCTCAGGGTCCGCGTCACACCGCTCTGGCCTGGTGCAGCGCGTCTCCTTCAGATTATAGATTTTCTGGGCGCCGCGACCCAGCCTCGGCCCGGCACCCTGTGTCAGCCGCCTGTCATCTCCGCGGGCCCTGTCCGGCAGCTACGCAGGCCTCAGTAGCAGTGTTAAGGCCCGGCCCCGCTGTCGTCAGAATGTCATTAGCGGGGGCAGCGGGACACCAGGAACACTCCGGTCGTGCTAGCGAGCGCGGCCGATGGCAGGAAACCGCGTTTTCCCCCCTGATAAATGGACGGTCGGTGCGGAGCTATTCGCTCACGCGTCCGCCATTGTCTGCTGCCAAGCCACGCCCCCATGTATGTGTGTATATATATATATATATATATATATATATATGTATGTATATTCAATTGTTTCCTCCTCAAAGAAAACATGCTGAGCCCAATTTCTTCAGCGTGAAATATTTTACGTATTGGTATTGGTACTGGTGGTGTGGTGGTATTGGTATTGGTGGTGGTATTGGTATTGGTGGTGGTGGTAATGGTGGTGGTATTGATGATGGTGGTATTGGAAATGGTGGTGGTATTGGCGGTGGTGGTGGTATTGGTGGTTGTGGTGGTATTGGAAATGGTGGTATTGGTGGTGGTGATGTTGGTGGTGTTTGTATTGGTGGTGGTGTTGGTGGTGTTTGTATTGGTGGTGGTGTTGATGGTGTTTGTATTGGTGGTGGTGGTATTGGTGGCGTTTGTATTATTGGTGGCGTTTGTATTATTGGTGGCGTTTGTATTATTGGTGGCGTTTGTATTATTGGTGGCGTTTGTATTATTGGTGGCGTTTGTATTATTGGTGGCGTTTGTATTATTGGTGGTGTTTGTATTATTGGTGGTGTTTGTATTGGTGTTTGTACTGGTGGTGGTATTGGCGGCGGTGGTGGTATTGGCGGCGGTGGTGGTATTGGCGGTGGTGGTATTGGCGGTGGTGGTGGTATTGGCGGTGGTGGTATTGGCGGCGGTGGTGGTATTGGCGGTGGTGGTGGTATTGGCGGCGGTGGTGGCATTGGCGGTATTGGTGGCGTCGGTGGTATTGGTGGCGTCGGCGGTATTGGTGGCGTCGGCGGTATTGGTGGCGTCGGCGGTATTGGTGGCGTCGGCGGTATTGGTGGCGTCGGCGGTATTGGTGGCGTCGGCGGTATTGGTGGCGTCGGCGGCATTGGTGGTGTCGGCGGCATTGGTGGTGGTTGTATTGGTGGTGGCGGTGGTATTGGTGGCGGTGTTGGTGGCATTGGTGGTGTTTGTATTGGGGGGTGATGGTGGTGTTGGTGGTGGTATTGGTGGGGGTGATGGTGGTGGTATTGGCAGCGGTGGTATTGGCGGCGGCGGTATTGGCGGCGGCAGTATTGGCGGTGTTATTGGTGGGGGTGGTATTGGCGGTTGTGCTGGTATTGGCGGTTGTGCTGGTATTGGCGGTGCTGGTATTGGCGGCGCTGGTATTGGCGCTGGTATTGGTGGCGCTGGTATTGGCGCTGGTATTGGTGGCGCTGGTATTGGTGGCGCTGGTATTGGTGGCGCTGGTATTGGTGGCGCTGGTATTGGTGGCGCTGGTATTGGTGGCGCTGGTATTGGTGGCGCTGGTATTGGTGGCGCTGGTATTGGCGGCGCTGGTATTGGCGGCGCTGGTATTGGCGGCGGTGGTGGTATTGGTGTCGGTGGTGGCATTGGTGGTATTGGCGGTGGTATTGGCGGTGGTATTGGCGGCGGTGGTATTGGCGGCTGCGGTATTGGCGGCTGCGGTATTGGCGGCTGCGGTATTGGCGGCGGCGGTATTGGCGGCGGCGGTATTGGCGGGGGCGGTATTGGTGGCGGTGTTTGTTTGGTGGTGGTATCGGTGGTGGTGGTATTATTGGCGGTAGTGGTGGTGGTATTATTGGCGGTAGTGGTGGTGGTATTATTGGCGGTAGTGGTGGTGGTATTATTGGCGGTAGTGGTGGTGGTATTATTGGCGGTGGTGGTATTGGTGGTGGTGGTATTGGCGGTGGTGGTAGTGGTATTGGTGGTGGTAGTGGTATTGGTGGTAGTGGTGGTGGTATTGGCGGCGGTGGTGGTATTGGCGGCGGTGGTGGTGGTATTGGTGGCGATGGTATTGGCGGCGGTGGTATTGGCGGCGGTGGTATTGGCGGCGGTGGTATTGGCGGCGGTGGTATTGGCGGCATTGGTAGTGGTGGTGGTGTTGGTGGTAGCGGTATTGGTGGTGATGGTATTGGTGTTGATGGTGGTGGTATTGGTGGTGGTGTTAATAAAACAGGCTTTTGAAAACAAGCCCTCAGGTGGTTTTAGTACAGATGACATGTAACACAGATGTGCTGTTGTCAGCTTCAGCCCATTAGTACATGATTATGTGCTACCTGGAATTCACCTGACTTAATTTGCTAATCATTTCTAAATCCATTTTACTTGGGGTGGGTTTGAAACAGACGCGAGATAATGCCGGGTTAAAGTGATTGAAAGCGGGCGCCGTGCTGCTTAAAAAAACACAAGCCGTTTCAGCTGAAGCAGCGCATGTCTGGCCTGCAGTAAGAGAAACTCGATAAAGTAAATAGTGCTTACAGACTAAATAACAGGTGCCGTGTAACAACTGAAGTAAAAGGGCCAGTCGCCATGGGAGAGTACAAATGAAGACAAGGCCGTACTAAGGAGGGACTAACAAGCCTATTAACGAATCCGAAAGCAGTATTTACGAAAGACAATGACACAAGCCAATGAAAAATATTGGAAGAGAGTGGGCGCTGCTTCTCTCCCATACTCTACTACAGCAGTGTCACAGAGCGGACAGCGCATGCGTGCTGCCGCTAGGCTCGACCAAAAAATGGCCCAGTACTCCATGCATCAACAGCAGAGTTCCGACAGTCTTGCCCACCAGATAGTTTAACCCTTTGAGGGGAAGCAACCTTGCTGAGAACTATCTATAAATGCAAATACATGTGTGCACAAGTCGGCAACAATCAGCAGGCCTCGCCTGGGAGAGTGGAGGGATGACCACTAACCCTGACATTTCACGCCGGACTGCACTCCCCTGGGTCGCTCAAGGCCATCATTTCCAACTGCTCTGGGTCGATTCTGCTGGTTGTGAATAAAAAAATTTCTAGCTTGCGCGTCAAGAATTTTCAATTTTTATTAAGGACACGGAGGCGAGGATTATGCTTCTTTCTTTACTGAAGCAAATACAGCAGCTAATTAAACTTTAAACTACATAACCCGGAAGGACAACCCCTTCCTACGTATGCACCAATCATCATACCCCCACAGGTATAAATGTCTCTGACCCCGATGCCCGTCCTCTTTCTTTGCTAAACCAACATTTAGTCCTTTAACTCGAACCCATGAACTTGAACTCCGTTGACTAAATTCATCGACTCGAACCGGAACTTCCATGAAGACGTTTCTTCACATAACTTCGACAATAATTCTTCTTAAGCCTTCAGGTCGCTTTATTTTGACCTCCTAAAAAGAGAATACAAGCCGTAATACACCATTCCTAATGTAAATTTCCAATAATATAGCATGGGTGGGTAAACCAACAATATCTTATACCAGTATTCCATTCATAAAAGCATATTAGTCCTAAATCATTGACATATGTTGACCATATCAAATCTAGGGCAGGATAGTCCTTGCCTCCGTGTCCTTAATAGAATTGAAAATTCTTGACGCGTAAGCTAGAAATTTGTTTAGTCTGTCAGTCCACGGAGGCTTCATATTATGCTAGTTTAAAGTTGAGCCACCACCGTAGTTGCTACATCAACAATTGGTTTATGATCAAACGTTTTGAAAGTTGAATCAGACGACCAATCTGCCTCAGTCATAATGTCCTCTAAACGAGAACCAGTAGAAAAAGCTTTAGAAGCCATCGCTCCCCTTACAGAATGGGCGCCAAATGCCACAGTATCAATACCTGCTTGATTCAACAACCAAGTAACCCATCTGGCCAAAGTAGCTGACGTGATTGGGCGGAAAGGTCTCTGTAATGGCATCAACATTTGACCCGCTACATCAGTCCTAAATTCCCTAGTACAATCCTCATAACATTTCAAACACTGCACCACACATAACTTGCTATGATGTGGAAAAGCAGGATAGGAAATTTAGAATTTGTCTTAGTTCTTTTTGAAATTGTAAAGGAAACTCCCGCAGGAGTAAATACTCTACCTGCTAGGTCCAGTGCTCGCATGTCTGACACCCGTCTACAGGATATTAAACACAACAGTAATGTAAGCTACGCAGACAACTGCTTGCAAGATAATCTGTCATTTGCTGGCCAATTTCTAAGAAATCTCAAAACCACATCAACGTCCCACAGAGTGGAATGTCTGGGTTTTGGAGGATTCACCAATCTAATGCCCCTTACCACCTTACAGACCAAGGGATGTTCCCCCACAGGTTTACCATCCACATGGGGGTGTCCTGCGAAGATGGCAGAACAGAAATTGTTCACCGTCCGATAAGCCATACCTGAGTTCGCCAATTCTGACAGAAAATTAACGATCATATGGATTTTGGATTCCACGGGATCCCCTTGCCGTTCAGAACACCAACTAACCCATCTACGCCAAGCTGATTCATATCGTTTATGCGTAGCGGGTGCCCAGGACTGTGACAAGAAAAACAGTGCTTCTTGTGAAACTCCTGGCATTTGCCAGCGTCTCCTGAAAGTCTCCATGCCATGAGGGACAACTGCTCCTGTACCACTAGTGGATGAGGAAGACCCAGAGGGTCCACAAGTATCTCTGGAAATGACTGTAGACGTATTGGTGGAGCACAAGACAAGGCTAGTATCACTGGAAGCCAAGCTTGTGCTCTCCAGCATGGTGAGATCAGTATCACCTCTGCCGTTTGCCTGCGGATCTGTGCTAATACCCTCGGTATCATGCCGAACGGGGGAAAAGCATATAGCGTACCAGTCGTCCACGATTGAAGGAATGCGTCCGAGTTGATCGCCAGCGGATCTGGTCGCCAACTGTAGAATTGAGGAAGTTCAATCAATCAATCAATCACGGCATTTATAGAGCGCGCTACTCACCCGGGAGGGTCTCAAGGCGCTGGGGGAGGGGGTAAGTTACTGCTCGAACAGCCAGGTCTTGAGCTGCTTCCTGAAGGAGAGATGGTCCTGGGTTCGCCGAAGGTGAGTGGGGAGGGAGTTCCAGGTCTTGGCTGCCAGGTAGGAGAAGGATCTTCCTCCGGCGGTGGTTCTGCGGATGCGTGGTACGGTGGCGAGGGTGTGGCTGGTTGATCGTAGCTGGCGTGTGGGCGTGTAGAAGGTCATGCGGTCGTTGAGGTACTTTGGGCCCAGGTCGTGGAGGGCCTTGTGTGCGTGGGTGAGGAGTCTGAACGTTATTCTCTTGCTGACGGGGAGCCAGTGCAGGTCTTTCAGGTGTCCGGTGATGTGGCTGTGTCGGGGGATGTCCAGGATGAGTCGTGCGGAGGCGTTCTGGATGCGCTGGAGTCTTTTTGAAGTTTGGCTGTGGTTCCGGCGTAGAGGGTGTTCCCATAGTCCAGTCGGCTGGTGACGAGTGCCTGGGTGACGGTCTTCCTGGTTTCAGTGGGGATCCATCTGAAGATCTTGCGGAGCATGCGCAGGGTGTTGAAGCATGAAGATGAGACGGCGTTGACTTGTCTGGTCATCGACAGGGAGGAGTCCAGGATGAAGCCCAGGTTGCGTGCGTGGTCCGTTGGCTTGGGCGCGGTGCCCAGGGCCGGGGGCCACCAGGAGTCGTCCCAGGCGGAGGGTGATGAGCCCAGGATGAGGACTTCCGTCTTGTCTGAGTTCAGTTTAAGGCGGCTGTTCCTCATCCAGTCGGCGACGTCTCTCATCCCGTCGTGTAGGTTGGCTCTGGCGGTGGTGGGGTCGTTGGTGAGGGAGAGGATCAGCTGGGTGTCGTCGGCGTAGGAGATGATGTTGAGGTTGTGTCGGCGTGCGATGGCTGCGAGGGGGCTCATGTAGACGTTGAAGAGGGTTGGGCTGAGTGAGGATCCCTGTGGAACGCCGCAGATGACTTCGGTGGCTTCGGATCTGAACGGGGGGAGGCGGACTCTCTGGGTTCTTCCGGCGAGGAACGAGATGATCCATTCCAGTGCTTTCTCTCGGATTCCGATGTTGCTGAGGCGCTTCACTAGGGTGCGGTGGCAGACGGTGTCGAACGCCGCGGGAGAGGTCCAAGAGGATGAGGGCAGCTGTTTCCCGTTGTCGGTTAGGGTTCTGATGTCGTCGGTGGCTGCGATAAGGGCGGTCTCGGTGCTGTGGTTGGCCCGAAACCCGGACTGCGAGGGGTCGAGGGATCCATTCGTCTCGAGGAAGGCGACAAGCTGTCTGTTGACGGTCTTCTCGATGACTTTGGCCGGAAACGGAAGGAGCGAGATGGGACGGTAGTTCTTAAGGTCGGTGGGGTCCGCCGTTGGTTTCTTCAGGAGGGCGGTAAGCTCGGCGTGCTTCCAGCTCTCCGGGAAGGTGGCGGTGTGGAAGGAGGAGTTGATGATGTCCCGGAGATGGGGTGCGATGGTGGCGTCGGCTTTGTTGAAGACGTGGTGTGGGCAGGGGTCGGTTGGTGATCCGGAGTGGATGGAGTTCATCGTGCGGGTGGTGTCTTCGGTGCTGATCGGGGTCCAGTTGCAGAGGGTGGTGGTGGCGGGCGTTGGTTCGGCGGTAGGGTGCGTTGTTTGTGCGTCGAAGCTGTTATGTATGTCGGTGATCTTGCGGTGGAAGAGTGAGTTGCAGAGGTCTTGCGAGGGGGTGATGTCGTTGTTTCCGGCGCTGGGGTTGGAGAACTCTTTGACGATGCTGAAAAGTTCCTTGCTGTCATGGGCGTTGTTGTCCAGTCGTTCTTTGAGTGCCGACTTCTTGGTGGCACGGATCAGCTGGTGGTGTTTGCGGGTGGCGTGCTTGAGGGCGGTCCCGTTGTCTGTGGTCTGGTCGAGTCGCCAGGTTTTCTCGAGAGTGCGGCAGTTCTTCTTGGATTCTTTGAGTTCGTTGGTGAACCAAGGGGTTTTCTTGCTTCCGGGTCTGCTGGGAGGGTTTTTTAGTGGTGCGAGGTCGTCGGCGCAGGCGGTCAGCCACTTGGCGAGGTTGCTGGCTGCTTCGTTTGGGTCCGTTGTGTTGGTGGGTGTGTTCTGGCTGAGGGAGGCGGTGAGCTGCTCGGCGGTGATCTTGCTCCAGCTCCGGCGGGGAGCCTGTTGCGGGTGGTGGTGGGTCGTAGTCGAGTGTTTAGTCTGGACGCAAACAGATCTATTGAACATGGACCCCATTTGTTCAGGGCTCTGAATAGTCTGGGATGTATCCTCCAATCGCTGGAGTCTCACAGAAACCGGGAGTTCCAGACTGCCACCACATTGGATTCGCCCGGAATGTACTCCGCCATCACCGATATGTGGTGTAGGAGACAATAGTGCCAAAAGTCTTTGGCTATCCCCACCAATAGTCGAGATCTCGTGCCACCCAGGCGATTGATGTATCTCACTGCCGACACATTGTCCATCCTCAGGAGAATACAGCAACTCGCCCTCCGCGGGGAAAGTGTTCGAATCGCAAATGAACCCGCTAGTAACTCTAGACAATTGATATGGAGTTTCAGTTCCTCCGAGGACCATCTGCCCCCCGTTTCCACTGACCCGCAACGGGCTCCCCAGCCCCAGTGGCTGGTATCTGATTCGATTACTACCTCTGGTATTGACGCGAAAATGGCCTTGCCATTCCACGCGTCCATGTGTTCCAACCACCAGGCGATCTCCGTCCTGGCCTACGAGCAGAGTAGGATCTGTTCCGCATAACTCAGACCCTTGCGTAAATGCAAGATTTTTAGTCTCTGAAGTGCCCGATAATGAAGGGATCCCGGAAATATTGCCTGAATTGAGGAAGCTAAAAGACCTACCAACCGAGCTAACGTCCTCAAGGATATAGCCGGAGAAGCTCTCCTCAACTCCTTCTTGATCGATATCCGCTCTTTGAGTGGTAGAAGTAACTGTGCTACAATGGAGTTCACCTGAAAACCCCAAAATTCCATCGACTGTGCCGGTATTAGGATAGATTTGTCTGCATTGATGATGAATCCCAACTCCTGTAGGAGCCGGATCGTCCAAGCTAGATGAAGACAAACTGTATCTGCACTCTGTGCCATGATAAGGATATCGTCTAGATAGATAATGAGTCTGACCCCCCCTCTCTCTCTCAGGTATTGAACCACAGGTTTGGGCAATTTGGTGAAACACCAAGGGGCGGACGAGAGTCCGAATGGCATGGCCGTAAATTCGAACCATTGGTTTCTCCATTGAAATTGTAGGAATCTCTGATGTGGAGGGAAAATGGGCACTGCCAGATGAGCGTCTTTTAAATCCAAGCGCACCATCCAGTCTTTCTCTAAGAAAAGATCTCTCAATAAGTGTATGCCCTCCATCTTGAAGTGGCGACACACTACCCAAGAGTTGAATTCTCTGAGATTTAACACCAGTCTGAAATCTTGATCCTTCTTCGGCACGAGAAAAATCGTGCTGACGAAGCAGTGAGGATGTGGAACAGTTTCCACTATTGCTCCTTTTGTTAGTAATGCAGTCACTTCTTTGTCTATGAAAGACATTTCTACATGGGAAAAACTGAGAGGAGACGGGACGTGTGCTTGTTGAGGGGAGGCGTAAAACTCTATTTGAAAACCCTGTACAGGCTTAGTACCCAGGGATCGTGCGTTAGTCTCCCACTTGTGTAGAAATAAAGCAATCCGACCTCCCACCGTAACATCCCCTACTTGCACCAGATTTACCTGAGTAGGAGTTATCTCCTGTGTTGTTCTGTCCCTTGTATCCTCCTCTGTTCTGCCTTCCTCTGCCACCCCGCTGGCGATTGGGATAGAAGTTGGAGCGCTGGGCTCCACCTCGGCCACGTTGCTCGAATCCTCTAGAGGTCTGGTTAAAACCTCGGCCGGTCGCTTGACCCCTGAAGTGTCCGGCCCTGTTAAAAAGGCCAGTATGAAAGACTTTGTTACGGTTGCCACATACTGTCCTAATTCCTTCACGAATTTGTCTCCAAATAAAAGTCCTTTTGCTAGGGTTCCGGCCTCAGTGGTGGCCATGTTTGCCAGTTGCAGATCGATTCGCATCAAAAAGGAACTCCTCCTTTCTGTCGAAAAGGCGCAGTTTGCGTTGCTGAGGAAACATAAAGCCCTCTGAGCCCATTCTAGAATTTTCGTGGGGTCTAGCGGTGCATTTGAATCTTTAGCCGTCACCGCTGTGTCGAGGATCTTGGTGAATGGTCCTGAGATGTCAAGCAGTTTGTCCTGACAACCCTTCCACGCTCTATCTAGGCCCTTTGCAAATTTCTTCATGGAAGTGGCCATGTTAGGGTCCAACTCAGGGGTATCCGATACCTTGCCTAGGAGAGAAGGCCGGGGGCATTCAGTTCTTCGAGTAGAACGAACCTCGTGTTCGAAACTCTGCCTAAGGTTTTCCTGCACATAATGAGCCACCTCCACACACGGAACCCATTCTGTGGATCTTGGGTGCACTATATTCTTAGGGTCAAACAATAAATTCCTATTAGGCTGTTTGTCCTCTACATTATGGAACTTGCGTTTCTGCTTTGTCGCTTTTTTCGGAACCTCCGACTCTTGATCGGACTCGGATGTGTCCGGTACGGCAGAAGAAGAATCTTCCGCCTCCCCTGGAGTTATGAGTGAGGTATCACCAGAAGGGAGGGAGCCGCCATAACCATGGTCTCATGACCGACGATGCCATGCGTGATAGAACCTTAGCCGAGGATTGACAAGATGATTCACCCAATGAGGTATTAAATTTAAGTTTCCCATAATTTTTCAGGGGTTTAGTAAAAGGTTGCAAGGCTTTTATTAATGCGCTGTTCATGAGTATCCAGGGCTTCCACCAGTTGCTCCTCCATTTGGTGCTCGTAAGGCACCTCTTCATACTCTGCATATTCCTCAAACTCAGCCCAATGGTCAACCTCCCCGGCGTAGTATGCCATCGTTTGCTATTATAGGTGTGGAGGAGATTCAGGGGGAGAGAAACCCAGGGATGACAGTCTTATAACAGTTTAAAATGAGTCACCCTGACTAACCTGTCCCTATTTATGTAAAAGAGACACCAGCCCTACAACTTACTAGACTCAGGATGTGCAGACTGTTGAAAATTCAGGTGAAGGGAGCCAACCCCTCAAACTCCCCTCAGGCAAAGCCCTTTAAACGTTTATTCCTCGTCGGGCGTTTAATGGGACCGAGGATTGAGCAGAGAACACTTGCGCATGCAGTGAGGAGCCGATCGGTAATGAAACTCCGATCCGGCTGCTTGCGCATGCGCGAGGGTAATGGCAATGAACAGAGGACTGCTCCACAAAAAATTGCCTCAGCGAGCGCCGGAGCGCATAAAACAAACAAAATTCTATCGCCAATGCGAGCGCATGAAAACGCTAAACCATTTAAACAAAATACACCATAAACAGCGTAATAATCACAATAGCATGTACAAATAAAAAGGATAAAGGTCACTTAACTTGCTGCTGCAGCACAGAAAGAGGAGGGGCATCGGGGGCCAGAGACATACCTGTGGGGGTTATGATGATTGGTGCATACGTAGGAAGGGGTTGTCCTTCCGGGTTATGTAGTTTAAAGTTTAATTGACTCCTGTATTTGCTTCAGTAAAGAAAGAGAAGCATAATGCGAAGCCTCCGTGGACTGACATAGAATTGGTTAAGCAGAGGAGAAGCAAAGCGGTGCCTGATTTTAGGATTTGAATGTCTCTATATTTGTGTGTCAGGGGACCATATTTGTGGAAGGCTCAATTGCTTAATCAGTATATACACACTTTCTTTCCTCATCAAAGCATGCCAGATCTGCAGCAAGACGCTTCCTTAAATGCTGTTGAGGACGCAATTGGAGCGCGTTGGTGGTGTTCAGATTCCTGCTGTTGCTTCGACTCGAGCTTCACTTGATTCTGGGTCAGGGGCCCTGCATACAGGGCATCACAAACCTGGCATGTGTGGAAGGTGAGGGGCTCAAAAGCTAACCTTTTGTAGTGACTATGCGCACTACAAACAGTGCAACCTGACTTCGATTCTGATGTAATCCCAAAAATGTCATCAAAGAAACTAGAAATCATTACCTTATTTAAGACTCCGTGCATGTGTCTTTGGACTGACACGTATGAAAATCTGAATAATTGGAGTTTTAAATAAAGTCATGATTGGTTTCTTGTATGCCATTTCTGAGATCACCAGAATCCCATAGCCAGGTTGCTACTGTTTGATTTATATGGGGGTGGGGGCCAGTCTTCCTCAGTACAAAACACTCGGGGATTGAAACGTTAACTTCTCGGTCGTAACCATTTTTTCATTGCTGGACTTAACGTGTTTGTGAATCTGGATTTCCAAGTAAACCTGTCTCCAAGGTTTGGACCCTTGTTCATATTGTATGTGCACTGTCTGTAATTTGCTGGTTTACGACTTTCACTTGCACCATCACCAGAGGCACCTTCTTTATATTCAAACTGTCTTGTGTCATGCATTTATGATATGTTGACATCATAAATCACACAATTAAGTATCGTGTGTTGAATATTTTGTGTGTTGATAAAGTGGAGGACATAGATTGTAGCTCCTTGTTGAAGGTTAAAATGATTTTCAAATGATTCCTAGTGGAACACAGTATTTTCATATGTATACATTACTCCGGTTCCTCGTAATAGAGGTGTCCCTTGTTTGGTTAGGATGTATAGCTTTGGCATGATATGGGGCCATTTTCCTCAATTGACCAGAAAGCAGTAAGTATGCACAGATTTTCAGCAGGCCACATATGTTCTTAAAAGTACAGTCTGCATTTGTACATTTCTTGAGCTAACTTTATCTAGAACAGAAAAGGCTACAGTTGTACGCTAGGATACCGAAAAACTGAACTTTACTTTTTAGTGTGCAAGACTCGGCACTGTGCATCTACACCCATAAATAAGATGGTTTCAGTTGCTTGATTAATTCATTTATGGGTCACATTGCTGCATCTTTGTCTGTGGTACAGGATTCTGCCTTTCAGCTGGCCAATTTCTCACACTGTAAGGTGGTGTGGCGGCTCAGTCCATTTTTATGATGAAACCTAAAGATCCATCTAACTTTCAGTTATCAGTGGTCGCTCAGTTTTTGTAGGTCTTAGTGGAGAGCTTCCATGCCAATGCTGTATTTCTCTTTTGAGTCGCATTTTATTCTGTTGCAGCTTCTTTTAAATGATTGTGAGTTATAATAAGGAAAAGTGATATTGAAAAGTTTACTTCTCATCCCTTTCTTCCCTGTGAATAGTATTAAGAACTCCCCCTTCTCTCACAAATGGGGAGATACCTAAGGTCAGTTTGCTTTTTGTTAACTATGATGCTGTGTAGCCAGATCTAGCCTACTGTTAACAGATCACAGCTAGAAGGATATTTTCTTTTATTTTTTAGTGTTATAATAAAAGCTAAAGGATATTTACCTAGCAGGTCTGGGGCCCATTCCACGAGGGCAAGGTGGTTACTGCAGCTCTTATGATAACTGTACCTGTTCCTGATGTGTAAGGCTGCCCTTGGAGATTAGTCTATACCTTTGCTAAACAGTAGGTTCTGATGGATACTTCTAGCCGCAGTTTCCTCACCTTGAGAATACCCCCAGGCACCAGACTGTATCTGACGGTTTTTCCAGGCAATTCCCTTGCGTGCTGGTAGGGGCCATTGTGCGGCTATGTGTCTGGTCCATCCTTCACCAGAAAATGACGTCAGGCCACAATATAGTCACCACCTTCAAGCGTTGTCTTCAGTTTCTTTTTTCCGCGACTTTCGATGCAGATCTGGAGATCGCACCCTAGGTTTCTGATGCCGACAGAACATTCTTATTTCCATTTTTTCCATTGTGCAAAGAGCATGTCTCCCGCTAAGATGACTGGGTTTAAACCCTTTAACGTTTTCCACAAATAGATGTCAGTGATGGACCCGCTCAATGTCTGTCTCTGCTCCCCACATGACTCGCAGTTGTGCGACAAATGCACTTGAATGAACCCGAAGACTATCCTGGGGCCAAGAGGCCAAATGGTCACCGAACATCATAGGAAGGCTCGGACAGCCTGATAGAAGTCGGAAACGTGTTCTTGGTCCTGAGGCTGCTCCTGAGAGATCTTCATCCCACTCCAGTTTCTCAGATAAGTCCAAAAAGAAGCCTAGAAGTCCAAACACAGCTCATCCTCTTCCCACCACTCTTGTTGATATGTTACATTTACATCAGGATACCTCCAATTCTCGGTCTTCCACTGCGGAATAGACTGCAGCACTAGTCTCAATCCAGCCAGAGTTCCTGGGGCCATTGGGATTGCCACGACAGTCAAGCCTTTAAAGAGGCTTTGTTGTGAATTTTTGGTACCCTTCTGGAGCACTCTGAGGGCGCCATTGGGCTCCATGGATCAGAGGAGGCTTCCAGTCGGGTTACTGCTGAAGGGTCCGTCCCATATGCTGACTGTGCCTCTCGACCCTGATACAGGATCTGCACCAACTTTGGGCTGACGCCTGCCCTGACTCTTCCCCGGACACATAATACTGTGTCGTTCCCTTGCGTTTGATGCTAGAGGTGAACCCATAGTCCTTTTGGACTCTGAAGCAAATCTGCTGCAACCTTAATCGAAGTTGTACCCAAATCGACCTCTCTCTCAGCCACATTCAGATTCTGCCACTTAGATTCCCAGACCTAGAGCCACATGATGACAATGGTGATGAACATCTGCAAATATACGAGAATCTTTCTGAACCTCCAGGAGGCTAGTAGTTTTGACACCTCCCAAGATATTGGACTAAATTTTACACCTGGCCCCTCTGCAGAGGAATCTGCCTCTTTAGACATGGTTGTTAGAAGGGCAGCAAATGTTGAGGTTAAAACAAATGTGTTGACAGATGCTGGAGCCAAGGCAGACCTCTCAAGACCCACTACTTCCATTCAATGAGGACATCACAGACATGCTTGTGGGCACTTGCCCTCCTGTCAATACACAAATAGCTTGACGCCTTTCCTTCTGCTGCACTCAACACCAAAGCCCTTGTGTTCCAGGCTTCCACCAGCCGACTAAACCTGAACAAGTTTCCAATCACCCCTCCAAACAGAGTCATCGCATGGAGGTTTTTGGAAACTGATTTTCTACTCTGCTAGTTTTGCCCTCAGATCTGTCATTTTGAGTTGCCTTCTGCAGTGTTATCCGCATGCGCTGTGGGACATGGTGAGCGATATTTTGTCTGTAGTCCCTGACTATCTTCTCCAAAAATCATACAGGATGGTCAAGATGCAGCAAAGTACTTTATCAGATCTAGTGTGGACACGACATACTCTCTGGGTAGGGCAGTTGGTACCAGAGTGTTGCTTTGACGTTATGCCTGGACAAAATCGACAGGCTTCTCAAGTGATTTCTAACAGTTGCTCATGGACATGCCATTTGATGGCACCCATCTATTTGGAGACAAGGAAGAATCTGCATTAGAGTGCTTCTAAGAGAGCTAAGCATCAGTGCGCTGTCTTGGCCTTGCTCCGCCAGTAGGTCAGTTTCTTTCAAACTGTCGCCCCTTTGAGGCTTTGAAGAGGGAGGCTGCAGAGGCCATAAGCAAGAGGCCCACTTTGGCCCAAGTTCTGTCTGCCCTGGATCCAGGCAACTGGATGGTGGTTTTGATTTACATGATGCCTATTTTCACATCCCTGTCCTGCAATTCCACAGATGCAACTTGCTGTCACGCTGCCGAGCCAACTGCCGTGTGCGTTCTGCCTACCATTCTATTCTGAGCTAGGAGGAAGTGAACAAGGCATGGAGGCGGCAGGGAAACTCAGTGTAGCACCAGTGAGTCTCAGTGGAAAAAAATGCAGCTCACCTGGCGGTGGCGATGCCATACTGTTGGGAGGGTTCCTCTTACACCATGCTTCAGGCTGGCTTGGGTTTCACGAGTTTCTCCATCCCAAGTTTCCCCTGGGGTGACTCTGGAAGGGAGTTATTTAGCTCAGTCCAAGATGGCCGCCTGTCAAGTTTCTTCCCTGAAGTTCCCAAGCACAAATGGTGGCCGTACATTTTTGACCCAACTTTTGACCCAACTTCTTGTTTCTCCTGCTGAGGAGATTCTCAGTTGCTCTGTGTTGCCTCAGTAGTGTTCTCCGTTTTTGGAGTGTTTTTCCTCCCTGACATTGTCCCAGTCTTTCCAGCCTTTTTGTTCCCTGCCTTCCTTTGCTATCCTAGGTTCATCTAGCTATCAACTCATCGCCCTCAGCGGCTTGTCTTCTTAGCTGGTGTCTCCTGGGGTGAAGCCTGCATTATCACTAAGAGTCCCAGCTATCCATCATCTGGAGTTTTTGTGCCTGGGGCTCCATCTGTAGGGGACTTCCTGCTGGGTCCTGCCTGCGTCAGCGGAACTGTAGCTACTGGAACGGGGTCACCCTTGCCTCTGGCAGACAGTCTGTGAAGATTAGACGATTCATGTTAAAAAGAAGCAACAGAGATCCACCCAAGCATTGTCCCCTTGACGTCAGCGGTTTCTGGTAGGCCATTGGCACTTTCACTTCTCAGTGATTCCCTTTGGCCTCATCAGTGATTCCCTGGCATTAACGAAAGTGTTGGTGGTGGTTTCTGCCTGTCTGACGAGGTTGGTAATGCCAGTTTTCCCTAACCTTGTCAACTGCTTGCTGAAGGAGGGCTCACCTCAAGCAGCCTTGAACTCCTCTAGTTGACAACTGACCTGTTGACAGCCCTTGGATTTACCTTCAACATACCGAAGTCACACCACACTCCTTCACAGTCGTTCCCTTTCATTGAAGCCATCCTGGAAACTGCTATTTCCAGCCTTTCTGCCTCAATGAGTCAAGAATATTCTGGCTATGATCCTGATGTTTCAACTCTTGACATGGATTTCAGTGGGAGCAGTCTTGAGGCTTCTTGGCCTGCTGGCCTCCTTCATCCTGCTAGTGAACTACTTCAGGTAGTATGCGCCGGCTCTGCAGTGGAATCTGAAATCTCAGTGGGCTAAGCAATAAGTCCAGGTCCCACCAAGGCGTCGGATGGGACCACAAAAGATCTGCAGTGGTGGTTACTGGCCTGCAGTTGGACTGGTGGCAGACCCCTCCCCCATCCAGAACCTCTGGTGTTGACTGATGCATCGCTGCTGGGTTTGGGAGGGCACCTGGGAGAGATTACGAAAGCTGAAGATCAGAGGCCTCTTGATTTGTGGCTGATTCACTTGGCACTAAAGGCTTTCCTCCTGTCCATAAAGAGGGAACAGATGCAGGTTCTTCAGGACCACACCTCCACCATGTGGTGCTGCAACAGGCAGGGCAGGGGGAACGGATGCAGGTTCTTTAGGAGCACACCCCCACCATGTTTTACTGCAACAAGCAGGACAGGGTGGTGTCATGAGTCCTATGCCATGAGGCTCTCGGGGCATCTCCATGGTCATATAAAACCAGCAGGGTCTTTAAGCACCAGGGTGGATAAACTCAGCCAGCATTGCCTAGTAGATCGCGAAAGGTGGCTACACTCTGAGGTAGCACAGGGCATCTTCTAGCAATGTGGAGGATCCTGTCTCAATCTTTTTGCCACAACCAAGAATGCACACTGTCCAAACATTTGCTCTGAGTTCCCAAGGCAATTATCCCTTGGAGATACGTTTCAGTTGGACTGGAGCTTGGGACTTCTGTACACCTTCCTGTGTCTACCTCTCCTGCCCAAAGCTCTGAAAAATATGAGGAATGAGTGAGCCCAAGTCATCCTAGTGACTCCAAATTGGGGCAGGAGAGTATGGTACCCAGAGCTTCTAGCCCTGAGCATCCATACTCTGGTGTGGCTGTCTCTTTTGAAGCATCTTCTGTTGCAGCAGCAGGGCAGAGTCCTCCCCTAGGATCTGCACAATTTACACCTGTATGCGTGGAGATTGAGCTGTAACAACTAAATGCATTTGACCTGCTTCCTGAGGTGCTGGATGTCATCCTAGTCACCAGGCGCCCTTCTACAAAATACATTTGACACTCTCTTCACATAAATCCAACAACAACTTTCTCGTCTTCACCACCAGTGCTTGAGGAGAGTCCAGGGTGAATTCTGATGTTGGCCACAGAACCGACTGTGGCCAAATCTCTGCCAATGTCGCGCTATGAGATTATAAAGGCGGACCACTTCCTCATACACTCAGGCTCTAATCTGGTACCTCTACCAGAGTGGAAACGCTAGCAGAGGCTCTATTATCATATTGGTTCTGACTCTGAGCAAGGGTCACCCCAGTATTGGGATGGGAGATGATGGGATCGGAGATGACTCTCTCTCCCCTCATTACACAGGTGACAACATTTACATGGACTTAGAAGATGCCAGTTGGCTTGGCACTTCTCCTGGGGCAGGAATTGACTCTCCAGAGGGGTCACCAATGGATGAAATGGCCTCCTTTGTACTGGTGGTCCTGCGGGCTGCTAAAGTCCTTGATTTAGAGCTGCCCTCAGTTGAGGCTATAATGAACCTCCTTACATATATTTAATAGCCTAACCCAACTGCACCTGAACGTTTGCTCCCTTTTAATGAGGCCCTTACCAATAGCCAGATGGCCACTTGATCAATACCTTGTTCCTGCCCACTGTTAAACAGGCAGGCGGCACAGACTGGCTCCCTGTGGTTCTGATTTTCTTCCTAAACATCCTGCTCCAGAGAGTCAGTAAGGTCAATCTCAGTTCATTCCCAGCAGTCCCTCCAGATAGGGAGTCCAAGAGGTTTGAGGCTTTTGGCAGGCATATTTTTCCCTCTGCCAGTTGAGCATTGCCGACATTGTTGGTTATTTCAGTCTGCCTGTTAAGTCGTTACACGCGTACCCTGTGGGATAACACCAGCGAGATCTTGCTGGTTGTCTAAACACATATGGGGCTCTCTCGAAGTTTCTGAACACCTTCCTTCAGAACGACATTTTAAATGCTCCTGGTCGCCCAGATCCTGTCTACCCTGAATCCCTTTGATTGAATGTTGTTCTTGGATCTTCTGGACACGTATTTTCATATACCCGTCTTGCAATCCCACATTTTCAGTTTGCTTTTGGCCTCATCAGTGCCCCTGTTATCTTCACAAAAGTGATGCTGTGGTCACGACCCATCTTCGGAGGTCTGGAAATACCGGTCTTTGTCTGCCTTGACGACTGGCTGTTGAAGGAGGGCTCACCAAAGTGATAGCGGGTGACACAGCGGAAAAAGGGGTTTTGGCTAACTAAAGCAGTGTGTGTAATTTTACTCCACGCGCTAAATCAGACTAATAGTCTCATTTACCCAAGACGGAATTTTGGCCCATATCAACATTAGGTCCTCCGACAGATCGGAGAGTTGACGGGGATTTGGCAAAAGATCTAGATGAATATTCCCCTCATGAGGACCTAGAACAAAGGGATTATTATTCAAACCACACTACATACAACTATATATAGATCTCCTTATTTACAATAATCAATAACGACTCAGTTTTTCTATTTACTATGCTTTATCTATTTTTCTTTTGTAAAGTATATGGAAATGGTCAAACAAAGACACAATATCGAATCTGAATCATCACACAAGAGAACACAAATCAGTAAATCAGAATATCTCATTTAAGGAACATGAGTTGAGTGGATAGAGTAAGAGACAATAGTGCATTGTAATAAGATAAATGCAAATACAGAATCTCATGCTAACCTAAGTAAAACTACAGTACAGCGTGCTAATAGTTGAAAAGCGAACCCTCCGGCCGGAAGGGAAAGCTGGGGCAATCCTCACAAGGTATGAGGAGCAAAGATAAGTGTCAGCTTGCAGACAGCGTCAGCTAAAGGATCTCAAAAAGGAATAGCTCACACGAACGCCTTGTCTCTCTCCTCTCCTAACCAAGCCAAGCCTAAAAACATGAATTCTATCACTAATAGTTGTACCCTTAAATTTATGAGTCCAGCCCTATTCTTATTTCAAAATCAGCAAAACTCTTTCTTTCATTGGCTAAGAAGCATAAGGTGTCAGGTCACACCACTTCCGTCGCTCCTTTCTCTCAAAAGTTCATTGTTTTGTTTCATTCCGTCATCATCGTCCTTCAGCAGAGGAAATCAAATTCTTCTTCTTCCTCGACAGGCACACGTCCGAACAAAGTTTGATACATTTCTAGCATAGTTATCCACAAAACTAATACTTTGCTTCAGACATTAGGAAGCTTCCGCAGATACTCAAACACGTAGCAGCCATTTAACAAGAAAGAACACAATGGTCATCTATAATGAATAGAACACAATTTTCTGCATTTCTACATTTTAAAGCAAAAATAACCGTAAGTCAGCTTGAAGATTTTTTTCCAAAGCGTGCAGTTTTTCTCTAGGAGAAATAAACTAGATTGGTTATTGGTTCAAAATAAAAGCTCCATTTTCATAATTAATTTCAATCTTCATTAGTCAATTATTAAACGCAATTCATTTTAAATGATTATTCTATGTAATTAACATCATTCAGTTAAACATTAAATAGAACGTGTGTTGTATTCCGTTTTAGGGGTCCGTATATAGGTTTTCCTGAATCATGTCCTTATATAGGCATAATTCGCCTTGCCCTTATATAGGCATAGAAACCCTGTCCTTATTTAGGCCTTAACCGTGCACTCCAAATACAGGCATGGTCACTGACATCCGTCCACCCTAACGTCACAACGAGTTCTTAGAAACCAGACCCTTAAGCTTCGGGAGTTCCCCTAGCACAGGACTATTGAGTTCTCCAAGAACTCATCTATTATGTATAAACCGTTATACCTTAAGGGTTCATTCCTGACGTCTTCCTATGTCCAACTTCACGTCAATGCTAACATACCACGACACCTACCAGGTATAAATATACCTTCCCTTGCCCAAGCAAGTTAGAGGAGACCTCGACTTCAGAGGAGCCCGTATCCCGGCCTGACGCACTGAGAAGACGCTGTCATTCCTGCACGCAGACGAATCCAGCTTCCAGTGTTCTGACTCCCTTCGCGGGGTGTTAGAGTTCCAACATCCGGCAGGAGATTCCCACCTCTCTCATTCTCAAGGTATGGAGCTGACTAGAACCTAGAGGGACTCTTGGCATACTAGACTTAACATACTCTTAGTCTACCATACTAGAGAATACTCCACCTACTTCTACTCTTCCCTACACCTAGACTAGGTTAGGTACACTGGGGTAGAACTAGCTTAGAGACGCATCGTTTGAGTACTCGCATTCTTAGCTCATGTTATTTATGTACGTGAATATATGCTAAAAGCTAATGCTAGCGCAGTATTATTTATTTCTACTGCTTACGCTGTACATTATTTATCTTGCATACTGTCTTGTGATCATAACAGCACATATCTCTTACACGAGAAACAAGACTGTTCAATAAAACACTTTTTATTGAAACGCCCGTCTTTCCTTTCTGTGTAACTCTGCAGAGACTAAGCATGCACGATTGAATGAGTGAAACTGTTATCTATTGTTTCCACGATTCTGAGACATGTTCCGCTTCTAAAGGGAAACAAAGTTGTCATGTTTTTCGGTTGCCAGAAACTACTCCCTTCTTGTTCTCAAGGAGTTTCTAGTGGCCTCTGAGCTAGCTGGCACAGGTAATTAAGTTTAATATAATCGATCGGGACATACCGACCTTAGTCCTATGTCAAACCTATAGGTTATATTATTCCAATGCGCAGAGCCTATTAGGGAAATGGGAACTACACTACACGTGTTTTCTTTTCACATTTGCTCGTGGAAAATCTCATTGTGCACTTTTTATTAACTTTCCATACAGGAATAATTTATGGCCTACTTAGGGCCTTCGTCATTTTCCCACGCCTAAATTATCTAGTAACAATTTATCAGTTAATTTCAAAATTTGTTAATGATTTTCACTCAATGGGAAGTTTAATCCGAGCAGGTTTTATTTACGGAAAACCCTGCTCCATCAAAAGTTATTCGTAGCCCACCTCCATAGGATGACAAACATCTGACTTCTTCGCAGAGGCTTCAGTTAATTGCAACCTTTTCAGGAATAGTGATCCCTCGACATTAACGGGCCAATTCCTAGTTGCAAAACCAACACAAAAGTTAGAATCATACTGGGACACCATTACGAAGCCTCATGATGGAAAGCTCTTTTTTCAACTGAGAGTGGGCACATTACCTGTCAAGTCTTTCACTGCAAGATGGGACACAGCAGATGACACTTCTTGCCCCATTTGCCATGCAAACTTGGAGTCTCTGGCCCATTTGTTATTTGTGTGTCCTGATTACACAGTTCCGCGGCGTATATGGTTGGCCCCAATCTGTAGAGTTTTGGGTACTTGAAAATGTGAGGTAGCACTTAGATTAATCCGTACCGAAACATGGTTACCACTTGTCATATCCCTAGCTAAATATCTAGGATGGGCATGGATTATAAGATCAAAAGCGATTGCGGCGTTATAACTAATGTATATTGTATGCCGCATTGTTTTTTTTTTTTTCTTTTTTTTTTTTTTTCTTGGCTGTTAAAATGTGGTTGGGGTTTGTTTTCCTCACGTTTTAATGTTTTAATGTTTTTATGTAAAAAGTCCTCTTTGTATACATGTACATATTCTTGAGAGGAGCATATGAATCTATATTGTTGCTTCTATATATTTATATGGATTTTTTTATATTTGTGGGAAATTTCCCTTTTAAAAACTTAGTATACTTTGGTCATAAATTTTGTACTGGATTCAGCTTTCATGACTATCGAATAAAGCTTATGACTGACAAAAAAATTGCAGCAGTCTTGGCAACAGTCGGGCCTTCCTTTCGCTGCAGCGAGCTATGATCCTACGGTCCTGGGTCTTGAGGAGGGTAGCTTTGAAGCTTTGTAGCCTTCAAGCCTCTTGCATCCTCCTTGTGAGCTACGCTAGATGACACATGCGGGTTCTGCAATGGAACCTGAAGTTCCAATGAGCCCAGAATCAAGGAAATGTACAGATTTTGGAGGAGATGGCTCACAACCTGCAGTGGTGGTTGCTCAAATGATATTGGTCCAGTGGCATTCCCTTCGCTCCTCACCTTGGGCTGGCAGTGGTGATGGACACATCCCACCTGGGTTGGGAAAGGCGTCTAGTGGAGATAAAGGTCAGAGGACCTTGGCCTTCAATAGAAACTCGCTGCACATCAATTTGGTGAAATTGCTGGCCATTCTTCTGGCTCTGAAGCCTTCTCTGTCATCCATCAAGGAGAGTGTTGTAATACAAAGTCCATTAGCCAAGGTGTATATTCTGTAGATGGTTTATTTAAGCTTAGTAACAAGGTAAGTTCCAGGTAAGTAGGTAGATAACAGCCCCACCAGGAGCAGCCTCCCTGCTGCTCAGCCTGCACACACCAACTGACACTCAGCACATCACCAGGCACCCATGAATTCTATGACATCACCAAGTACTCCGCATTCCATTCATCACCATGCACTCCAGCACTCATCCTGACTGAGCAGTAGGGAAGGTGAGCTAAGGAAAAAGAATGTCAACAGTTCAGTCACAACATATCCCCTTTCCTTACGGAAACTATAAACAGAAATCATGCAAAGAACAGAAACATGGATGTAACCCAAAAGGAAGAAGATAGAAGATAAAGTTACATTGCGGAATCATTAAATACATTAAATTCACAAATGATTGATGGAACATTCCTAAAGTATAGATGCATTAAAATCACGGAAAAGAATTTGCTGAATATTCCTGAAGCAAATGATAACTCCTAAAGCAATCAACACTTCCTGAATCAATTAAATACCTACCCCATCCCTTCCTAAGGGAACATAAATATAGAAGAATACCGAAACCAAAGGGGACGAGACGTACCTCTGACCCAACAAGAATCTCAGGCAAACATACTTCACGCATTAATCAAATACACACACCTGCAACACAACACACAAGTAGACCCACTCAGCACTGAGGTACATCCAACCCCACAACTCAGAACTAGGGTACTCGCAACCCTGCACTAGGGTACTCACCAACCTACAACTCTACTGGTGCACTCACCACCCCCACAACACTGTACTAGGGTACTCACTACCCTACAACTCTGTACTAGGGTACTCACCACCCTACAACTCTGTACTAGGGTACTCGCCACCCTACAACTCTGTACTAGGGTACTCGCCACCCTACAACTCTGTACTAGGGTACTCGCCACCCTACAACCCTGTACTAGGGTACTCGCCACCCTACAACCCTGTACTAGGGTACTCGCCACCCTACAACCCTGTACTAGGGCACTCACAACCCTACAACTCTGTACTAGGGCACTCGCAACCCTACAACTATCAACCAGAACACAAGACCTAACCACAAGGACACCATTATTAAACACACAAGAACCGCACATCAAAGTCCAAGACTCTATAATCATTGAGAATCCGGCAAAATAGGGCATAACCCTCCACTCACCACCCAAAAAGGGTACACTAGGAACATGCACAGAAACTGCTAATAGCATGAAATAAACAAGGCAGCTTAGTGACAATAAGAATAACACAAACATAGTGCAGAAACATCAGTTGCTTGAAATAACAGGTATGGAAAAAACCAGAAAACTCCCAGTTCATAGATGAGCGATATCTCCTGCAAGAGAAATCAACAACAAACAAAACAAAAACAATGACACCAATAGTTTGCTTCACAATGCCGCAAAAATGCATCCAGTTAAATGATCGCAACCAATTAGCTGCCAAAGTCCTGGACTCATCAAACAGTGCTGAGGGCTGCCGCATGATCTCAACGCGTTCCAGATTCTAAATCATTTCAATTTCTTGCTTACAGTTCTTGCACCGGCAACCTAGAGCTAGTTGCTCCTTCTCCCATTCACAAGTCACTCGAACACCGTCCTGAGAAAAACTGGTGCGGTGACTCCCGTAGGTTGCTCCAAACACAAGCTTCATCATTGTTAACTGTGCTGTGGTAATGGTGATTCCGGCCCGACCTAGCAGGCTAAACATCTTGCTGGACAATGCACAGACTGAGGAGCAGCCACAGTCTTCCCCTTAGACTCCAAAGATGGTGTGCGTGTGCCCCCAACGACGTTGAGCAGCACGCTTGCCCAACCTGAAATTAAGCGTTGTCACTGCTTGCTCTTGGAAACATCCTCGCGCCGAGACTCCCCCAAGCATGTATTTTGAAAGAGGTAAGCCATGTGCATTTCTGGCGCCAGCGAAATGGACTTCTTTTTTTAAAATCCATACAATTCCTTAAAACTTCGCTCAGCACTGGGGTTACGCTATAAGGGAAGGCAAAACTCATCACTGTGCCTCTTTCTCTTTTTGATGATCCCCTCCAACTGCCGGTACCATGGTTCGATTATTAATAAAATTCAGTCCGGTGCTCGGCTCTTCTGCAACCGAAATGTAGATGGCAAAATATGGCGGTTTCTACCAAGCAAATACTTGCTGGTAATTTTCCACACAACCGATGAAAGGACCCAAATGCATCCGGTTACTGGGAATGTCCAGTTGACAGCATATTAATAAATTCATCCATTCAGATTCAACTCCGCTCCTCAAATGCAGAGGCTCCTTTTGCACAGCTTGCTGAAATCTGTACACTACGACGGGGCCCACAAGCAAAAGGGCTAGCAGTGATCAGTTCATTAATGTCAGGAAGGTCAAACGCCCCAGGCTGCAGGCTGTCCAGGTGATGACGGACACTGATGGGGCTGAACAAGGCGTTGCTTTTCCCCTCAAGATTCAGTTTGCTTAATTCCAGTTTCTTTAGTAGATTCATTAGTACCAGATCCTTCAGCAGGTTCCTTACATTACATAGTCCACAACATGTAGGTTCTTGTTCAAATTGTCGCCAAAATGTTGCAATACAAAGTCTATTAGCCGAGGTGTATATTCTTTAGATGGTTTATTTAAGCTTAGTTGCAAGGTAAGTTCCAGGTAAGTAGGTAGATAACAGCCCCACCAGGAGCAGCCTCCCTACTGCTCAGCCTGCACACTCCAACTGACACTAAGCACATCACCAGGCACCCATGCATTCTATGACCTCACCTAGTACTCAGCATACCATTCATCACCAAGCACTCCAGCACTCATCCTGACTGAGCAGTAGGGAAGGCGAGCTAAGGAAATGGAATGGCAACAGTTAAGTCACAACAGAGAGGCTGGTGCAGGTTCTCAAGGACAACAATGCTGCCTTGTGGTAGTGCAACAAACAGGGTGGTGTGAGATCCTGGGCCCTGTGCCAGGAGCTCTGCACCTCGACAGTTGGTTGGAGCGCCTGGGAATTTCCTTTGCCACGAACCACCTGACAGAGTCCCTAAATTTCAGGGTGAACTATTTGAGCAGGCAGTGCCTAGCAGGTCGTGAGTGACATCTACATCATGAGGTGGTGCAAGACATTTTACAACAATTACGAGCAGCCTGGCTATATCTTTTTGCCACAGTTGAATTCACAATGAGTAATATTTTGCTTGTTACAGTTTCTGCAAGAACACTCATTTGGAGATGCATTCTGGCTAGAATGGAACACAGGACTCCTGCACTCCTTTCTGTCCCTGTCTTGGGTCTTGGAAAAGATCAAGAATGACTGGGCCCAAGTCATCCTAATGGCTACAGATTGGGCCAGGAGAGTATGATACTTGGAAATTCCGGGCATGAGCATGTAATCCGATCAGGCTACCACTTCAGGAAGATCTTGTGTTGCAGCAACATGGCAGGGTCTTTCACCCAGATCTGCTCAATTTACACCTGTATGGGTGGAGACTGAGCAGTGGCTACCAAATGAGTTTGACCTGCCACCTGAGATGGTGGGTGTTGTCCTGGTTACCAAGCGACATTCCACAAAATCCATTTATGCCAGGCGCTGAGATAAATTTGTGGCTTGATATGGCACTTGCAAGATTGACTTCTTGCAAGCAAAGCTGTGGACGCCCTTGTGTTTGTTTTATATTTAGCCGAGCAAAGCCTTACAGTGGGCACTATTAAAGGTTATTTGTTGGTCCTTTTGGCCTTTCTGCGTTTATTTGACCAGCCATCCTTGTTTAAATCACCTGTTCTGATTAGAAATATTAACAGCTCTCAAACTGTGATGCCACAGTAGGACCTTAATTTGGTTCTAAAGTTTCTCATGTGTACCAGCTTCGAGCCGATGCATAGATGCTTGCTGTGTCTTCTGACTTTGAAACCTATCTTCCTCGTTGCAATTGTCTGTTTATGTGAACTCCAGGAACTTTCGGAGCAACCACCATAATCCACCTTTAACTGAACAAGTTTGTGTTGAGGTCTCTTGATAGCATTCTCGCTAAAAGTCATGACTCCCTTTCACATTGGGCAATCCATCACCCTGCCTGTGTTCTTTGCTCCCCTCATCCATCGAAAGAGGAGAGGCTCTTTTCTCCCCTCATCCATCGATAGAGGAGAGGCTCCATTACCTGGACCCCAAAAGAGCTTTAAGGATTTATAGTGATCGTACCCAGGGACACTGTGTGGATGATCAGCATTTTGTGGGATTGTTTGGGGTGACAAAATGGAAGGCTATGGAAGATCCTGTTGAGGAAGATAGTCCTCTGCAACAAGATCTGCTATGCCTTGGCCAAGAAGCAGCCCCTGGAAGGTCTGAGGGGGGCCATTCCACCAGGGCTAAGGCTGCTGGCACTGCTTTGGCTCATGGAGTGCCTTTCCTTGACATCTGCCAGTCTGCAACGTGGACATTGGTGCATATGTTCATGAAGCACTACTGACTCGACGGCCAGGTCTGACCACTTTGTCCTGTAGAACGTTTTGGCCGGAGTCCTCTCCACAGACTCTCCAGCAAGGGAAGGTTCTGCTTTTTTTAATCTATTCTAAGGTGAGAAATCTCCAGTTAGAAGTATCCATCAGAAGAACAAGTTACCTTCGGTTACACGCTTTCTGGTGGATATTCTATCTAACTGCAGATTCCTTACCAGCCCTCCCACCTCCCCTTTCTGTGAAGTTGCCTCTTTTTAGCATTGTAAAATGTCCCAAACTAGAGATCCACACAGCTCACAGGTAAGTTTTTTTCACGCTCCACGCCTGAGGGTTCAGAAAGAGAAATAAGAAACGCACATCAGGTCAGAGGGATAATGCTTCTGTACGGCTCCACTCTGTCACTTCCTGGATGGCACAGAGCTAGTATGGAGCTTCATGGCCCCACCTAGCAGCTCACGAGAGCACTGGTGGAAAAAAAGGTTCCAAATCCAGTCTGGGGAATATTCTAAAGTGAAGAATTTGCAGTTTGAGGATCCACCAGTAAGTAACTTGCTCTTATCCAGTATTAGGGTATCTTTCAATGATTCACATGCTTGAATCATTCCCCGTCGTCGAGATGGGAGTACCCGGTACATTTATAAGGGTAATGTCACATTAGACCTAGATATGTTACTAAATATAAGGCCTTAGGCCTGTTACCTTCTGAGACCTTATTTAAAAAAGGACCAAATTTAAGAGAACAACCAAACAGCTGACACCACCCTCTAAAACCTTCCTGGAAGGATTTCCAGTCCCTCAGATTTTCTACCGCACGTCGTGCTAAGGGAGTCTCCACTGAGCTCTGCTCAGTTTTTCTCATCTTATCTTCCAATTTCTCTTGTCTACATATTTATTTTTGGATTCAAAGTATTTTTCATCTTTAATTCCTTTGAGTGAAGTTCTCTATTTTCTTCATGTCAGACACACCTAAAAAAGGCCTTTTTAGGCCCTGTGGTACCTGCAGAAAGAAAAGACTCACATTGATGACCCTCATAAAGACTGCCTTTACTGCCTTTATCCTGATCACAAACCAAAGGATTGCAAGGTATGTCGCACTTTTTCTTCAAAGACTTTGAAGTACCGTGAGGGGAGGCTATTAATATGGCTGCAGAAGCTTAAAGCCAGGGAGGACCCTGTATCTTCTGAGGAGAGTAAAGGTTCCTCAAGATCCTTCTCAAAGACGCCTCAGAAAAGACATCGGGACGTCTCTTCAGGTCACTCTTCGCAGCAACCTCCAAAGAAGACGCACAAAAAGTCTTCAGAGGCTACTAAGACGCAAGATCTGCCTTTCAGGGCGTCTCCTTCCCTTCAGAGTTTGATTTCTGCCAAAAAATTCTTTCAGAAATCCGCTTCAGACCCCCGTACTCCTCTAGTGAAGGTGAAATGGTTGCTTTGAAAAAGCCTTCCTCAGACCCGTAGACGGACAGCTCATCGGCGGTACCGATGACGAAGACAAGAACTCCACTTACTGTTGTCGGAGTGACTTTGTCGACGACAACCGTCGCCACAGTCTCCGTTTCATTGGCGTCTATTTCGTCGTCGACGAGTCAAGCTCCTTTTATCGTCTACAATCAAGCTAATTAGAAAGTCATCGTCGTCGAAGATTGCGACGACGAAAGTTCCGTCGTCTGACGGTTTTGTCATCTACGCCAGTTACGTCTGGGACATCAATACCAATGCCCGTCGACGGTTCCTCGACGACGGTATGTGTACCGACGACGACCTCGTCGATGACACCAAAATCCAAAGCAACAGAATTAATTTCCCAGCAAAAATTTCAAAAAGAGAGATTGACACCCTCATTAACATCTCCTAGTAGGGTTCAAGCCTTATTACCAACTCATCTTTTAGATGACGATGATGACTCGGACGAAGACAGCTTGTTAGGGACTGCACAAAGCCCCTCGGAGTTGAATGTCCAATACCAAGAAAACTCTGACGATGAAGATCAGTTCTATGATGAACATTTGTACTACCCTGACCAACGACGTCAACAACAGCCAGAAATGGTTTGTCTTCCTTCCGCTCTGATAACGGACCTACAATTTATGCCGTCGGACTACAAAAAGAGGTTCCCTATGTCCGCACAGTCTCCTGCACCAGCGCTTTCTTCACCTCCTGTGGTGCAAGTTCAGCCTCCACCCCTTCCTATATCTCAAGAGCCCGTGCAGCTCCTTCCATCTACAGACGAGGATGAAGAAGAGCAACAAGAAGGGGAAATCCAGGATACACAATCCCGTCCAGACGAAAGGGACGATTACATTATTCCTCCACCAGCGTCACCATCTCCGCCTCAAGTAGACTCTCCTCCAGAGGAAATTGGAGGATTTCATAATCTCTTGGAAAGAGCAGCCAGACGTTTCAAGCTTCCAATGCCTACTCACCAACAAGACTGTTTCCTTTACGATTTTAAAGAACCTTTTAAAAAAGCAGTCAGGTCTATGCCCATTATCGACTATATTTGGAATCCAGGCATTAAGATAATGAGAAACCCTGCCACAGTTCCGCCAGTCTTACCAAGGCTCAACAAAAAATACAAAGCTCCTGACGACGCGCCTGCCTGTCTCATAGGGCACCCCAGACCTGATTCTGTGATTGCCCAGGCGGCACAACGCAGGTCAAAGAACCCATCGGCTCCGGTATCAGCACCCCAAGATAAGGAGGGTAGGAGGCTTGATAACATCGGCAAACGTTTTTCCACTATGTCGGCGTTGACAGTCAGAGCATCCAATTCCTTGGCGCTACAACAGACAGATATGGTCAGACATCGCTCCTTACCTCAACGATCTCCCACAAGACATCAAGGAGGAGGCAAGGAAAGTTTTACTGGAGGGCTAACGCTCCGCTTCAGAAATTGACTGTGCGATGGACATCGCTTCCACTGGTTTCCGTCAGCTAGCTGGAGCTAAGGTGCCAAGATGGCTCAAGGCTACAACATTCAGGCCTGAGGTCCAGACAAAGATTCTAGATATTCCTTACGATGGACAAGAACTATTCCGTAAGCATATCGACGAAGCCCTTCAGGGAATCAAAAAAGACACTGATAGGGCCAAAGCTTTGGGCACCCTCCAGTACAAAAGAACCCCTTTTCGTGGTGCACAGGGTAAAAGCCAGTCATCCTACATGGGAGGTTACTAGCAGTATAGGTATCCTTCCTATACGTCTTCTAGCCAGCAATACAGGACGCAGTTCGCTCGGAGACAACAGCCTGCGACTGCCTACAATAAATGTTCCTTTCGAGGGAAGGCTAGACGACCAGATTCTGCAAGACGCCAATGACCTCTCACTTCTGCTGGTTCCAATTTCTTCACCTCCTCCCAAAGTAGTAGGCAAAATATCCCATTATCTCCAAAACTGGAAGTAAATTACAACGGATCGCTGGGTCCTACAACTAGTACAGTTCAGCCATTCCCTAGAATTTTTACAGCCACCTCCACCAACACCTCAACTTCTGGCTCACAAGCATTTGGGCCTGTTACAGTTGGAAATAACATCGATGATCCAAAAAGGAGCAATAGAGCATGTTCCCTTTCATCAAAGGGGAAAAGGCTTCTACTCCGGTTTCCTTTTAGTGCGCAAGAAGAAAAACAAGTGGAGGCCAATTTTAGGTTTACGAAATCTAAACAAATCCCTCAAACAGTCATTCCACATGGTCACCATTCAGGAAGTCTTGCAGCTTCTCAATGGGAACGAGTACATGGTATCCTTGGACCTCCAAGACGCCCATTTCCATATACCTATTCACAAGAAGCACAAACAATTTCTAAGGTTCGCTGTAGCCGGCAGGCATTATCAATTCCGAGTTTTACCTTCCGGGCTCAAGTCGGCCCCACGCATTTTTACAAAGTGCCTAGCTCCAGTAGCTGCATATCTCAGACAACATCATCACCAGGTTTTCCCGTATCTCGACGACTGGCTCGTCAATGCTCCTTCTTTCTAAGAAGTCTTCCGATGCCTGTTTGTGGCTTTTCAACGAATTGGGTCTCACACTAAACCCAGAGAAATCAGTCCTACAGCCTTCTCGACGTCTAACATTCCCTGGAGCTATCCTAGATACGGTTCTGAAAAGGGCCTATCCAACAGAGGAAAGACAACAAAAACTCCTGACGTTAGCAAGCTGCTTACAGAGAAGAAAGTCTTTCGGTGTGCCTGTACAATTCTCTGCTAGGCATGATGTCCTCTTGTATTCTTCTGATTCCCCATTGCCGTCTACACATGCGTCCTCTTAAGGAAGCCTTGACCGTGCAGTGGGTTCAGGTAAATGGGACCTTCGACGACATAATCCAAGTGACTCCACAAATGGTCGCCTCTCTAGCTTGGTGGACTCGTCCTCACCATCTGTCTCAGGGCTTACCTTTCCTTCCACTAGCCTCTCCTCTGGTGATAACGACAGATACTTCTCTGGAAGGTTGGGGAGCCTTCCTACAGGAACTTCAGATTAATGGCAAGTGGCCACCTTCTCAGCGGAATCTACACATAAATCTCTTGGAACTAAGAGCAGTCTTTCTGGCTCTTCAAGCTTTCTTACCCAGAATACAAAATTCTCTAGTGCTTGTCAGGACAGACAATACTACGACAATGCACTATCTAAACAAACAAGGAGGAACTCGATCTCTCTCCCAAGAATCTCAACAACTTTGGAACTGGGCAATTCAACATGGAATCTTGAGCGCGGAGTACGTTCCAGGAAAGGAAAACATAATGACGGATTCACTAAGCAGATTACAGACAACCTGCCACGAGTGGGAGTTGAACCAAGATACTCTCAACAGAATCTTCTCTCAGTGGGGCGAACCAGCGATAGACCTGTTTGCCTCATGCAGCAACGCCAAATGCCAACACTTCGCAAACTGGCATCCCCAACAGGGATCTCTGGGGAATGCGTTTTCAATAGCTTGGTCCGGCGTATTTGCCTACGCTTTTCCACTGATTCCTCTCCTTCCCAAGGTTCTAAAAAAGATGAAAGCAGAACCTTGCAAACTAATTCTAATAGCTCCAGCGTGGCCTCGCCAACATTGGTTCACGGAACTTCATCTCCTGTCCTTACAGCCGCCAATTCCTCTGAAGCCGTTTCCCTCTCTTCTAACTATGAACCAGGGACAAGTTCAGCACCCGGATCCAGGCTCACTGAGATTATTGACTTGGCTCCTGAGTTCCAGGAATTTCGAGACCTGAACATTCCTCAAGAGTACAGTGAGTTTTTGTCTTGTGCTAGAGCGGACAGTACCAACAGAACTTATTCTTTAAAATGGAAAAGATTCTGTGTCTGGTGTGGGTCCGCTAAGGTGCATCCCCTCAAGTCATCGCCGGAGGAAGTCTTGCCATATCTCCTCCATCTAGCGAATTCAGGTCTGGCTCAGCCTTTGATCAAAGTTCACTTGGCTGCAATCTCCCGTTTTCGAAGATCTTCCAAAGGTTCTTCCTTGTGGTTAAACAGACTGATAAAACAGTTTCTTAAAGCTCTATTCAGAACTTTTCCTCCTGTAAACTCTCTACCTCCAACGTGGCAACTCAACATGGTACTTGCTCAACTTATGAGGCACCCGTTTGAGCCAATAAATAGAGCTGACGTAAAATTCCTTTCTTGGAAAACTGCTCTCCTTCTAGCTCTTGCGTCCGCAAGAAGAGTTAGTGAACTTCAAGCTTTCACAATACAAGAACCATTTATTCAATTTAAGAATGATAGTGATCCTTCGTACCAACCTGAAATTTATACCTAAAGTCCCATCGGACTTTTATCTTAATGAGCCAATTGTCTTAAAATCCTTCTTCCCAAATCCACAAACGCAGCTGAACAAGCCTTGCATTCTTTGGACTGAAGCGCTGCCTTAAATTTTATCTAGACAGAACAAAATCCTTCTGCAAGTCTAATCGGCTTTTTGTAGCTTACAGCTTACCCAGAAAAGGTTTTCCCTTAACAAAACCGAGCATATCTAGATGGATCTCTAGTGCTATTCTCTTCTGTCACCAGCAAGCTGGTCAACCTCTACAATCAAACGTTCGTGCCCATTCCAGTAGGGCAATATCTACATCTATGGCGTTGTTTGCTGGCGTGCCCCTCTCAGACATTTGTAGAGCAGCAACCTGGAAAACGCTGCTTACATTCACTAAGCATTACTGCTTGGATTCCGAATTGATGAAGGATGCTGCGGTGGGACAGGCGGTGCTCGGCAATCTAATTCAATAAAGGTGAGCCTTCCTTCCATCCCACCAGCCTTTCTAATGCACATTTCTCTGTTCTCTTCCAGGGGATCCTCATCAATAGTCATAAGCACATGAATATTCCCGCCCATGCGCGGGACCCCGGAAACACATCACATATATGTGAAAAACCATATATGTAGCTCTATATATATATCCATATATATATAAAAACACACAATGTAGCCTCATAAACATGCTGAGCAATGTTGCAAGGAATTCTCATGCACATAAACATATTCCAATAAAGCAGGGAGAAAGAAACTTTTAAAAACTGCTTTAATATACAGCAGACAACACAATCCTGCAAGGAATAATGAAGAAAACATTGCCAGCACATAGGCTGCATTGTAGAAACATTAGTGTAGAAAGCTGAAAAGCTAACCCACAAACACTCAGATAAACTGGCACCGTGCCTTTAAGGCAGCCATGACCCCTAGCTTGCCATCATGCCTCAGGGGTGACAGTTAGGTCAGTTGTTCTTTCCGGCTCCCTCTGTCAGGACCCTGGTTACTTCAGCTCTACCTCTTTTTTCTGATTTTCTGTCAGAAAATTCTTCAATTTTTGAGAAAAACCTCTTACTTTGACGTCTTTTTGGTGTTGAAGTATTTCTCTACTGTTTTTTAGAGAGTTGAGCATTGTTTTACAAGCAGAATGCCCTCTCTTTTTGACCCTTGCCCTTCCTGTGGCAAGAAGAAGGCCAAATCAGACTTCCATCCTGTCTGTATTCTATGCCTTCCTTCTGAACATAAACCTAAATCCTGCCAGCATTGCCGGCTACTGTCCAACAGAACTCTAAAGGATTCGTCTCCATGCATTGGCTGAGAAGAGAAAATCACTTTCTAGAGACAAGCCTCCGATGAAGAAGAGGAAAGAGAGCTCATCTACAAGTAAGATTCCAGTATGCTCTCCATCGGCGTCGGGCTCGGCTCCTCAAATCCCTTCATCGGCAACAAAAACGTCGACGAGAAGACGCCGTCGAGAGAACACCGGTCGTCGTCGAAGAACGCAGGTACGTCGAATCCTCCGCCGTCGTCAACCAGGCGGCGTCGAGGAGTCGCTCTCCGTTGGTGCGGGCTCGCCCAGCGTCGAGAGACAGATCTCCGTCGATGCGGCGTTCGACATCAAGACAGGCTCCGCCGTCGCAGGGTCTCCAGAGTTCGGCGTCGAAGCAAGCATCTCAGTCGACGTCACCCAGACGACAGTCGACGTCGAGACACACCTCGTCACCTGAGGCTAGACACTCATCGCCTCCGCCGTCGTCCAGGCGGCGTTCGACGTCGAGGGCAAGATCCTCTCCGACGGCGAGGTATTCGACGTCAAGACCAAGAGTGAAATATACCAAACGTCGTTCGACGTCGAGACGGCGGTCTCCGTCAACGGCGAGAAGGTCAGCGTAGAGAGAAAGATCGACGTCGAGAAGGTTTTCTCCGTCTACCCGCTCATCGTTGAGGTCTCCACGCTCAACGTCGAAGGCGAGGTCTATGGGCTCCAGACACACTGAGAGGTCGAGGAGAAATTCACCAGTGATGGTGACACAGAGCAGGTCGACGTCGAGACACACCCCATCGACGTCACATCGCTCATCCAGACGCCGATCACGCTCCAGAAGCCGCAGAGAGTCCTCTCACTCCATTCGGAGCTCACCCCAGACGGTGGCGTCATCACGCAGTGTTTCTGTTCACTCGCAGGAGCCTACAAAAGCACCGCCAGGAGGTTCTCCAAGGAGACAGCGATCTCCTTCCATCCATCTCTCTCCCAGATGGCTTCAACCACTCCATCATTGGCAGACGGGGTCCGCAGCCCACGCTCAACGGCCTACGACCTACCCCAGTCCGCAGCACAGATCACCATTGCAGCGTCTTGTGCAGGAAGTGGACAAATCACCCACCACTCGGGCCAGGGAACACCGAGGCAGATCCCCTGAACGCAGGTCGTCTCAGGGACATCGCAAGAGGCGGCGTACACCGTCTTGGTCTTCCTCTTCGACACATTCATCCAAAAGGGATTACTCACCTACCTTGACGGATAGTCCTCCCTCCAGAGTGTCGCCTATTGATGATGTGAACACTTTTCATGATGTTCTCACCAGAGGGGCTCAGAAGCTGGGCATCACCATGTCAGCTCCTCAGACAACCAAGTCCATCATTTTTGAGACTCTCCACCTAAGGTCTGCGACTAGACCATTGCTTCCTTTGGTCCCTGGTATCATCGAGCCGGTAATGGATCTCTTCCTCGCTCCAGCATCGGCTAAAGCAGCTCCAGCTCGGATTCTTAAAAAATATAAGCCAGCTGCATCGGATCCTCTTTTCCTTAGATCGGATCCACCTCCGGACTCTGTTATTATTGCAGCAGCGAAAAAGACGCATGTGGTTGCATCTTCCTCCTCCGCTCCTCCGGATAAAGAGAGTAGAGCACAAGACTCTTGGGGACGGAAGGCTTGTGGCTCTGCAGCGTCTTCTCTGCAAGTGTCCAACGCTGCGGCTCTGCTGGGTCGTTATGACAGGTCACTATGGGACTCACTGGAGCGCTTCAAGGACAATCTCCCAAAGGAGGATCAACAGGACTTCTCTGAAATCCTTCACGAAGGTGCTCTGGTGGCTAACCAGGTAATTAGCACTGCAGCAGATGGTGCGTCCCTGGCGGCTCACTCGTATGCACATGGCATATGTGCACGACGATCTTCCTGGCTGCGCCTCACAGCGTTAAAACCGGAGGCACAACAACGCATCCTGAATCTCCCTTTTTCTGGCACTTCACTGTTTGGTGCTCACACAGACGAAGAAATGGCGAGGATGAAGGCCGAGTTGGACACCTTAAAGGCTGTGGGCCTAGAGAAGAAAAAGGAATTTAGGAAGAGATACCGGCCCTACAATCGGACAAACTACCAACAGATGTTTCAAACCCCTCAATGGTCACAAAACAAACAGGGCAAATCCCAGTATCAAGGCCGCCGTTCCTCGAGAGGAAGAGGAGGACATCAACAGCAGTCCCCCTCCGCATCAAAAACTCCAGGGAAGCAATGAGTTTCTGCTTCCTCTAGCACCGTTGCACACTCCAGTGGGAGGAAGTATCTCAAGTTACATTCAAGAGTGGCGCAACATAACCAAACATCTATGGGTGCTAAATATACTAAAAAATGGGTACACACTATGTTTTTGGACGTCCCCAAGAGACATTCCTCCTGTGAAATCTCGTCATCTACATATAGACCTCCTGCGTCAGGACGTGTCGCCCCTTCTCGAAAAACGAGCAATAGAAGAGGTCCCTCAAGCGCAGAGAGGAAAGGGAGTGTATTCCCGATTACTTCCTTGTTCAGAAAAAAGATCAACCGAACAAGTTCAGACCAATTCTGGATCTACGTTCTCTGAACAAGTCCATCAAAAAGGAAAAGTTTCGACACTCCCAGAGGATCAAAGGTTAGCAAATATTGTAGTTATCCTCAAAGACGGTAAGCCCAAAACCAGCTGTGCCTCGTATAGGCCCATATCCCTTCTTAACGCGGAACCCAAAATTCTGGCGAAACAGCTCGCGATCCGGTTAGTGAAAGTGATAGATAGCCTGGTGCACCCCGACCAATCGGGCTTCATGACACATCGCAACACAGCCTTAAACTTGCGCAGAGTGCACGGGGTATTGAGTAGGGCAGCCACCATTCGGGAGCCGGCGGTGTTGGTCTCGCTAGACGCCACCATGGCGTTTGACATGGTGGAGTGGCCATACCTCTTTGCTGTACTTGACAAGATGGGATTCGGTCCCGTATTCGTGAGTTGGGTCCGTTTACTATACTCGGAGCCACTGGCGCAAATAGTGGTGAACAACCGCAAATCAAGGGTATTCCAACTAGGCCGTGGCACGCGACAGGGGTGCCCATTGTCCCCCCTCCTGTTTGCTCTGGCTCTGTAGCCCTTAGCGGCGTGGATCCGCAGGGACCCTGTTATCCGCGGTATGCGATGGTCCCCAGAGTGGGAAGATAAGATATCCCTATACGCGGATGATATTCTATTACACCTGTCTTCCCCGAGAGCCTCTATAACACGCACACTTGATATTTTAGCAGTGTTTGGCAGATATTCCGGATTCACTATAAATTGGTCTAAGTCCGTTGTTTACATCCTGCATGGAGACCCACCGGTGCTCCCGAGGCATTGCCCAATCCAGATAACGACAGAGGGTTTTCAGTATCTGGGCATCTTCATTTCTCTGAGCCCCACGCTTCGCTTTACCCGGAATCTCTTACCGCCAATGCAGAGGCTGAAAAGGGACGTGAAGAGCTGGAAGTCTCTGCCACTCTCGTTGCTGGGCAAAGCCGCCCTTTTTAAAATGATGGCACTGCCCCGTTTCCTCTACGCCCTTCAAAATTCACTAGACCTAGTTCCCAAAGTGTACTTTCAAGAAATTGAGAGCCTCCAGAGGGATCTCTTATGGGACGGAAAACCCCGAATCGCGTTACCCAAACTCACCCTAAACTGGTATGATGGTGGCATTAGCCTCCCTGATATTAAAAATATTATTGGGCGACCCATCTAGCGGCCATTAATCATGGGACCTATGGACACCCGGACGACCCGGGATACGCCATGGACAGATGGCTCCTCCCCGGAGGAAACTACAATAGGGCGCTTTATTCTAGACCCAATAAATATCCCCTGACGGGACCAACAGCGCATTCGGTTCAGGTGTGGCACGTGGCGAACAAGCAGTTGGGTTGGGACCGCCGACTTACCCTTGTAACACCCCTATGGAGCGCCGAGAAGCTAGGGAACATGTGGCAAACCAAGGGATTCGATAAATGGGACCTCATCGGAATCTCCCAGATTCGAGATCTCTGGGTTGGGGATGAAATCCTCCCGTTCCCTTCCCTTCAGCGACAATATTGCCTGGCAGATACAGAACGATTTAGATATCTTCAAATTCAGCACGCCCTCCAGACACACCTCGGCGGGCGCTCCTCCCTCCCAGAGGCCTCTCCCTTGGAGAGCAGAATACTTGACGGCCACTTACCCGAAAAGGCCATCTCCTTGATTTATAAAAAACTAATTAATAATATGGAAGATCCACTCCAGTCCCTCAGGGAGAAGTGGGTGAGAGATGGCTTGGAACTAGACGAGGAAGACTGGCAGGAAGCGGTCTCCTCCCCGAGGGGGGTGGCGATCCAGGCCAGACTGCGACTAGTGCAACTCAAAATCCTCCAAAGGATTTACATCACCGGACCAGGCTTGGTTCGCATGGGCAGGGCGGACAGTGGGGAGTGCAGACGCAGATGCGGGAGAGATGGCACCTTTATCCACATTATATGGGAGTGTGAACGAATACAGCCCTACTGGCAAACTATACACCGCACACTCAGCGAAGTCCTCACCACAGAAATACTTCCGGAGGCACGCAGGTGCCTTCTGAACATCTGGGAGCCAACAGATCTCACCTCCTACACTAAGCAGTGGGCAACATTGGCGGTCATGATTGCAAAGAGGAACATCGCACGACACTGGGGGGCCCACCAACCACCCGAAATAAGAACGTGGAAGGAAGATCTAGACTGGTGCATGTTCAGAGAAAAGTCAGTCTACATAGCCAGAGGGTGTCCCAAGAAATGGAATAGGATCTGGGGGCCATGGAACTCATACAGGGGAGATATCTGTACTCCCCCGGCGCCACTGAATGAAGATGAGGACAGTACACCCCCTTAATTGTTATAGATTGACCATTTTGAATTGAATCCTTGATACCCGGTTTTATAGCGGTTGAAATGTATGTGCGCTCTAAATAATCTCTTAATGTGATGTATATGTCAATTATATTTTAATAAAAAGAATTATTAAAAAAAAAAAAAAAAGGAAAGTTTCGGATGTTGGCGCTCCACCAAATATTTCCACATCTAAGGAAAGGCGATTGGATGTGTTCGGTGGATCTCCAAGATGCGTATTTTCACATCCCAATCACAGCACGACATCGCAAGTTCTTGCGATTCATGGTGGGAACAAGACATTACCAGTTCAAAGTCTTACCCTTCGGCCTAAAATCAGCTCCGAGGGTATTCACCAAATGCATGGCAGTAGTAGCGGCAGCATTATATCGCCAAGGCCTGTTCGTATATCCATACCTGGGCGACTGGCTGTTGAAGGGACCCTCTCCTCAAATGGTGCAGGAACACCTTCGCACCTGCCTAGATCTCCTTCAGCGCTTAGGCCTGCATGTCAACCTGGACAAGTCGATCCTTCACCCAACTCAATCACTCCACTATCTGGGCGCCAACCTCAACTCCGACCTCGGAAAAGTATTTCCTTCGGAGGAGAGATTGTCATCAATGAAAGACAAAGGCAACATCATCCTTCAGGCTCATCAGCCGTCAGTAAGACAGGTGGCTTCTTTACTGGGTTCGATGGCCTCGTGCATTTTTCTCATACCCAACGCCAGATTGAGGATGAGACAGTTACAGCAAGATCTCGAGGACAAATGGGATCAATACTCGGGTCAGTGGAACGACCGGATTATCCTCTCTCCTGCAGCAAAGAAGTCCATTCTCTGGTGGCTGCAACCACAGAACCTGCTGGTGGGAGTCCCTTTTCACCAACCTCTGCCAGAACAATCCCTGATCACGGATGCATCACTTCAGGGCTGGGGAGCGCATCTGGGTCATCTGCAAACTCAGGGCAGATGGACCAACAGAGAACAGACGTCTCACATCAATATGCTGGAACTGCGGGCGGTTCATTTAGCCCTCAAAGCTTTTCAACCGTCAATTCAGTTCGGATCGATCCTAGTGCAAACGGACAATACAACCACCATGTATTACTTGAACAAACAAGGTGGAACTCGCTCTCGCCCTCTGTCTCTCGAATCCCAGGCGATCTGGCACTGGCTGCTAGCCAGGAACCTATCGATCACGGCAATCCATCTGCCGGGAGAGCAGAACATGCGAGCAGACGCCCTCAGTCGTCACTTCCAAGAGCAAGAAAACTGGGTGCTCAACGACGAAGTGGTGGCAGACATCTTTCATCAATGGGGTCATCCTTTCATCGACCTTTTTGCAGACGATCAAAACAGAAAATGCCACGCCTTCGCATCCAGGTTTTACCGACCAGGAACGTGAGGGAATGCTCTTTTGATTGGTCAAGGACGTTTGCTTACGCCTTTCCACCCCTCCCTCTAATTCCGAAGGTGGTGGCCAAACTTCTGCGATCCAGAATGAGGATGATACTCATAGCACCGGACTGGCCTCGCCAATGGTGGTATCCGGACCTTTTGCAACTCTCGGTTCGCCCGCATTGTAGACTTCCATGCAGGCCGGACCTTCTCACCAAAATGGGAGGGAAGATTCTGCACCCCAGCCTTCCCTCGCTCAGCTTGACAGCATGGCTCCTGAAGTCCTGCAGTACGGACATTTGAACCTCCCTCAGGACTGCATGGACATTTTAAGGGAGTCAAGGAGACCTTCCACAAGATCCTCATACTCTCTAAAGTGGAAAAGGTTTTACTTGTGGTGTATCCGTAATGATTGGAGTCCAATTAACGGGCAAGAGGAGGTAATCTTGCCGTATTTGCTCTCTTTGGCCAAATCTGGTTTGAAATATTCTTCCATTAAAGTGCACTTGGCGGCTATCACACCATATCGTAAATCACCTAACCAGCCTTCTTTCTTTCAGCTTCAGGTGGTCAAGGACTTCCTGCAGGGGTTGAAAAAGGTTTATCCCCCTGTTCGACCTCCTTCTCCTCCTTGGGAGTTGAATTTGGTATTGTCTAAATTGATGGGCCCTCCATTTGAACCCACTCATAAGGCTACATTGCAACACCTTTCTTGGAAAGTAGCTTTTCTAGTAGCAATTACATCAGCACGCAGAGTGAGTGAGATACAAGCACTCTGTTCTAAAGAACCCTATACGGTTTTCCACCATAATAGGGTGGTTATGCGAACTCACCCTTCCTTCCTACCTAAGGTTGTGTCAGAGTTCCATGTTAATCAGACAATTTCTCTACCCTCTTTCTTTCCCAGTCCATCCACACCAACGGAAAGGTCTCTTCATTCGCTAGACCTCAAGAGGGTTCTCAAATTCTATTTGGATGCAACAAAATCCATTAGAAAAGCTGATCAATTGTTTGTAAACTATGGCTCTGTTAGAGCAGGCTTCCCAGCTTCTAAAAGATCCATTTCAAGATGGATAGTATCTTGTATAAAGTTGGCATACCAAATTGCAAATAAGCCTCTGTTTGCCTCCCCTAAAGCTCATTCTACTAGGGGCAAGGCTGCTACGATTGCATTCTTACATAATGTACCGATGGCCGAGATTTGCAAGGCGGCAACTTGGAAATCGGTCCATACGTTTACCAGACATTACTGTCTGGATTCTGACTCAGAGCAGATACACAAGTGGGCCAGGCCTCCTTGAGGAATCTGTTCCAATGCTAACCTATTGGAGTCTGTATAAGCCTTATGGCGTTTATGTATCTTGATGGTACTCTGTTTACTTGCCCGCAGGATGAGGGGATGGGCTTGCTATTCTATTCATGTGCTTATGACTATTGATGAGGATCCCCTGGAAGAGAAGGATAAGTTACTTAACTGTAACCCTAGTTCTCTTCCAGGGGTATCCTCATCAAAGTCATAAGCAACCCCCCCGGGCAAGTGAACATGATACATACATCTCTTTGTAAAAAGGTCTGCGGATATCCACAAAGAACAACTGCCCTAACTGTCACCCCTGAGGCATGATGGGAAGCTAGGGGTCATGGCTGCCTTAAAGGCACGGTGCCAGTTTATCTGAGTGTTTGTGGGTTAGCTTTTCAGCTTTCTACACTGTTTCTACAATGCAGCCTATGTGCTGGCAATGTTTTCTTCATTATTCCTTGCAGGATTGTGTTGTCTGCTGTATATTAAAGCAGTTTTCAAAAGTTTCTTTCTCCCTGCTTTATTGGAATATGTTTATGTGCATGAGAATTCCTTGCAACATTGCTCAGCATGTTTATGAGGCTACATTGTGTGTTTTTATATATATATATATATATGGATATATATATAGAGCTACATATATGGTTTTTCACATATATGTGATGTTTCCGGGGTCCCGCGCATGGGCGGGAATATTCATGTGCTTATGACTTTGATGAGGATACCCCTGGAAGAGAACTAGGGTTACAGGTAAGTAACTTATCCTTCTTTTCTATTTGTTATGCCAAATATTGGAAACTATGCATTTGCTATTAAGTATTTACATGCATAATTCAATTATTTTAATGCATGCTTTTATATTTCATTCTCAAGAAATGGTTGTTGACTATTCGTACATGTATGGCTTATGTATATGACAATGTGCTCATTACTGCTTTTTGTTCTGATTCAAGCATGTGAATCTATGAAAGATACCCCAATATTGGATAAGAAATGAGTTACTTAACTGTAACTGCAGTTATCCAGTATTGGTATCTTTCATAGATTCACATGCGACTCGCCCGCCAATCTTGGAAGGGCTCACTTAATACTCCCAGTTGTACTTCTGGTTACGCACAGTGCTTATGAAAATCTGAGGGACTGGAGCTCCTTCCAGAAAGGTTCTAGAGGGTGGTGTCAGCTGATCGGTTGTTCTCAAGTTTGATCCTTTTTTAAATAAGGACTCGGATATGTTACTAAATTTAAGGCCTTCGGCCTGTTACCTTCTATGTCTAATGTGACATTACCCTTATAAATGTACCAGGGACTCCCATCTCGACGACGGGGAATGATTCAAGCATGTGAATCTATGAAAGATACCAATACTGGATAACTGCAGTTACAGGTAAGTAACTCATTTCTTCTTCACTATGGATAATCTCCCTGAATTCATAAAAGCTCCACCCACCTCAAAACTTTTAAGGCCACAGACTTTGAACCGGTTTCTGTAGATTTATATATGTCCTTTGCTCCAAAAAATTAACAGTCCAACTGACAACCTGCTGGGCATGATGTGATAGTGCAGTCTTCCAGGATTCTTAAAGAAGCAGTGTTTTAATTTCTAATGAGTGTTTCACCTTGGGCACCATTTTCTGTTTTCGCTCGAATTACACAGTATATTGTTTTGTTTTATACTTTGGCTAATTGGCTAAAAAAATAAAGTTTGCCTTTCTGGCATGTTTTTCTTTATTTGAAAAACCTAAATAGTTTTTAAAGATTGTATTTTAGGATCTTCCACATGTGCAGTGATATTCTGCCTTTTATCCCATATTGATAAAGTGTCTCTTAGAACAGTGTTTCTGGGGCAAACGACTTTAGAGATGAAGCGTAATGAGCTGAAGGCTCAGTCGGCATGTGAGTCTGATAATGTGATTTCATGAAGTTAGTCTTCTTTTATATTTATTTCCACTGGTCTAGTTTCTTGCTTTTTTCACAATCACCTAAGGCAGACAAATGGGCCACATGGGTTGTTTCAAAAGAAAACAGTTGTTAGAGTTTAGGAAAATGTAAACACAAACTGGCCAGACAACTGCTTACTGCCTATAAATAGTCTTTTGTGAGGATGTAGTTATTGATAAACAGACCATATCTTGCTGGATTGTGATTTTTGTTGTAATGCTTTGAAGCAGTCAGGAAGATGCCAGTTGAAGAAAGTAGTGTGTATTGTAATTGGAGAGATCTTCTGCCATTGTGACAGTTGTGTATTTGCCGGTGAGGAGACATAAGGCAAGTTGCTCTTTATTGAAAGCATTTGCAAAGCATTATGCATAGACTGGGAAGCAAGGAAAAATGGGATACTTGCAAAATCAGTGTTGAAATAAAATCTCTGGCTAGCTTTTCCTTTTAGTACTTATGACGTTTCCTCCAAATTTTGAGTTTGTTAAATCTCTTAACATTAAGCAGATTACAGAGTTAATGGTATTAATCCATCAGAACCAATGTTACAGCAACTTTCTTCGACAAGACCAAATGAGAAAGACCTACTTTAAAAACTTTTTTCTTTTCTTTCTTTGCAGGAAAGTGGGCATTTTGTTTTATCTTCATAAGAGCGTGACTACGGTAAACCACCATGAAGAAAGTGAATGTGTTAATTAGCAAAAGTGTGGAGCAGCAGAGGACCAGTCCAAGAGCAAACCAGAGGCAGAATGACAATATTGACAGGGAAGTTGTCTGCAAAATTTTGGAAGGTGATACTGAGGGAGCAGCAAGTATAATTAAAATTAAAATTGGTAATGAGAAAGGTTCCAGAACCAAGCGCATCCTAGAGGACTCTGCTTCAGCAGAGCAGCTCCTGCCGGTGGATTTAAAAAAGCCTCGCCTTATACCCTTCTACAGCAGCACACCCTGTTCGCGTGAGAAGCACTCTTCTGCAGATTCTGATTGCTTCTTCGGGTCATTGGTCAGTTTAAATGAGACTACGGCAGATGCAGTCTTTCGCAACCATCAGGTTTTCCTAAAATCCAAGCAAGATGTCCCTGAATTAGACATTGACCTTGATGATTCGTTGCTTGATCCTTCTGACAATGAGAGAGAAGATTCTCCTTTTCGAATGACAGAGGATGAAATCTCTAGCCTTTTGGATGACAATTTAGTGGCCGGTGATGTGGAAAAGTATGCTATTGAGATTTCTTCATCCAAGTATTCTTACTGGCATGAGAGAAACCAACAAACTGAGACCTCTGGATCGAGGCTAAATCCAGTCCAGAACAATATTTCGGAAAGTGATTCGGAAAACCCTGGAGAATGGGCAACAAGCATGATTATTCTGTCTGAATGTGGTGCAACTCCAAGCCGCACTGAGGCTTCAGAAAGAAAGCATGAATATAAAAAAGAACCTGAGGCAGAAGAACATCTAAAGAGCCGCAAAGTCGTTAATCTACCGTTTGATTTAGACATTGATGAGCTTCTAGCATTGAGCCCTATTGATGGGTCTACTGTGGACCATGGAGACGAGCTTGCTTTAGGCGAAGAGGAACATTTCTTGTCCAAGGACTGCAAATCTCCAGTGGGAATAGATGACTTACTAGATGATGTTATCGTAAGTAAACCCAAAGGAAAAACAAACCGTCAAGAAGTGCTTTTTAAAGTGGATGAGAACAATTCCAAAGGAAATATTAGCTATCAAGCTGTTGGTACTATCAAACCTAGTAAGGAACAGCCAGTGCATCTTCCAGTCTTGGTCGAACAGCCACTTTCCAGTGGACCGATTGTTCAGTCGGAAAAGCCTAAAAAAACTGAAGAGAATAACTTTGTCAGTTCTACTAACCTGACTAAAAATATTCGCCCAGTTGCCTTGGTTCCTAGCTGCATTCTTGACTCTCATCTGTCATCTGGAAAGGACTCATCCAGTGCACAGAAGCTGACTGCGTTTCTACTCCAGTTAAACAAGCCTATCAGGGTTTCTGGACCTTTGCCTGCTTCGGGGGGTAGTTCTTCCAGTAGTGGTGCTTTAGAGTCTAAGAATGGGGAATCCAAAAACACTGATGTAGCTGAGAGCCCATTAATGACCCAAAGCAACACAGCTGTGGAAAAAGTAAGTACTGCTACAACCCATTTTTTAAATTGGTATAATATTATGCCTCATACCCAGGATTATTCTAAATGCTTCTGCAGGGAATATTTCTGTGTGTTATGCATATTGTGGGCCTCGCACTAAGGGCCTTAGATGTATTTGTTGAACCTGTGTACTGAGAGTATACATTAGTAGGATATTTAAGTATTTTGTTAAAATCTGCCCCATACCTTCAAAGATTGTCTGCTGAAGATTTTCCTTCTTTGTGCTTAAGGCATATCTTCTAAGTTTTGAACTTCTAAAAGAGTTGCTTTCCAGCTGAAGATTTCTACAGTGCCCAAGAGAAATTCCACTTGTATTGAGCACCCTTTTCTAAAGATCTTCCTCTTTGCTCAATTTCACCTGCTCTCTCTAGCCTGCATTATATGCTAAAGACCTTGCATGTCTCTTTGCACTCTGTAATCCAGACTGCTCATCTCCTAAAGACTTTCCTTCTCTCTCCTGCCTTGCTGACTACCTTCCGTATCCTCCTTTCTCCACTGTGTGCTGATAGTGCTGTATCATTTGTTAACAGTCTACTGACTATATTCCTCACCCTGTTCATGCTCTTTCCTGAAAACCATCTCCACGTTGTTCTCTGCATTTTGTTATGAGGAACTTTTCCTTCCTGTCTACACTGCACGTTATAGTCTTCTCATCATGTGTGTGCACTATGTTGAAGGAACCCCTAGCCCCCTGTCTTCTGCACTGAGGACCTTGCTGGTTACCTTTTGCACACCATGCTTGCAATCTTATTTTGTTCCTTCTTTCTTCACTCTGTTCTGATGACTTTACTACTTCTCTTCTGTGCTCAAGACCTTAATTCCTTCTGCACTCTGTTGGATGCCAACTTTTGGTGGTCTCTTCTAGAGAAGTGTTGATCTTTATTCCTTCTGCAGGAGATCTCATTTTCTACTGTACAGTATACCTTCTTGCCATGATTGCTAAAAATAATCATAATGGTTTTGCTCTTTGATAGATACTTTTCACTGTAGGATCATCATTAATCTTCACCTCAAGGACATTGAAATGCTTCTAGGCACTATCCAGTAAGATTCATCACTAAGCAGTAGACCACGTATCTTTTAAAATCACCAGGCACGTGCCTAAATGATGCACCGCAACAATATGAAACACCTAACAAATGGAATGCCAATAGACTACTTTGACTCTGGTCAACCGGTCTTCTAGAACTTCAGATGGTGCTCTGGTCAATAAAGGGTTACAAGACCATACAAATGGTAGCTTAGCGCTGAACTAATGCACATAATGTTTATATAGGTAAATCTTGTCCAAAATAATCTACACGCCTAAGGTAAGTGTGAGACTTTTTTGTTTTTGTTAAGAGGGCAAGGGGATAGGGATGGTCTAACACACGCATTTAAAGACTGATGGCTATCAAGGGATGGCTTACAGAAGAATGAAGGGAAGACTGAAAAACATTCTAAAATGAACTGCAAGAAGGAGGACCCTTTTATACTTTCTCCACACACAAAAGCTCCAGGTTGTTTTTCCAGGAACACTGTACTATCTTACTTTACCCGGTTTACATTTCTGTAAAGTATATTTCTCTTGCATGACTGCTTATTGTAAATTTCCTTTTCGTATAGCTTTTTTCTTGTCTGGTAATTTTCTTTGTGGTGTTCAACAGTGTGCCAGATAAGATGCTTACAGACCAAATCGTATGGACATTAATGGAAACGCATTTTAAGCATATGCACTATGTAGATCTAAAACACCTAATGTCAAAGGTTGCTATACTACCTGTTTGAAGAGCATATGAGCTTCAGGCAGTGTTTTCACGAAGAACCTAACATGTTTTTTCACTGTTATGTCTCCTATGTTTCAACCATCTTCCTTCAGAAGTGGAAATCTTAACACATGGCAGGCCTCCTCCGAGCAATCCATAGCTATACGAGTAATCTCCTGCATCATAAGCTGCTACAAGCAGCCAGTAATCCCTTGGTTCACTGCACCATTTGGAACGCCGTCACTGCTGCTCTGATGACTGTCCCAAGTCCAAATATTTGCTTGTCATCCGAATGAAGAAGAGTTCATACCTTTAGGCTGCAGAGAGCTTGACTCAAGACAGACCATTCACTGGGGCTGTTCTCTTCTCCACCATTGAGTCTTTCATAGATTCACATACTTTAATCATGCCAGTTTTAGAGCTGGGAGTCCCACTCTAGTAATAGCATAGCAGTGCAATGTTAAACATAGCCAGGAAATATTCAAACTTGTCACTTTAGTAACCCACTCACCTTATTGAAAAAAATCCAAACTTTAAACCCTTTAGTATGACAGTGCAGATGATTTGAATGTCTGGTCTTTGGATTAAAGGGAGGAAATCCTTTTGGTAGTTGCATCAAAGGGATTCCCTTTATTACCTAAACTTGAGCCCCTAGTGAAGAGCTTCCCTCAAGTAGTCTGAGGCTTATTTTCTGAATTTGACAATATCAAGCACAGGCATTGTATCACAAATATGAGTACAAAATAGTTTCAACGAAAAGCAGGATGTCTTTTCTTGACTTGTGGATTTATTTTCGGGTACTTTGACCTCTTCTCAGAACTTTAGCCAACATGTGTTTCGTCATATGGGGAGTGTCCCCACGACTTCATCAAGGCAAAAAAAAAAAAAAATAGCTACCATTGCAATATTGATTATAACACAAATTAAAACAGAGCGGTTCAAAGCCACTCTCATAGTGACAGCAGTGCATGATATTACCCATAATTGTGAGCATAGCCACCTAGTTGGGCAGATTGTTTGCTTTTCTGTTTGTGGAAACCCATGCACAAATCTTATGTATAAAATGTGCAAAACATTACTACATTTAAATCAAAGAAAGAGAAAGAAGAACTAGATAAACAGTCTGCATATCCTATATCATGCATACAGTTCTTGAAATTTAGTTGACAGGTTTAGGTTAATACCTATATAACATATTCATATCTGTGTCAAATGCGCAATCTAATTTCTGTTGTATGTCCTTTTATATTGATCAATCTTCATTGATGATAAATAATTTCAAGGTCTACTTATGTAGGACTGGTAGGCAGAAAGTTGAAGGCCATAAGTGAACAAAAGTCCCAATGAAAAGTGACTGGCAAAGAGGATAATTATTTACTAGCCAATGTATAGCCCAGGGATTGAATGTGTAAATCACCAAGAAAAGAGGGTTATGAAGAAACCTAAATGAGTCTGTGTTTGTCATCAAACCTATGGTAAGGAATGCAAAGAATGTGTCACCCAGCAGCAAAAACCAATTGAAAATCTATATATCCAAATCTCAGGATGTTACTTGCATTTTCACATACCTCAATTCCGGTTATACTTCCGACCCGGAATAAGTCTGTATTCTCTTAATGCCCAGTAGAGCACCGGCGGTTCGGGTGAATCTTCCCGATGCAATGTCACGCCGCTGCGGTCCGTAATCTGTCAGCCACAGTACCACTTTGTATTATTAGTAAAAACTGAAGGGTCTTCCCTAAAAAAAACAAGTGAGAATCGCTCATCTGACTTCCACTAACGATTCCATGTACTGGATCATCATTAAAATGTCATGAAGTCCACTTACCATAAAAGTCGATATCTGTGCCAAGTCTGCGCTTGTGTGAAAGCGTTGACAGACTAAACCAGAAGTCAGGAATGTCAAATGGTTACAAAAGGGTTAGCGTGGCCACCATATTTGAATGAGCCACATTTATTAGCTATAAGAGCTTCCGTGTTTGTTGCACAGGGGCATAGATTTAGAGTTCAAATAAATGGTAGTAAGTTGAACCAATATTAACAGCTCATATTGCATTTCTCTAAGTGCACAAACCCATTTTGGACGTGGAAGTGTAATGAACAGCCTATATATTTAGTTCATGAAAAAAGAACACGGACTAATCCCATAGAGGGGAGAGTCACGTGATGTAGGATGCTTCCAGAGCGGCCATATTGGAATGTGCTGGGTTAGCTGCAATGTAACATGTATCCAAGGACCCCGGGCCCCTCATTGTCCATTTCGTCATAAATATGTCCTAGAATTAAGTTAATTGAAGTCAAAATGGGAAGAGCGGCCCCCTTAAAATTAGTTTAGGGAGCCCGTGATGCAAAAAGATTTGCCTTTCTTGAGATTACATCCTGAGTATTACTGTATCAATGTATGTAGATTTCAGTACGCATATTTAAGTTGAGATGAATTGTTGGATGGTTGGGAACAAAGTTGTTGTTACTGTGTGATATCAAGCAGAGGTGAGTTGGTCACATATTTTAATATTCTTCCTGATCCCTCACAGTGAATGGACATAAGTTCTCACAATGTGGAGTCAATTTGATGGGAAGAGAAACGGACGAGGTTTCCTGATGAAGAAACCCAAAAATTAGATTGCGTGTTATGTATGTTCAGTCACCCACGAAATACTGTAGTTTGTGATCAATGTTCAGTCCCTCTTCCACTGCTTTAAGGCGCATGATCCATATTGCCTCTCTCCTGGGCTGTTTTAGTTCTCTGTTGCCACCACTGGGATCTCTAGGGATGTGTTCTATTCCATAGAATCCGAAACATTTATTATGCCCCTGTGCATTGCAGGTCATGGCATGAACCGCTATTGGATATCTATCATCCGGATGTTTGAGTGCCCGCATATGTTCACTCACTCTTTCCTTTAAGCATCTGATTGTGCCCCCCGCATGTATTCGGTCACATTTACAAGTAATCACATGTATAACATACTTGGTATTGCAATTGATATTAGTAGAAATCTCATACATGTTCCTTGGGTCTATGCCAAATTTCTTTGTTTTGTCTGACGCCCATTTGCACATGCCACAGTGGGCACATTTATAAAATCCTTTGGTATGTTGAGATAACCAATGCCCCTGTGATGGTGTAGTGGGATTGCTTGGACTTTAGATGGCACTTGCAAAATGTAATGTCCGGTCTTGCCGAGAAACAGTCCTCTAGTGTTTTGTCGGCTCGTAGAATATGCCAACGTTTGTTCATACTTTTTTGTATCGTGTTTGAAAGAACTGTATAGTCTGTGACCATCCTGATCTGTCTCTTGTGCTGTTGTGTGTGGCTTGCCTCAGTGTCTCCCCATGTGTCATCCTCAAAATCTTCCTACGTGCCAGGCTAAAGTCACTTGCTTGGTACCCCCTTTGTATGAAATTTGCTTCCATATCCTATATACAGGTCTGAAAGCCACAATCCTCGCTGCAATTCCGTCTAGCATATATAATTTCGCCGTAGGGGATAGATTTAATCTGGTGTCTAGGATGTGCACTAGATGGAATTGCAAGATGTGGGTTTGCGGAATAGTCTATGTATTGCGTTGTTTTGTATGAACAATTCTACATCTAAAAAGACAATCTTCTCTGCCCATAATTGGTAGGTGAACCTCATGTTGGCATCATTGGTGTTCAGGTATGTACAAAATTCCTGCAGTCCATGTCCATATCATGAAGCAGACATCGATGTATGGTCCCAGTATAAAATTGATACGCTCCATTGTCTACCAAATGACCTGGGTAAGGCGTTAAGACCTATCCTGGGCGGCAGGCCAGCCAGCCTCTGGGAACACACAGAGATGTTAATCTCTGACAGAACTGATTCAAAACAATAACTTTTTCCTATGTAAAGACGAATGGTACAGACGGGGTGTGGCCATGGGCTCCAGATTCTCTCCTTTGTATGCGAACCTCTTCATGAGTTGGCTGGAGGAGGAGTGGATCTGGGGCCCAAGTGGCAGACAATGGAACAAATCAATTTTATACTGGGGACGATACATAACGCACAATCTAATTTTTTTGGTTTCTTCTTCAGGAAACCTCATCTGTTTCTCTTTCCATCAAATTTAATCCACACTGTGAGAACTTATGTCCATTCACTGTGAGGGATCAGGCAGTATAAAATATGACCAATTCACCTCTGCTGGATATCACACAGTAAGAACACCTTTGTTCCCAACCATCCAACAATTCATCTCAACTAATTTTAAGGGGGCCACTCTTCCCATTTTGACTTCATTTGACTTAATTCTGCGACATATATACATATAATGGACAATGCGGGCCCGGGGTCCTTGGATACATGTTACATTGCAGCTAACCCAGCACATTCCAATATTGCTGCCGTGGAAGCATTACGGGACTCTCCCCTCTATGGGATTAGTCTGTGTTCTTTTTTCATGATCTAAATATTTAGGCCGTTTATTTCATTTCCACATCCAGAATGGGTTTGCGCACTTAGAGAAATGCAATATGAGCTGTTAATATGGGCTCAACTTACTGCTATTTATTTGAACTCTAAACCCAACAAACGCAGAAGCTCTTATAAATAATAAACGTGGCTCATTCAAATATGGTGGCCACGCTAACCCTTTCGTAATCATGTGACGTTCCTGACTTCGTGTTTAGTCCGTCATCGCTTTCACACAAGCAAAGACTTAGCACAGGCACCTTTCTCAGTTCAGACGCCAGCCTGCAACGGTCTTGCTCAGACGTGCGCGAACCATCGACTTATCTGGTAAGTGGACTTCTTCACACATTTTAATGACGATCCCGTACATGGAATAGTTAGTGGAAGTGAGATGAGTGATTCTCACTTTTGTCGTTTTAGGGAAGATTCTTCCGTTTTTACTAATGCAAAGTGGTACTGTGGTTGACAGACTACACACTGCAGTGGCGTGACTTTGCATCGGAAAGATTCCCTTTGCACTGCCTGTTGCTCTACTGGGCGTAAGGAGAATACAGACTCGAATTCCGGGTCAGAAGTATAACCGGAATTGAGGTATGTGAAAATGCAAGTAACATCTTGAGATTTGGATATACAGATTTTCAATTGGTTTTTGCTGATGGCTGACACATTCTTTGCATTCCTTACCATAGGTTTGATGAGAAACACTTACGGACTCCTATAAGTATCTTCATACCCCTCTTCTCTTGGTGATTTACACGTTCAATCCCTTGGCTATACATTGGCTAGCAAATAATTATCCGCTTTGCCAATCACTTATCATTGGGACTTTTGTTCACTTATGGCCTTCAACTTTCTGCCCACCAGTTCTACATAAGTAGACCATGAAATTCTTTGTAATCAATGGAGATTGATCAATATAAAAGGATAAACCAAAGAAATTAGATTGTGCATGTGACACATCCATATGAGTATGTTATCTAGGTATTTACCTAAACCTGCCAACTAAATTTCATGAACTGTATGCATGATATAGGAAATGCAGACAGTTTATCTATTTCTTTTTTCTCATTCTTTGATTTAAATGTAGTAATATTTTGCACATTTTAATACACAATAAGATTTTGTGCATGGGTTTCCACAAACATAAAAACAAACAATGTGCCCAACTCGGTGGCTATGCTCACAATTATGGGTAATATCATACACTGCTGCTCCTATTAGAGTGGCTATGAACCGCTCTGTTTTAATTTGTGTAATAATTAAAGTTGCAACAGTATCTATTTCTTATCATATTTTTTTTTTGCCTTGATGAAGTCGTGGGGACACCCCTCCATATGACGAAACATGTGTTGGCTAAAGTTCTGAGAAGAGGTCAAAGTACCCGAAAATAAATCCACAAGTCAAGAAAAGACGTTCTGCTTGTCGTTGAAACTATTTTGTACTCCTATTTGTGATACATTGCTTGTGCCTCATATTGTCAAGTTCTGTTGGTCAATCCTGGGATTGCAATTGGGGGTGTTGGGTGTACCACTCCCCCCTTTGAGAGCACCGTCATGTAATCTTGAAAAACACAAAAACTGCTGTGACTGTCATATGAGCGTCCATATCCCTTCTACACCCATTTTCTTTTCTGAATGACAGTCTGCGTCCATGGTGTCCTCTCGTCATCAACAGAGAAAGTGAAAGAAAAGGAGTTTTTCTTTGTAGAAAATTGGCGGAATTGCCGTAAACTACACCATCATGCACTACAACAGGTGTCTAGTTATTGCAAGTGTCTGGAGTTGGTAGGTTTCCCTGTGTGCCTGCGGCCCAAATGCAGCAGCTACTCACATAGGCACAAAGACTGAGTCCAAGTAAGAGTCTTAATGTCTCTGTGTCACATAAGAGGCCTTCCCAGTTGCAGGTTTGTGACTTGTCCCTATATGTGTGGTAATGTTTTTATTGAGATGTGTAGCAATGCTAGTTAATAGGACGTTTGTATATACCTGTAGATTCCATAACTTTCCCTCATGAATCTGATTAAATGCTCTAATTTTAAACAGTTTGATTATTTCATGGCATTCTGGGTATAAAAAGTGGTAGAATCCATGTAAACCACACCACCCTGGACTCCCCAGGATGTCTAGTTTTTTTTTTTTTTAAACATTTGAGTTTTCGTGGTACATTGCGGCTAATGCCGATTGCATATATATCGGATACAGTACATTGCAGAATGGTACCCAAATATTCAAACAACAATACATCCTGTGAACATACAGACTAACTAGGAACTTGGCACAGACTAGACTGTGTTTTCCCCTGCGAAAGGTATCTGCTATGCGTGCGTATGCGGGCATGATGTCCCACCTTATGGTTGCGTGTCGTGGCCCAAAGGGTGTTGTTATCTGACAACGGAGAGTTCTGAGATTGCAAGGGGGACAAATCAATCCCACGGTATTTCGCCCATCGAGACCATACCTTCCTGTGTTTTTGTGGGCAGCTCCTGCCCGGTACACAGCTGCTTCTGCCGCCATGCAATCGTCCATGGCCCTCTTCCACCTTCTTATCGGCGGCGGGGACGCCCCGTTCTAAGACTGGCCGATGTCCCTCGTAGCCAGTGTGAAACCCAGAAATAATAAGTGTTGCTTATGATTCCCCCCGACCCCCTCTATGCTGTGTAGAAGGAATAACTTGGGGTCAATTGCCAGCTTCCAGGACAGGACGCGCTCCAGACAGGAGGAGACTTTACGCCAGAACGGCTGTAGTGCCTCGCAGCTCCAGACTGTATGGAAAAAGGTCCCCTCCGCATCGCCACATCTCAAACAGGTGGGAGACAGAATGACGCCCATCCGCCATAAGCGGGAGCTTGTGTAATACTCCCTGTGGAGGTATTTAAATTGAATGAGGCGGTATCGCGTGGCAATGGTGGCCCCCCCCGGGGACTGGCTAAGGCCTCGGTCCAGTCATCGTCGGTGAGGTCTGGGATATCCTCTTCCCATGAAGCTCGTATGGCATGTAGTCGTTTGATTGTGGGTAATCGGAGTCTGATAAATTTGCCGGATTTTGTGGGCACCCAGGTCCCCCATTAGTAGGCATGGAGGTGGAATTCTGGCAAGCTCTCCAGCGGGTGGATCAAGGGGGTTAAAGCCTGTCTGAGCTGGAGATATCTATAGAATTGTGTACAGTGGAGACTTCTGTTTGCAGCTGTCTGAAGGATTTGAGTGTCGACCCACGCATTATGTCTCCCAAAGTTGAGATGCCAATGAGATCCCATGCCCGAAACCCTGGGAGCGCAGCTACTGGACGTGGATATGTTCCATACCACAGAGGGGTTGTCTGGGTAAGGCTCCCTCCCAGCCCATCTTTTTCACTGTGTGGCGCCAAAGTTGTATGACAGTTTTACATGCTGGGGGTAGATGCTCAAGGTTGGAGCGGCTATAACGAAGCCCTAGGAGGGAAGTATTGCCCATTGCAGGGCTGTTTACTGTGTACGCTAGGTCTGAATGTGATCCGTACCACCACTCATTTATATTCAACCGGTGGGATGCAGCATAATGTGCAAATATATTGGCTGCTGCCAGACCGCCGCAATATGTCGACTGTGTACAGGTTCGTAATGCAACACGGACGGCCCCTGCCACCCCTTCCCCCCCCCTCCCCTCCCTCTATCCCCCCCACTGGAAGCCATTCAGGAGTGTGTTTATTTGGGTAAACCAAGTCTGTGGGATGGGGTATGGATAGTTTTGGAGCCGGTATAGGACCCACAGAAGGGAGACCATTTTAAAAATAGTTGAACGCCCAAACGGAGACAGTGGCAGGGGCGACCATTCCCTTGTCTCCTCCCGGAGCCGGGACAGGAGAGGGCTGACATTCCGTGACCAGGATATCCTAGGATTCGGTGAGATATAGACCCCTCGGTATTGGAAGCCTTCAGTTGCATGGGACAGTTGTGATTCACATGTTGCGCGCCCCTTTTCGCCGCATGAGAGTTGTCTGGCATTCCGGAAAGCAATTAAAACATACCTCTTCCCTCCGTTGTAAGCCTCTCCATTGGTAGAGGTGTCGCAGTTTTCTGCGGTCAGCGCCGGGATGCCCCTCTGCTGGGGCAGCTACGCGCTTAATAAACTGTATAACATAACATATATTGGGAACAACACCGATTTCGCTGGGTTAGCGCTGAGGCCCGAAGTTTCCCCAAAAACACGGAGTATCTGGAGTATTCGTGGGCCAGATAATCCTGGGTCCGTCAGGAAGAAGAGAACATCATCCGCGTATAACGCCTCCTGTCGGACCTGCCTGCGGACCAGTCTAATCCCTTTATCACTGGGTCGTGCCTCACCCACACCGCCAGGGGCTCAATCGCCAGTGCAAATAAGAGTGGGGAAAGTGGACACCCCTGCCTAGTACCCCGACAGATGGGGAAGCGCGCTGAGCGTGTCCCTGCTATACGCACCGAGGCCGAGAGCCATGGGTATAGTAATTGTATATAGGCTAAAAAGCGTGGGCCGAAATTAAGGGCACAGAGGAGCTGGAATAGGTATGCCCAGCTTAAGGAAGCCTTGTCTATGTCGGCTAATAGGAGGGCCGCGGGGCGGCCCAATTCCGGGGCTTTCGCAATGGCGTTGTGGACTTGACAGATATTATGCCGGGTAGAGCGGTGTGGCATAAAGCCAGCCTGATCGGGGTGAACCAGCTCCTGAATACAGGCCCGAAGGCGGTCAGCCAGGACCTTGCCCAGCAGTTTAGATTAAAAATGTAGGAGATAAATTGGGCAATAGGATGATGGCTCTTCCGGCGGGTGCCCCGGTTTAAGAAACACCACAATTTCGGCGTGGCGCCAATCAGGAGGGAGAATGCGCTATTCCAGGGCTTCGTTGAGTGTCGCTAGGAGGAAAGGACCTAGCTGGGACATATTGGAGCTCAGGAATTCACTGTGAAATCCATTAAGACCAGGTGCACGGCCGGGATGTATGCTTGATAGGGCTGTCTCAAGCTCTGCCACAGTTATGGGAGCATCCAGCTGCTCACGCATATTGTCAGATAACTCTTGAGGTGGTATATCGTGTAGGAATTCACCTATTAGCTCGCTCGATATAAGGTCCTGTTGAGCGTATAAGGGATGTATAGTAGGAGGCAAACGCTTGAGCTACCGTGTCGGGGGTAGAGCATAGGACTCCCACCGCGTCTCGCAACACCGGCATTGGGGCGGGGGATAGTGCTGCTTGGCACAGACGATGCAACACCTTGCTCGACTTGTCCCCCATTGATAAATTTTGTATTAGGTTGCTAGCCATATATCCTTATCCTCGTTAGTAAGCCGTTGGCGTAGCTGCCGCTGGGCCTGGAGGAGGCGGCGTTGAGACGCCGGGCCTTTAGCTTCCATTACCTCAACTTCCAGCTCCCGCTGGCGATTTTCAAGGGCCACCACCTGGGCTAGGTGGCGGTGTTTTTCCCCTGCACGATAACTGCTGTCCACACCACGAATCGTGGGCTTAAGAGCTTCCCACAATATTATACTGGAGGGAGCAGTCTCGGCATTGAATGTCTAATAATCGGAAATCGTCTGTCGAATGGCAGTTTGATAGGCTGGGTCACGTAAGTGCCATGGTGACATTCTCCATTGAAGGGTGGTTTGTTCGGCCCAATGCTTAGTTTGAGAGTGACCGGAGAATGATCTGAGAGGCCTCTGGGGAGAACAGAGACCGGCGAAGTCCGATGAATGTAGTGACGTGAAAGAAAGAAATAGTCGAGCCTGGATAAGGACCCATGTACCGCGGAGAAGAAGGTGAAGCCGGGTTCGGCTAGGTGGTATGCGTGCCAGGCATCCGTCCACCCCAGGGTCGTCACCATGTGGTGTAGTTTTGATTCTTCTCCTTTGGGACTGTGGCTTGTCCCTCGCCAGCGATCTATGGGCTCCATGGTATCATTCCAATCGCCGCCCAGCACCGCCGGACCGTCCGGAAGTTCCCCGCAAAGTCGTATAATTCTATCTACATAGGTATGTCCCAATGGTGGTGGTGGGGGGGGGGGGCGTGGCGTAGAAACTGCCTATCGTCAATGTTTCCTCATACAATGTGCCTGTCACTATAATGTAGCGCCCACCGGGTTCTGACCAGTGTCTGGAGACCATGTATGGGATCCTACGCTGTGTAAGAATGGCTGTGCCTCGTGACCCCAGAACGTACCCAGCGTGGCATACTCTATTGAAGCCAAAACGGGCCAGGCATGGGGCATTATTCCCCATCGGGTGGGTTTCCTGTAGAAGGAGGGTGTCATCCTCGAGTCGTTTGGCCTCTCTAAGGAGTACCCCCCTTTTGATTTTGTCGAGCCCCCCTCCCCCCCCCCCGACATTCCAAGTCATGATGGTAAGTCCACCTATTAGTGGATTAGTGGTATTAGTAGCCATCTATCGGGCAGGTAGGACCTTGGCAGGTGTACACGGTATGAAATGCATGAAAGTCATTGCGTCTGTGCCGTAACTGAACTAACTTTTGCACTAGTGTGCCAAATACCCCCTCCCCTCACCCCAATACTTCCAAATACAGGAAGTATCTGTCGCGGTTGGAGGGAGCCCATGGCCCCAACGGGGGACCTCCACCAATAGTATCCCAACTTCCCAAAGATCTTAACCATAATTGTTCAGGGCGTGCAATAGGCACGTAGCCTGGACGCCCAAGCCAGCCTTGCACTACAGACTGGCCATAACACTTTGCAAGAGTGGGAGTCAGCATTCAGAGCCACAAACGAGGAAGCTACGAGACCTCAGCCGCCTTCACGATTCATCACCTTGTGACTGGGAATGCCAGTTGGACCTGGACCTGTGTTGTCGTTTAGAATTGACCTTTTTTGGTTGATTCCTGCGGGTTCTGTGAAGTCCGAATCCAGAGGTGGCGGGGTATGTGGTCTAAGATGGACCGTTTCATCAGTCCATGCGAATATTGCCTCTGGTATATCGAAGAAGAGGGACTTGGAGTTGTGAATAATGCGCATACGGGCTGGGTACAGGAGCATATATTGGATTTTTAGTTCTCTGAGCCTGCGCCTGGCGGCAGCAAAAGATTGGCGTTGTTGTTGCACCAGGCGTGTGTAGTCCGGAAAAATCATGATAGGGTTCGAATTGTATAGTAGTTTGTCCCAATGATTTCTTGTGAATTGAAGGATGGTGTCGCGGTCCTTATAATTCAACAATTTTGCTATAACAAGCCTGGGGCGTTCTCCCGGGGGGGAGGGAGAGCTTCCTTGTCAGCCCTCGGTGGGCTCTTTCCATCACAAAACAGGGGGACGTGGAGTCCTCTGGCAGGAAGGATTTCAGCCATTGCGTGAGAAAGCGCTCCATAGATGAACCCTCGCTTCCCTCCGGGGACCCAATAAGGCCTGGAGCTTCCCTCCGCATCTTCAACCCGGGAGGCCAATTCCTGTGTTACCACCGTGAGTTTGTTCACTTTTTGTTGTAGGGCTGCTACTGTGTCTTCGACCGAAGACACAGTGGCTTCCGCCTTCCTGTCGTAGGAAGGAGACTTCTGATTCCACGGCGCTGATCTTCGCATTCAGCGTGTCCGGGCTTGGGTGATTGCAGCCAGTAGGGCGGCGTTGTCAGGGACGGAGCTTCCACTATCGGCATTACCAATGCTGCCAGGGGCCATAGTAAATTGGTCCAACGTACTTTGCTTGGTTGTGGGCCCCGATGGCTTATCTTTCGCCATGATGGCGGAAGTGGACAGGGCCACGTATGCACTGCTCCCGCCTGCTCTGTTTGCTCCCGCTCTATATAGTGGCTCGCGGGCTTCTTTGCAAAGTATCCCACCACTAAAGTGTTGTCCATGCAGGAATATCTGCGCGGGCTACCACGGGCCGAGCCTCATGGATTCAGGCCACCCAGGGCCGCAAGCCGCACCAGGCCTAGCCTGACCGCTTCTGCAACCCAGGGCAGCCCGCCAAGGGGGCCCCCTAACAGGACCCGACTCGCCGGACCCCCAGTCCGCAGCTGCCCCCGTGCAGTCACAATCCCCCAGGGGCAATCTGCTCAAAGGCCCACAAGGCACCAAGGGATGAAAGAGTCTCTACATCGAGGGGGGCCCCAGTCACGGAGCCACCCCCGGCGCACACCAGGAGCCTAGGATCAGTCCTCGCCCCTGTAATTCCAAGAGAGAGGGGGGGGCGCCCTCAGCGCTGCAGGCCTACCCTATATTGCAGCTGGATTAGGCGAGCCCTGCCGGGGTTTCAGAAAGGGCAGTAGCCTGCTCCTCCAGCAGGCCTGGCGGAGGATGAACTCTGGGCGGTACGGCCCAAGGGAAGGCCGCCCCTCCATTCGGGCTTCAGCAGATCCCACCAGGCCGTCACCCGTCTCGTAGGCTGCGCACCGGGCCCCTGGGTATGTTGGTGTCCGTCTCGTCTATGATGATGGTTTCTGACATGGTTACCATGCCGGCTTGTCCGACATGGAAACCATGTCGGAAAGTGTCTTCGGGGCCCCCAGCAGCGCCTCCTTGGGTGCACGGCCTCCAGTTGGAGGCCGAGTGAGCACCTATCGTGCCCCCCAGGTGATCCCTGCACCTTGTGGCAGGCACCTTGGGGTGCCTGCCACGGGGTGCAGGGATGAACCACACCTCCCATTTTACTATGGGAGCATGCATTACAGCCGGTTTACCGCCAGAATGCATGCTCCCACGGTCGCATCCTAATGGGGCGGTCGGGACCTCCAATCGGGTGTAGGTCGGTCCCATGACCGATGCGGTGTCGGGCGGAAGTGAATCTGTCCGACTTCGTAATGACCCTCTTTATATTCCTGTGACTAGAAGAGCCTAATGGACGTAATGGTATATTATATACCTTAGGATCTTCATTAATAGTCCTATACATTACAATAATTCCCTTCTGCATTTAGGGATCTTGGAACACTTTTTCAACGTCATATGTCTTTTAAATTGTCCATAATCCAGCAGAAAGTTTGAAGAATCCAGCATGTTTCTCTGTTGCTGAAAACTTCGCTGCTAGGCCTTTCCCCCCCCTGTGCTAAGCCTGTTTTTGGCTATTTGGGGTAGTGCGCGCTTAGGCCCCTGTAACTTTTTGACCACATAAGGTATCCACGCCAAATTTGCGTCCTTTTTTTCTAACATCATGGGGATTGTAAAGGTACCCAGGGTTTGTGGATTCCCCTGGAGGGGACCCAGAAATTAGCCAAAATACAGCAAAATTTTGTTTTTTGGGGGAAAAATGTGAAAAAAGGGCTACAGATGAACGCGTCTTGTTTTTTCCCTGCAAATGGCATCAAAAAGGGTTTGTGGTGCTGTAATCACCATCTTCCCAGCTTTCAGGGACAAGCAGACTTTTGTCAGAAAACCAACTTTTTTACACAGTTTTGGCATTTTTCTGGGATATAGCCTATTTTTGCTATTTTTTGTGCTTTCAACCTCCTTCCAGTTAATGGTAGAAATGGGTATGAAACCAATAATGGATCCTGGAAAGCCATACATTTCTGAAAAGTAGACAAAATTCTGAATTCAGCAAGGGGTCATTTGTGTAGATCCTTAAAGTTTTCCTTATAGAAACTAACAGTTAAATGAAAGAAAAATTGAAAATTAGTTGAAAAAAACAGCCATTTGTGTCAACGTTTTCACCTGTAACTTCTTCTAATTATGACAGCTATTTGAAAGCAATATACCGTTATATCCGCTGGACCTTTCTGGTTGTGGGGATATATAGGACTTGTAGGTTCACCAAGAACCCGACGAACCCAGAGCCAATAACTGAGCAGCATCTTGCAATGGTTTTTTATTATGTACCGGGTATATAGCAATTATTTTGGGAAAATGTATACATGGAAAAATTGTTATGAAAGACACCTATGTATTTCTAAAATGGGAACAAAATGTAGATTTTAGAAACAGTAGATATTTGCACATTTCCGAAATTGGGAGTACCCATACTAGGATGAGAATTATAGGTCATTTTTCAAAATGACTTATTTTTACACATTGTCTTTCATTTGGAAGGCAGAAATGCATCGAAAGTCAATAGGTAATAACAGTTGCTCTACAATTCTGTGTTACCCTAAGTCTCCCGATAAAAATGGTACCTTACTTGTGTGGGTAGGCCTTGTGCCCCACAACAGGAAATGGCTCAAAATGCAATGTGGACGTACTACATTTTCACAATGAAAAATTACCCTTTTTTTGCAAAGTGCCTAGCTGTAGTTTTGAACCCTAGCTCTGCGGGCACTTAGGAAACCTAGCAAACCTATACATTTTTGAAAACTAGACACCCAGGGAATTCAGGATGGGGTGACTTGACTGGCTCTCACGAGGTTCTGTTACCCAGAATCCCTTGCAAACCTAAAAATTGGTAAAAATAACATTTTCCTCACTTTTCTGTGGTGGAAAGTTCTGGAATCTGCGTGGATCCACAAAATTCCACTCACCCCGCGTTCCCCAAGGTCTTCCGAAAAAAATGGTACCTCACTTGTGTGGGTAGGCCTAGTGCCCGCGACAGGAAGCAGCGCAAAACGCAACGTGGACGCACCACATTTTCACAGTGAAAAATGACCCTTTTTTTGCAATGTGCCTAGCTGTAGTTTTTGAACCCTAGCTCTGCCGGCACCTAGGGAAACCTAGCAAACCTATACATTTAAGAAGACTAGACACCCAGGGGAATCCAAAATGGGGTGACTTGACTGCCTCTCACCAGGTTCTGTTACCCAGAATCCCTTGCAAACCTAAAAAATTGTCAAAAAAACCACATTTTCCCCACATTTCTGTGGTGGAAAGTTCTGGAATCTGCGTGGATCCACAAATTTCCACCCACCCCGCGTTCCCCAAGGTCTTCCGAAAAAAATGGTACCTCACTTGTGTGGGTAGGCCTAGTGCCCGCGACAGGAAGCAGCGCAAAACGCAACGTGGACGCACCACATTTTCACAGTGAAAAATGACCCTTTTTTTGCAATGTGCCTAGCTGTAGTTTTTGAACCCTAGCTCTGCCGGCACCTAGGGAAACCTAGCAAACCTATACATTTAAGAAGACTAGACACCCAGGGGAATCCAAAATGGGGTGACTTGACTGCCTCTCACCAGGTTCTGTTACCCAGAATCCCTTGCAAACCTAAAAAATTGTCAAAAAAAACACATTTTCCCCACATTTCTGTGGTGGAAAGTTCTGGAATCTGCGTGGATCCACAAATTTCCACCCACCCCGTGTTCCCCAAAGTCTTATGAGAAAAATGGTACCTCACTTGTGTGGGTGGGTCAAGTACCCGAGACAGACAAGGGCCCAAAACCTATTGCGGCGACATCAAAATTACCTATCACAAAACAACCTGGTTTTGCAAGGGGGGGTCCCATCACGTTTTGGCCTGGGGCTCGGCGGCCACCTAGGGAAACCTACCAAACCCACACATTTCTGAAAAGTAGACACCCGGGGGATTCCAGGGAGGTATGGCTTGCGTGGATCCCCCAACGTTTCCTTACCCAGGATCCCCTGCAAACCTCAATTTTAGCTGAAAAAAATCACTTTTTTCACACATTTTTGTGTGGGAAAGTGTGGCATCACTGGCCTCACACAAATTTCCTACCACCCAGAGTTCCCCCAGGTCTCCCGATAAAAATGGTGCCTCACTTGTGTGGGAGGCCCAAGTACCCGCGACAGGCAAGGGCCCAAAACGTAGTGAGGCGACATCAAAATTGCCTATCTCAAAACCACCTGGTTTGCAGAGGAGTCACCTGGATTTTTGACCCCGTGCTCGGCGGCCATGTAGGAAACCTACCAAACCCACACATTTCTGAAAAGTAGACACCCGGGGGCTTCCAGGGAGGTATGGCTTGCGTGGATCCCCGTTTCCTTACCCAGAATCCCCTGCAAACCTCAATTTTAGCTGAAAAAATCACTTTTTTCACACATTTTGTGTGGGAAAGTGTGGCATCACTGGCCTCACACAAATTTCCTACCACCAGCGTTCCCCAGGTCTCCCGATAAAAATGATGCCTCACTCGTGTGGGAGGCCCAAGTAACCGCGACAGGGAAGGGCCCAAAACATTTTTGATAGGCAATGTTGATGTTGCCTCAAAATGTTTTGTGTCCTTGCATGTCGCGAGTACTTGGGCCTCCCACACAAGTGAGGCACCATTTTATCGGGAGACCTGGGGAACGCTGGGTGTAGAAATTTGTGTGAGGCCAGTGATGCCACACTTCCCACACAAAATGTGTGAAAAAGTGATTTTTCAGCTAAAATTGAGGTTTGCTGGAGATTCTGGGTAAGGAACGTTGGGGATCACGCAAGCCATACCTCCCTGGAAGCCACGAGTGTCTACTACAGAAATGTGGGTTTGGTAGGTTTCCCTAGGTGGCCGCCGAGCCCTGGACCAAAACCCAGGTGACCCCCCTTGCAAAACCAGGTCGTTTTGAGATAATGTGTTGTTTATTTCTGCAGCATGAAAATTTTGGCACAATATTGCAAGGAAAATGTGACAGACATTTTGCGGTTTGCAGGACATTGTGGGTAACATAACTTGTTGTGATCCACAAGAGAGATATCACCATGTACTCCCATGGGTGTTTCGTTTACGACAATATCTACAGTTGGTAGGTTATTCTTAGACGGAATGTACACCTTGGCAGACGGACTAAAAAGACAAAGATTACTGCACAGCCATCTATTCCTCAAGCACACACACATACTGGTTGGATTTGGCACGAGGGCAAGTGATGGTTCAGTATATACAATTTTATTAACAAGAGATTTCACAAAAATGAAATGCACTGTCAATAATTGAAAGGACAAAAAACTGAACCAGTGACTCGCAGCTCGTGAGCTGTAAAGCCACGTCAAGGCCCCAACCGCTTTACAGGCCATTCACACACCTTTCAAACGTGATACACACAAGACCATTCACACCACCAGCCACGAAACAAACACATTACAACATTCACAAAAAGGGACAAGGTACACCCTGCTTGAGAAAGACAAAAAAAAATATTACTGCACAGCCATCTAATCCTCGAGCACACACACATACTGGTTGGATTTGGCACGAGGGTGAGTGATGGTTCAGTATATACAATTGTATTAACAAGTGATTTCACAAAAATGAAATGCACTGTTAATAATTGAAAGGACGAGAAACTGAACCATTGACTCACAGCTCGTGAGCTGTAAAGCCACGATAAGGCACCAACCACTTTACAGGCCATTCATACACCTTTCATACGTGTGACACATACAAAACCATTCACACCACCAGCCGCGGGCCCATCACATTACAACACTCACACCAGCAGACAGCGCCATTCAAGGGCCCATCACTTTCACATGCCCACATTCCTAACACAGCAACCACACAAGCTGATGGATTGCGTGGAGTGTCGCTCGGCTAGCAGTGTGTGTAGTGACCAGCAGCAAGTCACTACTCACACACCGCCAGCCGAGCGCCAGTCCACGCACACCGCCAGCCAAGCGCCACTCAGGCACACCGCCAGCCAAGCGCCACTCCAGGCACACCGCCAGCCAAGCGCCACTCCAGGCACACCGCCAGCCAAGCGCCACTCCAGGCACACCGCCAGCCAAGCGCCACCCACGCACACCGCCAGCCAAGCGCCACTCCACGCACACCGCCAGCCAAGCGCCACTCCACGCACACCGCCAGCCAAGCGCCACTCCACGCACACCGCCAGCCAAGCGCCACTCCACGCACACCGCCAGCCAAGCGCCACTCCACGCACACCGCCAGCCAAGCGCCACTCCACGCACACCGCCAGCCAAGCGCCACTGCACGCACACCGCCAGCCAAGCGCCACTCCACGCACACCGCCAGCCAAGCGCCACTCCACGCACCCCGCCAGCCAAGCGCCACTCCACACACACCGCCAGCCAAGCACCAGCCTACACACACCACCATCACATTTAGGATTTTTTTATACAAAAAAGAAAACACAAACAAATTGCAAATGGATACAAATCTACTAACACAAAATCAGAAACTAAATACATTGCACTAATGCCAACCTTGAAACAGAACAACAATTCTTAAACATTACAGACCAGGCAGTTCACTTTACCACTCATGGTTGCTCCCAATAATTCTTTTGCTTGTGGTACGCTCTATAACAAGCAGGCACACACAGCCCAGGGTTAGGAGGACACTCAGGGCAGTACATACGAGTCTCCTTCCGCGTACCTCTTCGCCAACAGACTCTACATCTCCTAGTGGGAAAGTCTTTTGAGGGTGTAGGAGGAATGTGATCAGGAAAGTGGCGATCTTTCAATCGAGCCACATCCTCCACCACTCCAACTCTAGGAACACTTGCCTGTTCCACAACAACAAGGCTGCCTATGACAGACTCCTGAAACTGAACAAAAGTCAACTTTGACGCAGGAGAACACTCCTTGAACACAACAAAAGCATTGAAAGTTGCTAAATTGAAGAGATGGATGGCCAACTTCTTATACCAAATGTAAGCCTTATGAATAGCAGTGTAAGGTTCCAACCTCCTGATCTACTCTATCAACACCACCCATGTGCTTATTGTAGTCTAAAATGCACACAGGTTTGCGCACTTCAGCAATCTGACCCCAAACAGCCACAGGTGAAGTACTCTCATCATGGATGGTAGTCAGCATGTACACATCCCTCCTGTCCACAAATTTCACAGCTAGTAGTTCATCACTACGCAGGGAACTGCACTGTCCCCTCTGAAGTTTTTGCAAACAAGCTCTTTTGGATAACCTTTACGGTTAGGCGGATTGTGCCACAAGCAAAAGTGTCCACTTTGAACAATTCCTTAAACAATTGCACAGCAGTGTAGAAGTTATCAAGGTACAAATGGTGGCCTCTGGTAAACAGTCCTCTAGGAAGATCCCACACAATTTTCTCTGAAACTCCAAAAGTGGACGGACAACCAGGGGGTTCAATAGTGGAATCCCTACCAGTGTACACACGCAAATTAAAAACATATCCTGTCTTACTCTCAGACAACATATACAGCTTAATTCCATAGCGTGCCCTCTTGCTAGGAATGTACTGCCTAAAAACCAAACGGCCCTTGAACAGGACCAAAGACTCATCAATAGATATTTCTTTCCCTGGAGTATAGATCTCTCAAAAATCGATCTACAAAGTGATCAAGAACAGGCCGAATCTTAAAAAGACGGTCACATTCAGGGTGATCTCGTGGCAACGCCAAACCATTATCAACAAAATGCAGCATCCGAAGCAAAAGTAAATACCGATCACGAGTCATAACTGCAGGAAATATGGCCGTTGCCATCAAGGGACTGGTAGACCAATATGAACCCATGGACGGCTTCCTTATCAAACCCATCCAAAAGTCAAACCCAAAACTTCTTCATCTCTTCCAGATTTGTGGGACTCCACCGGGTAGCTCTAGAATGGGGCCTAAGTCTGGCACTGTTGTCCCTCAAAAACTGTTCAGCATACAAATTAGTCTGCTCAACAATCTCACCCAAAAATACATCATCCATAAACATCCATGTATAGGCAAATAATGTTCACAATCCACTCTACACCCTGCATAACCACTAAAGGCAGGCAACACCGGCTGCACCATGTTTGGATCAACCCAGAGTCCAGCACTTCCAGTAGGAAGCCTAGCAGCCCCTGGCTGCAATCCAGATGCCTCTTGCACCATCGGCACAGTAGTATCCTCCTCTAAAACAGGCACTTCATCTGCACTGAGAGTACCTTCATCATCCGATGATTCCATGTGGAGAGAAAACTCACGGCCTGAATCTTCCCCTCCCTCCTCTCCCTCAGACGCACTGTCAGTCTCATAATCCTGCTCAGAGGAAGATTCAAGAAGCAAACCAACCACCTGCTGAGCAGTCATTCTACGGCTAGCCATAATGCTTACTAATAAAGGTTACTTGTCAAACAAGTCAACAACAACAAACCCTTTGTAAAAAAAAAAAAGAAATAAACAAAATGTAGCTTTATCACAAAGACCAATATACTCCAACACTATACCACTCACGTGACAGAAGCAGCTAGACTCACCACCACCTACTCTGCACAGACACAGTAAGGATCAACAATATCCCACTAAAAAGAAGAAAAAAAAATTACACATAAGACAATGCAAAACATCGCAAAGAATTTCATGCTCTGAACACTAACAAATATGCTGCCATTATGACACCACTTACAAAAAATTCATTCATGCATGACAATAATACTCATTTGGAGTACACACAACAAAAATATTTTTCTTACCAAATAAATGCAATTACGCAAAACTGCAGAACAACCACTGCCGAAACCGCAAACAGGAATCAAAAGCGTTACACTAGAATAAAAAGGAGAAAAAAACATTACAATCACATATGCAAATAATGCACCAGTCCACACACAATCCACCAGCCAAGCTAAGGGGTAAGTGGGCCAAAGAGTATAAATAAAATATTCACCCCGTAAAAGGGGAGCAACCCTTGCCCTTTTGGCCACTCCCCAACACAAAAATTAAAAAAACCCTGGTGTCTAGTGGCTTTTGCCCTCCTTGGGGGCAGATGGGCCTAAAAACCTTCTGCTATTCTGCCACCCAAAGAGGGCAGAAATGGCCACAATCATCCTCCCATAAAGGGGAGCGACCCTTGCCCAAGGGGCCGCTCCCCAACATAAAAAAAACCCTGGTGGCCTAGTGGACCTACAAAAAAACAAATCAGCCGATCTGCCCCTCAGGATGGCAGAAACGGCCAAATTAATGCTCCCCAAAGGGGAGCAACCCTTGCCCAAGGGGCCACTCCCCAAAAACAAATCCCTGGTGGTCTAGTGGGCCAAATATAAAAAAAAATGGCGACATCTGCCCCCCCCCCATGGGGGCAGACAGCCACAAACAATGCCCCCAAGGGGGAGCGACCCTTGCCCAAGGGGCCACTCCCCACAAAAAAATCCCTGGTGGCCTAGTGGCCATACAAAAAAAATCAGCCGATCTGCCCTCCCAGGGGGGCAGAAACAGCCAAATGAATGCTCCCCATAGGGGAGCGACCCTTGCCCAAGGGGCCACTCCCCTCAAACAAATCCCTGGTGGTCTAGTGGGCCCAGTTTTTAAAAAAAACATGGCGATCTGCCCTCCTGGGGGGCAGACACAGCCACAAATATTGCCCCCAAAGGAGAGTGACCCTTGCCCAAGGGGTCACTCTCCACAAATAAAAGCCTGGTGGACTAGTGGGAAGATACCTTTATCTTCCGCACACGATCTCTCACTACTCAACTCTACTCTCAACTCTATTCACAACTGGATGTTAGCTCACCAACTCATTCTGAATCCCGCCAAAACTGAATTCCTCCTCCTCTCTACCTCTCTCTCACCTCCTCCTGTTCAATCTTGGATGGATCAGCTGAACCTACTCAACAACAAACCCATCATTGTCGACAGCGCTAAATCCCTAGGTGTCATTCATGACAAAAGACTCAACCTAATCTCCCACATCAACTCTATTGCTAAGAACACACGTTACCAGTTGCGCCTTCTATGGGGGATCCGTCGGTTCTTCCCGGAGAAAGACTTAAAAACCTTGGTACAATCTCTGGTTCTCTCAAGACTGGATTATTGCAATTCTCTTCTGACGGGCCTACCCAAATCTCACCTCTCCCCTCTCAAATCCATCCTCCATTCACCAGCTCGCTTCATTTCAGGGTCTAAACGAAGCGACCACGTCACTCCTATCCTGTCCTCTCTTCGATGGCTTCCGATCGAGGCAAAGCTGCCTGCATCACACACAAAGCCTTACACACGTCCTCCCCTCGTTACCTGGCGAATAAATTGAAACTGTCTGGTGGCTCTCGCCCTTCTCGCAATGCGGAAAAGCTTCTGCTTGAGCCCCCCCCCTGTCTTCAAAAGGGAAAGATTGATGGCGCAATCCTTCTCAGGCAATGCGGTGAGAATCTGGAACTCGCTTCCCCCATTGCTCCGTGCCACCTCCTCTACCCGGATCTTCAAAGCTGACCTCAAATCTCTTCTCTTCCAAAGACACTTTCAGAACTAATACTTTCACTCTCAGCCCCTCTAGGAAGTTCGCTCTTCATTGTAAATTTGTACTTTTTCCTGTACATTCCTCACCCTTGCGTGCTGTGTTGGATTTGTGTACCCTTCATTTTAAGTCTCCTGTTTAATTCACGCCCTCTCTACTCCCTCAAGGAAGTTCTTCCACTATAGGAAATTCTGTACTCCATGCCTATAGAAGTACCTTCCCAGTGTGTTCTGAGTGACTGCCACTTATTGCAGTATTATACCTTTATTTGTATTTTGCATCTCATGTATCATGCACACCTGTCACTTTTTCCTCTTGTAACGCATACCTTTTTGTATCTTATTTGCACAATTGTCACTTTTTCCTCATGTAATGTAACGCTTGCTTTTATATCATGCTTACACTATTGTGAAGCGCTTTGACACCTTAGGGTAAAGCCCGAGCTATATAAAAAAAACTGCCCCCCCCCCCCCAGGGGGGCAGAGCACCAAAAACATATGGCCGCCAAAAGGGGAGCGACCCTTGCCCAAGGGGCCGCTCCCCAAAACAGTATTTTCGTTTGCTTTTAACAAAAAAAAAAAAATTCCCTGGTGTCTAGTGGCATTCCTGCTGCACGATCGCATGATCGTGCAGCAGGAATGCACAAGAGGCATCGGGGAAAGGAAAACCCTTTCCCTCGATGCCTCTTTTGTTGCAAACCCCCTCCCCGGAGCCAAAACTCACCTTATTCCTCGACGCGCTGGAAGCAAATGGCTTCCAGCGCGTCCAGGAACAAAGGGAAACCCCCAATGAAGTCAGCGCGCCTCGCGCGCTGACGTCATTGAGGGGGGGTGGGGGCGGGGTGAGGCAGGGAAGCCCTTCCCCGAAAAAAAACCAACGATCGGATCCCCACAGGGGGAGCGCCAGCGCTTCCCCCGTGGGTGGGTCTTATGACGAGCTGGACTCGTCATGAGCACACGAGCACTGTGTGCCATGACGAGTCCAGCTCGTCATAAGCATCGAAGGGGTTAAAGAATTATTCTAATGTTTATACAATCAATGAAGTCCCATGATGCAGAACCAGGACTAGAAGTAAGCATTTCTTATTTTGTAAATCTGCCATCGGGGCAAAAATGTACCGATGACGACATTGTCACTTATTTCTGTTTCCTTCTTACTGTTATTGATTTTTTTTCTTTGTGATAACCAGTAGTGATCTACATTACTTTTAAGAAATGAGGTGTTTTCCAGACTCACCCATGGGTTTCACACCTTTATTCTCCCACAAACTACAAGTAGGTAGAAACCTCAAAAATGGGGAATATTGACTACCGCTTAGAAAAATGCAAAAAGTACGATTAAGTGTTTTTTTTTTGGTCAACTCTACATATTCCTGAAAGCTCAGAAGACAGTGATCTTAGCACAGCAAACCTTTATAAAGTGACATTTATATAAAACAAGATACTTTCTTACACAGCACTTTTTCCCCCCCATTGAAAAAAAACAAAAAAAACTTCTCCAGCATTTGACTTTTTATAGATTAACATGCTTGAGTCCTTCCCTTTCATTATGCTGGGAGTTCCCACCCTCACGATTGGGAATGAATGATTCAAGCATATGAATCTATGAAAGTGACCAAAGCTGGAGAACTGAAGTTATAGAAACTAACTTCTTTTGCTATGTTTTGGCTATATTCTCAGTTCCCTCTAGAGGAATCCATAAAGCATGGGTCCTTTTAGGAAACCCAACATGGGGGGGAAATGTACCCAAATTTGATTTGGATACCTTTTGTAGAAAAAGTTATGAATGATTAAGCGTGAACTGCCTAAATATCAAAAAAGCGCTCAACACTTGGGTGGGTGTGGGAGGCCTCTTCGGAGGCAGATATGCACTCTACAAGTGTTGCAAGTTGAACTGAATTGGGCGGAAGCCTAAGCATTTAAGGGCTTAACCAATGGAAAGCACAGTGAACACCACTCTCCCACCTACAGAGGCCACTGTACCTTGGATTTCCACCAAACCTTGTGTGTGAAAGTGTCCCACTGAGGCCTTTTTAGTCTACTTCAAAAAAGTGTACCTGCTTCATATATTTTCCTAAAAATCTACATTTTTTTCATCCTAGGGCAGTTGGTTAGTTTAGGGGTGTATAGACAATGTTTTATTCTTCAAAAAGGGAGTTTTCTCCTTTCAATTTGTTAATTGATTTTTAAGATGTAAAAAGCATTTGGCTTGCCAATATCCAGAGGCTGATGAGCCAGAGTCCCTATTATGAACTGATTAAAAGCCACCACACTCCATCCACCCACTCTGATAATGAGATTGTGCTGAAAGAACTGTCTGTCTGCATGCCTGTTCTTGAGGTGCTCTTTTTCATTTTGTCAGGTTAGGGTGTGAGGATGACAAATGTGGCAGTTTGTAGGACGCTTAGGTATCTAGGCTAGGACAGCTGCTCTGAATTCTGAGTACAAGAAAGAAAGAAAAGGAGCCCGCATCTCCCCATCTGCTTTCTGTACTTGTCAACTTACCTATTGCCCAGTGGTGCCATAGGCAGCTATACCATTCTGCATCGAGGGGAATCTTTATTGAAATCATAAACGCTTGAATAATTCACTGTCATTTGCATGTACCCCAGAACACCATTAAAAATTAATTCATCTGGAAATAGCATCAAAGAATGTCTGTAGCCATGAATTTTGAATCTATTGAACGGAAGACTGTCTGTGGCACTATAATTGAAAGTAGGATTTAGATGTATACATGAAGTGTGATTGAGATTGGAATTGCACGATTGGCCGTGTTCGGTTAGGTTGGAGACCAAAGGGAATACCAATTTCATGTTACAGTTTATATAGAGCCCTGTCCCTTTGGTGTGATGGGCCTCTCTCGTAACATTTTTTACTTAAGTATAGACCTCCTGATCAAGATCCAGCCTTTCCTAGATCAGACCCTAAACTGGATTCGTTGACAGTGACAGCAATTAGACGAAAAATGTGTGCACTCCAGAATCTTCTGCACCCCCAGAAAGAGACTCCAAAATGCCATTGCCAAAGCACTGCTTGGAAGATATCACAGGGATATTTGGGATGGCATGTAGTCATTTATGGAGGACTTGCCAAAACATCGACAATAAGACTTCATGGAAAATGAAGGCTTCTTGGTGGCATATCAAGCATTAGTCGATTCTGAAACAGAATATTACAATGGTATTTCTATAAGATCTTCTTGATTGAGGCTATATTACTTCAAACCTGAATCTCAACTAAAAATAGCTAACCTTCCATTCTCGGGCACCTTTTTATTTGGTCAACATACTATGTAAGAGATGCTTCACATGAATAATAAAGCCAAGACTCGTAAGCCAGTAGGGTTGGAAGAACAGAAATTTTTCTAAAGACAGTATAGGTCAAAAAACACCCATTTTTCAAATAGTGGGTTTCACATCCAAAATGGCTTACCAACCTCAAAAGCCGCAATATCAGAAGAAACTCACCACTGTCAAACTTTGTAATCAAGAGTAAAAGTTCCTCTGGAAATAGAAAATGATGCTTCAACAACCCTCTATTCACTTACCAACTCCTGTAGGGGAAATGATGCTTAATCACTGGAAGAGTGGAAATCGATGACCGGCAAATGGGTACTAATCTTTATTCAAAGGGTTGCTTTATCTGTTTGTGAATATCCCTCTTACGGTGGCATTTCTTAGGCATACACTATCCCTTTTGGTTCAGCTGGCCTGGGCTGGTGGGCAACCATGACTGTCTTGGGAGATGCTCCCTTTGAGTAGGGGGTGTCTGCACCCCTGATATTGAATTGTATTACTATTGCGCCCAGGCACACTTTATTGTGTTCACTCTGTCCAGCATCTGCCACACACTGCAGTGGAGGCTGATGTGGCCGAGGGCTGCCTTTTATGCACAGTAGTTTGCACTTCAAGTGGGCTCCTGGGTGGGGACAGAAGTGCCGTCCAGTGCACAGTTTGGGCCTGGCAGAATCTGTGCTGCAGGATCGGACTGGCTGACCTTTACTCAGCCAATCGTCCTCTTGCCGATAACCTGATCCTGCCTCCTTCAGTGGAGGAATCTACCAAACGTCAGTTGTGCAGCCTATGTCTTGTGAAGAAGGGAGACCTGTATCCAGCTGGCGAATTCTTGCTCCTGCAGGACTTGCAGGATCTTGCTGAGTGCTCGCTACTTGACATATTCTTCTATTTGTGACTGCACAGTGCCTGCAGAGCTGGGATCAGCTCCTTCCATAGCGAGCCCGCTACTCTACATACCCTTGTACTTACTACTTCCTCCTCTAAGAGGCTTATCACATGCCTGTACTCTACAGTGCAAGACAAGGCCCCTGTGCTCCAGCCGTTGTACTTGTCAAGGTCGCAGGTGGACCTGGGTGAGGACATTGAGACTCATCCATGTAATATTTCTTCATCGCATATTGCACACCCCAGTTATTCTGCACAGGATCGCTGTGGCGTGGCTGACGATGATTTTTGGCATCTTGCTTCATCCTGTCCTGCGCTTGCAGCCTTTTGGACTGCTGTACTCAATTGTATAGACTCCGTGATTGTATACTCTGTACCTCATACCCCCTTTGTCGTCCTCCTGGGCTTCGTCAAACGCGTCCCGGCAGAAACTCATCGACTGACTGAAATGCTGTTACTCCTTGCCAAGAGAAGAGTTGTGGCTCACTGGGACCAGAGGAGCGGACAACCACAATCTGTCCCCCCCTCATATTATTTCAAATGCATGTCACTTTACCTTATTTGTAAGGCTGGACACTTCACTGTGTTTTATGGTTTGTTCTTTTTTTCTCTTTAATTGTTCTGATTGCACTGTGTTCATTTGTTTGTGCATCTTAAAACCTCAATAAAATACAATTAAAAAAACTTTATTCAAAGGGGATATTACATTCGATTCAGGGCAATTCCACATGGTGTCCTGTAAATTTAACATTGAAATCTCAACTTGCCATCCTACAAAAAAACTCCACTCCTAATAGCTGAAAAAGCAGTACAGAGTCCTTTTACATCAACAAAACAAAGGGGTATACTCCAGATTTTTTCTAGAACTGAAGAAGACCCATCCCAATCAGAACTCTCCAAAATGAGTTTGGAGTCTATTGAAAAAAATCTCACTAAAAAAGGTCAGAGTGTTGTCACTTCATCAAATTTTCCCTCACATCAGGAAAAAACAATTGACTGTGCTCAATTGATACTCATACTTTCACATTCCCATCGCAACTCAGCACAGTAAATATCTGCTTTCTGGTGGGGGAAATCCCACTATCAATAGACTGTTCTACCATTCAGATTCAAATCCACTCCCAAGAAGATTCTCAAAATGCATGGCAGTAGTAGCTGCGTATTTGCAGAAGAAAATCTTTGTATACTTATATATTTTGACGATTGGCTGATAAATGCAAGTATTCTCACAAAAGCAAAACAAGAATTTCAGCTCGCAATGACTTTTGAAATTTCTGGAACTCAATATGCAAAATCAATCAAAGCCCCAGTACAGGATCTTACTTACTTAGAATCACTAATAGATGCAAAGACAAAAAGTATTTCATTTGGAGGAGAGGATATCATTTATCCAGAAAAAGTGTATTTCGCTAAAGGAAACCTGCGTTCTCACCGCGTGTCAAATTGCCTCCCTACTAGGGTCCATGGCATCCTGCATCTACATAGTCCTAAATGCGAGACTACATAATGGCCTCTTCAACAAGGTTTAGAAGTCTAACGGTAACGAAAGCTAGACAATTGGGAAGACCATCTCCTTCTAACAACTCAAGCAAAACAATCACTAACTTGGTGGTGCAATAGTTTGAATCTCCCGGAGGGAGTATCCTTTCAAAAGAAAAGACTGAAATAACAGATGCCCATCTAACAGGTCGGGGAGCACATCTAGGCCATCTTGCGGTTTAAGTATTTTGGTCTCCAAAGAAACAAACTTATATCAGCATGTTGGACCTGAAAGTAGTCCGTCTTGCCCTGAGAGCTTTTCTGCCATCTTTGAGATCAAACGACATAATGATTCAAACAGACTGTACTACTACTATGCACTATATAAACTGAGATACCATATCATGTCACCTGTCCCTCCAAACACAAAGGATGTGATGCTGAGCTCTAGCCAGAGAAATATGCTCATCAGTGATTCATATTCTGGGAAAAATTAATCAGAAAGCAGATTTTCCTCAGCATACACCACAAAGAAAATTATGAATGGGTCTTAAACGGCAAAGTGGTATAATCTATTTTCCATGAATCCAATACGTTTTCCAACATTAGATATATTTGCCACAAAACGCCAAGATGTTGTGTCCAGAACCCAATTCCCTGGCAATGACCTTTTGATATCCAGACTGGCCACGACTATGGTGATACCTGGATTTCCTGGACCTTTAAGTAGTCAAACATCGGAGATTGCCATGCAGCCAGATCTTCCAGACTCCCAAAGTCAAATTCACCACCCAAACCTTCAATCTTTGAATTTGTCTGCATGGCTCCTGAAGTCCGACAATATGGACATTTAAATCGTCCACAAGAATGTATGCACGTTTTAAAAGAAGAACAAAATGTTCTTCATCAAGATTCTGTTACACGCTCAAATAGAATATATTCTATATATAATGTCAATCTAAAGGCTAACCTGATTTTGTGTCAAGAGGAAGTTATTCTTCCATATCTGTTACTTTTTGCAAAATCCAAGCTCCGCTTTTTCTTTGATAAAGGTCCACAAAGCTGCCATAAAATAAAAGCACGCAGGAAATCACCTCTGCAAACTTTGTTCTTTAAAATTTCTGTTGTCAAAGACTTTATGTCAAAGACACCTGTGAGAAACCCATCTCCTTCGTAGGCGCTGAATCTAGTTCTTTTTAGATTTAGGACTACTCCTTTTGAGCCCATTCATAAGGCCTCCTTACAGCATCTTTCATGGAAAACTACATTCTTAATCGCTGTCACATTGGCAAGAAGAGTTAGTCAACTCCAAACTTTATCTTTAAGGGAACAGTTTACTGTTTTTCATTCCAACAGGGTTGTACTTGGAACTCGTCCTGCTTTCGTAACAAAAGTAGTGTCTGATTTTCGCATTATTCAATCCATTACACTTCCAACTTTTTTCCCCAAGCCAACCCGACCTGTGGAAAGATCACTACACACACTAGATATTAAGGTATTGAGTTTCTATCTAATTAAAACAAAAGAAATAAACACAACTCTTTGTCAAATATGGCCATATCATACCAGGTTTAACCACTTCAAAATAGTCTATTGCTAAATGGATAGTAGCTTGTATTGCGTTATGTAATTAACTTTCAGACAAACCTTTGCCAGGGAAACCAAATACTCATTCTACAAGGGGAAAAGCAGTTACCACAACATGGATTGGGAATGTTTCCATTGCAGATATTTGCAAGGCTGCAACTTGGAAATCAACTCTCACGTTCACCAGTTATTAATGTCTAGATTGTAGCTAGCTAGCCAAAACCCTAGCTGAAGCTAGAGAAGGACAAGAGACTCTCGAGTATCTTTTTGAACTTCTTCATCATCATCAAATTACTTTTTCGATCTCCGACTAGCTTAAAAAGTGCAATACAGCGTAAATAAAACAAATTAAAAAACATCCATAAAAACAAGTTGTGAAATATATTAAAATTAGTATAAAAACAGATATCTCCTAGCCAAGAGCTTTAAAAGCCCCAAAAAAAGGATGAAATTGTCTTGTATAGAATGAGGGCAATTAGGAAAACAGCAAGTACAGTTTTTTTAAAATAATACCGAAGGCGAAGCCCTAACAGTTAGCAGCAAAACGTAGATAAATCTAAATTACAAAGCACACTCCAATAGGTGAATGACCAAACGATTTCTAAGGTGGATAATACAAGGTATTACTACTTAGGAATTTAACTAGTTGTTAATACAGTGCTCGAGTAGTTTTCAATAAACAATTATCAGTATCAATTGCACACTTACCCGATAAAAATTCAATTACTATAAAGTGAGCTGTGCATCCAAGTATATCATCTCTGGTCCAAGCCTACATCTTGGCTGAACTATTATGCCAGGCCATTCTCATTACTAATTGCACACTTTCCGAGTTAGAATAATTCAGTATCTCAAAAATGAACTAGGCATCCCACTTTAACATCTCTGGCCCTGACCTTCATCACAGCCAATCTAACAGTCCGGACCGAATTCATTTTCGATTTCACACATCTCCAGATACAAAGGTCAGTAGCTGTAAATTGAATTCTACAACCATCTGTAGCATCTGAGTCGAGGCTACATCGCAGCTGTCTAAGAGACCAGTAAGCAAGCAAATCCGAGCACTCAAGAGTTAGAAAATCAGTCTCAAGTCCAGTAATAATAGATAACTGTACACTTTAATCCAATTCCTCTGTTCGGGCCAAGATAGTGTTATCCAAAATCTTCACATTGGGCTAGTAGAGATTCTTACAACCAGTATGCATTCCAAACAGAAAACGGTGGTATAGCCAACATAGAACTCGAAATCCACATAGAACTTAACAGTCAACACATGTTTCGTCGATGGATAAGTAACACCTCGACTTCTTCAGTACTGATACGTTGGTAATAGGAAGTTTTTATATACATGTATATATGTATGTCACGGAAGTGCTATGCACTTGTGATCCCCAACATACACACATATATATATGTATATTTCTATATGCTCCGGGATCCCGCATGTGGGCGGGGATAATTCAGTGCTTATGACTATTGATGAGTATCCCCTGGAAGAGAACTTCCTATTCATCCATAAGTCGAGAATCAGGAATGATTGGCACTAATGTACCAAAAATCAAGTCAATAGTATAACGTATCACAGTATTCTAGCAGGGTTTCGCTTCAAGGGGATAACTCCCAATGTGAAGTTTTTGAATATCATCATCTTGGCCCGAACAGAGGAATTGGATTAAAGTGGACTGTTATCTATTATTACTGGACTTGAGACTGATTTTCTAACTAATTTGAGTGCTCAGATTTGCTTGCTTACATATTCTGTCCTCCCTTTGGGGGACTTAGTAGGGTTGTTTGGTAACTAACGCTCTTTTCTTCAGAGCACCACTTATAGATAGTTGTGATTTTCATTTTCCCCATATATATTGCTGAGCGCCTTTTGTTGTCCTTCGTGACCTGGTTACCATAGTGTTTATAGTCTAAGGGACTAGGCACGCTTTAAATATATTGAAAAAGCAAATAAAATTGGTTCTGTTGTATCAGATTTTAGTAGGCGCAGGGCTACCATGCACTGCTTCACCCCAAGATTACGGCATAGAGGGAGGATCCACCTAGATATTGGTGTAACATACTTCCAGCAAAAGAATAAGAAGTATGCCTCAGTTTCCAGCATGTTAGGACAGAAAGGACAATCCCCTAGGGTTTCTCCCTCCTTCTCCCACTTCAGTGTAAAAGTTCCAAGTGCCAGTGTACCATCTCAGAAGTGAATATACAGGGTCTCTGCCACAGAGGTGGTGAGTCTGTCGAGAATTGGTTCAAATTGCGGGGTACGTTTATGGCTCAATTTTATCCATCAAACCATCAGACCTCACCTCACGCCATACCTTCTGGAGGACATACTCCCAGTAAATTCCCTTCATCCGATTGGCTAAGTTATTACTCATCTTACTGAGATCTTCCCACACATCCACTAGGTGTAATTGACTACATAATATATTCACAGGTTTCAACCAGGGTGTGATGCAGGACTTATCTAGCAAGATTAGCTCCTGCACCGCAGCCTTATAAGGTGCCAGCTCTTGGATAATACAAATTCTGTCCCAGTTGGTCAAAATTTTAAGGCGGACAATATGAACAATCATTTTCAGGTTCAGATCCCACCTTAGGGGTATTAATGGTGTGCTAACTGGGAAATTCAAAAGTGATCTTACAAATTTGTTTTCCATGATGTTTAATTGCAAAATGTCCCCAGAGATCTGCAGCGTAAAATGCCACTCCAAAAGCCACTGCTCTGTAAACCTTGACATACTCGGGACACTGCCCTATTGATCGATGCTTTTGTTTTCTAGCAATGGCCACTGACCTATGGGATAGTATGGAATTATTTAACAGCTGAAGATCCCAAGTGAGCTTGTCCGTGAGCCTCGCTCCCAAATAATCAAAGCTCCTAAGCTGGTCAATACTTGAACCATCCGCAATCATTTTATTCCTGAATGTACAATGAGGGTTTATAGCCATAAACTTGGATTTCCCTGTGTTGATCTCCAGGCCCCTGCGCTTGCTGAACCTCACAAAATTATTTAGCAATTCCTGCAGACCCATTGGGGTATGTGAAAGTAACAGAGTGATATCAGTGAAGAGCAGTACCGGGGTGTAGGCACTTGATGTCTTTGGAGCGTTGTACTGGCTTTTATTCAGTGCTTCCACCATGCCATTCATAAACGAGGAGAACAGCGTGGGAGCCAAAACAGCTCTGCCTCACCCCTCGTTTAATAGGAGTCCTAGGAGACCAATCACCTTGTTCATGCCACCTGACCTGTGCATACGTATCTGTATGTAATCTGACTCGGACGTGAAGGAGATCATGGGTCAATTCCATTTTGTCCAGTACCGCCCAGTGTGTGTGTGTCTCTGCACTAGTTCAAATGCAGCCCTCATGTCCATGAAGGCTACGTACAAATGGTCTTTTCTGATAGTAATATACTCCAACAGATGGTCATAAAGCAGAATATCTGATCAATGGTGCGTATGTTATCACGGAACCCTGTCTGGAGGTACGACAAGTCCTGATGTTCATCTTAACCCGCCTGCATCCACTCATGCAGGCGGGTTAAGACTTGCCTGCAGAAGAACTTCTGTGTGTTGTCAATAAGACTGATTGGGCTAAAATTTGAAGGACTATATTTGGCCCCCTTCTTATAAATTGGAATAATTATAACCAGACGCCCTGACTCCGGGATTTCCTTCCCCGTTGTGACAGCATTACTTAACATATTCAAATAGGGGACCCAGATGTCTAGCTCTGAATGGAATAAATCCACAGGTATACTATCAGGGCCGGGTGCTTTTCCCTTCATATAGGAGAGCGCAGCCTTAGTTTCCTCCAATGTAAGTTCTAATGGGGGAACATTAGAGAAAAAAGGGACGGCCAAAGGACGAGCTATTCCATCATCATCATTGGGGCAGGGGCCAGGGCTAGCGATATCCCGCTCTCTGTATTCGGTTTTAAAATGTTCGACCCATAGGTCTACTTGAACATCTGGGTCGGTGATTCAACAGCTACTACCAACCACAACGATTTTCCAGAAGACTCTATGGTCTTGCTTCCCAGGGGTGTCTAGCATCTTGGCCCATTGCCGCTCGTCCCATTTGTTTCTTGGAGTTAGTCAAGGTTGTCTTGTAGACCTTTCTGGCTGATGCAATGCCCATTTTAGAGCCCTCTTTGATGGCCTTAATCAAATCACCCTTTGCAACCCTGCACTCTTTGAAGTACCAAGGGCACAGGGTAGGCTTAACTTGTTTCTTTCTAAATTGCTTTCTGAAGAGGTGTTTAAGGGCTTCAAACAGCTCAGAATGTTTAGAGGTAAACTTAGAAGTACTTGAGTTGGAATATTCATAAAGTTCCAAATGGGCCACTAATGATTGATAGATGTTGGCCTTAGCATGTTCATCGTTGTTAATGTTAACTCATTTTATATTCCTAAAGTTGTTTGTAAGGACTAATGGAGTTAAAAAATAATAATAATCATTAGCATGCTCAGGGGACTTGCAGCATAAATCTAAACTAAACTCGGCGACGAGCATTTTGGTCCGTATCTGGTCGGTTGTAAACTCTCATATCTGCCAAAGAACACAGTAGTCTTCGATCAAGGAGTATATAGTCGATATAATTAGTATCCAATCCTCTTAAAATTAGCATGGCGCCAAAAATCAGATTTAGTGTGCCTATTTTCAGTTCTCAGATCATGATCTAAGCAGAAGTGGAAAAGCTGGGAAGCTACTTTTGACCATTTCGTGGCTGGTTTACTTATGAGCTCAGGAAGACCCCACTTCTCATCCTCCCCGGCCATTAGGGCAGAAAGAGGTTCAAGTTGCTCAAACTTGGAATTGCAATCGCCTGCTATAATCATAGGCCAGGAGAAGTGTAGACCGTTCTCTAGCAAAAGATGTAAAGCATGTATAGTCAGTGATTCTACATTATCTTGGACAGAGCTATATATATATTTATCACATCTATATGTTTTACCAAAGCAGTTCTATTGAATGTAAGATGTATTCCGAAAATGTCCTTTGTCCTGAATCTAAAACTTTCATCTTGAAATTGTTCACATTTTTGTGACCAAATTAATAAGCTCCCTGGAGCTCTCCCAGATCTCGCTGGAGTGGCACTAGTAAAAAAACATTCAGGTACTCAGGCCTATAGATTGGCTCTGTCACCCATGTTTCCTGCAGTAAAATAATTTGATTACCTATAAATTTATCCCATTCTAAATCATTTGTCATGGCTTGTAGTCCAGCCACAACCCAAGACACAAGTCTGGTTAAAACACTCTGCCCAGAGGCAAAAGCTGATGGAGATTTAGTTGCGAGGAAATGCAGGGGGCAGTGTGGGAATGTATAACAGATTTTATTTGGCCATTGGCAGAATCACTCCGGCCTTCCTGCAGGTTACTTGCGAGCTGATGGCACACTAGACCAATCACCTCTCCATGGGGGAAGTGTAATAACAGGATTAACATTATGGGTTAGTTTAGAGGCCTGAGGGAGTCAGTATATGTCTGACGTAGCAAGAGAACATGTACTACCCCCACTCAATTCGCTTATCGCTTTATGGGAAGGAGCAAGACCCTTACTGGACTTGGGAGGAATTGCTAGAGATTATTTCTTTTTAATCCGGATCTTCATGGCTTTCTGTAATGGCACTCTGTTCCAGGGCAATTAGGCCTTCATTGATTTTATTGTTCGCAAATCTTGCAAAAATGTGGTCAAAGCTGTCGTGTAAGCTACTACAGCGCGTAGCTGCTACACTATCGTCCCTAATTATCGATCTACAATTTCGAACTTTGAACAGCCAATGGATGGTTTTATTCACTGGTGAATTTTCATTAGACCCTGGACTCAATGTAGAGACGTTTGTCAGAAAAATGTCATGTCCCAGGTGTACAGTAGGATATCTCTCACTCTGGACATGAGGCCTGGTAGCTTCCCCCTTTCTCCTTGGTAGTTGGGGGACTGGGATCCTGCGTACCAAGCTTTGCTGAATCATGCAACGGGAATCTCGGGGGCATAGGGTACCTAGGTGCTTGTTCAAACTGAATACTCTGTTACTCCCTATTTTATTTAGAACCCGATTGATAAGGGATAATTTTATATCTTGGATTAAAGTCCCTTATAGTGTTGGAATTAATAAGCTGAGGCAATTGGTGGGCAACACTACCTGGCCTAGGTGTGTTGTTCGTGGTGCAGGCTGCATAAGGGTCAAATTCAGCTCTGCTAGTGTGTGTGAATGGTCTAGACCTGCCCTCCTTGTGGAAGTTACCCAGTTTTGCAGTCAGTTTGTCCACTTTCTCCGTCACAGTCTGAGTGAAGGTGACAGCTTTTCCTAATTCGCCTATCTCTTCCTCAAGTGCACCAACTGGACCTCATCCGAACTGCCCTTTCTAGGTGGAGTTAGACTAAATCCCGGGGCACCTACTGCTAAATCACTCTCTCGGTTGCAGGGCCATAAATCTATTGGTACATTCTTTTCTTTTTTTCTTTTAAATCAACATTAACCGTAAATGGGGTTGGTTGGTATTATCCCCGCTCAATGCTGGAGTCTGCCTTTTCCGAGAGTTCACTTAAAGGTGCCCTGCTGTCATTTTTATGTATAGGACGCCCTACTGCCACAGTCTTACTCAAATCTGGGCACGTTTGGGTTATAAAAGATTTGATATCCTTACGCTTAGGTTTGTTCAGTACTGTTGCATCCCCTTTATCCTTCTAGCCTAATAAGCCCTCTACTTCAATTAAAACTTCAGTGCCATCAAGGGGGAAATTTTCTGCAGCCTGCTTTGCTTGTTTATTGGCCTTCCCGGTTTCCAAGGTATTTTCCATAGCTTTTCGTTTCCCCATTATCCCCTTAATTGATTAGAGAGGAACAACCAGAAAGTAATATCAAAACCGGGACTACAGAAAAACACCTTAAAACCAGACAGTTAGAGGGCATGTAGGAACCACCACACTCAAAGCATATGGAAGTGCCCCAATGTAAGCACACTATCCTGGAGCAACAGTGGAGGGTGTATTTAAATAAAACAATTGCACTTCTATTTAACTATTTAAACTTCAAGCGCCCTCAGCAGTTTGGTCTTTAAACTGAGTGTAGTGACTAATACATTGTCCGGAATTTCAATACCTATTCAAATGCACACAAATAGATGTGCAATAAGTTGGTAATTTACCCTCAAAAAGAGCGAGAGTCAGTCAGTTATAACCAAACTATGCAAAAAGTTAGTTCCTTAGCGGCGAATGGTGGAATGATTTTGACAGACCCTCCCGGCAAAGGAAATTAGCCCTTGTATGTGCATAAACTAGGACCAAACTGGATGCTCAGCAAAGTTAAAGTGGGAAACAGTACCTTTTCACAGAAAGACTAAGGAGGGTGGCCTAGCCCAGCCTCTTCTGGGTGCAGATGGACCCACTCTTGGCCCAGTCCCTGCCCACGCACATCCCACGGCGCGCGGTATAACAGTGCGCTTTATAGCGCTGGTGCAAGTAGCCCCTTTTGGACCACAAGGGCAGCCTGGGACATGCCGTCCACACACCAGTGCGGGTAATGAGATGCTGGTGTCTGGCGGAGCATTGTATAACAGCTTGCTCTATACAGGCCTGGGCGTAGTCCGCAGAGTTTTGCTACGCGGAACTCCGCGAAGTTACATAAAACTCCGCGAGTGGCGGAGTGCAGTGCGAACTGCAGTTTGTGCTGGTATTCCTGCCGCTCGGGTAGAAATTCTACCCGAGCGGCAGCTCGTGCTCGCGAACTTACCGTTCGCGATCGCGAGCGGGGAAAAAACTCCGCTGCACATCGCTAAGCGGAGTTTTCTGCACTCCGCGAGCTCCGCGGAGTGCAGAAACTCTGCAAACTCCGCGAACGGAGCGAAGTTCACCACCCAGGCCTTGTCTTGTGGTTTGTGGCCTCCTGGCCTGCCTTGCTACGTTGTCTTGGGCCTGGCTGCCATGATGCTTTTCTTTGCGCACGTTACTCTGAGCCGTTGTTCTACCGACCTCTGCTCCTGCCAAGTTATTTTAGAACTGTCTGCATTTTCTGTCTCTCACCTTTTCTCCTGTTCCCTTTGGGCTCACTCTGCACGACATGCACAAGGTCGAAAAACAACGTCCCTTGTTTTTGCTGATCTGGCCAGTCCCTCGCACCTAGACATAACACTATGTACAGCTGCCATGGAGAAATTGGTATGCTTTTAATATGGCGGTTTTCCCGCTTAGGAGAGACTTGGAGAAAACCTTTCCAGGGAGAAGAGCTGTGATTGTTTGCTGATGTAGTCTTTGCATCTAGAGACTGAGGTATGGGGGTTCGCTAGTCAAAGCCCAGAGGTCTTCTATTTTTATAATAAACTAGCTTCTAGCACGGGGAGGGTGGTAAGGTCATTTAGCCCTATAGCCACGGCTTTATGAAATGCTTTCCCCGTTTGTATTCTATGGAGTTGTAACAATGCTGATTATATTATTCTTATGCATTATGCTGATAGTACTGACACGTGTACTGTATCTTAGAGCACGTAAGTTGAAATAAACATTTTAACCTATACTGTCTCTCTTCATACGCACGTTGTGGACAGGTACGAGTGAGTGACGAAAGAGTGTTCTTGCTCCTGCGAGTCCTGAGAGAGAGAGATACCGTGTTCTGGGTTGTTTAATCATTGGTACATTGTTGCTAATGGGACGCTAAGGCTAGTTGGGTTGGGGTTTTAGGTGCTAAGGTTTATGGTTGGCTCACCACTATATTCCTAGGTCCTATTATCCTGTGCAGAGCTCTGTGTGTGCAGAATCCCTATAACATGGCGCGACCAACGAGGGGGCTGCTTATCTGCGAGACGCTTGAGTAGTGCTTGTGCTTGTCCACAACTACCCTCACAGACGCTTCCGGAAGCGTGTGTGACGGTGATACCTCCTATATTGACGTTTTTATAGGTTCTTTCAAGCTTGAGGTTGTTAAAAGGTTTCTTGGCAAAAACCCTATTTGTGCTGCCTTATTTTAGATTGTCGACTACTTCGAGCCTACAATGGCTGTTCAGATTGCGGCACATAGCCGTGCAGCGCTCCGGACTCACTTAACAGTGTATGGAGTGCCTGACGCGGGTGTCAAGCTGATCTTTGTGGTACAAGCCGATCCGGCTTTCCACTTTGAGGTGTTCTACTCTTGGGTCACCTTTCCGGCGGTGGATGGGACAGACAATTTGTTCCATGAATATACCGCCACCGTAGTTCCTAATCACTATAGACCGTATAGGAATATTGAAGCACCGCTCACGGCTTGGCAGCACCGTGTTTGGTTTGATGGCGCCCTCCCCCAACTGGTTACCACGGTTCGTTTAGGCCCCTTATCTATTGATGGGGCCACTTGGCCTGTTTTGGCCGGGTACACCCCCACATCCGCAATATATGACGATACCAGTCGCGGACCTGCGCAACATGTATTCGGCTTTAGTGCGAGTGCATCGAGCCTTAGTGCAGTATGTTACAGGCAACATCCAGGGAGCCCCACCTGGAGTTGCAGCCCTTCCAGCTGGAGCAGGCGGAGTGACCATAAGTCCTGTCATGGTGAATTCGGTGATGGGCAAGCGCCCACAAAATAAGGATGATTTTCCTTATTGGCTTGCCGAGAAATTTGACCAGCTGGAGGCAGTTTTTCCAAACACAACACCTGTGGATAAACATAGAATTCTTACAATTAGTTTGCCAAAAGACTTAATCCCCGAGTTGACAGCATGCAACAACTGGGGTAGGGTATTCGCAGCAGTTTATTCGAAGTGTTTCGGCACTCCTTCCATGACGGTTCTCCCCTCTGTAATTAAACGAGTGCAGGATGAACATGGCCCTGAAGCGGCTGTGGAATTAGGGATGAGACTGGTGGGAGTATTCGAAGTAGTAGCTGAGCTGATCCTTGCGAATGTCAAGGGCGATGCAGTGAACTTTCAAGTAGCTAATGCTTTGGCTATGGTCCCAGAATTGGACAAGCCGCGCGAATTACCGAAAATTATTACCCAGGCTTACAAAACTATTGGCCGAAATAGCCTGGGGAATAAGCCGTTTGCAAAACAGCAAACACAAGTGCAACAACAACAACCAAAAACTTAATCTGAGAAAGATGAGAAACCAGTCTTTACCAAAAAGAGCTAGAGGTTGAAAAAACAGGGTAAGCAACAAAAGAGGCCGGGGTCGAGAGGCGGATCCCCGGTTTCCATCTCTTCTGAACGCACTTATGATTTGCGCGATAGGGCGAGAATTAAATCTCCGGATAGGTTTCAGATCCCTGATACGCGTTCTCCTCGTTCTTCACAGGCAACTTCACAAGCCAGTGGAGGAGATCGCCAGGATAGAGGAAGGGGTCGAGAGGCTCCCCAGGGACGAGACCAACCTCGACAACAAGTCAGAGGGAAAGCAGAAGACTTTCAACGTTCTCGCCCACAATTTCAGAAGAAGAAAGTTGCCGCTGTAACAGCGAAATATGCCACAGACGGTGAGAACGAGACTCCTGAATTGGACGTGGGCAGTGACCCTCCTAGACAGCGCCGCGGAAGTTACCATAGTGCGGGAGGCGCTACATCCTCATATGGAGGCGACAGCAACTGAAACATTCATTACTGTTGAGACAGCAGACACCAGAGTGGCACCCCCTGACAGACTATTTAATATTGTCATTCAAATTGAAGGTGATATACAGCGTGTAATTAAAGGGATTTTTTGGGAAAATCTGACCTCTTCGTACGACATTTTGTTAGCGGAGGCGGATTGGCCGCCCCCATTTGTACTTGCTGTGCGTAAAGGGGAGGAGGTAATCCTTCCGAGCTTTTCTCGACATGTCCCAAAGGACAAAGCGGAGGCCCTTGCAGCTGAGTGGGCTGTGTCCCTGGCTCCTGCGTTATACCGCAACCACGTGGGTTGGGATGAAGACTCCCCCCCATGAAATACCTTTGTGGTCCCTACCACAGCCACAACCCCAATATCTCATAAAACGGGAAGCAAAAGGCCCCGTTTCCGATATTCTGACTCAGTTGTAATATCAGGGAGTAATTGAAACATGCGTATCACCGATGAATAATCCCCTTTTCGCGGTTTCTAAACCCGATGGATCGTACCGCTTAGTTTTGGATTACCGACATCTGAACTCTCATTGTCGGACCTTTGCGGTGCAAAATACACATAGTTCTGCGCTTGTAGACAGTCTTGTTCGTAAGAAATATAAAACGACACTTGACCTCTCAAACGGATTCTACACGCACAACTTAGCCCCGGAGAGTAGCCAATGGAGCGCTTTTACATCCGGTGGTAAATTATTTAAATTCAGGCGATTACCTATGGGCTATAAAAACAGTCCCGGCGTATTCGCCGCCCGTGTTGTCTCTTTGTTAGACGGCATTGACCAAGATGCATGTTCGTACGTCGATGACATTTATCTGACGGACGACGAATTATTTCTGCATCTCTCCCGAGTAGACCGCATTATTCTAGAATTTGCGGTTCAAGGTTACAAATTTAACTTTGCTAAATCCCATATTTCTGAATTTACCGTTTTGTTCTTGGGCTACGAGCTCAACAATGAAGGTAAGGGCTTAGCCCCTCACTTCTTAGAAAAATGTGCACTTTTGTGCCCTCCTACTACTCTGAAAAAACTTCAGTCTTTGCTGGGTTTTCTGAATTTCGGGCGTACTTATATTCCTGAATACGCCCAGCGTATCAAGCCATTGTATGCCTTGATACAACCTAACTTTTCGAAGTCTTGTTGGCTTCCGGAGCATTCCTCCATTCTGCAGTCTTTGCAGACGGACCTTCTTGAGTCTAAATACCTGTTGACGCGTGATAACCACACAAACCTGGTGATTAGAATAATTCCGGGGGCAGTGGGTTTCACGTACTTAACCTTTAACGAAGGTGACACGGTTCAAATTGCATACAAGTCACATCTTTACACTTCCGCGGAAATGCGCTTTTCGTCTGTGGAGAAAGTTCTGACTGCAGTGCAGATGGCGATTCTAAAGGGACGCGCACTGGCACAGGGAAAACGCATTCTGGTGGTAACACCATATCCTGCCCTAGAGGCAGTGACAAAGGCAAGTGTACCGAACTCTAAAGCTTTGCACCCCCGTTGGATTCAATGGGCAACATCTTTGACGTCTCCTGATGTCACTTTCATTTTCGATTCTTCTCTACAGACTCAGGAGTTTTTACAGTATGAATTCGTTCATCCTCCTCCTCTGTCTTTACTGCCGCTTGAGGATTACGACTGTGTGATCTACACCGATGGTTCGGCACAACCGGCCACGGGGTCCAAGCATGCTTATTCCGCCGCATGTGCTATTGTTGCAGGTACCTTTGTGAACGGAAAGTTCAAATCCACTGTAGTGCACACTCAGGCACTCGGGGACAGTACTGCACAATTGGCCGAACTGCGCGCATTGGTACTTGCGCTTGAGTTCGTTAATCCTGATGTGACCACTCTCATTGTGTGCGATTCTTACTACTGTGTTCAATCTTACAATGACAATCTGTTCTTTTGGTCGCAGAACGACTATAGAGACGCTAAAGGTAGCACAATTAAGCATAAAATGCTTTGGGTTCGGGTGGCAGAATTGAGACAACGCCTGCCACTCACACAGGTGGTTCACACCCTTGGCCATCAGCGGGTGGGCGCACACGCTGTTGGTAACGGTTTGGCAGACGAAGCAGCCAAATCAGCAGTAGTCACGTGTTCAGTAGCAGCAGTTACTAGATCCATGTCTAAAATTGATACTGATATTTTAGCCGCTATTGCTGCAACAAAAGGAGGTGCTAATTACCCTAGGGGTTTTCCTTCCAAATATACTTATCAGTTAGGTCCCGAACAGGCTCCCTATGTAACAATACCCGACGTTGGCGATCGGCTGATCCCCAACGCGGACCGCAGACTTTCCTTGATAACGGCCGCACACGAAGGCATGGCTTAGGCACATGCTGGAGTGTCTGCGACCGTTTCCATCTTGCAGCAGCGTTACTGGTGGCGTGGTTTATACAAAGACACCCGTACATATGTGCTTTCTTGTGACGTTTGTCAGCAAATTAAGCCTTCCACGGTTACACGACCACCACAAACCTCGCTCTGCATTTCTAACAGACCCTTTGGGTGTGTTTACCTGGATCACTGCGGTCCATTTTCTTCAGACACTGCCTATAAATATATCTTAGTGGCAGTGGACTCGTGCACACGTTTCATCTGGGTCTGGCCACAACGGAGTGCTGACGCTCGAAATGTCATCAGGGATTTGCGTGTCTTTGTGGGAATTTTCGCCTGTGGCACCTTCCATTCTGACCAAGGTTCAGCGTTTGCCTCTAAGGCTTACAAGGACGCAATGGGTTCACTGGGGGTGCGGGTGAAATTTTCGTCTCCGTATCGGCCTGAGGGCAATTTGATTGTTGAACGAATGAACCGTGACTTAAAGCAATCCTTGACAGCTAGAGTCTTAGGTACTGGCAGGAACTGGCTGGCCCACTTGTATACTGTACAACGTGCACTTAATAATCTCCCTAGAAGACCTCTGGGTGGGCGGACCCCATACGAAATGCTCTTTGGCATACGAATGTTTGTGCCTGACCTTGATGGTCTAGACATGGCAGCGCAATCCGCCAAGTTTGATGTAGATAACCATTCTACTATGTTACAGGACTTACAAGAAGCCCGAGACAAACTTGCAGTCGCACATTTACCTTCATCCACAGACCCTGCACTACAGATTCCGGTTGCCGGCTGGCTTCCAAAGATTGGAGACCTGGTTCGAGAGAAGGTGGAGAACAAAAAAGAATTCGGCCCCTCTTATCGTTCACCGGTTCCAGTCCTGGGCTTGAAGGGAACACGTACAGTCATCTTACCACTGCTTCCTGGTCGCAAGGAGAACAGATACATCTCAGTGGAAAATGTCAAGCTACAACATCTGGCCGATCCTGAATAGTGTTACACCAGCGGTCTCTTGTCCTGCCATTTACCGGACTTGTGTTCGTGGCCCTCCTGACCGAACGGTCACTGATGTTACAATTGAGATGGTTGATTTGCCTGAAAGTATACTCGAACCCCTGTCTCCCCCTGCATCGACGAGAACGAGTATACCTATCCCGATACCGAATCGGTGGCACACTTACCAACAACGCCACTGAGCCCAACACGTTATTCCTTTGACTCTGATTCCACCACATCCATTGTCCCGTCCAAGTTCAGTATTTTTGTATCCTGGTTCAGAGACAATTTTTTGATTCCCCCCTGGACATATATCTGGTTGGTGCTGTTCCTCATTTTTTTGTTCATGTCCATTGGTTTTGTCACAGTGTTTTTTCTGCTCATCAATGGTCACTATCTACCGGAACGCTCTGCTGTGAACAGTGTTGCTGGAACTTTGGCTCCACATTCCTCATCTCACATCATGAAGCGTGATCACACATTTGTGAACATTTCAGCTTTTCCAGTTGCTGATGGCATCGTATGGGATGCGGTAAATTTTCAAATTCATGGACCGACAGAAATTATTAATGTACCTAATGTCCTTCGAGTTTCAATGGGTGATGTAGTAAAAAGTAATATTCATTCTGACGATTGGGATGTGCATGCAGTTGAAGCATTGTTTGCTGATTTAAAATATTATGCTTCCTTTAATGCTGAAGATTTGTACATGAATTCTGCAAATTATGCTGATTTGTTTTGCTACCAGCATTGGGGCAACCATTTTGTCCATAAATCAAGTAAACTACGTAGTCCTTTTGCCTACACCCAATGGGAACATTGTCCAAACCCTTTATCGGGTAGCTCCCAGACTCTTAAAAATAAATTTACATATTTTACAGATTTTAATAGATCGAAGCCTGGGTCCTATTATTTTAAGTTAAACGCCCCATCCACTCAAAGTCATGTTGACCCACACCAAATTGCTATATTCAGGTTCCTTTTTGAGCGCCTTAGCTGTGGGTGGTTATGAGTACTGGAAGGACACTGTGGATTTGAAATCCATCTGGGGCTCAAAACCATGGCAGGTGCAAGGCACCGAGGCCTTGCACCGTGCTTGCCTTATCCCGGCCCAAATTGTATTTCTGAATACTTCCATCTATCAGACTACGTGTTGGGGTTTGGCTACCACCAAACAGTTAAACGCACCTTCATTTCCGTCCCTGTCTTCCACTCCCAACGGTAGCTTGCACTTTAATATGTCCCTTGCGACTTTGCAGGCTTTGTTTCAGAACAATTCGTTTAATGTTTCTACGCTTGTTCAGTCACCCTGGTTGGCTTGGCCCACATCATCTAATACGTGCCAACTGCGTTTTCACGGCTCAGTCCCTGGCTATAAACAGGATAGGCCCGATCCTAGGTTTTCTGACTCCCGTACTGTCACAACATATTCTGTTGGTAAATTATGTAAACAGTGGTTGCAGCATTCTTCCCTCGAATCTGTTAAGCAACATTTATCCCTCCTATCAGGCAACATTGATCTGTCCGACTTTATTTTGGGACCTCGTGGTCCACGACCGAAGAGATTCATTTATGAAGCTTATAATGAACTCTGGAAGCTGTCGCAAATGGAAGCTGCCTCCCGTCTACGGGAGATAGACCAAGCAAATATGGAAAAGGTGCTTGCTGTTGTTGACAATAGTATTAATACCCTGTCTTCCCGCATTTACACGTTAGAGAATATTGTGTCCTCTGTTGTTGATATTGTACAAGATGATGTTTCTATGTTATATCCTGGTCAAAATCAGTTACGTTCTGTTATGCAGTTAGCGTGGACTTTACAGACACTTAAGTTGGGTAAGGTTCCCTGGCATTTTTTGAACACCACTGCCTTATTTCTGCCTTTTAATTTAACTGACAAACAGCAGTTCATGTCCATGAAGGATGCAGCATACACTCTGTTACATATCGAGAAAGTGGAGCCTTTACCATTCTCTGTAGCGGAATTGGATTCCGCTCTGTGGCTAGTTCATGGGGTTATCGCCTTGCCTTTTTCATTGTTTGAATTTAGTTCGTGTATGAAACATTATCCTGTGGGCCGTTTCCAGCCTTTGGGTAGTGCCTTCCTGCATGAACTTTGGTCCCTGCCTTTCATATATAAATGCCTTAGAGATGGGAAGGAAGTTTTTCTCACGGGGGAGTCATGCGATTCAACTGTGGGTCATTCCCTTATTTGCAAACACATTAAATTGCACGGAGCTTGTAACGTTTCCGCTCCGAATCTTGCTTGTGTGTTAAAGGGCATTCCTGCTCCTGCTATTACTCCTACTATTACTCCTACTTTTACTTTGCTTACTAACGGTAGCTATTTGCTTTTGAATAACGAAAACTGCTGTGGCATGCAGGCCGGCATACCCTTTATTGTTACGGTTTCGCACAGGGTTGTCTGCTGCAAGAATGTGCTTTTTCCTCCCCCTCACGACATCATAGATAATTCTATTTGGCCTTCCATTCCTATTATGAAGGCGGATTTCAATAAACTGAGCAGAATAAAGGCACCATTATTGAACGAGGAGGTTATGCTCACATCCGCCCGGGAGACATTCATTCTCCAGGTGGCAAGTACACACAGTGAAATACAGGCCCTTTTGAACACTGACCTCCCACAACATTTCGGTGAATTAATTCACCGCATTTTTAACGCTTCTCGCACTGAAGGTCTAGTACACTTTTTTAAGGTTGTGGGGTCCGGCCTTGTGTCCACTTTCCAAACTATTTTTGGTGTGATACCGGCATTTATTCATTCGATTTTTTTCCAGCGTCTTTGGTGGCTTCCCATTAATCCTCGCCTTGGCGGCTGGTGTACTGCTGTTGATCTGCTTTCTCCGCAATGGCTGCTCCCCAATGGGCCCTTCTCGACCGAGGTCGCCTCCACCTGCTCCGTGAGCGCCTCCTCGCTGGTTTCGGCGTGCTGCCCTTGGCGACACTGAGTGTGTCTTATACCCTTTCTTTTCGCTTTGCGTATTTCACTTGCGTGCAACCTGTGATGTCTTGCATCCGCTGTCCTTTCACCTGGACCATGGATTATTGCCTCTCCAATACGTCGTCTGTTCCGGATTTTGTTCGGTTGGTGGGTCCCTTAGAGGCCCATGAACGGGACTGTTCCGCTGCAGGCTGCATGACGCGTGCTGCTGCATTGGGGATTTTGGCGCAATGGGATATCTGGGCGGCTGCTCAGAATCTCCTACTACAAAGTTATATGGAGTATCACGCAAGTTGTCCCGCATTGCTATTGGATGCTCCCTCCTGCGATGAGCATTCCTGCTGCTTTGATTTAATGGACTGGATGGCGTCTATGTTTTCTGACGATTCCAATGATGTCCTCTTGGAAGGTATCGCGTTTTTCTGCACTTCAACGCTGTTGGATTGATATGGCCTTCCCTGACTGTGAACTGCCTCGCTGGCAGTCTTTTTTCATCCACTTATATTTTTATTTTTTCTGCCCCTCTCCCCTTGGTTGTCCTTCATGGGGACTTCATCCACTGTGGACGTTTTTGTTCTGCACGGTCCATTTGAACTCTGTCTTCGTCCTTTGTCTTGGCCGATGGACTGTCCAGGGGAGGGTGTCTTGTGGTTTGTGGCCTCCTGGCCTGCCTTGCTACGTTGTCTTGGGCCTGGCTGCCATGATGCTTTTCTTTGCGCACGTTACTCTGAGCCGTTGTTCTACCGACCTCTGCTCCTGCCAAGTTATTTTAGAACTGTCTGCATTTTCTGTCTCTCACCTTTTCTCCTGTTCCCTTTGGGCTCACTCTGCACGACATGCACAAGGTCGAAAAACAACGTCCCTTGTTCTTGCTGATCTGGCCAGTCCCTCGCACCTAGACATAACACTATGTACAGCTGCCATGGAGAAATTGGTGTGCTTTTAATATGGCGCTCGTGCAAGTAGCTCCTTCTGGACATCCAGGGCAGTCTGGGATATGCATTCCTCACTCCAATGCGGGCAAAGAGATGCTGGTGTCTGAGTTTATTCTGGATTGGCTCTTGGTTATGTGATAGATTACAACACTGGTTCCTTGTATCTTCCAGGAGCCACTTTTTTCTATATATTAAGATTGCTGCTTAAAATAACATAGACAATCTCCCTTAAAAGAGGTGGTAGCATTGGTCAAGAAAGCTGAGCTTACAGGGAGGTGTGCCAAAGCAGTTCTTGAAAAATCCAATGATATAAAACTGATTAGTAAGTTGAGTTATAAGAGCAACAAGAAGGTTGATAAAAGCAGAAATCACTCAGAGGTACTTCAAGAAAAATTGTAATTGATGAAAAAAGAACACTTGGAGGTCAGCAAGTGAGAAACTGGGTTCTAGAAAATGCTATCGTTGTGGCTCTGGGGAGCATTTAGCAAATTTAAAAAAATGTCCAAAAGTGCACACTTTGTGGTATGATTGGGCATTTTGCCAAAATGTGTAGAAAGAAAAATACTAACCAATAAAAAGGTACAGTGTGTGCAGGAAAATAGCGAAGGAAACTCCGAGGTATCGGAAGATTCAGATTCCTATAATGTAAACTGTGTTTTGCATAGATTATGACTTTTTAGATGTTAACCTTGTTAAGGTTAAACAACCCATGTGTGAAGTGAACATGGGTGGTGTATTGCTGAATGTGGTAGCTGATTCTGGGACACCTTTTACCATTGTAAGTGAAGACATTTTGAAACGTAACTTTGTTGACAAATTGGGTGCTCATCTTGACAAATCTAATGTAATTGCAAAAGCTATACAGGGGACAGTATTGACTTTATCGGATCCAGGAATCTTGAATTCCAATTTAAGAATAGGAAAGCAAATTGTAAGCTTTTTGTAGCAAAAATGGACATTCTGTCCTTGGCTGGGGTGATCAGGGTGAGCTGGGCATTATTCTCAATCCCAATTGCGCTGTTCCTGTTCTTTCGATCAAGGAGATAGATAAGAACTGTACAGAATTGATCAAGAGGGTCCCAGAAGTTTTTTCTGGTACAGTTGGGTTGTTAAATGATTTTGAACACAATTGAAATGAAACAATGCTAAACTATGTAATCCACAAAGTCAGACATTTGCCTATTTCCATCAGGGATGAAGTACACAGGGAACTTAAGAAGTTGGTAACAGATGGCATCATAGAACAGGTGGAGTCTGCTGAATGGTAGTTGTTAAACGCCCCAATGGTAAGGTCAGATTATGCATTGACCTTAGGGATCTTAATAAAAGCATAATTGTAGATCAGTTTCCTTTACCTTGCATCAACAAGATGTTTACAGTCACGAAAGGCATGAGTTGGTTCTCGACAATTGATTTAAAATCAGCATACCTCCAAGTACCCTTACATGCCGATAGCAAAAAATACACGATGTTCATCACACCGTTTGTTTTTTTCCGGTTTACCAGGGTACCTTTTGGATTGGCATCCGCTGCTGCCCTCTTTCAGAGAATAATGACTAATATTTTTGAAGGGGTAGTTGGCGGGATGTTTTTCCAGGATGATATTCTGATCATGGGTAGCCATAAAGAAGGACACGATGCCAGACTGAAGCAAGTTTTAGAGATCTTGAAACAAAGGTTTTATGGTGGAACTTAACAAGTGCAAGTTTGCACAAAGAGATGTGTATTTGGGGCACAGCATAAGCAAAGATGGCGTAAACCCTAAGCAGGGTCTAGTTGATGCAACTGTTATGTTAATGCACCCAGTCCCTCAGGAAAAGATGTCGGGCGTTCCTTGGACTGACTATTTGAAATTTATAAAAATATTTCTCTAAAAAAACATACCATATTCAACAACTTCTTAAAAACAAGGTGAGATTTGAGTGGTCCGTGGTGTGCCAGGAATCATTTGACAAAATTAAAAAGATCTGCAATGCACCTTTTCTCAAAGGTTTTGATCCCGCAGCACAGATTATAGTAACAACTGATGCCAGCAATAGAGGTTTGGGGGCAGTTCTGTCACAATGTGACAAAGAAAATAAAGTGAGTTGTTGCTTTCGCTTCATGTTCACTTACTTCGGCTGAAGAAAAATATTCAGTGATTGAGCGTGAAACATTAGCTTGTACATGGGCACTTAATCATTTCTGCGTGTATGTTTGTGGATTTCATGTACTCCTACGTTCAGATCATAAGCCCCTTACAAAAATATTGTCCACTGCTGGTCTGCAGAATGCCTCCCCCAGGATCAGTAAGATGTCTGTGAAGTTACTTGATTACACCTATGATGTGGAGTACAGGTCGGGGGTCAAGAATAGAGTAGCAGATTTCCAGAGCAGGTTACCACTACCCTTAGAGGAAGCCGATGGAAGGTTCCATGATGACAATGATGTTTTAGAGGGCATTCCACTTTCTGAGTGGAAAGATCATTTACTCCAGTATTGGAACTTTCATAGATTCCCATTGCTTGTATCATTCCCCGTCGTCGAGATGGGAGTCCCCGGTAAATAAAAAATACCATAGAAATAGGTACAAAAGAGGAAAAAGGCCTAGGCCTCATCTCATTTTGTAGCATATCCACCTCTTTTTGTAAAAGAGACCAAACGAAATGAACAACCAATCAGAACAGCCTCACCCCACAGAACCTTCCTGAGAGAGCCTCAGATTTTCTACCGCACGTTGTGCAAGGGAGTCTCCACTGAGCTCTGCTCAGTTTTTCTTCAACAAACTACTTTTTAATCTTCAAAATCTTCAATATGTCAGACAGGGAAAAGAAAGTTCTTTTCAAGGCTTGTGCCACCTGCTCCAAAAAGAGACTTTATGTTGAGGACAAACATAAAGACTGTATTTATTGTTTGTATCCGGACCATAAACCTACTGACTGCAAGATCTGTCGAACATTCTCAACCAAGACCTTACGGGACCGTGAGGGACGCCTGCTCACTTGGCTGCAGAAATTAAAGTCACGTAAAGATCCTGTTTCAAGTGACAGTGATGATGCTTCTTCTGCGACATCGTCAAGAAGATCGCAAAAAAGGGGTAGGTCTTCTCCTTCTACTTCTTCAGAACCCCCTTCCAAAGCCTTACAAAAGATCTCTGATAGGTCTGACAGGCGTAGTCCCATCAAATCTCCTCACCGAGGTGTAAAGGACTTGCTGTGGATATGGCACCTGTGAAGAAGACAAGCCATGGGCCTTCTGCTTCTTCTCCGCCTTCTGAGAAGCCAAAAACTTTCAAGAAACCAGCTTCTGTCCCTCCTGAATTTGTGAATTTATTACCAAGGTTTGGCCACACAAAAGCAGTCTTAAAATGGAAGAAAGAATTTTTGGGGAAGTCCGAAATGAGTTGTGTGTTGAGGATGGTTTACTTTTTAGATCAGGTAAAGTGATCCCACCAGTCAGCTTGAGGAAAAGAGTACCAAGACTATGCCATGGGGGACACCTAGACATTTCAAAAACAAAACAAAGGGTGAAGAGTAATTATTGGTGGTGTTGTATTGACAAAGAAATTGAGTTATTAGAGAGTGTGTTGCTTGTAATGATTCTGAGAGCCTCAAAACCTTAAAAGCTCCATTTAGTCCCATTTGAAGGTCCTAGCTTTCCGTGGGAGAGAGTTGGATTGGGCATTGTTGGCCCAGCTGAAGGTCAGGATGGAGTGTATAAGTACATTTTGTTAATTTCTCGAAATGGCCTGAAATCCGAATTGTTCATAATGCAGACTGCGCAAATATCATTTCTTTCCTAGACCAGTTATTTATGAGAGAATGGTTACCCAAGTGTATTATAACTGATAATGGCACCCAATTTATGTCGTTATCTTTTAAGGCATTCCTTTATCGCAATTGTATCATGCATAATACTACGTCGCTCTATTATCCTGAAGGAAATGGTCTAGTTTAGCGCTTCAACAGAGTGCTCAAGGGTTGTATCTAATTGTCAAGGAACAGTAACTTAAACTGGGAAAATGAGATTTACAAATTAATTTGCGCCTACAGAATTACTCCAAGTTTAGTCACAGGCAATAGTCCTTTCATTATGATGAGGGGTAGACAAGCTTTGAGCAAAGATCTGAGTTGGATGCCTGTTTCAAAACAAGTTGAATGGTCACCAGATTCTATATAGCATTAGCGCAATAATGTCACAAAGAAAGGTATGATAAAAAACATGGTGTTAAACGTTTACCCTACACATGTGGCGAGATGGCCAAAGTTTGCTTGGAAAAACGAAATAGGAAGGGTGAGAGCAGATTCACCAGTCCCTTACGCATTTGCAAAATTTATCGCAAGTCAGTCAGTGATGGAAAAGTCTGGCACATGAGTAGATTAGCCAAATATGTATCTAAAGGAATACCACCTGACGATGAACTCCAGGGTACTGATGAAAGAAAGTGATTTGTGGTTAGACTTTGACTATGGCGAAAATTAATTTCCTAATATGCACAGCAATACTGAAAATGTGAATTGTGAAAGAAATATTGAGGTTGAAGAGATGCCATCTTCAAGATTTGGTAAGCCCATTATCAAGCCAAGAAAATGATGACTATATTACTGTTGTGTAGATAAGCCCATGTCCCTCCCTGCTTCTCTTTTCCCATGCGCTGCCCACCTTCCTTTCCTTTATTTCCTTTCCTCACCCCTCATCAATTGTATATAGGGGCATGTGCCATCCACCTTTGTGATGTAATGCATTCCATTCTCCCTCATTGGCACTTCGAGTCAACCCATACCCAACATTCCAAGCTTGTCAGTTACATGTTTGTGAGGCAGTTGCTTTAGAGCCAGTACCTAAACAGGTAGTGTCTGGGGCTTTATGGTAATAAACTTACCTCAACCTTTATGCGTCTCCGTGTCATCTCTGCACCTCCCTCCGCACTGGCTTCTCTTAGAACCCAGGACGCACCATGGCAACTATCACCTAAGCATTCTACAGCAACATTCCTGAACATATCCTTAACATTACAAGATACTACACATCTCCCTCCTTTTCAATAAAACAAAATACAGTAAAATATATTTAAAGAAAATACAAATAAATATTAAAAATTGCACAGTGCCCCATGAACCTCTCAAACTAATTCCTTGAGAAATTGAGATCTTCTGGACACCCTCACACTTCTCAACCCTTGTTTGTTTCCAAATTCACCACACGCCACATCCTCTCCTTTTTCAACTCTATCCTTAATCTTCACAACACGCCCTAAATTCCAAATCTTATGATCATCTGTTCTCACCGCATTCCCAAACACCTTGATGACCTTCATGGGTAATGAATATTTAGACAAGGTTTTAAACACTCCTACTCGTGGATTTTTAATTTTCACAAAGTCACCAGCTTGAACTACAGTTTTCGTTACGGCATTGCGGCAATCAAACTGTACCTTCCTTTCAGACACTTTCTTGCATTCCCTAAGCTCTTTCAACTCAGCCTTTTGACTTGTACTCCTATCATCACCAACTTTATCACTAACCCATGAGGGACAAACTAAAGTATTGGCCTTTCTTCTCTTGAACAGGTCAAATGGAGAGAACTCCGTGGTGGAATGTGGTGTCACCCTATAGTTCCTTACTTTGCACAACTCACTCTTCCAGCAGGCGTTTCCTGCTATGGCTCTCTGTATAGTTTCTTTTAAAACTGTGTTCAGTCTCTCCACCATTCCATTAGTTTTGGAATGATATAGAGCTGACTTTTTGTGTTTGATGCCCCTTTCACCCAAAAATCTTTCCATAACATGAGACACCAATTGCACCCCATTTTGTGTAAGCAATGACAAGGGAAATCCCTTTCTCTCAAAAACCTGTTCCAAGAAATGTATTACATCACGTGTTTCTATAGAATTAGTTATCGCCACCTCCGGCCAGCTTGAATACATGTCGATAAGCACAATCACATACTAATCAGTGCTGGAATGCCTAACAGGACCCAGTACATCCAGAGCCACGTATTCCCATGGTTCTTTAGGTATTTCCCTGATTAATATCGGTTGGACCTTACACTTCAAACTTTTGTCTGCATTAACATAGTGTGACCACCAATATGTTGGTCTAAGCCTCTTTTTTTGTCTTTGAGATACCCGGACGGCTGACGTGCTGGAGAGATCAACTCCTCCCTTAACGAAGCAGGTGGAATCAATCTAGTTCCTCTCAAAATTAACTCACCCTGCATGGACAACTCTTCCTTGATCCTCCAAAATGATTGCAGACGTGAATGATTTTTATCCTCATTGGACCATCCTTTCCTGATCTTTTGTATAACATCTTGCAATGTGTCATCCTCGCTTTGCTCTGCCAACCATTCCTCTTCTTTAACTATCCCTTCTCTGATCAAACATACCTCAAAATCCTCTTCCTTACTGCGTTTACTTTCTTGTTGCTCAAAGCGCTCATCACCACCAACTAGCCGGGAACAACAATCCGCCACACAATTCTTTATCCCTGGAACATAATCAACCTTAAAATGAAACTCTTGCAAAGCAATCATCCAGTGCTTTATCTTCGCAGAAACTGCATCCAATCCTTTCTTTTAAAAAATCTCCTTAAGAGGTTTGTGATTGGTCTTTATTAGAAATCTACTTACCCACACAAACTTTATTAATTTCTGTACTGCCCAAGAGACCTCCAACGCCTCCTTTTCAATCACAGGATAACTCAGTTCTACCCCCGTCAAAATCCTAGAGATAAACAGAATAGTCCTTTCTACACCATTAAGCTTTTGCAGGAGGACCACTCCCAGGCCCTTCGAACTGGCATCGAACATTATCGTAGACTTCTGTCCTGGTTCAAAACCCTGAAGACACGATGCATTTCTAAAGGAATCCGTCATTTCTTTGAACTCACTCTCACACACTTCATTCCAGTCAAAGACAACACCTTTCTTTAGTAGCAATCTCATATTCTTGGTTCTCTCTGCAAAACCTTCAATGAACTTATTGTAATATTCGATCATACTCAGGAGGTTAACAAGTTTCCATTTTGAACTCTGGCTAGCCAAGTTACCAATAGTTCCAACCAACTCCTGTTTTGGTTCAATTCCCCCAGAGGTTATCCTGTGTTCCAAATAATCAATTTGATCCAAATTGAACTTTCAGTTACCTGCCTTCAACGTTAAACCACAGTCTCTAAATCTCTGCAACACCTCGCGCACCCGTTTGTCACGTTCGTCTTCATTCCTGCCGTACACCAACACATCATCCTGATATATCTTTATGCCACAAATTCCTTTCAAGTCCTCTCCTTCACCCCTTGAAAGACAGCAGCTGCCAAGATCAACCCAAACGGCACGCGTACAAATGTAAACGTCCCAAATGGGGTGACAAAGGCAGTCCGGTCTTGAGAGTCCTGGTGCAGTCTAACCTGATAAGCTGATGTAAGGTCAACTGTTATGAAACATTTTGCCCCTCTCAACATAGAAGGCATTTAATTAATATTAGACAAACGGTAGTGATCAACAATCACTTTCTTATTTAATTCACGCAAGTCCACACAGAAGGGAACTTCTCCATTAGCTTTCTCCGCCATAACCACTGGAGCAAGCCACTCCGAAGCTTCTTCCTCTACAATAACACCACTCTCCTTAAGTTTGTCCAACTCCACCCTCATTTTGTCGTTAACCAATAACAGCACTCCTCTGAGCTTACTCCCAACAGGTGACGCACCCCTCCTTAGTCTAATTTTATGCACATAATCCCTCAAACAACCTAGTTTGGTCTGGAAAACCTCAGGAAATTCTACTTCAAGATTGGGTTTGACATGGGACACATTGGATATTTGTTCAACATGCTTTAGCCTAACAGATGGATTAGCATTGGGATCAAGATACACTTTCAGATCCCTCTGATGATACCAACTGATTAGAGAGTCACCTCTCATAGACATGCATTTTCCCCGCAGTTTTTCCTTAAATTGTATATAACCAGTAAAGTACCCCAACAGTTTGATAGGCTGGCCCCCATATCCTTTTGGACAAATGTCAGGTTTGAATAGCTTAACCTTCCCTAATAGATTCCTTTCAAAGAAATCATTTGGTACCAACATTATCTTTACTCTTGAATCAAATAATAGAAACAACAACACCTTCAACTTGTACCATTTACCAGGGACCATCCGTACCATCTTGAACCTGCAAAACAATCTCTTCATTTGTAGAATTGTCAGATTCCTCTCATGTGACTTCTTGAACCTTCTTTCTGGAAAACTCAGTGCCTTTGTTAGTGCTCCTGCAACATTTTGATACATGACCCTTCTTCCCATATTTCTTGCAGATTGCCTTCCAACCCACACAACCTTTAAAATTTGCAAAGTGACAATATTCACTACACCTAAAACATTTCCCTGAACTCTTCTTTGCATCAACCCCAACTTCCTTTTGAATATCCCTCTTTGCGCTTTGATCACTAACAATCTTCTCGGAGGCTACTGCTTGAACTGTACCCGCCTTTACGTTAGCACTACCCTTCTTTATCACATCCACACAAGCTAGACTATGCTCATAAGTTTTAGCAATGGTAACGACGTCAGAAAGTGAGGGATCATCCTTTTGCCAAAAACTTTCTTTGGCTTTCTCCAAACAACCCAGCATAAACTGGTCTCGTAATCTTTCCTCAGAACTAGCACCAAAACTGCAAGTCGAGGCCAATTTTCTTAACGTGGACACATACTCCTCGACAGATTCTCCAGATCTTTGCCTGCACCTGCTAAATTGATATCTGTCCAACACCCTTGAAACCTTTGGAAGATAATGTAAATTAACTTTTTCACACACATTTCATAATCATTCAGATTGGCACTTATATCTGCTGTTGTTCAAAGACCACTTGACCTTCTGACCCTAGACAGTGTAACAATAATGACATTTTGCGCTCCGCACTTAAGGATGTGCCACACACCCTGGCATAATGTGCCAAAACACTTTTCCAAGGAATGGGCGGATCACCAGGACTCACTAGAAAGAAAGGTGAAGTGACATTCTGCATGACGTCACTAGAGATGGTCAATTAATTTGAACCAATAACCCAATGAAGCATGGTGAAAGAATGTGAGCTATTCACTACTATTGGTATTGCAGTCACCCAGCAATGATGTTCCTGTTCCAGACAGTAGGATGTCCTGAGAGGAAAAAAAAAGAAAACAGTGAATTGAGTTATTACTTGTTAGAGTACACAAAAGGCCATATCCAGATGCCACTCCCAAGAGTGCAAAGGTGTGCACGTCACCGAGCACAACTCAATTCCAAAGAGAGACCGGCTAATGTAGGCAAGCAAAACAGGGTGCAATGTTACTTTAAAACAAGAAGGTGGTCTAAAAGAAGGCGATTACCCAATTCCACACAGTGTCAACAAAGACACTCCCTCGATTTCCTCCCGCAGGATGCCCCAGTGCTGATCGTTGATATAATGGCACACTAAATGAAGCAGTGCCGACAAAGTTTCCATGTGTTGCCAGCTACCACACTGATCGTAAATGAGATTGAACAGCAGGGGAAAACTTCTAACCCACTTTGAAACGAGTATAGGATAGCCCAACTGCACAAAATTATGCCTACAACCCGACGGCGTCAACCACACTGCTTGTTTCCGCAGGAGCTGGAGCTTGTTCCTCAGCGCTGTGACGTCTGGGCGTAGCTGACGTTGTCCTGCTGTCGCTTTCCGATGAAGATAAGGCTGACGCTGTTCTGCATCTGCGTCTCACGGGAGACCGTTGACACCCACAGACTCGCTGACAGGGCGCTCGCGGACAGGGCGCTCGAGCCCAGTGCTTGTGCATGCACAGCTATCGTGAGTTTAACGGCCGAACTTGAATCTTTGATTAACGCAGTAATGGTCTGTCAAAGTTTAACAGCAAACACTCACGGGAGATTCCTATCGAGTTGAGCTTGTACAAACAGCTTGTTTCTGCTTTGTAATCTCTTTCAAATAATTTGCAACGGGTGAGTTGAGGTGTAATTCCAAGTGGATAGGTGTAGTCCGCTCCTCATTAGGTCCTCGCCAATGAAATAACGTAGACACTCCAGGTAGATGGAAAGGTGGGTGTTTATTCAAGTAGGTAAATTACACCTCAGCCACCACTCGCCACAGCTCTGTACTTCCTCCCTCAGCACTGGCTCCTCTTAGGACCCAGGTCGCACCATGGCAACTATTACCTTTTGCATTCTACAGCAGCACTCCTAAACATATCCTTAACATTACAGACATTACAAGATACTACACAGCTCTAGTCAAGAGTTTGACTATCAAGGAAGATCCTACAATGGAGAAGAAAAGGTTACACATCTGTAGTCCTGGTACTGTCTCTTAGAAATCTTCATTAGTCATAAACAACCCACCTTCCTCCCCGACTACTAGAATATATTACTCTATAGATATACATATATTCCATACCTCCTCTCTTCACTCTTACTGTGAAAAAGAACTGAGTGAGAGAAGCAACTGCCAATACAAGGCATGCTGGGTAGGGGAGCCTCCTATATTCTAAAAGGGATAGGTTCCTTTTTCAGGCTCTGTTACATGTTAGCCTACAGGATTCATTTTATATTCATGTTCTTCATCTTGTACTGTCATTGTGCCATGTTTTCTATTGAAAGATTCTACAATGCAGTTTTTTATATCTGAAATGGGAGTTTTTTAACTGGACCTTCATGAAAAACACCTTTTTACAGTCTTCCATTCAACAGATATACTTCAAAGAATAATGGATAAATGCATTCTTTGATGCCGTTTCCATTAGAATGAACCTTTTAATGGTTTACGGGGGTCCGCGCAAACAGCTGGGAATTATTCAAGCATTTATGACTTCAGTGAAGATTTCTACGATGCAGAACCAGGACTACAGGTATGTAACCCTTTCTTCTCGCTTTACCCCTAAATCTGGAGTCCCTTGTTTGTGCGCACAGAGAGCTAAAGCTATATGCTGCCATCTGAAGTGTGAATCATTTTGTCTCTGACTTTGAGAACTTGCTCGGAGAATCCATGTAATTTTGAGTAAGTGGACTAGTGTTGAACTTTCTCCGCAATCCCTCCAACACCATTCCTCTCAGTGGCTATCCTATTAATGAATTCTGCCCAGGATGTGCTACCAGTTGAGCATCATTTTGGGCATTGCTTCCCTCATATATGTGATCTTAGCTGTTGAGTGGGTGCTAATGTGTATGTTTTCCCATTCATTCTCGGAGTTTGCGTGCCAGTTCTGACTCTTTGCCCTTGAGTAGCAGACCTCCCAACTCCAGGTTCCTCTGCTAAAAAATGCATAGGTCCGAGACACCAGTTTCTTGTCTCACTCCACCAAGGATCCATCCTACAAATGTCCAGTCTACATTGTTGAACACATTCTCCTTATTTAGTGATGGGAGAACTGCTGGTTTATGGTTTCTGTTTGTGCTATTTATTATGTGGAGGATTTTCTTAGTGTTATCACCACAGTTTCTTTTAGGAACGAACCTTGACTGGTCCGGTTCCACCAACCCTGGTAAGAGAGGTCTTAGTCTAGCCACTAGATTACTAGTGAAGAGTTTCCCATCAATGTTCAGGGATATAGGGCTGTAAGAGCTACAGGTCTTTAGGGTATTTACTGTCTTGTCTGTCATCAAGGCTCTCCCATGTTGAACCGATGTGTGCAGTCCAGGCCTAGTTGAGGAACTTTTGGTCTGTTCCTGATGGAGGGTAATGAGTCTTGTGTATCTCAGTTTGTTCTGTCCTTTGACTCCGCATGGCAGATCGTTTATATAGATGCTATTCCTCTGAGACCGGTTTTCTAATTCTTCCTATTTAAGCTGTTCTCATGTATTTTTTTTGTTCTTGTATGGTTTGAATTGTAGTGTTCTTGAGAGCGATAATCCCAAATCTTTCATGACTGAAAAGCAGCGGCAATAGGAAGTAGTGTCCAGGCTCAATTCATTAAATAAAGTCATGAAGTCTACTCTGATAGTGAACACATTTGATTTGATCACTTTCAAGGATACTTGAAAGAAATTTTGCGATGGCATCAACCCTGACAGCAGTGTTGGCAGTACCATTGATGACTACCACACAAATGGCCAAAATTAAATCGGAAAAACTGGCAAAAGCTGGTAAACTCGCACACTGATTTCAGAAAAAGATATTCCAGTCCCTCAATTGCCTGAGCACACCTCCCTAAGTAAGGTGTCATCCTCCCACTTTAAAGACATTTAGATATGGAAGAATCTGAGGATTATGGTCCTTTTGACCCAGTCTACAATCCAGCTTCTTGAAGGTCAAATACCAAAACCCAGAAGAGGACGATAATGCAAAGATTAACTTGCATGTCAATGCAGACAACCATGATTGTGGACCAGAATACTGTGCTTTGGAATTTTAATCAACTAAAATAATATTTCACTGCTGGAGCAATTTGAACCTAAATGTTGTCATCGCTAAGGTGTGTCACAGATGCCATTACTATACCTGCAGATACGCATTGCCAGAGTCCTAGGGGAATGTGCTTTCAACTGTAGGTCATTGACCTTTGCTTATACTGTCCCTCTACTTGTCTTTATTGTGAGTGCTGAGCAAAATATGAGGAGAGCCTTGCGTGCTGTCTGATCCTGATACCCCCGACGTGGCCAAAACCATTCTGGGTCAAAGAGCTCCTTCTCCTCCTGAACCGTGGATCTACCCGATGCCAGTGCCTCCTCTATCTTGCTGCAAAGTTCTGGTTCTGCACCCTAACACAGCATTGCTTAACTCATCTGCATGAGTCCTAAGCACATTGAGTGGCACCACCTAAGCATTCTGAAGGAATGCAGAGACAGTTTCGAGGTAGAGCTTTATCTACCAACAAACCCACTTGGAATTGGATATGCTTATGGTGCAATAGCTAAGGTCTCCAACGGCTATCTGCTTTAACTCCTCAAATTGTACCATACCTGCAATAGCCCTCTCGGGTCTGAGATACACTGCCATCCAGGTCTACCTCTGATCCATTTCCCACTTTGGAGTAGATGCTGACCACCTGTTGTTCTAGACTAACTAGATTGTTAAGGAATGTATCACCCTCCCCCATCCCGACACCCCTCCCTGATCCCAACACCCCTCCCGTACCCACTGGAAAAGTCCACTGGTCTTGTGGCAATTAAATATTTTGGCGTCAGTTGACAAGTTCTTTCAGACCAATCCACATAGCTGACACAAAGTATCTTACAAGGAAGGTCACACTTCTTCTGTCGTTAACATTGGCAAGGAAAGTCATTGAAATATAGCCTTTTAAAGTTAAATTAACTTTTCTCCAGTTCATGGCGGGGTTACCATGACAACAAATCCTCACATCATTCCTCAAGTGCTAACTGATTTCCATCTTTATGAACCAGTGGTTCTAGAGGTTTTTCCCCAAATGCCAACTGTGTTAGAGAGAGTGCTGCACCCTTTGAATGCCAGAAGATACCTTAAATTCTACTTTGACTGAACCAAAGACTTCTGCACATCAAACCAGTTGCTGATAGGGTTTAGCCTTTTTAGAAAGAAAAACTTCTATTGAAACTGAGAATTGCCCATTCAGTGGACGCAGCCATATCATTCTGTTATCATAAAGCATGCTGTCCTCTCCAAAATCCTCTAATGGAGCACTCAACAAGGAGTATCTCAATGTCGACAGCCTTCTTTGCTGAAGTACCTATAATAGACATTTTCTGGGCGGCTACCTGGAAAAATAGACATGACGTTACTCAAATTTTGCTGAATAGGTGCAGAAGTTAGGCAAGTGAGCCTGTCTTTGTTTATCCATCAGACACTGTTTGCTTGTATTTAATTATTGTTAAACTGATTGCTGTTCTGATTCAAGCATGTGACTATGAAAAATCAAGTGTTGGAGATGAAGTTACTTACCTGTAACTACAATCCTTCAGCCTTGGTATCTTTGATTCAGACGTTATTCAGAAAGACTTGACCTCTAAACAACCCATACCTGATGGATAATATCTGGTTTCAGACAAAAGGTGATGGAATTAATGGTTGCAGTAAGTCTAACCACTGACAGTCGCTTAGGGTATCCTTCTAACCCATCTTTCATGACCTACAGCCGCCAGAGATGCTTATCGTGACAGGCAGATAAGTGCTGAAAGTCGTAATCACTTTGTACATGATGCAGTGAGGGTCGTCTCTCGGATGAATTTCCATAAAGCGTAGGAGGGGAAGAGCTTGTCAATTTACACATGAGAGAGATTTCTTAGATTTCCCATGTGAAGTGTTTTATGTGGGGAACTCCAGATCTTCCTTAGCTGCCAAGCTTTTATTGGACTACTGTGTGACATTTCTAAATGTTTAGTGTGACTACGTGTGGCATTTCAATGACCTTAATTATCATCCCAGAGCATGAGTACTTGCAAGCGTTTTCCCAAGGGCCACAAAGTTTTGTCTGTGATATTGCGGAGGTTTGTATTGATGCCAGCAGGGTTGCAGTCATGGCCCGGGGGGGGGGGGGAGATTGGCTGTAAGGTGGGTGTAGGGGAAGCGAAGCTTCTCTTCCAGGGGATACTCCTAAATAGTCCTAAGCACTGACTAGGTCCACCCACATGCTAGAGCACCAAGGGATAAGATGCCAAAATTGCATTGAATTTTACATTTAAAATATATCTATCTATCGAATAGCATTTCTGTAACATAGAACATGCACAATTTCACTGTTTAAACATAGTCTTTATTTTCAAAGTAATAGAAGGCATGTTAGCCCATAGGCTGCATAGACAAACCACAACAGAATGAAACTGGCTCTGTGCTGTAATGACCCCCATCATGCCCCACAAGTGACATTTAGGTCTGTTCCTTTTTCTGGCTCCTTCTGTGACGATTCTGGAGCATTGAGCTGATCAATTTTAGTTTTTTTCTGTCAAATTATTTAGAAGATTTTTCTTGACTTAATTCAGCGTCTTTAACTGCTGACCGGACTTTTAGCTTGATTTCTGACTATTTGGTAGAATGTTTTTAGTCGGAAATGCCAGCATTATTTATTAACTGTCCTTTGTGTGGAAAGAAGATGGCTAAATTTGACCCACACTCAATCTGTATTGCATGTTTACCATCTTCCCACAAGCCAGACAACTGTTATTACTGCCAGCAATTTTCCATGAGGACTCTGCGTGACAGAGAGAGGATCAAGCTGCATGCCTTGCAGGAGAGAGGAAAGGTGAGATCCACAAGGGGCCTTGAAAACACCCATCAACCTTTCAAAGAGCCCTCCTCTCATAAAAGATCTGAACACATGGGCAGAAAAGAGAAAAGGAAGCATCGCTCTGCTTCGCCGTCGACGGAAAGGTGGTTGACGTCGCAACAAATACCTGTCTGCTCCCCGCCGGTGTCAAGATAGACGTCGGAAAGGCCTCTGCAGCATGCGGCGATGTCGAAGGAGAAGTCGCCATCGAGGCGATCAGTGCCACCTCCATGGACGAAGACAAAGTCGGCGTCGAGGCGGACTACTTTGGCGCCAGGTGCGGAAGTTCAAAGATCTTCACTTCAAGCAACGAAATGTAAGTCGACGTCGGAAAGCAGGATTGGGTCAGCATCGAGAGCTTCCCTTCCAGGGGATATTCATCACTAGTCATAAGCACTGAATAGTCCCGCCCTCGCGCGGGGACCCAAGAGCCTATACAAAAATGCATATATATTAATGTATGTTTAACCCAAATCTAGTACGCAGTACCGTGAAACATATATATGTGTGTGTGTGTGTATATATATATATTCCTCTCCTCGCCACAATCCTTCGGAAAAACGAGTGCAGACCTCATTCAGTGCAAATATTTCATTTTATTGTTACCAGTCCTCTGCCATTACGCGTTTCGGCCGTACAAGCGGCCTTGATCACATGACAACGCTCAACAGCTTTACCCCCACATTTAAAGTGCCCGTGCTTAATTAAAATCATGGAAATAGAAAACATGTTAAAAAAATATATACTTTACATGCAATAATACCTCATGTTCCATTACATATCTTATTTTGTTATTCATTTAGTTGTTATTCATAATTTATATTCAACCTCCTATATGATTGCCCACATTGTAGTGAAACAATATTACCAAATAATTTTTTATATATATATGTTGGTTCAGGCTAAATATCTACTTAAATGTCTCCTGACACATGTTTACAATTTCCATTAAAATGATATCATATATAGGAATAAAGACATCATCCACATAAAAAATGCATATCTTAATACAAAAGTGAAAACAAACCTATCACCTACCGCTATGTGCTATAAAATTTATTTATAAAGGACACATTTCTTTAAAGAAACACCTATTTCCTATTTCGTGTCCTTAAGTTTAAATACTTTACCAGTTCACAAATTGCTCTGCACCATACATTGTCTGATATTCATGTCTTTTTTAATACATATATTTATTCTTGTTATTATATATATATATAAATATACCACAGATGAATCTGTTAATTCAATGTTATTCTATTGTGCCAATGAATTAGTTGTGCAATACTTTCTTTTCTTGATTATATTTGCTTAAATGCATTTGTGCACATCTCTAAATCATTTACTACCATTATCGACATGCTTTGAATGGACAGATAAAGTGACTCAGTGCTATACTACTTAGAGTTAAAATCAATGGTGCTATAAATATTAAATATCTAAAGGAGTAAACAAATAAATTCATTATATACAAGTACAAATTATCATAGTGTATTCATTAAATACGTCCTACTTTAAAGTTCATACATTATTTCATATTGCAAGGGAGGTTTCTAAGAATATGTGTGTGTGTATATATATATATATATATATATATATATATTATCTACTGGCGGTCGCCAGTAGATAGTTATAGTTAGGACCTATTTTCCATAGGAAATCCGCAACATTCTATTTGAAATAACTCTTGCGTCGGTTGACGAATCTTCGCAAAAGTTTCAAACTTTATGGCCCGCTCCGCTCCTACCCTGAAAGTTTCGGGGTGATTCGTCAAGCTGGGGCCGAGAAAAAAGGGGGGTCCCAAAACGTGTTTTCCCCATTCATTTTCCCATAGGAAACTTTAGCCACGGCTACAGCCCGAACTGCTGAACGGAATTACACAAAATTTGGCAAAGAGGTAGTTCTTGGTTCAGAAAGAACCCTTTTTGTTAAATGGTGTAAATCCGTTCAGTAGTTGCTGAGAAAATCAAAAGTAAAAAACACATATATATCTGGGCGGAGCCTAACCACACATGTCATCGTGAGATCTGATTGGCTGTCAGCACTTCATCCTGGAATTGCTGGCAGCCATCTTGGGACCAATATAAATGATAGTACCCCATTGAAATGCATTGTAGTGAATCGAAGATTTTGAGGGTTACCAAAAGGAGAACTGTAAAGGGTGATAACAGACTTTAGTTACATTAGAATTCATTTGTTGATGGTACCATACTAATTTCAGGAATTGTGGTGTGTTCTAAGGTGATTTTACCCTGTGAAAAACCTTCTGCTGGGATATCATGAATCATGTTTGAGAGAAAACTATTTTCAGGTGCTCCAGAAGCTAAAATGAGAGCATATTTTCTGTAAATTCACATTATCTTTCTCAGTCATGTGAGAATGAAGTCTGACATTCTCAGTAAAACATGTACATCCAACAATGGCAGAGACTGTCAGTTGATTCCTTTGTGTTCTACTGCAGCTTCCCAGAGTGTTCTAAAGAACAACTAGAGTGCTAACAGCCTTACTTATGACAAAAGTATGGCACACCTGAAGCCATCTTGATTGGAATAAACTGGTAGTACTTAAAGCGTTTAATTTAAAAAGGAACAAAATGATGGGGTTCATTTTGTCATAGAAATTATGGTTAGTGCTGTAGAAAGAAAAATTAGGACATGTTTCAAGTGTGATCTCAAATATCTTCCTGTTATATTTCAACAGGAGCAGCCTGTCAGTTGATGCCTTTGTGTTCTACTGCAGCTTCCCAGAGTGTTCTAAAGAACAACTAGAGCGCTAACAGTCTTACTTATGACAAATGTATGGCACACCTGAAGCCATCTTGATTGGAATAAACTGGTAACACTTAAAACATTTAATTTAAAAAGGAACAAAATGAGGGGGTTCATTTTGCCATAGAAATTATGGTTAGTGCTGCAAAAAGAAAATTTAGGGCATGTTTTAAGTGAGATCTCAAATCCTCTTCTATTTCATTAGAAAATTCTGACATGCAGACTGAAACAATCACTTTCAATACCAGCAGTAGACTTCCAGTTAACTCCTTGGTGAGCAGTAGCTTTACTCAGTGATCTAATGAACAACTAGAGTGCTAACATTCTGAATTTATGGCAAATGTGTGACACATCTGAATGCCTTCTTGATGGAATCAAAGTAAAAAACTGAAAGCATTTCCTACTGAGGAGACTGTAGTAAATGAGTAAATTAGGAAACTTCATAACAAATAAGTCTCCCAAGATGGCCACCAGAGAAAAAAGAGCCCAAATGTAGCACAAATATCACCCAGAGGTAGCCCACGTGTAGCCCAATGACAGAAGTGTGCAAAACACTTTTTATTTTTGTTTTTTGCAGTTTTATATAGTGCAGACTGGTCAGGTATTGGAGTGCTTTACATGAGCATTGGTTACATCACACAAGGACAAATTCATGTTGGTTGACCCCTACACTACCCAAACACCACTGCACTACCCTAAACCTAAAACACTACCCCCAGCACGACCCCTTCACTACCCAAACACAACTGCACTACCCTAAACTCAAAAACACTACCCCCAGCACGACCCCTACACTACCCAAACACCACTGCACTACCCTAAATCTACCCCTACACTACACAAATACCACTGCACTACCCTAAACCCTAAAACACTACCCCTACACTACACAAACACCATTGCACTACCCTAAACCCTAAAACACTACCCCAGCACGACCCCCTACACTACCCAAACACCACTGCACTACCCTAAACCCTAAAACACTACCCCCAGCACGACTCCCTACACTACCTAAACACCACTGCACTACACTAAACCCTAAATCTACCCCCAGCATGACCTCCCACACTACACAAACACCACTGCACTACCCTAAACCCTAAAACACTACCCCAGCACGACCCCCTACACTACCCAAACACCACTGCACTACCCTAAACCCTAAACACTAACCCCAGCATGACCCCCTACACTACCCAAACACCACTGCACTACCCTATACCCTAAAACACGACCCCGTACACTACACAAACACAACTGCACTACCCTAAACCCTAAAACACTACCCACAGCATGACCCCCTACACTACACAAACACCACTGCACTACCCTAAACCCTAAAACACTACCCCCTACACTACACAAACACCACTGCCCTACCCTAAACCCTAAAACACAACCCCAGCATGACCCCCTACACAAACACCACTGCACTACCCTAAACCCCCTACACTATACAAACACCACTGCATTACTCTAAACCCTAAAACACTACCCCCAGCACGACCCCCTCACAACACAAACACCACTGCACTACCCTAAACCCTAAACCGACCCCCAGCACGACCCCTACACTACCCAAACACCACTGCCATACCCTAAACCCTAAAACACTACCCCCAGCACTACCCCCTACACTACACAAACACCACTGCACTACCCTAAACCACTACCCCAGCACTACCCCCTACACTACCCAAACACCACTGCACTAACATAAACCCTAAAACACTACCCCCAGCACAACCCCCTACACTACACAAACACCACTGCACTACCCTAAACCATAAAACACTACCCCCAGCATGACCCCCTACACTACTGCACTACCCTAAACCCTAAAACACTACCCCCAGCACGACCCCTACACTACCCAAACACCACTGCACTACCCTAAACCCTAAAACACTACCCCCAGCACGACCCCCTACACCACCCAAACACCACTGCACTACCCTAAACCCTAGAAAAGAAACCCCCACCCCATGCCCAATCCCCCTTACCTCTCGCTCCTCGTGGTTCCTCTCTCCTCGTGGTTCCTGCTTCACGTCGTCTCTGAGGGCGGTGCACGTCGTTGTGAGGAAACGGAACAGCCTCTGTTTCCTTACAACGACATGGATCGTCTACATGTTTTTAGACGCATGGTCATTTACCATACATACCTTTACAACAAAATTCGTTGTAAAGGCATGCGTGGTAAATGACCATGCGTTCTAAAAATGCGTAGTAATGACTTCGTGATGTACAACGCATGTGTGGTAATGCATGCGTTGTAATGGTATCGCAAAGTAAAAAGTCGTTGTAACGGCTGTTTACCGATCGAAGCTGGCCCCTGTTCTTCAGTGAGGCGTTTATTTGATTAATTAGGAGGAAGGAATGTGGTTTTTACCGAAAAGTGCATTCCCGGCTGTTGTATTGTGAAAGTGTCCGCGTGGCCTGGTTTCACTTCCGGTGAGAGAGTGGAAGAGTCTGTTTGGATCTAAAGGAGTTCTGTTGTTGGACGGGGCCGGCGCGACATGTCATCAGAAAACATAGCTAATGGAAAGCGTCCTCCCTGAAGTGTGGAGCAGTGCCATGAGAGGTCAACGAGTGTGCGTCCCACCGCAGTATGACCGTGCCGCGTGACCCATGTGCCACCTCCAGGGTACGGGAGGCAGAAGCGGCATCGCAGGTCCTCTTGAAGACCGTTGTAGCACTAATTCTACATTTTGGTACTAGGGCATTTTAACTTCGTTGTTCCTGCCAGATACAAAGAGAAGATCCTGTGTTATTCAGTGCCCTCGTTACCTTTTTTGTGGGTTGTGGTGCTTGTCACTTCGCTGCCCCGCCGGTGCACACTACTGGGCACCACACCTCGTGTGCCATCTGCAGGGCCTCTGCCCTCGGATCACTGGTTTCGGTTTCTGGAGTGGCAACATAAACAGTTGCTCCAAAAGGACTAGCCTGAACACTTAGGTGAATATCCCCTGCACCAGCATTCCACGGAAATTCTTTCCTAGCTCTCCCACGTCAACGAGGACGTCATAATAGCACGGCTCCGCTCGCGACACCGTATGACGTCATCGGAGCCATAAGAGAACCTCGTCGGCGTGCTGACGTCAGTTCCACCCATTTTTCCGTGCCACCGAGGCAAACAGGGGACCGAGACATTTTCACATGTATACATAGTATAATAAATATATATATATTCACTGAAAAAACCATAGGTTTCAGGCACGTTATAGTTAGAAATTAGCATTTAAAAAACCTTAGAAATTCACTGAAAAAACCATAGGTTTCAGGCACGTTATAGTTAGAAATTAGCATTTAAAAAACCTTAGAAATTCACTGAAAAAAACATAGGTTTCAAGGGCGTTATAGTTAGTTGGACATTTCACTCGTACAAAACCATAGAAATTCCCCGTTATAGTTAGTTCAGCTAACTATAACTCGTGCACTCCATAATGCACTGCTGATGACGTCACATATTACATCACTCATGACATGGTCAGTGACATCACTCATGACATCACTGATGACATCTCAAATGACATCACTGATGACATCACTCATGACATCATCCAGTGAATGTGTGTTTTTCTGAAAATTAAATATGTTTTATATATGTATATCTCAAGGTCGATGGAAGAATAAATGGGTATATAAGTGTCTAAATGGATGATTTTGTTTTGTAAAATTGATTGTATAACTGACTAAGTGTATCTTAGTAAATACATGGGTTAGTGAGTAATGTTTAAATATGAAAATATCTGTATCAGTCTCTCACTTTGTGTATAAGTGGCTGCATGGGTTAGTGAGTAGCTACATGAGTGTCTATATGGGTTATTAGTTGGTTTTTGAGTATCAGTATGAGTGTCTGAGTGTCTGTATGGTTCGGTGGGGGTATTAGTGCATAGATGCATGAATGAGTGACTCACTGTTTGTATGTGTTGAAGACAGCATGTGTGCAGGACTGTATAGGTGGATGAGTATGTGTATGGGTGTGTTAGTGAGTGAATGACTGTCTCAATAGTGTCTTTATGAGTAACTACATATGTTTTAAACTAGTATATTGTGAGTATTGGTGTATATAAGTGAGTATATGTGAGAGTGAGAGATTGGAAGAGTTCCTGTACAAATAAGTAGGTGTTTCTATAAGTGATTGTTTAAGAGAGTAAGTATGTGTAAGTTTCTGTAGAAGTAAGTGTGGTAGTGTGTGTATAACTGTATATGCAAGTAAATGGATGTTTGATACTTTGCATGTGTGAGTAACTATGGATGAGTGGCGGTGTGTAACAGGATGTATAGGTGTATGAGTACATATGAGTGAGTACATGTATGAGTGACTGTATAGGGACTGTTGGTGAATGTGTGGATGTGTGTGTAGATCTTGGAATTACTGAATAGGTGTGTTGTAACTGGTATTGGTATGTCCATTGTTTTGAAAATGTTAGTTTGTATTTTTGAGTGTGTGTATCAAAGGTTATATTAGAGTGAGAGGAGGTCTGCCACTCTATCACAAGGATGATGTCATCAGTGATGTCATTTGAGATGTCATCAGTGATGTCATGAGTGATGTCACTGACCATGTCATGAGTGATGTAATATGTGACGTCATCAGCAGTGCATTGCGGGCGCGCGAGTTATAGTTAGCTGAACTAACTATAACGGGAGAATTTCTATGGTTTTGTACGAGTGAAATGTCCAACTAACTATAACGCCCTTGAAACCTATGGTTTTTTCAGTGAATATATATATATATATATATATATATACACATACAAATACATGCAGCCTAACCATCTGCGCGGTAGTCATAAGCTTTCAAATGAACTGCTTTTACCTATGGTGTACAGCCAATGGCCATAATCCCATCCTTGGGTCCCATCCCATTCTCCCATTTCTGATAGAGACATCTAGCTGCAGATTCCTTAACTTTTGATTTCTCCCGGGCGCCAATCTGGATCTGGAAATTTTTCAGCAGTACCTCTGCACGCCGGGGGACGGCGTCGTACGGCTCCGCGATGTCGTTGACTCTGGTCATGACATCAGTAAAGCCATATAAGTCAGTTTCTTCTCTTCCGTGCTGTAAAGCGGATCCGGAGAAGCGGTTCCTCGGGTCAGTTTTGTTCTTGACCTGCTTCGACACTTTGTGTCTGTGGAACAGTGTGTCTTTGGATTAATGTCTACAGGTTTTAAACCTTGTGGGTCTTGTAGCCGACATATGTCGGTGATGGATCTGCATACAATTTGTATGTGGTGTTTAGGCGAGCACCACGACGGGGAGGATTGTGGCTCCTGCCAGAAACTAAAACTGAAGTTGTTGGAGTGGCGTTTGAAGTAAATGGTGGTGCGTGCATCGAGATCCTTGGAGGCTTCTCAGCGTTGGTCTTCGTCGTCCCAGGAAGAGTATTTGCGGGGTCGATTTAGGAGCCGAAGCCGGTCTGGAGGACGTCGTTCACCAGGGAAGTCAAAAGATAAGGGATGGTTGAAGTCGCGGCATTCTCGAACTTTATCGCGCAGAGACTCTGTCTCCCATGGCTCCTCCCGCTCGATGGTTGAGGAGGCCGTACGCGACTCCCCACCACGTCTCCCCGTGTTTGTGAGAGCAGGGGCATCGATGGAACAGATAAGGGAATATCATGATTCCTTGCACCTCATCTTTGGGACCCCATCTCTCTCTGGAGCGCCTCTAGGCCCCAAGGACGTGAGTGGGGAGCTGTCGGAGGATTTGTCCTCTGGGACAGTTGGGCCATCGGAGTTGATGGATCGGCGCAGGTTGACGTTGGCTGGCATCTCTTTGGCGCAGGCTCACAGTCCTTCGGGGTCTTTGCCTACGACTCTGGTCTTTGACCAACCAACTTCAACATTGACATTTGCTGCTGCAGAGAAGAATGTAGCAGTGGCTACCACAAACTCAGGCTGACTGGCGCTGCATCTTGGGCAGATCATTTGGGAAAAAAGTTTTAAGTCCCACCATTTGGGGTACCACCAACAGGAACAAGGGTCTAGGAACTGAGGGGACCACCACTTTGGGGGGAGGGGTGGTACAAGGACTCACTCCAGCAGAGGCCAGCAACAGGGTTCAAGGCCTCAGGAGTTTGTTTCCCCTGTAGCTCACACAGGAAAGCCAGCCAACTAGTCCTTTGAGTCCCTCTGGTGGTCCTGGGTTCAAGGAGCAGGCCCAGTCTTCTTTCTTCAGGCAGCAAGGTAGTTCCACAGGTCCAGGAGTGATTGCAAGAGTGGTTAGAAGGTCCAATATTGTGGGGGTGGGGGGGGGGCACCCTGTCCTACCTCCACATTTGGTTCTGGAAAGTTTTTCCCTTCCTTGTCAAGGTTCCAAACTTTCTGGGGTGGCAAAAAGATGGTGTCAGGTTTCTTTGTCTCTACTGAAGGAAAAGCCCTTTAAAGTATAAGTGGGACGGGACACTGCTCCACCTCGAGCCATCCTGGCAGGATGGCCCATCCTGTTCACACCTTGTCCCCTTTGTGTCACTGTCTGGGAGGAAAACACTACTGCTACTGGGAGAGCCTGAGCTGTGATTCGTTCATTTTCTGTGCTTTGGGTTTTCACTGGAATAGGCTTGACCCAAAGGTTTGTACCATAACGAATTATGTAACAGTCCGCACAAAACTTGAATTTAGTATGCCCTCCAAAATGCCTCTTAAAACCCAGCACTCCTTTCAAATTAGCACTATTATGTGATTGCATTGTTATGTAAGATTTGACATGTTGGCATGTGGCATGGCCCATGATGAGATAAGACTGCTTATGGTGGGGTTCGGTTGTCCTGCGTAGTGGTGGTGTGGCAAGTGAAGATGTCATTTGATAAGGATTTACATAGTAACTTTCAGTATTAAAGTACTTTTTGAATTAAGAGGTGTGGTGTAGCATTGCATAGTTTGAGGGATTCAGTCTTGCAATATGCAGTTTTTTGTGGCATATAGTAGTGTTGTGTGGTGACTAGTCAGAGCTGGTCTTTGCTCAGAGCGCCCTGAGTGAAACCAACTTTGCCACCCCTTCGGCTCCTCCTTTTTAATTGTCTTGAAAATTTGGGAGAAGTAGGAGAAAGGTGCGGCGGGAGCTAGATTAAGGAGCACCATGAATAGAAAAACAAACAGAAAGAAGACAAAAGCGTGGGAGCCTTCAGAAAGTGTATAAACACTTCTCTTTGGATTTAAGTCTTAGAGAGCGATCTGCAGAGAGCTCCAGCACTGGTTTAGATTTCGGCGCCCTGGGCGTGGGCCCAGCTTACAAATGCTTAAGGCCGGCCCTGTGATTTGTGATGTAGTGCTGTTCAATCAGGGTAGATATTATATTGTCTTGTGGAGTGTGGTGTCATTTTATAGTATTGTGTGGCACTGTGTGACGTGAGAGTAAAACGTGCGCATTGATATGCTGGTTCCAGACTTTTCCTTGCGCTCCTCATCACTGGATACTCTGCAGATATGAGGGAGCGGGGTGTGACCTGTTAATAACTGCTGGATGAGGGTCCCTAAACAAACAAACGCCTTAGCTATCCCTTAAGTCGGTCATGAGTGCTAGTATTTTGGTCTGAATTTAGCACACATTCATTATTCCACTGCTAATTGCATTTTATTAGCATTGAATTACTTCTAAAGCATGACTAAATGTACCACAACACATCCATGATCAGTATTGTATTAAAGTATTGTTTTTTGTATTCTCAGTTTTACTTTCACCCTCCCTTAATAATGCGTTATAATTGAACTTCAAAAACATGTTTAATAAAGTGAATTGTGGAGCTCATATTTTTCTCTTAATATACCATAATTCATAGCAAACATTTCACTGCTTTCTCATCAATATAATGTGAATAGACGTCCTTTCATCTTTTTTTGTGGGAATGTTGTTACAATTATATAATGGTTTCCCTATATGCCAACAAGTCCATTCCTGCTTGTACTTGCTCCTCAACTCTTCAAAACTTGACACGTTGCTGTTGCATATTATGGAACAAATGTTTTTTTTGGAGGTCTTCCTTAGCACTGTAGCTAGTTTTGAAACAATCGGGTCATATTTTTAAACGTACACGTTGTTATAAATGCTCAATTTAATAAGAAGACATAACCCATGATATGTTGGATCTGGTGACTTATCGTTTTTGTTTTTGTTTTTCTTTCTGAATAAGCACAAGAACGATCTGATTCTAGTTGTAGTATTCTGGTTTCTGTTAATAGTCTTTATCGGAGATTTTGTTCCGGAAAAAACTTAAAACCTGGCTCTTCCAGCACCCCCGGGGGAGCCGAAAGTAGACCTCTTACTTCTTAGGGCCTCAGGCTAGGGGGTGGTGGGGTGGGTCTGGGCCAGTTGGCTGTGGTCTTAATGGTGCTCTAGCGCGGGGACACTCCGTTGGAGTAACCAGGCGCTCTACAAGCTTAATATTAATAATAATAATACAACACCTTCGGAGTCCATAAATGAAGCAATCTCTTTTCTCACCTCAAGTCTTTTGCAGGGTTTTTTGGCTAATACATATCCTTGATTTACTACAAAAAATAAGAATGAATGCCATTTTTTACATTTCTAGTTTTTACAATTCTAATTTTTATATTGGACAATGGACCATGTTTCCATAGGAAATACATTTTTTGGTTTGCTAATAAATTTGGTGTCGTTTGGAGAATATTCGTTAAACGTTACAAAACGTTTCATCCACCTCCGCTCCTTCCTGAAAAGTTTCAGGCCGATCCATAAAGGGGGCGAGGGCAGTACCAAAACATGTTTTCCCCATGTAATTTTCCTTACTAAACCCAATTGAGTATATAAAAAAAGTGGATTTGTTGCTTCACTATTGAAGCAGGAAGGTCGCTCTTAACCCCTTAACTGCTGGGAGCTTTTTTGGCTATTTGGGTTAGCTCGCGCTTAGGCGCCTGTAACTTTTTGTCCACATATGGTATCCACGTCAAATTTGCGTCCTTTTCTTCCAACATCCTGAGGATTCTAAAGTTACCCAGGGTTTGTGGATTCCCCTGCAGGGGACCCAGAAATTAGCCAAAATACAGCTACATTTTGGGTTTTTGGTGAAAAATTGGAAAAAAGTGCTGAAGAAGAAAGCGTCTGTTTTTTTCCCCTGCAAATGGTATCAATAAAGCGTTTGCGGTGATAAAATCACCATTTTCCCAGATTTCAGGAACAGGCAGACTTTTGTTAGAAAACCAAAATTTTCTGCACAGTTTTGGCATTTTAGTGGGACATAGCCTCTTTTTTTTGTGTTTTTTTTTGTGTGCTTTCAACCTCCTTTCAGTTAGTGCTAGAAATTGATGTAAAACCAATAATGGATCCCAGAAAGCTATACATTTCTTAAATGTAGACAAAATTCTGAATTCAGCAAGGGGTCATTTGTGTAGATCCTTCAAGGTTTTCCTATAGAAAGTAACAGTTCAATTTAAAACATATTGAAAATATGTTGAAAAAAACTATTTGTGTCTTCATTTTCACCTGTAACTTCTTCGAAGTATGACAGATTTTTACAAGCAATATACCGTTATGTCCACTGGAGCCTTATGGTTGCAGGGGGATATAGGACTTGTAGGTTCCCCAAGAATCCGAAGTGCCCAGAGCCAATAACTGAGCTGCACCTTGCTATGGTTTTTCATTGTGTACTGGGTATACAGCAATTCACTTGGTAAAATAAAAGTGTGAAAAATAGGTATCAAGGAAAACTATGTATTTCCGAAAGCAGTCTTTATTTGCACAAATCCGTATATGTGTGTACCTATACCAGCATGTGAATTAGAGGGCATTTTTGAAAATTAATTATTTTTTACACACTGTCTTACATTTGGAAGGGATAAATGCATAGAAAGTCAATTGGCAAAAACACATATTCTACTATTCTGTTTCTCTAAGTCTCCCGGTAAAAATGCTACCTCACTTGTGTGGGTAGGCATAGTATAGTGCCCGCAACAAGACACAGCCCAAAATGCAACATGGGCACATCATTTTTTTCCAGTGAAAATTCACCCTTTTTCTGCAGTGTGCCTAGCTGTGGTTTTTGGACTCTAGATCTGCCGGCACCTAGGGAAACCTAGCAAACCTATACATTTTTGAAAACTAGGCACTCTGGGTAATCCAGGATGGGGTGACTTCTCCGCCTCTCGCTAGGTCCTGTTACCCAGAATCCCTTGCAAACCTCAAACTTTGTAAAAACAAAAGAAAAACATTTTAGTCACATTTCTGTGTTGGAAAGTTCTGAAATCTGCGTGGATCCACAAGATTCCACCCACCCCGTATCCCCCAAAGTCTCTCGATAAAAACGGTACCTCACTTGTGTGGGTAGACCTAGTGCCTGTGACAGGAAACGGCCCAAAACGTAACGTGGAGACACCACATTTTTACAGTCAAAATGGACCCTTTTTTTTGCAAAGTGCCTAGCTGTAGATTTTGAACCCTAGCTCTGCCAGCACCTAAGGAAACCTAGCAAACCTATACATTTCTGGAAACCAGACACCCGTGGGAGTCCAGGGAGGTATGGCTTGCGTGGACCCACAACTTTTTCCTACCCAGAATCCCCTGCAAACCTCAAATTTAGCAGACAAAATCAATTTTTTTCTCAAATTTCTGTGTGGGAAAGTTGTGGGATCACCGAGCTGATACAAATTTCCTACCACCCAGCGTTCCCCCAGATCTCCCGATAATAATGGTATCTCACTCGTGTGGGTGGCCCAAGTACCCGCGACAGGCAAGGGCCCAAAATGTATTGAGGTGACATCAAAATTGCCTATCACAAAATGACCTGGTTTTGCAAGGGGGGTCACCTGGGTTTTTGGCCCGGTGCTCGGCGGCCGTCTAGGGAAACCTACCAAAACCCACACATTTCTGAAAACTAGACACCCGGGGATCCCCCAACGTTTTCTTACCCAGAATCCCCTGCAAACCTCAAATTTAGCTGAAAAAAATCACTTTTTCCACACATTTTTGTGTGGGGTAACCGTGCTGGCACAAATGTCCTACCACCCAGCATTCCCCTTCGTCTCCCGAGTAAAATGATACCTCACATATGTGGCTGTCCAATGCAGAATCGTCTAGAAACGTATTTTTTAAGCAATGTAGCGCTTAGAATTCGCTGTGCTATACCCTTAATCCCTATGTTTTTGGCTCTTCCCGGTCACAGGCCCTTGGCCCACCCACACAAGTGAGTTATCATTTTACTCGGGAGACGAAGGGGAATGCTTGGTGGTAGGACATTTGTGCCGGCACGGTGACCCCACACATAAATGTGTGGAAAACGTGATTTTATTAGCTAAATTTGAGGTTTGCAGGGGAATCTGGGTAAGAAAACGTTGGGGGATCCACGCAGGCCATACCTCCCTGGACTCTCCCGGGTGTCTAGTTATCAGAAATCTGTGGGTTTGGTAGGTTTCCCTAGATGGCCGCCGAGCACGGGGCCAAAAACCCAGGAGACCCCACTTGCAAAACCAGGTCATTTTGTGATAGGCAATTTTGATGTCTCCTCAATACGTTTTGGGCCCTTGCCTGTGGCGGGTACTTGGGCCACCCACCCGAGTGAGGTACCATTTTTATCGGGCGACCTGGGTGAACGCTGGGTGGTAGGAGATTTGTGTCAGCCCAGTGATCCCACAACTTTCCCACACAGAAATTTGAGAAAAAAGTGTTTTTTTTTCTGCTACATTTGAGGATTGCAGGGGATTCTGGGTAGGAAAACGTTGGGGGCTCCACGCAAGCCATACCTCCCTGGACTCCCCTGGGTGTCTAGTTTTCAGAAATGTGTGGGTTTGGTAGGTTTCCCTAGATGGCCGCCGAGCATGGGGTCAAAAACCTAGGTGACCCTCCTTACAAAACCAGGTCGTTTTGTGATGGGCAATTTTGATGTCTCCTCAATACGTTTTGGGCCCTTGCCTGTCGCGGGTACTTGGGCCACCCACACGAGTGAGGTACCATTTTTATTGGAAGACCTGGTGAAACACTTGGTAGATTCCTGAACTTTCCATCACTTAAATGTGAAGAAATTTTGAATTTGAGCTAAATTTGAGGTATGCAGGGGATGCTGGGTAAAAAAAAAAAAACAGTGAGCCACGCAAGTCATTCACCCCTGTACTTCCCTCCTTGGCTACTACTCAAAATGTGAAGGTTTGCCTAGGTGACGACTGAGCTAGGGCACAAAGTCGCCTGCTACCCATATTGACAAAAAAAAGGTCTTACAAAAGGCCATTAAACCGCCACAAATATAAATCTGACACTAATTTGATAAAGTTAATCCACCACTTACACTGGTTTGTTTTAGCACCTCCAGAAACGCTGGCTTCAAAGCACAAATACTTATCAAAGTACATAAATATTGCAGCCAAGCCTCCTGAAGGGGAGCAATAAAGCCACTTCACGGCACCAACCACTTTATGGTCCATTCACACGCAATTCACGCACCACACACAAGACTTCCATACCGCCAGCCACGGGCCCAATCAACCAGATCACTTGCACTCACATAAACATACCGCCGCCATGCAAGGGCCCATCACATTCATACGCCACAACACATAATGAGTTTGACTATATTTTACCACCTGTCAAGTCTCTGCCTCCTTCTTCCTGAACGTTACCGAACGCATGCCGAGTGAACCTTTACTAATGGCTCCCATGACAGCCACATGAGGCTCAGGAAGACCTGTCTTTCATGCGCCTTTAGCACACTCACTGTGCTAAATCCAACTCCTTCCAGTATCTGGATGCAAGTTGGGGGGTGCCCGAGTATGCCGCAAAGCCATTCCTACCTTTGAAACTAAGGCAAACATGCTGGAAATTTTCAAAAGCTTTCTGAAGAGAACATCATAAACTATGAAGAACGGTTGAATGTGAAACACGGGTAGTCCGTGACAACGTAGCATATGTCCAATCCACCGTTATGTGCAGTGACTGTAATGCACTTATCATACAGCAAACTGAACATCTACTAAGTTCTAACGGAGGATGAACATGGCAAGCAGCATTGACCCATAAGTACTATAGTAAATTCAGTGCGAGAGTGGCAGCAATGGATTTGAATCCATGGGTGAAGATGAAGTCATGACGTGTATCTGTACTACCTTTACTATCTGCCTTCTACCTTTGCAATATTCCTCGGAAAGCGCACCTACCGTAATCTGTTCTAACCCGTTCGTGTGTTTGTCCTCATCAGAGTCCTTACTAATCCTGTCTAATTGTCAAGAGACCCTATACTAATGCCTTCCATCTCTAGCTACTTGAAGCTTGAGAAAACGTTTGTCACGTGCCATCAAAGCTCTCACTGTGCTAAATCCAACTCCTTCCAGTTTGTGGATGCAAGTTGGGGGGTTTCCGAGTATCCCAGTAGGCCATATCTCGAACTGAGCGAGCATATCTACCTTTGAAAATAAGGCAAACATGCTGGGGTATATTGCCCAAGTTCCCTAAAGTAATAAGCCAAACAAATGTCATGTGGGTCTCATTCACCGACACTTTTACTTTGACAGCGTGAAAACTCAATTACTAACTTGCATCATACACAATGTTATTGAGAAAGGGTACAGGACACAGTATCTTGTATGATGATTGTTTTCACATCTTAAATTAAAGATGTGAAAACAATCTTCATACAAGATATTGTGTCATGTATGCCTTTTCAATAACATTGTTCTGATACAAGTTAATAATTGAGTTCGCACACTTTCAAAACAAGTAGAAATGTTGGTGAATAAGTCCCATTGGATATTTGTTTGACTTAATACACTTACTACGGTTCTCAATGTCAATCGGGGTGGTCCTTGTGTAGTATACATAAGTTCCCTAACAAGGGAAAGCCTTTAACTTTCTGCCAAACAGGGTACTCCGTGACAACGTGGCTTATGTTCTGTCCATCAGTATGTGCAGCGTGGGGACTATAATGCACTTGTCAATTGGCGAACAGAACAACTACCACCTTCTGAAAGCAGATAAAGGTGTTGAAGTCCATGATTTCCTGTAGTAGAGGAACAAATATTCTGCAGCTGCTTGCGTAGTGAAGGAGTGGCCCACAGACAGTAGGTATCCATTCACACCAATTGAAAGGTTTACCTATTGGCAGCTCCACCTCAGTCAATTTCCAAGTATTTTGCTTTAGTATGATACAACATTAAGCAAGTAGGAAAACAGAAGGCAGGCTTACTTGGCCACTGGGGACAGTAAACACGAGTCTCCTGCCTCTTTCCCTGCATCGAGCACACTTTACATCGACGACATGGTCGCTCCTTTTTGGGTGTTGCAGGAATTTTATCAGCAAAGTGTTGCTCCTGCAGCCTTGCCACGTCCTCCAGAACACATGAAGTGGAGGCTGCTGCTTCTGTAGCAGTGAGACTTTCAATCACAGACAACTGAGAGTCAAGGAAAGACGTGAGTCTTCCTGTTGTGGTCTGAAGATAAACAGCATGCGCATTGTATGTTGCCATCCGGATCAGGTGAGTAAACAGAGTCTTATACCAAGTGCGAGTTTTACGACTCGCATTGTATGGCTGAAGAACCTGGTCATTCTTGTCCACTCCGCTCATGTACTTGTTGTAATCAAGTATACAGGTGGGCTTGTGGACTTTGGCAATCTGACCCCAAACCGTGACGGGGGGGGGGGGGGAGTGCTCTCTACATGAATTGTAGTGAGCACGTACACGTCAAGCCTATCTGAGAACTTGACTGCGAGCAGTTCGTTGGAACGCAACGCAGTGCTCTGGGATTTCTGGAGCTTCTTGCAAACAAGCTCCTGCAGGAATCCTTTGAGGCGACAACGAATTGTACCGCAAGCCACTGTGCCAGCTTTGTAGAGCTCACTGAACAGCTCTACTCCTGTATAGAAATTGTCTACTTAAAGGTTATAACCTTTGTGAAAGAGTGGCTGGACAAGCTCCCATACGATCTTTCCTGTGACCCCTAGCGTGGGAGGGCAACCTACAGGGTTGAGTTGTCCTTCCCTGTATACACTCTCAAGCTGTACACATAGCCAGTTGAGCTCTCACACAGCATGTACAGCTGGAGATTATAGTGGCACTGTGAGCTAGCTAATACAGATAGGCTAACGTATCCGGTGGGGGTGCACGGAATCAGTCTGCCACCAATCCCACAGTTTGTTATCCAAACGCGCAGATCCTGTATAGGTTGTATAGGAACTACACTACATGCCCTGGCAATGTCAAATTATGGGTAAAAAATGCTGGCTACCCCATATTAATGAGATCGAAAACTCTGGTACTTCCAGCCATGGCTAAAGTCCTACCATTCTACGTTTCCACACTTCCTCCACGCTGCCTGACTTGTGGGTGGGCCGAATGCATATCTTTGAACCGGACCAAAACTGTGTCCATGTGAAGACGTTATCACCATATTAACTTCACGCAGTCCTAGTTTTGACCAGCTGCTGTTGCAGGAAATTGGCAATAGATACCCAAGTGAAAGTACCGTTTTTGTCCGGAGTGTTGAAACACTAGATGGTAGGAATTTTGTGGATCTCCAAAGACTCCTAAACTTTTCCTCACAGAAATATGAGGTAAATCTGTGATTTTAGCCAAAGTTTGATCTTTGCTGGGCATCCCGAGTAAGCAAACTTAGTAGGATCCATGCAAGTCACACCTCCCTAGACTTCCCAGAGTGTCCAGTTTTCAGAAATGTTTGGGTTTCAGAGGTTTCCTTGGGTTCCAGAAGAGTCCGGGCACAAATCCAGCAGCTCCCCACATCTCCAGAATGGGTCAATTTGTAAGGCAAAATTGTTTCCTTGTGTTTTTCATTTGCGGGCAAAAGGCTCAGCCATGCAAGTGAGTCACTGTTGTATTTATCCGAAGGAGTGTGGAAACATAGAATAGTAGAATATTTATCAATTTAATTTCTCTCTATTTTTTGCTTCCAAATGTAAGCCACAATATAAGCAAACACATTTTGTAAAATGCCCTCTGAATCACATGATGGAATGGATAACTCCAAATTTAGAGTTGCACAATTAACTATTCCAAAGCTCATTATCTAAAGCACATTTTAATTTTGTATGGTTACTACAAAAAATCATAAGCTGCAGCTCATTTGTTGGCTCTGGGTATTATGTGCATTTGAACAACCAAGAAACTTAGTTTCTTTCGGAAAACTATGATCATCTACTCAACGGACTGATTGCTGATTTCCGAATTTTGTCTACTTTTCCAAAATGTATAGCGTTCCACATTCATCCATCGTTTTCTTGTGTTTCCACCACTAACTGCAAGGTTCTAGAAGAAACCTCAAAAGGTGGTATAAATTAATTGGCGCTTAGAAAAATGCACATGCTGTGATTTAAAAAAATAATAAAATTAGTCTGCCTGTTTTGGAAAGCTTAGAATGGGGTGAACTTGGTGCAGCAAACCATTTGTAGGTGCTATTTTTAGGAAAACAATCCTACTCCTTCTTGAACAGCACTTTTTTTCTCATTTTTCCAATTCTCTCCCCTCCCCCCATAATTTTTTTCTATCTTAACTATTTTCTCAGTACCTCCAGGGTAATTTCCAAACTGAGTACCTTTCACCCCCAATATGTGAATAATTTGCTAAGAAAGTAATGTGAAAGCTTAAGTATGAACTGCACCGAAGTTAAATAAAACAATTCTGCAAACCCTGTGTTTTTATCTGATCACATTGTGTGGCAAATAGAGACCTACCTAATTATTATTCATTAGACATATCGTTTTTTCGACCCTCTCTGACTGTACATTTTGAAATGTGACCTGTTAGTACATAGGTCTGATCACAATATTGCAGTCCAAGAAAACAGGTGCGCAGGTTTCACCCACTATTTACAACCTGTCTCCTAATAAATTGGGGTGCTGTTTTCTTTCTCAAAGTAAGCCTCACAAAACACTTAAAGCTGAGGTAAGTTTGGAGCTTATCTGATCTAAAACTTGAATAATGGTAAAGAACTACAGGTAGTGCCGTTTTCAGCTCGAGAAGATCGGCTTTAAAGCCCTAGATTGACCCACCACAGCTTTGGCAGTTAAGCCTCATTTCAGTATTTTGCTCCTCTGAGAAGCAGTGCTCAACACTGGGCTTTGCCTAATAGTGATTTTGATTCATTTTTCTAATAAATTAGATATTTTTTCCCTTCTCTAGCACGTTTAGCACTTTTCAACCACTCCACGGGCCCCCCTGCCTGTTCATTTTTTAGGGGGTGAGGCTGTCACTTACTGTATCTTTAGTAGAAGAAATGCATAAAATGAAAGCTGAAGCGAACTCACTTTGGGGCAGTTGGACTGGTGAGGCGGATGCTCATATCCATCTGCCTCAATTAGGGCGGTGGGCATCGCCGCCCTGCTGACTGTGCAGCAAAAGTGAATAATAAAATGGTAAGAAAATAAATTGCCATTTTATTTTTCACTGCTCCTAGCCCGAGAAGTGTTTGTGGGCGGGCTGCTGCAGACTAGCAACAGCGTAGTGGTGCTCACTCCACCAGTTTACGCTGCGCATGTCTCTTTGGCCAGCTGTCTTGTCGGCCAGCCTGACATGCACAGTGGATGCCTCTCCACCTATCTGTCTTAGACAGCGGAGTGGAGAGCAGGCACAGGCCCCCTGTGCCTGCTGCAGCGTCTACGCAGCCCTCTTTAGCCAATCCTGGTGCTGCTTTCCTACTGCTCATCAGCCGCATGAGAGCAGCGTTGGGATTTGGAGAGGGTTGGCTGAGGCTCCAGGAGGATTCGAGGTGACGTGGAAGCACAGGCAAGTAAGTTTTTTTAGTCCACTGGAAGGCACTGTAAGAAACTCGCATTGCTTTCGGCCTGAATTCCAGAGCTCTGTCATGGCACGTTATAAAATCTGTTAATGAGCCATGATTGAGAACTTTGGAATATGAGCCTAAAGGCATTGTGATTTATCACAGTGCCTGCCACTGTGTTTGGCACTGGCTCGACAACCCTCTACTTTTGAGGGTCACTGACCATCACTGCTCATATCCTCTCTACCAACCACACAGAATGCAAATGCTACCATCATGTTGACTAGATCTTCGGCAAGCACTAGTCTCTGCAGCAAAGCCAGCATTCTCAAAGGTTCCATCTGCTGCATTGAGGAAGCCCTATGCTAACTCCAAGCCATAACTTATTCCAGTCCACCCTCACAGCTAAGCACTTCTGTAGAGGGAAGCATTGCAGCATACCTGGAAGAGCTAAAGAATAACAAATGTGTACTCAGAACTCAAATATATATAAGAAAGCATTGTCAAATATAGTTAACTGCAAGCCTTTTCGGTTTGGCATTGGTTATTTTGTCATGGTTTGGTAAAACATTATTGCTGGAAAGCTGCTGGGCCCTTGTCAGTATTAAAAACAAAAAAGAAAAGGAAGTGTTGGCTAAGGTTTCAAAACACACATTGCCATAATAGTCAACTTTGTAGTCCCATGCAATGTTCTCGCAAGTGATGTAATTTAAGATGTCTAGTGTTATGAATGCTATGATTTCACGTGATATAAGTGATGTAGTATGAAGGGGTCTAACTAGTGCATGGAGAAGGTGCTACGAATAGTTAATGTAGTGTGGTGAGTGAGGTGACAACACTGGATACAGAGGTGCGCGAGTTAGAGTAATTTGACGGTGGTGCGTAAATTATAAATTTAATTTATAACTAACATAAGAATTTCTAATATTAGTCTAGTTTAAGTTGGGTTTGTATGAAAGAATAGTTTTCCTTACTATAGCTTATCCCTAACTTTTTTTTTTTTCATTGAATTTAATAAAAATTTGTTTCAAATCGTAGTGTCATTTATTAGCGTGCTTATATGGAGTGTCGTATAGTACAAGGTAGGAGAGAAACATACAGGGTAGAGTGGAGTATTGTAGAATGGAATACAGTGGAGTGGAGTGGAGTAGGGTAGCGTATAGTGGTGTGGCGTGGTGTCGTATATTGGAGTGGAGTACCATAGAGTGGAGAAGTGTGTTGTGCAGTGGAGTGGCGTGTCGTACAGTAGAGCAGGATGTAGTGGACTGTCATAGAATGTAGTGTTGTAGAGAGGAGTGGCATAGAGTGGGCTAGGGTGCAGTAGAGTGTCATTCAGTGGAGTATTTCCAGATGAGTGCTCTGGAGGAGAGTGACAAAGTGCAGTGGCGTATCCTATGGTGGAGTGGCGTCTTGTTGAGTGTTACATAGTGTACTACACTGGTGTACAGTCGGCTGAGTGGAATAGCGTGGAGTGGCGTACAGTGAAATTTCGTAAGTGCAGTCGAGTGGCGTACAGTGAAGTAGCGAACACTAGAGCAGCATATACTGGAGTGGTGTAGAGTGGAATATAATACAGTGGAGTGCTGTCCAATGAAATAGTGTAGAATGGAGTCTTGTACAGTTGAGTGGTGTACTCTTGAGTGGCGTAGAATGGAGTTCCATCTAGTGGAATGGAATAGTGAACACTGGAGTGGTGTAGTGGAGTGGCGTATACTGTAGTAGCATGGCATGCCGTACAGTGGAATAGCATACAGTGCAGTGATATACAGTGGAGTAGCGTACATTGGAGTGGTGTACACTGAAGTAGGGGTAGAGTGGAAGATAATCTAATAGAGTGCTCAATGGAATAGCGTAGAATGGAGTGGTGTACAGTGTAGTAGAAAAAGTGTAGTAGAATACACTGGAGTGGAGTATCATCCAGTGGAGTGGCACGCAGTGGAATGGCGAACAGTGGAGTGACGTATAGAGGAGTAGCACATTGGTGTGAAGTATAATGGAGTGGGGTAGAGTGGAATATAATACAGTGGAGTGTAATCCAATGGAATAACTTAGAATGGAGTCATGTACAGTGGAGTGGCGTAGAATAGAGTTTCATCTACTGGAGGGGCATACAGTGGAATAGTGTAGAGTGGAATGGCGTATACTGCAGTAGTGAGGAGTGGCGTACAGTGGAATAGCGTATAGTACAGTAGTGTAGAGTGGAGTAGCATACAGTGGAGTAGTGTACACTGAAGTGGGGAGTGGAAATATAATTGTGGAATGGCATAGAGTGGCTTGTTAAATGGAATGCAAAAAAATGTTCACAAGGAACTCATTTGTCAACAATTTAACACTCGGCAAGCAGCTATCACTTGCTAGAATCAATTAAAAAACTAAACAAAAATGCAAAATACGACCTTACTTCAATTTAGTCACCGAAATAATCTATACATAAATGTCGAACAAACCCACAGGGTAGTATATTGGTTCGTCCTCACTTCAGCTGAAGTGAGTCAGATTTATTTTTGCAATCAAAATATTTATCAACCACAGTACTTTCAGGTACAAATATTTACACTATATACAATTGTGTGACTTAGTGTACCCCAGTGTAGTGACCATAACCTAACAATAGTGACAGAAAATGGGAGGGAGAAGAAAAGATTATTGGTGGTGACAAGAGGAGGAGCTTTTCACATAATATTCAAGTAAATTGTGTTTTTCTTTCTTAAACTCTCTCTTGATTAAAAGTCGACGACGTTTCGACCCTCTCTTGGTACGGGGTCTCTTCAGGACAGCATTTCTGGGCACTAATGGAGGGAAGGTAATAGGTTGAGTGGAAGTACAGTATTAAAACTTGTGGGCTTGAAAATAAACAATGGTGTGCAGGTGCTTACCATTGTAGGTACAGTTGTACCCGACGTGGATGTCTTCTTGATTAAACTGAGGATTTTCAGGATATTATCCGTCAAGGATATTTAGGTGGCTGTTAGTACATAAGCCAACATTGAGAGAGTGATTGTGGATAGAAGTGGTAAGTGATTAGCTTACCCGGGGGATAGGGGACTGGGTAAGGGTGTTGCCTGTTCGGAAAGCACGATATGAGAAGGTTGCCTGTAGTCAACCCTTTGAACCCAGAGTAGAGCTGGGGTCCGCACGTGGATATGCTGTTATTGTCCACTCTATCTAAATAATCGGAGGTATCAGGGTATGTAACATATAATGTGTCACATTGGGCATTGCAAACGATATAGAAGCGGCAGAAAACTCACCTGATGGATTATCAGAGGTGAGCAATTAATTACTCCATTTCCGCCGAACTGTGGGGTAAAGAAGGAAGCAGGGTAAGAATTATACAACTCGCTCTTGGGGAATTAGTCAGAGTTGTTGCAAGTTGCACAGCGCTTTGCTGACGGAGGGTTAGTGCTCCTAGTACTTAATTCTGATACGTATGGCGACGGGCTTCAGAGGTTGTCTCCTTACGCGGTGGTAGCGTAACGTGGAGCTGATTTAAATCGGCGGCTACCGGGTCCATTGCACGTACGCAATGGTTGCCTACCGACATGTCGCAACCGCGCACTGGGATGCCTGCTGGCATTGGAGTCCCAAAACGGTGGCCATCATGGAAAGGGGAGAATGTACTTGGGCATTGCCGATGAGCAATCATTAATGAATTTAAATGAACAAGTGGCAAGAGTATTGGTGGCATTAGGGAGGAAAAATCATGGTAAAAATGAGTGCCCAGTGAGCTTAAATATGCAAATGCACAGTTAATCGTGGGTTCACAACCATATCTATTTACGGCGGCCATTATGGAATGGGAAATGGTGTATAGTAATGTACAGCAATTGTACTTCTAGATCATTTTGCATAGATGCGGTGATAATCCATCAATGCACCTCGTGCAATGTGGGCAGCATTCAATAATTAGTCTAGTAGCATTACAGTATAACGAATTGAACACTACAACCATACTTTATCATACGAACAATTACTATGCGGAACGTGCAACTTAATCCAAGGGCACAGTGTGCACATCATAAATATCACGTGTTATATGCACTGCGGTAATCTGTTCAACATCTACATTAATGCTAAAGTTCACCATGTAGTTAAATAGTGTTAATGTACATATATCATTTATTTCCAAATCCACAGGATGCCACATAAAGAAGGAATATTTACTCCAGTATTGGAGCTTTCATAGATTCCCATGCCTGAATCATTCCCCGTCGTCGAGATGGGAGTCCCCGGTATACATAAAATAGCAATAGAAACCATTACAAAAGAAGAAACTAGGCCTAGGCCCACTCTAGTTTTGTAACATATCCACCTCTTTTTGTAAAAGAGACCAAATAAAACGAACAGCCAATCAGATTAGCCTCACCCGCTAGAACCTTGCTGAGAGAATCTCAGACCCTCAGATTTTCTACCGCACGTTGTGCAAGGGAGTCTCCAATTGAGCTCTGCTCATTTATACAGTTTTTCTTCTGGTTTTTTGCTGATATTCTCTCCTAGGATGTCAGACAAGGAAAAGAAAGCTCTCTTCAAGGCTTGTGCCACCTGTGCCAAGAAGAGGTTGTATGTGGAGGACAGGCATAAAGATTGCATTTACTGCCTGTACCCAGACCACAAAGCAGCGGACTGCAAGATTTGTCGCACTTTCTCAACGAAAACACTACGAGACCGTGAGGGTCGTCTCTTGACCTGGCTCCAGAAGCTGAAGTCTAGGAAAGATCCACTCTCCAGTGACAGTGAGGAGTCATCATCTGCCACTTCTTCAAGAAGGTCAGTTAAAAGGGGTAGGGCTTCCCCTTCGCCTTCTAAAGAGCGTCCTGCTAAGCTCTCAAAAAAGACCCCTCAGGGATCTGAGGGCCGGAGTCCTGGCGAATCTCCTCACCACGGTGTAAAGGAGAGTGAAGGACAGTCAGCAGCACCAGCAGTAGTGTCAAGGGCTGTAAAACCCTTCAAAAAGCCCTCTTCTCTGACTTCTGAGGGAAGATCTGAAAAGGACGCCCACTCGTCGACGAAATCATCCAAGGTACAGCTTAAATCTATACCTCTGTCGACGGGCTCGTCGACTGTATCTTCTGTGTCGACGCGGGTGATTACAGCTCCGCCGTCGACTGTTTCTACGACGTCGACGTCGATGAAGGTGTCGACGAGAGTAGCGTCGACGACGACTGTGTCGACGACGACCACCACCACCACGACGTCGACGCTCAAGATGTCGACAGTCTCGTCGACGACTGCGACGACGGCACCTATCTCTTCATCGACAATCTACTCGTCGGCGCTGCTTCCGTCTACGGCCTCGACGACGATGGTCTCCCCGTCAACGGTCCCGTCGACGACGGAAAAAATCATAAAAAAAAGTCGAATCACACCGGACATGACTTCCCCCAGAAGAGTCACTCCTCTACCTCTGGCTCTTTTGCTTGAAGAAGAAGAGGAGTCTGACGATGATGGGCCTTTTGACTATGCACATAGCCCCTCGCAGCTGCGAGTTAAATGCCAGGATACTGACTCGGAGGGGGAATATCTCCAAGGGCATACATACGACCAATCCATAGGCTATCAAGAGGACTACTGCCAAGAGATGGTTTCGGTGCCTTCCTCGCTTTTAGTGGATCTTCAAGGTATGCTGGTCGACTATAGGAGGAGATTTTCTACACAACCACCTCCTCCAGCTATGGGGCCGATTGCGGCTGCTCTTCCGGCTCGGTCCACTACCATCAACGCAACCGATGCCTCAGCATCACTTGCAGATTTCGGATGTACCTCCGATAGAGCCAACCGCACAGGATGACACCTCGGATGAAGATCAGGGCAATGTCCCTCCACTTCACCAGGACACAGAGTGGGATGATTATGTTATCCCTGACCCGGCTTCTCCATCCCCAGCTCCTCTCGATTCCCCCCCCTGTGGACATTGGGGGTTTTCATAAATTAATGGAAAGGGCCGCTAAACGATTTGATCTTCCCATGCCCACGGTTCAGTCAGAATGTTTCCTCTACGACTTCAAGGAACCGTATAAAAAGACTGTGCGTTCCATTCCCATTGTGGGCCATGTCTGGGATGAGGCATTAAAAGTGATGAAGAATCCTGCCACGGTGATGCCAGTCTTACCTCGCCTGGAAAAGAAGTATAAGGCCCCGGAGGACAGTCAAGCCTCTTTGGTTAGTCAGCCTAAACCGGATTCGGTGATATCTCAGGCTGCCCAAAGGAAGTCGCGCAACCCGTCGGCCCCTCTCACTACGCCACCTGATAAGGAAGGCAGACACCTTGATAATGCGGGGAAAAGATTCTCTTCAATGGCGAGCCTCTTGGTTCGGGCAGCTAATGCCTTGGCAATTTTGGGCAGGTATGATCGCCAAATGTGGTGCGATCTGTCCCCATATCTCGACCAGTTGCCAGAGGATCCTAAGGTGGAGGCGAAGAAGATCTTGCAAGAAGGGGAAGTAACATCAGCAGAAATAATTGACTGTGCGATGGACATCGCAACAACTGCATTCCGCTCGCTAGCTGGCGCAGCGGTCCTTCGTCGCCAGGGTTGGTTGAGAGCGACATGGTTCCGTCCGGAGGTCCAAAATAAAATCCTTGACCTTCCCTTTGATGGTGAGGATCTCTTCGGTAAACATATCGACGATGCGCTCCAAGATATTAAAAAAGATACAGAAACGGCGAGATCTTTAGGGACTCTACAATACCGGAAGGTCCCTTTCCGTGGAGCCAGGGGAAGAGGTACTCCGTCCTATAGAGGTGCATACCAGCAGCAACGATATCCCTCCTATGGTTCAACATCCCAGTCGTATCGTCCGTCCTACAATCAGAGGCAAGGCCAGTCCTCTTCTTTCTCCAGGTCCAACAACAGAGGGAAGCAAGGTCGCCAAGGACGGGATTCTTCCAAGCGACAATAGCGGCGTGCTGGCTCTTCTTATTGTACCCTCCCCCTCTACAACATCAGTGGGAGGCAGGGTATCAGAATACCGCCACAACTGGCAACGGATAACATCAGACCGTTGGGTGCTGAACATCATTCAGTGTGGCCATACTTTAAGAATTTGTCCATCTTCCACCATCCAAGCCCCCTGCCGCCACGGCCTCGAAACATCTGCGCCTTCTTCGATTGGAACTACAGCAAATGCTCCTCAAAGGAGCAGTGGAACCGGTTCCTCTCTCTCAGCGGGGAGAGGGGTTCTACTCCAGGTTTTTTCTGGTCAAGAAGACGCTGGACAAATGGCGCCCTATTCTAGATCTCAGGGAGCTCAACACCTATCTCATAAGACCATCATTTCGGATGGTGTCTCTCCAGGATATTCTACGTCTTCTCAACTCAGGGGACTTTATGGCCACTCTCGATCTCGAGGACGTGTACTTTCATGTACCCATCCATCCAGCTCACAGGAGGTTTCTACGGTTCACAGTATTCAAGAGCCATTTCCAGTTCAAAGTTCTACCTTTTGGTCTTCGATCTGCTCTGCGGATCTTCACCAAGGTGCTAGCGCCAGTAGCAGCATGTCTCAGGAGGCAACACTTTCAAGTTTTCCCCTACCTGGACGACTGGCTGCTCAAAGCTCCGACCAAGCTGCAAGCGGGGGAGACGGTCAGTGCGTGCACACGCCTTTTCGACAGCCTAGGGTTAACTCTCAACATGGAAAAATCATCTCTCAACCCGTCCAGGATAGTTCGATTCCTGGGGGCCATCCTGGACACGTCTCTCAACAAAGCTTCTCCAACTCTCGAGAGGCAGGAAAAGCTGTTGTCCATGGCTCATCTGTTGCGAAGAAAAGAGTGTCTTTCAGTTCGCCTTTACAAGTCCCTGCTAGGGACAATTTCCTCCTGCATTCCCTTGATACCTCACTGCAGGTTGCGGATGCGTCCCCTCCAGGAGAAGTTGGACTTGCAATGGTGACAAATAGACGGGTCCTTCGACGACAAGGTGGTGGTCACCCAGTCTATGAAAAACGCCGCCTTATGGTGGACAAGGAAAGAGAATGTGTCTCAAGGTCTATCCTTCGAAGTCATTCCAGCTCCTCAAGTAGTAACGACGGACGCCTCTCTGGAAGGCTGGGGCGCAGTGTTACAGAACTTGCATGTAAGCGGGCGCTGGTTACCCCACAACGTCGGCTCCATATCAACCTTCTGGAGTTCAGGGCGATTCGTCTAGCGTTGCAGGCTTTTCTTCCACGACTTCAACAGTCTGCGGTTCTCGTCCGCACGGACAATACCACGGCCATGCATTACATAAACAAGGAAGGAGGAACCAGGTCTCGTTCTTTGTCTCAGGAAGCCCAGAGAATTTGGGAATGGGCTATCCAGCACGGGATTTCACTCAAAGCGGAACATCTCCCAGGGGTTCTCAACGAGTCAGCAGACACACTGAGCAGGCTGAGATCGGAAAGCCACGAATGGGAACTGGACCAGTCTACTTTGGAGGAAGTGTTTCGCCGGTGGGGCAGGCCTTCCATAGACCTCTTTGCCACCCAAGAGAACAGGAAATGCCAATTTTATGCCAGCAAGCTACACCATCGGGGATCGCTGGGGAATGCGCTTTCAATAGCCTGGTCAGGCGCATTTGTCTACGCTTTTCCCCCCATTCCGTTGATACCCAGGCTTCTCCTGAAACTCAAGGTGGAACCTTGCAGGATGATCCTGATAGCTCCAGCTTGGCCTCGGCAGTTCTGGTTCACAGAGCTTCACCTTCTCTCCCTGGACCTTCCTCTGCCTCTGCAGCCAATTCCAGCACTGCTTTCAATGTCTCAGGGCCAGGTCTGGCATCCGAATCCTCGATCGCTGCAACTATTGGCATGGCTCCTGAGCACCGAGAATTTCTTGGGTTGACACTCTCGAAGGAGGTTACGGGGGTGCTTTCTCAGGCTAGAGCCCCAAGTACAAACAAGACGTACCGATTGGAATGGAAGCGCTTCTGTATTTGGTGCCATCAGGAAGGGGTAGACCCATTCTTATCTCAACCTCATCAGGTTCTACCTTACCTCCTATCATTGGCAAAAGCGGGACTGGCTCATTCCTCCGTCAAAGTCCATCTGGCCGCCATCTCTCGCTATAGACGCCCTTCCTCTGGGCCTTCTCTCTGGTCGGCAAGGATAATCAAGCAGTTTCTCAAAGGCCTCTTCAGGCTCTTTCCTCCATTGAGGCCTCCGCCTCCTCTTTGGCACTTGAATTTGGTTCTCGCACAGCTCATGAAGTCCCCCTTTGAGCCGATTCACCGGGCGGACTTAGTCCTGAGGAACCTCTTTCAGTGAGCGGTGAGCTTTCCCTTTCTTCCCTCCTACCATTGTTTCGTATTATTTGCACATTTTGACAGTGTGTTTAGGTATTAAAATTGTGCTTGTTGTTAAAGGTACTGCAATGTTATGATTTTCCTCTCGCTTGTTTTAATGTTTATAAAAAAACAAAAAAAAACAAATGACTATAAGAGAGAACAGTAAGGGAGCAAAATGTGCTTATAACTGCTAGCTACTCTGATTCAGGCATGGGAATCTATGAAAGCTCCAATACTGGAGTAAGAAAACAAGTTACTTACCTGTAACTTTGGTTCTCCAGTATTGGAAGCTTTCATAGATTCCCATGCAACCCACCCTCCTCCCCTGGGAAAGCTCAGCCTTCAGTGTCTTTGGTTGTATTTTACACAACGTTTACGAAAATCTGAGGGTCTGAGATTCTCTCAGCAAGGTTCTGGAGGGTGAGGCTAATCTGATTGGCTGTTCGTTTTATTTGGTCTCTTTTACAAAAGGAGGTGGATATGTTACAAAACTAGAATGGGCCTAGGCCTAGTTTCTTCTTTTGTAATGGTTTCTATTGCTATTTTATGTATACCGGGGACTCCCATCTCGACGACAGGGAATGATTCAGGCATGGGAATCTATGAAAGCTTCCAATACTGGAGAACCAAAGTTACAGGTAAGTAACTTGTTTTCTTACAATTAACAATTTCTATAGCCACTTAATGAATGTATATGATTACACAGGTCTAGTGGTATAATATGGTGCCTAGCATGGACAATTGGATTGGTACAGCTAGGTGCCTGGCAGAAAAGTTCTGAGCTGTTGAACAGTCTTCAGGTATTCTACACGTTAAGGGTGGAGACATGTGGATCATGGTGTTTACAGCATTTCTTAGTGAAGGCTAATGAACTTTCGATTGGTGAAAACATCAATGAAACGAGCATGGTTTAGCCCCCGAGAATTACTACTCACAAGTAGAACTAAGGAACAGACAAAGAAAAGTGTGTGTGTGACAACTTTCTGTCCTTTGAGTACACAGATCACAAAAACTATCAAGAAGCATTGGACCACACTGAATACCCTGAATGTGTGCCAAGAGCTACCCATGTTCTCCTACAAGAAAGGAAAGAATATTAAAGATCTGGTACACTCTGATACAAGCATTGTAAAATCAAAGAGTACAATACACGATCTTTGGTCGCTTCCACCAATCACTGGACACTTTAAGTGTGGAAACTGTGTAGCCTGTAATTACACCTCAGATACCAAAGAATTCACCCATGGAGATATAAAGATGATACTACGTGAGATGACAAACTGTGCGACGCCCAATGTAATCTACTGCATCTGGTGCCCGTGTGGTCTGACATACATTGACCAGACCACCCAACCAGTGAAACCCGCATCTGCCAACATTGCAGCAGGATACGCTGCCAAGTGGAGAATGCCCCCCCTAGTTGAACATTACAAGGACAAATCGCACTCTGCAGATGACATGAAATGGCAGGTGATTGAGAAAGCCAAAATACCACAGAGGGGTGGCAATTTCTTGCTCATTCTAAAGACATTAGAATGTAAATGGATCGAAAAATGTGACTCCATTAGAAACTGATTGAACAGCCTAGAGGAGTGGCGAAAGTTCATTAGCCTTCACTAAGAAATGCTGTAAACACCATGATCCACATGTCTCCACCCTTAACGTGTAAAATACCTGAAGACTGTTCAACAGCTCAGAACTTTTCTGCCAGGCACCTAGCTGTACCAATCCAATTGTCCATGCTAGGCACCATATTATACCTCTAGACCTATGTAATCATATACATTCATTAAGTGGCTATAGAAATTGTTAATTGTAAATATTTCTTCTTTATGTGGCATCCAGTGGATTTGGAAATAAATGATCTATGTACATTAACACTGTTTAACTACATGGTGAACTTTAGCATTAATGTAGATGTTGAACAGATTACCGCAGTGCATATAACATGTGATATTTATGATGTGCACACTGTGCCCTTGGATTAAGTTGCACGTTCCGACTAGTAATTGTTCCTATGATAAAGTATGGTTGTAGTGTTCAATTCGTTATACTGTAATGCTACTAGACTAATTATTGAATGCTGCCTACATTGCACGAGGTGCATTGATGGATTATCACCGCATCTATGCGAAATGGTCTAGAAGTACAATTGCTGTACATTACTATACACCATTTCCCATTCCATAATGGCCGATGTAAATAGATATGGTTGTGAACTCACGATTCACTGTGCATTTGCATATTTAAGCTCACTGGGCACTCATTTTTACCATGATTTTTCCTCCCTAATGCCACCAATACTCTTGCCACTTGTTCATTTAAATTCATTAATGATTGCTCATCGGCAATGCCCAAGTACATGCTCCCCTTTCCATGATGGCTCCAATGCCAGCAGGCATCCCAGTGTGCGGTTGCGACGTGTCGGCAGGCAACCATTGCGTACGCGCAATGGACCCGGTAGACGCCGATTTAAATCAGCTCCACGTTACGCTACCACCGCGTAAGGAGACAACCTCTGAAGCCCGTCCCCATACGTATCAAAAATAAGTACTAGGAGCACTAACCCTCAGTCAGCAAAGCGCTGTGCAACTTGCAACAACTCTGACTCTAATTCCCCAAGAGCGAGTTGTATAATTCTTACCCTGCTTCCTTCTTTACCCCACAGTTCGGCGGAAATGGAGTAATTAATTGCTCACCTCTGATAATCCATCGGGTGAGTTTTCTGCCACTTCTATATTGTTTGCAATGCCCAATGTGACACATCATATGTTACATACCCTTATACCTCCGATTATTTAGATATCAGAGTGGAGAATAACAGCGTATCCACGTGCGGACCCCAGCTCTACTCTGGGTTCAAAGGGTTGACTACAGGCAACCTTATCATATCGTGCTTTCCGAACAGGCAACACCCTTACCCAGTCCCCTATTCCTCGGGTAAGCTAATCACTTACCACTTATATCCACAGTCACTCTCTCAATGTTGGCTTATGTACTAATAGCCACCTAAATATCCTTGACAGATAATATCCTGAAAATCCTCAGTTTAATCAAGAAGACATCCACGTCGGGTACAACTGTACCTACAATGGTAAGCACCTGCACACCATTGTTCATTTTCAAGCCCACAAGTTTTAATACTGTACTTCCACTCAACCTATTACCTTCCCTCCATTAGTGCCCAGAAATGCTGTCCTGAAGAGACCCCGTACCAAGAGATGGTCGAAACGTCGTCGACTTTTAATCAAGAGAGAGTTTAAGAAAGAAAAACACAATTTACTTGAATATTATGTGAAAAGCTCCTCCTCTTGTCACCACCAATAACCTTTTCTTCTCCCTCCCATTTTCTTTGTCACTATTGTTAGGTTATGGTCACTGCACTGGGGTACACGAAGTCACACAATTGTATATAGTGTAAATATTTGTACCTGGAAGTACTGTGGTTGATAAATATTTTGATTGCAAAAATAAATCTGACTCACTTCGGCTGAAGTGAGAACGAACCAATATACTACCCTGTGGGTTTGTTCGACATTTATGTATAGATTATTTCGGTGACTAAATTGAAGTAAGGTCGTATTGTGCATTTTTGTTTCGTTTTTTGATTGATTCTTGCAAGTGATAGCTGCTTGCCGAGTGTTAAATTGTTGACAAATGAGTTCCTTGTGAACATTGTTTTTTTGCTTTCTAGCAACACCCAGTTCGCAAGGATATTTGGGTCGCTCTTGTTCTTTAAAAATATTGTTAAATGGAATAGCGTACAATGGAGTTGTGTACAGTGAAGTGGCATAGACTGGAATGACGTAGGCTGGAGTCCCCTCTGGTGGAGTGGCAAACAGTGGAAAAGCGAACTGTGCAGTGGCATAGAGTTGAGTGGCATACGTTGGAGTAGTGTACACTGGAGTGGCGTACACTAGAGTGGCTTATAGTGGAATAACATGCAGTTGAATGGCATAGATTGGAGTTGAGTACATTGTAATAACATAGACGGAAGTGGCGTAGAGTGCAGTGGTGTGGAATGTGGTAGAGTGAAATAAACTACGGTGGAGTTGAGTTGTGTACAGTGTAATAGCGTGAAGTGGTGTACAGTGCAATGTGGTACAGGAGAATAGCGTAGAGTGGAGTGGCCTAAACTGAAGTGTCGTATGCTACAGTATGGTTGAGTCGAATAGCATACAGAGGAGTTGCGTAGAGATAGTGGCTTCCAATGCAATCGCATACAATTGAGTGGCGTACAGTGGAATAGCATATAGTGGGCTGTGGTACAGTGCAGTGGCATACACTAGAATAGCATAGATTTAAGTGGCGTACAGTGAAATAGCGTATACTGGAATAGCGTACAGTGGAGTGGGGTAGAGTAGAATGGCGTACAGTGGAGGTGCAGACAGTTTAAAAGCGTAGAGTTGAGTGGCACATACTGTAGTGGCGTACAGTGAAATACCGTGGAGTGCAGTTGTGTAAGTTGGAGTGGGGTAGAGGGGAATATCGTACATTGACGTGGTATAGAGTGGAGGTGTCTACAGGGGGATAGTATAGAGTGGAGTAGCGTATGTTATAGTGGAATAGCGTAGTGGCGTACAGTGAATTGGCATAGAGGGGAATAGAGTGGCATATGGATATAGATGAAATTAGTTTAAAATGTAGAATCTTGTGTAAAAGTGCGATTTTGATTTGCCTTGTGTTTATTCAGATTCACCAACCAACGTAGGGCGATGCATGGTGGCCTTGCCTTCCTTTGTAAATCTCTCTTAAGTATTCAGTTGGCCATGGAACACCATGCTTATGCAAGGATCACGGAATACAACATCCCTGTTCTGCCACTTAACGCGCCCCGCCCTCTCCTGCTCGTTGGGCTGTGGCCGTAGTGATCCGCTTCCACCCTTTGGCTCCGCCATTGCAGCTCCTGTAACGTGTGTGAGCGAGAAAGCCAATAGGCAACGGAAGTCTTAGCCCGTGACTGGGTGGAGACCCCGGGAGCGAGTCAAAGAACTTCACCTGCTAGGAGAGAGAATTGGTGGTAAGATCCGGTAGCGAGGCTGACTAGTGTAAACTCATCTGTATTATTATCCTCATCTTTTTGAATCTCCCCCATAATATCAGTACCGGAACCCCCAAATTGCTATGTGACCAACGCAGTTCTCAAAACTTTGCTCCACTATTTCTCATTGACATTAACTATTGCAGCCTGTCTGTCATCAAGATTCTTAAAGCATCTAACCCTCTAACTGTTGGGGCTTTGTTGGGGACACTTACCCCCCTTTCTTCACACCCTGGTGGGACCCCTGCCCCAGGGTGCAACCTTCACTTGTGCTGCCGAAATCCGCCTCACACCCTGGTGGGACTACACATGCCAGGGTGCAATCTTCAACCTGCACCGCAGCTGCTGCCGCTGACAAGGCGTGTCCAAAGCGCTTAAAGTGCTGTCTCTCTCCCCATGCGGCGCGGGCCGCGCCCGTGACAAGGGCGGGTCCGTCCTTGCCAGGAAGAGGCAGGGCAGGGCCACCCCCCCTTCCGTCTTAATTTCTGGAGGGCTCAGTTGTTGCCTCACCAGGTACTGTGGTCTTATTTTGTTACGCTTGGGTTTGGGAGTAAGGGGTGTCCATAACCCCTTTGGATCTGCCATATTGAGGCTACGCCCCAAACTGGCTTGAAGTGTCTTGTTAATTTCCATGACGTGAGGATTGTCGAGTATATCTCGGCTAGTTTGGGCCTATTGTTTCTAACTTCTTCCTAACCGCAAGCTCTGGATGTTATTCAGCCCAGAGCAGTTCATCTCCTGTGCCCACTATTTGTGTTAACTGGCGGTCTCATATCCCTGGTGTACACTCCATTGTCGCCCTGTTGAGGTGGGACAAGGCCCTCCAGCGTGTCAAGAGCTGTGTGGCAGCCTCGTAGCGTGGCCCAATAGCTAAGACCTGAGGTGCGCCTACATTAGACTGACTCACCCCCCCCTCACTGCTTACAGCTGGATTGGGTCACTCGAGCAATGGGAAAAAGGATAGCGGTGAAGGGCACGGGAGGTGGAGTGGCGGGGAAGGAGAAAAAAGCTAAGAAATTTGCTAAACACGCAGGTAAAAACTGTTCTAGATCGTATCAATTGCTTGTTAGAAGAATGTGAAGGCATCTTAGACACCCAATCAACGACCTCTCAAACCATTTTGGCTAGTCAGACTCCCGCTAGTTATACTAGCTCTTGTAGCTTGCCGGTTGTCCTGGACGTGTTTAGAAGGATGAACAGTAAGAACTCCATTCTCAGGGATCAGGGAGTTGAAATACATACTGTGAGAGTCCATCCACCCCCTACTGACACCCACTTTCCGAGTCAGCCGACTCAGCGACTGCGTGTAGTAATAATTTACTCCTCTTTCAGATTTAACAAATGACCACACCCAATTGTCATCAGAGGCGACGGATGCATTAACACCAAATTCCCATTGTTGTGACGAGAATACCTACCAGCTTATTAGCGATCTAAGGGCTGAAGTGGAAGCCATGAGATCCACGATAGAAGGCCTTACAGGGCTACTGCCGCAGCTACTGGAGAGCAGCCCACGATCTCCTCCCCTTATCGAGCCTGTTTCGAGAGTAACTAGCCAACTTACCCATGTCCCTCACATTCTAGCCCGCCCTGTATACAAAGAAGGGTATCGGTCCCACATATGCACTTATTCTCAGCTTACTGCCAATCCTCGCACCCGCAGGGACCCCGAAACAAATGTCCCCAAAGCTGATCCCCCCCCCCCCATAAACACATTGACTGGGAGTTGTCACTCTACTCACCTTAGGCCAACAAGTAATACCTCATATTGGGGGGCTGCCCTGACTAGGCAAGATGCTGTTACCACCACTTGCACCTCTATTACCGTTGCCTGTTCAGAAAATTTATATGGCAAATGTCCCTAAACTTGGAGTAAGGAAGGGGTTTGTGGGGGAAGACTCATTGATAAACAAAGCGATCCACTGGATCCGCCATGTCTGAGGATGTTGCTCTGTGATCCGTGATGACATTGTAAGGGCAAGAAGATGCTCAGCCCCCGACCAGCCTACCGACTGTATAGAATTAACCTTAAAAGGCGACGAGCTAGCTGAAAACCTATTAGCCCTAGAACTTCGAAGCTGTCTCCCTGATTCGTCCCGTATCCAATTCAAACGTCCCATTCCCCCAGCTCAGTTAAGAACAAACCCCTCCACTATCACTGATGGGGCAAGTTGCAGTTCAACCCTGGGGGCCATTGATTGACTCCAGGGGAAGGACCATTAGCAGGACAGGTACTCCCCTATCCACTCCATAAAAACTACTCCTTGTTCCACCCTAGACGGCACTCAGTTATCAAACCACATAGGGGAAACCTGTAGGGTCCAAAAAACTGAAGGGTGTGGAATAGTGAACGGAAACCGGGGCGGGCTCTGGCGCGTGCCTGGGTCTCATAACAACGACCCAGACTCCGACCAATGGCTGCCTTGACAGCCCAAGCTCTACACTGTACCCCAGTTTTAAACCCATTTGTCATCTTAATATAGTATCGTGGAATGTGGCAGGGTTATGTAGAAAAATGTCCCTCCCTCACTGGAACAATTTTATGGAAGGTTTTGATATATGTATTTTGCAGGAGATCTGGAGCTTGGTTCCTTTATTCAAGCCAGGGTATGCCTGCTATTGCTCCCCAGCAGCCACTAAGGGGATAGGACGACCAGCAGGGGGACTGATAATATGGGTCAAGATTGCTCTGGGATGTCAAATCACCCCCCTTTTAACTGGCAGACCAGACATTCTGGGAATTCGCATTGAGGGCCTCTTGGGTAATCCCTTTGAGCTACACAATATTTATGCGAGGGGAACCAGGGGGGTAGACCTTCTACCACATTCTCCCAACTGGAGGAGCTACTGGACAAGAGCCCCACACATTCAAGATTAATAATAGCAGGCAACTTTAACACCACATTCGAACCTCTAGATAAAGCTAATATAGCGGGGACGAGCGAAGAAGACCTGAAGTGGGCTGTCCCCTCCCCCCCCCGCCTTAGATCTTCCCCCTGTTAAGAAATGGATGCAATTGGTACTCCAAGTAAATGCCCTAAATTTAGAACATGGGCTAAAGGCTGGGAATGGGAGAACAAAATCAGTTAGTCTTGGCGCGAACACCTTTAACAGGATAAACAGCCCTACTCGTATCGACTACATTTTACTAGACCTGAGGCTCTGGAGAAGTGTAGTTGACATGATTGTGGGTGATACAACTGACAGTGATCACAACCCACTTTGCTTAAAAGCATGAAGCCAATGTTGGGTGGTCAATATCGTTGTCGAACCATTCTGTAAGTGGTAGTCTCTCTTTTTGACAAGCAGTGGTGATGGGTGGAATTTCTTTTGTTACACTAGGGCACTATGATTAAGTTTATACACTGTCTGCATGGATTGGCACTAAAGCATGTCGCTACACAGTGTCCTAGGGTTGAGGTTTTTTGTCTTTATTTTCACTTCTTGGTTCTGTCTGGTTTGGGTTCTTTCCTTTTACATTTTCACAGCGCCAGTATTCACTGGAAGCATGATTGCCATGTCTATGCGTTTCTTGGGTGCTCCAGTCGACACCCCTGTATGTTTGTTTGTTTCATCATTTCATTGAAGGTAATTGCAATTCATTATATTTTTCAGAGGCCCCTGAAGAAGGGATTAAATAATCCTGAAATGCATTGGGCGAAGTGTACATTTTGTTAGAATGGTTGCTTCTGATTAACGTTACAGTGATATCATGACTTTTTCATTGTATTCATTGTTTGCTATGTGAATATGCAAAAAAAATTTTTTTTCAAAATAACGTTTGATGCATCCTTTGGGAGGCCCTGAAACCCACTCTTCGTGGCGTTGAAATCAGCTATCGTACCAAAGAGAAACGTGCGAAGCAAGAACACTTAGCAGACCTTGAGGCGTGCCAGGCGTCTCTGGCGACACAACTCAACCTGGCCCCCAGCCCATCTCTTCGGCGCAATTTGCTACACACGCAACTAGAAATACAACAACATCTAATGGGGGGAAGTCAACGAGATCTGGGTGGCATCACAACATAGGATATACCAGTGGGGTGATAAGTCGAGTAAAATGCTCCACAGGTTATGCCAAGCCGACAAATCCCCCGCAGTGGTCCCAACCATACGAGATGCCTATGCTCTTCGCCAGACCAGGTGGCTCGGGAGTTTGCCGGGCACTTTTCCTCACTATATGACCGTCGCGAGCAGCTTTCAGAGGCCCAAATAGCGGAATTTCTTACAGACATACCACCACACAGACTCGCCGACCGCGTGCAAGACCACCTAGAAGCACCTATCACGCTCGATGAGCTGACCGTCAAGGGCGGGCCCCTGGACCCAATGGGTTCCCTATGGAGTTCTTACGACCAAATATGAATATACTAGGCCCCCACCTACTGGCTGCCATAGAAGATCCACACGAACAGGGTATCCTACCCCGGGATTGGAGACATGCGGAGATAGTTTTATTCCTCAAACCTGGGTGCCCCCCGAAGGACCCATCATCGTACCGACCCATTTCCCTCCTTAATTTCGAGCCTAAATTATTAGGGAAGGTCCTAGCTGATCGTCTCCGGACGTGTGTGACAGACCTAATTCACCCGGACCAATCGGGCTTCATGCCCCATAGGGCCACCCGCCATAAACTACGGAGAGTACATAACGCCATAGCGATGGCCCCCACATTGGGGTGTCCAGCAGTCCTATTATTAGCGGACATAGATAAAGCTTTCGACTCACTCCGTATGGGTTGGGTTTATTTGTTCCAATTACTCGAGGCGGTAAACTTCGGCCCTCGCTTTATAGCATATGTCCAGTTACTCTACACTAGCTTAACTGCTTCTGTTCGTATAGCAAGTCACCATTCTGATCCCTTCCCCATCCGCAGAGGTACACGGCAGGGCTGTCCTCTATCCCCGCTGCTTTTTGCCCTAGCGGTGGAACCCTTGGTGGCCTGGGTTCGTGGTGACCCGGTGCTCCGTGGGTTTGAATGGTCCCAATCACACTCAGACCGCATCGCACTATATGCGGACGATGTCCTCTTCTTTATGACAGACCCGTGGTTCTCTGGACCTCGCATCCTACAAATCCTTAGAGTGTTTGGGGAAACTACCGGTCTACACACCAACCCTGCTAAATTTGTGCTCTTCCCAGGATGCAGCAACCAGGGACGGGGCACTTGGGCGACACTGCTGTCCCACGCGGCAGATGGATTCAAATATTTGGGAATCTTCTTATCACCAAGCCCTAAGATCTCATGGGCCAATAATATCAGCTCACTACTAGCGAGTCTAACTAATGAAACAACAATATGGTCTTCCCTTCCACTATCCCTATATGGTCGGTCTGCCATCTTCAAGATGGTCTCTTTACTCAGAATTCTCTATAGACTGCAAAACTTCCCTTACAAGATCCTGCGCTCCTGGTTTGCACAAGTGAATGCTATTCTTCATGAATTTCTCTGGAACGGTGGTGCGATCAGGGTAGCGCTACACACATGCACACAGTCCACATATTGTGGGGGAATCGCAGCGGCAGACGTCTATGCTTACTATGTAGCCTCTCATGTCTTGATAATAAATGAATGGTGGTACAACTCCCCAACTGACCCGGCTTTCGCACTCGAGCACGCTGCAATGGGACAGACTCCCCTTCTCCAGCTCCTCTATAGTTCCGACTCCCTGGAGCCGTTACCCTCTGCCACTAAAGTGGTCATACAGCTCTGGCGGGATACGGTCAGACGGATGGGGTGGCGCGGGACACTAACTCAAACAACTCCCCTGTGGAACGGTACATACCTCCGTCCGGTGGCAGCCTTGCAGGGTTTCCGTGGGTGGGACTTGGTGAGGATCTCGACCCTGGGGGATGTGATGCGGGGTACTACATTGAAATCATTCCAGCAACTCCAAGTAGATTTTCAACTACATAAGACCCAGTTCTATAAACACCTCCAACTCCGCCATGCTTTGACCCCCCTGATCCAGACCCTGGAGTCCTTACCGGAATTCCATCCTCTTGAAGGGCGCCTCTTAATGGGTGATTTGGGCCTACACAAAATCAGACAAACCTATCAAACACTGACTACTCGCACCCAGACCACCCTCGACAAGACCAGACGCGCGTGGCAGGAGGACATTCCCGATTTGACCGACGACTGGGCAGAGGCCATTGCTAGCCCTCGGGCGCGGCAGTTTCCACACGGTACCGTCTCACACAATTCAAGTATCTACATTGCGCATATTATACCCGAACCAGACTCTGGAAGATGGGCGCCATCCAATCCCCTACCTGCTTACGGTGCGACAGAGAAGAAGGGACATTTTTCCATACAGTCTGGGGCTGCTCCGCGTTGCAACCCTTCTGGCGCAGGGTATCCTCTTGCCTCAGTAATGTACTATCATGGGAACTCCCATATGACCCACGACTCTTCCTTTTGCATAGTACGGATGAGATAGGGGGCAATAAATATAAACAGCATTTACTCTTTCTAGCCCATACTATCGCCAAACGCGACATTGCACAGTTATGGAAAGGGACGTCCTCCCCCCCCCCGTCCTCCCCCGGACTTTGGGCAAGTGGAAAGCAGAGCTAGATAAATGTATGGGTGCGGAGATTGTGGTGTTTTTGTCACGTGGTTGCCCCCATAAGCACCAGAAGATTTGGAACCGCTGGGCAGCGTATTGTGGGATCGAGCTCCCTCCTCTACCATCCCCGGACCCCTAACCGAAATCACCACATAGGTATATTCCTCTAGACATATTTACTCCACACTATATACTTGTTTGTCATTCTGTGAACGTATCTTGGATATGAATACGTGAGTCTGGAATTCTCTGCATATGATTTTTGTTGCGTTTCCCTGCATGTTCGCAGGTATTGCCACTGTTTTGAAATGATGGTATTCCTGTCCAATTTGCTTTCTTACAGGTATTTGTAGGGCTTTGCCCAAATCTCACCTGGAATAACCAAATAAAATTTGTTTAAAAAATAAATAAATAACGTTTGATAATTTACGTTTGCCAAATAAAGGCTCTAAATTTGTATGAACAGAGCTGTTCAGCATTTCTTGTAGTATTTTACAAACATTGTTTGTTTATTGTACAATGTGAAAAAGTAGAACTTCAGCAGTGCATCCAGACACCGAGTGAACACTCACTCGTTTATTATTATTTACTGAATGGGCTGGCTACCTTAACAACTGGTGTGCCCGCATACGAGATTAATAAGTTTTAGTTTTGAGAGAACATTACAAACCAGGTGTGCGCTTACATTTCAATCGAGTTCATACCTATGAAACCCCATCCTTGAGTATTCCTAAGGAAGTTTTTCCCTCTAATGATAGCCGTAGATTAAAATTACGGAAGGTAATCCTGTACGAAGATGAGCTTAGGGGCATGCAGCAAGATCTGGCGGCAAGCACACTCGAACTACGGTCCTTGGTTCAAAGTTCAGGAGGAATGGCCGAAGTAGACATTTTCCATTCTCGCCTTTTTGACCGAATAAGCTCTTATTTCATTGTTCCCTGGAGCAAATCATGGGCCAGTAACCCAAAAGGGGGCCCAGCTTCTTGGTACAATAAGGATTGTAGAACCGAGCATTCCAATTTAGTCTCAGCTATTAAATCTAAAGATAGCGGCTTAATCAGAACCTCCAGAAGGAGCTACAAGGCAGCCCTAGTCCATGCGAAGAAGGCGTGGGAAGAACTTCGCTGGCAGCAACTTAAGGTTTAAAAATATTTTGGTCTTCGTCTGGGGTGACGAAACAGGGGCCCAATCCCCTCCAAATCACATCGCAGCTCAAGCCTGGCACGATCATTTTAAAAAGCTCTTCTCAGATAATGCTGACCCGCCCCCACGGAGGATGCCGCTTGCCCTGTTCATCCCCCAAGTGAGGATTTTTTCTTCCTGAGTGAGATTGAGGGGTCTATTGGACGCATAGTACAGTCCAAATCCCCAGGGTCAGACGGCATTCCGGGGGACCTTTTTTATCGTATTCCTCTAACTGGGCTCGCTACATTTTACTTCTTTCAAATGCCCTTGCCGGTGGTGTTCCAGTTCCAAGGTCCTGGAAGGGGGCGGAGGTGGTCCCTATATATAAAAAAGGGGATAGCGGACTGCCCTGCAACTATAGGCTTATTAGCCTGATGGTAGTGTTGCAAAATGTTTTTGGAGAGTTCTCCTATCAGAGATCCAGGAATGGGCGGACGGCAATGCCATTTTATCACAATACCAAGCAGGTTTCAGAGGAAGGATAGCGACCATTGATCAGGTATTCCGCCTCCTGCTTCTTTACTGGAAAGTAGTAGTTATTGGCCAGGGCAGTCTATACTTCGCTTTTATTGATTTAAAGACTGCCTTAGACTAGATCTTAGATAGAAGCTTTGGAATGTGCTTAAAGACATGGGAATCCCGCCACCAATTCTTAATATGGTTATTCGAATGCATGAAGATAATTTTGCTCTGATAAGATGGGGCATGCAGGGGCAACTCGCAGACCGTATCCCGGTCAGGAGGGGAGCACGCCAAGGTTGCGTTTTAGCTCCAACACTTTTTTCCCTGTACATGAATGGAGTGGTAAGCTTCCTATCACAAGAGCCTGCTGATGCTCCATCTTTAGGTGGGAAAAAGGTAACAACCCTTCTATTTGCAGATGACACCGTGTTGGTGTCCAAAACCCCGGCGGGTTAGTTATTACTAAACAGATTTAAACTTTTCTGTGACACTCGGGACTGGTAATAAACACCACCAAAACTAAATTTCCCCAGTATTGTATCTTTTATAGATTCACATGCTTGAATCTTCCCCGTTATCATGGTGGGAGTCCCACAGTAACAGTAAAATAGCAGTATTAAAACTTTAACATTCAAATTCCCATAAGAATTCACTAGCTTTAGCAACCTATTACCATTGTTATAAAACATCCAAACTCCAGCCAATCAGAACGTAGACCATAGAATCTCCTTCCCCTGCAGGGCCACCATACCTCCGATTTCTTACCGCATGTCGTGTGTTGGGGAGTCTCCCTGAGCTCTGCTCAGTCAGTGTTTCTACTGGTGCCCTTTTCAACTCCAGCTAGCTGTTCATCTTTACACTTCTTATTTCTTCTGAGGTACTGGTGAGGAGTGTGAGTACCTATTTTTCTTCATAATGTCAGAGTCTAAAAAAGGGTTGTTTAGACCCTGTAAGACTTGTGGAAAGTCCAGACTTTATTCTGAGGACCCACATAAGGAGTGTCTTTACTGTCTAAATCCAGAGCACAAGCCCAGAGAATGCAAGTACTGTCGTACTTTCTCTTCAGAAACTCTGTGACCGTGAGGGTAGGATCCTTCATTGGCTGCAAAGGAAAAAAGCAGCGAAAGACTGACGAGAAGCCCCCATACCTCCTCTAGGAAGAGAAAAGAAGGGTCTTCCTCATTGCTTAAGGACCCTAAAAAGTCCAGGTCTCTCAGTAAGGAGAGGGTTGAGGAGAAAAAAGTGAAGAAAGACCAGCCCGGTCCATCCTCATTATCTCGCCAGAGGTCGGGTTCTGCCCCTCCGTCGACGCCTCATACTCCTTCCAGAGATTCTTCAGCTGACAGAAAACGCTAGTCAACAGGCCCGTCGATGAAGAAATCACCCTCTACGACCTCCGGCTCCGCTTCAGCGGGCGCTCTGTCGACGGTTTCGTCAGCGACACCTACTATGCTGACGGTCAAGACGACGGCAGTGGTGGTGTCACCGTCATCGGCTGCGGTTAGACCATCTCTGTCAGCGAGGGCTTCACCGTCGACGGTTCAGCAAGTTTGTTCACCGTCGACCACTATTCAACCGCTGCAGTCTGTTGTCCCGTCGACGACTCCGTCGGCGATACAGTTGGCGATGCTGTCGGCGATCCCGTCGACGGGGGGTAAAGTTGGTCTACTTTTAAAACCCGACGCCTTCCCTTATGCAGGACTATTCAAAAGTTTCTCCTCTACCTCCTACTGGCCTTCTAGATTTTCAAGAGTCTGAAGATGACGGGCCTTTCGGTCCTGCTTACAGCCCTTCGCAACTCCGAGTTAAGTGCCAGGACTCAGAGGAAGAAGAGATAATGGATGATCCATCCACGTATTTGGAGGGGGAATATTCTTTTTCGGATAGGGGACGTCCTACTTCTCAACGCTTGGACGACTTCCAAGAACACTATCCTTATGAAGAGCAGGAAGAACAAGCTCAAGAACCCTCCATAAATATCCCGGTGTCATTGGTGTCTGATCTTCAGCTAAAGTTGAATGACTATTATAGGAGATTTCCTGAGGCAAATTCTGCTCCACCTCCCATTTAGGAGGCCCCCACTCCTGTATTGCAGGCAGTACCCCCATTGCAGAAGAGCCAGACCGTTGGTCGAAGAACCCTTCCTCTCCGTGTACGGCTCCGCCTGACAAGGAAGGGCACCGATTGGACAACATCGGCAAAAGGTTCTCCGCTTTGGCGGCCACTGACATTAGAGCCTCCAATGCCTTGGCTTTTCTTGGAAGGTATGACCGCCAGATGGGCCTTGCTAGAATTCCGTCCTGAGGATAAAAAGAAAGAGGCAAAGGAGGTGCTGTTGGAAGGAGAGAATGCCTCTTCCAAAATGATTGATGTGGCTATGGACATTTCTTCAACGGCCTTCAAACAGATGGCAGGAGCAGTGGTATTGAGACGGCAAGGGTGGCTAAAGGCTATGATGTTTCGACCGGAGGTTCAGGCCAAAATTTTGGATATGCCATTTGACGGCGAATTTCTCTTTGGGAAACATGTAGATGAAGCTTTGCAGTCAATAAAAGCGGAGACGGCTAAATCGTTAGCTAACCTGCAGCAGAAAAGGTTTACTTCCTTCCCAGACGGAGGCAGAGGTCCATATCTCTCTCGCCCCCAGTTTCAACAGCGTTTCCAGCCGTATTATCAACAGGGCTTTCCTGCCCACTCCTCTTCGCAGCCCTTTCAGCAATCCTCAACACCTGCCTATTCTAGACCATCAGCATGTAGACGCCCACCATCAGGAGGAAGGGCTCACGACTCCAGCAAGAGACTGAGGATCCGTAGGCTCCTGCTACCGTAGTCCCACTTCAATTCGGCCCCGTTTGCTCCAAATTCTTCAGTCAACGGAAGCTTATATCTTCCGACAAATGGGTGTTAGACGTATTTCGCCACGGTTGTAGGAAGGTGGAATCTGACTGCATGGTTACCCCCACTTTTTTTCCTGGTGTTTTGCTGGTTTACGACTTAGACTGGGGTCCTGATTAGCAGGATCCCAGTCAGACTATCTGCTTTCTCCCTAAATTGGTTGTTCATGTACTTTAGGTACACTCCAGATTGGATTCTGGGGTACCCTTATAAGTCCCTAGTATATGGCATACTATGTACCCAGGGCATAGGTACCCCAGAGGCCTCCCAGGGGCTGCAGCATGTATTATGCCACCCCTGAGAGACTGTTAGAATTGGGGGTCTCTAGTTGGCACAGGTAGGTACTTGTGACAAATAGGGACCCTCGCCTCTAGTCAGGGTAAAGGGGTACACTCCTAAAATAACCCCTGCTCACCCCCTTGGTAGCTTGGCACGAGCAGACAGGCTTATCTCAGAGGCAGTGTGTAAAGCATTTGTGAACACATACAGTAATCTAGTGACACACTACAGATGGACACCACACAAGGTTTTATATCAAAAATAAGTATTCTTTATATAGTTTTAACACAAGACCATAAACGACAAAAATCCACAATACTGTACTTAAAATGGTAGTTTTAGCTTAGTTCAGTTCAGTTCTTAGGATGCGACACTTTAAGTCAATGTACCTTACGATGCGGGACGCTTCCACAACAAGCAATGTTGCAGCGATGGAAATGCGACAAAGTTCTGGTGCAAAGAAATAAAGACGTCAAGTTCTTCCTGATGCGGCACGCTTCTCCGAGGTTGCGAGAAGTCTCGACTCGATGCGTCAGCTACAGCGGCGACACCCTTGTTCAGCGATGCGACGACAGCGGCTTTGGCGGCGACCCTCTTCTCCGACGTGGCGAGACGCTTCCGCTCGATGCGACAACTGCAGCGGCGACACCCTTGTTTCGTGATGCGACGGCAGCAGCTCCGACGGCGGCACGCTTCTCCGTGGATGCGAGGCGCTTCTCTTGATGCGGTGCAATGCGACAGCTACAGCGGCGACACCCTCCTTCGGAGTTGCGACGGCAGCAGCAGCGACGGCGACACGCTTCCTCTTCGTTGCGGGACGCTTCTCTCGATGCGGTGCAATACGACAGCTACAGCGGCGACACCCTCCTTCGGAGTTGCGGCGGCAGCGACGGCGACACGCTTCTTCCTCTTGAGTCGCGCTTCCAGCTCCTTGCGACACGCAGTCCCTTCAGAAGGCCCAAAACAGCAGCAGGCACTTCCAAAGGATTCTTGGGGAGCTGGTGGTTGAAGTCTGTTGTCCCTGAGACTTCAGCAGGAGGCAAGCTCTTTTCTCAAGCCCTTGGAGATACTTTACAAGTTGAATAAAAGTGCACACAAAGTCCTTTCTCCTTCCTTTGGCAGTCAGGCAACCACTGCAGGCAGATCCCTCTAGCTTAGGGATAGTCTTCTCCTCAGTTCCTTCTTGGTTCCGCTCCTCAGCAAAGGTTTCTTCTTGTTTTCCCAAAGTGATCTAATTTCCTAGGGGTCTGGGTCCCCTTTTTATACACAGTTTTCCTTTGTTCTCTGAAGGCAGAGAGGCCTCTGCCCAGCCCAAAACCAGTTCTGGTCAGTCCTGGAGCACTTTGTTTTTCTGTCTCCTTCTTTCCTTTCAGAATGTGGGGCAGGGTGCTCAGCCGCCCGGCAGGAGGTGGAGCCAGCATTGTGGAAGGCAGGCACAGCCCTATTCAGACCCAGGTGCAACTCCTCCCTCCACTCTGGATGCAGATCTTTCTATTCAGCCCTGTGCCCACTCACCCTGTCTCCTGTAGCCACCCCCAGCCCCTGTCACTCAATCTCCAGACAAGGAATACACAACCTAGCAGAGGCAGGCTTGGAAGTTTAGGCAAGAAAATACCCACTTTCTAAAAGGGGTATTTTCAAACACAGAATGTTAAAACCAACTTCACTAAAAGATGTATTTTAGCATTCTGAGTTCAGGCATACTAAATTCGTTTTCCTACCATGTTCCCTGGGTCAGTTCTGACTATAAGGTGTAATAGTCGGTCTGCCCATTCTGGCCTATGGGGAGCAGGTAGCCTTGCAATAGTGAAAAACGAAAATGGCTGTAATTCACTATTAGGACATGCCACACACACCAGGGCATGTCCTACCTTGTACTTACAATGCACCCTGCCCTAGGGCCTACTTTAGGGGTGACCAACATGCAGTAAAGGGAAGGTTTAGGGACTGGTAAGTGGGTGTACTCACCAAGTCGACATGGCAGCCCTAGGCTGCACACAGGCTCTGCAATGGCAGGCCTGAGACACATTTTACAAGCCGCTTCTGTGGGTGGCACAACCAGTGCTGCAAGCCCACCAGCGGCATTGGATTTACAAGCCCTGGGCACACTCAGTGCACTGTACTAGGGACTGACAAGTAAACCAATCATCCAATCATGGAGTCACTAATCCATAACACAATTTACAATAGGGAGAGCATATGCACTTTAGCACTGATCAGCAGTGGTAAAGTGCCCAGAATCATAAAACAGCCAACAACAGGTCAGAAAAATATAGGAGGAAGGCAAAAAGTTTAGGGATGACCCTGCAAAAGGGCCAAGTCCAACACAACCCCCTTCCAGCCAAAACGCAGGGTAGACCAATCACTACCTTGATGGGCTTCCCTGCTTTGGGCGATAGAACCTGGACCCTGGCCCACAACAGCAGGGGCATACTCCAGTTCTACGCCAATCTGAACCTATTGGAATCACTCTGTCCATACTCTCAGGGCCCACCAAGCTAATCCATGGGGAACCCTTCTCCTCACCTGTGGACCCCACCTGTGCAGCACCTAACCTTAACTTGCTCACAGGTGTGTCCCAACAGACAGACAGCAAGCCACAGTGGCCACTGACAGTGGTCAGGGATGAGACCCAGGCCTTATGCCTCTCAGGGCTCTCAAACCTCTGTGGCGTCAGAGAGCGGGGGCAGTAGCCCCAGGTGCTTGGCACCCTTTGTCCATTCTCCCTCCTGTCAGGTCAGGTATGACATCCTGACACTGACCTACCAGCCCCGGGCCTGTACCCGGCGGCTGGACTGGAGACTGGGGTGGGCTTTCCCACACCCTGTCCTCCTCCTTGGGGCTCTGCACCCTCCCACCTGGAGCGGGACCCCCTTCCAGAATTGTCAGGGCACCTGTGGCAGGTGTCCTGCACAATCCGCCCACCAGTTCAGGGGTTCTATCCTGCAACTGGGATCCCAGCATAGGGTCTGTACCCTTAGACTGGGCAGAGGCCAGGGGTGAGGCTGTCCTCTCCCCGCCCCCTTACTGGGGTCCCGCACCCTCCCACCTGGAGCGGTGCCCCCAGAAGACAAACTGGTAGGGGCACTGTTAGCAGCTGCCCCTTCCTCCAGGTCAGGGGGACACCCTGAACCTGGCCCTCCAACCCAGGGTCTGTACCCTTAGGCTGGACCTGTGCCTGGCAACCCAGGACTTCTGGGAGGGTACACCAACCCCCCAAGGGAAACACACTCCTCTAGAGTTGTGTAATAATCTGCCTGGCGCACCAGGACTTCCTGGGGAGCACGCATGCCCCCAGAGGGTAACACATCTCTCATGTGTTGTGTGACAGTCCGCCTGGCGCTGATCTCCCGACCCCTGTCCATCTGACAGAGCGGGAGATCCCCCAGGACAGAAGTGGTGTTACCATGGTCATTCACTGGTGACTCAGCCCTTCTGGCTGGTCCCTGACCCACTGGTTCTTCCACTGGGGACTCTCTCCCCCTCTCACCCCTCACTCTGGACTTCTGCACCCTCCCAAGTGGAGCGGCACTGCCAGATACCAGAAACACTGGAGCTCCATTTACAGACGCTCCAGGTTCTCTAGACACTAGGAGATCCTCCTCAACAGGCGGCCCATCAGGACAGCCTAGGCTCCCTACCTGGTGTTCCCTTAAAGAACCATCCAGGCTCTGAGACTGGGTTTCGGGCACCTTGGGACACGCAGCCCCACACTCACTCCTTCTCCACTGAGACAGGACGTGAGTCCCTACACCCCTCCCATTACCACGGGACCTAGCTGGGCTACACTGAACCTCTCCCACCACTCTGGGTTGGAAGACACCTGAGCCACTCCTCTTAGGGTCACTCCCCAATGCCTCTTCAGACCCTCTGGAATCCACCAAAGGTCTGCCTCCAATGTGAGCTCCCTGAGGTCAGAGAACTCACTCTCCAACAAGTGTTGGCATAGCTCTGGAAAACAGGGACTTACAATATGCTCTCCCAAAATTGGATCACACAGTCCCCCACAGGGGTTAACCAAACTATCCTTCACCTCACCATCCAGTGCCTCACACACGTACTCCACACCACTCTCCTGAGATTGGCAAGACAGCATCTGACTGTCTCCGTCATTCAACCCACACTCTTCTGGGCGGTCTTCACACTCACATACCAGGACCTCAACTGTAGGGGAACCCCTCTCCCTGCACCTCCCATCTAGAGTCAGTAGAGTGTCCCTCCTACTACTAGGACCATGAATCCCTGTGTCAGTTTCCCTATTCCTCTCAGGGACACTGCGCACTACTGGAGCTACCTCATGTCCTTGAACCTCCTGGTGTATGTTAACCCCCTCCAAGTCAGGCGCCACATCTCTGGGTGTGTGCACTACTCTCTCAGCACTGAATAACTTAATTTTGCTGCCACCATCTGAGCTGGACTCCACCTCCAACTCAGCAAAGCTCACTTCCTGAGCTGCCCAAATTTCTTTTCTTGGGCTAAGGCCCTCTGAGCCTCATCAAGCTCTCTCAGCTCTTCGTCAATTTCTCTCAGCTTCTGCTCATAAGCCAGAAGCCAGCTATCTTTTTCTGTTTCTCCCTCACTTTTAGGGAATTCCTCCTTTTCAGACTCAACTGGTAGCCTTGCCTTCCAGCTGGGTAACTCATACTGGAATAGGGATGCCTCTAGATCCTCCCTGGATCTTCTCTTCACAGGCAGCCCCCTTTCCTTGCAAAACACACGTAGTTCCTTCATTGTGTAGACAAACATGTGCCAGAAGTTGAGTTCCATTTTGCAACAACTAACCAGAGTCATGGTATAAAAAATACCTTCGAGGAGGACACCATAAAACAGAAAAACAGTATGTGGTCGCGTTTGGTCTGCACTCACTAGTAGTGTTCACCAATCACTGTACATGAGTCACAAATGCAAGTCCAGAATCCCCACCGCTGACCACCAATGTTAGAATTGGGGGTCTCTAGTTGGCACAGGTAGGTACTTGTGACAAATAGGGACCCTCGCCTCTAGTCAGGGTAAAGGGGTACACTCCTAAAATAACCCCTGCTCACCCCCTTGGTAGCTTGGCACGAGCAGACAGGCTTATCTCAGAGGCAGTGTGTAAAGCATTTGTGAACACATACAGTAATCTAGTGACACACTACAGATGGACACCACACAAGGTTTTATATCAAAAATAAGTATTCTTTATATAGTTTTAACACAAGACCATAAACGACAAAAATCCACAATACTGTACTTAAAATGGTAGTTTTAGCTTAGTTCCAGTTCTTAGGATGCGACACTTTAAGTCAATGTACCTTACGATGCGGGACGCTTCCACAACAAGCAATGTTGCAGCGATGGAAATGCGACAAAGTTCTGGTGCAAAGAAATAAAGACGTCAAGTTCTTCCTGATGCGGCACGCTTCTCCGAGGTTGCAGAAGTCTCGACTCGATGCGTCAGCTACAGCGGCAACACCCTTGTTCAGCGATGCGACGACAGCGGCTTTGGCGGCGACCCTCTTCTCCGACGTGGCGAGACGCTTCCGCTCGATGCGACAACTGCAGCGGCGACACCCTTGTTTCGTGATGCGACGGCAGCAGCTCCGACGGCGGCACGCTTCTCCGTGGATGCGAGGCGCTTCTCTTGATGCGGTGCAATGCGACAGCTACAGCGGCGACACCCTCCTTCGGAGTTGCGACGGCAGCAGCAGCGACGGCGACACGCTTCCTCTTCGTTGCGGGACGCTTCTCTCGATGCGGTGCAATACGACAGCTACAGCGGCGACACCCTCCTTCGGAGTTGCGACGGCAGCAGCAGCGGCGGCGACACGCTTCTTCCTCTTGAGTCGCGCTTCCAGCTCCTTGCGACACGCAGTCCCTTCAGAAGGCCCAAAACAGCAGCAGGCACTTCCAAAGGATTCTTGGGGAGCTGGTGGTTGAAGTCTGTTGTCCCTGAGACTTCAGCAGGAGGCAAGCTCTTTTCTCAAGCCCTTGGAGATACTTTACAAGTTGAATAAAAGTGCACACAAAGTCCTTTCTCCTTCCTTTGGCAGTCAGGCAACCACTGCTGGCAGATCCCTCTAGCTTAGGGATAGTCTTCTCCTCAGTTCCTTCTTGGTTCCGCTCCTCAGCAAAGGTTTCTTCTTGTTTTCCCAAAGTGATCTAATTTCCTAGGGGTCTGGGTCCCCTTTTTATACACAGTTTTCCTTTGTTCTCTGAAGGCAGAGAGGCCTCTGCCCAGCCCAAAACCAGTTCTGGTCAGTCCTGGAGCACTTTGTTTTTCTGTCTCCTTCTTTCCTTTCAGAATGTGGGGCAGGGTGCTCAGCCGCCCGGCAGGAGGTGGAGCCAGCATTGTGGAAGGCAGGCACAGCCCTATTCAGACCCAGGTGCAACTCCTCCCTCCACTCTGGATGCAGATCTTTCTATTCAGCCCTGTGCCGACTCACCCTGTCTCCTGTAGCCACCCCCAGCCCCTGTCACTCAATCTCCAGACAAGGAATACACAACCTAGCAGAGGCAGGCTTGGAAGTTTAGGCAAGAAAATACCCACTTTCTAAAAGGGGTATTTTCAAACACAGAATGTTAAAACCAACTTCACTAAAAGATGTATTTTAGCATTCTGAGTTCAGGCATACTAAATTCGTTTTCCTACCATGTTCCCTGGGTCAGTTCTGACTATAAGGTGTAATAGTCAGTCTGCCCATTCTGGCCTATGGGGAGCAGGTAGCCTTGCAATAGTGAAAAACGAAAATGGCTGTAATTCACTATTAGGACATGCCACACACACCAGGGCATGTCCTACCTTGTACTTACAATGCACCCTGCCCTAGGGCCTACTTTAGGGGTGACCAACATGCAGTAAAGGGAAGGTTTAGGGACTGGTAAGTGGGTGTACTCACCAAGTCGACATGGCAGCCCTAGGCTGCACACAGGCTCTGCAATGGCAGGCCTGAGACACATTTTACAAGCCGCTTCTGTGGGTGGCACAACCAGTGCTGCAAGCCCACCAGCGGCATTGGATTTACAAGCCCTGGGCACACTCAGTGCACTGTACTAGGGACTGACAAGTAAACCAATCATCCAATCATGGAGTCACTAATCCATAACACAATTTACAATAGGGAGAGCATATGCACTTTAGCACTGATCAGCAGTGGTAAAGTGCCCAGAATCATAAAACAGCCAACAACAGGTCAGAAAAAATATAGGAGGAAGGCAAAAAGTTTAGGGATGACCCTGCAAAAAGGGCCAAGTCCAACACAACCCCCTTCCAGCCAAAACGCAGGGTAGACCAATCACTACCTTGATGGGCTTCCCTGCTTTGAGGCGATAGAACCTGGACCCTGGCCCACAACAGCAGGGGCATACTCCAGTTCTACGCCAATCTGAACCTATTGGAATCACTCTGTCCATACTCTCAGGGCCCACCAAGCTAATCCATGGGGAACCCTTCTCCTCACCTGTGGACCCCACCTGTGCAGCACCTAACCTTAACTTGCTCACAGGTGTGTCCCAACAGACAGACAGCAAGCCACAGTGGCCACTGACAGTGCTCAGGGATGAGACCCAGGCCTTATGCCTCTCAGGGCTCTCAAACCTCTGTGGCGTCAGAGAGCGGGGGCAGTAGCCCCAGGTGCTTGGCACCCTTTGTCCATTCTCCCTCCTGTCAGGTCAGGTATGACATCCTGACACTGACCTACCAGCCCCGGGCCTGTACCCGGCGGCTGGACTGGAGACTGGGGTGGGCTTTCCCACACCCTGTCCTCCTCCTTGGGGCTCTGCACCCTCCCACCTGGAGCGGGACCCCCTTCCAGAATTGTCAGGGCACCTGTGGCAGGTGTCCTGCACAGTTCGCCCACCAGTTCAGGGGTTCTATCCTGCAACTGGGATCCCAGCATAGGGTCTGTACCCTTAGACTGGGCAGAGGCCAGGGGTGAGGCTGTCCTCTCCCCGCCCCCTTACTGGGGTCCCGCACCCTCCCACCTGGAGCGGTGCCCCCAGAAGACAAACTGGTAGGGGCACTGTTAGCAGCTGCCCCTTCCTCCAGGTCAGGGGGACACCCTGAACCTGGCCCTCCAACCCAGGGTCTGTACCCTTAGGCTGGACCTGTGCCTGGCAACCCAGGACTTCTGGGAGGGTACACCAACCCCCCCCAAGGGAAACACACTCCTCTAGAGTTGTGTAATAATCTGCCTGGCGCACCAGGACTTCCTGGGGAGCACGCATGCCCCCAGAGGGTAACACATCTCTCATGTGTTGTGTGACAGTCCGCCTGGCGCTGATCTCCCGACCCCTGTCCATCTGACAGAGCGGGGAGATCCCCCAGGACAGAAGTGGTGTTACCATGTTCATTCACTGGTGACTCAGCCCTTCTGGCTGGTCCCTGACCCACTGGGGACTCTCTCCCCCTCTCACCCCTCACTCTGGACTTCTGCACCCTCCCAAGTGGAGCGGCACTGCCAGATACCAGAAACACTGGAGCTCCATTTACAGACGCTCCAGGTTCTCTAGACACTAGGAGATCCTCCTCAACAGGCGGCCCATCAGGACAGCCTAGGCTCCCTACCTGGTGTTCCCTTAAAGAACCATCCAGGCTCTGAGACTGGGTTTCGGGCACCTTGGGACACGCAGCCCCACACTCACTCCTTCTCCACTGAGACAGGATGTGAGTCCCTACACCCCTCCCATTACCACGGGACCTAGCTGGGCTACACTGAACCTCTCCCACCACTCTGGGTTGGAAGACACCTGAGCCACTCCTCTTAGGGTCACTCCCCAATGCCTCTTCAGACCCTCTGGAATCCACCAAAAGGTCTGCCTCCAATGTGAGCTCCCTGAGGTCAGAGAACTCACTCTCCAACAAGTGTTGGCATAGCTCTGGAAAACAGGGACTTACAATATGCTCTCCCAAAATTGGATCACACAGTCCCCCACAGGGGTTAACCAAACTATCCTTCACCTCACCATCCAGTGCCTCACACACGTACTCCACACCACTCTCCTGAGATTGGCAAGACAGCATCTGACTGTCTCCGTCATTCAACCCACACTCTTCTGGGCTGTCTTCACACTCACATACCAGGACCTCAACTGTAGGGGAACCCCTCTCCCTGCACCTCCCATCTAGAGTCAGTAGAGTGTCCCTCCTACTACTAGGACCATGAATCCCTGTGTCAGTTTCCCTATTCCTCTCAGGGACACTGCGCACTACTGGAGCTACCTCATGTCCTTGAACCTCCTGGTGTATGTTAACCCCCTCCAAGTCAGGCGCCACATCTCTGGGTGTGTGCACTACTCTCTCAGCACTGAATAACTTAATTTTGCTGCCACCATCTGAGCTGGACTCCACCTCCAACTCAGCAAAGCTCACTTCCTGAGCTGCCCAAATTTCTTTTCTTGGGCTAAGGCCCTCTGAGCCTCATCAAGCTCTCTCAGCTCTTCGTCAATTTCTCTCAGCTTCTGCTCATAAGCCAGAAGCCAGCTATCTTTTTCTGTTTCTCCCTCACTTTTAGGGAATTCCTCCTTTTCAGACTCAACTGGTAGCCTTGCCTTCCAGCTGGGTAACTCATACTGGAATAGGGATGCCTCTAGATCCTCCCTGGATCTTCTCTTCACAGGCAGCCCCCTTTCCTTGCAAAACACACGTAGTTCCTTCATTGTGTAGACAAACATGTGCCAGAAGTTGAGTTCCATTTTGCAACAACTAACCAGAGTCATGGTATAAAAATACCTTCGAGGAGGACACCATAAAACAGAAAAACAGTATGTGGTCGCGTTTGGTCTGCACTCACTAGTAGTGTTCACCAATCACTGTACATGAGTCACAAATGCAAGTCCAGAATCCCCACCGCTGACCACCAATGTTAGAATTGGGGGTCTCTAGTTGGCACAGGTAGGTACTTGTGACAAATAGGGACCCTCGCCTCTAGTCAGGGTAAAGGGGTACACTCCTAAAATAACCCCTGCTCACCCCCTTGGTAGCTTGGCACGAGCAGACAGGCTTATCTCAGAGGCAGTGTGTAAAGCATTTGTGAACACATACAGTAATCTAGTGACACACTACAGATGGACACCACACAAGGTTTTATATCAAAAATAAGTATTCTTTATATAGTTTTAACACAAGACCATAAACGACAAAAATCCACAATACTGTACTTAAAATGGTAGTTTTAGCTTAGTTCAGTTCAGTTCTTAGGATGCGACACTTTAAGTCAATGTACCTTACGATGCGGGACGCTTCCACAACAAGCAATGTTGCAGCGATGGAAATGCGACAAAGTTCTGGTGCAAAGAAATAAAGACGTCAAGTTCTTCCTGATGCGGCACGCTTCTCCGAGGTTGCGAGAAGTCTCGACTCGATGCGTCAGCTACAGCGGCGACACCCTTGTTCAGCGATGCGGCGACAGCGGCTTTGGCGGCGACCCTCTTCTCCGACGTGGCGAGACGCTTCCGCTCGATGCGACAACTGCAGCGGCGACACCCTTGTTTCGTGATGCGACGGCAGCAGCTCCGACGGCGGCACGCTTCTCCGTGGATGCGAGGCGCTTCTCTTGATGCGGTGCAATGCGACAGCTACAGCGGCGACACCCTCCGGAGTTGCGACGGCAGCAGCAGCGACGGCGACACGCTTCCTCTTCGTTGCGGGACGCTTCTCTCGATGCGGTGCAATACGACAGCTACAGCGGCGACACCCTCCTTCGGAGTTGCGACGGCAGCAGCAGCGGCGGCGACACGCTTCTTCCTCTTGAGTCGCGCTTCCAGCTCCTTGCGACACGCAGTCCCTTCAGAAGGCCCAAAACAGCAGCAGGCACTTCCAAAGGATTCTTGGGGAGCTGGTGGTTGAAGTCTGTTGTCCCTGAGACTTCAGCAGGAGGCAAGCTCTTTTCTCAAGCCCTTGGAGATACTTTACAAGTTGAATAAAAGTGCACACAAAGTCCTTTCTCCTTCCTTTGGCAGTCAGGCAACCACTGCAGGCAGATCCCTCTAGCTTAGGGATAGTCTTCTCCTCAGTTCCTTCTTGGTTCCGCTCCTCAGCAAAGGTTTCTTCTTGTTTTCCCAAAGTGATCTAATTTCCTAGGGGTCTGGGTCCCCTTTTTATACACAGTTTTCCTTTGTTCTCTGAAGGCAGAGAGGCCTCTGCCCAGCCCAAAACCAGTTCTGGTCAGTCCTGGAGCACTTTGTTTTTCTGTCTCCTTCTTTCCTTTCAGAATGTGGGGCAGGGTGCTCAGCCGCCCGGCAGGAGGTGGAGCCAGCATTGTGGAAGGCAGGCACAGCCCTATTCAGACCCAGGTGCAACTCCTCCCTCCACTCTGGATGCAGATCTTTCTATTCAGCCCTGTGCTGACTCACCCTGTCTCCTGTAGCCACCCCCAGCCCCTGTCACTCAATCTCCAGACAAGGAATACACAACCTAGCAGAGGCAGGCTTGGAAGTTTAGGCAAGAAAATACCCACTTTCTAAAAGGGGTATTTTCAAACACAGAATGTTAAAACCAACTTCACTAAAAGATGTATTTTAGCATTCTGAGTTCAGGCATACTAAATTCGTTTTCCTACCATGTTCCCTGGGTCAGTTCTGACTATAAGGTGTAATAGTCAGTCTGCCCATTCTGGCCTATGGGGAGCAGGTAGCCTTGCAATAGTGAAAAACGAAAATGGCTGTAATTCACTATTAGGACATGCCACACACACCAGGGCATGTCCTACCTTGTACTTACAATGCACCCTGCCCTAGGGCCTACTTTAGGGGTGACCAACATGCAGTAAAGGGAAGGTTTAGGGACTGGTAAGTGGGTGTACTCACCAAGTCGACATGGCAGCCCTAGGCTGCACACAGGCTCTGCAATGGCAGGCCTGAGACACATTTTACAAGCCGCTTCTGTGGGTGGCACAACCAGTGCTGCAAGCCCACCAGCGGCATTGGATTTACAAGCCCTGGGCACACTCAGTGCACTGTACTAGGGACCGACAAGTAAACCAATCATCCAATCATGGAGTCACTAATCCATAACACAATTTACAATAGGGAGAGCATATGCACTTTAGCACTGATCAGCAGTGGTAAAGTGCCCAGAGTCATAAAACAGCCAACAACAGGTCAGAAAAAATATAGGAGGAAGGCAAAAAGTTTAGGGATGACCCTGCAAAAAGGGCCAAGTCCAACAGAGACCATTTAAAATGACACAACAGGTCTGCTACAGAAGCCTGTGTAAGGTGGTGCATGCACCCCTTACTTGGATATAGGTTCACTATATCTATCCTAATCACTGCACATATAAACCTATCAGTCACCCCTATGGCAGGCCTTATCAATCCTGAAGGCAGGCTGCTGGGTTTTATGTGAGAGGGTGCCCCTGCATGAGCAGAGCCCCTCTGCAGCCTTCGGAACCTCTTTTCCGGGGTTGTCTGTGATGCAGCCAACCATATATACTTGAGTGCATTATAACCTCGCGGTAAATGCTAACTTTAAAACGGCTGCATGGAAACATGTCGTGTTTGGTGGCAAACACCTTGGAATAATACCTCCACACCAGTAACTGGTGTGGGAGGTATGATTCCACCCTCCTAGAGGGAGAAATATGACAACACCGGTACACCCGGTACCAGCTTCACAGAGCCCTGGCATCACAAAATGGATGCTGCCAGCCACAGACACGAGTCTGCCCTCCTGCTGCTGGACGAAACTCCGGCAGGGGAAGGTTTGACAATAGGTTTCCTGTCACAGGGAGGTGTGACCACCTCCCAGACAGGTTTTAGTGTATTGGGGCTGGGTGGGTGCACTCTAAGAGTGCTTTGATGTCTGCACTGGGGACACATTTGGTGTCCCTGTGCATAGTCCAGCTCAAACCAGTTGCAGGAGCCATTTGCTCCTGCTCTGGCGCGAAACTTGACAAAGGACATGGGTGTAGCCACCCCTCTGTCCTGACCCTCCCATAGGTGGCTCCAGAGTTTGTTCCACCCCTTCCTTGGGTATAAAGTAGGAACCCCTGACTACAGGACTTTAGATATTACCTGGACTAAACTCTGCTACAGAAACCAAGTACTTCGACTATCTGCACGACGCTGGATGACTGAAGAATCTCCCTTGGAGTAAAGGAGTTACTCCCCTCGTGGGCAGGCACCTAAACGCATCTGACCGGTTTGCATCTACGAAGCTCCTGAAGGACTCTGAAGATTTCTGCAACACAGGAGGTGGGTTCCAGAGGTCTCCGAGGTTGATCTGCGCTCTCAGCAATTCTGAGGCCCGTATCCCTCGTGGGGACCGTGTAACCCGTACCCCCTGTGCACCGTGTACATTTGCAGCAGCATATGCTTTTCGGCGATCCCCGAGGCTGTGCTTTGGGCTACTTGTAGTCCTGACCCCGAGCAGTAATTCCACCGAAGATTTCCGGCCTACACTCCACGAGTGTTCCGTGGGCTGGTATTTAGTGATTCAGCTCGAGGTCCCTTCGCGATCCCTGGTCCGTTGGCCTGTGGGTCCCTGTGAAGGCAACTTTAACTTTCAGTGGGCTTCCCTGGTTGCTCCAGACGTGCCCTGACTCTCCATCGCTTGGAGAGTCCCCAGGACCTTGCTGGTCCTCACAGAAGCATCTTCCCTCTGACCGCGTGGGTTGCTGTTGCCAAGGCTTGTTGGTGTTCAATCCGGACACTGACCCCCGAGCACTCGACATCCTTCGTGGGACAGCTCACCTCCGGACTTTGGTCGTCGTCAGCGCCTCCTGGTCCCCGTGGCTGCAGAGTCATGCTTCACCTCTTCGCACCTGAAGCACCCGGCATCAGTGGGCATTCGTCTATCGTTCCCCTGGTCACTGTGAAGTGACCCAGACTCTGTCCCCTCTGCCTTCAGGGTCTTCTCATCTCCGATCCAGGCTTGGATCACACCGGACACTTCATCTTCACGGCAGCAGCACTTTTCCGCATCACGCCATTGAAAACGACGAAGGTTTCCGACATCACTTGACCCCTATGCACCCGGCTCCTCTGGGATAGGTAACACGGGTACCTCGGTACGCTCAAGGGTGCTGGCCTTGGAACCTTCTATGTTTAGCTGGGTTTGCTTAAAGTCCTCTCCAAAGTGTCCTTAATCTCTAAATTTCCAACAGCGACTTTCTCATAGAGTTGTACGGAGCTCGCGCCTGTGTTCACACACTGCACCCGTCCTCCGTGGGTCCCCTGTGTCACTACTTTGGGTGGTTCCTTGGGGTCCCAGTGATTCTACGTGCTCTAGGCACTGTCTAGTCAAGTCGTGGTTGTTATACCACTTTCTTAGTATATGGTTTGGTCTCCCCCTGGAGCCCACTGTGTATTGTGCCATTTACTGTCGTTCTAGAGATTTAATATTGTGTGCTTTGTTCTCTAATCTCATAAAGAGGTTAGTAGAGAGTGTTTAGGAATAAATACATATATTTTATATATACCTTGTGTGGTTCTCCTTCATTTGGTCACTCAGGAGGTTATATACTGTTGAAACAAGCTGCTTTACATTCCTTCGAGACTTAGCCTGAAGGCTGCTCTCCATAGCTACCACTAGGATAGCTTTCAATAAAGGTTGTCTTTAACCTAATCATCAATAAAGGTCGTTTGGACTGGTGCAAGGTGCCCACTTTAATTAGTGAACAGCATATACCAGGCCAACTTCTCACATTGGTGTGCAGCGGTTGGGATTCAAGCTTGCTATTGTTTTACCAGATAATCTCATTTGAGTGACTAACTGAAAACCACTAAAGGTACTTGGGTACATATAAATCAAGACTAGAATAAAGTAAGTTCTACTGAACTTAGAGTTGGGTAAGTCAAGGGCCTAGCACACCCTTTCTCCAACTCAAGAGAGTTTAGTAGTTCCCACTAGGTTAGGTAGGTGCCACACCACACAACACTAGTATGTCTTCTAGGCCAGAAGCCAGTGGGCCTCTGCCAACTAAGTATGACCATATCTCATTCCAGGAATTGAGAACCATGTGTACATCTAGGAAACTGAAGACAGGGAAAAACCCAAACACTCAACGCCTCCATAGAGGCTTTGCTTTTAGATGACCTCAGAAAGACCCCAGGGTTGATGAGGCAGGCAAGTTGGGTGGGACAGCAGAAGAGGAAAGGCCAGGAAGTTAAAACTTCTATGACCTGGACTCTGATGCTGGCCAGGAGGATCAAACTGATCCTAACCTGGACAATCCAATTCTTCCTGAAGGTGAGGGAGGTGACCTCATGGGCCCTCTCTTTACCCCACCTGGAAGGGTTAACAGTTTACCAAGAAGATCAAGATCTCCTTCTCAGGAATCTAATCATTCTGGTACTTCTGTAGGGAGCTCTGTTTCTCATAGGACCTCTGCTTCTCATAAAAGGGAGTCTTCTTATGAGAAGAAGTGCCAACTGCTTGAGTTTGAGAGCGCTAAGCTCAGGATCAAGAGAGAGCAATTGGCCTTAGATAGGAAATCCCTGGAGCTTCAGAGAGCTTCTCAAAAGTTGGGGCTAGAGCCCCATGGTGGCAGCAACAGTGTCCCTAGAGGTAGAGAACATACTCATGACCATAGGAACCTGAACATGATTGTCCCTCCCTACCAGAGTGGGGATAACATCCACAAATGGATAACTGCACTGGAGAGGGCCTGTAAGGTACAGAGGGTCCCTCAGGAGCAGTGGGCAGCAATCTTGTGGCTCTCCTTTGCAGACAAAGGTAGAGACAAGCTCCTCACTGTTAGAGAAGAGGATGCTGATAATTACAAAGTCTTGAAGAGCGCTCTGATTGATGGGTTTGGCTTAACCACTGATCAAAACAGGATTAAGTTCAGAGATACCCAAAAGGCACAGACTCAAGACTGGGTTGACTTTGTAGATTGTGCTACTAAGGCTCTGGAAGGTTGGATACATGGCAGAAAGGTGCATGACTTTTTAGTATTGTACAATTTGATTATGAGGGAGCAGATCCTTAATAATTGTCAAAACCAGCTTTTACACCAGTACCTGGTGGACTCTGATCTGACCTCTCCCCAAGAATTGGGAAAGAAGGCAGACAAATGGGTCAGAACCAGGGTAAAGCCAAAGAACCAGGGTGGTGACCAGAAGAAAGATTCTTCCAAAAACCAAGAGAAAGGTGGGGATAAATCAAAAGATAAATCCACTACAGGGCCCCAAAAGTCCTCTTCTGGGGGTGGGTCCCAAACTCCTTTCTCCCCTGAAAAGAAACCTTATTGCCATGTCTGTAAGAAGCCTGGCCACTGGAAAAATGACCCAATTTGCCCCAAGGTCAGCAATAAGGAAAATGTTCCTCCCAGCAATACTACCACTCCTCCTGGTACTACAAGTAGTAATCCCCCAGGTGGTGGTAGTGCACCCAAAAAGTTAGGTGGGTTCTCATGGGGAACTGAGGTGGACCATGGTTTAGAAAGGCCCCCCTCACAGGCCTCCTCAGTCTGTGATGGTGGCATGGGATTTGCCACTTTTACGGTCAGTCCTAATTCTTTGGGCAAGTAGACAGGAGCCACTGATAAATGGTCAGAAAGCTTTGGCATTCAGAGACACAGGGGCTAGTGTCACCATGGTGGCAGGGAAACTAGTCCCCCCTCAACAGCTTTTACCTGAGTTTAAGTACCAGGTGACCAACATTGATGGTATTAGAACAGATCATCCCATGGCCATAGTCAATCTCAGCTGGGGAGGGGTCACTGGCCCAAAGAGAGTGGCAGTGTCCCCAAACTTGCCTGTAGATTGCCTGTTGGGCAATGATCTGGAAATTTCAGCCTGGGCTGAAGTTGAATACCAGGCCCATTTAAGAATGTTAGGCCTCCCTGAGAAAGTTGGTGGGGCTCTTAGGGCCTCAGCCCAATCCCAGGGAAATTTTGGAGAGGTGGAACCTGAAAGAATGGCCCACTCTACTCCACAAGAGAGCAGAAGGGTTGAAGAAAAGTCTTCTTCCCCCCGGACTATAGGGAAGGGTCAGCTTCCTCAGGGAACTGATCCTACCCCTAGTGAAGGAACTGCCCCAGAGGTGGTCAGGCCTGGCCTGGCAACACCCCTGATGGCTGGGGACCCTTCCAAGGTGGTACCCAGTCTGGAACAGGTATCCTGCCCCTCTCTACCCTACCTCCATCAGCCTAGGGCTGCAGAGGTCAGGGAGGTCAGTGGACCCCGTAGGGCCCACTGTCCAGAGGAACCCCCTCATCAACAGATTAGGGGCACCCAGGCTAGTAGCCCTAGCCAAGTGAAAATTCCTCAACACACTGAGGGATCCCTCTTACCATTGAATAGGGACCACCCCCAGATGGACTCTATTGGGCAAGGGCAAATCTGGGACCAAGTGGTTCCAAACCTACCCTCTCCCTCTAGTGTTCCAACCAAAGGGACCCAACCCCCAGCTGTAGGCAGCCAGAGGTTGACCCTTAGGGCCAGATACAGCTCAGTCATGGAAAGAAAGGCCTCCATGGTGACCAGTGCTCTGAGGAAGATGAGACCAACTTTATTAGGGCCTCACTTCTCTACTCAGACACCCCACCAGCCTTTTATGTTGCCAAAACACCCTACAGGTAGAAATCCCAACTTTTGGAGACCATCCCATACCCTTAGGGGTAGGGACTGCTTAGTGGACCATAAGACAGGGGGTATTCATGCTAGTGCAGGATCTTCCTTATATGGCCACTTAGTCAATAAAGGCTCAACTGGACAAGGTTAGCCTTATCTCCTTTCGTTTGGGGGGGGTGTTATGTAGGAAGGTGGAATCTGACTGCATGGTTACCCCCACTTTTTTCCCTGGTGTTTTGCTGTTTTTCGACTTAGACTGGGGTCCTGATTAGCAGGACCCAGTCAGACTATCTGCTTTCTCCCTAAATTGGTTGTTCATGTACTTTAGGTACACTCCAGATTGGATTCTGGGGTACCCTTATAAGTCCCTAGTATATGGTATACTATGTACCCAGGGCATAGGTACCCCAGAGGCCTCCCAGGGGCTGCAGCATGTATTATGCCACCCCTGAGAGACCATTTAAAATGACACAACAGGTCTGCTACAGCAGCCTGTGTAAGGTGGTGCATGCACCCCTTACTTAGATATAGGTTCACTATATCTATCCTAATCACTGCACATATAAACCTATCAGTCACCCCTATGGCAGGCCTTATCAATCCTGAAGGCAGGCTGCTGGGTTTTATGTGAGACTGTGCCCCTGCATGAGCAGAGCCCCTCTGCAGCCTTCGGAACCTCTTTTCCGGCGTGGTCTGTGATGCAGCCAACCATATATACTTAAGTGCATTATAACCTCGCGGTAAATGCTAACTTTAAAACGGCTGTATGGAAACATGTCGTGTTTGGTGTCAAACACCTTGGAATCATACCTCCACACCAGTAACTGGTGTGAGAGGTATGATTCCACCCTCCTAGAGGGAGAAATATGACAACACCGGTACACCCGGTACCAGCTTCACAGAGCTCTGGCATCACAAAATGGATGCTGCCAGCAACAGACACGAGTCTGCCCTCCTGCTGCTGGACGAAACTCCGGCAGGGGAAGGTTTGACAATAGGTTTCCTGTCACAGGGAGGTGTGACCACCTCCCAGACAGGCTTTAGTGTATTGGGGCTGGGTGGGTGCACTCTGAGTGTGCTTTGATGTCTGCACTGGGGGCACATTTGATGTCCCTGTGCATAGTCCAGCTCAAACCGGTTGCAGGAGCCATTTGCTCCTGCTCTGGCGCGAAACTGGACAAAGGACATGGGTGTAGCCACACCTCTGTCCTAACCCTCCCATAGGTGGGTCCCCAGAGTTTGTCCCACCCCTTCCTTGGGTATAAAGTAGGAACCCCTGACTACAGGACTTTAGATATTACCTGGACTAAACTCTGCTACAGAAACCAAGTACTTCGACTATCTGCACGACGCTGGATGACTGAAAAATCTCCCTTGGACTAAAGGAGTTACTCCCCTGCTGGGCAGGCACCTAAACGCATCTGACCGGTTTGCATCTACGAAGCTCCTGAAGGACTCCGAAGATTTCTGCAACACAGGAGGTGGATTCCCGAGGTCTCTGAGGTTGATCTGCGCTCTCAGCAATTCTGAGGCCCGTATCCCTCGTGGGTACCGTGTAACCCGTACCCCTGTGCACCGTGTACATTTGCAGCAGCATACGCTTTTCGGCGATCCCCGAGGCTGTGCTTTGGGCTACTTGTAGTCCTGACCCCGAGCAGTAATTCCACCGAAGATTTCCGGCCTACACTCCACGAGTGTTCCGTGGGCTGGTATTTAGTGATTCAGCTCGAGGTCCCTTTGCGATCCCTGGTCCGTTGGCCTGTGGGTCCCTGTGAAGGCAACTTTAACTTTCAGTGGGCTTCCCTGGTTGCTCCAGACGTGCCCTGACTCTCCATCGCTTGGAGAGTCTCCAGGATCTTGCTGGTCCTCACAGAAGCATCTTCCCTCTGACCGCGTGGGTTGCCGTTGCCAAGACTTGTTGGTGTTCAATCCGGACACTGACCCCCCCAGCACTCGACATCCTTCGTGGGACAGCTCGCCTCCGGACTTTGGTCGTCGTCAGCGCCTCCTGGTCCCCGTGGCTGCAGAGTCAAGCTTCACCTCTTCACACCTGAAGCACCCGGCATCGGTGGGCATTCGTCTATCGTGCCCCTGGTCACTGTGAAGTGACCCAGACTCTCTCCCCTCTGCTTTCAGGTTCTTCTCATCTCCGATCCAGGCTTGGATCACACCGGACACTTTTCATCTTCACGGCAGCAGCACTTTTCCGTATCACGCCATTGAAAATGACAAAGGTTTCCGACATCACTTGACCCCTATGCACCCGGCTCCTCTGGGATAGGTAACACGGGTACCTCTGTACTCTCAAGGGTGCTGGCCTTAGAACCTTCTATGTTTAGCTGGGTTTGCTTAAAGTCCTCTTCGAAGTGTCCTTAATCTCTAAATTTCCAACCGCGACTTTCTCATAGAGTTGTACGGAGCTCGCGCCTGTGTTCACACACTGCACCCGTCCTCCGTTTGTCCCCTGTGTCACTAGTTTGGGTGGTTCCTTGGGGTGCCAGCGATTCTACGTGCTCTAGGCACTGTCTAGTCAAGTCGTGGTTGTTATACCACTTTCTTAGTATATGGTTTGGTCTCCCCCTGGAGCTCACTGTGTATTGTCATTTACTGTCGTTCTAGTGATTTAATATTGTGTGCTTTGTTCTCTAATCTCATAAAGAGGTTAATAGAGTGTTTAGTAATAAATACATATATTTTATATATTCCTTGTGTGGTTCTCCTTTCATTTGGTCATTCAGGAGGTTATATACTGGTAAAACAAGCTGCTTTACATTCCTTTGAGACTTAGCCTGAAGGCTGCTCTCCATAGCTACCACTAGGATAACTTTCAATAAAGGTTGTCTTTAACCTAATCATCAATAAAGGTCATTTGGACTGGTGCAAGGTGCCCACTTTAATTAGTGGACAGCATATACCAGGCCAACTTCTCACAACGGTAACGCCCTGGAATTTGTTCAACAGCCTCCGAATGTGCCTCTGCGAAGAACTTCCCATCGTCCTCTCCAAATCCCCTTAACCAAGCAGGCAATCGAAGAAGTGCCACCCAATCCACGCAATCTGGGGTTCTATTCTCACAGGAAAATGGAGGCAGATAATGGATTTAAGGTCATTGAACAAGTTCATCAAATCCCAACCCTTCTGAATGTTGTCACTCCAAGAAATTCTGTTTCTAATGGATACGGGGGACTATGATTTCGCTGGACCTTCTGGACGCATATTTTCACGTTCCCATTCACCCAAAACATTGTCATTTTCTGAGGTTCGAGGTGGCAGGGTGCCATTACCAATTCAGAGTACTACCCTTCGGGCTAAAGTCAGCTCCAAGAGTCTTCACCAAGTGCTTGGATCCAGTGGCGGCTTTTTTACGGCGAGCCGGTCACCAGGTATTCCCTTATGTGGACGACTGGTTGGTCAAGGCCCCATCGCTTCAAGCTGCCAGAAGATCGACGGACGCCTGTGTTTGGCTCTTTCATGCCCTGGGGCTCAAAATCAACCGGGAAAAGTCTTCCCTGGCTCCCTCTAGGCCGATAGTATTTCTAGGAGCAACTCTGGACACTACGCTCTCAAAAGCATTTCCCACAAAAGAAAGAATTTTACGGCTGCAAAGGACACTGAAGGGTCTGTCCGCAAAAAAAGTGCGTTTCAGTAAGGACATACAAGTCAATGCTAGGGATGATGTCATCCTGTATACCGCTGAATCCGCACTGTCACCTAAGGATGAGGCCTCTCCAAGAGGAGCTCGACGCTCAATGGATGCAATCTCGAGGCTCATTCGAAGACGTCATATCAATTACCCCGATGATGGTTTCAGCAATGTCCTGGTGGACAGTCAGGGACCATCTTTCCCAAGGCCTCTCTTTCCTCACGACAAAGCCAAAGTTGGTTATGACATCGGATGCTTCCATGGACGGATGGGGTGCCCACCTGCAATAATTGCAAATCCACGGAAGATGGTCGGCTCAGGAAGCACAGTATCACATAAATCTCTTGGAACTCAAGGCGGTTTTTCTGGGCCTCCAAACATTCCTGCCAAGAATCAGGAAGTCATCGATCCTGATTCGCACGGACACCACCACCACCATGTTCTTTCTGCTGAAGCAAGGTGGGACAAGATCTCAGGCACTCTCAATCCTGGCCCAGCAAATCTGGGAATGGCTGATAGCCCACGAAATATCGATACAGGTTCAGCATGTGCCAGCAGTCCAAAACGATTGGGCCGATTCCCTCAGCAGGGACACTAGGCAGTGTCACGAGTGGGAGCTAAACAACGAACAGTTGCAAAGGGTTTTTCGCTGCTGGGGGTCTCCAACCCTAGATCTGTTCGCTACATCACTCAATAAAAAATGCAGATTCTTCGCCAGCAGGTTCCTTTAGCCAGGCTCTCTAGGGAATACCTTCCACTTCTCTTGAAAGGGAGCGTTCGCCTACGCATTCCCTCCGTTTCCTCTCATTCCAAAGGTTCTGCAAAAGATCAAACGGGAGCCCTGCCGTGTCATCCTAATCGCCCCGGCGTGGGAGCGACAGTACTGGTTCACAGAGCTGTTTCGCCTATCAAGGTTTTCTCCAATTCTCTTCCAACCAAAAGAAAATCTACTCTCTGAGCCAGGGTCAAGTGGTTCATCCTCAAGTCCGCACACTCCACTTGTCGGCTTGGTTCCTCATCACACAGAGTTCAGACAATTAGCGATTTCTGGGGAATGTCAGACAATACTACAGAATGCTCGAGCTCCATCTACGGTCAAATGTTACTCGGCCAAGTGGAAAAGATTCTTTATATGGTATACCGCGCACTCTTCCGATCCCCTTTCTTCGCCGCCTGAGGACGTTTTGCCTTATCTCTTATCTCTTGCCAAGGCTGGTCTGGCACATGTGTCCATCAGAATGCACTTAGCGGCAATCTCCAGGTACAGACGACGTTCTGGTTGTTTGTCCCTGTGGTCTAATAGACTGATAAAAGAGTTCATAGGAGGACTTCTCAGGCTCTATCCTCCAGTAAGACCTCCTCCAGTGCTGTGGCAATTAAATACTGTCCTGTTGCAGCTTATGAAATCACTGTTTGAACCTATTCACAAGTGCGACTTAAAGTACCTCTCTTGGAAGGTGGCATTCCTGTTGGCCATCAAATCAGCTAGACGCATTAGTGAAATTCAAGCCTTCACATCAATGGAGCCTTACCGGCAATTCTTTCCGGATTAAGTAATTCTTCGTACAAACCCATCTTTTATTCCCAAGGTGCCTTCTGCATTTCATTTAAATGAGCCAGTGGTTTTGCCCTCTTTCTTTTCAGCTCCTTCTTCGCCAACTGAGAGTGCACTCCATTCTCTGAACACTAAACGATGTTTAAAATTCTACTTGCAAAGGACTCAACCTTTCAGAAAATCTCAGTTACTCATTGCCTACTCTGCCCCTAGGAAGGGTCAGGCTTTGACGCGGGCGTCTATCGCTCGCTGGGTCTCATCGGCTATTCTCTTTTGTCATGAGGGGGCTGGCAGCCCTCTGGTTGCCAAGGCCACAGCGCACTCAACACGTAAGGTGGCAGCCTCCTCCGCCCTATTCGCTTGAGTGTCCATGCCTGATATCTGCAGGGCGTCGACATGGGTGAGCGTCCATACCTTCACAAAGCATTACTGCCTAGATGCCTGGTAGAAGGTGGATGTGGCAGTTGGTCAAGCTACTTTGCGACATTTATTCGCATATGGTATGATCTTCTAAATTTCTTCTCTGCAATAGAAGTGTACTGTTGTTATGATAGTATTTTATATGTTCTTGAATATGTTTCTATTTTATGTTTTAGCATATATATGCATTATTGTGAGTTCATGTTAGATGCTCTTTATGATTACCATAAGTGGTTACGTTTTGGGTCGCATGGTGGGATGGTTCACCTTACCCGCCCCTCTGACCCTCTGGTACTGCTTACTATTCTGATTCAAGCATGTGAATCTATAAAAGATACAATACTGGAGAAAAGACAAGTTACTTACCTGTACACTGTGGTTCTCCAGGATTGATATCTTTTATAGATTCACATGCGACCCTCCCTCCTCCCCTTTTCAGGTTCACCTTCCATACCTCTTTTATTACCTTGTGGCACTCGTGCTCGAAATCTGAGGTATGGTGGCCCTGCAAGGGAAGGAGATTCTATGGTCTACGTTCTGATTGGCTGGAGTTTGGATGTTTTATAACAATGGTAATAGGTTGCTAAAGCTAGTGAATTCTTATGGGCATTTGAATGTTAAAGTTTTAATACTGCTATTTTATTGTTACCGTGGGACTCCCACCATGACAACGGGGAAGATTCAAGCATGTGAATCTATAAAAGATATCAATACTGGAGAACCACAGTGTACAGGTAAGTAACTTGTTTTTTATGGCTTTTAAGCCTCATAAGTCATACAAAGGCAAACCAATCCTAGGAGGGACTCCCCTTGAGAGAGTTAGCACTTTTGAGTATTTAAGAGTCAGACTTGCAGAGAAAATGACCTGGAAACCCCACTTAGCAAAGATGGTTCTGAGCCACAAGTGCATCACAGGGTCATTAGGGAAAGAACACTGCTCCTCTCACAGCAGACCTGTTGCCTCTGCTCTACAGGCTTATGACTCAAAAGCTGTTAGCTCTGCCTTGTATGGGGCAGAGCTTTGGGGTTTTGACAAGATAACCGAGCTCACTAGATCAGCGCATAAATTCCTAAGGAATCTAGTGATGCTGCCTCAAAGCACCCCACTTTCCCCTCTAATGTTGGATATGGGCCGACGTCCTATTAGCAATGTTGTTAAGCTCCGTCCTCTGTTGTTCTGGGCCAAACTTCGGAGGACCCCGGAGCTACTGCCTTATGCTGAAGCCCTGACAGAGGTCATCAGTTAGGATACCTCTAACAAGGTGGGGTGGAGAAGAAATGTAAGGGAAATCGTGGCTGACGTAGGGCTTCAGAAAGCCTGGGAAAAATCTGATTCACCCCTGCTCCAAAAAGACACAATAAAGCGACATTATTGTGAATGGGTTGCAAAACAAAATTACATCAGGCCCGACCAGGGGAGACTCACCTCAGAATTTCTACTGCGCAAACAAGTCAGATTCCTGGAACCTTACCTCGATTTAATCCAGGTACCCCAAGATAGGAAACTCTTCATCCAATTCAGGTTTGGCACTCTCCCTGTGAATGAGGTATCATCCAAGTGGCACACCAATGATCCAAGATTAAGCAACTGCCCAGGATGCAAGGCACCCGTGGAGTATGTAGCCCACGTGCTGTTCGCATGTCCAGCCTATGTGCGCCCAAGACTAAAATGGATAAAAACCTATCTGCCAGCAATTGGGCACGCGGAGTTACCGGGAGGCCTTGCGTATCCTTAAAACTGATACTAGACCACTTTTTGTCTGTGCAGTTGCCAAGTTCCTCAGCCACTCGTGGGGCATTAGGAGGAAGGTACTGGAGAGAAGAGGTACAGAACATAGTGGGTTGGTTTCTAGCACTTAACTTGCCCCAGGCACCAAGCATTTTTGCCCACGGTAATGTGCTTACTAGCAGAGGCATTGCACAAGCACTTTATTGCTCACAGTAGACAAGTTGACCTAACACACTGGTCATATAATCAGAGGTCTCATCGTGTAAATATCTTGTAATGAGATCACGGGGCATTTTATTCATTTTTAAAATCTTTACTGCAAGAATGCACTTTTAGGATGAACTGATTTTACTCTCATTATGATAAGCGGATTCTCTTTTAAGGCCCGCATGCTGGACTTATTCTTAAGCTTGAGTAGGTTCCAACACTGGCAGAGAGTGTCTTGTGCGGAAACTGGATGATGGACTGTGCTCTGACAACCACTCAATTGTTTGCACGCTGTAAAACCCCTGTCCCTGCATAAGGATGAACTTGTGTGCATTTTATGACAGGTATTTTATGAACTGTTCATATTTTATATTTTTTTAACTATATCATATTGTGGAAATGTGCTTTTTGATGAGCAAACTGGTGCAGGGGTCACCCTTCTCGTGTCCACGGGTCCATAGACCAACAAAATAGAGATTGGCACTGAAGCTGGAATTCAAATGACAAGTTTATTAATCACTCATGAGTGGGACTACGTCCACACAGCACTCTCGTGCTGCCTGAGGTAGTACACTGAAGTCACAGACCATGGTGCTTATATACAGAGTTTGTTGCAGAGTAAGCATGTAGTTACAAATAGAAGGTACAAGCATACACAGGAATAACTACCTACAAACATGGGCAGATGGGAGATCACTTAGTCAGCAGAGTGGGAGGGGAACAGAACTGTTTACATCAGCAAAAAACAGTTGACAGTTATATCTTTAGCCAGGTGCATTCTAGCAGCTACAGGCCTTTGCTCAGCACATTGCTTTTAGCTCAGTACAGAAGGAGTTAACTAGAGTTGATGACACAAGCAGAATAGAAGGGCAAGCAACAGTGAAGACGGAAGAATTACATAGCTAACAAAATGGATGCCACAAACAAGATGGCTTCAGCCTATGCTAACAGAAATTATTTCAGATTTCCACAGATGACCCTTTTAGCATATGCTGAAGACCTCTTCTAGGCTTTATCAGGAGTACGGAAAATATCATGTACATCTATCTGCATTAATTCATTAATTTCTTGATCACTTGCTAATCGGGCATTTACATTCTTAACATTTTGTTTAGTCGGTATACACGAGGTGCAAGTAGAAACACAAAGGGAACAAAGCATTGGGCCGCATTGAATACATAGGCAACAAGTGAAAAGAATAGCAAGAAATATACATAAGGCTGACAATAGCTTCCAGCCCCATACATTAAACATGTTCCATAGCCATCCAGTCAAAGTCCAAGTTCCTGAATCCTGATGGATTTCAGTGGCTATTTTGTGCAACTTGGAAATTGCATCAAAAACAGAAGGGGCGTGGTAAGGGATATAGACACAGCAGCTACTCCCGATGATGCGACATGCTCCACCACGGTCGGCCAGGATGACATCAAGGACCATCCTATTTTGGAGCGCCACAATTCTCGCAATTTGTAGTTCTTCTGTGATGTTTCCAAGCGCCATTGCTGTCTGATTGGTTACAGCCTCTACAACACGTGTCAAGCGTCTTATTTTTCTACTGTTTAAGGCCGCACCAACAAAGAAGAATAGTCCCAAATTAAAGTCAATATACTGCTGTAGTGCAGTATCAGTTTGATCCACCTCATCATTGTTTATTGTCCTTTTGAATCTGTTCTTGGAAATGTCATTATACAGTTTATAGTCTTTATGGTAGGATGCAGGTGCCAAAAACACAGGTGGAAGCAAGGACACGTAACAGCTTCCTGACCAACCAATAGGTAGATGGTAATAACCTTTACTTCCGCGAATAAAATAGGTGTTGTGTGAGGACAAAAAGCTGCTATTCATTCCAGTAATGTTCAATACTAAAGTACAGTCACTTTTTCCCACAGGAATACTGCCAATACTGCTCACACAGAGATCCGCTCGAGCTCTAGTAACAGCAATAACAGGAGGCCCATTCCCCTTAGTTGTTCGAGTGTTAGGGAAAACATAGTGTATGGAGGAATTTCCTCGTCGATACTCCATTTCCCACACAGTTCCTCTAGCTTGTGGATCTCCTTCCTCATCGGGGTAACAAACTTTATTCAACTGAGCGTTTAGTCCACCTACATCAGCATAAATAATATTAGCAACTTCAGACGCCCACAACAAGGCAAACCAGACTCTGCAGGAGCCATTATGTGAAAACGGCAAGGGAATAAAAGGCGTTCCTCCCTTTTTCTGATGAGCTGGCATCATTCTACGTACTCAGCAATTGGTAACGTTCGTGGCATTGTGTGTATGGTGCAACATTTGGATGAAAGTGTTATTGAGGTAGGACATTCTGTGCTTCTGCTCATGATAAGGAAGAGTAAAATAATGATGTTCAATTGGGACAGGAGTAGTAGTAGTCAGTAAATTTCGGACAGGAGCTACTTCCCCTACAATCCATGTTATTATAGCAACAATAACAATAGTCAAAGTAAATCCAGTAGCAATTATTGTTCTTTTGCTACAAACTCTTGCAGCAGTTGGTTTCTTCTCCTTAGACATATTCATTTCGTCGACAAACAACAAAGCAGATGGTGCCCTAAGGTCCTGGGCAGGCGTTGATTTCTTCACTAACGTTGAGACGAGTAGTCACTAAAAGACTACCCCCCTTTGTAGTTGGGCTTTAACTACCCAGGACAGTGGCTCAAACAGTCTCTTTCAATGAAATGTCTTTCTTCCTGAGTCGAAGCTGATATCGAGATGTACCAGGAATCGTGTGGTCCGGGAAGACTTCCTCAGGTCCTTCAGGTGACACAGCTTGTCCTTTCTCGGTGACCAGGATATCGCGGTGATCTGCCAACACAGCTGGGCTCACTAGGTCTTGCAACACTTTTCGGCAGTGTGTCGCATAAATCCAGTTTTTCCGGTTCGTCACTCGAACTGCAGTCCTGGTAGCCAGTAGTACCTGCTCCGGTCCTCGCCACCTCGGTGCTAGGGAGCTGGTCCTCTGGAATGACTTTACGACCACAAAGTCACCAGGCCGTAAACAATGGCCCTCACCTTGCGACCTGTCTGGAAGAGTCTCCCGAACCTGTTGATAAATAGAAGACAAACTGTCAGTCAACTGAGACAAATAGTCATTCATCAATACATAGGGTACATCATGTATAGGGCGTGGCTTAGGAATCCCCCAAATATTAATTGGCCTTCCAAAAACCAGCTCATACGGTGTGAGGCCAGATCGTGTATGTGGTATCGATCTAATGGATAGCAATGCTAAGGGCAATGCATCAGGCCATTTCAAAGATGTGGAAGCCTGTATATTAGCCAATTTTAATTTCAAAGTGGAGTTGTAACGTTCCACTAATTCTGCTGGTTGTGGGTGAAAAGCAGCATGAAACTTCTGCTTAATTCCCAATCCTTTCATGAGATACTCAACAACTTGCCCAATAAAATGGGGTCCGTTGTCACTCCAAAAACTCGGCAAATGCCGAATCGGGGAAAGAACTCCTTTAAGAGCACCTTTGCTGTCGTAAGAGCTGTATTATCCTTAGTAGCGTATGCTTCCACCCATTTACTGAAAGCGCAAACCACTACTAAGACATACTTTAGATTGTTACAGCGCTCAAGCTGGATGTAATCCATTTGCAGGACCTCAAAATGTGCAGTTGGTATTGCAAACCCTCCTGTTGGAGTTCGTGTTCCCTTTCCAGGATTATACTGGAGACAGATCAGACAGGATCTCTGGATGATCCCAAACTTGCATAAGTTGCTTTGCTATTGAGGATGCTCCAACATGTGCCAGCCCATGTGCCATGTGAATCATAGGATGTAAATAGGCTGCGGGTAACTTCCATTTTGTCATTTCTTTATTCCTCCAACAGCCCTCGTCATCCAATGTTCCCTCCTTGGACCATTGGTCTAAATCATGGGTACTCACAAACTTTCTCTCGGGGGCCAAATTTACAGTGTGGTTTGTGGCCGAGGGCCGCACCGGTGGGTCAGTGGGGGAGGGGGGCGGGGCTAGAGCAAAAAAGATAACTATGACCATGAGGTCGAACACAGGCCCCTGCAGCGGACGCCTTCATCCACTGAGCCACCAGACCCAGCATACACACATCTCTCTCTCTATCTATCTCTCTCTCTCTCTCTCTGTCTCCCTCCTTCTCTCTCTGTCTCCCTCCCTCTCTCTATCCCTCCCTCCCTCTCTCTCTCTCTCCGTCTCCCTCCCTCTCTCTCTCCCTCCCTCTCTCTCTCCCTCCCTCTCTGTCTCCCTCCCTCTCTCTGTCTCCCACCCTCTCTCTCCCTCCCTCCCTCTGTCTGTCTCCCTCTGTCTGTCTCCCTCTGTCTGTCTCCCTCTGTCTGTCTCCCTCTGTCTGTCTCCCTCTGTCTGTCTCCCTCTGTCTGTCTCCCTCTGTCTGTCTCCCTCTGTCTGTCTCCCTCTCTGTCTCCCTCTCTGTCTCCCTCTCTGTCTCCCTCTCTGTCTCCCTCTCTGTCTCCCTCTCTGTCTCCCTCTCTCTGTCTCCCTCTCTCTGTCTCCCTCTCTCTGTCTCCCTCTCTCTGTCTCCCTCTCTCTGTCTCCCTCTCTCTGTCTCCCTCTCTCTGTCTCCCTCTCCTCTGTCTCCCTCTCTCTGTCTCCCTCTCCTCTGTCTCCCTCTCTCTGTCTCCCTCTCCTCTGTCTCCCTCTCCTCTGTCTCCCTCTCCTCTGTCTCCCTCGCTCTGTCTCCCTCGCTCTGTCTCCCTCGCTCTGTCTCCCTCGCTCTGTCTCCCTCGCTCTGTCTCCCTCGCTCTGTCTCCCTCGCTCTGTCTCCCTCGCTCTGTCTCCTCGCTCTGTCTCCCTCGCTCTGTCTCCTCGCTCTGTCTCCCTCGCTCTGTCTCCCTCGCTCTGTCTCCCTCGCTCTGTCTCCCTCGCTCTGTCTCCCTCGCTCTGTCTCCCTCGCTCTGTCTCCCTCGCTCTGTCTCCCTCGCTCTGTCTCCCTCGCTCTGTCTCCCTCGCTCTGTCTCCCTCGCTCTGTCTCCCTCGCTCTGTCTCCCTCGCTCTGTCTCCTCGCTCTGTCTCCTCGCTCTGTCTCCTCGCTCTGTCTCCCTCGCTCTGTCTCCTCGCTCTGTCTCCCTCGCTCTGTCTCCCTCGCTCTGTCTCCCTCGCTCTGTCTCCTCGCTCTGTCTCCCTCGCTCTGTCTCCCTCGCTCTGTCTCCCTCGCTCTGTCTCCTCGCTCTGTCTCCCTCGCTCTGTCTCCCTCGCTCTGTCTCCTCGCTCTGTCTCCCTCGCTCTGTCTCCCTCGCTCTGTCTCCCTCGCTCTGTCTCCCTCGCTCTGTCTCCTCGCTCTGTCTCCCTCGCTCTGTCTCCCTCGCTCTGTCTCCCTCGCTCTGTCTCCCTCGCTCTGTCTCCTCGCTCTGTCTCCCTCGCTCTGTCTCCCTCGCTCTGTCTCCCTCGCTCTGTCTCCCTCGCTCTGTCTCCCTCGCTCTGTCTCCTCGCTCTGTCTCCTCGCTCTGTCTCCCTCGCTCTGTCTCCCTCGCTCTGTCTCCCTCGCTCTGTCTCCCTCGCTCTGTCTCCCTCGCTCTGTCTCCCTCGCTCTGTCTCCCTCGCTCTGTCTCCCTCGCTCTGTCTCCCTCGCTCTGTCTCCCTCGCTCTGTCTCCCTCGCTCTGTCTCCCTCGCTCTGTCTCCCTCGCTCTGTCTCCCTCGCTCTGTCTCCCTCCCTCTGTCTCCCTCCCTCTGTCTCCCTCCCTCTGTCTCCCTCCCTCTGTCTCCCTCCCTCTGTCTCCCTCCCTCTGTCTCCCTCCCTCTGTCTCCCTCCCTCTGTCTCCCTCCCTCTGTCTCCCTCCCTCTGTCTCCCTCCCTCTGTCTCCCTCCCTCTGTCTCCCTCCCTCTGTCTCCCTCCCTCTGTCTCCCTCCCTCTGTCTGTCTCCCTCTGTCTGTCTCCCTCTGTCTGTCTCCCTCTGTCTGTCTCCCTCTGTCTGTCTCCCTCTGTCTGTCTCCCTCTGTCTGTCTCCCTCTGTCTGTCTCCCTCCGTCTGTCTCCCTGTCTCCCTCTGTCTCCCTGTCTCCCTCTGTCTCCCTGTCTCCCTGTCTCCCTCCCTCTGTCTCCCTCCCTCTGTCTCTCCCTCCCTCTGTCTCTCCCTCCCTCTGTCTCTCCCTCCCTCTGTCTCTCCCTCCCTCTGTCTCTCCCTCCCTCTGTCTCTCCCTCCCTCTGTCTCTCCCTCCCTCTGTCTCTCCCTCCCTCTGTCTCTCCCTCTCTCTGTCTCTCCCTCTCTCTGTCTCCCTCTGTCTGTCTCCCTCTGTCTGTTGCCCTCTGTTTCCCTCTCTCTCCCTCTGTTTCCCTCTCTCTCCCTCTGTTTCCCTCTCTCTCCCTCTTTCCCTCTCTCTCCCTCTGTTTCCCTCTCTCTCCCTCTGTTTCCCTCTCTCTCCCTCTGTTTCCCTCTCTCTCCCTCCCTCTGTCTCTCTCCCTCCCTCTGTCTCTCTCCCTCTCTCTCCCTGTCTCCCTCTGTTTCCCTCTCTCTCCCTCCCTCTGTCTCTCTCCCTCTCTCTCCCTGTCTCCCTCTCTGTTTCCCTCCCTCTGTCTCCCTCCCTCTGTCTCCCTCCCTCTGTCTCCCTCCGTCTGTTGCCCTGTCTCTCTCTCTCTCTCCCTCTGTCTCCCTCCCTCTGTCTCTCTCTCTCCCTCTGTCTCCCTCCCTCTGTCTCTCTCTCTCCCTCTGTCTCCCTCCCTCTATCTCCTTCCCTCTATCTCCCTCTGTCTCCCTCTGTCTGTCTCCCTCTCCCTCCCTCTGTCTCCCTCCCTCTGTCTCCCTCTCTGTCTCCCTCCCTCTGTCTCCCTCTGTCTGTTGCCCTCTGTCTCTCTCTCTCTCTCCCTCTGTTTCCCTCTGTCTCCCTCTGTCTGTCTCCCTCTTTCCCTCCCTCTCCCTCTGTCTCCCTCTCTGTCTCCCTCCCTCTGTCTCCCTCTCTCTCCCTCTGTCTGTCTCCCTCTCCCTCCCTCTCCCCCTGACTCCCTCCCTCTGTCTCCCTCTCTCTCTCCCTCTCCCTCCCTCTCTCTGTCTCCCTCTCTCTCTCTCCCGCTCCCTCTCCCTCTCCCTCTCCCTCTCTCTGTCTCCCTCCCTCTCGCTGTCTCCCTCCCTCTGGCTGTCTCCCTCCCTCTGGCTGTCTCCCTCCCTCTGGCTGTCTCCCTCCCTCTGGCTGTCTCCCTCCCTCTGGCTGTCTCCCTCCCTCTGGCTGTCTCCCTCCCTCTGGCTGTCTCCCTCCCTCTGGCTGTCTCCCTCGCTCTGGCTGTCTCCCTCGCTCTGTCTCCCTCGCTCTGTCTCCCTCGCTCTGTCTCCCTCGCTCTGTCTCCCTCGCTCTGTCTCCCTCGCTCTGTCTCCCTCGCTCTGTCACCTCACCCCGAGTGTGTGTCAGCCCGGGCTGGGCTGAGACAGCTTCCCGGGCACACACACAGCCGCACCCGAGTACTTCACAGGTCTTTAAAAGACCATTCACTTGTTAATGAGGCTTTGTTGTATTTCACCTCTTCTTAGCGCCCTGCATCTCCACTCCGAGTGGAGATGCAGGAGAGGTGAAATACAACAAAGCCTCATTAACTAAGTGAATGGTTTTAAAGAATCGCCCGGCCCCCATAGAGCGCTGCTGCAACCGTCGGTGTTTGCGGACACTTTAAAAAAAAACAAAAAAAAAAAAACACAGGTAGGATAGCTGCAAGGTCCGCGGTCCGCCAAGGAAGGCTTGCCGGGCCGCTGGCGGCCCGCGGGCCGTACTATGAGTACCCGTGGTCTAAATCATCAACAGAAGCAGATTGCTGCATGTCCAGCACCTCTTGCCTGGCATCATGCCAACGTTCAGCCTGTGACTTAACTACATACATAGATGTGGTACTTCGCTGCATTGCAGTCTCACGAGCTGTGCAATCCGCAAAGGCATTGCCTGCTCCTATTTTATCAGTCACTTTCTTGTGTGCACTACATTTAACAATTGCCACTTTCTTAGGATAGGTCAAGGCAGTAAGGAGATTATGTACTAATTCCCCATGCACTATTTGTGTCCCATGTGAAGTGAGAAAGCCTCTTTCTTTCCAAAGTTGCCCGAAGTTATGAGCCACGCCGAAGGCGTATTGGCTATCAGTGTAAATGTTGACAAGCAACTCTGTACTAAGCTCACATGCTCTTGTCAGTGCCATCAACTCGGCTGCTTGAGCTGACTTCTGTGGGATACGAGCTGTCTCAACTACTGTCTGAAGTGTTGTAATTGCATAAGCAGCAGATGTAGTGCCATCAGGCAATTTCAGGCAGGATCCATCAACCCACAATTCCCCATCAACACTAGAAAGAGGTGTATCTTGTAGGTCAACACGACGCTTTGTGTGTTCTTCAGTAAGGGATATACAATCATGTAACTCTTGTGACTGAGACTCAGTAGCTGGAAATGGCAATAATGTAGCAGGGTTCAGAGTCAAACATCTTTTTAACGTGATATGAGGGGCCTAAAGTGTCAATTCATATCCTGTCAAGCGAGCACTAGTCAGATGCTGTGTTTTTGTTTGATTTAACAAGGCATCAACTGAATGGGGTACTAACACAAGCAATCTATGTGACAAGACTATTCCCTCGCTCTGACGTATGGACACAGCCGTTGCCGCCACCGCTCGAAAACAACCAGGCAGCGCGCGGGCAACTGGATCAAGGACAGCTGTGAAATATGCACAAGGACGTTGTTTATCACCGTGTGTTTGTGTTAAAACTGAGAGAGCGCAACCTTCCCTCTCGTGTACATAGAGTGTGAAGGTCTTAGTGTAGTCTGGAGTTCCTAATACTGGTGCAGAACAAAGAGCTTGACGTAACTGTTGAAAGGCATCCTGGCACTCAGTAGTCCATGGGAGAGGCATCAGAGTGTTTTTAGTCAAAAGGGCCAACAAGGGTTTAATAATGTGAGAAAAGCTAGGGTTCCACTGCCTACAAAAAGAAGTAAGGCCAATCAGTGCACGGACATCCTTCTGAGTACGGGGCACGGGAGTGTCTAAAATAGTTTGAATGCGATCTGGTGTGAGTGCACATCCCTCCTTAGACAGGAGGTGACCTAAATAGTTAACCTGCTGTCTACAAAATTGCAGTTTCTTTCTAGAGACTTTGTGATGACGAGAGGCAAGAAATAACAATGACAGTGTTCCTTCTTTACACTGTTCAGGGGTATCAGCAGCCAACAAGATGTCGTCGACATATTGAATAAGAGCCACCCCTTTCGGTACAGGAAAAGAATCAAGCTGCCTTTTCAACGCCTGACTATAAATGCTAGGACTCTCTGTATACCCTTGTGGAGCTCTACAGAACCTGAATGATCTATTATTCAAAGTGAAGCCAAACAAATAACGGCTGTCAGGGTGAATAGGTATTGAGAAAAATGCATTCTTTAAATCAATTACACTAAATGTAGTGGCAGTAGGAGGAACCATGGTGAGAAGTGTCGTGATATCAGAGACTACCGGGTATTGGGGCACCACGTTTATTAACCTCTCGTAAATCTATAATAAATCCGTAAATTTTAGTATCAGTGTCTTTTTTCAAAATAGGAAGGATAGGACTATTACAAATGTTATAGGGGACTTCTTCCACAACCCCCACCTTGATCAAATCCTGAACAATGAGTGTTAATGCTTCTTCGCCTTCCCGAGATATTTTATATTGGGGCAATCGAAGCAATGAAGCACCTTCATTCACTTGAATATGCACTGGTGGAATAACCATATGTCCCACATCGGTATCTGATGTAGCCCACAAAGTACTAGGTAAAGATGCCAAAGCGATATCTTCTTTGATGAGATGAGACCTCTCAACCATTGGATAATTATCATTTAAGATAACACGCACACTTTCTGGGGAACAACGTATTGTAGCACGAAAATGTTTAAGCATATCAATGCCCACAATATTATTTGGCATGTTAGGGGAAAGCAGAAATGGACATGCTGCAGTAAATTTATCAAGACTAAATGCAAGTGGCTGTGACCGTGGGCTAGGTGTAGGTGTCCTATCGAATCCTATCGATGTTATCATTGCGCCAGACAGGGGAGCCCTAGGAACCAATCTTTTAGACAGAGCACTATGAGTAGCTCCTGTATCAACCAGAAACCGATAAGTGGAACCCAAGACATTTGCAGCAACATAAGGACCCTTCTGATCTACTGGGACCTCAACCGGTTCCTTACCCCATCCTAGGCATTCCTATGCATAATCAGAATCCGCAAGACCATCAGCCGAATAATCAGACATTTGATATTGATTTAGTCTATCAAAGGTATTAGAATAATTTGGCCCATGTTCAACTGCCTCAAATCTGGGACGATTGCCCATGCCTCCCCTATTTCCTGAATTCCCTGGGCGCCCTCTCATATTTCCTCTACCTCGTTGGTACTGCTAACCTCGCAAAAGGGAGCAAAAGACACACAATTGATGGACGGAATGCAGAACAAATCAAAACATTCACCCCCAGTCAAGAGATCTGGGTTAAATCCATCATTCTTTTGCTCACCATGCCACCCCAGTTTAGACCTGGCCATATGCAAATCAGTCTTGACCCTGTGCCTCATGGGAACAGTCCAGCCCGAACTGCCAAGCCAGGTCCTCCCTGGACCGGAAACAAGCATCCTAGGACCGGTTTCGGGGTTTCACCCCTCTTTAGCCAGGATAGCTTGATTCCAGTGGCACAGTGAGCCCGGGACCCACGTCTGGGCATACCCGGCGCACTTAGGGCGAGGAACGTGCTCTCCATGCCACTGGAGTCAAGCTATCCTGGCTGATGAGGGCTGAAAGCCCGAAACCGGTCCTAGGATGCTTGTTTCCAGTCCAGGGAGGACCTGGCCTGGCAGTTCGGGCTGGACTGTTCCCATTGGGCGCAGGGTCAAGACTGATTTGCATATGGCTGGGTCCAAACTGGAATGGCATGGTGAGCAAAAAAACGATGGATTTAGGCCCAGATCTTTGTACTGGGGTGAATGTATGACATTGTTCTGCATTCTTCCATCAATTGTTGTTTTGCAGACCTCGCAAAAGGGGGCACTCAGAACGCCAATGTCCAATCTCTTTACAATAAGCACACTGATCAGAAGACCAAGTTGACTGAGAGAAAGGGGGTACACCAGGTGTATATACTGCACGTCCACCTCTACCACCACCTCTGAATGGTGGACCATATACTTGAGCCAACATAACTTTTGTTTTTAAATCCTTAACCTTCTTATCCTCTTTGCTTCCAATTCCTGACGCTCATAATACTGGGCCATAGTCAAAAAGGGAGACTAGGGAAGACGTAGTCCACGAACTCTCGCTGGCCTTAAGGCGACTAGCTATTTCTGGCAACATGTTAGCGACAAATTTGTCGACGAACAGATGTTTACCCGTGTCATCTGTCAAGGACTGCCCACTAAAGTCATGGAAGGTCTCTTCAAATCGTGTAAAGAAATCAGAAACTGACTCATCCGCTTTCTGTTTACAAGACGCTAACGTAGTCCAATCTATTTTCTTAGGGGGTATATAAGAGTTTTCAACTTAGTCACAATCGCTTTGGGAAGATCTAATATCTCCTGTTGTGGTTTCTGCGCAGGCTCTCTAGCCGCATCTATTTCTTCTAAATGCACCCAAGTATCACCATATGCTACATTATCATCTATTTTCCGTATTGTTCTCCACATATCAGGGGGCAAAATAAGTCCAAAAAACATATCAATATCTGGGAGAGTCATAGTACAGGAGCTAATGGCTCCTTCTACTTCCTCATAGAAAGCAGCAGGATTTTTCCGCGGATCGGGCAAAGCGGCTTTAAGAGCCATAACATCTGCCCTACTCCAAGGGGTATAAACCCAATTATAAATAAAATACCCTTTCGCATCATCTGAAGTCTTATCTTCATTTGTTCCCGTACCCTTTGGAGGAACATACAAAGGCGCAGCTTCACGCATTGGTCGTATACCAACTTCAGCACTACTAGATCCATTATTTGTCTCTGAAGTTTCTACTATCTGCGCTGGGGTTTGAGCTACTTGTACAGTTTTAGTTTTACTAGCTTCTTTTTTCTCCGCTTTTAAGCGAAATGTTTCATCTCGTAATTTAACCACTCGCCTAATTAAATCAGGTATGTTTGAACAAAGGAAAGTTCCATCACTCAATTGTTTATAATCAGAATTTATATCAGTAGGCTCTACGTTTTTAGAAAGGTCTCTAAAATTAAGTATAACTTCCCAAGCAAACTTCTCTGCAAAATATAACTGTTCTAAATCTTTGCACTGCTGAACCATTGCTACAAGATCGGAAGGAAGAGTTTTCTTACGGGCTTCTGAACGAACAGTGGATCTAATGGTGGCTTTTTCATCAGTAGTTAAAGTAGAGCGAGTCTGTCGCCCATCTTGCTTATCTATATCTTTATCGTCGGAAGAATGATGGTCTTTATCGGAAGGATCCTCCTCAGGGGCAGAGGGAAATTTATACGGGGGCGGAGGTCGATCTAATAAGATGGAATCATCTTGAGGTTTATTAAGCATGGGATTAAGGGGGCGCCTAATAGGGTACTGGCCAGTTACCTCTAAACGACGCTCCCTCTCTTCTTTTTCTTTTATTTCCTTCATCTCCTTATTTTTTAATTCTAACGCTTTTTGATATATCGTTTTTCGTTGTTCTTTCTCTGCTATAGCTGCTTCTCTATTTGCTCTTTCATTCACTTCTTTCTCCCACATTTGTACATATCTTGTTGACTTTTTTGTTAAACAAACACTGTTCTACATATTGAATCTTTTTAAAGTCAAATGACCCATTCACAGGCCATTGGAGATCAGGATCCTTTTTCGTAATTTGTTCCACAGTGTACTATACATTATGGAAGAAATACCGTATTTAATATACATATGTCTATTAGGTGTTCCCTCTAAGGGAGCCGGCTGACTTCTTTCTAAATCCATTTTGTTACCACCAAGACAGCAACACAACCTACGGAGTGTGCTGGAAACAGGCATGCTACCAAGTTTTTGTAAAATATTACGTTTCCAAATTGTTCAAAAGTAGAGAAAAATCTCCACATTACCTGCCTTTATTTTCTGCAAAAAATAAATCAAATAAAACCAGAATCTTGGCCAAGAAAACGAGTGCTGCTCCTGCGACCTTACCAAACAAAAGTGTCCAACCTCCAACTGCCAATCTCTTGATCGACCTAATGGTCACTGCAAAAATAACGCCAAAGGATACCTCAGTCAGGACCGGCTGCCACCTGGAGGGTCAAATCGAAAAACCAGAAAAGTCACTTTGGCTGCAAAGACAAGGGTCTCCTCATGCAGGACGTCTCCTCAGTAATATTCCACTCTTCCGTCAAGACCACTCCTTCAGACGGCTGCGTCCTCGATGAGGCCCCACATATCGGGCGGCAACTGTGGAAATGTGCTTTTTGATGAGCACACCGGTGCAGGGGTCACCCTTCTCTTGTCCACTGGTCCATAGACCAACAAAATAGAGATTGGCACTGAAGCTGGAATTCAAATAACAACAAGTTTATTAATCACTCATGAGTGGGACTACGTCCACACAGCACTCTCAAGTGCTGCCTGAGGTAGTACACTGAAGTCACAGACCATGGTGCTTGTATACAGTTTGTTGCAGAGTAAGCATGTAATTACAAATAGAAGGTACAAGCATACACAGGAATAGCTACCTACAAACATGGGCAGATGGGAGATCACTTAGTCAGCAGAGTGAGAGCGGGAACAGAACTGTTTACATCAGCAAAAAACAGTTGACAGTTATATCTTTAGCCAGGTGCATTCTAGCAGCTACAGGCCTTTGCTCAGCACATTGCTTTTAGCTCAGTACAGAAGGAGTTAACTGGAGTTAACTAGAGTTGATGACACAAGCAGAATAGAAGGGCAAGCAACAGTGAAGACGGAAGAATTACATAGCTAACAAAATGGATGCCACAAACAAGATGGCTTCAGCCTATGCTAACAGAAATTATTTCAGATTTCCACAATGTTTGTTCTGTCAATTCGCTTTTATGACACAAGCTTTCGAAATAAAGCATATATATATTACCTACTGGCGGTCGCCAATAGGTAGTTATAGTTAGGACCTAGTTTCCATAGGAAAAGCATTTTTTGTTTTCTCAATAACTTTGGCGTCGTTTGACGAATCATCGCGAAATTTTCAAAACTAGTGGGGCGCTCCGGTCCGCTCCTGTCTTGAAAGTTTCGGGGTGATTCGTCAAGCGGGGGCCGAGAAAAAAGGGGGGTCCCAAAACGTGTTTTCTCCATGTTATTTTCTATAGGAAACTTTAGACACAGCTACAGCCTGACCTGCTGAACGGAATTACACCAAATTTTGCAAAAAGGTAGCCCTTGGTTCAGAAAGAGTCCTCTTCGTTAAATGGTGTAAATCCGTTCAGTAGTTCCTGAGAAGTTCAAAAAATAGAGGTCGGAAAATCAATTTCCCATAGGAAACTTTAGCCAAGGCTACAGCCCGAACTGCTGAACGGAATTACACCAAATTTGGCAAAAAGGTAGTTTTTGGTTCAGAAAGAGTCCTCTTCGTTAAATGGTGTAAATCCGTTCAGTAGTTGCTGAGAAATTAAAAAAATAAAAGTTTCGATATCTATGGCCGCGGTGGATTCGCGAACCCTCCTGACCACGAGCTTCAATGTGATTGGCTGCCAACACTCCAAACCAGGAAGTGTTGGCAGCCATCTTGTGACTCGGTAGAACCAAGTCACAAGAAAACAGTAAAACAAAGGTGAAAAAAAAGAAAAGGGGGCAGGGTAGAAACACCCTGACCCCCCAGGCCTGCTCAGGGGGTCCCACAAGGACCCCCAGGGCCCAAAAAAACATTTAAAAAAAAATAATTTCAGCGAAATTTGCGCCAAGGTCGCAAATCCCGCCGAATTTTTTTTTTTTTAAATGAAGCGCGGGCTCCCGCGCTTCGTTTAATTGAGGCCCCCGGGGGCATTGCCAAAAAATATATGCGGGGCAGCCCCGGGGACCGCCACCCCTCGGGGCTTGCTTTAAATAATGTGCGGGAGGGCACTCGGCCCTCCCGCAGTCCCGGGGACCGGCTCCCCCTGGGGCTTCCTTTTTAATGTGTGGGGGGCCTCCAAGGCCCCCCGGGGACCGCCACCCCGGGGCTTTTCTTAATTATTCGCGGGGGCACACGGCCCCCCTGCTGCCCCGGGGAACGCCACCCCCCGGGGCTTTAAAAAAATAAATAAATAAACCTGTGTGGGGGCTCGAACGCCCCCACACGCCCGGGACCGCCACCTCCCGGGGCACTAATTATGTAAATTCGGGGTCCGTTACGGAGCCCCGGGGACCACCACCTCCCGGGGCTTTAAATAGTAGGGAGGGGGGCCGCGCGGCCCCCCTCCTGGAGCCATCCATGGCCCTGGGGACTGCCACCCCCCCAGGGCCGGCTCCTGCAGTGTCCTGGGGTGCCCACCCCCGGGACACTGCTGTTTGCTATGACAGGGCGGGAGCCGTGCGGCTCCCGCCCTGTCATCGCAAACTTGCTTTGGATTTTGGAAGAGAGAGCAGGGAAACCAGCTCTCTCTTCCAAAATCCAAAGCAGATTGCTTTTCCACACGGGGAGCTGCATGTCAGCAGCTTCCCGTGTGGAAAAGCAATGCTGACTCCTCCAGGAGGCGGGGAGCCGGCGGGACCGTGGGGGCATTGAGGCTCCCCCCACGGTCCCCAACGGATAGGGCCGGCCCCAGGGGATGGGGTCCCCGGGGCTAGAAGTGGCCCGGGAGGGGGGCCACGCGGGCCCCCCTCTCCAAAAAAATAAAAAATAAAGGCCGGCCCTGGGGGATGGGGTCCCCGGGGCCAATAGAGGCCTCAGGAGGAGGGCCTCGGAGCCCCCCTCAAATAAATGCATATATGTGGCCATGGCCCGGGGGATGGGGTCCCCGGGGCCGGAATTAGCCACAGGAGGGGGGCCCACGCGGGCCCCTTCCCGTTTAGATTATTTATTTATTTTTTAAAAAGGGGTCAGGCCCTGGGGGATGGAGTCCCCAGGGCCCAAAAAAAGAAAAAAGGGGGGCCACCCAGCCCCCCTTCTAAAAAAAAAAAAAAAATGTAAAAAAAGACCGGCATCGTGCCGGAGGCCCCGGACCCTCCCAGCAACAGTCTGCAAACGCGCCCTGTGGCGCGTTTTAAGATGGGGAATTAATTCCCCTTCAATACTGGGGGTCCTTGGGGGCCACCACTAACCCACCAGGTACCTCCATGAGGCGCCACAGGGCTGCCTTGCAGAGAGGTGGTCCGAGGCCACGCCCCTTTTTACACCTCTCTGCAACGCAGCTCTGTGGCGCTTACTGGAGGTACCTGGTGGGCTGGTTGGACCCCAGGGACCCTAAGGACTCAAGGGGATTTAATCCCCTATTTACAACGCACCAGGTGGCGCGTTTGCACAGTGGTGCAGGGAGGAGGCGTGGCCTGATTTGACAAGTGTGCAAACGCGCCCTGTGGCGTGTTTTAAGTTGGAGGATTAAGTCCCCTTCAATCCTAAGGGTCCTTGGGGGCCAACTAGTCCACCAGGTACCTCCAGTAAGCGCCAGGGAGCTGCTTTGCAGAGTGGTGGTCCAAGGCCACGCCCCCTTTTTATACCACTCTGCAACGCAGCTCTGTGGTGCTTACTGGAGGTAGCTGGTGGGCTAGTTGGCCCTCAGGGACCCTCAGGATTCAAGGAGACGTAATCACCCAACTTAAAACGCGCCACAGGGCACGTTTGCACATTTGTCACAGGCCCTGCCCCCCTCCCTGCACCACAGTGCAAATGCGCCCTGTGGCGCGTTTTAAGTTGGGGGATTAGTTCCCCTTCAATCCTGAGGGTCCCTGGGGGCCAACTAGTCCACCAGGCACCTCTTGTAAATGCCACAGGGCTGCGTTGCAGAGAGGTTCTCCGAGGCCACGCCCCTTTTTACACCACTCTGCAAACGCGGCTTCTGGTGCATGATGGGAGATTTTAATGCGAACTTAACGTGCACAGAATTGAACAACTCATTTGTGGCCTTTGACAACCAAACATGAGACCTACCTCCGATCGAAAAACAATTCTAAAGGTGTGATAAGCAAGGCACTGCCCTGGCTTCTTTTTTAAATCAGCTAGGTTTACACATATTAAACTGGAGATTAGCTACAGATTTGCCTGTGGCCTACACGCATACTTCCTTCTTTAGGATGCCCATACTTGACTATATTTGGGTGTCTCTGGCTTACTTTCAGCACATAAGCAAGTTTGAAGTCACCCTGTGGAGCTCGGGCATCATGTCCCATCCACTCCAAATTAAGTCTCTTCAAAAACCAAGAAGATCTTGAGCCCATCAAAAAAATAAAGTGGTCTGTTGTAAATCACGACGAGCAAGGTGCAATTGTGGACCGATTCCTGGACATGACTCGGCAAGCGAGGCGTAAATCCCCCAAATCAAACCTCCGGGGCCTCCTGACTGACCATCTAAGGAATCACCTTTGCAATTTGGGATGGCTAGAAAAAGATGTGGCTTTTGGGCTCACTGGTTCTGAAGTTAATGCTAAAAACCAAATAGCGTCCCTAAAAAGAAGCTTAAATAAAGTTGAAAGGAAGCTTAGCAGTGATAGAGGGGCGAATCAATGGCTGCGAACTGAGGTTACCGCAATACGCCTAGAATACGGAGAAGCCCTCTATGCCCAAAGGAGGGAGGTGGAGGACCAGAGATGGGCCGAATCTCATGAGGTAATTAAATCCAGGGATCAGAGGAAATTCTGGCTGTGGATCAATAAATGCTCCAACTTAAATAGTCAGGCGCCCGCTGCCAATATAGTCCCTGTGGATTGGGAATCCTACATTAATGACCTTTACGTAGATCATTTGGCCGATCACAGCACGCTCAAGTCTCCCAAAAAGGACTCAAATAGGCAAATAGCAACCCTTAGCCTGGCCCCATCAGACATGCCTTCAATAAGCCCGGCCCAAGTAACAGCCATCAAATCGATGGAAGCAGGGTGTGCCCCCGGTCCAAGTGGCATCCCGGCTGCCGTATACAAGTGGGCCCGTCTCGATGGGCCTCCGTAATGACTCCCTTATTCCAGAAATACTTACTGGGGGCAACTATCTACGAAACATGGAGGGGCTCTGTTCACAAGAAAGGCTCACGGTCATGCCCGGGGAACTACTGATTGATTGCGCGTATCGACACTGAAGAGAAGTACTTTGCTAGCATTTTAAAGCCTGGGTGGAGGAAAAGAAGTTGATCCCTCTGACTCAAACCAGCTACCAAAATGGCTGACACATTGAAGACAAGCTTATCTGAACCTCCCACTTAAGTGAAGCCACTATACCTGCAAAGGGCAAGACCCTTCACTCAGGATTTATTGATTTTTCAAACGGCATTTGATAGTGTGTCACAATCAAAACTCTGGTCAAAACTGAATGCCTGGGGCATTCAGCAAAATTTATTATAAGCCATCATTGCCCTATACTCTGAAACCTGAGTAAAGATGAGCGTTGGTGCCGGATGGACTAGTACAGGTAAAATTCGGAGAAACAAAGGCCTGAAGCAAGGCTTCATACTGGCACCGCTGTTATTTAACCTGTACCTGGCTGACCTGTCAGGTCATCTGGCGTGAGTGAGGGCTTTCCCAGCAAAAATGGCTGGCCGTGAAGTTCAATCACTTCAGTATGCAGATGACACTGTCCTCTTGGACCAAACGTCGATTGGCCTCCAGAGGCTCTTTGATGCGCTAGCAGGCTACTGCAGGTTCAATCACTTAAAGTTAAATGCAACGAAAACAAAGGTAATGATAATCACCCGCAAATTGAAAAAAGGGGATATGGTTCATTGAGGGTAAACCCGTTGAAGTGGTGGACGCCTATAAGTATCTAGGGGTATGGCTGGGCCACAGAGGCCATCTTACACCACACATCAATGCCCAGCAGGGGCAGCCAACTCTCGTGAATGATCTTTCAGTGAGCTGCAAAAATCATTGATGAACCCAGATCTATCCCCACTCTTGAGGATAATAGGATGAAAATTCCTTCCCACCATCGCCTACGGGGCAATGATATTCAGAGACAAAATACCAACTGCCTGGACGGTGCACAGCCGTCTTGCTACTGCAGTGTATTTTCACTTCCAAAATGCACATTGCACATCGCACACCCAAATTCGGCATTAGTTTGGGTTAGATTTACTGCATTGGATACTAAAAGCAACATTTTTAGCCAACAGCCTTAAAGCCAAGCAGGCAAAGAGCCACACTTTAAAAAGTATAATTTGAGAAGTGATGAGCAACCCAGCAACAAACTGGCACAAATTTCTAAACCACGCCCTTGAGGTCCTGGAGGCATGTGAAATCTGGACAAGTGGCTTGCAGGTTCCCGTGACTGCCAAACTGCTGATCAAACATGCAAAGTTAATATCAAGGGAAAATGACGTACAACCTGTGAAGAAACTGGGGCACGGAGGGTTGGCCTTTATGCTGTACGAGCCAGGGAACCTCCCATCCAACTTTTCTCTGCCCCTTAACTTGAGTATGAAACGCCACCTAATGGGATTGCGTGATTGATTGATTCTTTTAAAATCCTATTGGTACGGTCGAAGGAACCTAGATGCCTCTGACAGGCAATGTTGCCTCTGTGCAAAGGGAGAAGAATCATTGACGCATGTATTCAGTATCTGTGATAAGTTGATCCCGCTAAGAAAGGTCTGGCTTTGGCAACTATGGCGTATGTAGGAAGCCCACTCCTCTATGTAGTGCACCACAATGGGGTACACTGCAGAGATGTCGGGGAGACCCTTATTGGTTTATAGAGGCAAAGTAGATAATACCAATGCTCCATTTTGTGGTAGTGTGAGTGAACAGTTAGGCTTATCAGTAGGTAGTGCTAAACATTTGTTGTAACACCATGGCAATACATGATACACAAAGTCAATGAATGAAGTCGAGTCCAAATTGGAAAATTAGTTCTTTTTTAATATAAATATGTAGACCAAGAACTTTGGGTACAAGTAAATACTTTTCATAATACGAGAAAATCACAGTAAATGCAATATCTACAGTTGTGCGCAGTAATGCACAATACATTTCCTATGGAAGGAAAAAGCAATTGGAAAAAGCAATGCAGTACAGTTTTTGTGTGGCTACCCTTTTGAAAATTGGAAGGTTCAGGTACAATGTCCAAAGTGCCCAGGCCATGTTCTCTGGAGCTTTCCTGGTTTCTCGGGGAAAAATGAGACAATGTGAATTTGTAGCTGGTGCGCTATGAAGGAAGGGGGGCACCTGTAAAAGCAAAGGGGGACTTGCAGGCAAGTCTGGGGGCTCTCAAGGGAGAGTAGAGGTTGCAAAACTCTAGGGCCTTGAGAGCACCACTGGTTTCAAGATGCCCCGGCCAGGCAGGCTGGGTGCATTTTAGATGTGTAGCTGGGCAAAGGTGCGCAAAGATGAACCTCGCGGTTGGGGGCTGGCACCTTGGAGTGACGATTCTGGAGCTGCTGGGCCACTGCTGAGGTGGTTCTCCAGAGTCTTGAAGTCCCTTATCGGGTGCTGGCTTGTTGTTAAGTTGGAGTCTGCCTAGACTCAGCTTTGTAGTTTTTTGTAGCAAGTGGTCCTGTACCCCGGGTATTGGTGCCTTTCAACTCCGGTGGGTCGTTGGGCCTCAAGACTTGGTGAGAGGTCGAGCTGACCCTCCAGAGCAGGTATACCTTTTGCTGTTACTCCGACGTCGGTCGGTTGGGCTGGGGAGCTGGCCGATGCTGGACCAGACTTTGCCTTTCTTTAGTGTTTCGGCTGCAGGGAGATAGTGCCTGTATCTCCCTGCAGGAGTTCTTTGGCAATGTGTGAAGTGCTGATGATCCTCCGGGGTTTGTGGAGGCCACACAGCAATGAGACAAGTTTGAGGATGGCGATTGTCGAGTTCTGTAGCGGCAGGTAGGAGTATGCGCCCAAAGTCCACCACAAGGCCTGCAGTTCTCGGTCCAACAGCGTATCTTTGTTCGTCGTCATCTAGTGTCTGTGGAATCTAAGTTTAGGGTCTGAGAATGCCACCTAAATACTAAATTTAGGGGCCTTTACAAGGGAGTGACCGGTAGTGGCCATTGGGCCCCTTACCTGGGGTGTCTACACCCTCTGTTATGCTCACCTCCTGTGGAAGGGTAGCCTAGCCCTACCCCTGATTGGGAAAGTCCCACTATCTTCAAGATGGTGGGCTCTGAAAAATGTGCTTCACCTTGCCTCTCTCACCTGAGGGGTGGAGTTGGCAGAGGGGGCACACCTATTCTTTCTACGTTTTCCCATCTGTCTTCCCGCCAAACAGGAGTAAGGACAGGAGGGGAGCCTGCTCCTTCAATCAGGAAAGGCTGGGGTCACATTTCAAAGGCGTCAAGGCCTTTGAAGCTTCCCGCCACAGATGGCTCTTCCTGACCAGTGGAAGGTGTGAACACCTCTGCTCAGGTCAGGCTTTGTTCTCGACCTGTGAGCGCACTGGCGCTCATCCCATGAGGTCAGAACTCTGTCTGTTGGTGACAGGCTGGCTAAGACCAGTCGGTGACCACACTAAGGGCTAGTAGATTTCAGGGGACCCCTCCAAGTGGTCCTCTGTGTGCAATTTTTAATAAATCAGACACTGGATACAGTGCAGGTTTATTGAGACGAGATGTTTGGTACCAAACATCCCATAATACAGTGAAGCCATCATTGAGCTGTAGAATTCGTAATGACGAGTGAGTGTCCAGCCCATGTACCCTCCATGGCTTCCCTGTTCACTTACAATATCCAAGAATCAACATGGATTTTGCAGGGACTTATCTGCTCATGCAGATATGTCCTCACAGGAGATATAGGGCACCCTGCCTTAGGGCTTTAAGGCCTGCCAGAAGGGTGTCTTGCCTGTGTCCCATGCAGTTTCTGTGGGCATGGCACACAGGAATGTGTAACTTAGTATGTTTGTATTGTGCACTTCTGTTTGTGTCTACTATGCTGCTTCTACTCAAAATTTGTCCATGATGCATGCAACACTGAAATGTGTGCTGACAAAGATACGTAAAATATATAACCAGAAAAGGGCCAAGTACCGCTGCTACCTTGGACTCAGTGTGCACAGTGTTCGAGTTAATCTATTTACATTCTCAATTTGGGTACTTTTATTCAAACAAAGGGGTTTAACCTTCTGCTAGTACAAAGATCAATCCTGACTTCGTAAACCTGAGATCATTGGTCTCTCAAAAAGCAATATACAATACTGTTGATTCCATTCGGAACTATAATGCCCAATGCATTTTGAGACAAAGTCCGTTCTTCAGAGGCCACTCTAGACAAAGTAAACAATATTATAAGTCGGGTGTTACCACAGTAATGTAGTACTCTATTGACATGTATTTTATTAGCAAAATTCATGCGCACTAAATGACGTGGCAGAGATTTAAACAGAACATGCATAAAACTGTGACATACAACAGACAAAACACTGAACATTAAAAACATTTTACTCTGTGAGTTGTAAAAGTACCACTGAATGATGAAAAAACCGAATAGAGACGTGAATGAGTGTGCTGCATCCAAACACTCTCATTAAGCTACCCAACACGACAAAGTAACTTAGTGTCATGCAAATTGTTTCAGTCACCTTGCACTGGCATGCTAGATGTGAAACTTCACAAATGACTCTCTAGTTCCAGTGCGAATATAGACGCCAAGCTGTTGAAAGAAAAAAGGTGAAAAATAATAAAAATGGACATTACGTGCACAGTATGACTGTCTCCTCCCACCCCCCCCAGGGTGCATACTTCTCAAAGTCAAAAAGGCTTGCAGGACTATCAGGAAACGTGCATATAAGAAAATCGGCTGATGCTAAAATAAAAGCCTCCTTTCAACTATTTTGAGGCGATCCCTTACTGTGAAAGGATGTAAACCGGTTCAGAGAGGCCACAAGATAAAGTCCGACAAGCGACGGCGGAGTCTTCGTATGAGTTATAGGAATGGTACCACGAGAATGATGCTCAGACAGTAAACACTCATAAGCGCCATGATGGTACTGAATGATACAAAATGTGGAAATCTGAAGGATCTCACGATTGCGTCTCATGTAAACTGATGGCTCATAAAAAAATCTATATATCACTCCCCTATATAATGTATCCAAACTGTAGAAATGAAAAATGGCATCTTCCATATTAATCATAGAGATAAGACTAGGAGCATGGCGCTCTAACCTTGAACCCTGATCAGCACCATAATGGTACTGAATTGTAAAAATGGGGAATTCCGGTGACTCACCGGACTTTGCTACTGTGTCTCGAACAAACTCACAGCATTTAAAAAATCTATATGTCGCTCACCTTAATGATGTATCCGTAACGTTAGTCGTGCAGCAATGAAACACCAATGTGAAAAAAAATCAAAACAAAGGCGAAAGCGGCAGACTAAGAATAACACCATGCACCACTGGTGTTCCTCCCATGTTAACAGACATAAACAAATAACACTAATAATTCAATTGCAATTCTGTTCAGATTAGTAAATTTGATGAATCATACACTTAAGCAAAATTGTTGAAAACAACATGTTGCAATGCTCTAAATTTAAAGTATGTAAAAATAAAACACACAGGTTAAGAGACCTACTCATTTGAATATTGTGTGAGATATATGAATGTAATACAAACAAGATTACAGGAAACAACTCCTGTCAATGTCATTCAGCCCACGTGTAGACATAGTATCAAAACGTCTAATCCAAAATGTTTCTCTTTGCAAAAGCATTTTTGAATTGTTACATCCAAGAATAATGGTAAGTACTTCTAAAATGTATAAGCGTAACTGAGCTATAATGTGCCTGTGTTATACCCAATGTAAGGCCAGATTAGAGTTCACATTTCTGCTACGAATCATGCTCTTATGCGCTGTTATCTGGATTTTCATTTTCCTTTCGGTCTTCCCAATATACATGAGGCTGCATGCGCATTTAATACTGTATATCAGATTGTTGGAATTTCAAACGGCTGAATGAGTCAGGTTGACTTTTTCTGCCATTTTCGGGTGTGTAATAGTGTTACCTGTGATCACATTATTGCAATGGATGCAATTGTGACACTTCTTCTTACCTTCAGCTTGTTGTTTCAAAGATGCCCTCTGTAGACGTCAAAATCTCTTTGAGATTTTTTGATCTGGTATAAGCATACAGGGTTTTATGAATGAACAATCATCGAAAATCTGGCTTATTTTGTAATAGTTCTGAGCGTGTGTTGATGATCTTTTTAATTTCTTTGGACCTTGTAGAAAACCTCGATACAAAGACTACTCTTTCTTGTTTAGCCTCAGACTTTTTTTGTAATAGGTCTTACGTTCAATAGCCATAACCTGAGCTTCTGATTTATTGAGTATTTTAGATGGATAACCTCTGGCTATGTATTTTTGTTTATATTCCTCCAACGTGCCTTTACAAGTTGCTGAATCTGAAGATATTCTTCTAATTCTCAAAAATTGAGACTATGGTAAATTTTGATTCAAACTAGAAGGGTGAAAACTGTGATATAACAAGGTATTTTTCCGATCTGTCGACTTCTTGTACACACTTGTTATGCCTGACTCCGACATCTCAACCCAGACATCCAGAAATGGAAAATGAATATCACTGATAGTCTTTGTGAATTAAATTCTGGGATTTCTTAAAATAGAGACCTGAACGTTGCATTCCAAACTTTCTTTAGTGTTTTTCCAAATCAAAAAAATATGGTCTATGTTTCGACAATAGATTATTAAGTTCTCTTGCCACAATGGGTTTTCAAAGATATATTCCTACTCAAATGTAGCCATAAATATATTGGCAAATGCTGGTGCCCGCCCAAATCCCATAGATTTACCACTGAGTTGAAGGAACATTGTTACGTCCCATTTGAAGTAACTGGTGCAAACAAAAATGTAGGACCCCTAGGAGGAATGCTTTGTGTGCTCTTACTTGTTGATTGTTGCAATAGTGCCCATTATATGGCTTTGAGACCTTCCTGATGTGGAATAAATGGATAAAGAGCTGTGACGTCTATTGTGCATGACCACCAATTGCTAGTCCCTTTTTGTGGAAGTTCTTCCAAACGGCAAAGAAAATCAGTTGTGTCTTGAATATAAGAGCTCCATAATTGGACAAAAGGTTGCAGGAAAATGGAGTGTACGCAGCAGCGGTTTCTTCACTTGGGCACTTTGAAGCTCTCCACCTCACCAATTGACTTATTTTTCTTTTCCTCCTTCTCTCTACTTCCATACCTCCCCACTCGGAAGCCATGGCACAGGCAGCGGTGGTGGTTTGCCCCCCCACCCCCTCCACACACCTTCCCCCCCTGGTCCCTCTCTGTCGCCATAGCTGGCATCCGCCACTGAGTGCACGATACACACATACTAATTTTAACAATTTCTGCCCAATATAGTATTGTTGCACCCACTCTGAAACGTGTAATTTGAAGCAATTTCCAATATCAGAGAATTAGACGAACACAAGGGCATACACAAGCATTGGGAATATGCTCTTTAATCCAAGAAACCAAGTCTTTCAATGTACAAGGAGGGACCCTCACACAGCAACTTAAACAGTTTGAATACCTTACACGACGGGAACTGAACCAACGTCTTCATGCATCAACCTTAATACATTATCATAAAGTTGAGAAAATACCACAGGGCTTATGGCGAAGGCAGGAGGAAAAGAAAAATAAGTCACTTAACTGCCTTGCACGTCCTCTCTCCTCTCGATCTTCTCCACTCCAGCATGGGCCCAGCCAACTCCCTTGACCAATACTGGCGCTGCTCTCATGCTGTAAGAGCAACGCCAGGATTTTTTTTTTTTTATATAAATAATTTTATTGATTTTCACAAATAGTAAACATGATTACAGTGCAGTATAGGGTATAACTAGTAAAGGTAATACATGTCAAGGTGCAGACCTAGATGTACAAGGTTAATATTAAGTACAATACACCCATACTACAGGGGACAGAAAGCATACATGTTAAGGTTACATACCCTGTGGTGTCCCAGCTGTCTCGGATGTACCCTCCTCCATCCCATCGGATGCCGGAGTGTGTTGTGACGGCGTTGAAATGCCACCAGTGTCCCGCGATTCCCGCAGGTAAGAATGGAATGGTTGCCATATGTCGAGTGGTCTAGCAGAGGGTGGTTCTAGCTGTGCATAGGTGTCACTGTTAGTGTTACAATAGGTCACACTACGCAGCCATGAGTGTACTGTGGGCGTGCGTTTACTACCCCAATTACTGCCCACTTCGCGCTTGACGATAAGCAATGCAATGGCAACAAGCCGTCGTTTGGATTTAGGGAGGTCATGTGTGTACCCAAGCAGTGCCATTAGTGGCGTGGGCGTAATCACCATTTCAATCATTCGAGAGATTTCCCCAAAAACTGCTGTCCAGTAACCCATTATTTTAACGCATGTCCACATAATGTGTGCAAAGTCCGCATCTGGGGAGTGACATTTGAGGCAGGAATGTGATCGAGATGGGTCGATACGATGTAGTGCGCAGGGTGTCTTATACGCCCTCCAAAGAAATTTAAAGTGCAGTAGTTTGTGACGGTGGTTGGGAGAGACACAGCGTATGTGTGTGCAACATCTCCCCCACTGTATATCAGTAATGGGGTGGCCGATGTCCAGATTCCAGGCCGCACGCACCCCAGAGTCCCGGGACGGCAGCAAGGCCACCACAGCATTATACATTCTGGCCATAAGGTATGTCCCATCCCCTTCTTTAATGATGCCTGTCAGGATTGGGAATTCAGGGGGTTCTAATGGATAGCTGATGAGGTTAGCTCTCAGGGCACTCTGCAGTCTTTACAAGACAAAGTGGTCCATGACCGTAGCCTCGCGAAAGCAGGGGTCCTCTGTGCCCGAAAAGACGTGCCCTTAAATAATCTCCAAATGTTACCAAGTAGAATTTAGCTAGCGTACGCTTTACAAGTGTCTCCTGCAGAATGGGGATCCAGCAATTTCCCGCTAGTGGTATTTCGGGTGAGTACAATATGCGTGATCCAGTTATTTTTAGTAATTTGTGCCATGCCCAACTAGTCGTAGAGAGTGTTTAAATATCCTGCGCGAACCCAACCGGCAGCAGAGTATTAAGGGACGCCGAGAGCGCCAAGTCGGCCTCCGGCCTCAAATAGGGAGTCCTAATATCCGCATGGTACCAGTGCCGAGCGAAGCTCGCCTGCGCCACCAGATAGTAGATCTGGAAATTTGGTACCCCAAACCTTCCTCTCTCATATGGCAACATTAGCGTGTCCCAGCTAATGCAAGGTTGTTTACCGCCCCACACCAGTCGTGTCAACAGTGTCCGAAGGGCTGAGAAGAAGCTGTTATATAACGGAATTGGGATATTATGGAAAAGATATAGAAATTGTGGGAGGACAACCATTTTAATGATGGCTATTCTTCCCGCCATTGACAGGGGCAGCGTCAACCAACGCTCTATGTTGCGTCCCAACTTTTCCATTACCGGGCCGTAGTTCAACTGAAGGATACGATCCTTCTCTCTATGTATGTGGATTCCGAGGTATTTAACGGACTCTTCACACCACTTCAATGGATAATCAGCAAGCTTGCCACAAGGTGCCTATGTCAGCTGGAACACCTCCGATTTCTCCCAGTTAATGCATAAACCAGATAGGGTGCCATATCTTGTCACTTTGCGCAGAAGCGGCGCCAAGTTCTCATCCGGGTGTCGTACATACAATATAATATCTGTATATAGTGTAAGCAGTAGCGGTCCAGTGTTAAACTGTAGGCCCCGGTGACAGTGCCGCTCTTGCAGGTGGCGCACCAGCGGGTCCAATGCCAGTACAAACAATGAGGAGGAGAGCGGGCATCCTTGCCGTGTTCCCTGTGTACGCTGAAACACAGCCGACAGCGTACCATTAAGGCGTATGCGCGCTATGGGTTGTGTATATAATAATTTAACAACTGCTAGAAACCTGTCTGGCACCTCCAGGCGACCCAGTGTGGCGTACAGGAAAGGCCACTCGAGCGAGTCGAAAGCCTTTTCTGCGTCGAGCAGCACAGCAGCTGCTAGAACCGGCGGTGATATTCTATGGATTGTGGCAAACAATGTACGGAGGTTAATCGCTGTGTATTTATGAGGAATAAACCCTGATTGAGCGGGCGAGATCAGCTTTTCTACTATTAGGGCTAGTCTTGTTGCCAATATTTTAGCTAGGATCTTATTATCAAAGTTTAAAAGGTGGTCTGTAGGAAGCACATCTCAGTGGATCCTTACCGGGCTTCGGTAGTAGGATTATGACCGCCTCTCTGAGTGGGCGGTAGCACACCAGTGTCCACTGCTTCTTGATACACATCTATAAGATATGGCGCAAGGATTGCTTTGTACTTTTTTATAAAAGCATCCAGAGAACCCATCGAGCCTTAGAGCCGTCCAGTGCATCTATAGCTTCAATCACCTCGTCCTCCAAGAAGGGCTCTGCCAGAAACTCCTGGTGTGCTTTTTCCATCCAGACCATTGAGAGCTCATCTAAGTAGTCACTGTAAGCCAATGGATGCCCAGTAGCTCTAGAGGTGTACAGTGTAGTGTAATATGTGAGCACCTCTCCAAGAATACCCGCATTGCCGGTTATCCGCGAATCATCGCGTCCCGCCAGCTCAGCTATGTATGTCGGTCTGCAGGACTGCTGCATTAGTCAGGCAAGAGTCCTGCCCGGCCGTTCACCCTCCCTATATCGCCGAGCAATCGCATATTTGCCGAGATAATGTGCTTCTCGCTCTGCCGCTTCCCAAAACTGTCAGAAGAGCTGCATGGCGCTGCAAACTGGGAGGACAAAGGGGTTGCGCATCCAGTCGATCAAGGTCTACCAGCTGCGCTTCTATTCGTGCGATTGTGCATCTCAGATCCCTGAGTACACCTGCGCTCTTTGATATGCACACTCCCCTAGCATAAGCCTTAAACGCCTCCCATAACGTGGCTTTAGATGTCACCGTGCCCACGTTCAACGTAAAATATTCACTAATAGCAGCTCTCAATTCCGGCGCGAATACCGTGTCTCTCAGGGCCATGTCAGGGAACCTCCATGGTCGTTCTACCTCCCCTGCATGTGGAATTCTCAGCTGTAACATGACAGGGGAGTGGTCTGACAGTGTGCGTGGGAGATGGTTCACTTCGCTAACCCAGAGCGCCACCCCTGCCGAAATGCACCAGTAATCCAACCGAGTCCATGTGTTATACGGTGCTGAGTAATGCGTTTATCCGTCCTGACTAGGGTTGTGGTGCCGCCACGCATCCACCAACCCATAACTATCAATGATCTCTAACAGCGCCCTCCTTGCCCTAGGGTTCGTATCTGTCATGGTTGCTGTGCGGTCAGGCGTCGGATCTAATAGCAAGTTAAAATCCCCACCCAGGCAGATTTGATCCGCCCCCAATCGCTCAATGTGCGAATGAAGGGAAACCAAGAAATCAGGGTCATCGACATTTGGTGCATAAATGTTTACAAACAATATTGAATGTTCAAGCAAGCATCCCTTGACCAGTAGATATCGCCCCCCTGAATCACGATACACTTCTACCTCCCTGAACGGTACAAGTCTATGTATCAATATCGCCACACCCCTGGCATACGAACTATATCCAGCAAAATACCAATGCGCCCTCCAATTGCTTGCCAATGAAGACTTCGCTGAAGGCGCTAAGTGAGTTTCTTGTCTGAAAGCAATGTCCACCTGGTGGCGATGCATATAGTTGGTTACTAACTTACACTTACGGGCATTATTAAGGCCCCTTACATTCCAGGACATCAATACAACATTAGCTTCCGGATGTACCTTGTTAACTATAACCTATATCTTGGATAATGAATGTGTCTGCATCTGAATTATTACTCCACTGTACTTGAACATCACATCTAAACCAGATTACCAACAATTGCTTGAGATCCCAATGTCCCCCCACCCACCTCCCATTCCCCCATACCAAACTTCAGGGGAAAATCCCAACCCCCAACAGCTAAGTTAGAATTTAAATGAAAAAACAGCAATATACTATACTGCTCCAACTCAAACAGATGCATCCGCACTCGGGGGTGGCAACGCCACACCGCTTCCACATTGTACTTGGCGCCTACGCGCCTGAAGAGATGTATATAGTCCGTTTCCGTGGAATGTCCACTGCAACCCAAACTTGTCATGCAAAAATCTGATCCATGCTTTGCAACTTGTGTATAGTCCCAAGACTACTATTGTCTGCTTGAGGGACAACTAGTTAGTTTAACTGGCCGTGAAGAGATCCACACTTGCACCTTAGTCCGGGATAGTCTGCGACTGCTGCGGGGAAGGCGTTCTTTGCTGCCGCCCCGACTTGGAGAAGTTTTGGCAAAATTCCTGGGCCTCATCGGGGGGAGGGTGTCAAATATTCGGGACTGTCCGTCCACATCCATCTTTAGCTGTGCAGGATACAACATCCCATAGCGCAGCCCCAGCTTTCGGAGATTCACCTTCACCCCGGCATATCTTTGCCTTGCTTCCTGCACCACTGCAGTGAAGTCTGGGTAGAAAGAAATAGATGACCCTTGCCACTCTAGCTGGCCCTTCTCCCGCGCCGTCCTAAGGGCAGTGTCCCTGTCTCTGAAGTTAAGCAGGCGGGCTATGATAGGCCTCGGCGGGCAGCCCGGGTTCGGCCGCGGCCCAAGAATGCGGTGCGCATGCCCCACTACAAATATGGCGGTAAAGGACTCCACTCCAAAAAGATCGGTAAGTAGTGTTTCCATGAATCAGTTCAACTGCCCAGTGTTGGTGGATTCAGGCACTCCCATGACTCGTATATTATTACGCCGCCCCCTTGCCTCCAAATCCTCATTCTTGATTGCGACTGACTTAAGGAGTTCCTCCATTCGTTCCATCTTCTTGGTGGTCTGGGCAGTGCCGCCTTCTAGGTCAGAAATTCTGCCCTCAGCCGTGGTTAAGCGTCCCTCATGCTTGTCGAGCCCGGCGCCCATGGCTTCCAATCTCTTATCCTGGGTGTCAAAACGGGTGTCCAATGCCCTGAAGCTCGCCCTGAGCTCCGTTAAGACGGTGTCAGACCCAGCTGCACAAGCCGAGCGCAATCCACCTCACTCCGCTATACTTTCTTGCTGGGTCGCCGCACTGTTGCCTGGTGGCTTAAAAGGGAGGGTTCTTTGTTTGGGGTCTTTCCGGCCCATGCCACAGGCCTGTGGGTCCCTCTGGCCGGCTGTGCGTTTCTTTCCCCCTCACAGGTCTCTACCTGCAGTTCCTGGCCAACTATGCCAGAGACCGGGGCCTACCACAGCCTAGTGTTCTGCTGCAGTGTTCCTTCGTCTGCCGGTGGGCTTACACTACCATTAGTGACCTTTGGCGTGCATTACCGATGGGGGGGGGGTCTTGCCCGAAAGATATTGAGGGCGTATCAGCTGGAGGGGGAAGCCAGTGATGTCGTCCCGCAGTACCCCGCCCAGCGGTCGGTCCCCAGGCTCGCCTGCGGACCCTATCACCGCGGGGCCTCTGGGGAACAACTGCGGGACTAGCGGTAAAAGGCCTGTGTGCTCTGGTCGCCCCCGCCGCTTCACCTAACCCCACCTTCCGCTTCAAGCAGGCCGGATCCTCTGCAATCATTTGCGGGCGCGCTGTGGCACGGGGCGGCTCCCACTACCTGAGTCCCCGGCTTCACGCATGGCCGCAGGCCGCGACCTGCGCAGGCTCCGCACACTGGTGCTGATGCGCTCCGCGACCGGCCCCAGCCCTCTTTTCCGCTCCGACTACATCAATGCCACTTCGCACAGCCTCTCCTGGACAGTTGGTGCCGAAATCATCCCCCGGGCGGGCATATCGACGAGGGTTTGCGGCGGAGCTCCAAGCCTACGCGACCATTACGGTCGGCAGCTTGGCCACGCCCCCAGAGCAACGCTAGGATTGGATGGAGAGGGCTGGCTGGACGCTCCTTCAGGCCCTGTAGGCCTTTGCTTGGTCTCCACCTAGCTGTCTAAGACGGCTAGGTGGAGAGCTTCAAAGTGCGCATGTCACTTTGGCCGGAACAAGACAGCCAGCCAAAGTGACATTAGCACTTTGGAGCATCCAGCCAGCCACTGCTTGTGTCCTCTGCTACAAAGTGGCAGCAGAGAACACGCCCCACATGTCTCTGGAGTCAGGGAAGGCTGGCTGCTGCAGTGCGGTGAGTGCACACGTCGGAAAAATAAGATGGCAATGATATCTTTTCTTTGCCATTTTATTTTTCCTGCGAGGCTCGCAGCGGGCTGGAAGCGACGGTACTCTGCCCAAGTGAAGAAACTGCCGCTGCGTGCACTCCAGTTTCCTGCAACCTTTTGTCCAATCATGGAGCTCTTCTATTCAAGACACAACTGATTTTCTGTGCCGTTTGGAAGAGCTTCCACAAAAGGGACTAGCAATTGGTGGTCATACACAATAGACGCCACAGCTCTTTATACATCTATTCCACAACAGGAAGGTGTCGAAGTCATAGAATGGGCACTATTGAAACAATCAGAAGTACGAGTACACAAAGTATTTCTCCTAGAAATCCTACATTTTTGTTTGCACCACAGTTGCTTCAAATGGGGTGATTTTTTTTCTTTCAACTCAGTGGTACATCTATAGGATTTGCTGGGGCACCGGCGTATGCTAATGGCTAAATTTGAGCAGGAATATATTTTTGAAAACCCATTGTGGAAAGAGAACTTAATCATCTATTGTTGATACATAGACCATATTTTTTTGATTTGGGAAAAACATTAAAAGTTTGGAAAGCAACATTCAGGTCTTTAAAAAAATCCCAGAATTCAATTCAAGAAGACTATCAGTGACATTCAGCTTCCATTTTTGGATGTCTGGGTTGAGATGTCTGAGTCAGGCGTAACAAGTGTGTACTAGAAGCAGACCGAAACAATACCTTGTTAAATCACAGTTTTCACCCCTGTAGTTTGACTCAAAATTTACCATATTCTCAAATTTTGAGAATTAGAACAATATCTTCAGATCCAGCAACTTGTAAAGGCAGGATGGAGGAATATAAACAAAAATACACAGTCAGAGGTTATCCTTCTAAAATACTGAATGAATCAGAAGCTCGGATTATGGAATGTAAGACCTTATTACAAAAAAAGTCTGAGGCTAAACCAGAACGAGTAGTTTTTGTATCGAGGCTTTCTACACGGTCCACAGCAATTACAAAGATCAACATTCGTTGGGAACTGTTACAAAATTAGCCAGATTTTCGTGGTTTGTTCATTCATAAACCCCTGTATGCTTATACCAGATCAAAAAATCTTATAGATTTTGACGTCACCAAGGATATCTTTGAAACAACACGCTGAAGGTACGAAGAAGTGACACAATTGCATCCATTGCAATAATGTGGTCACAGGCAACACAATTTTGCACCCAAGAACAGGAAAAAAAAGTCAACCTGAATCATTCGGCCGAGTAAAATTCCAACAATTATGATATACCATATGAAATGTCCGTGCAGGCTCATGTATACTGGGAAGACCGAAAGGAAAATAAAAATCTGGATAATGGAGCTTAAGAGCATGATTCATGACAGAAATTAACTCTAATCAGGCCTTACATGAGGTAGAACACATGCACACTATAGCTCGGTTACGCTTTCAGATTTTAGCAGTACTTACCGTTATTCCTGGACGGAACACTTAAAAAATGCTTTTGCAGAGAAACATTTTAGATTAGACGTTTTGATGCTATGTCGCTACGTGGGCTGAATGACAAAATTGACGTGAGTTGTTTCCTGTGATCTTGTCTGCATTGCAGTCCTACATCTCACACAATATTTAAATGAGTAGGTTTCTCTTAACTTGTGTATTTTATTTTTACCAACTTTACATTTAGAGCATTGCAACATGTTTTCATTCATTTAGCTTAAGTGTATGATTCATCAAAGTTACTACATGAACAGAATTGCAATTGAATGATTATTATTTGTGTTATTTTGTCTGCTAACATGGGAGGAACACTATTGGTGCATGGTGGTGTTCGTAGTATGTCTCTTACGTCTTTGTTTTGATTTTGAGTTTTTTTCCACATTGGTGTTTCATTGGTGCACGTCTTTTTTTTTTTTAATGTTCCGGATACATTACTAAAGGGAGTGACATAGATTTTTTTATGTCCTGTCGGTTGATTCGGGACGCGGTAGCAAGGTCTGGTGAGTCACCGAATTTCCACATTTTTACAATTCAATGCCATTATAGTGCTGATAAGGGTTCAAGATTAGAGTGCCATGCTCTTAGTCTTATCTCTGATTAATACGGAAGATGCTGTTTTTCATTTGTATGATTTGGATACACCGTGTAGGGAAGTGATATATAGATTTTTTTATGAGCCATTAGTTTACATGAGACGCGATTGTGAGATCCTCCGGATTTCCAATTTTTTTTCCATTCAGTACCATCATGGTGCTAATGAGTGTTTACGGTCGGAGCATCATCCTCATAGTCCCATTTCTATGACTCATACGGAAGACTCCTCTGTCGATTGTCGGCCTTTATCTCGTGGCCTTTCTGAGCCGGTTTGCAACCATGCACGTTGTGAAGGGAGCACTTCATAATTGTCATTTGTCGTCAGTCTCTGGTATCTATCTAGAGTGTTCGGGCTTACTCTGTTTACAACTTAAGTATCCGTTCTTATAAACTAGCTAGTAACGTGGAGTATTGGCATGCCCATCTCAGGCAGCCCCCACCCCAATGTACTAAAAAATAATCCCTGGTCGCTATTGCCCCTATCATCCCCCCAAAGGGGGGGGCAGAAAGACTGTGGAATTAGGCGGGGTGAGGGCATTGGCATGCCCATCTCGGGCAGCTCCCTCCCCAAAATATTGTAAAAACAAAAAATCCCTGGTGGCTAGTGCGCTTTCTGCCCCCCCCCCCCCCCAAAAAGACTGAATATGCCAAAATTATTTGGAGGGAGCATAGGCCCCAAACTTACTAAAAAGAATAATCCCTTGTGGCTAGTGCGCTACCTGTCATCCCCCCCACCCCTGGGGCAAATTGGGGGCTATTGCCCCTATCCGCCCCCGGGGGAGCAGAGAGACTGTGGAATTTGGCAGGGATGCGGGCATTGGCTGCCAATCTCTGGCAGCCCCCCCCCAAGAATAATATGCTAAAAATAAAAAATCCCTGGTGGGTAGTGTGCTACCCCGGGGGGGGGCTGATTGGGGGCTATTGCCCCTATCTGCCCCCCGGGGGGCACTAGGACTGAATTTGCTAAAATTATTTGGGGGAAGCATATGCCCTTGACCGGGCCACTCCCCCCCCCTCCCTGGTGTCTAGTGGGAGCACGCTTGTAGTTGGCAAGTACGTTTCTTTCAGTTTACCTTTTTACTTTTTATAACTTGTGCGGTATTATAGTTCAACTTGTGCGCTATACCAGAATTATTTTTTCTTTTTTAGATGTTAAAAATTAGAAAATGCACTGCAGTACACTATATTAGTAAAACATAGTGAATTACACTGTTTTTACAAAAAAGAAATTCACAACAGATTTTATTCAGTTTTGGCCTGAAAGTGGCCCGGAGGGACAAACATAGATATAATTAATCGCCAGATAAATAGCGTGGCTGTAAACCCTTGGAGTTACCAAGGATTGATAAAGCAATAGTGACAATAATGAAAGAAAACAATAGTAGAACATGAACATATGCACAAGAAACTACTGTGCCCTACCCCACACCCCCAACTCACCAAACGCATCACATCGCCTGCGTACGTCAGAGAACAGTATTGTCTGTTCGGTAGTACTGGCCGTATTGGTGTCTTTCCTCGTCCATGTCTGTAGTATGCACGGGGCCAAGTATCAGGCCCCTGTAATCTGCCCATCTCTGCCAGATTTTGGGCTGTTTTGTGGGCACCCCCTCCACCTTTACTTTCATCTTGAAACTTGCAAGTCAGCACTGACTCACGGGTTTCAAGAGCCTCGAGAGCCTAGGGACACCGGGGGTGAGTCCGACCCTTCCCTTTCCACAAAGGGGTTTGGAAAAGGGGCCCAGGATGCCGGACCCCAACATGGCCGACACTGGTGACTCCTTCCCCCGTGCTGAACTTTTACCTACTCATCCCTTCCTGGACTATGCCTGACATCAAGAGGACCTCCAGCTCTCGTTTTGCCGAACTTCAGACATTTCTCTTTTGCCGAACTGCCTTATCTCTTTCTCGCCCTCAGGTCCCCTCTCGCCAATCTCAGCCTCCGACTCTTCTCCCCCTCCCACCCCCACCGCTCTCTACCCCTTTGATGTCTCATTTCTCCGTTCAATCTGTTAATATGTAATTTTGAGGTGCCCAAGCCTAATCGCTGGTAAAATGTAATCATGAGTAAAGTCACTACTTGTGTATATATGCTTAGATATTACTCTAACCACTAGTATATGTAGTAGACCTTTGTACTTACTACCATTCCTAGGAGTTTAGCGTTTATCCGTTTGTATCTCTTCCTTGAGTGACTTTGCAACTTGTACATTTGCAATTTTTGTCTCTGTGCATCTCTTCCTTGTGTGACTCTACAATTTGTACATTTACATTTTTTTTTTTTTAAGTCCTTATGTAACGCTACCGGTTCTTTTGTAAAGCCCTCTGACGCAGGGGGGGAGGGTGCCGAACTTCTGACATTTCTCTTTGCTGGACTGCCTTATCTCTTTCTCCCCCTCAGGTCCCCCTCTCGCCAATCTCAGCCTCCGACTCTTCTCCCCCTCCCACCCCTCTCTACCCCCTTTTGATGTTTCATTTCTCCGTTCAATCTGTTAATATGTAATTTTGAGGTGCCCAAGCCTAATCGCTGGTAAAATGTAATCATGAGTAAAGTCACTACTTGTGTATATATGCTTAGATATTACTCTAACCACTAGTATATGTAGTAGACCTTTGTACTTACTACCATTCCTAGGAGTTTAGCGTTTATCCGTTTGTATCTCTTCCTTGAGTGACTTTGCAACTTGTACATTTGCAATTTTTTTCTGCTTGTATTTCTTTTGTAACGCATGTAATCCAAAGTCCTTATGTAACGCTACTGGTTCTTTTGTAAAGCGCTCTGACACCTTTGGGTAATGTTCGCTATGTTCGCATTTCTTTTGTAACTCATGTAATTCAAAGTCCTTATGTAACGCAACTGGTTCTTTTGTAAAGCGCTCTGACACCTTTGGGTAATGTTCGCGCTATATAAAATCGCATTAAATAAATAAATAGTGACAGAAATATAAAAAATGCCTCCTCCAATTAATTTTTTAACATGTCCCCTGGGACAACTGAGCTTGTGGGTGTTTTTTTAAACTGCTTCCAAGTAGAGTTGGTTTTCCAAGAGCAACAAGCAAGTGCCTCCCTGACCTGTATTTTTTTTTTTTTTTTAAGGCTGCTGCGTATTTTGGAGACTCAGGAGCACTCAAGTGCAATCCCTCGCCCCATAGCCATTTTAGGAAGGAATGGGGAGGCGAGTACACAACTCTCCCCGCTGCCTCTCTCGTGCCAGCTCTCCACACTTGTGTGCGGGGTGTAGCCAGGAGGGACTATGGCACTCCTCTGCACTCCCCAGCATGAAAAACCTGTTCACCAGGTTTGGGCTGGGCATCGGATTATAAAGAACCGTGGACCCACAACAGGTGCAGGGGCACCCTTAAATGTGGATTGGGATGAAATGCAGTTTTTAAGGCAGTGATGCCTACCCCATCCCTGTAGAAACTCTTCCCATAAGGCCTTGGTGTGTGCCATAAAAAATAGCATTTTCTTTCCTGTGGTGCCCCGAAGAGAGCAGGGCACTACCAACAAGTTTAAAAGTGCTCCGGGGGCTGCCAGAACTGCAGCAACCCCCTTATCAGTTGTTGCTCGTAGGCACCCTAAGTGTCCAAAGGTACAAAATAATGACCCCTGGAGAGGTTCATGTTTCTATTAAGCGTTTCTGGAATTGGGGCTTTTAGCCTTATGTCTTTGATGTGCAGCGACCATTGTTGTTGAGTTCGAAGGCTGCTTTGTAGTATATGTAAAACTAGAAAAAAAAGACTTTGCACGGTATGTGAATAGTGTAATGCTTTATTAACCTTGACAAAATTGACCGATTCATTTCTTGTATCAATAAAGGTCATTACATGAGTTATATTCTCAGTTTTTAATTCTGTTGATATTGAATAGTGATGACATTTTAGCTACTATGTTTGTAATTATATAAAGGCAGTAGTCCTGATTTTAATACTTCTTCCTCTTTATATAGTGGTTTGCATATGTGGGCTGGGGGGGGCTATTATAAGCTTAGAGGTCAGGGTTTGCCTGGGGCTAGGCTCTCGGGCCGGACACCGGCGCATCAAGTTTTTAAAATGGAGTACATCATTAAAAAAATGAAATTCATTAGGTTGCACATGTTATGGCATGTGTTCTTTGCTAACCAAAACTGGTGAATTTCAGTGGTTTTAGGACTTTGAGCCATAACTCACTTTTTAACTTTTATTTTCAGTGAATATATAATACAGTGGTGGTCGCTGCTGTTTTATAGTTAGGGCGGAGTTTCTATAGAAAGCATTTTTTGTTTTGCTATTAACTTTGGTGCAGTTTGATGAATCTGCATGAAACTTTCCCAAAAAAGTTAATCCAGCTCAGTTTCTTCATGGAAAGTGTCACACATCTGTCAAGCGGGAGGGTGGTGCAAATACAAAGGGCGAATCCCAAACGTTCAATTTCTCATATTAATTGCCACAGGAAACTTTGCTCTTCGATTCAGAAAAAAGAGCTGAAGGAATTGCACCACATTTGCCAAAAAGTTAGGACTTTATTCAAAAAGCATGAGGACTTGGTGTAAATTTGTTCAGTTGTTTTCAAGAAGTTAGTTGAAAGAAGGGGTAGGTTGGGCATGAAGGGGTTAAGAAGGTGGGCATATCTAGACAAGTGGTGTCCAGATATGGTCTGATTTGCCAATTTATACAGAACTTGTCAGTCCTGATTTGCTGGCCACAACATGAATGAAATACTTTTACAGAACTCGGGGACATGGTTGCAGTGTCTTGAAAATGTATTTAAAAAAATGTTACGGTGCAGGAGCATTGGGGAGCGGGGGTCTATCCCTTTAGATCTTCCCTGATTGGCTGGCCATAAAATAGACATGTTGTAGCACCCATTACAGGACTTGGGGTTTTAGCGCTGTTCAAAATTCCCTATGGAAATTGCATGGGGGAATTGCGTTTTTGTGGGGCCCCTCTTTTTCTCAAATGACTTCATCCACAGAATCACTCACACCCCCATACAACTTCTCATTCAACCACTCACACACCCATTCACAGACCCATTCACAGACCCATACAAGTACTCTCTCATCCACTCACTCATCCATAGAGCCACTCAGACACCCACTCACTCATGCAGGCACTCACACTGCCACTCCCGTGCCATACACTCACCCATACAGCTACTCACATACAGACGTAGCCATCTATACAGTCCATCACTCACCCATACAAGCACTCACACTCACTCAAACACCCACACAACTACTTACATACCCATTCACACATCCATACAAGCACTCCTGTATCTGCTGACTCACCCATAGTCATTCACACACACTCTCTCCAATACAACCACTCACACCAACTTGCTTAACCAAACCCTCACTGAGATAGCCACTCACACATATAGCCACCTACACACTCAGTTGCTCACTCATAAAGCCATTCAGGCACCCACCCACCCACCCATACAGACACTCACAACCACTCATCCACACAGCTACTCACATACCTTCTTATACACCCATACAACCACAAACACACCCACACAGCCACTCACATGCTCACACACCCACAAAACCACTCACTCCCATACAACCACTGGCACAACCACACACACACACACCTATAGACCTAGTCAGAAATCCACTCACCCATATAGTCACTCATGCATGCTCTCACACACCCATACAACCACTCACTCACCCACACAGCCACTCCCACAGCCATACACTTGCCCATACAGCTACTCACATACAGACTTAGCCACCTATACACTCACTCACCCATACAAGCACTCACACACTCACTCAAACAGCCACACAACTACTTACATACCCATTCACACATCCAAACAAGTACTCCTGTATCTGCTGACTCACCCATACAGTCATTCACACACACTCTCCAATACAACCACTCTCACACCAACTCGCTTAACCAAACCCTCACTGAGACAGCCACTCACTCACCTATACAGCCACTCACACACTTATACAATCACACACCGACTCAGATCAAACAAGTTAGAGATAGTATCACTCAGTAGTACGACTAGTGTACTAATCTAACTTTTGTAGTAGGTCAGTATATATGTTTAACACCCAGAAACTCTTAAAAACACTCGCTTGATATCATCAGTGATGTCTCTGATCATGTCATGAGTGATGCACTATGTGAAGTCATAAGCGGTGCACTGCTCACTGTTGGCACAGGTAACTATAACTGCTGAATTTCACTGGTTTTATACGAGTAAAATCTGAGCCTAAATATAACGTCCCTGTAATCTTTAGTTTTTTTCAGTGTGTGTATATATATATATAATCTACTGGCGGTCGCCAGTAGATAGTTATAGTTAGGACCCAGTTTCCATAGGAAAAGCGTTTTTTCTTTTCCCAATAACTTTGGCGCCGTATTTCCAACATCATGGATTTGATGGCCCCACTCCAACAAAAAAATGCACCTGCAAAGATATCTAAACCTTGGTTCAATGGCAACCTAAACTCGGAACGTCGCAAGCTAAGGACCTTAGAACGTTCCTGGAGAACCACTCCATCTGCGGACCATCTAAAAAACCTTAGAGCAGCCAGAAGTTCGTATAACCAACAAATCAAGACAGAGAAGGCGGAGTATTTCAGATCCCAACTTAACCAAGCGGCTAATCGACCCAAGAAACTGTTTGAACTGGTTAAACAACAATCGGTGGTAGCCCCTAACCGATCGGCCTCGGAAGTCAGACCTCCCTCATGTGATGATCTGGCTGCCTTCTTTACTGAGAAAACTAGACTTATTAACATGGATCTGGAAACCAGGAGGGCTCTACTGCTACCTAACGAACCTGCACCCCCACTGGCCATACTAGACAAGATAGCACCATGTAGCTGGGGTATCAAGAACAACGCTTCCTGGGACACCTTTAACCCCTTCACTGAAAATGATATCAAAAAGGTTCTTCGGAGTATCAACCCATCTAATCATTTCAGTGACCTGTTACCACCTACCATCTTCAAAGTAATTAAGGATGAAATTTCCCCATTCTGGACAAAGATCGTCAATGCATCTCTGGCACAAGGCACGATCCCAGAATGCCTAAAAGAGGCTCAAGTAACACCTATATTGAAAAAACCCTCAGCTGACAGTACAGATCTTAACAACTTCCGACCTATCTCCAGCATCCCCACTCTAGCCAAACTCCTTGAAAAATGCGTCCAGTCACAACTATGTGCGCACATCGAAAATTTCCATCTCCTGGACCAACACCAATCTGGCTTTCGTAGTGGGCACAGCACTGAATCGGCTCTTACCCACGTGATGGATGACATCTTAATAATGCTCGATCGAAATGAATCCTGCCTCCTTATCCTACTCGACCTCTCCTCCGCTTTTGACACTGTCAATCATGACAACCTCCTATTCATTCTGGAGCATAGGATGGGCCTTTCGGGTCAGGTGCTGCATTGGTTCTCGTCCTACCTGCATCACAGGACCCAAAGAGTTAAAGCGAACCACTCCCCAGCCAGCATGGGGGTTCCCCAAGGGTCCTCCCTATCTCCCATTCTCTTCAATTTGTTCCTGGAACCTTTAGCTAATGTTCTAAAATCATTGGACATTCGCTTCCATATGTATGCAGACGACACCCAACTCTATCTGAAAATCTCCTCCCCGGATGATATCACTTCACTCAACTCCACTCCACCCTACTGACGACCCAAAACTGATTAACCGAGAACCACCTACTACTAAACACCGCCAAAACAGAATTCCTCCTCATCTCTCCCCCGAAACATACTCCTATAATCGACCTATGGATGAACCAACTCACCGCCTTCAATTGCTCCCCCCGCACTATCGACTCAGCCAAATCTCTAGGAATTACCCTGGACAAGCATCTGAATATGAAGACTCACATTAGCAACGTGTGCAAGGGAGCTAACCACCTTCTGAGAACACTCAGGAATCTCAAACCTTTCCTACCGCAAGCAGATTTCAAGCAAGTGGTCCAAGCGCTTGTCTTGCCGAGACTGGACTATGGCAGTGCTACACTATGTGGCCTCCCCAAATACACTTTGGCCCCCATAAAGGCATCACTGAACGCGGCGGCCAGATTGATTACGGGCACTAAGCGAAGGGCACACATCTCCCCGGTTTTAAAATCTCTAAACTGGCTACATTACGAAGCTAGAATTCAACTGAAGATTGCCTGCCTATCACACAAAGCCCTCCACTTCAAAACCCCCATCTACCTGGCACAAAAACTAGAACTATCCGGAGGGGGTAGACTGTTAAGGAGTGCAAATTCCTCCTCTTAAAACCACAGATCTTCCGCAAAAAGAGAACATGCCAACGAGCCTTCTCTGGCTCTGCTCCAAAAATTTGGAACTCTCTTCCACCAGAAATCCGGAGGATCTCTTCAAAGGAGGCCTTCAAACTGGAAGCAAAAAGATTCCTCATGAATAAGCTCTTACCTTAACATGAGGGACATTTGTTAGCTCTAGCGCATCGGACATACCACGGCATTTATTATCCCTGTATATGTTTATTATGTTGTTTTGGTTATTATTTCTGTATATGATTATGGTACTTACTCCCCTTAAGTCATTATGCCCCATAGTCTAGCCCACTCTGCGTTCACCCAGGTGTATAAAGGATCTGGTAGTTGTTCACCATCTGACTCAATGCCACTAGACTCCCCATTTTACTCATGTTTGTTTATTGTTTTGGTATTGGTTTTTATTTCTGTATATGATTATTGTACTTACTCCCCTTATGTCACATTGCTCCATCGTATAGCCCATTCCCCGTTCACTCAGGTTTATAAAGGATCTGTTATATGTGCACTATTTGTTTCAACGCCTATTAGATTCACCATATTAGACTCATGTTTTGATTTGTTACCTTCCTTTCCCCCAAACTGTAAAGCGCTCTGATATCCCTCGGGATCAAGTTTGCGCTATATAAAACTTTATAAATAAATAAATAAAATAAATGACGAATCTTCGCGAAATTTTCAAAACTAGTGGGGCGCTCCGGTCAGCTCCTATCCTGAAAGTTTCGGGGTGATTCGTCAAGCGGGGGCCGAGAAAAAAGGGGGGTCCCAAAACGCGTTTTCCCCATGTTATTTCCCATAGGAAACTTTAGACAGGGCTACAGCCCGAACTGCTGAACGGAATTACACCAAATTTGGCAAAGAGGTAGCCCTTGGTTCAGAAAGCGCCCTTGTTTTTAAATGGTGTAAATCCGTTCAGTAGTTCCTGAGAAATTCAAAAAATCAATTTCCCATAGGAAACTTTAGACACGGTTACAGCCAAAACTGCTGAACGGAATTACACCAAATTTGGCAAAAAGGTAGTGCTTGGTTCAGAAAGCGCCCTTTTTTTTCAATGGTGTAAATCCGTTCAGTAGTTTTCGAGATATTAAAGGAAAAAAATCTTTATATATCTGGGCGGGACCTAACCGCACGAGCTTGGCTCTAATTGGCTGCCAACACTTCAATCCAGGAAGTGTTGGCAGCCATCTTGGTGCAATGCTTTTTAGGTCTCGCCTAGCGACGCAGCGCATGCGCTGTCACTACACAAACACCACTGCACTGCCCTAAACCACTACCCCAGCACGACCTCCTACACTGCCCGAACACCACTGCACTGCCCTAAACCCTGAAACACCACCCCCAGCACGACCCCCTACACTGCCCGAACACCACTGCACTGCCCTAAACCCTGAAACACCACCCCCAGCACGACCCCCTACACTGCCCGAACACCACTGCACTGCCCTAAACCCTGAAACACCACCCCCAGCACGACCCCCTACACTGCCCGAACACCACTGCACTGCCCTAAACCCTGAAACACTACCCCCAGCATGACCCCCTACACTGCCCGAACACCACTGCACTGCCCTAAACCCTGAAACACTACCCCCAGCAAGACCCCCTACACTGCCCGAAAACCACTGCACTGCCCTGTTGTGGGGATTCTGCACATACACAGTGCTATGCACAGGATAATAGGACCTCAGAGTATAGTGGTGAACCAACCATGCACCTTAGTACCCACAATCCCAATCCGACTAGCCTTAGCGTCTCATTAGCAGCGAGGCTACCAATGATTAGACAACCCAGAACATGGTCTCTCTCTCTCAGGACGCCGGGGAGCAAGGACACCCTTTCATAACTCACTCATACCTGTCCACAACGTGCGTAATAAGAGACACAGTATAGTTTAAAATGTTTATTTCAACTATCGTGCTCTAAGATACAGTACACGTGCCAGTACTATCAGCATAATGCATAAGGATAAAATAATAAGCATAGTTACAATTCCATAGAATACAAACGGGGAAAGCATTTCATAAAGCAGTGGATATAGGGCTAAATGACCATACCACCCTCCCCGTGCTATTAGCTAGTTTATTAGAAAAATAGAAGACCTCTGGGCATTGTCAGGCGGACCCCCATACCTCAATATCTAGATGCAAGGTTTACATCATCAGACAAGCACAGCTCTTCTCCCTGGAAAGGTTTTTCTCCAAGTGCCTCTAACAATGACATCACAATATTAAAAAGCACACGAATTTCTCCAGTGCAGCTCTACGTAGTGTTATGTCTAAGTGCGAGAGACTGGCCAGATCAGCAAGAACAAGGGACGTTGTTTTTCGACCTTGTACATGTTGTGCAGACGTAACCCACAGGGAACAGGAGAAAAGGTGAAAGGCAGAAATGCAGACAGTCCTAATATAGCCGGGCACAAGCAGAGGCTGGAAAAACAAAGTCACAAAGTAACGTGCGCAAAAAAGGCATCATGGCAGCCAGGCCTAAGCCAACTTAGCAAGGCAGACCATGAGGCCACAAACCACATGACACCCTCCCCTGGTCAGTCCATTGGCGAAGACATAGGACGAAGACAGAGTTCAATTAGACGGAGCAGAACGGCAACACCTATTGTGGAACAGTCCCCATTGAAGGAGAACGAATGGGGGGGGAAAAAAACATGCACAGCAAAAAAAAATCCAGTGAGGCAGGACGCTGAAAGCGGAGGCCCCCTAACACAATAGAGTGTAAGTGCAGAAAAATGCCACACCTTCCAAGAGGACATCGTTGGAATCGTCAGAAAAAAGAGACGCCATCCAGTTCAACAAATCAAAACTGCATTCATGTTCCTCGCATGAGGGAGCAGTGACCAGCATTGCGGGACAACTTGCGTGATACTCAATATAACTTTGTTGTAGGAGAGTCTGAGCAGCCGCCCAGACATCCCATTGTGCCAAAATTCCAAGTGCAGCCGCACGCGCCATGAAGCCATCACCGGAATAGTCCCGTTCATGGGCCTCTAAGGGACCCACTAACTGGACAAAATCCGGGTCTGACAGACGTATTGGAGAGGCAGTAATCCAAGGACCATGAGAAAGGACATCGGATGCAAGACATCACAGGTTGCACGCAAGTGAAATACGCAAAGCGAAAGGAAAGTCTATAGGACACACTCAGTGTCGCCAATGGCAGGATGCCGAAGCCAGCGAGGATGCGTTCACGGAGCATCCGAAGTCGACCATGGTCGAGGAGGCCCCCCAGGAAGTGCAGCCATTGCGTAGTAAACAGACCAAAAGCAATACACCAGCCGCTAAGGCGAGAATCAACGGAAAGCCGCCAAAGACGCTGGAAAAAATGGAATGAATAAAAGCCGGTATTACACCAAAGATAGTTTGAAAGGAGGTAACAAGGCCAGAGCCCACAACTTTAAAAAAGTGCACAAGACCTTTGGTGCGTGATGCATTGAAAACACGGTGAATGAGCTCACCGAAATGGTGTGGGAGGTTTGTGTTCAAAAGGGCCTGTATTTCACTGTGGGTACTAGCCACCTGGAGGATGAATGTCTCCCGTGCGGATGTGAGCATAACCTCCTGGTTCAATAATAGCGCCTTTATTCTGCTCAATTTATTGAAATCTGCCTTCAAAGTTGGAATGGAACGCCAAATGGAACTATCTATGATGTCGTGCGGGGGAGGAAAAAGCACATTTTTACAGCACACAACCCGGTGGGAAACAGTTACAATATAGGGGATGCCAGCTAGCATTCCACAGCAGTCCTGATTATTCAGAAGGAGATAGCTACCATTTGCAAGCACAGTGAAAGTAGGAGATATAGCAGGAGCAGGAATGCCCTTTAAAACACAAGCAAGATTTGGAGCCGAAACATTACAAGCTCCGTGCAATTTAATGTTTTTGCAAATAAGGGAATGACCCACAGTAGAATCGCATGACTCCCCTGTGAGAAAACTTCCTTTCCGTCCCTAAGGCATTTATACATGAAAGGCAGGGACCAAAGTTCATGCAGGAAGGCACTGCCCAAGGGCTGAAAACGGCCCACAGGATAATGTTTCATGCACGAACTGAATTCAAATAAAGAAAAAGGCAAGGCGATAACCCCGTGAACTAGCCACACGGCAGAATCCAATTCCGCCACAGAGAATGGTAAGGGCTCTATTTTTTCGATATGTAATAGTGTATGTTGCATCTTTCATGGACATGAATTGCTGTTTCTCAGTTAAATTAAAAGGCAAGAATAAGGCAGAGGTGTTCAAAAAGTGCCAAGGAACTTTACCCATTTTAAGTGTCTGCAAAGTCCATGCAAACTGCATTACTGAACGCAATTGATTTTGACCATGATATAACACAGAAACATCATCTTGTACAATAATAACAGAGGAAACAATATTCTCTAATGTGTAAATGCGGGAAGACAGGGTATTAATACTATTGTCAACAACAGCAAGCACCTTTTCTAAATTTGCTTGATCGATTTCCCGAAGACGGGAAGCAGCTTCAATTTGCGAAAGCTTCCAGAGTTCATTGTAAGTTTCATAAATGAATCTCTTAGGTCGAGGGCCCCGAGGCCCCAGAACAAAATCGGACAGATCAATGTTGCCTGATAGGAGGGATAAATGTTGTTTAACAGAATCTACGGAAGGGTGCTGCAACCACTGTTTATACAATTTACCAACAGAATATGTTGTTACAGTACGAGAGTCAGAAAACCTTGGATCTGGCCTATCCTGTTTGTAACCAGGAGCTGAGTCATGAAAACGCAGTTGGCAGGCATTAGATGCTATGGGCCAAGCCAACCATGGTGACTGAACAAACGTAGAGACATTAAACGAATTGATTTGAAACAAAGCCTGCAAAGTGTCAAGGGAAATATTGAAATGCAAGCTCTCGCTGGGAGTGGAAGACAATACGGGAATGGATGGTGCATTTAATTGTTGGGAAGTAGCCAAACCCCAACAGGTCGTTTGATAGTATGATTTAAAAATAAAATTTGGGCCGGGATTAGGCAAGCCCGGTGCAAGGCTTCCGTGCCTTGTACCTGCCATGATTTGGTGCCCCAAATAGATTTCAAGTCAATGGTGTCCTGCCAGTGCTCATAACCACCCACAGCTAAGGCGTTCAAAAAGGAACCCGAATATAGCAATTTGGTGTGGGTCAACATGATTTTCTGAGTGGACGAAGTGTTTAATATAAGATAAAAGGACCCAGGGTTCGATCTATCAAAGTCTGTAAAATAAGTAAACTTATTTCTAAGAGTTTGGGAGCTACCTGGCAAAGGGGTTGGACAGTGTTCCCATTGGGTGTAATTAAAAGAACCCCGAAGGGTACTTGGTTAATGGAGAAAGTGGTTGCCCCAATGCTGGTAACAATATAAGTCAGCATAACTTGCAGAATTTAAATACAGATCTTCAGCATTAAAGGCAGCATAATATTTCAAATCAGTAAATAACGATTCAACTGCATGCACATCCCAATCGTCAGAATGAATATTACTTTTAACGACATCACCCATTGAAACACGAAGGACATTTGGTACATTAATAATCTCGGTTGGTCCATGAATTTGGAAATTTACCGCATCCCATACGATGCCATCAGCGACTGGGAAAGCTGAAATGTTCACAAATGTGTGGTCACGCTTCATGATGTGCGAAGAAGAATGTGGAGCCAAAGTTCCAGCGACACAGTTCACTGCAGAGCGTTCTGGTAAATAGTGACCATTGATGAGTAGGAAAAAAACTGTCACAAAGCCAATGGACATGAACAGAAAAACCAGGAATAGTACCAACCAGATGTATGTCCATGGGGGGATCAAAAAATTGTCTCTGAACCAGGATACAAAAATACTGAATCTGGACGGGAGAAGTGATGAGGTGGAAGCCGAATCAAAGGAATAACGGGTGGGGCTCAGTGGCGTTGTGGGTTGATGAGCCACTGACTCGTTGGCTGGATATGTATATTCGGTCTCCTCGTTGCAGGGGGAATCCGGGTAGTCGAGCAGGCGATCAGGCAAATCTACCATCTCGATGGCAACATCAGTGACCGTGTGGGCTGGAGGGCCACAAACAGTTGTCCTGGAAATGGCTGGACAAGAGACCGCTGGTGTTACACTATTCAGGATCGGCCAGATGTTGTAGCTTGACATTTTCCACTGAGATGTATCTGTTCTCTTTGCGACCAGGAAGCGGTGGTAAGATGACTGTACGAGTACCCTTCAAGCCAAGGACTGGAACCGGTGCACGATAAGAGGGGCCAAATTCTTTTTTGTTCTCCACCTTCTCTCGGACCAGGTCTCCAACCTTCGGAAGCCAGCCGGCAACCGGAATCTGCAGCGCAGCGTCTGTGGCTGAAGGTAAATGTTCGTTTGCAAGTTTGTCACGGGCTTCTTGTAAGTCCTGCAACATAGTAGAATGGTTGTCTACATCAAAGATTGCGGATTGCGCCGCCATGTCTAGACCATCAAGGTCGGGCACAAACATTCGTATGCCAAAGAGCATTTCGTATGGGGTCCGCCCACCCAGAGGTCTTCTAGGGAGATTATTAAGTGCACGTTGTACGGTATACAAGTGGGCCAGCCAGTTCCTGCCAGTACCTAAGACTCTAGCTGTCAAGGATTGCTTTAAGTCACGGTTCATTCGTTCAACAATCGAATTGCCCTCAGGCCGATATGGAGACGAAAATTTCACCCGCACCCCCAGTGACCCCATCGCGTCCTTGTACGCCTTAGAGGCGAACGCCGGACCTTGGTCAGAATGGAAGGTGCCACAGGCAAAAATTCCCACAAAGACACGCAAATCCCTTATGACATTTCGAGCGTCAGCACTCCGTTGTGGCCAAACCCAGATGAAATGTGTGCACGAATCCACTGCAACAAAGATGTATTTATACGCAGTGTCGGAGGAGAAGGGACCGCAGTGATCCAGGTAAACACACCCAAAAGGTCTGTTAGAAATGCAGAGCGGGGTTTGTGGTGGTCGTGTAACCGTTGAAGGCTTAATTTGCTGACAAACATCACAAGAAAGCACATAAGTACGGGTCTGCTTATATAAACCACGCCACCAGTAACGCTGCTGCAAGATGGAAACCGTCGCAGACACGCCGGCATGGGCCGAAGCCAAGCCTTCGTGTGCGGCCGTTATCAAGGAATTTCTGCGGTCCGCTTTGGGAATCAGCCGATCACCAACGTCTGGAATGTTTACGTAAGGAACCTGATCGGGACCTACTTGATAAGAGTATTTGGAAGGGAAACCCCGTGGGTAATTAGCACCTTCCTTTGTTGCAGCAATAGCTGCCAAAATATCGTTATCTATTTTAGTCATGGATCTTGTAACTGCTGCTACTGAGCACGTGGCTACTGCTGATTTGGCAGCTTCATCTGCCAAACCGTTACCGACAGCGTGTGCGCCCACACGCTGGTGGCCAAGAGTGTGAATCACCTGTGTGAGAGGCAGACGTTGTTTCAGATCTGCCACTCGAACCCAAAGCATTTTATGCTTAATTGTGCTGCCTTTTGCATCTCTATAGTCGTTTTGCGACCAAAAGAATAGATTGTCATTGAAAGATTGAACACAGTAGTAAGAATCGCATACAATAAGGGTTGTCACGTCTGGATTAGCGAACTCAAGCGTGAGCACCAAAGCGCGCAGCTCGGCCAATTGTGCAGTACTGTCTCCTAGTGCCTGTGTGCACTACAGTCGATTTGAACTCACCCTTCACCATGGTACCTGCAACAATGGCACATGCTGCTGAATAAGCATGCTTGGAACCCGTGGCCGGTTGTGCCGAACCAACGGTATAGATAATACATTCGTACTCCTCGAGCGGTAGCAAGGACAGAGGAGGAGGATGAACAAATTCATACTGCAAAAACTCCTGTGTCTGAAGAGAGGAATCAAAGATAAAAGTGACATCCGGAGACGTCAGAGATGTAGCCCATTGCATCCAACGGGGGTGCAAAGCCTTAGAGTTCGGGATACTTGCTTTCGTCACTGCCTCAAGGGCAGGATATGGTGTTACCACCAAAATGCGTTTTCCCTGTGCCAGTGCGCGTTCCTTTAGAATCGCCATTTGCACTGCAGTCAAAACTTTCTCAACAGAGGAGAAGCGCATTTCTGCGGAAGTGTAAAGATGTGACTTGTATGCAATCGGTACTGTGTCACCTTCGTTAAAGGTAAAGTACGTGAAACCCACTGCCCCTGGAATGATCCTAATCACCAGGTTTGTGTGGTTATCACAAGTCAACAAGAATTTAGATTCAAGTAGATCAGACTGCAAAGATTGCAGTATAGAGGAATGCTCGGGAAGCCAGCATGACTTCGAAAAGTTAGGTTGTATCAAGGCATAAAGAGGCTTGATACGCTGGACATATTCGGGAATGTAAGTACGCCCGAAGTTCAGAAAACCCAGTATAGACTGAAGCTTCTTCAGAGTGGTTGGAGGGCACAGAAGTGCGCATTTCTCCAAGAAATGGGGTGCTAAGCCCTTACCTTCATTGTTGAGCTCATAGCCCAAAAACAAAACGGTAAATTCAGCAATGTGAGATTTGGCAAAATTAAATTTGTATCCCAAGACCCCAAATTCAAGAATAATGCGGTCCACTCGGGAAAGATGCGGCCATAACTCGTCGTCCATCAGATAGATATCGTCGATGTACGAACACGCATCTACGGTCTATGCTGTCCAACAGAGAAACAACACGGGCGGTGAATACACCCGGGCTGTTCTTGTAGCCCATGGGTAAACGCCGGAATTTGAAATGTTTACCACCGGAAGTGAAAGCGCTCCATTGGCTGCACTCCGGGGACAAGTTGTGCGTGTAAAATCCATTGGATAGGTCAAGTGTCGTTTTATATTTTTTACGAACAAGACTGTCTACAAGCGCAGAACTGTGTGTATTTTGCACCGCAAAGGTCCGACAATGAGAGTTCAAATGTCGGTAATCCAATACTAGGCGGTACGATCCATCGGGTTTAGAAACCGCGAAAAGGGGATTATTCATTGGTGACACGCAGGTTTCAATTACTCCTTGATATTCTAACTGTCAGAATGTCGGAAACAGGACCTTTAGCCTCCCGCTTGATGGGATATTGGGGTTGTGGCTGTGGCATCGACCGCAAAGGAATATCATGGGGGGAGAGTCTTCATCCCAGCCCACGTGGTTGCGGTATAACGCCGGAGCCAGGGCCCCAGCCCACTCAGCTGCGAGAGCCTCCGCTTTGTCCTTGGGGACATGACGAGAAAAGCTCGGAAGGATTACCTCCTCCCCTCTACGCGCAGCAAGTACGAATGGGGGCGGCCAATCCGCCTCTGCTAACAAAATGTCGTAAGAAGAGGTCAGATTCTCCCAAAAAATCCCTTTAATAACACGCTGTATGTCACCTTCAATTTGAAAGACGATATTTATATAGTCTGTCAGGGGGTGCCACTCGGGTGTCAGCTGTCTCGACAGTAATGAATGTGTCAGTTGCTGTCGCCTCCACATGAGGACGTAGCGCCTCCCGCACTATGGTAACTTCCGCGGCGCTGTCTAGGAGCGTCACTGCCCACGTCCAATTCAGGAGTCTCGTTCTCACCGTCTGTGGCATACCTCGCTGTTACAGCTGCAACTTTTTTCTTCTGAAACTGTGGGCGAGAACGTTGAAATTCTTCTGGTTTCCCTCTGACTTGTTGTCGAGGTTGGTCTCGTCCCTGTGGAGCCTCTCGACCCCTGCCTCTATCCTGGCGATCTCCTCCACCAGTCTGGGAGGTCGATGGTGCCTTTGGAGAACGAGGAGAACGCGAATCAGGGACTTGAAATCTCTCTGGAGATTTAATTCTCGCTCTGTCTCGCAAATCATAAGTGCGTTCAGAAGATACGGAAACCGGGGATGCGCCTCGCGACCCTGTTTTTTTCTGTTGTTTACCCTGTTTCTTCAACCTCCAGCTCTTTTTAGTAAAGAACGGTTTCTCATCTTTCTCAGATTGAGTTTTTTGTTGTGGCTGTGATTGAGTTTGCGTTTTAGCAAAAGGCTTAACTCCCAGACTATTGCGGCCAATGGTTTTGTAGGCCTGTGCAATAATTTTTGGTAATTCGCGTGGCTTGTCCGGCTCTGGGATCAAAGCCAAAGCATTAGCTACTTGAAAGTTAACTGCATCGCCTTTGACGTTCGCAAGGATTAAATCAGCTACTACATCGAACACTCCCACCAGTCTCATCCCCAATTCCACAGCCGCTTCAGGGCCATGCTCATCCTGCACGCGTTTAATTGCAGAGGGGAGAACTGTCATGGAAGGAGTGCCGAATACTGCTGCGAATACCTTGCCCCAGTTGTTGCATTCTGTCAACTCGGGAATTAAGTCTTTTGGCAAACTAATCGTTAGAATCCTGTGTTTTTCCACAGGAGAAGTATTGGGAAAAACTGCCTCCAGCTGGTCAAATTTCTCTGCAAGCCAATAAGGCAAATCATCCTTATTTTGTGGGCGCTTGCCCATCACCGAATTAACCATGACGGGACTTATGGTTACACCGCCCGGTCCAGCTGGATGCACTGCAACTCCAGGAGGGGCTCCCTGGACGTTGCCTGTAACATACTGTACTAAAGCTCTGTGAACGCGTATCAAAGACGTATGTAACTCACTCAGTTCAGCAATCGTAAGCGTCCTATAACGCGGATGTGGGGTATACCCGGCCAAAACTGGCCAAGTGGCCCCTTCTATAGATAGGGGGCCTAAACGAACCGGGGTGACCGGATGTGGGAGGGCGCCATTAAACCAAATACGGTGTTGCCATGCCGTAAGTGGTACTTCAAGAGCCTGATAAGGCCGATAAGCATTGGGTAGGGCAGTGAGAGTGTACTCATGGAACAAATCGTCTGCTCCATCCACCGCCGGAAAAGTGACCCAAGAGTAAAACACCTCAAAATGGTGAGCCGGGTCAGCTTGCACCACAAAGATTAGTGAGACACCCGCGTCGGGCACTCCATAAGCCAGTAAATGAGCCCGGAGCGCAGCGCGGCTATGTGCCGGTATATTTATATCCGCCATTAAGAGCAGAAATGATCGACAACCTAATTTGAGGCAGCACAATATAGGGTTTTATTGAAACACCTTTTAATAACTTCAAGCTTGAAAGAACCTATAAAAACGTCAATATAGGAGGTAACACCCTCGCATACGCGTCTGGAAGCGTCTGCGAAGGGTGTTGTGGACAAGCACAAGTACTACTCAAGCGTCTCGCAGATAAGCAGCCCACTACGTTGGTGGCGCCATGTTGTAGGGATTCTGCACATACACAGAGCTATGCACAGGATAATAGGACCTCGGAGTATAGTGGTGAACCAACCATGCACCTTAGTACCCACAATCCCAATCCGACTAGCCTTAGCGTCTCATTAGCAGCGAGGCTACCAATGATTAGACAACCCAGAACACGGTCTCTCTCTCTCTCTCTCAGGACTCGCAGGAGCAAGAACACCCTTTCATAACTCACTCATACCTGTCCACAACGTGCGTAATAAGAGACACAGTATAGTTTAAAATGTTTATTTCAACTATCGTGCTCTAAGATACAGTACACGTGCCAGTACTATCAGCATAATGCATAAGGATAAAATAATAAGCATAGTTACAATTCCATAGAATACAAACGGGGAAAGCATTTCATAAAGCAGTGGATATAGGGCTAAATGACCATACCACCCTCCCCGTGCTATTAGCTAGTTTATTAGAAAAATAGAAGACCTCTGGGCATTGTCAGGCGGACCCCCATACCTCAATATCTAGATGCAAGGTTTACATCATCAGACAAGCACAGCTCTTCTCCCTGGAAAGGTTTTTCTCCAAGTGCCTCTAACAGTGAAATCACAATATTAAAAAGCACACGAATTTCTCCAGTGCAGCTCTACGTAGTGTTATGTCTAAGTGCGAGAGACTGGCCAGATCAGCAAGAACAAGGGACGTTGTTTTTCGATCTTGTACATGTTGTGCAGACGTAACCCACAGGGAACAGGAGAAAAGGTGAAAGGCAGAGATGCAGACAGTCCTAATATAGCCGGGCACAAGCAGAGGCTGGAAAAACAAAGTCACAAAGTAACGTGCGCAAAAAAGGCATCATGGCAGCCAGGCCTAAGCCAACTTAGCAAGGCAGACCATGAGGCCACAAACCACATGACAGCCCTAAACCCTGAAACATCACCCCCAGGAAGACCCCCTACACTGCCTGAACACCACTGCCCTAAACCCTGAAACACCAGCCCCAGCACGACCCCCTACACGGCCCGAACACCACTGCACTGAACCCTGAAACACTACCCCCAGCAAGACCCCCTACACTGCCCGAACACCACTGCACGGCCCTAAACCCTGAAACACCAGCCCCAGCACGACCCCCTACACTGCCCGAACTCCACTGCTCTGCCCAAAACCCTGAAACACCAGCCCCAGCACGGCTCCCTACACTGCCCGAACACCACTGCACTGCCCTAAACCCTGAAACACCAGCCCCAGCACGACCCCCTACACTGCCCGAACACCACTGCACTGCCCTAAACCCTGAAACACCACCCCCAGCACGACCCCTACACTGCCCGAACACCACTGCACTGCCCTAAACCCTGAAACACCAGCCCCAGCACGACCCCCTACACTGCCCGAACACCACTGCACTGCCCTAAACCCTGAAACACCACCCCCAGCACGACCCCCTACACTGCCCGAACACCACTGCACTGCCCTAAACCCTGAAACACCAGCCCCAGCACGACACCCTACACTGCCCGAACACCACTGCACTGCCCTAAACCCTGAAACATTAGCCCCAGCACGACCACCTACACTGCCCGAACACCACTGCACTGCCCTAAACCCTGAAACACCAGCCCCAGCACGACCCCCTACACTGCCCGAACACAACTGCACTACCCTAAACCCTGAAACACCAGCCCCTGCACGTCCCCCTACACTGTCCGAACACCACTGCACTGCCCTAAACCCTGAAACACCACCCCCTGCACGACCCCCTACACTGCCCAAACACCACTGCACTGCCCTAAACTCTGAAACACCACCCCCAGCACGACCCCCTACACTGCCCAAACACCACAGCACTGCCCTAAACCCTAAAACACTAACCCAGCACGACCCCCTATCACGACCCCCTATACTACCCGAACACCACTGCACTGCCCTAAACCCTGAAACACTACCCCCAGCAAGACCCCCTACACTACCCAAACACCACTGCACTACCCTAAACCCTAAAACACTACCCCCAGCACGACCCCCTACACTACCCAAACACCACTGCACTGCCCTAAACCCTAAATCTACCCCAAGCATGACCCCCTACACTACACAAACCACTGCACTACCCTAAACCCTAAAACACTACCCTCAGCACGACCCCCTACACTACCCAAACACCACTGCACTACCCTAAACGCTAGAAAAGTAACCACCACCCCATGCCCAATCCCCCTTACCTCGCTCCTCGTGGTTCCTCTCTCCTCGTGGTTCCTGCTTCATGTCGTCTCTGAGGGGCGGTGCACGTCGTTGTGAGGAAACGGAACAGCCTCTGTTTCCTTACAACGACGTGGATCGTCTACATTTTTTTAGAACTCATGGTCATTTACCATACATACCTTTACAACAAAATTTGTTGTAAAGGCATGCGTGGTAAATGACCATGCGTTCTAAAAAAATGCGTAGTAATGACGTCACGATGTACAACGCATGGGTGGTAATGCATGCGTTGTAATGGTATCGCGAAGTAAAAAAGTCATTGTAACGGCTGTTTACCGATCGAAGCTGGCCCCTGTTCTTCAGTGAGTCGTTTATTTGATAAATTAGGAGGAAGGAATGTGTTTTTTTTTACCGAAAAGAGCATTCCCGGCTGTTGTATTGTGAAAGTGTCCGCGTGGCCTGGTTTCACTTCCGGTGAGAGAGTGGAAGAGTCGGTTTGGATCTAAAGGGGTTCTGCTGTTGGACGGGGCCGGCGCGACACGTCATCAGAAAACACAGCTAATGGAAAGCGTTGTCCCCGAAGTGTGGAGCAGTGCCATGAGAGGTCAACGAGTGTGCGTCCCACCGCAGTATGACCGTACCGCGTGACCCATGTGCCGCCTTCAGTGTACGGAAGACAGAAGCGGCATCCATCACGGGTCCTCTTGAAGACCGTTGTAGCACTAATTCTACATTTTGGAACTAGGGCATTTTAACCTTGTTGTTCCTGCCAGATACAAAGAGAAGATCCTGTGTTATTCAGTGCCCTTGTTACCTTTTCTATGGGTAGTGGTGCTTGTCACTTCGCTGCCCCGCCGGTGCACAGGACTGGGCTCCCCACCTTGTGTGCCATCTGCAGGGCCTCTGCCCTCGGATCACTGGTTTCGGTTTCTGGAGTGGCAACATACAGTTGCTCTCAAAGGACTAGCCTGAACACTTAGTTGAATATCCCCTGCGCCAGCATTCCGCGGAAATTCTTTCCTTGCTCTCCCACGTCGACGACGATGTCCTAATAGCACGGCTCCGCTCGCGACACCGTATGACGTCATAGGAGCCATAAGAGGACCTCGTCGGCGTGCTGACGTCAGTTCCACCCATTTTTTCCGTGCCACCGAGGTAAACAGGTGGACCGACACATTTTCACATGTATACATAGTATACTAAATAAATATATATATATATATATATATATATATATATACATATATATACACAAATACAAATGCATAACCAATAAAGGCATAAAGAAATAGCAACAGATCAAGCATTTCTCACTATTAAAACATAAGCATGATTAAGACATATTAAAAACATTCATGCCAAAAAGTAAAAGCATCTTTTGGTAGAAACAGGTGGACAACGGGGAGGCGGGTGGGACAGTGAGGAATCCACAGGCAGATACTGTATCCACCAGAAAAGCGTTACCGAAGGTAAGTAACTTGCTCTTCTGATGGATACTTCTGCCTGTTGATTCCTCACCTTTTGAATAGAATCCAGCCGTACCTCACCCGGAGGAGGGTGTCCACCTGACTAGACCAAAAATCTTGCAAAACAGATCGAGCAAAATGGCCATCCCTCCTAACCTCCGAATCCAATAATAATCGAATAATTTTTAGTCGAAATTATATTGAAAATAATACTTTAAAAATACTTTTATTAATATATTTAGACAAACACTTAAAGGAAAACTTTTATTTATAATTAATTTAAAGATATTTCATACTTTACAAATTACGCCGAAGTCGCGACCCCAGCGCGACTTTTCAAAATGGTTACCGGAATGCGCGCAGCCATCGTGTAGGGTGCGCGACTTCTGTATAATATTAAAAAAAAAAAAAAAAAGACTGAATATAGTTTTCCTAACTAAAAAATTATTCACAATTTTAAAAAAAATATATATATATATAAAACAGGAAACGTCTTTTCCACGCTCGATAGATCAGCAAAGACGAAGCGAACCCAGTTGCAGTGCAAAGTAGTTTAAACAAACCCCTGCACCACCGCCATTACGCGTTTCAGCCCTCATGGGGCCTTGATCACATGACACGAATGGGGAGCATAGTTGTGTTTTTAAAGTGACAGTGCTAAAATGGTAAACTGCATTTTACAAAAGACATAGAGTTGAAATAAATTTTTCCCTCTTTGAAAAAATACAATTGGCATGGAAGTTAGTGATCAAAATCATAAAAGCCAGGCATGTGCAATATGAGCAATTCAATAAATATATAAATATAAATAAATAGATACATATATAATTACCTAATAAAATTAGCTCATAAAAAAGATGTTTGCATGTTAAAAGCACCTTAATGCCACCAATTGCAAATAGATACATACAATACCAGTAAGATAAATGCCTACTATAATTTGTATCAAATGGCATTTTGCAATGGGGACTGGCAACATTAGATCAACTTCATATTAAAAATAAATCATGCAGGAACAATAAAGCCCAAGTGGGCCAACAAATTGGAATTCTATGTCAACAAGTAAAGTGTCAGTGCATTTGTGCAAAGAAGTGTCATCCAACGACACCATAAAATCTCACGTGCAAAAATGTGCAAAGATAAAAACCATAAAATACTGAGAAATAAAAACGAGGCAGCGGCTAAGTATGGTATCATAAAGAATGGTACTAAGGTAAAAACCTTTAAGATGTTCATGTATCTAGTACCTATAAATGTGTGTAAAAATCTTCACTACTATTCAACCCAAATGGTGTCTTGCAATCTAATTCCAATATGTACCTAGTCTCAAGTTTACGCAAAAGACCCTCCCGGTCTCCACCCCTTCTAAGTGGGAGGACCGTGTCAATTACAAAATATCTGAGCTCTTGGGAACTTTTGGTTTATATATAAAATAAAAAAACCATAGGATTGAGGTACATTAGACTTACAAATTTTCATTTAAAAAACCTTTGAAATTCACTGGAAAAACCATAGGTTTCAGGCACGTTATAGTTAGAAATTAGCATTTAAAAAACCATAGAAATTCACTGAAAAAACCATAGGTTTCAGGAAAGTTATAGTTAGTTGGACATTTCACTCGTACAAAACCATAGAAATTCCGGCGTTATAGTTAGTTCAGCTAACTAGAACTCGCGCCCCCCCAATGCACTGCTGATGACGTCACATATTACATCATTCATGACATGGTCAGTGACATCACTGATATCACTGATGACATCTCAAATGACATCACTGATGACATCATCCACGTGAAAATCTGATGCACCTCCTCACACCTGAATATAACCTTTGATACACCCACTGTAAAATACAGACTACCATTTTCGAAAAAATAGACACATCAATACCAGTTACTAAATACGCACTGACTGATTCCTAGGTCTACACACACATCGACTCATTCACCCATACAGTCACTCATACATGCAGTCACTCATCAATACAACACTATCATATGCACTCATACACCTATACAGACACTCACACACTGCCACATATCCAGAGTTACTCACACACTTAGTCAGTCATGCAAGAATCAATCATACTTCCATTTACTCACCTATACAGTTATACAGACACAACCTCACTTATTCATACAGATACTAACACATAATTACTCTCTTATAGAATCACTGATACAAATACACACTCATCCATGCAGCCACTCTCACAATTACTGACTCTCACATATAGTTATTTATATACACCATCACTCACATATACTGCCTTTTACATATGTAGTTACTTGCACATGGTACTGCGTATGCGTACTTATTGTATTGTAGAAAAAAAGCTGAAGACCATTCTTGAAATCAAGCAAGGGAGCCTTCTATTCCGTTTATGAAGCCCAGTGTAACGGGAACAGTGGGTTGAAGAGACTCCAGTTTTTCCATGATTGTGTTAAAATACAGAATTTTGGCTTTTTATTTTGGTACTCCAGTGTCCAAAATAACCAGTAACTCTTATAGACACAGGCTTCTTGCTCACAGGCTGGCACCCCCTTGTACCTCAGCAGGGATTTCTTATAAATAACAGGCACAGAAGATACTATTGTGTGTCCTGCTCCCTGATCCTTGCACTGCTCGTGTCCTGCTCCCTGATCCTAGAGGCTGATTGTAACCGGAGGACGAGACGAGGCGCCCAGCTGCAAGACTGAGGACAGCTTCCGTCATCCGCCCTGCGGGGCGCACCGGTAGGAGACTTCTGATGTTGGTGGTTGGGGACTCCCACTGACGCCGAGGGCCCCCCTGACTTTGAGAGTGTGTGCCTCTCGAGATACCCTGACTCTGGGGGATGCAGCACGGGCCGACCAGATCCCAGCTACCTGACCTTAAGATGGCGGCCACTGTGCCCAGGCAGTGCATGGAAAATAAGCGAAGATGAGGGGAGCAAAATGGGAGGCAAGAGGAGGAGGAGTAGCCAGTCCCCATCATGGCCGTTCGGAGCTGATGCTCCGTGGTGAACCATTTTTTCAGCCTCCTGAGTGGCCTTCCGCCACTGAAACATGGACCAGAGTCTGCATACTCTTCACACCCAGTGAGCTTCGACCTGCTGAGGAGAGACGACTGCCGGAGTGATGGAGGTTGATGTGGGCGGCGCTTCCCAGTATCACCGGGATTGGTGCCGCTGACTGAACTATGACGATGCCCCCCGGGCGGAAACCATTTATGTTTGTACTGACTGCTGAGCCCGAGCAACCATGGCCGATGCCCGGTGAAGCTGTTTAAGCAGCTATAGAGGCGATTGGCTTTGGTTTCACCCCCTTGGCCGCCACCTACCCAGCCGGAACTTGGACAATGTTTTTCCTCGTCTCTGCTGTTTCCTTTCCCTCCCATGCCACCTCCCTCCGTGATCCTGTGGCTGCCTCCCCTTCCTGCCCTGCCTGACTTTTTGTTTTCCTCCTACCCCCTTTTCTCAATCCCCCCCTACCTACCCCATGCTCAAAGTGACTTATATCTGTTTTTATTTTATGCTTTTGTAACTGATGTAACTTCTGTACAACTGTTCTCATGTAAAGCGCTCTGATACCTCCGGGTCTAGCCAGCGCTATATAAAACTCTTCAAATAAATAAATAAATGTACCACTGACACACCCATTCACTCACCAACACACCCATACACACACCCACCCATACAGCTGTTTCCACATGCACTCTTGAACCCATACACCCAGTGAATCAACCACTCACACATCTATGCACAGAGTCACACACCTCCCACCCACACACACACTCGGGCAGCCATACAAATACTCAGGCAAGCAATCAATAACCCATATAGACACTCATGCAGCTACTCACAAACCCATGCAGCAGCTTACACAACAACAGACAGACTGATGCAGACTTTCACACAGTTTAGTCACTAACCCATGCATTCAGTAAGACACATTTAATCACTCACTTATACAGTCAGTCACGTACCTACTAAATCCTCCATACAGACACTTATACACCCACTCATTCCTCAATACAGCTTGGCATATATATAAAACAAAATTAAACTTTACAGAAACACACAGTCACTGGATGATGTCATCAGTGATGTCATTTGAGATGTCATCAGTGATGTCACTGACCATGTCATTAATGATGTAATATGTGACGTCATCAGCAGTGCATTGCGGGGGCGCGAGTTATAGTTAGCTGAACTAACTATAACGCCGGAATTTCTATGGTTTTGTACGAGTGAAATGTCCAACTAACTATAACGTTCCTGAAACCTATGGTTTTTTCAGTTAATATATCTATCTATCTATATTTAAGAAATTTCCCGTTCTCTGAGCTCCTCACTCGGACAGGAAAGAAGGACTTGCACTCCAGGGTGAATGTAATCAATTGTTTTTTTACTGGCAACGTGTTTCGATCAAATGATCTTCTTCACAAGCTTGTGGGAAATTTCTTGTATATTTGGCCGGGACCCGGAACTCGCACCGACCCTGAGTGGAGAGGAGCCGGTACTTGCTTGGGAAAAGTAGTTAGGATTCCTCAAACGGCGCCAAAGATATAGGCAAGTCAAAAAACGCTATATATATATATATATATCCATATATCCATCCAACAAAGAAGCCAGAGGACACAGCGGGGAACTTGAGGGAAATGCTTTATTGACTGCTTGCTGGGCATAATGCATTTCGGCGTGTGCCTTCTTCATATGCCGCTGGCTCGACAGGGAAACTCCTCCTCCCTCGATATCCTGTGGTCCTCCCAATGAGGAGAGGTCAGCTGGCTCCTTCTGATCAGCTGCAGCTGCAGCTCGGTGTTGGTGAACTGCAGCTCCCATAATGCACTGTTCCGGTAGGTATTGTTTGTGGAGCCATGAGTGCTGTAGTACCTGGCAAGGGGGGTTTGTATGATGTGGAGAGCCCCTGTGAATAATAGTCCAGCACTCCCTCGAGTCCCCAACGTTCCAGCCCCATGTATATATGTTTTTTGACTTGCCTATATCTTTGGCGCCGTTTGAGGAATCCTAACGACTTTTCCCAATAAAGTGTGCTGGTGATTCTTGTTGTGCATGAAAAGTTTCATGGTGATCCGTCAAGGGGGGTCAAAAAAAGTATTTTTCCAATGTTAATTTCCATAGGGAATTTTGAACACGACTACAGCCCGAACTGCTGGAAGGAATTACATCATACTTGGCAGTAAGCTAGCTCTTGGTCCAGAAAGAGTGCTTTTTATGATTTGGTGTAAATCCATTCAGTAGTTTTTGAGTTAATAACAGAAATCGAATTTGTATATCTAGGGACGCAGATCCTCAGAGGATCGATCTGACTGTCCCCCAGCTGAAATCTGATTGGCTGCCAACACTACAACCAGGCAGCTATCTTGAGAATCTGCTTCAGCCGAGTCCCACAAAAAAGTGAAAAAGGGGCAGGGTAGGAATATCCTGACCCAACTAGCTCTGGTCCTGGGGTCCCCCTGGCACCCCGCAGGGCAAAAAAAAATAAAAAAATAAAAAAAATAAAAATGTTTTTGACCGGAATTGTGCTGAATCCGCGGCTCCTGCTGAAAAGTGAGCCAATCAAATCTGCGAGAGTGATAACCCAGCAAAGAGCGTGTTCTCGATACTCTCTAGCCTTCAATCCCAGCAGACCGTCACGGGGACGACCATTAAGTCCAATGAGCAGTGTGAGGACCTTGCCTCCTTCTTTGTTAAGAAGGTGGATAACATCTACAGGTCCTTTCCAACTGCACATAGTAGCAAGCTGGTGGCACGGGGTTGTCATAAGGAGAATACCTTGGATGCCTTTCCGCCTATCCCCGCTGACCAGCTGCGTGCACTGTGCAGTAAAGTCAAGTCAGGATCCCCTGCTGACCCGCTCAAACCAGACCAATTTAGGAAAGTGCTTCCTACAATCATATCCCCTATGGGCCTGGTGATCAACAGCTCACTTGCCTCGGCCATAGTGCCCAGGGCATGGAAACAGGCCAAGGTGATACCCCTGCTTAAAAAACCTTCTCTTGACCCGGCCAAACCAGAGAACTACCGCCCTATCTCCTTGCTCCCATGGGCGGCTAAAATCACGGAGGCCTATGTCAACTCCCTCCTGTCGGACTTCCTGACCTTGAATAACACGCTGGACCCCTCCCAGAATGGCTTCCGACCAGGTCACAGCACGGAGTCCGCTCTCCTTGCTGTGACAGAACACCTCTGGTCGGCACTGGACGCTGGTCGCACGTCGGCACTGGTTCTTTTGGATCTGAGTGCCGCGTTTGACACAGTGTCCCATGCCATACTGTTACGTCGCCTGGAGGAGGCAGGAATCATTGGTCCGGCTCTGGAGTGGCTTGCCTCATTCCTCCATGAGAGGTCATTTGTGGTTATAGCCCCCCCATATGCCTCAGGCGAACACCCCATCAAACAAGGGGTGCCACAGGGCTCCTCCCTCAGCCCCCTGCTATTCAATCTTTACGTCCAACCTCTGGCCGCAGTAGCCAAGAGCAGAGGACTGACCATGGTCTCCTACGCCGACGATACACAGTTGGTGGTGGCGCTGTCGAAGGACACCGAGCAGGACGCCCTTAAGTTTCAGGGCGACCTGGCGGCAGTCGCAGGGTGGATGACCGCCAACTGTCTCCAGCTGAACGCCAGCAAGTCGGAGGTATTGTTGGTGGGGAAGGACCATGGTCTGTGGAGTGAATGCTGGTGGCCCGCAAGCCTTGGTAGTGCCCCCCCACCCCCCCCAAGCAGGCTGTGAAAAATCTGGGGTTGTGGCTAGACTCGTCTCTCAACTTTCGAGTCCAAACCAAAAAAGTGGCAGGGACCTGCTTTGGACTTCTTCGGGGGCTCAGACCCCTACTGGGTTTCTTTGATGCAACCACACGACAGGTCATCATTCAGGCGTCTGTAATGTCAAGACTGGACTATGCCTGCTCTCTGTACCTGGGGTCCAATAAATCTGAAATTTTGAGGTTGCACAGGGCACAGAATGCGGCAGCAAGAACCCTTCTAGGTCTGCGCAGGTTCTGCCCGGTGTCTGACGCCATCCGTCGTCTGCACTGGTTGCCTGTTTCTAGGCGAATTGAATTCAAAGCTTTATGCATTGCTTTCAAAGCCTTGAAATTGACCACCCCTAACATCTTGGCCAACCTCCTCTCGCCTTGTGTGCCCTCACGTCACCTCCGCTCACAGGGTCACCACCTGGTAGTGGTCCCCCGTACACAGAGAGTCCGCGCTGGAGGCCGCTCCTTTCGTAGTAGAGCGGCCCTCCTCTGGAATGCACTTCCAGCTCACATCTGGGGCCTTAACAACTACCTAGAATTCAGGAAGGCCATTAAAACTCACCTTTTCCCTGCACCATAGTCCGGCTATCAATTTCCACCCGCTTGTGTCAGTTGCTCTGCTGTCAGCGCCGGGACGCCCCTTTGCTGGGGCAGCTGTTTGCGCTATATAAGTCACTGTAACATAACATAACAAGTCCTTTAAAGCAAAGAAGCGTGGCTCCTGCCCGTCTCTACAGTTTAGCCCTCGGATGGGCCAGGTCCCAGAGGCATGCAGGAATAAAAAAGAGGGAGGCGCATGAGGCCCTTCCCTGAGGCTCTTTTAAGCCTCAGGGACACCACCTCCCTGGGGCTTTTATAGTATAATGGAGGGGCCCCGCGTGGACCACCCCTCAAGGGGCTCTTTTGAGCTTTGGGGACCACCACCTCCCCGGGGCTTTACTTTCAAATTTGAAGGGGGGCCGTACAGACCCCGCTCCTGGGGCTAAATTAAAAATAATGGGGGGGGGGGCGGTCCCCTCTGGGCCCCGGGGACCACCACCTTCCTGGGCCTATAATATAATTCAAACTGGGAGGGGGGCTCGCATCCCCACTCCAGGGCTATTTACAGCCCTGGGACCACCACCTAACCGGGTCTCGCCCTTGCATATCAAAAGAGGGAGGCGAGCCATATATGGCCATTGGGACCGCCAACCCCAGGGTGCCCTATCCTGGACAAAGCTGTTTGCTCTGACTTGGCTGGAGCTTTGACAGCTCCCGCCAAGTCAGAGCAAACCCAAACACTGCTCTCAGCAAGCGAGAGTTTTGAAACAGCTCCCACTTGCTGAGAGCTGAGTTTTCGTCTGTTTCCTTGCGGGCAGGGAAAGAGACTAAAGGATTGCGCTCACAGACAGGGAGCTGCATGTTTAGCAGCTCCCCGTCTGTGAGGGCAGTGCCGGCTCCCGCAGGAGGCAGGGAGCTGGCTGGGACCGTTGGGCCTTTTAGGCTCCACCCGTGGTCCTGGGGGGAAAAGAGGAGAGAGAGGCAAGATAAAGGCCAGAAACTAGCAGAAAGAGGCCAAATAAATGTCAGAAACGAGCAGAAAGGCAAAGTGCAGGTCAGGAATGAGCAGAAAGGCAAAATTTGGGTCAGAAACTAGCAGAAAGAGGCAAAGTACAGGTCAGAAGTGAGCAGAAAACTAGCAGAACCCTTGCGGGGATTCATGCAGACACTCTCACAGCCACTCACAGACCCATTCACTCATAGATGAACTCTGACATGTAAGCCCACTCAGTCAGACACTCATGCACCCACTTACAGACCGATTCACAGATCCACTCAGACTCCCCTACGGTCACACAGACTCTCTCAGAGACTCACACATCCACTCTCAGACCCAGACACTCATATACCCACTTACAGCTCCACTCAAACTCTCACACCTGCTTTCAGACCTACTCAGACACTCGTACACCCACTGAAACACTCATGCACTCACTCGCACACTCTGTGTCAAAAGTTAGTGGTTACTGTTAGAAAACAAAATAAAAACCTTAAAAAATTAATTTAAAAAACAAAGGTTACAGGGATGTTATAGTTAAAAAATAGAAGTTAAAAACTAGAAATTCACCAAAAAAAAACCAAAAGTTACAAGGACGTTCTAGTTAGGCCCAGATTTCACTCGTACAAACCAGTGAAATTAAGCAGTTATAGTTACCTGAGCTAACTATAACTTACTCCCCCGCAATGCACTGCTTATGACCTCACATGTTACATCACGCATGATATGGTCAGTGACATCACTGATGACATCATCCACAGAACCTCACACACCCACTCACACCCTATACAATCTCTCATACGCCCACTCACACACCCGCACAACCACTCGCTTCCCCATTAACAGACCAATACAAGTACTTACACAACTACTCACTTATCCATAGAGCCACTCCCTCACTCATAGAGCCTGATCATACAACCAGTCACTCAACCATACAGCCACACACTTACCCATACAGCTACTGACACACCCAATTATTCACCTACAAACCCACTCACTCACACAGTCTCTCAACAGAGCCACTCACTCATCCCTTCAACCACTCACACACTCACTCAAACACCAGCATACCCATTCACCATACATACAATTGCTTACACAGCTACTCACTCACCCATACAGCCAATCCCACAGACCCTCACTCTTGTATACAACCACTCAAACACCAACTCACTTAACCAAACACTCAATCAGCCACTCACCCATACAGCCATTCAGACACCCCCTCACTCATCCATAGTCACTGACACACCCACTCACTCACCAACTCATACAGCTACTCAAACAGCCACTTACTCACCAATACAGCCACTGAGTAACTCACACAACTACTCAGACACCCACTTATATACCCTTACAGCCACTAACACACCTGTACAGTCACTCAGACACCTACTCACATACGGATACACAGTCACACAGCGACTCACATAAACTGTTAAAAAAAGGAATCACTCATTAGCAGTGCACAAAGTATATTATTTTTAACTTTTGTGGTACCTTTGTATGTACGTTTAACACTCAAAAGATTTTAGAAAACACTCCCAATCACTGGATGATATCAGTGATGTCCTTTGAGATGTCATCAGTGATGTCACTGACCATGTCATGAGTGATTTAATGTGACGTCATAAGCAGTGCATTGCCGGGCGTAAGTTATAGTAAGCTCAGGTATGTATAGCTGCTGAATTTTACTGGTTTTATACAAGTGAGATCTGAGCCTAACTCTAGCGTCCCTGTAACCTTTGTTTTTTTCAGTGTGTGTGTGTGTGTATATAGATATATATATATCTGTATCCTACATCCTCCTAATGGCAGTCGCTTGTATGTAGTTAGTTACGACCTAGTTTTTATAGGAAAAACGTTTTTTTGCCTAGTTTCTAACTTTGACGCAGTTTGACGAATCTTAACGAAATGTTCCCAAAAAAGTGGCCCACTTTGTCTAATTCTGAATAGAAAGTTTCGAAGTGATCCTTGAACCAGGGGCGAGAAAAAGGGAGAGTAAAAAAATTTGCTTTTTCCATGAAGTTTCCTACGGGGATTTTGAACACGACTACAGCGTGGAATTACACCAAATTTGGCTGAGAGTAGGCTGTTGATCCAGAAAGAGCCCTTTTGTGATTTGGTGTAAATCCGTTCAGTAGTTGCAGAGTTATTAAAGGAAAAGCAAAATTGTATATCTAGTGACACGAATCCCCGCGTTGGATTCGCGAAGCCACGCGCGTCCAGCAGTACCATGATTGCCTGACCACAAACTGATTGGGAGGTGCAGTCGCCATTTTAAGTACTGGGGAACGGTCCAGGGGTCTTAAAAGTTTCTGGAAAAGAGGTCAGGGTAGAGGTACCTTGACCCCATGGGTGTGTGAGAGTGAACAATGTTTGGTACAAAATTGAGTTAGGTCGTTTTTTTCCTACTTCGGGAATCCGCGGATACCCTACAAGGCTCAGCGTTGCCTCGTGAAAATCTGCGTTGGATGTGCGAATCTGGACCCGCTTTGGAAAAAAAACACTTTCAGATCTACTCGGACACCCACACAGGTACTCTCACACCCATTTACAGACCCGCCCAAGAAGTCACGCACCCACTTGCATACCCACGTAGGCATTCACCCACCCACGTAGGCACTCGCAAACCCACCCACTCACACACCCCCCCACTCACAGACCCACATAGACACACACAGTCCCACTCACAGACCCACACAGACACTCACACACCCACTCACACACCCACTCACACACCCACTCACACACCCACTCACACACCCACTCACACACCCACTCACACACCCACTCACACACCCACTCACACACCCACTCACAGACTCGCACTCAGACGTATGGAGGCATTGACACACCCACTCACAGACGCACACAAACACTCACAGACCCATATAGCCACTCACACACCCACTCTAAAATGTTACAGGTTACAACTTTTTCAACTCAGACCTGCAACCCCCCACCCCCACTTGCGCCTAGAAACCCTCAAGGGTGAGTAGCGCGCTTTAAGATTCCCTGATTGGTTGATTGAGTGTAAGGAATGCTTTTTAAAAAAAACCTTAGAAATGCACATAAAAAAACAAGTTACAGGGATGTTATAGTTAAGCTCAGATTATACATGCACAAAGCCATTGAAATGCAGCAGTTAGTTACCTGAACTAACTATAACTTAAGCTTCCGCAATGCACTGCTTATAACATCACATATTGTATCACTCGTGAAATGGTCCGTGACATCACTGATCACATCATCCACAAAACTACTCACACTTTAATGGTAGCAGTAAATGACACTCTGCTGACCAAGTTGCAAGTAGTGCAGAAAACACAGCCGCACGGATGATCTGCAATCTAACGCCACGGGCGTCCTCTACTCCCATCTTAAGAAAATTGCATTGGTTGCCTATTAAAAAGCAGGCTGTTTGACGCATAAGGCATTTTACAAGGCCCGCTGAGCCTATCTGTACTCACGACTCAGTTACTATTAGCCCCCCAGACAACTAATGTCCTCAAATAAAGCGCTTCTGCAGACCTCATGCATCAGAACATTAAGATTTGGGGGCAGATCTTTTTCGTATATGGTCCCGAACTACTAGAATAAACTCCCTCTTCATCTTCGTGCCTGCCCAGACTTTATAAACTTCAAGAAAATGCTAAAAGTCTAGCTGTTTTAGAATGCCCCAGCTTGCCTGATCAGCATAGCACCCAGGTACTCCTTCGGTAGTGAGTTGTATGCTATACCAAGATACTAAAATGGAAATGGAGTGGAGCATCATAGAGTGGAGAGGCGTGTTGTACAGTTTAGTGGTGTGTCGAACAGTAGAGCTGAGTGTTTTACAGTGGAGTGGAGGGCCATTAAATGGAGTGTGGTGGGATGGAGTGTCATTGAGTAGAGTGTCATACAGTGTAGCAGTGTTGTAGAGTGGAGTGGCATAGAGTGGAGTTCAGTGGAGTAGAGTGTCTTATGGTTCAGTGTTGTTGAGTATAGTGTTGTGCAGTTGAGTTGCGGAGAGTCTTGTACAGTGTAGTGTTCTACAGTGAAGTATCATTTGTGAGAACACATTGCATTGTAAAGTGGCGAGTTATAGTTAGTGTTGTCTGGTTAGTGAGCTGAAAAGTGTGTGCAACGAGGTGCGCTACATGTAATAATTTGAAGGTGGTGGATAAATTGTAAATTCAAGTTATAACTTTCGAATTTTTAAAGTTTGTGTAGTTTAAACGTGGTGTGATTAGGGAAAATAAGTTTTCCCAACTATAACTAAGCTTTAACCTTAGGTTTTTTCATTGAATTTCACATTTACATTTTTTTTTAAATTTTAATTAACGTGTTTCAAATCATAGAGTCCAGTGTCACAAGTGGAAAGTTATGTGGAGTGGCATACAGTACAGTGGAGGACAGTGTTGTAAAGTCTATTGCCATAGACTGGAGTACTGTAGATTTAAATCAAGTGGAGTAGAGTGCAGTAGCATATCGTACAGTGTAATAAAGTGTTGTATATTGTAGTGGCATGTTGTCTCATATAGTGGAGTCAAGTATAATAGACTGAAGCAGCAAATTGTACAGTGAAATGACGTGTTGAACAGTAGAGTAGGGTGTCGTAGACTGTCAGAGTGGAGCAGAGTGTTTTAGAGTGGAGTGTGGTGAAGTAGAGTGTCAGAGTACAGTGGAGGAGAGTGTTATAGAGTGGAGTGCCATTTCATATAGTGGAGTGGCGTATCATAGAGAGACGTTGTGGGGTGTCGTCGAGTGTCACCGTGTAGTACAGTGATGTAGAGTTGATGTGCATAAAGTGGAGTATATCGTCGGAGTGTAGTACCGTGTTGTAGAGTGTCGGACAATGGAGCAGCGTAGAGTAGTATAGTACAGGGGTGTGGAGTACAGTAGAATGGAGTGGCATAGCATACAGTGGAGTAAAGTGTCAAATTGAAGTACTATGTTGTACAGTAGAGTGCAGTGGGGTGTCGTACAAGATTGGGAAGTGATGTGGACTACAGTAGAGTAGAAAGCCATACAGTCTAGTTTGTTTATGTGGAGTGTGTACAGTACAATGTTGTAGAGTGTGGTACATTGGAGTGGCATGCAGTGTAAGAGTACAGTGGCATACAGTGGAGTAGAGTGGAGTAAAGTGTAGTGCAGTGCCAAACAGAGTTGCGTACAATGGACTAGAGTATTTTAGGGTAAAGTGGAGTAGTATTGTACAGTGGCATACAGTATAATAGTGTTGTACAGTGGAATGAAAGGGTATAGACAGGAGAAAGTGTTGACGAGTGGCATACAGTATATTAGATTGGAGTACAGTAGTGTGTGAATCAGTGGAGCTGTGTAGAGTGGATTGATGTATTGTAGCGTATAGTGAGGTGAAGTCTCAGAGTCGAGTGAATGGGTGTAACGTAACGTGGAGTAGAGTACAATAGAGTGTATTGTGTTTCATAGAGTAGAGTGGCATGGAGTTGTGTACTGGCGTAGCGTAGCTAGTAAACTTATAAATTGGAGTGGGGGTCTCATGCAATAGAGTGGAGTGCTGTGTTGTATAGAAAAGTGTTGTATAGTGGAATAGTGTGGTGTTCATTGGAGTATACAGGAATTGAGTGGAGTAGAAAGTCGTAGAATGCCATGAAGTATGGTAGACTTTTATAGAGTGGAGGAGAGTGTCACACAATGAAGGGGCGTGAACTGGCATACTCTGTAGTGGCGTAGATTGCATTTAGTAGCTTATAGTGGAGTGTAGAAGAGTGGAATAGCGTGGAGTAGGGTACAGTGGATTAGTGTAGAGTGGGGTGGCATACATTGAAGTGGCAAAGCATAGAGTTTAGAAAACTGTTATAAATTGGAGTGGCATCTCTCATGCAGTAGAGTGGAGTACAGTGTTGGAAACTTTTGGAGTAGAGTGTTGTACAACAGTGCACGGGCATAGAGTTGAGTGCAAATTTGGACAGTAGAGTGTACGCGGATAGTGGGAGTAGAGTCTAGTAAAGTGGCATAGAATGTAGTAGCGTTTGTAGAGTGGAGTTATATAGGTTGAAGGATAGTACACTGGAGTGACGTAGAGCGGAGTAGCATACAGTGGCATACAATGGAGTGGCGTAAAGTGTAATAGCGCATAGTGGAGTAGTATACAGCGGAGTGGCGTAAAGTGTGATGGCGAATAGTGTAGTAGCATACAGTGAAGTGATTTAGACTGGAGTGGTGTATTGTGGGGTAGAGTGCAATGGCATACAGTGGAGTTGGGTAGAGCGAAATAGCATATAGTGGAATGGACTAGCATAGAATGTAGTGCAGCAACGGCCCCCCCCCCATTAGGGTGGAGGAGCGTCACCCCTGCTACCAGTGCAGCAAAAGTGAAAAATAAAACGGTAATAAAATGAATTGCTGTTTTATTTTTCACTACTCCCAGATTGAGCAGTGTTTGGGGGCGGGTCATTGCTGCTCACTGGCAGCAAGGAAGTGGTGCTCAGTCCATTTCACATTGCACATGTCACTTTGGCCGGCTGTCTTGCGACAGCCAGCGTGGTATGCGCTGTGTAAACATTTCCACCTAGCTGTCTCATACAGCTTGGAAGGAGAGTAGGCACAGCACTGGCTTGAGCGCCAGTGGTGGCGCTGCTATCATGCTGCTCATCTGCAGCATAAGAGCAGCTTCGGGATTTGTGGAAGGGTGTTGCCTGAAGCTCCATGAGGTGCAGTTGCGCTGACTACATCCAAGAAGAAAGAAGAAAACATGAAGGAGAGCAAAACATGGAGGAGAGCGTGGGTAAGCACATTTAAAAAATGTATTCTCTTTGGCCCCCACTGGGTTTGGCTCTCAATCCTCTCAAGGCCCCTCCAGTGTTGAAGGTCACCACCTGCCACTGATGTAGCGGCGTAGAGTGGAGTAGTGTATAGTGGAGGGGCATGCAGTGGGATAGCGTGGAGTGGTCTACAGTAGAGTGGTGTAGACTGTAATAGCCGCAGCACGCCTTGTCCTGAATGCCCCCTCCCCCCCCGAAAACTGCCTCCCTTCCTCTCCTCCAACAGCTTCATTGGCTCCCGGTGCGTAAGCGGATTACGTTTAAAACCTGCTGCACCATTCACAAGGCCTTGTATAACAATGGCTCCTCCTATCTCGCTGAGAAATTTAATGACTATGTCCCCTCCAGGACTCTTCGCTCCGGAACCAAATCTGTTCTCTTGGTCCCCCGGGTTAGGAAATCAAGGTTGGGCGGGAAAGCTTTTTCCTACCTCGCTCCCCTTTATTGGAACCAGCTCCCCATCCATCTAAGGCAATGTTCTGACTATCTCCAATTCAGAAAGCTTCTCAAGACCGCTCTGTTCTAAAAACTGCCCCGTCAGCCTTCCTGCAGCACTGTTCGAAGCGCAGAGATACCCCTTCCAGGGTGATTCAGGCGCTATGCAAAACCCATAAATAAAATAAATAGCATACAGTGAAGTGGTGTAGACTGGAAAGGGGTAAAATGTCATGGCATACAGTGGAGTGGCTTACAGTGTAATGGTGTGGAGTGTAATAGCATATACTAGAGCAGCGTATAGTGGAGTGGCGTACACTGAAGAGGCTTTGAGTTGAGTTGCATACTGTGTAATAGGGTAGGGTGGAGTGGCATAGAGTGTAATAGTGTATAGTGGTGTAGTATACAGTTGAGTAGTGTATAATGGAGTGGTGTAGACTGCAGTGGTGTGGAGTGGTGTACATTTGAGTGAGGTCCAATCAAATAGCATAGAATGAAGTGACGTAGAGTGGAGTGCCATACATTGGAGTGGTGTAAAGTGGACTAGCGTACAGTGGAATAGCCTTCAGTAAAGTGTTGTAGAGTGATTTGACATACAGTGGAATAGAGGAGCGTGGCGTACAGTAGAATGGTGTAGAGTGTATGGTGGAGAAGTGTTCAGTGGAGTGACCTAGACTGGAGTGGTGTCCTGTGGCTTTGTGTTGAGTGGAATAGCATAGAGTGTAGGTGCGTAGAGTGGAGTCTCGTACAGTGGAGAAGTGTAGAGTGAACTACCGTATAGTGGAATGGCTACATGGCTTGGCATACAGATGTATGTCAAATTTGGCAGCAATCTAGATTATGCTGTGAAGAGTAACGCAAAACAGTGAATTGTGCTGACTTTCCCCAGATTTACCAATCAGCGTAGGGTCGTGCATGTTGGCCTTGCGTTCCTTTGTAAATCTGACTTATGTATTGCATTGCCCATGTGACACCATGAGTGAGTAAGGGTACCGCACTCGAATAATACAGCTAGGCCTCAGTTATATATTTGGCCATGGTATACCTTGATAACTTTGCAGTATACCATGGTACATGTTGCTATAGGCAAGTAGTAGATCCCTACCTATTAACCACTTTACTAAAGTGGTAATAGGTAGGGAAATGTATTTATTTTTAAAAATATATTTTTAAATAGGTTTATGGCCATGTACCACGGTAGTTTCACAAAATGTTTTCAAATTCTGCGAAAGTACAATGGTGACAGATATCCCTAACTTTAAATGCCTTGGAACTGAAGAAATATTTACCCTATTTAACTACAGTACACAAAAAGCATCATCTCTGCAACATAATGTATAATCCTACCAAATGTAATGTAAATCCATTCAGCTGTTTTCGCGCTACGTCAAATACAATAATCTACGGAAAATGCATTGGTGGAAAAACTCGTTTTGGGACCCCTTTTATCTTTGTACCCCTTAATGATTCACCACAAAAAATTACACTATTTCAAAATGTAGAAAATGCTATAGGTCTGGAAAGGTTTGTGGTGATTTGTCAAACGAATGGAAAGTTATCACGGAGCTAATATCCGAGGAATTCCTATCTTTGGGAATACTAACTATAACTACAGAGTGGCGATCATTAATGCGATTTCTTTCTTTTTATCTATTGTATTTGTTATGCATATGCTTATTGGTTTACATAATCATGTGACCATAAATGCGTCTTTTAGTTCATGTAGTAATTCTGAAAATGTGCATATGCAGTCTAGTTTTTTTTTTGGGCTTACTGCTAGGTCACTTTTCCATTTTGTTGCACAGGAGTACATAAGGAACATGTTTTTTGTTTGACTTGTTGGGCAAACTTTTATTTTGTGAGCCAGAGACCATGTATAGAAAACATATGTAGATTAACATGTATTCTATTCATTGTGTATTTGTTTGTAGGTTTCCATTAGCATACGACCATAAATGGGTCTTTCAGTTGTTCATGTAGTAAACTTTACATATGCAGTCTAGTTTGTTTGGGCTTCCTCTTTACTTTTAGTAGTATTGTGCTACAAGATATCACTAAGTTGAAAAACCTTATAACTTAAATACTTACTCTACTTACCCGCAGTACCCCAAAAAATAATCTGTGCACCCTAATATCTAATGCTGCCAAATTCCAGCTAAATCCGACTGGCCGGTTTTCGCGCTAAACGAAATGCAAAAGTCTATGTATAATGCATTGGATTTCAAACCTGTTTTGGGACCCCCTACCCCCCTTTTTTTTTTTTTTTTGCACCCCTTTACCCACACGGCACACACTTTCAGTCTCAATGAAGCAGGTCTGCAAAGTTTCTTGGATATTCGTCAAATGGGTGCATAGTTATTTAGGGACTAAAATAAAATCTGTGATCTCTTGCACGCTAACTATAACTACAGAGTGGCTACTGCCGCTCTTGTATTTATTTTATATATTTATTGATTTATCTATATAATATAATGCGCCATCCCTCCGGGGCTTGGGCGGGAGGCTTATTTTAGGAGAGGGTGGAAGCCCTGCTTTTTTTTTTCTTTCAGTAGCCTCCCAGGAACCAGTCAAAAAAAATTGGTTTTTGCCCCAGTTGGAGTTCTGTGGGATCCTCCGCGGCCTGATGCATACCTAAATTTTAAACCTTAATATCTTTAACTACTTAATGTATTTCCACCAAATCACAAAAAGCATGCTTTCCGTACCAAGATCTGGCATTGTACCAAATTTAGTACAATGCCATTCAGCTGTTTTTGTGGTTTTGCGCCTCCATTTTCCTATGGAAAATTGCATAGGGAAAATGTTTTTATGCCCCCCCCCCTTTTTTCTTCTTGGCCCCTGCTTGATGGATCACTCCTAAACTTTCCTTGAAGAAGCTGGGGTGCGTAAAATATATATATATATATATATATATATCGGTTAGGCTATATGCCGCTCGACCTCTTCCGGGGAGGGGGTCCGTGTAACCGGAAGCAGCCTACTTCTGTAAATTTAATGCCACGATACTTCCCAAATACGTCAACTTTCTTCTGGCAGATGGGCACGGACTCCGATAAGGTATGTGCGAAAATCTTCTTTATTACCCGCACCAACAAGTCATTACGCGTTTCGGTCACCTCCCGTGACCTTGATCACATGGTAAACGCGCTACAAATCACTGCTTTTAAACCCATAGTGTCATAATATCACCTGACATACTATTACATAGACATTGAAAACAGACTTTACACTATATAAAATCGATCTTACGATACTCAATTCATCAACTTTTATGCCAAGCCTATCTTACATCAAACGTAATTAAGATTAAAATTACATTAAGAGGATATAGAGTGCAGTATATTCAAATATCCTATAACCGCATAGTGCACATATTAGCCTCTATTAACTCCTATAAATGTACTGAAAAGACTAATCATGGCATTGTAACATTCCATATCGTAGTTGTCCTCGAGCTTACTATGTACACCTCATTCTTGCTTAAATGCATCACTGCTATATTAGGCGTAAGCTCATGTTATGATTGTACTGTAAAGTGCTGTGCATACATATGTAAACAAAACATTAAAGTGCATAGTGCTACCACAAGTGCTCAGTGCCTATACTTATAAAGTGCTAGTCAAAAAAGTATTCAAAACGGGTAAAAACATCGAGGTTCAGCTTATATAAGGTTAAAGGAGGAACCCTCTATTTCTTTTTTCTTTATTCTTTCCTCTGATTAGTACATCTAGTGTCCTAATATTGAATTTTGTAAATTTCCAGAGGAGTATACGTGGTATCCTAGGACCGATCCATACAATACATATACCTAGGTCTATATGCACTGTGAACAAAATTATAGCAAACATTCTTAACTCAATATCCGCTAAGATTGATTCAGTGCATATATATATATATATATATATATATATATATATATATATATCTATCCTTCAATTCAGTGTCACCGAAAAGTTCCTCACAAGAACGGATACGGACCACTGTATTTGTGCTTCAGTGTTTATTCAAATGCACAGTCGCCATAACGCGTTTCGGCTCATGGCGAGCCTTGATCACATGACATGGGACTATTGTAACATCGCTGATTTTAAAGTGACGAGTGCTCATGTGGTACACCACGTGTGCAAAGTAGCAATGAACATAAAAGACATTTAAATACATACCGTAATGGTCGTTTCTACACATTCTATTTCAGACAAAGCAGGCTAAACTCATTCATGGCTAAAATATTTGAAAATATTTGAAACATTTAAAATGTAACATTTAACATGTCGTAGTAAAATGCAAGTGTTTTCATTATGTTACTGTTAGCCATTTACCTGAGATTTTTTTGACACCACTAGTCTGTCTTGGCCCACATTGACCTGCTTTTTTATATAGACGTGGAGTAGCCTTTGTCCATGTTTTGCTCAATTTTTGTATAATACAATTTTTAGTTACACATGGCACATTGGAATTTTTTCCATTGTCTGTATTTCCATTATTTGCAACATGTCTAGAACGTAAATACTGCTTTAAGTGAAAAGTGCTATAGGGCAAAGTGCAAGAGTGGCTAAAGTGAATAAGAGCATAGTGCGATATTGCGACACCTTTCATATTTTACTCTCTCTGTCTTTATGTAAGTGGTCGGTTCTGTAACATAATTTGTGTGGCTTGGAGCCCCATTGTCTGGAATTGGACTTATCTCTATTTGACTCTTTGGACAGTTTCCTCTCATCCATTCCCTACACATTCCGGTATGAATACCTAAACGTGGACTCATTCTGTTGTGGGCTATTATTTGTTTGAACTGAGGGATCCCATTTATAAACGTATGTGTAAAATAGATTCAGGTATATATTCAGGTATATGTTTGTGTCTCCAATACATAAATAAATATGACGCTACACATAAATATATAAATATATATATGTAAAATATAAACTATTAAATATTGGGTAAAATATAGTTAAAAACCTGATTGAATCTATATTCCAGTTCTCATAGGCATGTGTATAGATCCTCCGATATATTCAAGCCTCCAGGCTGTTTGGAATCCATTTCAATAATGTAGCGGGTTTCTAATGTCCTCAGTCTGATCTCTCTATTCCCCCCTCTTCTACTTGGAGGTACTGAATCAATCACATAGTATCGGAGATCCTGACTGTTGGAATTGTGCTGTTCTCTAAAATGGCGTGTCACTGGGTAAGTGTTATCCTGATTCGTTATAGCCCGCATGTGTTGGAGCACCCTTTTATGCACTTGTAACTTGTTGCTCCCAATGTATTGTAAACCACATGGGCAGGATAACACATAAACTGCATATTCAGTCTTACAGGTCAATAGTCTCATGATTTTGTGTTCCTTGGTGCTAAATGGGGTTTGTTATGAGATCTTGTTAATACCTAGCTGCCATGCTTTACAGGATTTGCATTTATAAAAACCCCTGTGGGTTTGCAGCCAGCTTGTACCCTCTGACCTCTGGGCTTGTTTTAACTAGGTCATCACGCATAGATGGTCCTCTACTATAAGTGATTGATACTCTCAATGGTAAAAGTGGACCAATGACAGCGTCATTAAGAAGTAATGGCCAGTTACGTCTGATAATAGACTGTACATGTTTGTGCTGTCTACTATACTCCATGATTATCCTGAAGTCACTTGATATAATGTCAATCTCTTCCCCCGACTGTTGTACATCAATGGTGTACTTGTTTTGTTTGTCCTTAAGTAACTCTCGTCTTTCCTGGGTCATAGATTTTAAAATTGCACCATTTATGATTTTGTAAGAGTAACCCCGCTCAATGAATCTGATTTGACTAGCTTTCTGTGCTGCTATCAAATCTGTGTGGTTACTATGGATACGTCTCGGGTGTAACATCTCCCCATACGGAATACTATTTATTAGGTGTCTGGGGTGGGAGCTGCTGGCATGCAATGTTGAATTTCCAGCCGTTTCTTTCCTATAGAGCCTTGTCTCGATTTTTTTCATTATCAATGTATACCTGTGTATCCAAAAAGTTAACGGTAGTTTTGTTGATCGTGACTGTGAAGTGTAAATTAATCTCATTGGTGTGAATAACCTTCACAAATTCATTGGCCTCATCTGCAGTCCCATCCCAAACCACGAACAGGTCATCTATAAATCGTAACCACATCTTTATGTTCTTATGGGTGTACTGAACATGTTTGGTTCCAAGGACCAGCTCCTCCAATCAGCCCATGTGAAGACATGCATAGCGGGGGGAGAAGCTGGCCCCCATCGCCACACCTCTTGTCTGCTTTATAGGACATTATTAAACATAAATACATTGTTATTTAAACAGAATTTACCCATTTCTGTCAGCATATCATTATGTTCAGTTTTTTGTCCTGGCCTTTTTCCAAGATAATGTCCCAATGCCTGTATTCCATCTGTATGTCTAATGCTCGTATACAGTGAAGTTACGTCGAGTGCCATAAGTAAATAACCATTTTTCCATTCAAAGTTCATCAATTTCCTTAGAAAGTCACCCGTGTCGCGTATGTACAATGGTAGTGTTTTAACGTGATCTTGTAAAAAATAGTCAACATATTGAGAGGTATGTTCCAATAAGCTATTTCTAGCAGAGATAATCGGTCTGCCTGGAGGTCTTACCGGGTCTTTGTGTACTTTAGGAATAAAGTAAATTGTAGGTATTGTTGGATTATCATTCTTTAAAATCTTATATTCCTCAGTCGTGATTAGACCCTTCATCTTCCATGTCTGTAGTTTTTGATAAAACTCTGTATATATTGTTTTTAAATTGGAGACACTGCTTCTGAGGTAGCACGTGCTATCATTCAACTGTGAATAGGCCTATTTGGTGTAATCATCTTTGGACATTATGACCATATTGCCGCCTTTATCGGAATTACGAATGACTATTTTGTTCTCTTTCAATTTTTTCATGAGCTCATGATATTTATGATTTTGCCAATTGTACTTGGTTTTGGTATTTTGTACTTTATAATTTAACCGTTTGATCTGATCTGTAATCTGTTCATGAAAAATATCGATTGAGTCTCAGAGTAATGGGGTTAATGTTGATTTGGGCTTAAAGGGTGTTGGCTGTATTGTTGGTGTGTCACTAGCCATTCTGGTTGTTGTTTTTAAGGGTGTGGTTAGAACATCATGTCTATTGTGTTCCTCATCATCCAGATTTGTGGTTGTTTCATTGGTTCCCCATAATTCCTGTATCTTGTTGATGAGAGTTAAATCAGTTTGGGACAAATTCAATGGTAATTCCACTATTGCTGGTTCAATTAGTTTTTTTTGATTGAACAGAGCCCTTCTTGGACAGGATATGACATTTTTTCAGTTTCAATTTTCTAACACTTTTGTAGATGTCCAATCGTGTTTTCGCATAGTTGAAATTTTTCTCTGGGCAATAGGACAAACTCAAAATCTGTATTTCCGTTCCGGATAAAGTGATGTTGGCTGAATTCATAATGGTTTGGTTCCTGCTCATATTGTTCCTTATTTCCTTTTCCTCCAACCAGCTGTTTGTCTTTTTTGATTGGTAGCGTTTTCTGCTGGCTTTCCTCCTTTGTCTCCGCTTGAAATTCCTGTTTGTTCGGAATTGGTTCTTTGAGTCCTGGGCCGGAGAGTTTGTCTCCGGTCGTGACATAAAAAATTGAGTTCCTCTTCCAACGAAAGCTTTTGAGGTAACTGACTCCTTTTAGTGCTCCTGGACTCTAGATCCGATTCACTATCCACCGTAGAACTTAGCTCTGATTGAGAAGTGTTTGGTGCTGGTTCGCCACTTCTTGAACTCGCTTTTGGGTCCCCACTGTATCTGAATTTGGATGTTCTTAGTGCCTCATATGTTTTTTGCAAAAGTAAAAATTTGGCCCAGTTCATAATTGCATTTGTCCCTATGAAATTTGTATGTTTTTCTCTCTTTTATTTTATCCTCATCTTTCTTCAACCTCAATATCATTTCACTACGTAGTTTGGCTTTTTCTTCTGCCTGTCCCATGCTCTCTAGTTCTTCGTTGATTTTGTCAATTTCCTCTAGTAATTGCGTCCGATCTATGTCCGCATATTTTATTAGTATTAGTACTAGCCGTTTGGAGGAGTCAAGATTGCACTCTGCCCATTCGCGCATCATGTTGGGATTCGGGTTTTCATAGCTTGGGGCTATGAGTATTAAACCCCTCGGTATCCTGCCCACATCAATGTAACGTTGTAAAGAGCGCGATTCCCACCACTTACTTTGTTCAGATTTAATCTTTTTTTAAAAAAAATTCTTTTACAGAGTCAGTTTGGTTAGTTGGTGTCGTGCTGCTAGCTTTCGTGCCCAATGTCACCGTTGAGCAGTCGTTAAACATCTCTAACGCTGCCGCCTCTCAATCGCGTACCATGTCTGTCGACATTGCACTTTAGATTAAAAAATAACCGTTGGGGAGTTTGCCATTTGAGATCATTGTCATGTACCACGTACCTTGTATACTCCTCTGGAAATTTACAAAATTCAATATTAGGATACTAGATGTACTAATCCGAGGAAAGAATAAAGAAAAAAGAAATAGAGGGTTCCTCTTTTAAACTTATATAAGCTGAACCTCGATGTTTTTACCTGTTTTGAATAATTTTTTGACTAGCACTTTATAAGTATAGGCACTTAGCACTTGTGGTAGCACTATGCACATTAATGTTTTGTTTACATATGTATGCACAGCACTTTATAGTACAATCATAACATGAGCTTACGCCTGATATAGCAGTGATGCATTTAAGCAAGAATAAGGTGTACATAGTAAGCTTGAGGACAACTACGTTATGGAATGTTACAATGCCATGATTAGTCTTTTCTGAACATTTATAGGAGTTAATAGAGGCTAATATGTACTAAATACACATAAGTTGGTACATCAATGTTATTTTGAAGAACCAATTAATAACATACGTGCACTATGCGGTTATAGGATATTTGAATATACTGCACTCTATATCCTCTTAATGTAATTTTAATCTTAATTACGTTTGATGTAAGATAGGCTTGGCATAAAAGTTGATGAATTGAGTATCGTAAGATCGATTTTATATAGTGTAAAGTCTGTTTTCTATGCCTATGTAATAGTATGTCAGGTGATATTATGACACTATGGGTTTAAAAGCAGTGATTTGTAGCGCATCTACCATGTGATCAAGGTCACGGGAGGTGACCGAAACGCGTAATGACTTGGTGCGGGTAATAAAGAGATTTTTGCACATACCTTATCGGAGTCCGTGCCCATCTGTCAGAAGAAAGTTGACGTATTTGGGAAGGTGTGTGTGTGTGTGTGTGTGTGTGTATTCACTGAAGAAACCAAAGGTTACAGGGACGTTATAAGTAGGGTCAGATTTCACTTGTACAAAACCAGATCAATTCAGCAGTTATAGTTAGCTGAACTAACTATAACTTATGCACCCACAGTGCACTTCTTTTGACCTTACATATTACATCTCTCTTGACATCTCAAATGACATCACTTATGCCAACACTGATGACATTATCCACAGAACCACGCACACACCCCCATAAAACCTCTTGTACGTGCACACACACACCTGTACAACCACTGACCTACCCATTCACAGACCTATACCTGTACGTGCACACACACTCAGTCTTCCATAGAGCCACTCACACACCCACCCCCTCACTCGTACACTCACGCAACCATACACTCACCCATACTGCCAGCCACATAACCACACACTCACCCATACAGCTACTTACACATCCACTTATTTACCTACAAATTCGTACACACGCTCACTCAGCCTCTCAACACAGCTGCTCACCCATAGAAACCCTCATAATCTCACTCACACAACCACTTACATACCCATTCACATATCCATAAAAGCACTCACACATTCAGTTACTCACCCATAGAGCCATTCAGACAGACACTCACTGTCCAATATAATCACTCACACACGAAGTCACTTAACGAAACACCTACTCAAACAGCCGCTCACTCACCCATACAGCCATTTACATACCCAGTGACTTACTCATACAGCCATTCAGACACTCACTCACCCATACAGTCACTACACACCCACTTTCCCACTGATAGAGCCACTTACACCGTCACTCACCCACCCATACAACCACTGACACCCACTCACTCACCAATACAGCCACTCACACAGCATCTCACTCAACCACACAGCTACTTACACAACCACTTATACACCCATACATCCACTCTCACACGGATACGCACGAGGATGCATACAGTCACACAGCCACTTACATGATATATATTAAAAGTAGTATCACTCATTAGTAGTACACCTACTATACACTTTAAGTTTTGTAGTACCGTAGTATATATGTTTAACAATCATAAACTCTTACAAAATAATTAAACTCACTGGATGGTGTCATCAGTGATGTCATTTGAGATGTCATCAGTGATGTCACTGCCCATATCATGAGTGATGTAATATGTGAGGTCATAAGCAGTGCATTGTGGGGGCTTAAGTTATAGTTAGCTCAGGTAACTTTAGCTGCCGAATTTCACTGGTTTTGTACGAGTGAAATCTGACCCTAACTATAACGTCTCTGTAACCTTTGTTTTTTTCAGTGAATATATATGTATGTATATATATATATATATATATGTGTATGTGAATGTGTGATTGTGTGTATATAATGTGTATAGGTATGTGTTTGTGTATGTGTAAAGGTATACATGCGTATGTATGTATTTGTGTGTATGTATTTGTGTATAGGTATATATGTATATGTGTAGGCACATATGTTTATGCGTATGTATATGTATGTCAAACCTAGAGGCAGTAGCCACTAGGTGGTTAAAGTTAGGAGTGCTTAGCCATAGGAAAAGCTGTGATTTTTTTGTATTGCTAATAACTTTGGCACCGTTTGACGAGTCTCCATGAAACTTTCCAAAAAAGTTTTACTTTTTGACAAATTTGTGCATGGAAAGTTTCGGGATGATCTGTCAAGTGGGGGCAGAGAAAAAGTGGGGGATCCTAAAATGCAAAATCCCCATGCATATTCCATGAACTTATTTAGACAAGCTACAGCAAAAACTGCTGAACACAATTACACCAAATTGGGCAGGAAGCTAGATCTTGGGCCACAGGATTGTGATTTTTGTAATATGGTGTAAATCCGTTCAGTGGTTTTTGAGATATTAAGGTAAAAAATAATTGTATTTCTTGTCAGTTGGTTTCACGAGAGTCCTCTGGGCATACCGTGAGAGCACAAAATCAAAATGGAGCCATGAGATTGGTGGAGAGGCCTGTTTTTTCCTGTGAGCCTTCACGCTCTCAAGTGAACGAGCGCTCTGATTGGCTGGCTGTTGGAATGTTAGAAATGAAATGGCTGCCATTACTGTTGACTGTGAAGAATTGGCGGTGTTGTGGAAATGAAGTAAAAAAGCTTCATAAAAAAAGCTGCATCGTGAGAACACAGATGACTCAGGAGTGATCCAACTCCTAGCAGACATCAGACATGAAGACACTGGGGTTCAAACAAATAGTGATAGGCCCCACGCATAGTGCAGGACACACCCTTGGCCTTATTTTTATGAATGAGTGGAAGCAATAAGTGAACCCCATCTTCCTATTATGTGGTCAGATCACTATTAGATCAAATTTCTTATCCCACGTAATAATGCTCAAGCCAAACCCAGGAAAGAGGCTAGCCGTCCACAGTGCCTATGGAAGACCCTAACTTCCTTTTCTGAGACCTTTAGGACTATTACAACGATATCTCATACGGATATTAATACTGCTCCGGCTGCTTATCGCGACTCTTACAGCTATATTTAATCAAATTGGTCCTTTTAAAAACTCCCCATCTACCTCCTCTAGAAGCCAAGCGCCCTGTACACTGACAACTTGCATCTGGAAAAATAGAAATGCAAACGACTTGAAAGTAGATGGTGCGCCACTAAATCCCATGCGGATAAAGCAGCATATAGGGCTCTGCTAAACAGTTACCGCAATAGGATCAAGGCGGCATGGAAATATTATTTAACTTCCACAATTGCTAAAGCCAGCAACTCCACAAAGTAATTGTACAAATCTTTAAACTGCTTTTTGAAACCACGTGCCTGCACTCCTACCACTCTGGCCGCCCAAAAACTTTGTAATTCCTTCGCTGATTTCTTTGGAAAAAAATGTATCATCTATAAGAACTTTCCAACCAGCTTAGAACTACCGGAGATGGAACTCAATTTAATCACCCTCTGGCTTTGGTGAATTCGAACTATGCTCCTTGGAGCAGATGCAGAAGATACAAGCTCTAGCCAAATCAGGCTCTCCCTAAGATCCATGCCCCCCTAGGATAATGGCCGGTCTAGCCAGTCTTATTGCACCATCAGTAATGACGCTATTTTATCTCTCACTAGCCTCAGCTAAAATGCTAACTCAATAAAAATGTTCCCAAGTATCCCTGATTCTCAAAAAACCCTCTGCACATCCTGAAGCTCTTTCCAATTACAGACCTATCTCGCTGCTACCTCTACTTGGGAGAACACTAGAAAGCTATATTAATAAACAGCTAGTAACCTTTCTAGAACAACATAAGACCTTAGACCCCTTACAATAGAGTTTCAGATCGCTACTTATCACCAAGACCGCATTGGTGGCAATCACTGATAACAACAGACTCTCACTAGATGCAGGAACACCGATCATGCTTGTATTACTGGATCTATCTACGGCCTTTGACACAGTTTCTCACTCCATCCAAATCTGCAGACTACATGAGTCAGGACTTTACGGCAGAGCGCCAATTGGCTCAGGGACTTCTAGACAATCATACCCAAAATGTCTCTCTCGGTCCCTTTTAAATTGACAAAGATCTATACCAACAAAGGGGTTCCTCAGGAATTGTGCCTGAGCAACACTATTTAATATCTATATTGTGCCTCTGGAACAAATTGTGAGATCGTGTGGTGTGGAGATTGTGTCATATGTAGATGATACCCAATTTCTCATCTCATTTGGACCAGATTCAGATAAAGTTAAAGCTCAGTTTGTGAGCTGTATGAGGGAAATCACAGGTTGGATGACCAACAACTGTCTCCAATTAAATGGCAAAAAAACTGAGATTGTGCTAGTTGGCAAAGCACATGAGCGTTCATCGGCTGATTAGTGGCCACTGAACTTGGCCCAACCCCTTCTACCTAAAGAAGTGGTGAAAAATCTTGGAGTAAAAATCTATGAACAGTCATCAATGGAAACTGCGGCACCTGTTTTGCCACAATGAGGCTCTTATAAAAAGTCTTTCCCTGGCTCCCTTCCCCCTACAGAAAAACCCTTGTCCAGGCACATATAACTAGCCGCTTGGGCTATGGGAAGGCACCGTTTGTAGCAGCAAACGAGACGTTGCTGGCCAAATAGAAAGTTGTGCAGAATACAACTGCACGGTCTTCCTCTGCCCCTATCCTAAAATAAACTACATTCACTGCCTATCAGTAAACGGGCAATTGTCAAGCTATGCCGTCTGATGCATAAGACATTAAATAAGCCCCTTCCTAAACTATCTTCATTCAAGTCTCCACCACTATCACCCCTCCATACTGTTAAGGTCCACAAATAAAGCTCTCTTGTAGATTCCACGCATACCCACCTCTAGATTTGGTGGCAGATCTTTCTAGTATTTGGCCCCTGCTCACTGGAACAGACTCCCTTTTCATATCTGCACTTGCCCCGATTTTGCGGATTGTAAGAAGATATTAAAAACGTGAATGTTCTAAAGTACACTAGTTCTGAGCAGCCAAGCGCTGAGATACTCCTTTGGGAGTGAGTTGTGCGCTATACCAAGAATAAATAACATAACATAATATAGGACAAATGTTAAGATTACCTGTTTCGATTTTATTAATGGCTAGCTCAATGTTACTTTTTCTGTCAGACCACAGTGACTGCACAGCTTCTCCGTCTATAAATAGATAATGACTAAAGATTTGGAGATGTCAGAGCTCTTTCTTGATGCCCATTGAGGTAGACTGCACGTCAAAGCCTTATCTACTTTACTACTTAGAATATTTTTGCATGTTCCTTCTTTTTTGACTCGCTGAGTAGTCCTTATGACAAACGATCCTTCACTTTCCTTTGTGCAAGACCGTATTTGGTGCTGGCTATTGAGTAGATTAGAGCTTAGTTTCTGTTGCCAATTATTTTTCATTTATTTGCAATTTGAGCAATTTGATATGATTTGACTAACCAATGCCTTTTGCCTTCTGTATTGATTCTTAATGTTTTAGTAAACCTTCATGGTTTGTACTTTGAACCTTGCCTCGTGTGTTTTTTTCGTTGTGGATTTTCCTAGGTTTCATCTGGGTGTCATAATTTGTGTTTAGAGCTCGTGTTTTTTTTTTTTAAATTTTCTTTGAGATTTGCAGTGTACAATCGCACTCATAAGCGCATGGTAAGATACAGCATCTCAAATCATTTGAAGTAGTCAATAATAACAAAGAGCATAACCCAACATTAAACAAGGTAACGAGTACTTCCTTCAAAATTGATGACAATCGTGCCCATGGTGGACTTCATCAAATACAATTGCTTTTACAATTCTTGCGGTGATTCAAGGCAAGTACATATTCTAACAATCACTAATATTAAACAGCAATCTGCACCGTATCGCAACCTCCCAGTGCAATACATCGTTCAGATATAGCTACGTGAGGGTTTCAGTCTCCGTCCAGGGGATATGCCATTAAGTAGTTCTTCAGTGGTTGCCAAATGTCACGAGGGTGTGAAATTGGTGGCAACAGTATGGCATATATGTCGCTCATTGTGTCACAGTAAATCAGGTCACCGAGCCAGGCCCTAACAGTCGGTGTTTGTGCTGTGCCCCAATGTAGAGATCTGACGCTTCGCGATTAGCAAAGCGATTGCCGTAAATCGTCTTATACCTTTCTTCAAAGGTTGAACATACCCCAGCAATGCTGTCAATGGTGTATGGTCTGTTCCACCATGAGAGATAGGTGTCGGAAGATCTCCCCCCAGTACGCCAGAACCGGCCTGCAATTCCATGCAAGGTGTGAAAAATCGGCATTAGAAGCAGCGCATCTAGCACACGCTTGTGAGGTGCTGGGATCCATCTTGGCCAACAATTGCGGGGTTATATAAGCTCGGTGTATGTATTTAAAGTGTAGTAGTTTATGGCGATAATTGTTTGAATTGCCATATTTTGTCCGTCATTGGTGTACCCAAATCCCGTTCCAAGGCTGCACGCGCCTTGGCGCCGACTGCAGGGCGGAGAGACAACGATAAATGATATAGACGTGAAACCAAATGGGCTCCGTCCCGTGAAGCTATAAGTAGCGTGAGAGGGGGAAAGTCCGCCAGTTCCTTCGCAGCATCTGGAATTGCCCCAATCAAGGATCCTCGGACCCTATGAAGGAGGAATCTGTCCATGTAAGGAGCATCCCCGTGGGAAAGGAGTTCTTCCTTGGTGCACAGTCGTGAATCTTTGAACAAATCCCCAACCTCCCGAAGTCCATGTCTAGCTAATCTACGCTTGGTAAGGGTTTCAGTGGTGGGGGGTAGCTATGGATTATCTGCTAATGGTAAATGCGCTGAGTATAAAAATTTGGTTTGTAAATACCGTCGTAGATTTGTCCATGCCCAACATGTAGTGGGCAGCGTCTGAATCTCAGAGGGACATCGGGGCAGGCCCTGTGGCAATATAGTGGATAACGGATTAGGATGTATCTGGGATCGGCTCTGGTTTAAGATACTGGAGTCGGGCATCAGGGTGATACCTGTAATATGTCAAATGGACTTGAGTGACGAGATAATATAAGTAAAAGTCAGGGACTCCAAATCCCCCTGGTTCATAAGGCATAATTAGGGTGTTCCAGCCTATACGTGGCTGTTTACTGGCCCAGACAAGGCGAATGAGCAAGGTCCGGAGTGTATCAAAATATTTCATGGTGAGGGCGATGGGAATATTCAAAAAGAGATATAAAAAATGTGGGAGAACCACCATTTTCAGTATGGCGATTCTACCCGCCATGGAAAGGGGAAGTCTGATCCACCGCTCAACCTGTGTTGTGAGTTGGTCTATTGCCAGACCGTAGTTAAGGCTGATCACCTCAGATGCACTGCAGTGCAAAAAAATGCCAAGATATTTTGGGAGGTTCAATACACCACTTCAAGGGGAATTCAAAATCTTCCTGGGTAGTGGCCGGTGTCAAGGGGAAGATTTCTGATTTGGTCCAATTAATGACCAGCCCCGAGTATACTCCAAACCGGACCACCTCACGCAATAGTGGGGACAGGTTCGTTGCCGGTTTCCGCACAAACAGCATGACATCGTCAGCATAAAACGAGGCGGTGAGGGGTCCCGTGTGAAATTGTAAGCCACGGTGGAGATGTCTCTCTTGTATGTGTCTTGCCAGGGGATCCATAGCAACAATAAATAGGGGCAAGAGGGGGCACCCTTGTCTGGTGCCACGTGTCAGAGGAAATTGAGCTGTTATTTCACCGTTCAACTTCAGACGGGCAACTGTGCCGGAATATAAAAGTTGTACCAAATTCAGAAATCCGATTGGAATACCAAGTTTGTGCATCACCGCGTACAGGAGGGGCCACTCTAGCGAATCGAAGGCCTTCTCGGCATCAAGTAGAACGGCCGCAGCCGGCAAGGTAGGTTCTATTTGGTTCATCACTGAAAATATAGCGCGCAGGTTAAGTGCAGTGGATCGACCAGGAACAAAGCCCGCTTGAAATGGGCACAATATAGTATCGACTAGTAATGATAGACGGGTAGCCAATATCTTGGCAAGGATTTTATAGTCATGATTAAGTAAGGACAATGGTCTATAAGATGTACAATGACGTGGTGACTTCCCGGGCTTGAGTAGAAGCGTGACTATGGCTTCACGCATGGTGGGGGGGGAGAGATCCTTCCTGTAAGGCCTCATCGTACACTTCTAACAGTCGTGGAGCTAGTTCGTGTTGGTAGGCTTTGTAAAACTCCCCCAATAGACCGTCGGAACCGGGAGCTCGACCACTGGCCAAATCCCTGATCACCTGTTTGATTTCGTCTTCATCTATCGGGCAGGCCAAAAATTCGCGCTGCCCCTCTTCTATCCAGACCATAGCCACCTCCTGTAGGTAATCCGCCAGGGCTTGTCCTGCTGGGGGATTGCGCGTTGTATATAAATTAGTGTAGTAAGAAAGAAAAGCAGCAGTAATGTCCGTCCCTTTCGTCAATGTGGCACCAGTGTCCATGTCTAGATGTGTCATAAACGCCGACTGATATTGAGGCTGAAGCAGCCGGGCGAGTGTCCTGCCGGGCCTCTCACCCTCCCCGTATGCTCGGGCCATCGCGTATTTGCCAAGATATTTAACTTCTTGGGTGGCCAATTCAGTGAACTTAGTCAGCAGTGTTGCACGTTAGTGTAGCGTCTGGGAGGAAACTGTAGTCTGTGCAGCTATGTCCATTTCTTTTAGTTTCCCTTCTACAACCTCCAAATCTCTCCGTATAGAGTGCAACACACCAGCGTGCTTAGAGATACAGACCCCCCGTATATATGCCTTAAAGGCGTCCCATAATATGGATTGTGAAGTCACTATTCCCTCATTTATCAGAAAGTATTCCCTAATGGCGTCACCCACCTCAGTGTGAAAAGCCGAGTCGAGCAGAGCCGAGGCAGGGAACCTCCATAAAGATCGTTGTTTTGGGATCATGGGGAATTCAAACGCGAGAAGAACGGGAGCATGATCGGACAATGTTCGGGGCAGATAATCAATCGTCTGGACTTCCAATAGAAGCTGCGGCGTAAGGTACCAGTGGTCGATCCGGGAACAAGACCATGAGGGGCCGAATAGAATGAATAGTTCCAGACCATTGGGTGTCGTGTACGCCAAGGATCTGCTAACAATGCAGACTTCAATAGTGTGGTAAGGCCCTGTGTTGCATGCAGCTTCGTGATGCGCCCTGGGCCAGTAGTGTTTGTTGTGGGGTCGAATGTGAGAATAAAATCCCCACCCATGAGTATATTGTCTGTGTTAAGGCGTTCAATCTGTGCAGCAAACTTGGGGAAAAAGTCAGTGGTATCTACGTTTGGTGCATATACGTTAATTTAAAGAAGTGATTCCCCTCCCAGCGAACCCAGCACTAAAATATGCCTGCCCTCGTCGTCTGTCACCACCTCCGAGAACCGAAAAGGGAGAGATCGATGGACCTATATACATACTCAACGTGAGTACAAGCTATAGCTGGAAAAGAAACGGTGACTGCCCCATGATGATGCAAATCCGTGCACCGGAAGTGGTGCATAGTGTGTCTCTTGGAGAGAGGCTAGTTGGATAGCGTGTCTGGACAGATAAGCTAGGACCTGACGTCCCTACCTAGGATTAGAGAGCCCTCTCACATTCCAGGATAGACATTTAAGGCGCAGACCAAAGCTGCGCTCACCAGGGGAAGTCATATAAACGGCGCAAAACAGTTCACAGCATCATGCAAATATGTAATAGTCACACCATCAGCAATGTAGAGAAAAGTTACTCTGTACCAAAAGTAAATAAAACAAGTAACTATGAAGAACAATCCCACCATATCCCGCCCACCCACATCGGATACACAAAAGGAAGCCCCCCGGTGCATCCCAATCGAAATTAGACAGAGAGAAGAGAGAGGAAAGAGAGAGTGGAGGGCAAGAAAAGAAGAGAGCAGGAGAACATCATGAGGGGGTTAGGCAACACTCCAAAGGAGCCGTCTATGCAAGGCAGGCATAAAGAACTGGGTCGTTTCCGCTCAATATATAACTGTTCCGCAGCTAGGAGTGTTCAGAGCGGAGCAATTCTGCAAAGTATATTCACGACTTACAGACCATATACAGTGTTCCTCTGTTGTCACAGATGCAGTTCGCGGGTCTCCTCTATTCGATGTCAGGCAAGAAGGGTGCTCCAATCGCACCCCGGATCACGAAGCGGCCATCAGATGCTAGGAGCTAGGGTCTTGGTCTCCACCATTCTTATGCAACTTGTTCGCGTTCTGGTGGTGCTTCCAGAACTTCGCAGTGTCGTCGGGGGTGTCGAAGATATGTGCTTTAGCTCATGTCTTTAAAGACAAACTCATACCCTCGATCGATCCATCAGCCCTTTTAATGCTGAAAAGCACCGACAATCACATTTTTATTGAACGTGTACCACAACAGCGCTTTTAGAGTCCCAGATCCAGCTTCTCTTAACTTATAAGCCAGCTTAACGAAAAGTGCATCATTCACGATTCCTGCCTTTGTAGCCCCAGTTACAGCGTAATCTATGCCTGGCCAGGTGAATTGGGCTGCCCAGAGGGCCTTCTAAGGCATCAACAGTGTCAGGTAAACCCTTATCACCCTCCTTAAGTAGACCTTATGGCCATATGACTGGGGGCACTGTGAGTTTGATTTGAACACCTTTAGCATTGAAATGGCTGAACAGCTTTGGACTGATAGCGCGGAAAGAGTCCAAATTTCACTTTCCAGTATCAGATCAACCCGTAACTTAGAAGAATGGGCTCTAACTCTGCACTAAATCTTCCTTTAGGCAACAGATCTTTGCCACCGTTCTTGAATGGAAGCTAAATCAAATCAAGTCAATCAGCATCATATTTAACCGTTTTAAGTTCGGTCAATGATGAGTTTAAATCAGTTTTAAAAACCTTTATTCTTTTTAAGAGATTAGTAAATTATTTTTATTCCAATTAGTAAGTCCGATAAATTTGTTTATGGAAATTATCAAGAAAAATATGGTTGGAGTCAGCAATAGTAAAAAATTGACAAGCGTGTTCAATGAAGGAATTAGTCCTTATTCTATCTAATGTAAGCAACATCCAATAGAACCCATAAAGAGTTTAGGAAAAGAAGTAAGATCAAAGGAGCATCAAATTCGAAATCAAATTAAGTAGTGGAACTCCCCATAAAGATTAGTTTATGAACTCAGCTGAGTCTCAAATCTCCAAAAAGCATCAGCATACAGTTGCAGTAGCAATCTGCACAAAAATAAGCCTCAACAGGAAAGATGGGGGAAACGAGGGCAGCAGTAGCTATACCATTCAGGACATGAATAAAAGGTAGTGTCACCTCCAAAGTGGCAAGCAACAGTAAATCGCTGTCAGCAGTAGCTTACAGCAAATTGCTCTAGGTGCATTAGTCGGAGAATGTGGGGCTCTTCTCTGCTAACTAACTAGAAACACGCACTAATATAAAGATGAAATAAAATTCAACAGACAACAATGTTGCGGATGAGATCACCCCAGTCCAATGAGAAGACATATTTCGATGGTGAGCAGCTTCGTTTTCCTTTCCCATGGAAAACAAGTGGAGTCCACAGCCTACTATCAAATATGTAACAGACATTACTAAACATTTGTATAACTGTGACCATCTAACCTTGGTTCCCAGGGAAGTCTTTTTGCAGTTTCAATTCTATCAATTATTCAGTGTTTCACAGAGTAACAATGAACTACACTAAAGACGGAAACAATTTCTTGCAGATTTCTAGTTAAGTAATGCTTTTCGTATTTCATGTAAGTAATTGTTATTGTTCAAGTGTGTGAGTCTATCAAATACATTTATGCATGATTCAGCAATTTCTAAAGGCTTCTGTTTATTAAAGGGAAATCTAATTGAGGCCACCAGTGAAAATTACTGCCTGGTGCAATTTGTACGTTTCGAGTACGTGACATTTTAAAGTGCTTTTTTATGTTAATATCGAAGACAACTTATCATTCTCATTGTTTAATTTTTATATACATTGATCTATCAATACAGACAGACGCCTCAATGCAAACAATAAGCATCTTTGCTTTGCTGTGTGGCTACATGGTGCATTGAGTTGTAGCTGTCACTTACCTAGGCCCCTAAGCAGCTGTAGGTAGTTTTGCATTTCACCTCTTTCTTGTGGCATGTAGTATTTATGAAACTTCTTTTGACCATTTATAATAATTAGGATTTTAGGTTTGGATGCATATTGTTTATTTGCATCTTATTCCTTTCAGGTTCTTTGAAGGCCAGCACACGTGTTTTCATAAACATTGTTGGTGTATTGAAGTTGCTGAATATGCCATGAGTCTAATTTAGCAAAGAAAGATCCTGCTTTAAGTAGGATTTTAAGTAGGGCATCGCCCAGGCTGCAATATAAATATTAAATAGGGGTGCTAAGAAAATTGAGCCTGCTCCTTGAAGAAGATGGAAAACGGCATTTCTCATGCCCAGCAGGGTAACGGTCTGGGTTTTATTCACTCTGTGAGGGAGATCTTGGCTCATCTCTGCCTTTTATAAAGGGTTTATTTTGGCTGTGAACACCAATTTTGGAGGAGGGGCGGTATGGCTGTCATTCTAGTTTCTTAACTTGACCCTTTTTCAGATGCAATGAACTGTTTATTCATATTTTTTACCTTGAGATGTTGAATCTCCCTGTACGCAATCACAAAAAAAAGCAATATTAATAGCCTTACAGTGGTGGAGACAAAGTGGATCATAGATCAACTCCACCTGCCACAAGAACCGCTCAAGAGAATGTTGTGCCAGTCAGAGCTCGGGGCAAGATCATGCACCACTGCTTGACTTAGCTGAACTTAACTGCTTGGCTCCTAAATTCATTATGTACAGCCATTGGCATCTTCCGTATAACAGCATGAACATTCTTAAGGAGACAGATGTCCAGTTGAAGGTTATAGTATGCTTTTAAGTGGAACAGGTTCTACCTGTGGTGTATTGAAGTCCGTCCATATCAATATTAAGGCATCCAGAGCTAAATATACCTGGAATGTATCCTGTTGATGCAAACGGCCCACTGGGAATTTCTCCTAGCCAAGCACATAGTAAGAAAATGCCGGTATACCATACGCTGTTAACTACCCTACCTATGCATTAATGTCAATAGGAAGGTGCATTTTGTCACAGACCCTAAAAGGGCTTCTAAATTTTGCAACAGGCATGCCCAGGCTGCTTCTGGAGATGACGACGCTGCTGAAGTGAGCCCCACTTGACACCTAAGTGATGAGTGATAGGAATGGTGGGGTGGAAGATTGGAGGAGACTGCACCCCCATTTCTCCCTTTACCTATCTGACTGGAGAACTATTGTCGCCTCCTGGTAAACTCAACTAAGCCACTGTGGTTACTCGACTAACTGGCCCGCTTTACTTTGACAGTAAATACAATGACACATTTATTTGTTGGCTTCCTTCATGATAACTGTGGTACATGTTGATACTTATGGTTGGTGTGAGTACGCATGACCCTATGGAATGTGCGCTGTTGCTCTCTGTAATCCCAGGCTACCCATGTTATTGTGAGATAGGTTGTCCACATGATTCTTCGGCCACCCAAGGGATCAATCCCCCTGCTTTCTTGTGGGTTCCCTTGATCTGTTCGGATTGCTATTATGTTACTGGTATATACAGCATGCATTCATGTTTTTTAGCCAGCAGGCTGTCCGGCTCGTTGATTATTGGGATAGATGGGTGGGAAATGTTCCGTCAACGTGTTGGGGATGTTGAAGTGGGAGTGTGCTGTTTGTCTTGTTCTAATGTTTACTGGTACTCACCAGGCCGCAGCAATGACATCTTCTCATGCAGCCAGCACAATGACTGCTAAGTGGAGGTGTCTGAATCATGAGTGGCACTGTCCCTACTGCCCATTCATCTAGCCCCATGACCCTTCTAAAATGGGATACATGTAATTAAACTGCTGTCATTGAATGTTCGCTGTATGAAAGAGCTGCATATGGCACGTCAAGTCTTTGCATATCATAATAGGCACTAAATAGTATGTTCTGCAAGATGCAGTTTTTTGGAGGAGCCCTTTGTCTAAGCCCAAGTTACGCGCTGTCTGGATTGCAGAGACATGTGTTCCTGTATTCAGCTTATGTATGGGAGTGACAGTTTATTAGGAAGGGATTGCAATGGCTCACACTGCAGGCTATCTGTGATAAGGAAGGTTGATACGTCATACTTGGTATAGTGCTTGGGAAGAGTGTCACGATTGCCTGTGTATAGTGTCGAAACACTGATCGCCCTGGTTTCTTCCTAGAGGTTTGGCAGGGTGTCCTTGACGTTGGTCCCACAACAATTCTCTGGGTTAGGCTTTGATTTTTTGGATACTGAGGTGGATACATGTAATTCAACTCGAAGGCCGATCCCTAATGTGGTTCAGCAGCTGCACTCTATTATGCTCGACCATGACCTAATTGACATCTGGTGGTCCAGACATGCAGAGGTCAGTGAGGCACTATTACCGCCTCATGTAATGATTATTGGCTAGCTTCCAGGGACGCTAGTCACTGAACCACAAGAGTCCAGCGTCTCCCTAGAACCCTTTCTGAGCACACACTGGTAATGCTCGAGCTGACCCATCTGATATTCGTGACCGAGCATTTACTTGGAAATTCCCACCCAATGCACTCTGGAACCATGTATTTAAAAAAGAAAAATACAAAGAGAAATTCTGGAATACATATCTCTTAACTCGCGGTCTGTCGCATCTGCCTTTACACTATGGGAAACTAAAACGATGTGATAGGTGGAATGCTTGGGTTAATCTCAGCCAGTGGCAGCCGTTCTGGCTGCATCTCAGTTCATCGTTTTTGCCCACTGTGCCATCTCATTTAGACCCAGCCATATGCAAATCAGACTTGCCTCTGCTCTAATGTGAGTAGTCCTATTCGAACTGCTATGCAATGTACTCCCAGTACCAGAATGCAAGCAACACGGGACCGATTTTGCCCTGATTAGGCTTCATCAGTCAGAAATAGCTTGGTTCAAGTGGCATAGTGAGCACGGGAACCATGTTTGAGCATACCTGACACATTTAGGGCGACAAACAGTGATTGATGGGATGATTGAATTAATCTTAGCCACTGGCAATCTCTCGGCTACATCCCAATATGTCGTTTTTCAGCCACCATACCACCTCAGTTTGGACATAGCCACATGCAAACCAGTCTTGACCCTGCTCGATTGGGAACTTTCCAGCCCGAACTGCCAGGCAAGGTTCTCCCTGAACCGGAATGCAGGCAACCCAGGACTAGTTTCTCCCTTATTAGGGCTCAACTGCTAGATATAGGTATGTTCCAGTGGCACAGTGAGCACGGGACATACATCTGAGCATACCTGTCCCACTTAGGGCAACAAAAAGAAGGTAATGGATGGGTGAATTGATCTCTGCCACTGGCAATCGCCCCATGAGAAACAGGGTCGGTACGGATTTGCATGGAGCGGCCTTTGTCGTGGCATGGTGGGGGAAAAACAATGGGATGGAATGCGGCCCGAGCGATAGCCAGTGGTGAGATTCATTCTAGCTTTCCATTTATCACCTTGTTGTATTGTACATTCGTGGGGCCATTTAAGGCTGTCGTTTGTGGGGCGTGCCTTGCCATGCAAGTTGGGATATTGCGCTCGCTGTGTGAGCAGCTTTGGAAACTGGAAAGTCACATCCGAGATCTTGAGGTGAAATACTTCTCATCTGGCGATATGTTGATACAGAAGTAAGCTGGGAGCATATGGTGATGCAGCTGATGGTGAAACTATATCTCAACAGGGAAGCCACTAATAGAAAGAACAGGAGGGCGATAGAGCTGGGAAACACAGGCCCGACTTCTGCGCAAGTCCTGGGTGAGTTCTTATTTCACTGATCTTCTGAACGAGAACGGCTTACTGTTCTAATACGAACAATATTATGCATTCTGTCCTACTCTATTATCACAACTTGTACTGTTCTACATTAGATACAGACCTGGCAGCCATCCAAGATTTCTTAGACTCTGTCCAGCTGTTGTGGCTGGAACACTCCCACAGGCAGTATCTGGACATGCCTTTTACAGTAGAAGATATTGTGCAGAAAATCCAGAGTATGCCTGGAGATAAGGCCCTGGGATGGCCTCGTCACTCAATTTCATAAGAAATATGCACATACTGGACCCCCAGTTAGTGGCAATATGAGGATGCAGAGCAACTGAGTGCCTCCTGCCATCATTTCGGGAAGCACAACTTGTCACCATCTTGAAACCTGATAAGCCAGCAGGTAGCTGCGACTCCTATATACCCCTCTTTATGATAAACATAGATATCAAGATATTAGCTAAATTGATTTCTAATAGGACATTTCCCCTGCTACCCAGAATTGTTAGACAAGACCAATCTGGATTTATCCTGGGGCGCTCCACAGTGCTCTGTATTCACACTGCTGCATCAGATGAATCCACAATTAAACTGTGGCTGTTTTCCTTGTCCCGTAGTAAGGCATTTGATTTGCTGGAATGGAATGCCTGTTTATGCTACTGGAAAGGGTTGGGTTCTGTAAACAGTTTGTCTAATGGATCAAATTGCTATATGAGTAGCCCACTGCGAGGATTTACGTAAATGGTACTGTATCTCCTCAGTTTTTAACTGCCCTTGCAGGGATGCTTCTTGTCTTCTGTACTGTTTGCGATTGCTATAGAGCCTTTGGCTGCTCTACTGAGACAGCACGGCTCTGAATGTGTCTGAACTACACAGTTCATTGGCTGGTGGTGTCTGTGTACCCAGACGACATCTCACTATGCTAAAAAACCTGGAGATCAATGTGTTCCCCCCACCCCCCCCATTATTGAGAGAATTCCTTAAATTCCACAGACTCTGTGGCATTGCCATCATTAGAACTTAGTCTGTTGCAGTTCCCCTGACTCCTGCCACGTCTGAGTTTGAATCTGCATTCCCCTTGAAATTGGCTGCTACTGCAGTCAAATACCTCTGTATATGACTCAGCAGGGACATTGACGAACTGTGGCGAGAAAACTATGGCAAAGCGATTACGTGGTTGTGTGGTTACGTGGTTGTTATGCAGATCACCAGTGGAAACAATGCCTGGTGGTATAAGTCACCAGGGATCATTGTCCCCACTGGTAACATCACGTTTTTAATAAGTCAGGCATACTCCTGGATTAAAATTTGATTTGAGACTTGCCTAGCCTTTTTTAAGTCACTAATCACTACATCAACACATACGTTTCCTCAAACTACACAAAGGGCCCTTAACTTGCACTTCACATCACAGCTTTGGAAAAAGATCCCCGATAAATTTCCCCCTTGAGGGTGCCCGTCAGGCATTGCAGCGCCGGCCCGACGAGGAGCAAGCCCGTTGATAAAGCATGACAAACACAAGGGTGTGTGAGGGCCCCATTTCCAACAAGCATTTGCAATGCAATAGGTCTTGCGTTAGAGAGAGTTTGAGCTGTTGGCATAGTAAACGACACTGCCTTTAATTTGTGTTTTGAAAACCTGCAAGCGGACCATAAACACAGACTTTGTACTTATAGTCCTGGCTTACAAGAAGCAAGGATGGCAATAAAAGAGGCGCAGTTACTGTCAGCCTTGCTTCTCGTAAGCAATGACTATAAGTGCAAAGTGTGTGTTTACGGTCCGCTTGCAGGTTTTCAAAACATGTAAATAAAAGGCATTGTCATTTGCAATGCCATAGCCCAAACTCTTGCAAATGCGAGACCTATTGCATTGCAAATGCTTGTTGCCTTCGCAGTGGAGAGGGTGAACGGTTAGCCTGGCTCCTTACCAGTGGCATAACGCAAAATGATGGGGCCTCCTGCAGAATGTGACGAGGGGCCCCTGAGTCAATGATAGATCACAGATATTCATTGGCCTTGAGCTGATTTGCGGCCCCCTAAACGTCTGGGGGCCCCTGAAGTGTTGGAGCGCCCTGTACTGCGGGCGAGGGTTGATAGGGGGTGGAGACGGGGGATGGGGTTGTTCAGAGGCCTGGGTTTGAAGTCAGGAGACAGCTGGTGAGTTATGCACATGTAATCATGGCCTGTGCCTCCCTCTGTGCCTGCTGTAATGCAGTGACAGGGGCCCCACCAGTGGCCCTGGCATTTAAGAAAGCGGCCTCCAAAGGCCCCTATCCAGCGGGGAAATACCCTATGAGTTACAAAGCAAGTTTGGCCCAGCAGCCCACAGGACATCCTGAGGCCGGAAGTGCTCTCTGGCTGTGGCCGGGGAGGTTTAACTTCACACTGGTTAACTCTGGGCAACTCGACCGACCTTCGCCTCTGCGAAGTTTCCCGACTTCACCTGATTTCACTATCAAAGAGTAAATGATTGCCCACCGTCAGGTATATATACACTTTTGTATATAGCCAACATTACCCAAAGGTGTTAGAGCGCTTTACACTGGTACTGTACTGTTACATAAGGCACACAGATTACACAATCATGCAAGGCTGGGAAGGTGCCACAACACTGAGGTAGGACCAAAGGTCTCAGGCCATTGAGGAGCGCTACGGCCATTCCAAGGTGCTAAAGCGCTTTACAATGGCACTGTAGTGTTACATAAGACACACAGATTACACAATCATAATGAGGAGCAGAAAGCGCACATGTGCAATGCTGGGACATAGGCAAATAACACTGAGGTGGGACCAAAGGTCTCAGGCCCCGGACGATCCCTACGGACATTGCAAGGTGTTCGGGCGCTTTGTGACACATTCAGGCATCTCTGTGTGCATAGAAGCTCTATACAGCGCATTGCCAAGGTCATAGGCCCGAGCTCTGTATATCCCGCCATTGAAACATGCAGCTGCACAGTCAGAATCAATTACAACCGCCAGTGAATTACAACGATATTTTGCACACCTGCCGAGTGCCTCTCACACCTCAGCTACGCTGTGCGCTGTCCCCCAAGACGAGAGCTCCCCTCTGGTCACTCACGCAGGGAACCACCCAGGACCAGTGCCCACCAGATCCACAGCCAACGGTGTAGCATGCTACACATCCACAAATGTGCTTTGGCAATCCAGAGTGCTGTGTGAAGCGCTATAATAATGCTGCAGTACATACTCTGAGCCAGTGCAAGCCCCTGTCCTCTTTCTATGTTGCAGTCGCCTCCATGCAGGCCCACATGGCTTGCTGGGCCAGTCTGTCGGCTTCTGGTGAGACAGCCCAGCATGGTGCCGACTGTACGAGAAATATCCGGGACCTACACAGGCAATAAAAACACGTATTTACTCGAGGGGCAGACGGCTGCAGTGCTGACGCGTCTTGTGGTGAAATTCAGAACCTCAGGCCCAGTCTGTCGACTTCTGGTGAGACAGCCCAGCATGGTGCCGACTCTACGAGAAATATCCGGGAACTACGCAGGCAATAAAAACACAAACTCACTCGGGGTCAGACAGCTGCAGTGCTGACGCGTCTTGTGGTGAAATTCAGAACCTCATTTCCCCTCATTTGCGAAATTATGAAACCCTCACAAACAATCTGTCACCGTTGCGCGAGTGAGGAATAAAGTGCTCACAGAGTAATTGAAGGAGACTGCATCACGCCGTAAGCAAAAGATCCAGTCCGGGTGGGCGGGGCCTAAAGGAGACAGGGCGGTCACCAAAAAGCTTCACTTTGAATCGGAGGCCAGCGTTTACCATAAAGGATGACGCTGGCCAATAGAAAGGATGGGCGGAGCTTCCACGCCACTTCCGAAATCAACTCGACGACAATAGATCTCGCAGAGCGAGCAGCGCATGTGCTGCAACGCTAGGCGAGACCTAAAAAGGATCTGCTCCCCTTGTAATGGCTTCTTTTCCCTGACCTACTCCCCTTTGTCCTTTGTCCCCTTTAGGAACAACATACCTTTTTCTTTTGAGAATTAACAGTGGAGCATGTATGCTGGACCTTTATGCGCTCTAGGTCCTCAGTGTTTTTGTGATGGATCCACTATTGTGGAGCCACTACTGTCCTTTAATGAGGCACTGATGAAGCTAGTATTAAAAAAAACAAAAAACCGCTGTATCAGCCCCAGTAGAGTACCGCATTGTGGCCATGAGACACAGGCCAGGTCCAGGTGATACACTGTTCATGACAGTATACACTTCCTCGGAGAGTGTGGTGGTGTATAGGCCTCATTCTGTTCTAGACAGAACCCAAGTTCTTTATCAGCTAACCCTCCTGATAGGATGTCTAAAATGTTAGCGGCTGTTGATAAAAAGACCTTCTCGGCACACAGCCTGTCTCTACACTCCCTTAAATCAGCCAGTCTCCTGGGGAGAAATAACCATGTTCCATAGGAGATGGCAGCGATGGTTGTCCCATATTTGACCCCACACCCGAAGCCTTTAAGACCACCTTAAGGAGCAGTTCTGAAAATGTTGAGGCTTCTTGAAGGGATTTCATTTTTAGCAACATCAACTTTTTCCAGCCTCCTCCGCAACTAAACCCACTGCTTCAGGGTTACAGTTGCACTAGGAAAGGTAGGGATTGTCAGACCCAGCAGCCCCTGCCTTTGCTCTTGCATCACCTGGGAAGCCGCGTTAGCTTCCCTTTGAAGGAGCATGTGTGGCCTATCGAAGGACTGGTATCCTCCTGTCTACAGGCCTGGAAGGCCCTAACATTGGAACAATAGATCTTAAAGGTTGTAGAGAGGGGGGTATGCCCTAACCTTCCTGAAATCTCATCCCTAGATTCCTCCCCCTCACCTTAATCCCCTTAGTCAGAAGACCATCTTCAAATCCTGCATTAGGAGGGGGCATCCCTGCTGCAGAAAGGAGCTTTGGAGTTGGTTAAACAGCGGAAATTTGGGCAAGACTGCTATTCTCAGTGCTCCATGGTTCGCAAGAAGGACTGTAATCTACATCCGATTCTAGACATCAGGCTCTTGAACTATCTTTTCCGCAAGATAAAATATGCAAGATGCTTTGCTTGACTCAGGTGCTTTTGTCACTGGATGCGGAAGACTGGCTGTTGTCCCTTGTCTTGCAGGATGAATATTTCCATATACTGATCTTTCAGTCTCATAGGAGGTATCTGCACTTCGTGGTAGGGTCCACTCACTAACAGATGGCTGTCCTCCAATTTAGACATCGCCACCTCAGGTCTTCACCAAGGTGATGGTAGTAGTGGCAGCCCATCTCAGAAGGTTGATATTCACTGTATTCCCATACCTGGATGACTGGCTGCTCAAAGTCAGTTTGCTGGAGATGGTGTTTTATCACAGTAGGCAACAGCATCCCTGGTGTTCAACCTGGGCTTTCCCATGAATGTGGTCACCTAAAGCCCTCTGATTGCCTCCTATTCATAGGAGCAGTACTGGATATGTCATCACTTCAATCCTTCCCTCTCCCCAGAGGACCTGAGACATTTCGAATATGAATCCGATGTTCAAGAGGAAGCTCAGATTACAGTCCTGATAGTTCTACTCCACTTAGGTCTGTTGGTTTGCTGCATTCTCCTGAGGGCTTTCCAGTGGGAGTTCCCCGGGCAGTGGTTCCAGCCCAGGGGAGATCTGGCAAACCCCACTGTGATGATCTGAAACACTGCAGCGGACATGACTAGGTGGTCGGAGAAGGAGCACCTGACCCCAGAAATGTACTTTTATCCTCCGTTAGACTCTGCAAAGGCCGTGACAAATGTGGAGCAGTTGGAGATCAGAGGTGTCTAGTCTCCAGAGGAGCAGGTATTTCACATCAACCTGCTTTAACTAGCAGCAGTTAATCTGGCATTCAAGGCCTGCCTCCCTTCCTTTCACTGTCAGTTTGTCCAGATCCTGACAGACAACACAGCCGTGATGTGGTACACCATCAACTGAGGAAGCAGTGTCTCACCTTCTCTAGAGAAGTGCTGAAGCTCTGGGCTTGGGCGCACCAGCATGGTATCTGGCTAGTCACCAGCCATTTGGCCAGCTATACAAGCCTAAGAAATGCTTTTTAAGTTCATGAGTCCAAACTAATATCCATGTAGATTTGCCCTTGCATTTTGCATGAATTCTCTGTATAGCTTAAGCTGCTGTTATTTTTCTTAAGATTTTGATGCCTCCGTCATTATTGCAAGTGCTGATATAGGTGAACGTTAACTGTTTTCCAATAAGTAATTTTAATTACTAGTCTGTTACCACGAGTCCTTTTCTTGATGTTACAATTAGGTCGTCTTTTATTGTTCCTTTCAGTAGTTATATCAGCAGTATAGCAGATGCAGAGGTAGTTAATTAAATTGATTAGGTTTAAGGCTTATAGATGAGGACCCAATTCTCATCTTACCTGACAACGGGAAGTAGATGATCTTAAGAGTTTGTTGTATAATTTTAGGAAATAACAGATCAAGATCTAAAAAGTATTGCAGCAAACTAAAGAACAGGGTATTTTGCTAGTTAGAGTCTTAAGTGTAGGATCGATTGGGGCCTCCTCCATATTTGTGCGCGAAACGTTTGATGGCTTAAGCGTTGAAGTTAATCTACTTTTATCTGATAGAGACATCTAGCCGCAGATAATTTGTGAATTCTCCCCAGGCGTCCGACTGTATCCGGAAAACGTTTCTTAGCCGTACCTCTGTGCGCTTGGGGGGGCGGTGCTGCATGGCTCTGTACGATGTAGACTCCGGATATGACATCAGTGGAGCCATACAAGTCCCCTCTGGCGCACTGACGTCAGTTTCTTCTCTAGCCGTTTTCGGCCTGCTGTGACAAGCTTTTTTCATCTGAAACAATGTGCTGAATTACCTATGCCCTCTGGGTTTAAGTGCTGTGGGTCCTGTGCTTGCCAAAGTTGGGTACGGACCCACACACTATCTGTATGTGGTGCTTGGGCGAGCACCACGACGCAGACAAGTGTGACGCCTGCCGGCGGTTAAAGCCGAAGGCCCTGCGGGAGCGGCGCATGGAACTTCTGACGGCGCGGTTGTCGCGGACCTCCAGCTCTTCGAGGTGTCCGTCATCCTCCCGTTCCAGGGGTCATTCTCGTGAGCGCCGTTCTTCTCCCCGTGCTCAACGACAGCGGTCCCAGTCCCCGGCTACCTCCCATGGTAAGCGGCGTCGTAAGAGATCGAAGTCGCGGGCCTCTGTGACTCCTTTGGCTAGCGGGCGGGTGGCTCTTCTACTTCTGCTGCGGCGTCGTTCCCGCGCCTCCCACCTCTTTCTGGAGCCGGGGCGACCTGGAACCAGATGCAGGAGTACTACAAGCCTCTCCATCTAGTCTTTGGGCCCTTGTATCCTTCTGGAGCACCTGCGGGCCCCAAAGAGGTCGTAGGTGCAGTAACTGTGTCATCGCCGATGGGTTCGCCCTCGGTGGCAGTTCCAGTCTTGGACTCAGAGACGTCAGTGCACGATCCTTCGAGACCTCCACTAGTGACGTCGGTCGACTCCGAGGCGACGTCGGTTGCCCCGCCAGTGACTATTTACACAGCGCCGGAAGACTGAGCCGGAGTCAGTGCACGACACAGCTGTGCACTTCGTAAGGTCAGCTTTGCCTCTGCTCCTTGCATCTGCGCCGACATCGACCGACGTTTTCTCCCCTTCCTAGGTGGACGACGGTACGGCGCAGGGTCGGCGCCGTCAGACTGCAGTTATGGAGACGTTTTCGGTGCCAATGTTTTCTGTGGAGGTTTCACAGGACCAGCTGGGGGAAGGATGTGAAGGAAATGCCTCCCTGGAGCAGCCAACGCTTGTGGCTCCTGCTATGTTGGAAAGCTGGATTGCTGAGCTGGGTGAAGTCAGCGGGCTAGATTAATTCCCTGCTTCCTCTCTTTTATCGCCTCCTGACCTCTCCTCGGAAGCTAGTTCTTCATTGGCGGAAGTTTAGTTTTGAAAAGAGTGGCTGATGTCTTGCATCTCACTCTACTTACAGTGGAGAAGGCTACGGACCCTCCTATTGAGGCCCTTCATCCCGGCCAGTCGGGGGTTGAACCATTACTCCCCTTTTGTGAAGCACTGACTAATATTTTATTGGGGGCATGGGAAAAACTGGAGTTAGGTGTACCAGTGGACCGCGCTATTGCCTACAAATACCGCCCTGCCCTAGGGGACCCCGCTTGCCTTATCTGACAGCCGACCCCCGCAGCTTCGTGGTCCCGGCCTTTCCCCCCTTGACAAAGAGTCCAGGAAGCAGGATTCTTGCGGGGGACACATTTTTAAATCCTCTAGTGCACCATTACGCTCCACCAACACGGTTTGCTTCCTAGGACGCTTTCTCCATGCCTTGTGGGGCTCATTGGCACAGCTTTTACCTTTGTTCCCAGAGGCCAACAAGGACGAGTTGACCCAGTTAATTTTCGATGGTTGCCTGGCGGTTAAGCTGCTCATCAGGTGTGGAATGGACTCCACCGATTCCATTGATCGAGCCATGGCGTCTGCCGTGGTATTGCGCTGGCACGCCTGGCTTCGGGGATCTGAATTTTCAGAAGCTGTCCAAACAGCCTTGCTTGTCATGCCATTTCATGGGGTTCATCTTTTTTGGAGCCCAAGCAGGTTGGGCCTTCCGTAGGTTTCGGGCTAGTCTGGGAGGGCCAGACTTGTCGCTTGCCCCCCTCCCATTTTTCTCCTTGTTATTACGACGTGGTATGTGCGTTTGACACTCGATCGCCAGATCAGTGTTTTACCCTGCTCTCTGGTGCTGCTAGCTAACCTCCTGTCTTGAGACCCTGCAGAGTGTCTTACTCTACTGGCCGGTGGGGTTCTTTGGATGCAAATGTTATGTGAATCCCTTATCATGCGATTCCCTTTATCATATTGTGATATGTGTGATATTGGCCACTCTGGCTTATTGCCCTTTCTTCTGTTCCTGGGCTGTGGCTCAGGAATTGTTTTCCTGTCCTGTTATTGCGTTGGAAAGCTTGTTGCCTGGTTCAGTTCCTTTGGCAGCCTCTTATCTCCCCATGGGTGTTCTATCACTTTTCAATGGTATGCAGCTTTTGCTCTACACTCCCTTGGAGTTTCCTCCTTCTATCCTTCGATTGTTACAATGGCGACATGTTTTCTTTGGAGGTTTTTTACGTATTACCTCCGGTAGATCACTTTTCCCCCTTCAACTGTTTCCACATTGAGGACTTGGTCGCGCACGCTAGTGTTGTGCTATGCCACCTCTCCTGGCTAGATGTAGGATTGGTGAGTTTCATAGAGGCTTGTTGTCCCCAAGTTTGGGATTTGAGAGTACCGTCTTGTGCCTCTGGTGGTGTGGGCCTCCCCAAGCCAGGGGCTTAAATTCCTCTGATGTTGTGGAATATACGGCATACCCCAGGTATTGACCGTCCTCACCGCTGCGGACTCTCAGCAGGGTCGGTCTGGTTGGCATTTGATTGTAGAACAACAGTTTTTCATGTTTTCTTTCTGCCCACCCCACACCCATTGCTTGACCTGCTATCCTTCCCTTACGGTTGTTGCATGACGTGTTGTCCTTGCCTTTCCGCCGTTGAGTGATGTGGTCTCCTTGCCTCACGGCTGTTCGGTCGTTGTATGAACCTATCTTCTATATGTATATTATATTCCATGGTTGCCCGTCCGATGGGATCGCTCCCTCGTCTGTCTTGTGGGAGTTTTTCTTCTGGATATTCCGTTGGGTGATTCTGGAATTCTCATTCATACCCCCTTCTTATCTAGTTATAATTATTGGTACGCGCTTTTGAGCAAGCGCACTCTTTTATGTTTTCCCTTGGGAAGTACGTGCCTTTTGAGATTCTTCTAGCAGGCAATGTTGTCTTGTGCTCCGGCCCCACTCTGTTCTTGGAGGGGGTTTTCCCCACCCCCACCCCTTTTTCCCTGTTTTATGGTTGGTACTCGGGGCATTGTCGGTGTGCCTTGAGCGTTGCCATATATTTTCGGACTGCGGCATGCATTACCTGCATAGGTGTATTGCTACGACTGTGTCTAGTTTTTTCATATGTCCATTTATGCCTTTGGATATGTTTTGTTAAGCGGGTCTTTAGACCGCACGGTGTCCCAAAAAAAAAAACTATGAGGGTAAAGGGAGAGAAAGACAGAATGAAGCGTTCTACATGTTGGAACTCCTTCGTTTGATGTCTGCCTCGTTTTTCTAGGGCCTTACCCAGCTTGGATTAAGGGGGTTTGTGTCTGGTGGCCCTTCTTTATTGCTCTCATCAGGGCAGAAGACTCATGTGTTGTTTCGTACCCATGGTTAGTGTACTTGGGGTTCACATTCGGCATCCTGACTGTTATCAGATGATTTTGTTTAGGATTTCGTCCCTTCCCCTCTTTTTTCCCCAGATTCTGTTTTTCCTTGCCAGGATTGCCTGATCCTCTTCTTGGGTCAGGCGCTGTAGCTCAGAGACAGTGTCCTGTGCTATTGATGTATCTCTTTCCTATATGGCAGTGGAGGCTTAATTCATTTCTTTGTGCTTGGATAGATTCCATTCACACTTTTTCTTCATATCTGTTTCTTCTTTCCACTTAGCAGTTTGATTGGCTTCTCTAGTGGCCTCGTTCTTTCACCTAGATAGATGCCATCCTCTGGTTAGTCGGTCTGGTGGCTCAGTCCTCTAGTATACATATTGCAGACCCCTCTTCCCTTCTAGTGGTCATGTACCCACGTTCCAGTGGGGCCAATTAGCCTTCGTTTAATTGGATCCATGCCTGTCTTCCTTGAAGGTGAGTTACAACGGGCATCTGTACTTCGGTGCCACTATGCCTGAGGAAACCTGCTCCTTACTCTTGGTGCATATTTCTTGCTTGCATTTTTGTTGTGGTTGTTGCTACCTTTAGAAGAGAGCTCTTTTTCTCTTCCTTATCCTTTCCCACTGAGGTGTGGCCGATCTTAATCTCGATCAGCCGGTCCTCCTGGACCTATTGTGGGATTGGTTCGCAGACCCTCCTCCTAGAGTTTATGGCTATGGTATCTAATTCACAAGTTAAGGAATCTGCGGCTAAATGTCTCTATCAGATGAACAAGTTACTTACCTTCGGAAACAATGTATCTGGTAGAGACATAGTCTAGCCGCATGTTCCTTAATGCCCCGCCCATCCTTCCAGCTCTGCAAATGACCTTTAGGTCTGCTCTTGATGTTTTTAGTCCACTTAGTTCCTGATTCTAGGGCCTTTTGTGTGGGAGTGCCCCCCCTCTCCCTTTTTTCCCTTAATCTGCTTCTGTTGAGGCGGGGTTCTTCAGATCCGCTGATCTGGTCTCTTTGACCTTATATGGATTTCTCTTTGACCCTTTCCTCTTGGTATATGGTCACAGGAGTTCCACCCTTACATCCTGGTATAGGATTAAGGGAGTAGGAGGTGTTTTTCTTGTGTACTGTCATGCGCCTCTGCGCACTGTCCTACATGGTTTGTCCTTCATTGACTTTTTGACCTCTTCCTCAAGGGTCTTCTCTGGTATTATCATACCCTTCTTTTCTCTTTCATTTGTTTTAAAAAAAAAATGTTTTCCTCTTTTTAGCACACTATTTCCACAGGCAGTATCTATGTGGTTCCGCTGACAGCGCGCCAGAGGGAAATTATATGGCTGCACTGACGTCCTATCCAGAGTCGACGTCATACGGAGCCATGCGGCGTCGCCCCCCGAAGTGTAGAGGTACTGCTGAGAGTTTTCCGGATCAAGTCTGATGCCTGGGGAGAATTCGCAAGTTGAGGAATCTGCAGCTAGACTATGTCTCTACCAAATATATCCTTACCGAAGGTAAGTAACTTGTTCATCTTCTCCTTGTGGAATGTCCAGTTCAGTTTTGACTCCATTTCTAGTCCGAGATAGGTATATTGTGACACCTGCACTATTCATTTTATTTTTCAACATCCAGACATAACTCTATTTGTTATTCCCCAATTACATTGTTTTTTTAATTAAAATTTATTGACAAGCTATGTAGCTTATTAAATTTATGCAAGTGATTTAATTGCCATTGTGTAACCCATTTTGTGTAGTTGATTATGGAACAAGATTGTCTGTATATTCTAGGTAAATTCTTAATCGTTTGAATTTTGGAAGATCGCTGTCACTTTGATTAAGTAATTGGGTGAGGTCAACCATATAACGTGCGAAAAGAAGGGAAGCCAATATGAAACCTTGTTTAAGGGTGTGAGTAAATATTTCTGGAGTCAGACCATTTCAGTTTGACTTGGAAGCAAGTGTTTGTATGTAGCTCAATTAGTAGATGTAACACAATTTATTCCGAAGGCCTGCAGCGTTGTCCAGAGAAGATTTGTCTACTTTGTCAAAATCAGTCGAATAATAAATAAAGCATAGAATAAAATGTATGACTTTTATTTTCCATTGAGCTGCGTGCAAGGGTAACTTGTGTTAGTATATTGTCCACGTTTGAGTAGTTTGATCTTAAACCAGTCTGGTTTGGAGAAATTTAATTTACACTAGTCTATTGTACTAAAACAAAGACAATGTTTTGCAAAAATGTTGCCATCTGCGGCTAATAGTGCAATAATTCACTTACTGGGGCCTTTTTTTAGCCTCTTTCTCGCTATATATAATAAAATATATATATATATATGTGTGTGTGTGTATGTATATATATATATATATATGTGTCTGTATGTATACATGTGTGTGTATATATACTCACACACTCACTCACACACACAACACCCTTCTCACTCCGTTGATAAAGAAGGTGTCTGCCACTCCGGAGTCAAACTTCATATTGTTTTTTATTGAAGCGCTACCATTTGGCATGTTTCGGCTAGCATAGGGCACCATGTTGAAAACTATTTCAAAGTGCATACGCGATACTAAACATAGAAAACATACTAACATGGAACTCGTACTGGCATAATCCAATCCTCTATTTGTCTATAGTAAATTTCACTGAACAATAATAAATTACTAGTAAATACCACTAAAAGTAGCAGGCTTAAAATATACAAAATTGCAGTGCATGTTGAACTTTCCCTTAATAAAAGATGTATACAACCTTACATTCAGCCCCAGTGGACAGGCATTTTATCTACAGTAATCCCTCACTCCTTAAAGTACATTCATGGTTTAAATCTTTTTATTAGATTTGAAAAGGTCAAGCAATACAATAGCCGCCACCTACATCCACCGGCCGGTGGGGATCGTTCATTTTAACTAAAGATAATAATATAGAAAGAAGAAAGTGGGAAAGAAGAGGATGGGTACGGAGGTCTATCCCTGTGTGAGGCGGGCCCGGGTGTGCGTCCTATATATAAACTAGGCGGGAGGAGTTGGGGAATGCCTTATTCCTGTGGGTGAGTGGAGCTAGTGAGGCGGAGCACTCAGACACTTTGGGCAAGTGAGTTCCTTGAATTCATTGGACAAAAATTCTATGGTGGTTCCCCATGTTTTGTCAAACCTAGGGAGGGAGTGTGTAAGGCCTGCTGTGATCTTTTCCATACCCAGTAGTTCCCATAGCTTATAAAGCTAGTCCAAGTGAGACGGTATCTCCGCCGTACCCCATCTAGCCAGTAATACCTGCTTGGCCGCACCTAGCGCTAGAGCTATCGCTCTGCCTCGCCCAGATTTGAGGGGATACATCAAGGCATTAGGCAGCCCTAGAAGTAAAAAATGAGGGAAATTTGGGTAAATCTGTGTGGTAAATTGTGTCCGTCTCGAAGAGTTACCTCCCAAAACTCCTGTATTTTCGGGCAGGACCAAAGAATATGGGTGAGCGTGCCCATCTGACCACAGTTACACCAACATTGTCCAGTCCCCCCTGGTTTCCATTTAAGTAGCCTTGCCGGCGTGTAGTACCAATAATGTGCGATCTTTAAAAAACATCTCTTTGCCCGCTGTACTGCATGCAGATGCTCTGGCCCTGTGCACAATATCGCTCCATTCCTTCGGTGAGAACTCGTATTCCGATTCCCACCGACGCTGCGCGGGGGATTTACCGATCTGTCTGGGAATGTTTAAAAAGGTGTAAATGTCCGACAACAGCCGTTTGTCTGACGTTCCAGTGATGTACCATTTCTCAAATTTTGTTAGTGTGCGGCTAGCATGGGGGCGCACCTGTGGCTGGGTAACCCAATGTCGAAGGGCCAGATACTGCCAATACTCCTTTCGAGGGACCCCGTAACCTTCAGTGAGGCTAGTGAACTCCATAACCCCATGTTCATCAAACAGATCCCCAATACGTTTACAGTTGGCCTCTTGCCAATGGAGAAAGCTATTCCCCGTGTGAGCCGGCGGGAAGTCGGGATTGCCTATAAAAGTGATCAGCGGTGACACCGGGGTCGATAAGCCGTGTGGCACCTGCACTCGGTCCCACACCGCCATGGTAGCCCTCAGAACCGGAGACACATATACTCCACAGGGGCGATGTTTTCGGGGGAGCCACGGGACCTTCCAGATGTGCATGCCAGCTATCGAACGGTCTATGAAACACCAATGTTTCTCTGATTCCAGTTTATACCATTCGAGCATGTATACAAGTTGTGCAGCCTGGAAGTATCGTTCTAAGCATGGGACCCCCAATCCCCCTGTTTATGGTACGTCAAGTGTCGGGCCATTCTCGGTTTCTTACCTCCCCAGACAAAGGTGCAGATGAGGTTTTGCATTTGTGCTAGCATGTTGGGAGGGGGGCGAAGCGGTAGCGTCTGCATCACATACAGTATCCGTGAGAGCGAGGTCATTTTGACGGCAGCCAATCTGCCTAGCCAGGACAGGGTATGCCTCTTCCAGCTCGTAAGCTCGCGCCTAATCCCGGCCAGTAGGCTGGAATAATTCACTTGAGCTGTTTTGGCCATGGTAGGGAACATCTGCAAGCCCAAGTACTGGACGCCTTCTGTACCCCACCTGAATGGGAACTGTGACGATAGAGCCTGCTGTTCTGCCTGAGGGAGGGTCAGGCTCAGAATCTGAGTTTTATGGAGATTAACTTTAAATCCTAATGCTAGCCTGAATAACTCCAGTTCCTCCAACAAGGAGGCCAGCGAGAGCTCTGGCTGCGTTAAAAAAAGGACCACATCGTCTGCATATAATGAGATCTTGTGCATCCTATCTCCCATTTTAATCCCGGATATCCCCGGGTGCTGGCGGACCCTCTCTGCAAATGGCTCCATATATAACGCGAAGAGCAGGGGGCGACAGCGGGCACCCCTGCCGCGTGCCTCTCCAAATTTGGAATGGACGGGATGTGACACCATTGACCCTGATCCGCGCCTGCGGATCCGCATAAATGCAGTCTACCCACTTCAAAAAGCGTTCTCCCGCCCCAAATTTGCGTAGTGTCTGTTTCAAGTATGGCCAGTGCACCCGGTTGAAAGCTTTTTCGGCATCGATCGAGAGAAGGACCGTGGGCGTCTGAGTGCGTTGGGTCTTGTCCAGTAGATGGCACATATCACGGGTCCCATCACTGCAGTTGCGCTCCGGGATAAACCCCGATTGGTCGGGAACAATCAACCCCTGCATGTGGGACGCCAGCCTGGCCGCTAGGATGCTTGTGAAAATCTTGAGGTCGACATTTAGCAACGAAATGGGACGATAAGAGGCACAGTCTAAGGGATCTTTACCCGGTTTCGGGATCACGACGACTTCAGCCATGGTCATAGTCGGAGTCACCCTGCCTGTGTCACTAAAGGAGTTAAATAATCGGACAAATACCGGGGCCAGATCCTGGGCAAAGGATTTATAAAAATCGGTCGGGAACCCATCCTCCCCTGGTGCCTTCCCTGAAGTGAGGCCTGTTATGGCCTTCAAAACTTCATCTATGCGAATGTCCGCATCCAGGTTTGTCGCCACCGAGTAAGGAAGGGGCGCCACCGGAGTATCCATCACATATTGTTTGGCTGCCTCTGGATCCAAGTCGTCTGCACTGTAGAGCTCGGTATAAAAGGACTCAAATCTTCCTGCTATATCGTCATCAGAGCTTAAAACCTCCCCCTGAGTGTCTCGAATTTGCGCAATCCTAAGAGCGGTCATCTGTGCTCGCAGCAGAGTCGCCAGGAGTTTCCTGGCTTTATTACCGCCGGCATAGTACCGCTGTTTGGTCCGGAGGAGCGAATACTCCGCCCGGTCGTAATCAAGGGCTTTCAGCTGCTTTCTAGCGGCATTAAGCTGTCTCCTGACCTGGACGGTCCCGGTCCTACGATGAACCCCCTCCAACTCCTTAACTTGGGATTCCAAATGCTCCCTTTTCTGTCTCTGTTGACTCCTGCTGCTATCGCTATACATCGCCCTCGGACGACGGCTTTTAGCGCGTCCCATAGAATGGTGATTGAGGATACCCCTTCCTTGTTTATCTCGAGCTATGTCTTGATCGTTTCCCGTATGTCTTTGATGTTGGCCTCATATCCGAGCAATTTATGATTGTCTCCACTGTTTTCGGCCCCGGTGATCCCCCCGGACGCTCAGCTCCAGCCTGATTGGGGAATGATCCAACAGGGCTGCAGTCCCTATCGAAGCGTCAGTGGTGTCCCTAGTTACCCTGGGGGATGTCAAAAACCAGGCGATTAGGGCATACGTTTGGTGTGCAGCTGAAAAGCATGTGTATTCCCTAGCTGTCGGGTTTAACTTCCTCCACACATCCGTCAATCCTAGGTCATTCAATCTCTGCCTCATGGAGTCGGAGAATGCCCTTGTGTGTCCCTGTCTTAGTATGGAACGGTCCCACTGCACATCATGTTATGTTAAAATCCCCCCCTAGGACCAGATCTTCATCTGGAGAGTCCAGGGTAGCATTCAAGGTGTCACTGAGGAACTGCTCCTGTCGCTCATTTGGGCTATATATAGATGCAATGGTGTATGTGTGGGGGTCTATGGTTACTCTAATAGCTAGCGCCCTGCCCGGCACCTCGACCTGAGTGCCCAGTACCATGCCCCGAAAATGTGTAGCAAGTAGGATCGCTACCCCCGCCTTCTTGTCCCCAGAGGTGGAGAAGTATTGCCTGTCAAACCACCTGGAGCGGAGACGCTTCCAATCTGCCCGCAGTAGGTGGGTCTCCTGGAGCAGGCAGATATCACTACTGGTTTCCCTCAGAAGTGTCAACAGCGCCCGTCTCTTCACCGGGGAGTTGAGGCCTCTGACATTAAGGCTCAGGATGCTAACTTTAATTGTCGACATAAGGTCGTAAGGAGAACTTCAAGCCGTTGCTGGGTCCATACGGCGCCTGTGTCTGCTCCCCTCCCCACGGTCTACCCACCGCCCCCCCTCCCCCCCCAACCGCTTCCAGGGTCCCGCCTCAGTCCAAACCCCCACGCCCCCTGCTTAGATGTCGAATGCGTACCCCGTGCCCGGTATCGTAATAAAGGATAGATAGAAAAGAGGGAGAGGCAGAAAGATTAAACAGGAACAAAAAGAACGCCGAATAGTCGGCTATGCTCGCACAATCATGCTTGGATCCATGTGTCCGATGGCCTGACATCTCTACAACTGGGTTGAGCCCTGCTCGCCGGGTCCGGTTTTCGTCTTCCCTGGACCAGACTCATGCGATCAATGACGGGAGAAGAGCGTGGCTGAATACTCTACTCTTCCGCAGTTGGGGCTTCACCGGACCCGTCTCGTTCTGAAGCTGTCATAGCAGCGCCTCCCGTTCCTTCTGGCTTTTAGTGGCAGTGGGCTTAGAGGGTTTCCTCCGTCTGATCCGTTTCCGCCCTCCTGATTTCAGTGTGCCAAGCATAGCAGAGTCCCCCTCCGTAGCTCCTGGGGTGTCATCTTCTGCCAACTCCAGGCCCAGCACTTCCTGTGCCTCTTTGAGGGAACGCACGGAGTGAGTCTTCGTCCCAGACGAAGGACAAACGGAAGGGGTGCCCCCAGCGATATCGAATTCCCTTGTCCCGTAGGAAGGCAGTGGCCGGTTTCAGGGCTTTGCACCTTTGGAGAGTGAGTGGGGACAGGTCTTGAAAAATTCAGATCTGGAGGCCCTCGTAGGCTATGGTCGCTTTATCTTTGGTGGCTGCCATAATGATTTCCTTCTGTTGAAACGAGTGAAGCTATGTGAGAATATCCTGTTGTCCCGGATCTCTGGCTGGGCGCTCAGCGCGGTGCGTGCGGTCCAGCACAATTTCTTTACCCCCCAGTTGTGGCGCCTCGTCCTTAAAGAACCTGATCACCCAGTCCTCGAGCTTACCACCATCTGCGTGGAGAGGAACTCCCTTAATGTGAATGTTGGATCTCCGGGAGCGGTTTTCAAGGTCTTCGAGCGGAAGTAACAACTTCTCGTTGCGGTCTTTAAGCTCCAACAACTCCCGGGTTTGCTCGGTGATCTCTTCCTCCCGTCGGTCTTCACTCCGTTCCAGGGAGTCCACTCTATCCCCAAGTTCCTGCAACTCTGCTCTAACCTGCTTAATGTCTGAAGCGACCTCCTGTCGCAGGCCTGCGAAGTCTTCTCTGAGGGTCCCGAAGAGCTGCTCAAGGAAGCCACAGGTGATGGGCTCGTCCGCCTGTCCTCCCATGGGATCCATGTCTTTCTCCTGCCCTTGAGGTCCCTGCTGCTCCGCCTTTTTGGTCCCCGGCTTCTGTAGGAGATCTTTGATCGTTGGGTCTATTTTCCCTCGGTGGGCAGTCATCCTCGGGGGCTCTGTTTCTCAGGTAATCGCAGTAACTGCCTCTGGGGCGCCTCCCTTGGCTCTCCCGCACCCTGGGGGTCTGTGGCCTGGCACGGTTTGACACTCACCCTGCTGAGCGGAAACTCTTCCCCCATCCTCTCCTCCTGCTGGATAGCGCTGGGTGACTTGAAGGCGCTGTGGGTGCAAGCTCCAGCAACTGGGCCTGTCAAAGCTTGCCGGGATAATCCCAAAGCGCGAGGCTAGGACCAAGATAGGCCTGCTTTCCGAGTCCGTGGGGTGACCCAGTTCTCCTGCTTTCCGTGTCCGTGGGGTGACCCAGTTCTCCTGCTTTCCGTCAGCTCTGGCGACTCTTCTCTGATCCGGGACCTGGTTCCGCCACGCTTCACTAGAGCTTTTTACTGCCTGGGGGCCCGCCGCTCTCCCAAGCAGCCACTGTAGAACCCGGCTGGTGATTTCGGGGTGTCTACTCGTCACTCTGGTCCGGTGACGGTGTGCCCCCCTAGTTGCGTGTTGATTATGTACTTCGTCGTGTTTTCGCCAGCGGGGTAGGCCGCCTCCCTCTTTTGCTCTCCAGGTTGGGGCCGATCCTAGGCCCAGCCCCAACATGCTGTGTGACAGGCTCTCTGGGCGTGGGATGTCCCCGAGTTCTTTTACACTATCACGCTCAGCCAGTCCGTCGCGCGCCACCTCCGTTAAAGGTGGGCTCTCTGCTCCAGCATCGGCGATGCCGCAGTTGACTCTCGGACCTGGCCTCCAATTTGCCAGTGCTCGCACGCCGGTTCGCTTCCTGCTATATAGATGGGGCTGCAACGCCAATGTCCAGAGCGTGTCTACTCTCCCCGCCGCGGCGCAGCCCCCGTCTGTGCAGCGGCCCGACCACGGGCGGAGCGCCTGTCCCCCAGTCTCTGTCCACCGCGGGGGCTCACACGGCGCACAACTGCTCCGGGGGGGTCCTAGGCCTTGCCTCCCTCGTGCATCTCCACTTCTGCGCCGCTGTCGGCCAGTGCTTCGTCTCGTGCCGGCCGCCCCAGGAAACGGAATTGCTGCACACCTCACCTCAGCTTGTATGGGATGCAGGCTATCCCCGATGTCGTTCCCCGTTTACTCCAATCCCGCCGGGTCGCCACAGAAAGGATCACACCTGGGGCTCCGTGGTCGGCGTATCGAGGCTGTTCTCGTCTTCCGCCCGGGCCGCGCCCCGCTCCCCACTCCCCAACTGGCACCTGCAGCCCAAGGTACCAATGACACTCCTGAGCGCCTCGGTCTGCGCTCGTGTGAGTCGGCGAACCCCCAGATGGGAAGGCTCCTTCCCACGCTGATTACCCTGCTCCGCTTCTGCGCACCGGCTGCCGAGCTCTCCATCTCTCGCTCGCCGTCTGTTGAGCGGAGCTAGTGCGCGGCCCCTGCGGGCGTGGCCCACACCGCCTGCCTCACCTCAGCTCGTTTGGGGCGCAGGTTTCTCCATTGTAGGCCGGCTGTATCCAGAGTCTTCCCCACTGCCACTAAGCGCTCCGGGTCTCCTTCGAGGGGGTCTCAGCCGTGTCACCGAAGCGGGTGGCCCAGAGTCCCTGCTCAGCTCCCGACTAGGCCGCACCACGCGCACTGACCGCGGCCTGCAGCTCAGTGTTCTGGGGTCTCTCCTGAGCGTTTCTGCTGTCTCTCGAGGGACGCGGTGAGCACCTCGGTGAACAGGCACTTCCTCGCGTTAAATGAACTGCTTGTAGCGGTAAATGTGGACCAGGATTGCTTTTGGATGCTGTTTTGCCGGCCACGGCGAGCGGAGCTCCAAAGGAACGCTGCTACTCCGCCGCCATCTTGGCCACGCCCCCTCTTAAAGTACATTTATTCCATCCACCGTACATTGTTACTACTTTACAGTTCGTGTATTTCAAAAGAAAATTCAGCCCAAGTAGGCTACCATACTTTCTCGAGAGGTATCTCGCTTGTTAGATGTATACTAATTTCCGCTGTAGTCTGTTACTGTAAATCCTACTTCCAGTGGTAATTACATGCACGGTTGCGTTACATAAAGTGCCTAATCCATAAAGTGCCTCAGTGCAAAGCAAAAACTTTGTTAAAATACCCTGGTTTAACTCTTTACCTGCTACCAAAATGAAAAGTGGTGGGGCAATCATAGGTGTGTGTTGAGTTCAAGATGCATCTCGACTCTAAACATCTTAGGATTTTCTCTCTATCCCCTCCTCTCTTGTTTCTGGGAACTGCATCTATAACAAAGTAGTAAAGCAGCTTGCCATTTACATGAATTTCTTCAAAATGTCTGGCCACAGGATAGTTCTATCCTTGTTCTTGATCACTCTTGTATGTTATAATGTTTACATGTACACCTGTAGTGTTGTTCTTACCACATACAATAAATTGCAGGGACATTTAAGCACATATGCTGCATATTCTGTTTTACAAGTATATTGCCCCTTGATCATCTTACGTCTATTTTGCAGAGATGTCATATACTCTTTTGTATTCACCCCATATTGGCAATCTTTGCATTTGCTGCAGTTTTTTAAACCTTTATTTCTATTGAGGCAAGTAGTCTTCTTTATATTCTCAGGGCTACCGTTATCCAAGTAGTCCCTTAAAGATTTTGTTCTTCTGAATTTAAAGTCCTGTTTTTTTTGTGTGCTAACTTGCCAATAACTGGATCACTTTATATCAAATGCCAATTTTTCTGCAAAATCCTGTGATGTGCCCCTTCTTGTTTACTGTATGCTATGGTCAGTCTAAAATTAGGGCCCATGATATCATTTTTTTTGCTCTTGATTTTATAAAGTAATTGCTCCCTTGTATTGTATTTCGCCTTCTGCTTAGCATTTACTATACACTCTTGGAAGTAGCCTCTTTCTTGAAATGTCTTATGAAGCTGCACAAAAGCTTTCTCTGAGTCCTCCTGTTAACTGCAATTCCTCCATATTCTCAAGCTTTTCCCCTAAGGGATATTTCTAACTAAATTGTGTGGGTGAAAGCTTGTTGCATGCAATATAGAGATCCCAGCTGTAGGTTTTCTAAACAGTCTAGTTTTCAGTCTCTTATCTTTCACCCATATTGTTAGATCCAAGAAAAAAAATCTACTCTTTGCTAATGGAACCAGTAAAATGCAAATTTAATTAATTCATATTGAATTTATCAACAAAGGCGCATTGCACTCTCAACTGTTCCATTCCAAATTATAAACAGGTCATCAATGTTCCTACACCATAGTGCCACACGTTCAGACCATTCTTCATTGATTCTGTAGTACCTGCTCCTCCCACCAACCCATATGCAAATCAGCATAGCTGGGGTGCAAAGCAGGTGCCTATTGCTGTCTGCCTAAATAGCTCATTATTAAACAAGAAGCAGTTATTGTTTAAATAAGTATGAATCATGTGTAACAGCATCCAGTCTCAAATGTCGTCTATTCAGGAAGTGTTCTATTGCACGTAGTACATCTTCATGCCTTATATTTGTATATAACGCCATCACATCGACATGATTCATACTTATTTAAACAATAACTGCTTCTTGTTTAATAATGAGCTATTAAAATAAGTTTGACTCCAGAGTGACTGCCAGCTTCTTTTTCAACTGAGTGAGAAGGGTGTTTTGGAGGCATTCTCTGACATTGCAGCAGGCCTCACGCCCTTTGGTGTGGAGCACGGCAATAGTTAGCGGTTCTTACGGAGTGGATGGATATATATATTATTAGACCTGGCATGATTTCTCTGACTTTTTGCTTCTGCCCTCCTGTTTTTGACAGTGAGCTGCATTTCTTTTTTGCTGGTTTTAGATCTCTGGGCACTACTGCTGACCAGTGCTAACGTGCAAGTGCTCCCTGTGTAAAATTGGTGATTGGTTATCCATGATTGGCATATTTGATTTACTAGTAAGTCCCTAGTACAGGTGTGCCCCAGGGCCTGTAAATCAAATACTGCTAGTGGGCCTGCAGCACTGATTGTGCCTTACCCATGAGTAGCCCTGCAAACGTGTCTCAGACCTGCCACTACCGTATCTGAGTGCATTTTGAAAGTTCCATTTCGACCTGGCAAGTGCACCCACTTGCCAGCCCAAACCTTCCCTTTTACTACATGTAAGTCACCCCTAAGGTAGGCCCAAGGCAGCCCCATGGTTAGGGTGCAGTGTATTTAAAAGGTAGGACATGTACTGGTGTGTTTTTCATGTCCTAATAGTGAAATACTGCTAATTTAGTTTTTCACTATTGCAAGGCCTATCTCTCCCATAGGGTAACATGGGGATTGCCTTGAAATATCTTTTAAGTGCAATTTCCCATTGGGAGCAGATAGAGATTTGGAGTTTGTAGTCTCTGAACTCACAATTTGAAAACTCATCTTTTGGTGAAGTTGGTTTTTAAATTGCATGTTTGAAAATGCAAATTTTAGAAAGTGGGCATTTTCTTGCTTAACCCTTTTGTGCCTCTGCCTGCCTGTAGAATACACGTCTGGGTTGGTTGACAGTTGGGCTCTTGTGCATTCACTCTAGACAGTCACACGAAGAAAGCTGAGGTGTGCCTTGCATATTCTGATGGGCCATCACCAGACTGATGGGCCTTCCTGAGCTAGTGTGGTGTGAGGAGTTGTCACTGGCACCTGAATAGGGCTGTGCCTGTCTTCACACAAAGCTTTCTCCATCCCCCTGTAGTGTGTCTTAAGCCAGGCTAGGGAAAGGCAGGGTCTTGTGCGCTACAAAGACTTTCCTTTGAAGTTTGCCTACTTCAAAGCCAGAAAGGGGTATAAGTATTGGACCTCTGACACCCCAAAATCAGAACACTCCTGGACTGATGACCTTCTGCCAGGAAGAAGAGCTGGATGCTGTAGGAGGGACTGCCACTCTGCATGTTGCTTTGTGGTGCTTGCCTGCTGCTTCTGTCTTGAGAGTGAAAAGACTGAACTCTGCTTTCTACATCCTGCTTTCAAGCTTCTCCAAGGGCTTGTGCATGCTTGCCTCCTGTTAAGAAGTCTCAGGGCCATCAAAGACTTCACCTACCAGTGCCTGGACTCTTCTGCTGAGAATCCTGACTTGCCAAGTGTTGCCAAATCCAGTTCCTGGGGCCTTGGAAGTGTAACCTGGTGATCTTAAAGAGAAAATCCATGCATTAACTCCCAGCCCCTATTTTCTCGACGCATTGCGGCAAAGATTGACGCATCTCCGCTGCCTGCACCGAAGCCTGGGTCCTGCTGAAATATCGACCACGGCTTTCGCAACAGACCCCAGCTCGCCTTCGCAGCACGTCAGAAAAATCGCTGCAGCGTGAGTTCAGAGCACTGTTACCGACATCTGTGGCACCCGCTCCGACTCTGATGCAGCACCTGGACTGAAGAATCAATGCAGCACCTGCATTGATGCAGCGCATCTGGATTTTCGATGCATCGTTCCTCGACTCTTCATTGACGCCGCAGTAAGAAACCCGCGGTAGCGTGTCTGGAAACCAATACATCACCTCCCCTGCCAGTAAGGAACCAACGCATCAGTAAGTAACCAACGCATCACCTCCCCTGCCCAGCAGTAAGAAAGCGAAGCATCACCTCCCCTGCCAGTAAGGACCCAACTCATCACCTCCCCTGTGTAATAAGGAACCAATGCATTGATTTGCTTTTCTGGCTTCTCCTCTCCCCTGTGCCTTGCACCATCTTTGATTTTTGACGCATTTAAGTTACTTTGTGCTTGAACGCATCTATTGATTTCTAAGGACTAAACTTGCTTCATCTTTTAAAAGTGATATTTTGACTTGTGTATGTTGGATTTGTTTGATATTGTTTTATTCAGATAAATATTTGCTATTTTTCTAAACTTGTGTGAACTCCTTTTGTAGTGTTTTCACTTTGTCACTTACTGTGTGTGTGGGTACAAATGCTGTACACATTGCCTCTGGGATAAGCCTGACTGCTCATGACAAGCTACCAAGGTGGCGAGCAGGGGTTATCTTAGCTATGTGACTCCCTTACCCTGACTAGAGTGAGGGTCCCTACTTGGACAGCTTGCAAACCTCTGCCAACTAGAGACGCCATTTCATATAAATAATTAAATATGCGCACACACACCCAATGGCAGTCGCCACTGCGTAGTTATAGTTAGGTCTGCTTTTCCATAGGAAATGCCTATTTTGGTTTGTTAATAACGTTGTAACCATTTGATGAATCTTTACGAAACTTCCCCAAAAAGTTCTTTTTTTCCCTAGTTTCATCTGTCTGTGTGAGCCGTCAGACAGAAGCAGAGAAAAAGGGAGGGGTCCCAATACGCTCAATGGCCCAAATGTTTTTCGCACATTTGTTTTGCATCGTAATATTCCAAAAACTGCTTAATGGAATTACACCAAATTTGGGATAAAGCTAGGTCTTGGTCCAGAAAACATGTTTTTTTGTGATTTGGTATAAATCCATTCAGTAGTTTTAACAAAATTGAAGGTTCAAAAATATTTGTGTCTGGGCAATTGGATTTGAGAGCCTCTCGTGAGAGACCTGCAAGCTCAACTTAAAAATAAAATTTGAAAAAAATAGAGCATTCTGATTGGGTGAGGGGGCTCTTTTTTTCATCATGGGCCATGTCACTTCCACTGGAATAAATGTCCCAGGAGAGCAAGTGCTTGAATTGGCTGGGTGCAGCATGAAAGAAAATGTTGGGACAGCCGTTACAGGACTCCAAGGACTTGGTTCCCTGTCCTGAAATTGAATGAAAGCTATAAGGGGGCAGTTTAGTAATGAACTGCCTGCCTGGGGCCAAAAAAAAAAAAAAAAGTGTGTGTGATGGGGGGGGGGGTGGGGGTGGTGTGTCAACAAATGTGTCATTTGGAAGGGGTTGTGTGTGCCCGATTACACCCCTGGGACCTGACATAAAGTGAAAGGGGAGAGAATGGGCTGCCTCCGCCCCAAGCCAGAATAGGACTCCGTGACCCCATCCCCCAGGGCTGAAATGTCATAAAAGTGCAGGGAGACTGGTAGCCCCCCTCCCCGAGCCTTCTCAGGCCCCAGGGATTCAATCCCAATGGCCAGATTTGTTTTAAAAGGGGAGGGGGGTTGTGCGCCTCCCTCAGAGTGTCGATATCGGCCCCGGGGCGCAACAATGTACAGTGTATACATATATTTTTTTTAAACAAAAAGTTAATATATGAGCGGCAGGAGCTCCTTGAAAATGCATTCAATAATACTCTGCTAGGGCTATTTTTATATACATACATACATATATTTATGTAGCCACTTGCACGTATGGAAGACCCCCGTTCGTTAGTGTTCGGCAGTCTGAATGTGGTCTTGGTGAAAATAAAATACTTCCTGCCGGAACCGCCATATGCCGAGAAGACGGGGCATACTAGGTGACACTGAGTCAGCATTACAAAATGTAAGAGTACAGGTACCAAACATGTGCTTTCCTGTTGCAGCCTCCTCTGATGTGGCATTTTATGGCAGAACGAGGGGAACTGAATAATTTAAAGTTGAATCGCTCATGGTTACTGTTTGCTCCATCTGGTCAGCATGGATAAAAGTGAGGTGAAATGCATTATGGACTTTGTACCGAATGTGGCATAATATATCTACTGAAGACTTACCAGGTCGACAACATTGTGGTTGCCCTCACACGATTGGTGAAGATTTCATGCTGATGAAGCGTTGTTTGAATTCTATTAAACAGTATTCCAACCAATGGGAGCGAGTGAAGCCCTACAACAACGGGGGCTTCAAAGTGAATCCACGCAATGGGCATTGATAAAGACATTTTGATCGAAACGCGTCTGCCTTTTTTAACAGAATAAAATGGATTTTTGAGAACCCGCTGAGTGCTTCCAATTGATGGACATTTTAAATTTCGTGCAGCCACTTACACGTATGGAAGGCACGTGTTCATTAGTGTTCGGCAGATTGAATGTGGTCTTGGTGAATATGTGTATCTATATATATCTATCTATCTATCTCTTGGTGATGATCCTAGAGGGGGCACTACAAAGCATTCTCTTCCAGGGGATACTCATCAAAGTCATAAGCACTGAATAGTCCCGCCGACGTGCGGGGACCCCGGAGCAATAACGAATTATATGCATATACCTATATATATATATATATATAAATACACACATTTATAGGTAATATGCATATATACATATGCAGCCTAAAACCATATTACTAGGCTCAAATATGCCAATATTGCATTGTAAATTCTTTACATTTGAAATAATAAAGAAAACATACACCATGATATTTTCATGATACAGAGAAAAAACTGTTTTCAGTTTGTTTTGAAAACAGCCTTTATTTTCAAAGGTAAAAAGGCAAGATCATAGAGGCAGATTAGCCTAGAGAGGCTGCATACAGAACAGTTGGAAAAAACTGGCGCTGTGCCTTTAAGACCTCCAGGAACCTCCAGGCTCCCATCATGCCCCACAGGTGCCAGTTAGGTCAGTTCTTTTTTCCGGCTCCTTCTGTGAGGATCCTGGAGCATTGAGCTCGTCAGTTAGTAGTTTTTTGCCACTAATTGTTGGTCTAAAGTGAATTTTTTGACTTTCACCCGACGTCTTTAGTACTTGGGGTACTAAATCTTTCTGTTTTTCTGACTTTGGTCGATTATTTCCTGTCAAAATGCCGGCCTTATTTAATAAGTGCCCGGCCTGTGGAAAAAAGATGGCTAAATCAGATCCGCACTCGGTCTGTATTGCTTGCCTACCTTCATCTCACAGACCAGATGAGTGTTACCACTGCAGAAATTTTTCTAGAAGAACCCTTGGAGAAAGGGAGAAAATCAAACTGCATGCTATGCAGGAGAGAGGAAAGGAATCAGCAAGTGGCCGAGAAGAACATCCCTCGAAGAAGCCCTCCTCTCAGAAAAGGTTGGAGCGCAAAGACAAGGGTGAGAAGAGAAAACACCGGTCTCATACGCCTTCGGGGGACAGATCGATGTCGAAAGTACCCTTGTGCTCCCCTTCAGCGTCGAAATCGATGTCGAGGCCCCATTCGCCGGAGAAGCGAACGACTTCAGGTACGAAGTCTCATCACAGGCCGACGTGGACACCATCTCGTAGGCGGTCCAGTTCTGGCTCGCCTACGACGGCGAGAGGCAGTCGCTCGACGTAGACATATCAACGTCGACAGAACAACCCGCCTCCGAGAGGACCTGTGGCGACGTCGAAGACACCACCGACGTCGAGAGTGGCACAAACATCGACTTCGAGCCAGACACCGAGGGGCTCGATGCCGGTAAGACGCAGTCATTCTCCGACTGCGTCATAGCAGGCGATCGCCACCGAGGAGGTCGACGTCGAGACCATGCAGATCGCCCTTGGGGCCTAGACGGTCACCGCGGAGAACATCGCGGTCCAGATCGATGTCGAGGAAGTCGCAGTCCAGTCACAGGTCCCTTCCTGCCAAGAGACCTAGGGCGACGTTGAGGGACAAATCGACGCCGAAGGACGTCCAGGTGGTAACCTCCAGGAGTGTTTCTTCTTCCCCGGAACTCCGGATAGTGCAAGTCACTCCTGAAACCTCGCCACCGGATCCAGCCCCTCCAACTAACATCTCTCCAAGATGGCTGGGGAACATAAGAGAGTGGAAGATTCAGAGAATATCCAGGCCGGCTCATACTCCTAGCAGGTCCAGGTCTCCGATCATACAATCGGTTCACTCGTTTGTGGGACGCGAGCGACGTGCCACTCCTCAAAGGTCACCGACTTTGAGAAGGCGCAGGTCAAGATCTCCTAGGAGTCGGTCTTCAAGAACTCGCCACCGCTCTCCTAGAAGACGAAGCCACAGATCTTCTTTGTGGTCCTCAGACTCCAGACCTTCAAAAGCAGACTACTCTCCAACTCTCTCTTCTTCACCACCGAGTAGGGTATCGCCCATTGATGACATTGTGACCTTCAATGAGGTCTTGTGTAGGGGGGCTGCAAAACTTAATATCGAGATGCCGGTCTCTGCCCCTTCCACATCGGTCATCTTCGAGACCCTTCATCACAGGTCTTCATCTAGGCCTCTGCTTCCCCTGGTGCCGGGACTGCTAGAGCCTGCTCTTCAGAAATTCCTGACTCCAGCGTCGGTGGGAGCAGCCCCGTCGCTGATCACCAAGAAGTACAAGGCTCCTGAGCAGGACCCATTTTTTCTGAGAGCTGAACCTCCTCCTGACTCGGTCATCGTGTCAGCAGCACGGAAGAACCAGACGGGGTCAGCATCATCTGTGGTACCTCCGGATAAAGACAGTAAGGCCATGGACTCCATTGGCAAGAGGATGTGTAATACATCAGCATCCTATATGAAAGTAGCCAGCGCCTCAGCATTACTGGGTCGATATGACCGTTCTCTGTGGGACTCTCTCTCACGCTTCACAGAGAAGCTACCGAAGGAAGACAGGCAAGACTTCCAGGAGATCCTCCAGGAAGGGGGTCTGGTGGCCAATCAGGTCATCAGTGCGGCAGCGGATGCCTCTGATCTCGCGGCCCATGGGTATTCACATGGGATCTGTGCCCGCCACTCTTCGTGGCTGAGACTGACAGGTTTGAAGCCAGAGGCCCAACATCGAATCCTCAATCTCCCCTTCAATGGGACATCGCTCTTCGGCGCTCATGCGGATGACGAAATGTCTAGAATGAAGACCGAACTAGACACCTTGAAGGCGGTTGGTCTGGAGAAGAGGAAAGACTTCAGACGACGCTACTGTCCCTATGACCGACGACAATACCAACAGAGGGTTCAAACCCCTCAGCGGTCTTCCCAGCAACATCAGGGAAGATCCCATTCAAACCCTCGTCGTCCCGGTAGAGGACGAGGAGGAAGCTCCAGACAGTCCACACCTGCTGCCATGCAACAACAGAAGAAGTGAGTGCTTCCTTCCCCTAGCTCCGTTACCCACTCCGGTGGGGAAAATATCCGTTTTCATTTGGAAGAGTGGACCAAAATAACACTAGACAAGTGGGTGCTCAATATTGTGAGGAATGGGTACTCCATCAGATTCAAGTCCCCTCCACCTTCTGTTCCTCCTAGAAAAACTGTAATCCATTGCATAAATCTTCTGAGAGGAGGTATCCGCTCTACTCCTAAAGGAGGCCATCGAGGAGGTTCCATGGCACCAGCGTCGACGGGGAATCTATTCCCGATACTTCTTGGTCCCAAAGAAAGGTCCAAACAAGGAGTTCAGGCCTATACTAGATCTCAGGCTTCTCAACAAGTTCATTCTGAGAGAGAGGTTCAGAATGCTGGCTTTACACCAAATAATCCCGCACTTACATCAAGGGGATTGGATGTGTTCTATAGATCTTCAAGATGCCGATTTCCACATCCCAATCTCTCGAAGGCATCTGAAGTTTCTAAGATTTCAGATTCAGTCAGACCACTTCCAGTTCACGGTCCTGCCTTTCGGGCTGAAGTCGGCCCCTCGCACATTCTTGAAGTACATGGCTGTAGTAGTTGCGTTCTTGAGGAGGAAAAAAATCTTCGTCTACCCTTACCTAGACGATTGGTTACTCAAGAGTGCGTCTCCAACTCTTCTGCAGAAACACCTCGCTTGCTGCATTCAGCTACTGCATCAGTTAGGTCTGCACGTCAATTTAAAAAAATCCATCCTCAATCCAACTCAGAGGATACATTACCTGGGCGCAACTCTGAATACAGTAAACGCAAAAGTGTTTCCTTCGGAGGAGAGACTATCATCCATTCTCCAGAAGTGTCAGACCCTCCTGAGGATATCTCATCCCACGGCCAGACAGATTTCATCTCTACTGGGTTCGATGGCCTTGTGCATTTTTCTGGTCCCAAACGCCAGACTTCACATGAGACCTCTGCAGCAAACTCTGGAGGATCAATGGTCTCAAATCTCCAATCGCTGGGAGGACACTGTAACCTTGCCTCTGTCTGTCCTGCTCTCCATCAAATGGTGGATGCAACGGTCTCATCTTCTGATAGGAGTTCCCTTTCACGAGGAGCTTCCCAAGCAGACTCTGGTGACGGACGCGTCCCTTCAGGGATGGGGCGCTCACATGGGGTCCCTACAGATACAGGGAATGTGGTCAGAAAGAGAACAGCTATACCACATAAACATGCTGGAGCTCAGAGCGGTGCATCTGGCTCTCAAGGCGTTCTTTCCCTCCATCAAGTCGACTGCTTTGCTTGTTCAGACGGACAGTACAACAGCAATGTATTACCTGAACAAGCAGGGGGGGAGCACCAGGTCCAGACCCCTGTCTCTGGAAGCGCAAGCGATTTGGAAGTGGCTTCTGGCACGAGACATGAAGATCTCCGCAGTTCACCTACCAGGCGTCCTCAACGTCCAAGCGGACGGCCTAAGCAGGCATTTCGCAGAAGCGCACGACTGGGTGCTAAAACAAGAGGTTGCGCAAGACCTCTTTCGCAGCTGGGGAACACCAGACATAGATCTCTTCGCGGACGCAGAAAATGCAAAATGCTGCATCTTCGCCTCCAGATACCCTCAACCAGGCTCCAAGGGGAATGCTCTGTTGATACTGGTCAGAGACATTACGCTACGCTTTTCCACCAGTTCTCCTCATTCCCCTGGTGATCAACAAACTGTACGAATCCAAGACAGAGATGATCCTGGTTGCACCAGAGTGGCCTCGCCAGTGGTGGTACCCGGACCTTCTTCATCTGTCCAAAGTACCACACAGGAGGTTGCCATGTCATCCGGATCTGCTGACCAAGGCGGGCGGCAAGGTGTTCCATCCCAATCTGCCGTCCCTGAGGTTAGCAGCATGGCTCCTGAGTTCATCCAATATGGACATTTTTAGGTCTCTCTCAAGGCTGCATGCAGATCTTAAAGGAGGCACGGAGACCTTCTACGAGAAAGTCTTACGCTTTTAAGTGGAAGCGTTTTTACATGTGGTGTACTGCTGAGGGTCATGACCCTATTAGAGGTCAGGAACAGGTACTGTTACCCTACTTGCTGTATTTGGCCAAAGCAGGTTTGCAATATTCCTCCATAAAAGTGCACCTGGCAGCGATTACAGCATATAGAAAGTCCCCCACTCAGGCTTCTTTCTTTCGAATGCCAGTAGTTAAGGACTTCCTGGAGGGTCTAAATAAGGTCTACCCACCCGTTAGGTCTCCATCCCCTTCCTGGGAGCTTAATGTGGTCCTCTCTAAGTTAATGGGTCCCCCATTCGAACCTATCCACAAAGGCTCCCTTCAACATCTTTCATGGAAGACTGCATTTCTCGTGGCAATCACATCTGCTCGCAGGGTGACCAAGATACAAGCCTTGTGCTCTACAGAGCCTTATCTCGTTTTCCATGCGAACAGAGTGGTGCTAAGAACTCACCTGAGGTTCCTTCCTAAGGTGGTCTCGGAGTTTCACGTCAACCAGTCAATCACTCTTCCTACTTTCTTTGCGAACCCTGTCACTCCTGCTGAGAGAGCTTTGCACTCTCTAGATCTGAAAAGAGTGTTAAAATTTTATCTAGATAAAAACAGAGTGTACGAAAGGTGGACCGGCTTTTTGTTAATTATGGTCCATTGAACACTGGTTTTCCTGCCTCTAAAAGGTCCATTGCTAGATGGATAGTGTCATGTATCATGTTATCCTATCAGCTGGCACACAAGCAGCTCCCGGGCAAGCCGAGAGCTCATTCTACAAGGGGCAAAGCCGCTACGATAGCGATGCTTAGAAATGTACCTATTCAGGAAATATGTAAAGCAGCAACATGGCGTTCGGTTCACACTTTCGCACGCCATTACTGCCTTGATTCTGACACTCAAGCAGATGCTCGGTTTGGACAAGCATCCTTGAGAAACTTGTTTGGGTAATATGTTTTGTTAACAGGTTATGATATGCTGGTATTCGTCCGCAGGGTATAGGGATGGGCTTGCTACTCTATTCAGTGCTTATGACTATTGATGAGTATCCCCTGGAAGAGAAGGATAAGATACTTACCTGTAATCCTAGTTCTCTTCCAGGGGTATACTCATCAAAGTCATAAGCAATCCTCCCTCCTCCCCGGACGAATACCATGTCCATAAATATGTATCTGTTACCCATGCTGTGCTTACACTGTTATACGCCGTCCAAAAGAACTGACCTAACTGTTACCTGTGGGGCATGATGGGAGCCTGGAGGTTCCTGGAGGTCTTAAAGGCACAGCGCCAGTTTTTTCCAACTGTTCTGTATGCAGCCTCTCTAGGCTAATCTGCCTCTATGATCTTGCCTTTTTACCTTTGAAAATAAAGGCTGTGTTTTCAAAACAAACTGAAAACAGTTTTTTCTCTGTATCATCATGAAAATATCATGGTGTATGTTTTCTTTATTATTTCAAATGTAAAAAATTTACAATGCAATTTAAATTGGCATATTTGAGCCTAGTAATATGGTTTTAGGCTGCATATGTATCTATCCATATTACCTATATATGTGTGTGTGTATATATATATATATATATATATATATATAGGTGTGTATATATATATATATATATAGGTATATGCATATAATTTGTTATTACTCCGGGGTCCCCGCACGTGGGCGGGACTATTCAGTGCTTATGACTTTGATGAGTATACCCCTGGAAGAGAACTAGGATTACAGGTAAGTAACTTATCCTTTTTGTTTAATGTTGTTGGGGCCTGCAATGAGTGCAGCAGCTCCCCAGTAGCATAAAAAAAAATTAAGCCTCCTGGGTTTAAATCCATGACTCCAGAAGAACTTACATATTTTTAAAAAGCACTCCTAGGTAAAGCCCTATGCTGTTCAGCTTCAGTGCAAGGGTCTCATCTGGTTGGTTTTAGGATTGCATTTTGTGGCCTAAATTTTTTTAAAGGAATACTCGCACGTTTGGTTTAAGTTTCTAACTAAAAAAAACAATGTTTGACTCTTTCTTCTAACATTTTTCAGCCTACAAAAAATGCAGTAATAAAAGCTTATAGATTTACAGAGTGGTTAACTTTAATTTTTTTCTAATTAAAACTTCATTAAGCATTTCTATAATCCGTATTAAACCTTGCACTATGTGAATCGCTGAAATATACATTTTGTTAAAATTGATTTTGGAGAAAGATACATCTGTATATGTATGTATATATATATATATATATATATATATATATATATATATATATATATATATATATATATATATATATATATATATATATATATGCACAATTTTCCCATCTGTGAAGAGATCCTCAATCTGGAACTCGCAAGAAGGAAACGGACTCCTGTTTCTCAGTGCAATGCAGATTTATTTGGTGCAAATGTCGCCATGACGCGTTTCGGGCTATACAGCCCTTGATCACATGACATGACTACGAAATTCTCTCCCCCTTTAAAGTGCTAGTGCATCAAACGACCATGAAGACAGACTATCGTCCTGTCTTTACATTTCACCTGCCATACAACATCGTTCATGATACTTATGTGGCGATACCAAATTGAAACATAATGTTACATTGTCCATTGATTAATTGTATCTGTATAAATACATGTTGTTGACACATTCATATTGAAAATCCGTTGTTTTTTAAAATCAAACACAACAGGAATTACAAAAAAGAGGACAAGCATAAATATATAGATATAAATAAGATATGTACAATTAAAAAATACTAGGTATACTACGCAAATTAGAACTTGACCATGTGTTAAAATATAGTGGCTGGGATCCTAACAGCCATGCATTTTACACTTATGTCATCATTAGCTAAATCCCTATATTGTGCATATTTAAAGTACCACAAAGTAATGTGTCCCAAGTGGGCTAATCTGATGTTCCATGTCGAGGGCATATGTTAAAACAACTCGGTCGTGTGAGCAGTTAAATATAAAAAAGTGTGCTTAGCCGTGTCAAAGTGCTAAAACTGTTTAAAAAAAAAAAAACAGTATAAAGTGTACTAAAAGGAGTTTAAAGTAGTAGAAAAGTTATAAAAGCAGGGATATAAAGAGGTTTGATAAAAAATACCATCTTATTTTTGGAAGTTGTTAGTTATGCGATGCATCTGTTCAAAACGTCTGAGTGCATTGTATGGCTTCATGTTAGTGTTGTCTGATTAAAGCCATGCATACAAATCCTCAGTCGTGTTAAGACCCCTAGGACTCTTGCTGTCAAACTCTAAAATATATTTAGTTTCAAGTTTCCTAAGGTTAGCCTCCCTGTTACCGCCACGTCTGAGTGGGGGTACCGAGTCCACCACAAAATACTTCAATTCCTGTATTTGATTGCTATGGACCTCTTTGAAATGGCGTGCTACTGGGTAGCTTGGATCTGAATTGGTGATGGCTCCAATGTGTTGGAGAATTCTCTTGTGGACCTGCAGTTTCGTACTGCCTATATAGCAAAGTCCACAAGAGCACTCCAACACATAGATAGCAAATTCAGTTTTACAAGTCAAAAGTTTAGAAATCTTGGTGGGTTCAGATTAGAAGGGTGTGACGTAAGATGTTTTATTCACGCCCAGTTTGCAGGCCTTACACGTTGAGCATCTTAAAAAACCTTTGTCCCGATAGCCAATTTTTGTTAGAGATGATTTCGGGGCTGCTGCTCACCAAAAAATCACTAGTTGATGGAGCTCTTCTGTACGTTATAGTTGGTTTATTAGGGAACATCTCACCTATAACGGGGTCGCAACGGATAATATGCCAGCTTTTCCTAACGACCCGACTTCTATCTTCTCTCTGTGCGTTGTATGTTAGTATAAGTCTAGGGTTGTTTGATTCAGTCTTTAGATTGTTTGGTTTTGTATTCGATTTACGAGGGGGTTTGAATAGTAAATCCTCCCTGCAAAGTTCTCTTGTTTTTCTTATTGCTGTATCAACTGTTTGATTGGAGTAACCCCTAGCTAAAAAACGCATTTTGCATTCCTGCTGAGCTATGTTAAGGTCTTGTTCTCTGCTGCATAATCTGCGCACCCGAAGCATTTCCCCGTAGGGGATGCTATGTATTGTGTGTTTTGGGTGGCAACTGGATGCATGCAGTAGTGTATTGCCTGCCGTGGGTTTACGGTATAATCTTGTTTCAAGATTATTATTAGTCACAAATACTTCTACATCAAGGAAGTAGACAGAGTGCTCACTGATGTTGTGCGTGAGATGCAAATTAATATCGTTAGTGTTGAGGTTAGTGATGAAATTTACTGCACTTTCTTTGTTTCCTCGCCAGATTAAAAACAAATCGTCAATATATCTGACCCACTTAATCACATGGTTAGAGAGTATGTCGCCATATAAACCCTTTACAATCATTTCCTCCCACCATATATATATATATATATATATATATCAGGGCTCGAAAAATCCACTCGCCTGCTCGCATTTGCGAGCCAGATTTAATTAGGGCAAGCTATTTTTAGGTGCTCCTAGCCCTTTCTGGTGAGTAGGAAAATAAACTGACTTTTGACCTCTGTCTCTGAAAGCAGAGGAAATGTGACAAGATAGCAAGATTTAAAGGCATCTTTATTGCTCACAAAGTAAATGAGCAATAAAAATGCCTTTAGATCTTGTTAACTTGTTACATTTGCTTGGCTTTCACAGACAGAGGTCGAGTGCATTTGAGTTAGGTCAAATAGATGTTGTTGGTTACAAGACCTGCAGGTCTAGTAAAAATTAAATGATTTTTCAATATATAGATATATATTTATTCTCACCCCTTTATAAAGCCAAAAGGCCCACTTTCTATATTTTGGTGTTGTGACTCTTTGACAAAGTCTGTTGGAGTGTGGGCAGGGCCTGCTAGCTAGGCTTTCAAATATAGTGAAATTAGAGAGGTGAAAATTGGCATTGTTTAACCATTTTTGAAGGCACACTATTTTAGGTTGAATCTGTTCCCCTCCGTTTCAACTACCTGTATTTACCCTCTATATTCCTGGAGCAAAATCCTCAGTTTTTATTGTTGAAACCATGAGATATTAGGAGCATTGCCAGGGATTTTGAATGTATTGTACTTTGTAATTTCTCATCAATGGGCTATCTTCCTTAGTGGCTCCAGTATGAAAAATATCTTTCTTGAAGTATGGGTGTGTTTGTATAATGTTATTTTCAGATTATTCACCTCATTAGATGTAATCTTTTTCAGGCTTTTTTAAAAACACAAGCTATTAGTTGTAAATAATGTAGCGGTCTTGTTGCCAGAGATGAAATTCTAAATACAAGTCGATATTTCTTGTTCCACCAGTTCTATTCTGTTCTATAGGAGATTATATAGCACGTAGCTAACCGGAGGCATCCCAGCGCTATTAGCATACCACAGAGTAGTAAAGGGAGTTACAGCGAGTCATTTTGGAAAAACCATCTCTTAGATGCTTTTCGAAAAGGAAGTTTGTTTCCGAGAACTCGAAGAGAGATAGGGCGACAATTCCACAGTTTGGCTGCGTAATAAGAAAATGATCGCCCTCCATATTTTACTCTCTTGATGAAGTGAATCTTTGCAAAAAAGGCATTATACGAGCACAGCGATCTCCCAAGTGTGTAGAAGGATAACAAGGGTGAGACATCACAAGCCCTTTGTCATGTAAGGACCTATGGGCAATACGCAGTGACTTAAATGTGATCCTCTCTGCTATAGAGAGCCAGTGGAGACTACATATGGCCTGCCGGGCAGATTGGTGTCTGGGTATTTTACACAAGATCTGCGCCACAGAGTTTTGGACTACCTGGAATTTCTTTAATGTGGCTTTGGGCGCGCCCAGATACAGTGAGTTGCCAAAGTCCAGGCGTGATATAATAAGCGCCTGGGCCACCAACCTTTTTGAGATGTAAGGGAGAAGGGGAAGAATCTTGCGCAGCATCCTTACAATTTCATAACAAATAGCAGCTAGTTTTACAACCTGGGAGCCAAAAATTAAAGATGTGTCAAGCCACATTCCCAAACTTGTTATGGCTGCTTTAAGAATGCTTAAGAACGATTCCCCTGTTCTGCTAAGTGATTTTTCTTAGACCAAGTTGGTCTTTTGAGCGCCAAGTTGTGGGGGTAATCTCCTTCTCCATTATATTTAATTCAATTCAAACTGTGACAGTTTTAAGATTTGTGTCTATTTAAAATGTCGTGTTTGCCTTCTGGATGGGCAAACGTTGATTTGAGTTGATTCTGAGATGTTAAACTTAAATTGACATCCTTGGAATTGCGGATACTACGTTTTGAGTGCTTATTTGGCGCTCTAGTGGCATTGGTTTGAATGTTGGGTTGATTACGCTTGTCTGACTTTTGATGGGACCGAATTCCTGTTTTGAATTTTCCTCTTTATCATTGCAATCCTTAAAGATTTTTCAGATTCATCTCTTATTTGTGCCCATTTTGTTAACTTCCTTTTCAGTTTCCTTTAATATTACATTATCCATTGATTCTAGTTCAACACTAGGGGTAATTGATTTCTTTCAGTTTTGCTATGCTTATTGCTAAAGATATTTGTTAGTTTCCCGGCTTGTCCTGATTTGTTTGTAGGTAATTCATTATGTCGGTATTTAAAGCAGAGAGTTCTGTGGCACTGTGTCATTTGTATTTTGTTTTCTACGTTATTCAGCCTTCTTTAAGATCTGAAATAATCTCCCATTTGGATGCCTTGCTTTTGTGTTATTACTGAAAAGGTTTTTTTAAATTGAATTTCCTTAATTCTTTGAATGTACGTTTGCTTATCAATTTTTTAAAGCCTTAACTTTCTTGTGGTACCGTTGATGTTGTTCCTTGGTACTGTTCTGCTTTAGTATTTGTTTTAACAAATTTTGCTTGTATTGGCTCACTGTACATGGTCAAATTATTTTATTTGAATTTAGCGAGCTGTGATTTTCATGAGTTAACTGAAAGTGAATTTGTGTAACACTGTTCTCATTTGATGATACCACAGGTGATTTAATATTCTTGGAAGTTCCAAGTAATTCAAGGTGTTCCTCTCTATTTACAATTTGGTGATTATTAGTCAGTCGAATGCAGTAGGATATTTGATTAAATGTGTTCTATTGTGCTCTTGCAGTTGATTTGCAATTTGTATGGGTTGTAATTTTATTAAATCAATGAAGTCATGGATTCTCAGTAGAGACTGTCATTTTTTCCAATAAAATTTCCATTTGTCTCTGTTGATCATTTGTTTCTCTGAACAGGTAGACTAAGTCAAAGTTTTTACATCTTTAGCCATTGCTTTAAAGACTGTCATTTTCTACGTGAACATGGTAGATTGATTAATTAACAAATCTGAGATTCTAGTCAAGGTATCATGAATGGCACAGTGAGCTGTCAGGACTGGATATGATGGTGATGTGTTATCTTTTTCACTTTACATCTCCTTATGTTTTAGATTTTTGGTGTTCGTTACATGCTTCATTCTACTCCATAGTTTTTCTCATTCTTGAAAAATGTCCAATCTGCCAAGGGATTTAAGTTTGAATGGAGAGTCTTGACAAAAATCATTTAATATAGTCTTCAATGCCATAGAATGAATCTGAGTGAAAATCAAAGTGTATATCTTGTTTAGTCACCAGTGAATAATTTATGTGCACCACCGTAAGTATTTTAGTATTGAATGAATTGTGGTTATTAGATCAAGTTTCTCTAATCAAGATTTGGTTACTTAAGGAGTCACTGAATGCAGTAATAGTATTGATTGTTTAAAAGCAATCTGATATTGTACTTTGTTTCATTCTTATTTCCTCTAAAGCTTTATCTTTAGAGGAAATATTTTGTTGACTATGTACTACTTACAAATCCATTAATTGACTTCAGAGTCCATCTTTTTCTGAGTTGGTAACCAGTCCTCCTTTATGGACTATTTTGTTTTCTGGTTTTCATTCCTTAAGTAAACACAACTTGATAAATCCGAGCGTAAATTGAGAGCTTAATAGATGTATGGAAGATGTATGGTTAATCTTTTTCTAAATGGTAGCCAAATTTGTTTTTCTGCCTTCAAACAAGAGCCTTCCAAATAGCTACAACGGTTTAGGTGGGTTAAGTAGATTAGGTAAATTATCTAAATGCAAAACCAAATGTTATATGCATCCCTGCTGGTATTCTAAAAATAAGTGCCCACAAAGTTCTTAGTCCTGTTGGGTTTAGTGCAACAGCTCACATTTATCCGTTGCAGCTACCTCTTGGTAAAATACTTCAGTATCATCAATTTCTCTGTTAAAAATACTTGATTTATCATGCTGGCACAGGAATATGGTAAAACCTAGTAAATTAGGTTGATATACCTGCTGTCCTTGTATCACGATGGACATTGCCTGCTCAAGTTGCCCATCTTTTCTTTGTTCTTTTTTTTTGTTTAAATTTCTTTTATTGGTTTTCAACACAGAAGGAAAGCAAACGAGCCAGGGCGCTCTATGGTCTTAGGGATGCAACCCGGCAGTTGTAGGGCTATGTTCGGCCAGCCAAAAAGAAAATAGAGAAACGGAAACTCCTCCCCTCCTCCTCCCCAAGGAATAACACAGCACGATCAGAAGGACCTAGAAGGACAAACCAGGGAAAGCCATAGAGGACACACTAAGGAGTGGAAGTGACCGGGGCAGGCAATCTAGGGGGGTCAGCCAGTCTCAATAGTCGCAAGTATTTAGGGCAGGTGAGTTCCGTGAATTCGGAGGTCAGTAGCGCGAGGAAGGGAGCCCACAAATCGTGAAAGGAGGCCCCTGGATGGGTCAGCGAGAGAGATATCTTTTCCATTCCCAAGATGGCCCACAACCTATGGAGCCACCCCAGGCGTGTAGGAACAGTCTTGGTACCCCAATGAATTAGAACATTTTGGACCGCCGCCCCTAGAGCGAGGGCCATCTGTTTACCCCTCTGAGATTTAAGGGGAAATGTAATGGCGTTGGGGAGGCCCAAGAGCACATAGGCCGGGAATCTAGGGATCTGGGTGTCAAAGTGGGAGTCCACGTCGTCAAGAATCTGCTGCCAATATGCCCACAGAGAGGGACATTCCCACAGTAAGTGTGTAAGGGTGCCCAGTGAACCACAGGATCGCCAGCACTCCGGGCTACGGGAAGGGTTACCTCTATGAAGCCGTACAGGTGTTAGATACCAATAAGTAGCCACTTTGGTGGCAGTCTCAATGGAGGCGACGTTACGCGCTGTACGTCGGGCTCTATAATATATGTCCATTCTTTCTGTGTCAGAGTCCGACCTAATTCCCCCTCCCATCGAAGTTGGCCAGGAGTCTTCCCAGTGTCGGTAGCATCTCTAGTAAATTTATATAGGTCCGACGTTAGTCGTGCGTCGCTGTGTCGTGTGAGCAACCATCTTTCAAACAGAGTAAGGGGTCTCTCCGCGCCCTCCCGCACATCACTGTGGAGAACCCAGTGACGGATCTGTAGGTATCGATATCATTCCGTCTCTGGAAGGCCATGATCTCTCCGAATGTCAGAAAAGGAACGGGGCCCTGAAAGGTCAAAGAGATGGCCTATGGAGCAACAAGTCTCAGTGGTCCAGTGGTGGAACCCCCTGGGGTCCAGACCGGCGTAAAATCACGGTTTTTGTGCTATGGGCGTGATCGGGGACAGGAGTGTCTGGAGGCCCCTAGGGACCGCAACCCTGTCCCAAGCCAGCAGGACAGGGCGGGTCACCTCAGAGAGGTACAAATTACGGGGCCGCCCTGCACGCGCGAGGAAAGGGACTCCCCACAGGGGCTGGCCAGCAAGTGACCTGTCCATAAACAGCCAATGTTTCTCTGATTCCGGGCGCGACCACTCCACCAGCGCCCGCATTTGGGTCGCCCGCCAGTAGGCTAAAAGGTCTGGGACCACCAAACCCCCCTCAACTGGGTCTCTATAGGTGAGTTCCCGGTGCATTCGAGCCCGTTGATCCCGCCAGACAAAGCGTTCTATGTCCCGTTGTAACGAGCGGAGGACCCCCACAGGAGGCACCAGCGGAAGTGTGTGAAACAGATAGAGAATCTGAGGTAATATAACCACGGACTTGCCTCAGAAGTTCTGTGTAATTTGACGTTTTGATGGACGTAATAGTGGAGGAAACTTGCAAGCCTAAATAGGAGATGGAATCACGGACCCACTGAATCGGATAAGAGTGTTGTAGCATCCTCCGCGTCTCCGACCCCGGGGAAAGATCTAAAGCCTGTGACTTGTGCACATTAATCTTGAAACCTGAGGCAAGGGCAAACCTATCCAACTCGTCCAAGAAGGCAGGCAGGGATTCTCTAGGGTGCTCCAATGTAGCCACCACATCATCCGCGTATAAGCAGAGTTTATGCTCTGTCCCCCCGAAGCGCGCTCCTCTGATACCGGGGTCATCTCTGACCCTTTGAGCCATGGGCTCCATATAGAGGGCGAACAGGAGCGGCGACAGCGGGCAACCCTGCCGAGTCCCTCTACAGATAGGAAAGGCCGACGACGCCGTCCCATTCACCCGCACCGTAGCCGCGGGGTTGTCATAGCTACGAAAGACCCAGTCAATGTAGCGGTTCGGGATGCCAAAATGAACCAGGGTCGCCCGGAGATACGGCCAGTGGACCCGGTCGAACGCCTTCTCAGCGTCGACCGAGAGGATCATGTGTTCCGCTGGGAAGCGCTCCGACCGGTCCACAAGATGAAGAAGCTGCTTGGTATTGTCGGAACACTGGCGTCCAGGGATAAACCCGGATTGATCTGGATCGACCAGCCCGGGGAGATGTCGAGAGAGCCTGTGCGCCAGGATACTGGTAAAAATCTTCAGATCGACATTGAGAAGGGAGATAGGACGCTAGGACCCGCAGAGGCGCTTATCCTACCCGGCTTAGGAATCACAGTAATCAGTGCCTCTAGCATGGAGGGTGGGAGGGAGGTAGCCGAGTTAGACCCGATCGAATTAAAAACCCGTACAAGGAGTGGGGCAAGCCCTGCACAGAACTTTTTATAAAAAGCTGAGGAGAACCCGTCAGGGCCAGGTGATTTATTAAGCTTCAAACGGGCGATTGCGGAGATGACCTCCTCCAGGCGGATGGGAGCCTCAAGCTCCTCTGCTTGACGCTGTAATAATTTGGCTGTGGCGACTCCCCGAAGATAGCGAGTCGGCCCATCCTCGGGGAGGTCTTGGGCCGCGTAGAGGGTCTCATAAAATTGTCGGAATGTGTCCGCAATCTCGGGATCCGTATCCCGGTCCCGCCCCTGTTGATCCCGAATCTCAGTGACTCGGGACGCCTGTCGCTGCGCCCGGAGCCTATTAGCGAGGAGAAGCCCGCCCCTATCTCCCCCCCCACATAAAACGCGTGTTTCAGGCGGAGAGCTGCATACTCCGCCCGGTCAATATCCAACCCCGCCAGTTGCGCCCTGGCAGCTTTAAGGAGCTTCCAAACCCTGGGGGCCCCTGTCCTCTGATGAATGCGTTCCAATTCAGCCACTTCCCCCATTATATGCTCCCGTTTCTCCCTCCTGTCCTTATTATTGGCCGCTGCTATGCCCAGGAACTCCCCCCTAACCACCGCTTTCAGTGCTTCCCATAGGGTCGTCTCAGATATGGATGGGGAGTCGTTAAGCTCTATGTAATCAGTCATGCACTTTTGTATTTGTTGTATTACTGAGGGGCGCTGCAACATGGTCTCGCGTAAATGCCAATACCTGCGGGTAGGCCGGTGAGGATGTAGAGACAGGGATATCCGCACAGCTGAGTGGTCGGATAGGGGGCAAGGTAGAATCTCTGCGTCCCGTACCTGTTGCGTCAGGGGATCGGAGGTAAGTACATAGTCAATTCTGGCATACGTCTTGTGAGGGTGCGAGTAAAAAGTATATTCCCTGGCTCCTGGGTGGTGCAATCTCCATATGTCCGTGAGGCCAGCCTCTACCAAAAGCGGTTTCCCTTCCCCCGAAAGGGCCCCAGACTGTCTCCATCTCTGCCCCGAACGGTCCACTGCGTCATCAAAGGCCAAATTAAAGTCTCCCCCTAGAAGAATGTTCTTGCCTGGCAATCGTGTGAGTTTGTGTATGGCGGCTCTGATGAAGTGCTCTTGTCTATCGTTAGGGACATACACTGAAGCGATCGTGAATGCACAGGTGCCCACAATAAAAGAGTGCGCCAGTAACCTACCCCTAATGTCGGCCTGTTTGATACCTATTTGTCCCGGAAATTTAGCGGAGACCAGGATCGCCACCCCCGCCGTCTTAGAAGTGTTGGAAGAGAACATCTGATGGGGGAAGGCCCTGGACCGCAATCTGTGGGTACCTGTGGAGAGCAGGTGTGTTTCTTGGAGCAGGCAGATATGGGCATCCAACCGCTCAAGATAAGACAAGACGGCCCGCCGTTTGGTAGGGTTGTTCAGTCCCTTAACGTTAAGGGACAGGACATGGATATTCGAAGGCATGTGGGGAGGTCCCTGGGCGGGCTAAATATGAGGGCCCCCCGGCCTGCACAGACGGAAGAAAAGCATCAGTGTGAAATAACAACCGCCCTGTAGAGGTAAGAGGAGGAGGAGGAGACCCAGAGACCCATAACAAAAACCTAACAACGAAGAACATTTACTGCAAAAGTCCACGAAAGTCCTGGGCAACCGCCCTGTGGTGAGGCGTGAGATGGATAGCAGGAGCTCCCCGCCGCCCCCACCCCGCACAGGGCCCAAACAAATACCTCAAGGTGGATCCCAGGGCGGATGCCTGTGACATCGCCTTAACCAACGCTTTTCAGTCAGCCGTGTTCGAGTCTTCTGACAATGATTGTAAGACAGCCGATCGTTCTTTGGCGATGGTCGCCTGATCCGGACGGAGACCCCGTGGAGAATTCCCAACTCGCTGCCATCGTGTGAGGTCCGCTCGGCGCTCTGCAGGAGCACCCTGCTCCGGCGCAGGGCAGTCGCCCTCTGGAAGTCGAAGAAGCGATGTAGCCTCCTGAAGCGAGCGAACCTGGCGAAGCTTTCCCTCTCATTTGAAAATGAGTCTGAACGGGTGGCCCCAAGAGTAGGAGACATCTTTTGAGACCAGGAACGTCGTAACTGGGCGGAAATCCCGTCGCTTTTGCAGCGTGGAGGTCGCTAAATCCTGGAAAAGAAGAGGCCTGCAGGAGCGAAACTCGATGGGATGGTTGGCTCGAGCTTCCCGAAGAATACGCTCTTTAAGCTTGAAGTCATGCACACATGTCAGAATGTCCGGCGGGGGGGCAGTCGACGGACGTCTGAGTCACACTCGGTGTGTCCGGTCGAGTTCGATCTTCAGATCCGGAGGGCCCCCTAAGACGTGGCGAAAAAGGTCCATAACAAAGGCCTCGATATCCTGCGCCTCCGTCCCCTGCGGCACCGCGCGGATCCTTATGTTATTCCGGCGGGAACGGTTTTCGAGATCCTCCGCATGGGCTTGCAGATCTAGGTGTTGATCTCTAAGACGCAGGACCTCTTGCTGGAGGTGGGACACTTCGTCATCTCTGGCTGACGTTTGGTTCTCCAGCTCGTTGACTCTCTCCCCCACGGAGTCGATATCTCTCCGCATCTCTCGAATCTCCGTCGTGAGATCCTTCTTCATGGTGTGGAATTCCCGTGTGAGGTTGGCAAAGAGGGATTCCAGGACACTGCGCGTGACCGGCCCCTCCGGGTCCCCCGAACCCCGAATCACGGAGGGATCATTCTGCGTCGAGGCCGTCTCAGGACCCCCAACTCCAGCCTTAAGGAGTAAGTCCTTGACTGATCTGTCCTTGCGGGACTTGTTGGTGGCCATCGCAAGGTAGGCGTCACGTCCCGTCGTTGGTGAAGAGATATGGGAGTGTCCGGTGGGGCCACCCACCCAAGGCGCCAATAGAACCCCCAACGGATGCCTCTCCCAGGCCTATCCCCAGGGCCCACCCTAGTGCCTGAAGGACCGGTGTCCCAATATCGTAGGAAGCTTGACTGAGGCCTCCAAGCAGGTAGCGCGGACAAGTGCTGCCGCCGCGCAGGAAGCTAGCTCCAGCACCATCCCCCCCACGGGAATCCGAGGTGGGCCTCAGTAGTTCCTCAATGCTTCTGGCCCCTGTAGTGAAAGCTGCAACTGTAGAAGTAGCGGCCTGCTGGCAAGCGGTCCGCCTAACCACACTCCCCTCCACGTGACGCCGGGGCTTCAGTCGGTTCAACAACCTCAGGCAGTGTCCCACTCCTATTCCCCGTGCTGCGTAGCGGAGGACAGTCCATCCACCAGTGCAGGATACTCGTGAGAAGGGAGGGCCTGGGTACGAGTCCACCTCCACGCTGCTACAGCGCGATGTAAATCACCTCCGTACCGCTCTGCGGGCAAGGAGGAAGAGGCACCAGACCGGGAAAGCGCTCCGTAGCACGTCGCTGCTGCGAGAGGGGCCCACCTGCTGGGGCGATAGCGGTAACTCCACCCGCGGTCGCAGGCCTACGCCTCCTTACCTGCGCCGCGTCTGGGGCCGCACTCCCGCACACAAGCCTCACGTACCGGTGGGGCCCAGCTCCCGGTATACACCTCCCTGGCACCAGCGTCAGCACTCGGGACGGGAGGTGAGTCGCCAGCCAGTCACGCCACAGGAAGTCTCCGCTTGCACCCTCCTCTCCGCCTGGCCGCGAGACAGGCCGCGGGGCGCGCCTGGGCGGGCTCACCCCGATCACCAATCTACGGGACCGGATCCGCGCCAAATTCGGGATAGCGGTGTTGCTGCGGGTCTCGGGCGCAAACCAAGTCCGGGGCACTGTCTGGGAGTCCGCTGGTCGCTGCTATGTAAGTTGGGCCCAGATCGGCGGTCGGAGCGGCGAGCAGGCACATCCTACTCGGCCGCCATCTTGACCACGCCCCCCTTCTTTGTTCTTTTATCGCTTTGTCGACCTCACCAATAGTTGAGCTTTGCTAGCCGAGTCCAAAGCAATCAACTTCAGTTTCCTTCTCCTTAATATCTGGACCAGGAGCAGGGGTGCCCAGACTAAGCAGAGAAGCATGCCAAGAACCACTAATGACCCAACACCAACTCCCAAGTCTGTGGCATGTAACTAATCGGGAACCAATTTGTTAAAGTAAAGCAAACCCCTACACCTCCAGGCCTGCCTACACCGCATGGTGCAGCTGAGTTCCGAGCAAAGCTCTAGCAAGATCTCAGTCTAACAGCAGACTAAACATTGCACCAATCTGTGAGCGGCACCGTGTGGCCACCTTCACTGGAGACCACGAGTCAAGCCCACAAACACATCCCCTGCCTCTGCCTAGTCCCCAGCTTCACAGCTACCTCTCCAGCTCCAAGATGGAACTGAAAAACAGCAGCAGACGAGCTAAAAGTGGGCATGAGGGCAACAACAGCCACCAACTCAGGGGCACGAGTACGGCCGGCCGATTCCATGGCGTTCTAGCTCAGAGGATCCCAAATTGAGGCAGAGGTAAAGGCATTCCAGAGCCATTGAGGTATGTTTTTTCTGTTGCAGTTATATTTTTTCTCCTACTTGATCTTTTATCTGGTCTCCTATATTTAATGAAGGAAACTGCAGTTTCTTCATTGTGTGTGAAAATCAGCAAAGATCCATTAACCGAGAAGAAAACGTAAATTCTGATTTTCAATCCTCGTGTCTGAGAAATGGCACATTACACATATACGCCTACTTGTAATCACCACACGTTTATTTAGATAATCAAGCAAAGTGCAATATCATTAAGCAAAGCTACAGCATGTCCCCTCTGCAGCAGTGAGTATCTAATTCTGACCCAACCCCCTAATTTGCATGATGTTTATAGGTTGTTTACATACATTGCTTCAGAAAATTTCAAGTGTCAGTAACCGAAACTCAGATTAGCAGGTGCATAGCTTTCTCATGAGAACAAAATGTAAACTACCAGATGCTGAGCTATTCCTTTATGACTCTTCTCTTAGAGTGCCTAATGAGACTGAATATATCAGAACCAAGAAGAGCAGAGCGGAGTTTAACATACGAAATAAAAATGGCAGCTAATAATTCATCAGCTCTTGCAGTGGTTTTGAACCACTTTTTGGAGTGGTTTCTCACTTGTACTCTTTGATGAATTTTTAAGTAAGCCTCTCTCCACCCTGGTATCTGGATAAAGAACTTAGAGTGAATTAGAATGAGTGGCGACTGTGGATAGATTTAAGATGCACTGGAGTAAAATAGTCTGGAGGTGTGGTTTGTCAGGTAACTAGATCATTTGCCTCATGAAAGGCACAGCACATTTTTAACACTTTAAACTGAAGGTCTGTATGTCTGATCATTTACCTTTTAATTTTTCCCTGTTTAAAAAGAAAATGCAATGCTTAAAGCAATTTTGATGGTTATTTGATTCTTCTGGCAAAAGCTTATGGTAAAACTATGGAAGTTATTAAATTAAAACAGTTTATAAAGTGACCTGTCTTGTAAAAACTTGTTCCTTGATTCCTCTTGGAGGAAGAGAAGATAATCTGTTTTTGAATTCAGCAAAGCTTCATTGATGGTCTACCAGAATTATTAGTAGCTTTCATTGTTATTAGAAATTCTGGCTAGGTTTGGTGAATCTTGGTAACCTCGGCCCAATTGTAAATCCTTGTGATGGCGAGAATACATTTTGGATGATGGTCAGCCCTGTCAACTTTCAATGGTACTTTCTGTGTTTCCCATGGTGACCGCGGTTAACTGGCGATAACAGTTTGATTCCAAACAGGGAGTTTAAGAAACTGCTACCACATCCAAGAAATGTAAATAACAAGGACCCCCTGCAAGAAAATGAGATTCCTAGGGCAGGGCAATAATCTGTTTGAAAGTAAATCCCTAGGCAGTCATTGGGTCAAGCACAATTAATGACTCATTTCAAACGCAAACATAATACCAGAAACTCAGTGTCAACACCGATATTTTCTTTAAAAAAAAATCCATATTTTATTCTTTTCAAATTAAAAAGAAGAGAGATGTGAACATTTCTCAACATAAATCTCTCTAACAATACAAACATTTATATTGTATGAAAAAGGAACCAACTTCACTATACAAAAATATAACATATTAGATAGACTTCACATGTAGATGCAATAGAACAATAGGACAACAAATAAATATTTTATCAACATAACATAGGCAAAGATGACCAAACAGTGGCTATACGATGGATCTTCTTCTTCAACGCACATTTCGGCGCACACTGCGCCTTCATCAGGAAAAGCCACAAACAATGTCTTTGTTTATATCTGAGCCGGGGGAATGGTTCCCTCCAAAACGTCACAATGGACTCTCTAAGTTAGGATACAATGCCGGAAAATCCTATTTTTTGTTATATACGGATTTGTACATAACTGGACCTTATATTAGATATACCGCTGTCTGGAGACCATGGAGTAAAACACAATAAGTTAAATCTTTACATTTTGATTTGCTCTCTCAATGTTCGATGAAATCTTGATCAGTATATTCCCTTCAGTTAGGTAACTCAGAGGCTTTGTTCACTCAACGTATTTAAATATCGCTTGAAGGTGCTTGATACACGTTCTTCTAGTAGGGAAGCTGATTCGAGCTGCTTAGCAATCAGAAGCCTTGAATACTATTCAAATGTATAAAGCTTGCGTGCCAGCGTCTTCACATAAAACTTTAGGGTACTTGATGCACGTTCGTGTGATACGGAAACTGATGAAAACTATTTAATAGTCGATAGCCGTCAATTCAAGGCAGATGTATAACCGCTTGCACTTTTACATGCTGAGAGGCGTTCATACCACGGCCCATGCCGTGGTATGAACGCCCTCCGCATTTAAAAGTTTTATCAAAAGGAGCTGCCGTGCAAGCGGTTATACATCTGCCTTGAATTGACGGCTATCGAACACTATTGTCAGAGGACAAGTTAGGCCCTTACCTGCAGAAGTCCAAAGTGTGGATTGAGCCTGTCTGTCTCCTAGGAGATTCTGAACAAGAGAAGCATCTCCCAACTCCCTGGCCAGCAAACCTTGTCTGAGGTCGCTGGGACCTTATATAGTCTGCTAGTGGTTGGTACATGTGTACACTGATTGGTGGTTGTATCTGATGTTTCTATTGGATTAGGGTTAGTGTCCTCATTGGTTGGGTATTTGAGGGTTCTGATTGGTTTCTGGGTCTGTGATTCAATCATTGTAGGGTTGGGACTAGGGTTAGTATTTTTATTGGAAGTAGGGACTAGGGCTTCCTGTGTTATTGGTTGTTGGGAGTTGGGAGTAGGGTGGGGCTAGGGTTAGGCCTTTAATTGGAAGTAGTGATTAGGGCTTCTGGTGTGATTGGTTGCTGGACTAGGTGTGGGACTAAGTGTAGGGTTAGGCTTTCTATTGGTAGTCGGGACTAGGGCTTCCTGTGCCATTGGTTGCTTGGACTTGGGTTGGGACTACTGGTAGGGCTAGGGCCTCTATTGGACGTAGAGATCAGGGTTTTTGAGAGTTATTGGGTGCTTGGACTAGGGCTGAGATTGGCTGTAAGGTCCTGGTCTCCTATTGGTTCTAGATTTTAGGGCTAGTGTTGACTGGATAGGGTTAGGGCTAGGGTGCCCATTGGCTGAAGGGGTCACCTGATTACTAGGGCTATAAAAGGCTGAGGCTTAGGGCGTCTCAGCCCGGGCGTCGAGGCTAAGGGCAGAGAGGACAAGGGCAATTACCTGTTCGAGCCTGGACGGGAGTAGAGCCAGAAATGCTGCCCATGTTCACATTCAGTAAGAGCCACCCCACACCATCCACAAACATAGTAACACATTCACACCAAATGTACACCACACACAACCCTATGCACGGACCAATGTACCAGCATGCACTACAAACCCAACCAAACCACATCTATACACCCTTCTATCCCAACTACCACACATACCCACCATCACCTACAAACAGTACACAACTCTATCCTATACCACTAACCAATCCACTCATCACTAACACAACCCCATTCAACACCATACATAACTACATCCCATCCAGACACACACTCCCAGCTCTAATTACACCTAACAGACCACCTTTTATCACTAACAAACATATATTCATCCTTCCACCATTTGTCCAACCAACACCCTCCTCTCCCTACTACCATAATAACATTAACACACATCACACACACACTGCACACCACCACACTTTTTAACTCTTGCAACAAACCAGTCTAAAACAAACACTCTTACCTCTACTTCATTCCCTCCTACACACAACATACACTCTACTCATAAACACATCACCACCCCCTCTACCTTACTACCTCCTCTCACAAACAATACTATACAACCAAATCCATTGCATGAAACAAATACACCAGCACCACTTTTCACTACTCCTCAAAAACAAAACATATCACACACACCAGCACAACAAGATCTTCAAAGCGCAACACCTCAAAATACTTACCCTCACAAAATACAAACATACACCCACCTTTCAAACCACACAAAGGAACAAACTCCAATGCCAAGCTTTCTCTCTTCCACCACACCTAACACAGATACAGCAACACAGCAACTCTCTTCTAACCGCCTCTCATCCATTGGACAATTTAGAACCTTACTACATGACCCACATGCTGCACCACCACCCCTGACTCGTACACCTGCCGCCATAAACACACGCAAACAAACATAAGCGACGTGCCACACATCACAACTTTGCTTCCCCATGTCTACTGCACAACAATGTTACACCACAAAAACAACACAGCACACCAACTCACTCTCAAATACCATCTCCACCACATACACACGCAGACCCATCAAAATGCCTTCTTAGCATGCTGGATGAGGAACATGATACAGAACAGCTACACGATTGCTATCCTAATACAGCTAATGCCAGCACTAAAAACACACCTGCTACAAACCCACACAATACTGATCACTCTTCTACAAAACAAAGTCTCACTATCACCAAAGGCCATTCTCTAAACTGTCTACTAATAGATGCTCGATCCCTCTCTAAAAACAAACATCACATCTACGACCTTCTCACAGATGCAAAACCAGACATACTATTCATAACTGAATCATGGTTGGGAGATGATATGGCTCCAGTCCTGCATGAAGCCATTCCTCTAGGCTATCAAACGATCACCCAAAATCGTATAGGCAAAAAAGGAGGCGGTCTAGCTGTTGTGTTCAGGCAAACATTACATATCACTAAAGTTGATAACATCTCCATAAAGAATTGTGAGGCTCTTCTAACAAGATGCAATACTACACCGTCTTCATCCTGTAACTTCCTGCTCCTTTACAGACCTCCACCTAGCAAGGAGACATTCCCAGACGCTCTTCTAGACACAGTTTCAAACCTGATAACAATACACTCCAATTTATGCATTCTGGGTGACCTCAACATTTGGTTTGACAAACCCAATATGACCCATCCAAAAACAATAATCACTGGCCTAGACGCACTGAACCTGCATCAGATTGTCCACAAACCCACACACATCGCTGGACATATCCTAGATGTCATTTTTGCTAATACTGAACTAGTTACCTTTCAAACTGTAACTCCAGTCACATGGTCAGACCACCACTTGCTTGCTTTCTAACATAAAACAACACTAAGGGACTCACCTAAAACTAGCTTACATCCATCCACCTATCGGCCGTGGAACAAACTAAATTTGGAACACTTAGAAACACAACTAACATCAAGTACAAATCTGGAAACAATAACTTCTGTTCAAAATCTATGAGTGGCTACAGGAAGCTTTTGACATCCTGATACCACTCAAAACCGCACAAAAGAAAAAAAGCGCCTTGGAGAAACATAGAAATAAAAGACATAAAAAAACAAATTGGAAAGCTGCAACGTACCTGGCTCAAAATAAACGCCAAACAAGACAAACTTCACCTACAAAAAATTAACAGATTATACAAGTCAGCTATCAAAAAAGCTAAGAAAAGGTACTATTCAGACAGAATTCAAAATGCTAAATGTGCAAATAAAGAATTCTATAAAATACTCAATGAATTTCGCAAACCAAATTGCCTAGAAGGAACTCATCCTGCTACTCAAGATTTCACAATCAAACTGGCAAATCATTACACAGACAAAACAGACACATTGGACTCGTACTTAAAACAGAGACAAAGCACCAAAACTAACCCCTGTACAAAACAACAATCCAAGAATACTCTAACCCAGCCTCTCCGTTCCTTCCAACACATCTCACACAATGAATTTATGGGCCTGGTCAAAGCAAGCAGGCCTGCCGGCAGCCCTTCTGACCCCTGTCCACCACAAACTTTCAAGACAATTCTTTTAACAACCTCTGCTGCCACTGCAGTAAGAAGAATCATCAACGATTCCTTAAGTACCGGAATATTTCCAGAAGAACTAAAAAAATCACACATATGCCCTTTACTGAAGAAAACAAACTTGGACCCGCTGAACCCTGACAACTACAGAACCATTACAAATTGACCTTTCCTGGGCAAACTGATAGAAAGAGCAGCGTTCGCCCAGATGTCACAATTCATTGAAGAGAATGAATTACTCTCAGACTTCCAAACAGGATTCCGTCCCAGAAGAGGCACTGAATCTGCCCTCCTTGCCATCTGGGATGACCTGAAGAATACAGTTGACCGCAGCGGGGTTGCTGCGCTACTCCTCTTGGACCTCTCAGCTGCCTTTGACACGGTTGACCATGACACTCGGGAACAAAGACTCTATGAAGCCGGCATAGAGGGAACTGCTCTAGACTGGATCGCGTCCTACCGTCAAAACAGAACTAATGTCATCCATACCCCACCTTTCTCGTCCAAACCAAACTCCACAAAAGCAGGGGTCCCTCAAGGTTCCATCATCTCGCCCATGCTTTTCAACATCTACATGAAGTCATTACCGGTACTGATCAATCAATTTCACCTCACGTGCTATAACTATGCAGATGACACGCAAATACTCCTTCAACTGGAATGCCCCAAAGACATTGAAAAATCCCCAATTTTCAGTTGTCTCAGGGCTGAGGATCAGTGGATGACTTGTAGCCATCTCAAATTGAATGCTTCAAAAACAGAAATAATCACGTGTGGCGATTGTAAACATTATGACCCGCTTGCCGCCTGGCCTGATGAACTGGGATCACCACCTAAAGTTTCGAAGGAAGTAAGAAACCTCGGAATGACCATGGACTCCAAGCTGTCGATGAATGCCCAAGTGGACAAACTAGCACGATCAAGCCTTGTCACTATAAAAACGCTGCGACGAATTTTCCCTCATTTGGGATTTCCACACAAGGTCCAAGCTACCATCTCCCTTGTTCTGTCCAAACTCAATTGCGCCAATAGCCTCTACCACGGATCACCTTTAACGACCATGAAAAGACTACAACGGATTCAGAACTCGGCTGCCAGACTACTCTTGCATATCAAACCGCGAGACCACATTTCACCTGCCTTGAAAGCCCTGCATTGGTTACCGGTTGCCAGAAGATCCACGTTCAAGCTACTTTGTATCACCCACAAAGCAATACATGGAATGGGACAGCTCTTCATCAGGAATAAAATCACCAAACACATTCAACAAAGGAACCTACGCTCTAAATGGGCATCTCGCCTCAAAATCCCAAGATACAAGAAAAAACCATGGGTGGCACATCCTTCTCTGTTCAAGCAGCCAAACTAAGGAACTCTTTACCCCCCAACATAAGATCCACCGACAACCACCTTATCTTCAGAAAACTACTCAAGAATTGGGTCTTCCCCACATAAGCACCATACGCAAACAGAAATTTACAGCATAGTCCTCTGTATACAAGCATTTATTTTCACTATAGATATGTACCTATCTTTGTGTATTGCTTTGTATAAACATGTAGAATAATTATGTTGTTGTAAATAAATAAATAAATAAAAATCATCTTTGGTCTACATGTACTTACTTCCATTGTGCATCTATGTACCTTCCATGTACTTGGATCTGTGTGTCTGTTATTTTTCTCCTGAAAAAGCATATCCAATGCACTACCCTATTTCTCATCCTGTACCTCTATCAATATCTTTAATCTATACATACTTACCTCCTTTATGCATCTATATACTTACAATGTACTTATGGATCTATATATTTATCACTTTCTTCTAATTTAGCATTTCAAATGCACTACCCTATTTTCTCAGCCTATACTTCTCTCAATATATCCTCTGGCCCAACCTTCTGACTCATCTCAAACTTCTTTCTACTACTTTTTCCAATGCACTACCCTATCTCTCACCCTATACATCTATTAATATATCCTCTACATCCACTCTCTCATTTATCCCAAACCCCATACCACTACTATGATCCCCAAAATAACCCTTTCTAGACTCTCTCCTACTCTACCCCTCCTTGCATCATCTGACACCTCTTTTTACTATACCGATCCCCCAAAACAAACCTTTCTAAACTCTTCCCTCTGACTCGTCCCCTCAAAAAACCCCTTTTACTCATCCAAAAGCCTCCTCCTACTGCTATGACCTCAAAAAAAAAAAAAAGAAATCTCACTTCTGTCCCTCCACTATCCTTTTCAATTAAAATAACAGACTAACATGTTCACTTCTCAAATTTCATATACCACTATACTAATTCACCACTAATCCTTTATGGGTTCCAGAGTAGCGTGCTGCTCGCCAATAAAGCGTTTCAACACCCATCAGGGTTACCAGCGCTATATAAATGCAAACCCTTTTCTACCCCTCCCCAACCCTTCTCAATCCAAATAACTGACTAACATATCCACCACTCAAATTACTTTCATGTTTCGCCATACTAATTCAACAGTAATCCAGAGTAGCGTGCTACTCGCCAACAAAGCGCTTCAAAACCCCATCAAGGGGTAGCAAGCACTATATAAATACAAACCTCTTTCCCTCTTCTATCCCACAACCTACCCTTCTCTATCGAAATAACTGAATAACATATCCACCACTCAAATGACTTCATACTTCACTATACTAATTTTTAACACTAATCCTTTATGGGTTCCGGAGTAGCGTCCTACTCGCCAGAAAAGCGCTTCAACACCCATCAGGGGTAACAGGTGCGACATGAATGCAAACCTTTCTTCCCTTTTATCCCGCCGCTACCCTTCTCACTCCAAATAACCGACTAATATCCACCACTCAAATTACTTTCATATTTCACCATACTAATTCAGCACTAATCCTTTATGGGTTTCCGGAGTAGCGCGCTTCAACACCCCATCAGGGGTAACAAGCGCTATATAAATACAAACCTTTTTTTTTCCTCTTCTATCCTTCTGCTATCCTTCCGAATAACTGACTAACCTATCCACCACTTAAAATGTACTTGCATGTTTCACTATACTAATTCAACACTAATCTTCTATGGGTCACGGAGTAGCGTGCTACTCGCCAAAAAAGCGCTTCGACGCCTCGTCAGGGGTAGTAAGCGCTATATAAATGCAATTACAATACAATATAAGGTCCAGTTATGTACAAATCCGTATATAACAAAAAATAGGATTTTCCGGCATTGTATCCTAACTTAGAGAATCCATTGTGACGTTTTGGAGGGAACCATTCCCCCGGCTCAGATATAAACAAAGACAGTTTGTGGCTTTTCCTGATGAAGGCGCAGTGTGGGCCGAAACGCGCGTTGAAGAAGAAGATCCATCGTATAGCCACTGTTTGGTCATCTTTGCCTATGTTATGTTGATAAAATATGTATTTGTTGTCCTATTGTTTTATTGTATCTACATGTAAAGTCTATGTAATATGTTATATTTTTGTATAGTGATGTTGGTTCCTTTTTCATACAATATAAATCTTTGTATTGTTAGAGAGATTTATGTTGAGAAATGTTCACATCTCTCTTCCTTCTTTTTTAATTTGAAAAGAATAAAATGTTTTTTTTTTTTTTTAAAGAAAATATCGGAGTTGACACTGAGTTTCTGGTATTATGTTTGCGTTTGAAATGAGTCATTAATTGTGCTTGTGCCTAGGGATTTACTTTCAAACCACCACATCCAAGAAAGGCAGTAGGTGTGCAATTATCCACTCTTGACTTGGAGAGAGAGTAATTAAAAATAACTATACAAGACTAATTTTTTGTTAAATAATTGGAATGAGTAAATGCTTTATCGAGGATCCATTGGAGGGCAAGTCTGGTGCCATCAACTGCGGCAATTCCAGCTGCAAAACATTTCTGTAGTTTTTGGGACCGAGCTGGCAAGCTACTGCCTGTCCCGACTTCTTACACTCAGCTTTCACTTGTTGCTCTTGACTGAGTGTCCTGGGGTCTGAAGTGTTTACTTTGAAAAAATGAATGTTCAAAACCGGCATTGCTCGGGGGCGTGGTCTGGCCACGGCGCAAGATGGCCGCTTGACTCTGGAGCTCCGCGCTGAGGGGAGCCCCGGACGGTGATAAGGAGCCTTTCCAATCGGGAGTGACAGCTTATCTATCGAAAAAACGCAGTGTGAACAGCTGGACTCAATAACGTGGCGTTTATAAAGCTGAGAAATGGTCTCTTCGCATATTACGGAGGTATGTCTGCTGTCAGCCGCAATGCTTCGTTGATGAGACGCAGCTGACTGGACGCGCGCTCCTTTGGTATGATGTGCGCAGTTCTTAGATGACAAGCGTCTGAGGAGACTTCATTACTAATGCGGCTGGCTCTTTAAGATAAAGATTAACGACTCTGCTGTAAGCTCCGTTTTTTCCTCCTGAATGTTTCTTGGCTTCATGTAATTAGTCAGATAAAAGAATTTACACAGCTAAAACACCGTAACTTGGATTATGAAGAGCTAATTGAACATGAATAGCTTTTAAATTCAGCGCGCTGGTGTCACGTATTGAAAGTTTCTGAGGCGATTTTATACCTTTATCTAATGCCATCTGTGTTTAGCGAGGTGAAGATGTAATGGCATTGTCATCCATAAAACTCCATTTCTCAGCAGCCTTTTTTGTTGTTCTGCCTGTGCTTCAACCGATTATAAATTAAGCACGCTACCGCTTGGTGCTGACTGGAGTTGAGCCGCTTTTGAATTTGGTGTGCTGCTGTCACCTGTTGGAACTACCTCAGGTGATTTTGAACGTCTATTTACTGCCCTGTGTACTTGGTGGGGCAAAGATAGATAATTTATAATAGAACTATTCCATAATGCTTCATTTCCTGCACAGTCTTATTGATTGTCATACGAGAGAAGTGTGCTGATTCAACACTTAGACTTTAATGTATGATATTCGGAACCGCCTGAACTTAAAACTTACTATAAATAAATTGTGCTACTGTTGTGCATCAGAAACGCGCGAAACGCATGAGGGATTTTGCTCACTGTCATTGCACTGTGTATCTCAAGAGCTACAGTCTGATAAATCTCACGTCATATATGTAAAACTTAAACACTTCTATTTACTGTCTTGTGTACTTAGTTAGGCAAAGATGGATAATTTATAACAGCACTATTCCATAACGCTCCATTTCCTGCACAGTCTTCTTGATGGTCGTATGTTTCTCTTTTACAAAGACTAACAACTCCACAATAAACGGCATTCTTCCCTTATAACCAACCTCTGACAAACCTCATGCCTCTGAAAATGTGGTGAGCGACTTCTTAACCTTGGCAACATCCGCAGAGACTTTGTAATTAATGTTGCCGGCTCCATAGTACAAGGATTCATTGCTTTCTCTACATTTGTCTGATGCCTTGTGTACTCCATGTGATAAGGCTCTACTGTTAAATACGATGTTCTGGCGTTTTCAAGAACAGAAGACATCTGCCTGAGTTTACACCTCCTTGGATTGTACTTCGTGATTCCTGCAATTCTACAATTGTCTGAGGAGACCTCACTGCTGATGTGTTGCTGATACAGTGAAGCAGTGTTGTCTGGAGTCAGGCTGCCTCTAGCTTCTGTGCGCTTCTATTACGTGCTGCAAATACTTGAGCTACAAATTTCTATACTGAAGCATATGGTAATGCCTTCTGGTAAAACAACCGGTAAACCCACAAAACAACCTTCATACTCTGAAGTTCTAAATCAAGGTCGTTCAACTTCAGATACTCGGGACACTCACCTCCCAGCCCAATCATCCAATCCTCTGATGTCTACTGCACCAGACCCTACCATGGAAAAAATACTTCAGGAAATCACTGCGGTTGGACGGCGTTTAGAGGGAATGGAGGCATCCATATATACCCTTACTACTGAAACAAAATCGATGCGTGCAGCCATCGTCTAGATTCCAGGGAAATCTAGATAGTCTTACTGAACGTGTAGCCACAGTCAAAACCCGTATTAACAGCTTTCCGGATCGAGACCAAGAACTTTTCTTCCTCAGGAGCAAGATGATCGATTTGGAAGATAGAAATCGTCGGGACAATGTGCGCTTCTTTGGATTTCCAGAGGGATTGGAAGGATCGGATGCCAAATCCTTTCTTATAGCAAACCTCCCAAAAATTACAGGACTCACTTTTGACCCACCGTTGGAGATGCAAAGAGCACATTGTATTGGTCCTTTTAAAAGTGGGAAAAACTTGCATCCACGTACACTTATTGTCTGCTTTCTAAGACATGAGCAGGCTCGTCAATTAATTAATGCAGCTCGAATGCATGGTCCATACCAATTTGAGGGTCATCAAATCCGAATGACAGCAGATTTCTCAAAAGAAACAAATGATCGCCGTAAAGCCCTTCTTTCTTTTAGACCACGCTTACGTCAGTTGGACATCAATAATGGCCTATTTGAACCACCGCGTCTACGGATCACAAAAGATGGCATCTCCAAAGACTTCTTCAACCCAGAGGATCTTCATCTTTTTCTAAACACTCTCCTTCCTCAAAGTATGGAATGCACCACGCATTTGCCTGAGCTTCAATCTCCACTTTCTTCCCTAAAATCCAAGAACATCTCTGATGAATCTTATCACTACCCAAATAGATCTCAAAGCAGAGGAAGAGATCCAGATCGACATATTCGCTCTTTTGGAGACCGAGCTCAAGCCCTACAAGCAGTAACTGCTCTTACACAGGAAAGAGACAGCGACAAGTCGCGTTCTCCCTTAAAATCTCTTCCATCATCTGAAGACGATGTTACCTGAACTGTAACCTATTATTTATTTTGATTACCATTGTACAGCGTTTAGAAGTAACTTACTTCACTATTTGCTGAACCTACGGCCTGATGAAGCAGTCACTCACTTCGTTATCCATTGAAACTTTGATCTGATGATTCTTTTATTCCTATGTTTCTTCCTTTTCTCCTTTTCTTACTTACCATATAGTACGAATGTTATGAATTAAAGTTCATGTAAGATGTTTACTACTGATGTTCTCTTCTTTTCACATTTCTTTTCTTCTACTCTTACTCATCGACTCTCCATTCCACTACCTATCCAATATTATCTGGATGTATTAATATTTATTTACTTATTTGTGAACAACATTTAATTGTACGCTGTCTTTGTCGCCTGTTCTTGCTAGATCTATTCACATTTGTCTATTGTTATTTTATACACTCCCTTTCACCATCTTTGGTTATATAGTATATCTGATGGCACTATCTTTCCTTACTACTTTTCCTCTTTGATCTTTATTATTCGTGGTCTACTTTCTCTTCCCAAATTTCACTAATACTTTCTATTTGAACTTCTTCTAATTTCTTCTATACTTCTTCTTTAATTAATCAATTAATAAGTTAATTAATTGTTTCAATGTTTAATATTCAACTGTTCTGCTATTTACTTACAATACATTTTTGAATATTTATGAAATGCTAGTTCCTTGATATAGTAATATTTAATTGTCTTTTTTCATATTCTTCATTATAGATAATAGGATTATTGCTATATTAATATGACTATCTTTTTGACATAAGCAAGATACCTTATTATTGATTCATCTACTTATTTCCTCCACTGTTTAAATATAAGATATTATTCTGATCTGTTTGTGACTAAATGAGTTAACCATTTTTCCAGTGAATATTCTATAATATTGTTATATTTTCTCTGGTTTACCTTACTATGTCATTCATATGTCTTATATCTTATTTTTTCCTACACTGTATTCCCATGATATTCGTTTCCTTTTCTTTCTTCATTTCGACATCTAAATTCCAAAGAATATGTTGGCATGCGATTTATATTATTTCGTAGATGTCTCCCTTATCGTTGATGGTCCCATTGGATGGGGCTCCCCTGGTGCGAGTATCCCACAAGTATAGACTCGCTGCTAAAAGATCCACTTTGTTGACATTGTGTTAATTCTGCACAGTACAGAACATTAATCTCCTTTTCTTCTTTTATATTCTCTTATTTCTTCTTTTTACAGTTTTTTTTATTTTTTATTAGAAGAACTTTGTGTACTATTATATTGTACTTTGTATACTCTTTCTCTGTTTGTTTTCATTAGAATATTCTTCTTCATCATCTAATTAGGCAGTAGATTCTACATTGAATATTGGATATATTAAAACTCATTACATTCTTTACACTATACTACTTACCTAGATTGTTTTTTCCCCATTCTTGATTGTTCCTACATACCCACAAATTAATGTCTTTGTGGTGAGCCAGGGTACTCTTTTCTATTTCTCCTTTCCTCCTTATATTCTTTCTAATTTCCTATTCTCTTAACCTAGACAAGGATACTGTGTACTGTATTTATTTTCTTTTTTTTTCCCCTATTGACATTGCTTTAGCATGACCAGCACCCATCCTCTTTGTACAATTACATGGAATGTCCATGGTCTCACCCATTACATTAAAAGGAAAAAAGTGCTTTCCTATCTCCAATCACGTAGATGTGGCCTTGCTACAAGAAACCCATCTACATTCGCTAGAATCTGATAAACTACGCAGAGATTGGGTGGGGAAGGTCATTCATAGTAGTATTCGAAAGGGTGAATCCACAGACGCTGGCCCTATTCGCAAATGTGGAGTTGCAATCCTTATTCGCAAATCACTCCCAGTCACGGTCTCTAAAACATGGTCGGATTCTGATGGACGATATGCGTTTGCTAAATTGCGTATTGGAGATGCTTACATTTGTGTGGGATCAGTCTATGCCCCGACAGGGACCAAAAAATCGTTCTTCCTCCGGTTGAACCGTCTATTAATAGAAATAGATGCCTCACAGTACCTCATTGGCGGGGATTGGAATCTGGCACGAGACCCAATTCTAGACAAAACAGGTCCATTTGACAAGGGGAGTGCTGCAGACAGAGCTCTATTAGATGACATAATTTCGGATAACGGATTAGTTGACCACTGGCGTCTTAGTCACCCAACAGACACGGAATACACCTTCTTCTCTTCCACCCATGGCACATTCTCTCGCCTGGACTATTTTCTGACATCACAAAAAGTGGTTCAATTGGTCACGGAATCTCATATCTTGGAAACGGCTTTATCTGACCACTCCCCTGTCCTCTTATCCCTAGAACTTGGACTTTTTAGGCCAGGGCGCATGAACATTCAACGGCATAGGACTCCAAAGGGTAAATCTCAATTACAATCACATCTCCAAGACTATCTTTCCACTAATCAGGGGTCTGTATCTTCCGACAGGACTATTTGGGCGGCAGCTAAAGTCACTATCAGGGGTCAGTTAATGCGTGATGCAGCACTTATTAATAAACAGAATGCTGCGCGACAAACCGAACTAGAACGCAACATTGTCTTACTCTCGCCTGTACACACTAACCCCAACCTTGCAGAATCGTAAATCACTAGAGCAAGCACGTATGGCATTAAATAGCTTTTTTACATCTAAAGCCGAATATGCTCTGCAGAGAATGAAAGGGCGACATTACGAGCAGGGGGAAAAGGCAGGGAGATTGTTAGCTGCACAATTGCGCCAAAGAGAGGCAGCTATGGCCATTCCGGCTATTCGAACAGCACAAGGTGACATGCTTACGAGACCTCAAGATATTGTCAATCAATTCGCCTCTTCCTACCAATCGCTCTATACCCTGGGTGCTCAGATAGATCTGGATAAGATGTCTACTTTTCTTACAAAGGTGGATCTTACCCGTCTCTCTGATGATGGTAGAGCTCTGCTTGAAGGTGAAATTACCAAAGATGAGATTTCCCGAGCCATTGCTAACCTACCTTACCACAAAGCTCCTGGGGAAGATGGATTCCCTGCTGAATTCTATCGATGGGCAGGCCACAATGTTATTGATACACTACAGGCTGCATTCCAAGAGGCGGATAATGTATCTTCATTGGGGCCTCTTTCTAACAAAGCACTCATCACTGTGCTACCCAAACCTGGTAAAGATCCCCTGCTATGCAGTAGTTATCGTCCCATCTTGTTATTAAATTGTGATATTAAAATATTGGCCAGCATCCTAGCGTCCCGCCTTCGTAAAGTATTACCTTCCCTGATACATCACACTCAAGTAGGCTTTGTCCCAGGGCGCTCTTCTCGGAATCATCTTCATACGTTAGCCCATACACTGTGGTCTGCTAAACACCTTCCAGATGATGCATTAGCTCTTTCACTTGACGCAGAAAAAGCGTTTGATCGCATTGAATGGGACTACCTTTTTACAGTAATGGAACGATTTGGGTTGGGTGATCAATTTATATCCAAGGTACGCTTATTATATGACAATCCATCTGCTCAAGTGAATTGTGGTGGTTTTCTATCTGACACATTTCCGATTTCGAGAGGAACACTCTAAGGATGCCCTTTATCCCCCCTTCTTTTCCTCTTAGCTATGGAACCATTAGCTGCTACAATTCGCCAAACTGATGAAATCACAGGTATACCCCTCTCAATTGGGCACTCTAAAATGTACTTATACGCAGATGATATCCTACTCACCCTTACAAATCTCCCCCGATCTATTCCGTCTCTTCTTCAGATCGTCAATGACTTCTCTTCCTTTTCAGGTTATAAAATTAATTGGGACAAGAGTGAGGCATTACCCATATCTGATGGAACTACAAAAGCAGCTATATACAGTTTCCCTTTTCATTGGCAATCTTCACGCCTTAAATATCTAGGAGTTCTAATCAATAAAGGTTTGGAATGCATGGTTATAGACAATTTAACTCCTCTAATTTCTCAAATGCAGCGTGATTTTGACAAATGGAAGGCTTTAGGGCTTTCTCTTTGGGGTAGAGTCCAAGCTATTAAAATGGTCACCCTTCCACGTTTCATATACATCCTGGGCATGCTTCCCCTCCAGATCCCTTTATACACGCTCCGATCAATAGACTCCAAGATTAAAACCTTTATATGGGGTTCGGCTAAGCCTTGTCTTGCCGTGACAAAATTGAAAGCTCACCAACTCTATGGAGGAATGGGCCTCCCATCGATTGAACATTATGCCCTCGCATTACACATCTCTCAAATATCTTATTTGTTACCAGGAATCAAAGATGCTCCACAATGGGTTCATATAGAACGCCAGCTTTTATCCACAGATTCAGGTCTTTCTCTTTTGTATGGAAGTGGCACTAGTCGTTCTGACCCCAAAAATCCGATTTTATCCGCTATGTCTAAATCTGGCAAAGGGGACATTGTTTACTAGATTCAAACCGGAGTATCCACAACAAGGCTCCCCTATGGAATAATTCAGGTATACGTATTAATGGTCGAACTCTATCTTGGCCTTTGTGGCAAACAGCAGGCATTCACTCTCCAGATCAGCTTCTTCATAATGGCGATTTCAAATCATTCTCGCAACTAAGGGAGGAATTTAATCTTCCCGCACAACATTCTTTCAAATACCTTCACCTCCAACAGTGTTTGAAGAAACATTTGGGATCGCGCCCTTGATCGTTTCAAATCTCACCAATATTATCCTATTTAAATACATGGGGGAAACATAAAGGAGTGACTTCTGGCCTTTATAAAACCTTTACTTTTCACCTCTTTTCACAATCCCTCTCTCATAATCTTCACCTTAAATGGCAATCCCGTTTATCAAACTCTTATACAGATGATGAGTGGGAACAGCTATTGGAGAATCTGCAAAAAGGAACCCGTGAAGCAAGGCTTAAATTTTGTTTATTTAAAATACTCCATCATTGGCATTGGTCTCCAGTCAAATTGCATAAAGCTGGCCTACTTTTACATACTAATTACTGGAGATGCTCCAATTCTGGCTGCGACACAACTCACATTATCTGTGAATGCCCAAGTATACAACCTTTTTGGTAAAATTTTGCCCTCCATAATGCCCTTACATTTACCACTCACACCTGGCAATATTCTCTTACATGATTTACGTCACTCCCCAAAGCTCGCTAAACCACAACACCGTCTTTTCCACACTGCATTGGCTACAGCTAAAATATGTATTCTAAGTCATTGGAAATCATCCTCTCCACCCTCACAGGAAGAATGGTTAGTAGCCATGATACAAACGGCTTCACATGAACGAACGATCTATAACCTTCAGGATCAAACTGACACATTTCTCCAAACCTGGTCACCTTTCTTAACAACGAAAGTTGCTGATACTACTAATTCTCCTGTTCCTTTCACTGCATCCAACCGAGGAGACTAACTCATTGTTCTACATCTTTGTTTATTATGTCTTTCCTATTATTAATTGCCTTTTTTTTTTTTTTTCTCCTCCTCTCCGTACCCTGGCTCCAACCCTCCACATTATCCTTCATATTTTATTCTTTTCTCCTTTTCTCTTACTTGCACTATTTTACTATTCTCTCCCAAATCTACTTTGTCTTAAACTTTTTGAAAGGTGAGTTTTTTCCTATAACACCTTTCTCTATCATTATTATGATGATCTCATATACAGTTACTGACTCATATTTATATTTGATCTATTTATATTTAATCAATTAATAATATATGCTATTTCAATTTCTTATTTATGCCATTTACATATCTATTAATTATTACCCTTCTTGCATTCTCCTCCCCTCCCCTTACTTTTATCTTCTTTTCTGTTTTTTCACTATTTCTCTATTTAATTATTTAACTATTTATTCACAACATGTCTATTTATGTTCCATATTTATATGCTTTTATTCATCAACAAATGTCATGTATTTATCGTTTTTATTTTTATAGAATTTCTCATTTATTTATTCACAATTTATTACTGCCTCCTTATCATTATTCTCTTGTATTTTCATTGTAAAATTCAATAAAAAATTTCAACACAAAAAAAAAAACCCAGGCATTTCTTCTTAATAGCTAGAAAAAATGGAGTACTGCTTTTGTTCTAGTCTGTTTTTGGAACTGTGGCCATGAATGAGAGGCAACTGAGGGCATTTGTATTGTGCAGCTTGAGGTGAAATTCCTGAACCTGCACAAGAGTCACAGAAGAAAAAGCAATTGGCCAAAAATGTTTTCATTAATCAAGAACGAAAGCCGAAGTTTTGAAGATCAGATACTGTTGTATTTCCGAAAATAAACGATGCCGACTAGCAATCTGCCGGGTTATTCCCATTACCTGCTGTGCAGCTTCCAGCAAACCAAAATCTCTGACTTTCGGAGGGAATATTGTGACAAGGCTGAAACTTGAAGGAATTAACAAATGCGTCATCCCAAAGAGTCATCCTGCAGCTTAATTTGACTCAACACAGGAAACCTCACCCAGGCTTTACACAGTAAGGATTGACAGATTGATAGCTCTTTGGCAATTCTTCGGTTGGTGGTGCATGGCGGTTTTAATTTAGTGGAGCGATATGGCTGCTTAATTCCAATAACGAACAAGACTCTTCTGTTAACTAGTTATGTGAACCCTAGCGGTTGGTGCTCAACGTCAGCCACACAAGATTGAGCAATAACAGGCCTGTGATTTTCTTAGATGTCTGGGGCTGAACGTGTGCTACAATATGTATCCATCCTTTGCAAACAGTTGCAGGTACCCCCTGATTTCTGTACCTTATTGGGATTGTAATTACTTTGCATTAACAAGGAATTCTCCGCAAGTGTGGGTCATAAGCTTGCTTTGATGAAATCTCTGCCTTTTTTACATGCCACCCGTCGCTACTGCATATTAGATGGTTTAGTTAGGTCCTTGGATTGGTCCTGGCAGGGTTGGCAAGGGCCCTGGAGGAACCCTGAGAAGACTATGAAACTTGACTATCTAGAGGAAGTAAGTAGTTACAAGAGTTCCATGGGTGAACCTGCAAAAGGATCATTAACGCTGGCACAGGCGGAGTACATACCTCTGCTCTCTTCGTCATGGAATCCAGGCACAGGACTTAACCCTCTGCTCGTGAGCCACCTGGCGGAGCAGTACATGGCCGCTGGCGCCTGGGTGAGTACTGAGTAAGGGACAGTCTTCTCCCAAAAAAGGACCAGATTGGCATGTGATGGCTGGGCTGTGCGCTGCCACAGGGTGCAAGGTTGGTGAAGCGTTCTTCCAGCAGAGGCATGTAGCAGAAGACCCGGTCCACCGATCCCGGGTCCGATACTGCGGGAAGTCCCCCCAAGATGGAAGCTGCACTCTTCCAGAAACATCTCCGAACTGAATTCCAGTCCCTCTCCATGAGGAGTCTCTGGAGACTCTGCTGCCTGGACACTTCCACGCCTGATCCCGGCTTGTCAGGTTTTCGAATAAATGAGGAAAAGCCCAACTGAGGTGGCAGGGCAGCCTGGATGTAAAGGAGCTTGGGGCCATGAGGGCACCCCTGTGACTTCAAGCTTGAAGACCAGTGGCATGCCCAGTTGCCAGCTCGAGAGGTGGGAGGGGAGCTGCCACTGGCTGCTTGGGCTTCTAAGAGTGCATCTCTGCAATCGTTGCATACGTTGATTCAACACTAGGGGGAAAAATACTCTTCTCCACCAGTGCCTCCTTCACGACAGTGGGGTGCCCAGTCTGCTAGTATGGCTCTAGGGGACTCTTGATGTGCATGGATTGAGCCCCAGCTCCTCGCTTGATCAGGAGGGAGTCTGGTTCAGATCCCTAAACCCAGAGTGGTGGAGATAGGTGCCCTCACATCGTCCAGTTGCAAATGGTCCTGGAGATAGTAGCAGGAGCCCCGGGGAGAGTTTGCTCAATTGAATGAGTTTGCCACGAGAGGAGGTCCAGAGCCTTGAAAGTGTTGCTGTTACAGCTGCATCTGGTGAGCTCTTGCTAGTACTTGAATCTCTGGTGAAGATTGTTTAAATCTTGTGCTGGTCTGTTATCATATCTGCAGCAGGTCTCCAAGGTAAACAGCTTCTGGTGTGTGAAACAATGTAGATAAGGGAAGTTAGGATAGGATAATATTTATAAAGCGCACTTATACCCGAAGGTGTCAAGGCGCTGGGTGGACGGAGGAGGAGGAGAGAAGTGCTAACACTCAACTAAGAAGCAAATAGCCATGTTTTCAAAAGTTTTCTGAAGACCGGGAGAGAGTCCTCATTGGAAATTAATGTGGGCAAGGAATTCCAAAGCTTTGTGGCTGCTAAAGAAAAGGAGCGGCCGCCCCATCTGGACCTGGCAAATAAGATCCTTAACTTTGGGATAAGGATTGGCTCCAAGGTTGGGGCAGTCGGGCTGGGGTGTGAAGTGGGGGCCGCAGCTGGACGAGACAACAACTCTATATCAGATCTTCTTGTGGATCGCCTCAGCTGTAGTTGTCCCTGCTCTCCATGCCTCTCCTGGGGTTGAGGTGACAGTGTTCTGCCTTCTGACTTAGAACTGGTGTACCAGAGGAATCCAACTCTTTAATTAAAGCAAAGTATTGTCAGGGCCCAAGGCAGGTGTTGTAGCTATGTGGTTTCTGCCCAGTGCTCTGAATGTCAAAGCAAAGAAATTAAATGAAGTGCGGATAAACAGTGGGAGTAATGCAGAAGTAACTGTGACTCATTGGGTAGCCAAATGTTAAGTGATCTATACAAATGGATGAATGATATTATTTTTGTCCCTACCTACTGTCTAGGAAAACCACAGCCAAGGGAACGGTCTTGACTAAGTGGTAGATGATCTTGTTTGGTTCACTCTAGTCTGGCACTGTGAAGAAAGGTGTGGGATAAGTGGGAGGCACTTGGGCCGCTCATGAAATAATCCTACTCTTATTTTTTTCACTTACCCAGTGAGATTGTAAGGGACGGGGTAACCTTTGTGGAGCTCTTGCTTCTTACTGAGTCCCTACCCTACCATAGCTTTGTGGGGGATTAATAGTGCAGGAAAAATTATTTTCTTACTGCTGGTCTCAATGGCTTTTGTGCACCCAGTCTTCTGCTCAGTGGCTGGTGGGACCAGATGCGGGAGATGTAGTTAATTTTGCACACCCATCCTAAATACCAATTAACAGGGGCTTACAAAACTTGATGGACGATTTTAATAGATTCTGCAATGTAAAAGGCCTAGAAATAAATACTAGCAAAACTAAGTATATGACCATAAATCCACACAAGGGTTTTAGAAATAATTTTAAGCTGAATAACCGAAAAATAGAACACACCACTAATTTTACTTACTTGGGTATACTACTCGATTCTAAATTATCATGGAAACAGCAGGTATTTCACTCAGCATTACGGCTAGCCTAGGGGGCAGGGGCTGTCCTTAAAAAGTATAGTTTATCCTGTGCAAACCCATGACACCAGCCCTTGAGCTAAATAAATGCAAGGTCCAGGCAGCAGCATTGTATGGATCAGAGCTCTGGGGCATTGGTGACACTAATCAACTAACAATTGGGGAAAACAAGTTTGCGAGAAGACTAATGGGGCTGCCGTCATCAACACCACTTATTCCAATATTCCATGATCTAAACATGAAGCGCATTGGGCAAATTGCAATATTGGACCACTGCTTTATTGGATACGCTTGTGGACAACACCAGAATTAGTGGCATACAGAGAAGGTGTAAGAAAACTCTTAGCCATTGACATATGTTTCACTTTTCCTTGACTAAGATTCGTAAAGAAATGACTCGTAGAGTTAGGCCTCAGTTTATATTGAACAGAGCCGCATAGCTTAACATCTAGTTGCAAAGACATACTGAAGAGAACCTATTGGCTACATATCCTAAATGCACTTCATTGCGATCCAAGATCGGGAAGGTTAACAGTTCAATTCCTTACTATTAAGCCAAACCAGAGTTTTGAAGAATTTCTCGATAATGTACAACCGTACTTAGCAAGAACTCTGTATCTGAAGTTAAGGTACAACACCCTACAGACCAAGAGCTATACAGCAAACTGGGGGGGGGGGGAGGGAAAGAGAGACTGTTCCTGCACTTTATGTACCACACGCACTTTAGGGTCCACCGAAAATACAGCACATATCCTATTCTTCTGCCCAGCATATGCCCGGGCAAGGAGGAAATGGATCCGACCGTTGTGCAATACAAATGGATTTAGGAAGCACCAAGAGGCACTGAGGGTGCTAACAGCTAGCACCGCACGTAATATTTGCCTTATCCCGATACTTGTTTGTAGTAGGACTAATAAGAAGCAAAATGGGGCTAAAGCTGTGATGTGCACCCATAATTGGGAAGTATTTTGAACTGTACAAAACCAGCTATTTTAATTGTACCATACGAAGTTTTAGTCAATTTTAAAAAGTGTACATATCGGGGTGGATGTAATAGAATGTTTAGTGACTGGTTTACATTATTTTATCCGACGATTGATGATTATTTTACTGAGAATATTTTATATATAATGCTTGATGCATTTTAGATCATATTGTGAATGTTTGTATTGCTATGAAACTTTTATGGCCTTCGGCCGAAATAAAGTATTTTAATAAATTAACAGGAGTTTGTGACCTTCAAACCACTGTATAAATAATTAGAAAATTAGATCTTCACAAACAATGAGTTATCCACAGTTGTTGCTGTGCAAAGTTCCTCTGATCACCTGACTGCACATTAGATCTCATTTCTTTTTCCCAACATCAAATATCTCAGGTAGGGTGGCCAACTTTCCTGCATTTTGCAGGTTGGTCTCGAAATCACGGCTCCTGTCCAGCATCTGCACAGAAGCACTGCGGGAAACCTATTGTCCTGCATCGTGGTCCCCCGCCACTTTTAGCTTTGTCAAACCACAAGCAGCTCTCACACTTTCAGCCCCTTCTGAGATGAGAAATTAGGTAGCTTTTGATAGCTTGGAGGGAGGAGCTTCATCACAGGAGGAGTCCTCCACAGTAGCAGTTTCAGGACTATTGAGGTGGAAATCTAGCAACTTTCAGATAAACAACCCTTAATGTGTTAATGAATACGAAACTGGGGACATGTCTTGGCCGTATGCCCTTTTGTTTATTTCTTCTTTCAAGCAAGTTTCAGAGTACTGACATATTATCACATAACTGGACAGAGGTGAGCATGAGTTGCCCAGGATCAAGTAGTTTGTTAAAGTAGTAGACCCTAGAGTACAGTACTGCTGCCTAATGAAAAGGCTATACATGTACCACCATATTACATTTTGGTGAATATATTGTGACTAGTCAATTTTTCCTATTCCCGGGTACAACCCAGTTAATTTCTTTAAACCCACGCATTTACTAGCATATTTCCCATTGTTTTTAAATGCTCCCAATTTTGCCAAAAAGGAAGCGGAGGAATAAGTTAAAGTGATTGAATACAAATCTGCCTAAATGGGAAACTGATTTAAGTGTCTGCAGTCCCCCATTTCCAGTTCGTCAACTAGGCCACAACAGGTGGCAGTGGTACTGATGGCAAGGACAATCATCTGCCCTTCCTAGTGAAATATAATTGTGTTGTGACCCTGCCAAGCTTTAGAATTGTATTTATTTCTAGCATTATTTAGGTTAAGCAGTAAAGATAAGATTGGATCTCAATTATCCTAGCTCTATGGCTAAAATGTACCCTTTGGACTAGGGTCTGTGACAGAAGGTGTTTGCTGGGCAGTATGCATGGTGGATGCTAATATTTGCCATTGGTGTTTCAAGGATTAAGACTATTTTGTTCCATTTGGATACCAGAGTTGTTCATTTCTCAACTTTTTTTCTTAAAAGTTGCAGTAACGAGCAGCCAAGGCTTACTACAGGAGCTGGTAAAGGGATAAGTACTCGAATACACTACAAACCGAATCACGTTCGATAAGTTCAATCTCCAGTCAATTTATATATTTTTAAATGGCCTGATTTAGAAAAGATGGATTTACAATGAAACCCCAAAAATGCTCTACTTGACTCATATTCCTTCCCATACCCAACACACGTCTTCTGATGTAACACACTTTTTCTGATGTCTCTGCATGTGTAATGTGTCCGCAGTTCAAAGTGTCTTGCTAAGTGATAATGGAAAGTACCCCCCCCCCCTCACATAGAGCCTTCACAGAAGTCTTTGAGACCCATGGAGTTGATGTTTCGAGAATTAAGACGACAAATTAACCCGTTTGTCTCACCATTGTAATACTTCACATGGTAAATAAAAACACATAATGATTCCATTTCCAGCAGAAGTTAACATTGTAAGCAGCTTTTATATATGCCTATCTGAAAGAGACACGTTAGTGACAGATTCCTTACCTTAGAATATCCCCAGGCGTCAGGCTGGATCTGGAAAGTTTTTGCGTAGCAGTACCCTTGCGCGTCGGTAGGCGGCGTCGTGCGGCTCCGCGTCCGTTGTCGGCGTCGTGATCGCCGGGATGACGTCGCGGGCAGTACTTAGACGCCGCCCCTGCGCGCTGACGTCAGTTCTTCTTTTTCCGCGCCAGTAAGCGCAGATCCGGGAAGAGCAGTGCCCTGACTGCCGGAAACTTCATCCGAAGGCTTTGCGAGAGCGGTCTCGAAAGCTACTCGAGGTCCGGCAGTCGGCTCCGCGCTGCTCCAAGCCCCGGTCCCGGGAGAGGTCGAGGGGCCGGTCGCGGAGTCCCCGCCGGTCGTCGGAGTCCAAGTCTTCGCGCTCCTCGGGTAAGTCGAAGCACAAAAAGTCTAAGAAGCATCATCGCTCTAAGACTTCACCTCGCCGGTCTCGCGACTCGGCTGAGGCCCCGGTCGGCACCGTCCCCGCCGCCCCGTACATGCCTGTAGAGCCGCCCCCGCATTACCCGTCCTTTTCGGGTTCGGGGGCGACTCCGGCCGAAATACAGGAATTCCTGTCGGCCATGGCCCGCCTCTTCGGGCCTACAGGTCCCTCCAATGCGCCTTCGGGCCCCGCGGGCCCTGATGGGGTTGCCCCGGCGCCGCCGTCGACTCCGGTCCCGGCGTCGCCTGTCCCACCAGCCTTCATCCCGGCCTCGGCTCCGGCCCCGGCCTCGATCCCGGCTCCGGTGGTGCCGCAACCCCCATCGACGCCGGTTGACCTAACCACGCCAACGCCGATGTCCCCGGTGCCGTTCCTGACGCCGTCCGGGGCTCCGGACGGCGTCGGTCTCCGGCTCTCTCTGGCTCCGGACATGGAGCCGGACCGACGTCGCTCGACGCCGGCTCCGGCGCCGATGAGACCTTGGGTCCCAAATGTCCCTCCTCCTCCATATTTTGAACAAGAGGAGGACCAGGAGAGCTGGGAGGGGTCTGAGGACCCTCTCACACAACAGTGTGAGTATGATCCGGACTGAGCTGAGGAACTTGGGGATGCCAGTGGTCTAGACACCTCCCCTGACACTGGCATGCTGTCTCCTCCCGTGGCTACGGAGGAGGGAGCTAATTTTGCAACGGTGTTGCGTAGAGCAGCTGGAGCCTTACATCTCCAATTGCCTACTGTGGCCGTCAGGACTAACCTCCTGACAGAAGTGCTTCAGCCGGCGGCTTCCTCCTCGGAGACTGTGCTGCCGTTTAATGATGCACTCACTGACGTTCTTTGGGTGCCTGGTCCAAACCCACCACAGGGGCTCCTGTGGATAGGAACGTGGCTCGACGCCATCGCCCTGCTCCGGGCGACCCCTTGTTTCTCTCCCAACATCCCACCCCCGAGAGCTTGGTTGTCCAAGCCTCTGCCTCCCAAACCGCCTTCCCTACCGCCCCTCCGGATAGGGAATCCAAACGCCTGGACCAATTTGGGAAGAAGGCTTTTTCTTCCTCCAGTGCTGGCTTGCGGTCCGTCAACGCCGCTTGCCTTTTGGGCCGATATACCCACTCCCTGTGGGATTCGGTGGCGGCTGTTTTGCCGCAGTGTTCTGAGGAGGTCCAGACACTGCTTACCCGCGCCATTGCGGAAGGGCGAGATGCGGCTAAATACACCATACGTTGTGGCCTTGATACCGCCGACTCGCTGGGCAGATCGCTTGCGACGACGGTGGCACTACGTCGCCACGCCTGGCTGAGGACAACTGGTTTCTCGGGTGATGTCCAGAATACACTCATGGACATGCCCTTTGATGGAGTCGGTCTTTTTGGTTCAAAGGCAGACCATGCGCTGGAGCGGTTTAAGGACTCACGGGCTACTGCCAAGTCCCTGGGCCTTTTTGTTGTACGCCCTCCGCTCACCTCTGCTTTTCGCCCCTTTCGTGGCCACAGAAGGGGCGCCCAGTCACGTCAGCTGCCCAGCCACCGGCCCGCGCAGCAAGCGTCTTCGCGTGGCCGAGGACGTGGATACCGCCGTGGCGGTTCGGGCAACCAGCGTGCGGGTCAGGCCACCACCTCCAACCCGTCCGCGGCCTCCAAGCCCTCCTAGTCCCTCCTTTCCGGTGCACAGCACGCCAGTAGGGGGCAGGGTCCGCCATCACCTTCACCACTGGCGTCCCATCACCTCGGACAGGTGGGTCTTGGACATTGTCCGAAGGGGCTACTCCCTCCCCTTCGAGACCACCCCCCCAGCCATGCCACCTCAATTCCACCGCATGTCAGTGGATCACTTGGTACTTCTGCAGAAGGAAGTCACGGCCCTCTTGGCCAAGAGGGCCATCGAGCATGTTCCGACCCCAGAAGTAGGACGTGGTTGCTACTCCCACTACTTCCTGGTGCCCAAAAAGGACAAGGAGGACATGCGTCCTATCTTGGACCTCCGGAACGTCAATCGCTTCCTCCGGAAGGAGAAGTTCAAGATGCTCACCCTAGCTCAGGTCTTGACTGCCCTCGACCCTGGAGACTGGTTGGTAGCGTTGGACTTGCAGGACGCTTATTTTCACATCCTCGTCCTGCCGGCCCACCGGCGTTACCTGCGGTTCACGGTAGGCCTCGAGCATTTTCAGTTCACCGTGCTCCCCTTTGGCCTTACAAGTGCCCCTCGGGTGTTCACGAAAGTGATGGCGGTGGTCGCAGCTCATCTGCGCCGGGCAGGGGTTCCAGTCTTCCCCTACCTCGACGACTGGCTGCTGAAGGCGGGCTCGTCCCAGGCAGTCGTCTCCCACCTCCAGACTACGGCCGAACTCCTGCACTCGCTGGGGTTCTCCATCAATGTGCCGAAGTCGCATCTGATTCCTTCTCCACAGCTCCTTTTCATCGGAGCAGTTCTGGACACGACGCAGTTTCGGGCCTATCCTCCCGAACGGCGAGTCCGGGATATTCAGGCTATGATTCCGATCTTTCAGCCTTTATCCTGGGTTTTGGTACGGATGACCCTGAGGCTGCTAGGCCTCATGGCCTCCTGCATCCTGCTGGTCAATCATGCCAGATGGCATATGCGGGCTCTGCAGTGGGACCTGAAGTTCCAGTGGGCGCAGCACCAGGGCAACCTGTCCGATCACGTCCAGATCTCGGAGGGGACTGCAAAACAGTTGCAGTGGTGGCTCTCGAACCGGCAATGGGTCATGGGCAGATTCCTCTCCCTTCCCCAGCCAGAGCACACAGTTGTGACGGACGCATCCCTTCTGGGATGGGGCGGTCACATGGGAGAGGCGGAGATCAGAGGCCTCTGGTCTCCGGCGGAGTCCCGGCTCCATATCAACCTTCTGGAGCTCCGGGCGATCCGACTTGCACTCAAGGCATTCCTTCCCTCTGTCAAAGGGAAGGTAGTGCAGGTGTTCACAGACAACACCACCGCCATGTGGAATTGCAACAAACAAGGCGGGGTGGGGTCGTGGACCCTTTGTCAGGAGGCTCTGCGCCTCTGGACATGGCTGGAACATCAGGGCATGTTCCTGATGGTTCAACACCTGGCAGGTTCCCTGAACGCCAGGGCGGACGAACTCAGCCGCAGGTGCATGATGGATCACGAATGGCGTCTTCACTCGGAAGTGGCGCAAGGACTCTTTCTACAGTGGGGAGAGCCGTGGTTAGATCTATTCGCCACCGAAGAGAACGCGCAATGTCATCAGTTCTGCGCGTTGGAATTTCCAAGGCGGCACTCGCTCGGTGACGCTTTTCGTCGCGAGTGGAGTTGCGGTCTGTTGTACGCCTTTCCGCCTATACCACTTCTACCCAGAGTGTTGAAGAAGATTCGGCACGACCGGGCCCAAGTCATTCTTGTGGCTCCGGACTGGGCTCGAAGAGTTTGGTATCCCGAGCTACTCAGTATGAGCGTAGATCCCCCGATCCGTCTGCCTCTTCGGGAGGATCTTCTGTCGCAGCAGCAGGGGACGGTCCTCCACCCGAACCTGTCCAGCCTCCACCTGCTTGCGTGGAGATTGAGCGGCGGCAGTTGATTCCTTTCGACTTGCCTCCCGAAGTTTGTGATGTGAGTCTGGCAGCCAGGCGTCCCTCCACTAAGGTGGTATACGCCTGCAGGTGGAACAAGTTTGTGGCATGGTGCACAGCAAAGGCTGTGAATCCCCTTTCTGCCCTTCTTTCTGAGGTTCTTCTGTTCCTTCTTTCCCTGGCCCAACAGGGTTCTGCCCTGGGTACCATCAAGGGCTATCTTTGTGCCATCTCGGCCTTCCTCAGGCTTCCTGATCAGCCCTCCCTTTTCAAGTCCCCTGTTGTTAACAGGTTTCTAAAAGGCATTACACACCTCTTCCCTCCTGTTCCGTTTGTGATGCCTCAGTGGGACTTGAACTTGGTTCTTACCTTTCTTATGTGCGCTCCCTTTGAGCCTCTACATAACTGTCCTCTTCGTCTTCTGACTCTGAAGACAGCCTTTCTGGTGGCCATCACCTCCGCTCGGCGGGTGAGTGAGCTCCAGGCTCTTTCATGCAAACCTCCCTTTCTGTCTGTCCATCCAGACAAGGTTGTTCTTAGGACGCGTCCGTCCTTCTTGCCAAAGGTGGTTACTGCCTTCCACATTGGGCAGACCATCACTTTGCCCACCTTCTTTCCGCCTCCGCATCCTTCCAGAGAGGAAGAGAGGCTCCACAGTCTGGACCCAAAACGTGCGCTTTCTTTTTATATCAACCGCACACAACACTTCCGGGTGGATGACCAGCTCTTTGTTGGCTACGTGGGCGCCAAAAAAGGTCGGGCGGTGCACAAGAGAACCATCTCCCGCTGGGTAACCTTGTGTATCAAAGCCTGCTATTCTTTGGCTAAGAAGGAGCCTCCTGTTGGGCTGCGTGCCCATTCCACCAGGGCAACGGCTGCTACCACGGCCTTAGGCCGCGGTGTTCCGCTGCAGGATATCTGTCAGGCAGCTACGTGGGCCTCGCTGCACACGTTTACCAAGCATTACTGCCTTGACAGTCAGGTCCGGAGAGACGGCTTCTTTGGCCGTTCTGTTCTCCGAGACTTCCTTGTCTGATCTTTGTTCGCAGACCCACCACCGGGGTTGGTATTGCTGGGGTATCTATTCTAAGGTAAGGAATCTGTCACTAACGTGTCTCTTTCAGATGCACAAGTTACTAACTTGTGTAACGATATATCTGTAAGAGACCGTAGTTAGTGACAGATTCCTTACCGCCCCACCCATCCTCCCCGTTCTGCGAACTGATTTCTAGGGTTAAGGACATCCCTTTCAGGGCCCTAGTATTTTTCAGACACCTATGTCAGCTTCTTGCATGGCTCTGCGTTCCTGGCGCGGAAAGTAGTGTACAGAACTGACGTCAGCGCGCAGGGGCGGCGTCTAAGTACTGCCCGCGACGTCATCCCGGCGATCACGACTCCGATGACGGACGCGGAGCCGCACTACGCCGCCTACCGACGCGCAAGGGTACTGCTACGCAAAAACTTTCCGGATCCAGCCTGACGCCTGGGGATATTCTAAGGTAAGGAATCTGTCACTAACTACTGTCTCTTACAGATATATCGTTACACAAGTTAGTAACTTGTGCCTCTGGTAGTATTGGACTGTTCCCATGAGGCACAGGGTCAGACTGATTTGCATATGGCCATGTCTGAACTGGGGTGGTGGAGTGAGCTAAAGAATGATGATGGATTAAACCCAGATCAGTTGACTGGGGGTGAGTGTTTGATTGGCTCAAACGTTCCGTCCATCATCCCTTTTGTATCGCTTTGGTCGCCCTAAGTTGGCGGGGGTATGCCCAGACGTGGGTCCCTTGCTCACTTTGCCACTGGATTCAAGCAAGCCTGGCTGATGACGGCTGAAATGCCAGAAACCGGTCCTAGGATGCTTGTTTCCGGTCCAGGGAAGACATGGCTTGGCAGTTCGTGCTGGACTGTTCCCATGAGGCACAGGGTCAGACTGATTTGCATATGGCCATGTCTGAACTGGGGTGGTGGAGTGAGCTAAAGAATGATGGATTAAACCCAGATCAGTTGACTGGGGGTGAGTGTTTGATTGGCTCAAACGTTCCGTCCATCATCCCCTTTTGTATCGCTCTGGTAGTATTGGGGCATATTTTAAAAAAATGCTGAAATTATTCACTCAATAGCATTGTTTCCCCAGAATAAGCAAGGAGTGAAAAGGTTGACGACTCTCTCTAAGGAAGTGGCGATCATCTTGCACTAGCTTTTTGCGTTAATCTTATTAATTGCAGTCTACCTTCCAGGTATGAGAGCTATCAGGCACAGTGGTCGAATGTAACCCGAAGACCACAAGTAAGTTCTCAATTACTCTTGACCCTCTGGGTTCAGCCCGAGATACTTCTCTGAATCAGCAGAAAACTCCAAATGCAAAAGCTTGGCATCCAACTTTTTGAGAACATTTCTACAAGCTTTATCACCAAGTACACTCCACACCAAATATGGAAATTGGACTGAAGCAATCCAGGACCAGTCATGGAATGGCCATAACAATGGTGGTTCACAGGTCTTCACCTGTGAGGGAAAAACACACTGCCTGCCATGGAGACTGGACCTGCTGTCCAGGGGTGCAATGTTAAATATTGCTCCACAGCTTTACTTTGCTGTACTTAGGGACCTGCCTTCGGAATTTCTGCGGTACAGATTCTTGAACCTTCCATTGGTCTCTATGCGCATTCGTGAGGAGTCAAAGATGCCTACTACTAGGTCGTCTTATGCCTTTAAATGAAAGTTCTGATGGATAACTCTACCCAAAAGAATCCTCTCCTTTTGAATATTCCCCAGACTGGAACCGTAAAACTACACAGCAGTACTCCTGTGCGCCAACATTTGGCTCTGTGTGACTCTTCACCACCCTAGAAGTGAAGGAGCAGAGCAGCCTATAAGTACCACTCCAGTTCACCAATATTTGCTCCTTTCTTTCTACGCCGTCGAATGTAGATTCATGGCTCCGATCTCAACTTTTATTGGTTGTCTGACGACCCCTAAACGTTTCTGAGGTTTGCTTGTGAGCCATGTCCTCTCCATAAACGACAGACTTCAAAGTGCGCCAACAGCAGATGTCCGTCGTGGACTGTCAGAGGTGCACCTCTGATGCTTCGGCCCCAGCTATGACCTTAAATTGTGCAACAAGTGTGCCCTTATGCACCCAAAGGCAATCCGGGACAGGGAGGCAAGGTTATCAGTCACCAAGCACAAGAAGAGATGGCAGTTGATGCACAAGTCTCTTTCCTGCTTTGAGTCGTGGGCCTGGTCTTGGTACTGGTCACAAAGTAGTTTCTGCAAATGATCAACTTCCAACTCTGTCCCCTGATAAGTCAAGGTCTAAGTCCACCTGCAACCATAACAAATACAAAGTGGGGCTCTACTCCAATCCCGGTCACTATAGTTCTAAAGCTGAGGCGTGAGGGCATCAAGGTGAACATTGCACCTGTTGAGCCTCCCCGGCTTCAGAGCCAACTCCTCAGTTGTTTCTGTGGCTCTCTGGGTTTCCCTGCCTGCTATCAACTGTGCAGAAGATTGCAACCTTTAGCGAGTCCGTGTTTCAGATTTTCAGTGCAATTCCCAGCCCCCTGTCCAGCACTTTCGAGCCCCAATGACTCACTGGAGCCTCTATTCGGATTACTGCTAGCGGGACACCGGCTCAGAGATCCATGCCAGTTCCTGCTGCGCCGATGGACGATTCCCATGTTGGATACCATACAAGCCGGTATGCTCGCACTACCATTGATGCACTATATGGTTTCAAAATTGCAAACAACGTCATTCAGCCTGATTCTAATCCGAATCCTCTACCACTACACAGCTACCACCATGGTTGTGATTCTCATTTTATCTGTGACTGACCCTGTGCAGGATCTGGGTAGAGTCCCAAAGAGCGCTGAAGATGGAGAGGAGGGAGATGTTCAGCTCCCTTTTCATTATACCTGGACCAACAAAATGCCAGTGGGTTTAACACATCCTCTGAAACCAAGCTTGACTCATTATATGGACCACCAACAAAAGAAAGTGCTTTATTTGCACAGGAGGGCAGCTGAGGTGCTAGAATTGCAGTTGTACTCCATCAAAACAAAGTCAAATGTTCTTTCAGAGATTCTTCAGCTAGGGCCTATGATATCCGAGCCATTGTTGCCTTTTAATGAGGCCTTTACCAACACCTTACTGGTCACATGGTCATATCTTGTTCTTGCCCTCCAATTAGCAGACCAGTACCATGGACCTGCACCTGGTGAACCAGATTCTTTTAACTAAACACCCTTCACCTGCCAACCTTATTGTTTAGACTTCAATTAACAATCTTAATCTGAGCTGTCCTGACCAATCCTCCAGCTAGGGAATCAAAACAGATTGATTCATTCGGCAAGAGAATATTTTCAACTGAGTGTTCGGCCCTGAGGCCCTAAAATGCCGTATGCTTGCAGGGCAGATACCACACATACTGTGCTACCTGACCAGCAAGATCTCAGAACCTCTTTTGCACAAACGATACATGACGGACAGGGCGCATCAAAGTTTGTGATTCGTACTAACTTGGATGTTACAGATTGCATTGTCAGAGCTGTTGGTACCACCGTGGTCTTGAAGAGGCACACATAGAAAAGTTCTACTGGATTTGTGGGTGATGTACCAGCGCCCTTAATGAGCATGCCCTTTGATGGGTCCACAGGGATTTAGAGACAGCCAAGCTACCATATGCTCCTAAGGAATGTTGACACCAGCAAAACCATTTTACTACCAGTTCTGTAAGTTGAGCGGTTACTCCACAAGTTTGGCCTATAGACAGAGGAAGTCATCCCAGCCAATGGTGCAGCAACCAGTTCATACTTTTGGTAACATGGCGCTGGCAGACAATTTGCAGGACAGCAGAAACAGCAGCTCTCCAACTCCTCCTCTACCAAGCCTCTCTAGTTTGTCCTCGATGGCTTGTGCCAGGCAGCTTGGGGGTACGATCCAACATTTCCTCCACAGCTGGTGGGCCAGGAGCTCTTTCATTTTGCACACCCCTTCGGCTTTACCTCTGCAATTTGGATGTTGATGATGTTGATGTTGGTGGTTGCTGCCCACCTTCGAAGGTCAGGAGTACATGCACTCCTGCACCTTGAGAACTGACAACCACAGGTGGGTTCACTGTAATCAGTCTTGATCCACGTACAGAGGGCGGCTAGCCCTTTGACATCTTGGGGGGTTTCACACCTGACCGCCCGCCCCCCTCACGGTACTGGACACAGTGACGCTCAAAGCCTTCCCCTCACCACAGCGAGACTGGGCTATCCAGGGTATGATTCCAATGTGGTTCGATCAGTCCAGTGAAGATGGCTCTGAGGATTCTTAGTCTCCTGGTCTGGTGCATTCTTCTCTTATATGCCAGAAATCATTTAAGCCATAAGGTGGAACATGCGGTCCCAATGGGCCGAACATCAGGGACAACTCTCTGACACTATTCTGATCTCACAGGAGACAGCTCTGGATTTGTAGTGGTGGCTGACAGACATTCACCTATCCTGCGACAAACCACTTTCCCTCCTACACACAGAGCCCATGGTGGTGACAGATGCGTCAATGGTGGTTGGTGGGCGAAGGGTGACCCAAGAGATGTGGAGATCAGAAGCCTCTGGTCTCCTGGGGGAAAGCCGCCTCCACATCAACCTCCTGGAGCTATGGGTGATCGGTTTAGCCCTAAATGCCTTCCTGCTCTCTATGACGAGGAGGCTGGTACAAGTCCTTATTGACAAAACGACTGCCATGTGTCACTGCAACAAATGGTGCAAAGTGGGGTCCTGGGCCTTGTGGCAGCTTGCTCTGTATATCTGGAAGTAGTTGGAATAACAGGATGTCTTCCAGGCTTGCAAAACACCTTGCAGAGTCCTTGAATACCAGAGTAGATGAGTTTAGCAGCCACTGCCTTGTGGACCGCAGGTGGTGTCTCAAACTGAGGGTGGCTTCAGTCAATAGGAAGAGCCCTGGTTGGAACTATTCACCATCTAGAGCATCCAGTGTTGGTGGTTTTGCATACTGGAATGTCCTCCAAGGCTTTAACTAGGGGACTCATTCTGGCTGGAATAGAGCCCAGGACTTCTGTACATGCTTCCACCACTCCTTCTCCTGCTTTGGGTAGTGAAGATGATCATGAAAGGCCGGCCCAGGAAAGTGTTTTACCCGGTGCTTCTGAGTCTGAGCATCGGCCCTCTGATCCGGCTTCCACCTCATGATGACTTCTATCTCAACAGTTCAGGGTCCTGGATCCGAATCTCCACAACCTTACATCTCCATCCATGGAGCTTGAGAGGTGGAAGTTAAATGTGTTTGACCTGCCTACCAAAGTGATGAATTTCATTTTTGCTGCCAGACACCCTTCGAGTAAGTCCATCTACATTGGGCACTAAGACAAGTTTGGTGTACCGGTGTGGCGCCCGTAATACCGATCACTTGCAGGCTAGACTTTCTAAATTCATTTAGTTTTCCCTTTCGTTGGCTCAGCAAGGCCTTTTAGTGGTGATGGTAAAGTTGTGTCTGCTTTTCTGTGCTTGCTAGACAAGCCGCCGTTGTTCCCTGGTTATGTGTTTTATAAAATATTAAACACGTGTTTACCCGCCAAGCCATTTGGGATGCTTCAGAGTAACTTCAACCTGGTCTTGACTTTCTTGAAAAGCACGCTCTTTCAAGCCTTTGCATTTTTGCTCCTCAAGACTTTTGACTCTAAAAATGGTGTCCTTTATTGCCATTATGGAAGCTAATTACAGGCGCTATTGGCTCATCCTTATTATGCAAACTTTTCTGCAGCTAAGTTAGTGCTGAGAACCAGGATGACCTCCCGTCCGAAAGTTGTGACAGCCTTCTATGTTGGCCAGTCAATCACATTGCTGGCTTTCTTGCACCACCTCATCTCTCAAAAGAGGAGTGGTTCCATTTCCTTGACCTGTGGTGAGAGTTAAGTTCTTACTTGAATCGCACAGAAGACCATTGGTTGGAGGATTGGCTGTGTATCTGTATTGCAGGGGCAAAGAAAGGTACCATAGTACAGGAGGAGGGGACCTTGCGAAGGATTGTCAACTGTATTAAAATCTGCTATGCTCTGCCCGGTAAGAAACCCACAGAGGCCCTGAGGGCTCATTCGAGCTGAGTAAAGGCTATGCCAGCTCTAGTATGGGGAGTACCTGTTCTTGACATCTGCTAAGCTGCGATATGGGTGTCGATACATTCGTTCATGAAGCACTATTGCTTCGATAGTCTGGTCTGGCGGGAGGATCACTTTGCCTGCTTGGTCTTGCAGGAATTTTTGATTCAGGTGTATTCCACAGACCCTTCACTTTGGAAGGTAAGCTTTGGTATCTATTCAAAATGTGAGAAATATACAGTTAAAAGTATCCATCAGCAGACCGTTAATTAGCTCTGGTAACGCTCTTTCTGGTGGATAATCTGTCTAACCTCAGAGTCCTCTCTGTCCTCCCGCTTCCTCATTCTGTGGCCTCTTCTAACAAGTGCCAAGGTAGAGAACAGCAGATTCACCAACAGTTGATCTATGCTCTGTCTCTGAAGGAGCAGAAAGGGAGAGAGAGAAGAGACTGATGTTGGCGCGCTGTGCTTGTATACAGCTTTGCTCCAGCACTACTGTGGCAGTGCAGCAAGGTGCCACCTGCTGGCGCACTGGAGATCTGTAGTGAAGTGTTGTGGATCCGGCATCTGGGGATTATTCAAAAGGTGAGCAATCTGCAGTTAGAGTATCCGCCAGAAAGAGTGTTATCGAAGGTAAGTAACTGGTTCTTGTACCCAGTGGATATGAAAAGGTTGCCTGAGTAATGAAGTAGCAAGTATACTGCCCTATCAATTTTGACGTACCTTTACTGAGAAGAATTCCTCCTATTAGGCTTGTTCCGTTAAGTTTCAGTGATGAAATTTATGGAATAGATTAAAGTATTCCCTTGTGCTCGATAACTTCCTCCGTTGGAAGTAAATCTCCTCTTATCCAAACTTTAGAGTTCCCCTGTTGAACATGTGCTTAAACTCACATTCCAGGATCTTTTGTCGAAATCTACTTTCTTCCTGGCTATTACATCTACTTGCAGGCTAAGTGTTGTGCTCCAGTGCAGTATACACTTTTCTTTCCTTATAGTGAAAGAGTCTTCAGGACGTAGCTTTGTTAATTATAGTTCAGTCTGAGATTTTTAAACAATCTACAGAATGTTGGATTGTAACATGTAGAATACAAATCTATCAAAAACTGCTGCCAGGGAGTCCTAGAGCTCATTTCCCCCTGATGGATGGCAGCTCCTGCTCCTTCCCTCAAATATAACCACTCCACATATATGCATGGAAGCTGCCTGGAGTTCATTACATACATTTGCAAAACACTGCTCTCTAGATCCACACTTTGCTAGAGTAGACTAACGAATAGTGTTAGACCTATGCCTTTTCACTTTGCTCCTAAATTGCATCTCTCTTGTGAGATTCGAGCTTGGTATTTCCTGTTCATTGATATCAGTGACAGTCCTATTATGCAGAAAAAGATGTTTGCTTATAATCTTAGTTCATCTTGAGAAGCGTTGCTGACTCCATGAGCTACCATACTCCTCACCAGTATAAGGAGTTGGAAAAAAAACAATTAACCTGCAGCCATTGCCCTTTGTTTGAAGTCTCAGATGGACATAGGCTCCACTGCCAATTACAGTGCCATCTGTATCCTGGTTCGTTAAAGACGCAGTACATTTTCACCAAGGAAAGCTGTAATGTCAGTCTACATAGTTATTTCATTTTTCTTGCTTTAAAATAACTGGACATGTCAGTTAGCCTCAACTTTATTATGCCTGTAATATGGCTTTCTTTTATTGACCATATTTAAAGAGATTTTCCATCGCTTCAGGTGGTACATGTAAAAATTCTCACTGTAGACCGATTTATCTGTAGAGTAAGAATTTATAATGTGCTGCATAACTTAACTTTACATGTGGTCCTACATCTCTATCAAAGGCCTCTTGATCGGACCTTGCTTCGCTCGCTGACATCCCTATCCCAACCGGGTTCGCGCAAGATTGCGAACCCCACAGAAAGAGAAGTCCGAGAGTTCCTTTGAGCTTTGAAGCGGTTTAGGAGAGACGCCTACCAGATGTGAGTCCATGCGGTCTTTCCGGTCTACTTGCTGGGCTACACCATACAAGGGCCTTAATGAGTCGATGGTGGCACTTACACTTCAAGCCCTCCCTTGATTTGAGAGCTAGAGGCATGGATTGGAAGGCATCGAGTCTCCTGCCTGAGAGGAATAATGAGCTCACCGACTGCTAGTGAATCTGTGGTGTACCGGTGCCGCAGCGGTGACTGAAATGCGGGGGACATGAGACAGTGGTAGATGTGTCCGAGAGGCACATTGCTCCCTCCTGGCAGGTAGACTGGGCCTCCAATAAGCATCATCATCCCCTCTGGAGGCATCCCCAGTTGCTGTTTCTCTTGCAGTGTACAGCGGTCTGTTCCTGCCTGTGGTCCACACCAGTAGTAAGGGAAGGAGTTATTTCTGAGTGGGGCCTGTCTTTTGTCAGCCCCCCAATTGGTGAATCGGCATGACCTGCAGGAAAAGAAGCAAATAGTACTTTAGGTTGCGGAGCGTTGGAACTAGAAGTATGCGGAAGATCATTTCACCAGGACTCGTAGCAGAATGAGTGAGAACCCTTCCTTAATGAATTACCATGCTGCAAAAAACAGGTGCCATAGAATCAGCTGTGAAGAACATAGACCAGAAAATAGAGGGTCTCTCCAGCGGAGTTTGGACTGTGAAGCAAACGTTCCAAGAGTCTGTGGTGAAAGTGGCTGAAATAGAGGGGCACATGATGACCTTTAAGGATTTTCAAGACTTTAGAGCAAATACCGTCTTCTCTGGTGCCACAGGAGGATAGGCTTGAGATTTGTGACAACATACAGAGATGCACTTATAGGTGATAGGAGTTCCTGATGCTCTTCCTAGGACAGTGATAGCTGTCCTGGGCGATTCGTTGGAGCTCTGACCTGAGAAGATGATGGGGTTGTTGAGAAGGCCTTCAAACTTCACCAGAGGCTTCGGTCATCAAAATGTAGAGTGTGTAAGCACCTTGATATTGGTGCCTCAAACCCCAGATTGGAGAATGCGGATACTGCAAGCAAGTATGCAGGGGACAACGGTGATGTATTAATACGCCCACCATTTGTTTTTCCTGACTTCAGTCTGAATACGCTAACTAAACAGAGGGCCTTGGTGGACATCAAACTAGCACCTGTGTTGAAGGGTATCACGGCGTCTGTGGCTTTTCTTGTAGGCCTCTGGGTGGAGCATGATGAACAGATATTTGTGTTTGCGCAGATGGAAGATCCTGTGGATGCACCTAGAGTGGTGAAGGATCTTCTAGTGGTACAGACTTGAGGAAAACTCCAGGTGAAAAATAGCTTCATGGTGAGATAATACTATGCATGTTTTTCTACTTTTGTTCTTTTGTCACTCTGGTCAGCTTTTCTGCCTCCCTCTCCTGCTGAACCCTAGAAGAACGCTTACTTAAAATGTATAATGTTTTTGATAGCAGTTTTTTCATTGGACCTTGGTTAGGTCTCTTAGGTGATGCATGGAGGGGGAATGCGCATTGATTGATTTTACCCATTAGGTGAAAGGTGTCCAGATCTAACCTGATGTTTTCTACAAGTAAAATAAAAGATTTGAACCTTTATAAGTAATTTGTTTTAATTTGACTGTGGTTCTATTAATTAAAAAAAATATTGCTTCAGTTTTGTAAATATATGCCACAATGTACGCCCAAGCCCCACCCGTAGACACCTATTCTAGTGGATTAACTAATAACGCACATGGGTTGGATCTAAATGGCTTTCATTCCTCTATGCTACACTTGAGCCGCAGAACGTACTTCACTTGTCTGAGCTCTGTCCTGGTTATTGTTATTAGAAACTTGATATAGCGCATGCCTCACTCCCGGAGGAGTATTTTGGTGCTATGTTGATCAGGCAAGAGAGGCATATTTAAAACAACCATGTTTTTAACATCTTAAAATTCATGAAGTTGGGACAGGTGCGGATGTGAAGAGGGAGACTGTTCCAGTGATGCAGGCCAAATACGAAAACAATCTGCCACCCAATCTGGCAGTACGAATGTATTGGGTCTGCTGGAGGGCTTTGCTAGAGGACCTCAACAGTCTGGAAGGCAGATAAAAACTAAGTTTTAAGCTGAAGAGAGCAGGTTGGGTCGGGCATAAAGCCTTATGCGTCAAGCAGCAGAGCTTAAAGATTGCCCGCTTTCTAATAGGTAACCAATGCCGAGGGTGACAGAGCTGGTAGATTGCAGATTAGCCTAGCAGCAGTATTCTGTACGACTTGTAGTTTGCCCAGCAAGGTATTTGCTGGTACCAGCAGTGCTTTCCCGTAATCCAGGCGACTGGTTATAAGAGCCGGGACTAGGGTTTTCCTACAGTTGGGTGGGAGCCAGGAAAAAGCTTGTTTTTTAACAGCCTCATTGTGGCAAAACAAATGACGCATTTAGCATGAACTTGATCTTGCATGGATATTATTTAATCTATTTTTACTCCCACATTTCTCACCACCTGTTCGGAGGAAGGGGCTGTGCCAAGGTCGGAAGGCCACCAATCAGCCTACGAATGCTGCGGCCGTCAGACGGGGGCACACGGGTACTACCGCAAGTTATTTGGTTGCGCAAGTTATAAGACGGTGGCGCCCTCACTCGTCTCTAAGAGCACAGCCAAGCCAGCCTTCCAGGAAACCGAGGTTTCAACTAAAACCTCGTGGTATGCAGATGCCTAAAGCATTTGAAACCTATAATACACCTCTGCACAGGATAACCATATAGAGAAAAAAATTATTGGTTCACAAGTTGAATGGAAGCTGACCTCCCCCTGATGCCATGCTCGTGCCCGCCCACACGTACCACAAGCCAGGGGAGCCAAGAGGAAGCCGCAAGGGAGGACACAGCTGTTGCAGCAGCTCAACAATATCTTCGGGTAGATCTTTGAAAAAGTCCCCACATGGTTGCAGCGTGGTATTTGACTGTTTATCCCCCGACTTCCGCTGTGGACCGTTTTGTGGGCCGCTCTAGTGGGGGCCCCCCGGGGGGGGGGGGGTTGGGGGGGGGAGGCTGACACCGGCATCACTGCTGCTGCGCTCTCACTGTCTGCCACCACTGCGCCCAGCACACCCTCTGCATATATGCCGGGCGCAGGTGAAGCGGGTGTACGGCAGGGCGGTAGTGCAGCTGGAACTGCGGTAGCAGGTGTCGTGTGTCCTGCAGTGCTCACAGTTGCAGGGAGCCATGGAGACTGAAGCCAAGGTTGTGATTTTGGCTTGATTTGGATCTGGACCAGAACTTGGTTTTTAGATAGCCACTAATACCTGTCTTGGGCATTTGACATTTGTGCTTCTGGGCCAGTTATTGTTTACCCAGATCTTTTGACTGGGGGAGAATGTTTGCATTGTCAGCATTCCGTCCATCATTTGTTTGCTGTAACACTTTTCGCCCTAAGTGGGATGGGTATGCCCAGACGTGGGTCCCTTGCTCATTGTGCCACTGGATTCAAGCTAGCCTGGCTGAAGAAGGGTGACACACCCTGAAACCGGTCCCAGGATGCTTGTTTCCGGTCCAGGGAGGACCTGGCCATGCAGTTTGGTCCGGACTGTTCCCATGGGGCACAGGGTCAAGACTGATTTGCATATGGCTGGGTCCAAACTGGGGTGGCGTAGTGGGCAAAAGAACAATGGATTTAACCCAGATCTTTTGACTGGGGGAGAATGTTTGCATTGTCAGCATTCCGTCCATTTGTTCGCTGTAACACTTTTCGCCCTAAGTGGGATGGGTATGCCCAGACGTGGGTCCCTTGCTCATTGTGCCACTGGATTCAAGCTAGCCTGGCTGAAGAAGGGTGACATACCCTGAAACCGGTCCCAGGATGCTTGTTTCCGGTCCAGGGAGGACCTGGCCATGCAGTTCGGTCTGGACTGTTCCCATGGGGCACAGGGTCAAGACTGATTTGCATATGGCTGGGTCCAAACTGGGGTGGCGTAGTGGGCAAAAGAACGATGGATTTAACCCAGATCTTTTGACTGGGGGAGAATGTTTGCATTGTCAGCATTCCGTCCATCATTTGTTTGCTGTATCACTTTTCGCCCTAAGTGGGATGGGTATGCCCAGACGTGGGTCCCTTGCTCATTGTGCCACTGGATTCAAGCTAGCCTGGCTGAAGAAAGGTGACATACCCTGAAACCGGTCCCAGGATGCTTGTTTCCGGTCCAGGGAGGCCCTGGCCATGCAGTTCGGTCTGGACTGTTCCCATGGGGCACAGGGTCAAGACTGATTTGCACATGGCTGGGTCCAAACTGGGGTGGCGTAGTGGGCAAAAGAACTATGGATTTAACCCAGATCTTTTGACTGGGGGAGAATGTTTGCATTGTCAGCATTCCGTCCATCATTTGTTTGCTGTAACACTTTTCGCCCTAAGTGGGATGGGTATGCCCAGACGTGGGTCCCTTGCTCATTGTGCCACTGGATTCAAGCTAGCCTGGCTGAAGAAGTGTGACATACCCTGAAACCGGTCCCAGGATGCTTGTTTCCGGTCCAGGGAGGACCTGGCCATGCAGTTCGGTCTGGCCTGTTCCCATGGGGCACAGGGTCAAGACTGATTTGCATATGGCTGGGTCCAAACTGGGGTGGCGTAGTGGGCAAAAGAACGATAGATTTAACCCAGATCTTTTGACTGGGGGAGAATGTTTGCATTGTCAGCATTCCATCCATCATTTGTTTGCTGTAACACTTTTCGCCCTAAGTGGGATGGGTATGCCCAGACGTGGGTCCCTTGCTCATTGTGCCACTGGATTCAAGCTAGCCTGGCTGAAGAAGGGTGACCTACCCTGAAACCGGTCCCAGGATGCTTGTTTCCGGTCCAGGGAGGACCTGGCCATGCAGTTCGGTCTGGACTGTTCCCATGGGGCACAGGGTCAAGACTGATTTGCATATGGCTGGGTCCAAACTGGGGTGGCGTAGTGGGCAAGAGAACGATGGATTTAACCCAGATCTTTTGACTGGGGGAGAATGTTTGCATTGTCATCATTCCGTCCATCATTTGTTTGCTGTAACCAGTTATTGTCACCGTCACTATCAACACTTAAGTTGCTATCATGCTTCGCTACCCTGAACAGGACATTACTGCAGTGGAGAAGTACAACATCGTCCTGCCTAGTGTCCAGCCTAGCGTGGCAAGGTTGTGGGTGGAAACGGCGAAGAAGAAGAAACTGAAGAGCTGTGAGCGCCGACACACTGGCGCGCAGAAACCGGCACTTCGTGGAAGGCAGGAAACAGCAGGAACATCCAGGATGGACGTCAGCAGCACAGTGGAGATGGACAGGCTGACTGCTCGCTCGTCGCCACTGAAAAGATGTCCGGAGTCGGATGTTCAGGTAGGACAAATCTTTGACTGTCAGCCATCCACCTCAAGCAGCAACTGCCGCCCGCAGAATCCCCTGTCTCCAACATTCCCATTCCAGACCCCGCAGCCTGAGACAGCGGTTAAAAGGGGCCTAGCACCATGTTCTCGACCTCCGACAACACCTTCATGGAGGAGGTGTATAAGAATGTCTCTAAAATTTTGGAGACACAGTTACAGCTAATAAAGAAGCGACTTGAGAAGATTGAGGTCCTTCTAACTGCATGTTCGAGTTCGCATGTTGGTAACACGCAAACACACACCTCAACAGTCACTGGGGACACCAGCGATGGAGAGGCATCCAAAATTACACCTCATGTCAGACCCTCACAACGCCTAGGTGGTACAGCCCTGAATGGGGGGCTATCCCAAAGCCTCTGAATTTCCAACCCCGGCCCCAACTTCAACCTCTTCACCCCCTTTATCCCCTCCTGTAGTCCCAGGGCTCAGAAGCATTGTTACCAGGGCTCGAATGGATGTTGCTCATGAATTGATTGGCTCCAACATGAGCACTTCACAGGGGGTCTTATGCGACCAAAACGCTCCAGTCACAGAAGGAGGGGGAGGCATGGCCGCGAACAGAGTTCCTAGGATCGAAAAACTAAATCTGCCGCCTGATGATTCATGCCCCTGTGTCATGGTAATGGTGGGGGTACCCCTGTTGCAAGTAAATCAGATGGAATCTTGGGGGGGACTTCGAAACAAGGCTGTCTTGTTAGCTGAGCTTACCCAAGTACTTTGACCGAGCGGATAGCTCTGACATCCTAATGGTGCAAAGAGTAGGCTGGGTGGGGCCTTCAATGAAAAATATAGAAGGGGATTGTGTTGTAGTCAACTTCAGGCACCCCGCCATGGTGAGGAAGATATTGAAAGTCCATTCATTGTAAATCTCCCAAAAATCAAAGATTGACACACTCCCCATGGGGTATTTCTACACATCCACCACACAAGGGCCTCATTACTATCCGAATCACCATATTCAGCAGGCTGGATGGAGTCTGCAGTGACCAAATAGATTCTCTCCCCTATCGGACTGCAATGAGGCGGATTGACTGGTTCATGTGAATCCTGGAGAATGCTTTTTGCCTGTCTCGGAGGGAATGTCTGTTATTCGCAGATTGTGGAACAGGCCCCTCGTGGCGACAGAGGGAGAATCAGTTTCCTGTACGGAGGGTGACCTTGATAGCGTTGGTATCCAGAATGAAGGTTATTGCGCAGCTTATGCTTCACTTAGTTTCTCCTGCCCAGTCTATGAACACTCTGCCCCAGCTCTTACTGTTCATACTCCACCTGCCAAGTCTTTTGGGCTGAAAATATTAAGTTGGAACATTGCGGGCCTTCGTGCCAAGTTATTTATGCCTGATTGGCAAAAGTTTGTATGTATGACATTGTTTTTCTGCAGGAGACCTGGGAAACCAATTCGATAGATTTCGATGGTTTCATGTGTTTTACCCTTCCTTCTACCCCATCTCGCTCTGGCAGAGCCTCTGGGGGTCTGGCTGTATGGATTAATCTTTTGATAGGTGGCCGCGCTGAGTCTGTAAGCACCCTAGGCTCTGATTTTCAAGCTGTTGCTTTTAAGGGTGCTCTGACGCTATTTTTGATTATTTTTCATAACAATGATTTTGTGAATGTACCCAATCCAAAGTTTCTCATATATCTCTGCATTAGTGGCGGTCCAATCTCAACAAGGCAGCAGTTTTATCTTTGTTTAGGGGGTGATTTTCAAGCTAGGTTGCCACACCAGGGGCCAGGAGGTGTTTTAGATGCCGCCAGTCAACCCAGTGAACGGAGAAAAGAATTGCTAGCTTTAATTGCATCTGCCGAAATGTATAATGTTATGTAGGAGGCAGGTAAAGTCACTCCGGCTCTGTCAACCTTTAGAGTCGGGAACAATCCCTCAATTATAGACTGTATCTTTATTTCTCATAATTTGAGGGAAATGCTGCTGGATGGTGCAATTGTTCCTACTGACTATGGGGATCACAATCCAATCAAAATAACACTGAAGGCACCATATAGGGAGACTTACTAAGAGATGCGAGCCCTGGGAAACTTACCTGCATCTCCTGACAACCTCAGGTAATGCTGGAAGCTGCCAGTTCCATCTAAGTTTCTCAATGGGCTAGTAGCTGCAAACCTGCTGATGGTTTTGGACTGCCTACCAGAAAACGGTACTGATGAAGCAATTGTAATCTCCTTCGTTGCTCTCTGTGAGAGGATAAGTCTCTCTCTCTCTCTCTAAACCTATCAGACCAGTCTGGGTGCCCTCAATAGTTTGATCACAGCTGTTCATGGGCAAACCGACTCTTTAAAAACACTGCCCCGTGAGCGTAACTTAGTGGGCACTCAGCGCAAAGCCTATAAATTAACTATAAATAGGAGGAGGAAAGAAGTCCTCTCCCAGCAGTGGTCCCTCCTAAGTGACACTGCCCGCACAAAGGATAGCAAGTCATTCTGGAAGACTGTCTCTTGTATGCGTTCCCTAGATCAAGGTGGATCAGGAGTTAGTTGTCACATAAATGGGGAGGACTAAGTGGCACACTTTGGAAAAATGTATTCTGATGCAAGTTCGGTTGGTTTGCAGCTATGACCTGGGGAGGCTCCATCATTCCCATCCATTTCTTTACAGGAAGTGAAGACCGCCATCAAGGAGAGTGTGGGAGGGAAAGCACCTGGGCCTGAGGGTGTCCCGATTGACATTATTAAGTGTAACATGGATCTTTGGGCCCCACTTTTGACAAACTATTATAACAGCCTGAACAGGTCACTGATCCCCCCTGCTCCTGAGCTTCCTAAAAGTCCCGATCTTCAAAAAGGGCAACAGGGCTGAGCCTAAATGTTACCACCCGATTTCCCTGTTAGCTATACCAGCCAAAAAATTAGGCAGAGTCCTGTATAACAGAGTAGTAGATTGGGTCACTTAAAATGATGTGTTAAATAAATGCCAATATCGATTTCGTAGTGGTATAGGGACAATTGATCAATACCTCAACTTATACCTGATCATTGGAAAATATTTGGTGGCCAAGCAGTCTGCACTGTATCTAGCTTTTATGGATCTGACAATGGTCTTTGATTGTGTTAATCTGGCTAAGATGTGGCAATCTCTCATTAATCTGCAAATGTATCCATCCCTAGTTCACTTGTTGGTCTCCTTGCATACGAACACTAAGGCCTGAGTCAGGTTTGGGAACAAAGGAGAAGCCACTGATGAATTTAGTATCGGTTGAGGTGTTCGCCAGGGCCTGCGTTTTAGCCCCACTTCTTTTAGTTTTGTACATAAATGATCTTAGTAAGGAGCTTAGTAAGTGCACCCCAGACGTGCCCATGGTGAATTATTGTAACAGCGTTATTGTATGTGGATGACGTGGTGCTAATTGCCTGCACCCCTAAAGCCTTGCGTCATCTAGTGCACTCCTTTGTCAATTTTATGGCCAATCTGGATTTATCAACTAATTTTACTAAGTCTTTTATAATGACTTGTGGCCCAAAGCGCATGCAACCCTTAACTATTACCTGGGGGTCACTTTGAGCTCATCTGGGACAAGGTCTGCGCATATTACACAAAGTAGGACCGGGTTTTACAGGGCTGTTGGCTCACTGCTAAGTCCCCCATCACCTAAGGGCAAGAGGGTTCTCACACCCCTCTTGCAAATATACTCGGCACAATGCGTTCCTATAGCAACTTATGGGGCAGGCATATGGGGCCTGGGTGACTCGGCTACCCCCCAAAGGCAGGAAAATCGATTTTGCCCCGGTGTCAACCCCCACCTTCATTTGCCACAATGAACTTGGCTTAGACTTTGAACGACTTTATCCATAGCCTGCCAGTCCTCTTGTGGCTTTCTGTCTGGAGCTCAGAAGAAGCTAAATTAACTAGAGCGATAGTTTTAGACTGCTTGGCTTGCGATAGGAGTCTTTCGATCCCCTGGCTAGCGTATGTCAAAAAATCTCTGGAAGCCATTGGATTGGCTGATATGTTTTTAGATAGAACGCCGTGGGCAGCCTCTGTGAGAATGCAAGTGCAAGTCTTGCTGCTAGAACAAGCCAAAGAGAGGATGAGGGCTGAAAGACAAAAATCAAGTGTTAAGCATTACTTGTATCTTAATCCCAGGGCTGTCTCTACCAGCTACCTGCAGAACACTAAAAAGAGGTGGGATAGTCTTTCATTGTTCAGCTTCCGGGCTGGTATTTGGAAATATTTGCTTTGTTTTCTGACTGGACACCAACCCCAGCTCAACTCAAGAGAATGCCCATGTACTAAGTTGCATAAACAAACTATGGTACATAATTCCTCATACCATTTTTGAAGTTTAGGAATCTACGGCCTTGTATGCAGGCATATCATTTTTTATTGGCATTACCAGATGACGAAACATGTGCTTACGCGATTCTGCTTCTTAAAGCCGCAGTCCGCTCCGGGAGGTCAATGATTTTAGATTAATATCAGGACATCGATGATTCAGTACTTGACTCTGTTTAATTTCGGTTTTATTCATCCTAGCCCGTTTTTATCCTGATTGTTGGCCATTAATATCCCAAACCTGATTATTTTACGTATTTTACTTGTATGTTTTAATAACTTGTATTTTATTGCTATTTTTGCGCGTCTTGCGCGCTTTTATGGCTGTTCACAGCCGAATGAAGAGAATTCTGATTCAGTCAGACGCCCAGAGCTCGTGAGCTTTGCCGTACAGCACATCTCCAATTTCTCACTATTCAGTTAGAAACAGTTGTTAACCACCCAGTCTGCAATTCTCCTCATACAGTGCACAAATTGGTCTTTCACCATGTCCGAGTCCAGACCAAAAGAAAAGAGCAGTTGTGTCGTCTGCATATGACACTATCTCCACACCGCAAGATCTCGCAATTTGTGCCAGAGGTGCTACATAGATATTGAATAGGGTTGGACTTGGGCATGAATCCTGGGTTACCCCTTGTTTGTAAGCATCTTTCTTGATTTAAACAGACCCAAACAGACATGTTGGGTATGGTTGTCAAGAAAATCCCTAAGCCAGAGTAGTGCTCTGCCATGAATACCTTCTTCATGTAGGCTATGGATAAGGGTGTAACGGGAGACTGTGTCGAACGCTGCAGACAGATCCAGTAATAGTAACATAGGCCGGGTTCCTGCGTCTAGAGAGAGGCGAATCTTATCAGTGACTGCCAACAGTGCCATCTTAGTACTATGCATTGTTCTTAAACTTGATTGTGAGGGGACTAAGATCTTGTGTTTTTCTAGAAAGAATGTTATTTGTTTTTTTTAATGTCTTTTTAGAATTTTTACGAGCAGAGGTAGTAGTGAGATGGGTCTGTAATTGGCAAGAACTTCAGGATTGGCAGAGGGCTTTTAAAGAAGTGGAGATGCTTGGGCACACTTCCAGTCAGATGGCACTTTAGCAGAAGTTAGGCAAAGATTGAACAGCGTTTTTACTGATGGGCCCAGGCAGTTGCCTAGACTTGTCGTTATCGTAGGTGGACAGGGATCTAAGGAGGTCCTGATTTGGCAAGGGTTAGTAGAATCTTCTGCACCTGCTCCTCAGAGCAAAGTTCAAAGACCTCCATTACAGCCTTGGCATCTGGATGAGATTGATTCAAGTCCAGTACTGTATCTGATTGTTCTAAATCAGCAGGAAAGCTCTTATAGATGGTGTTAATTTATTTCTGGTGACTTTTTTCCTCTCTTGTTCTGAATAGGCCCTTAACTTCCCTTCAGTCTTTCATAAGCCTTTATGACTATACAAAAAAGTCCATATGTACAAGACCAACAACATTTACAAATAAACAATTCATTCCTTTTGAAAGAATGAATTGTTTATTTGTAAATATTTTTCTCTTCCAGGGGATCCTCATCAATAGTCATAAGCACTGAATATTCCCGCCCATGTGCGGGGCCCCGGAAATAATAAAAATTATATATGATAAACATATATATATACAGCTCTATATATATAAAAACATATATCATTTTTTCTAGTATCAATGCAGCTCTCATATAGGAGGCTAAACAATGAAATAAAACACATAAATTGCTTTTGCAAATATACATAATAGATGTATAAAAACACATGAGGGCAAGAAGTACTTGAACTCTGTTTTTAATGAGTAAATCTCATGAGTAAACTGCAAAAGAAAAACAGGCATTGTTAGCCTACAGGCTGCATTGTAAACCAACATAGAAAATGAAAGCAATCTTTCATAAAAACTGGCACCGTGCCTTTAAGGCAGCCATGACCCCTAGCTTCCCATCATGCCTCAGGGGTGACAGTTAGGTCAGTTGTTCTTTCCGGCTCCTTCTGTCAGGACCCTGGAATCTCAGCTCTCTTTTTTTTTTTTTTTGACTTTTCTGTCAAAAATACCTAGTTTTTTCTACTTCACTCGACGTCTTTTGATAATAGAGTGAGGATTAAACCATTTTTTTGTGTGGCAGAAAGTGATATTTTCTGTCAAAAATGCCTTCTTTGTTTGATCCTTGCTCTGCCTGTGTCAAAAAGGCCAAGTCAGACACACATGACGTGTGCATCCTCTGCCTACCGGATTCTCACTCTCCTGCCAATACTGCAGGAAGCTATCCAATAGAACCATCAAGGACAGAGAGAGAATCCGTCTTTATGGCCTCTCAGAAAGAGGTAGGTCTCCTGTAAGAACAAAGAAGAGGGCGCGTTCGACGTCGAGCAAGGTCCCGATATGTTCCCCTTCGGCGTCGGGCTCGACGTCGAAGGTACCGGCGGCGGAGTCATCGTCGAGGGCCTTGGTGCAGGAGCGCCATTCTTCAACTTCAAAAGCTAAGTCTCCTTTGGCATTGCAACAGCGTCCGGCGTCGAGACAAGATCCTCCTCCGCCGTCGACTCGACGATCGACGTCAAGACACAGATCAACGCCGAAACGTAAGTCATCATCTTCGACGTTGAGGCCGATGTCTCCGTTGTCGTCTCAGTGCAGATCAACGTCGAAGCAGAGGTCGTCTGATGTCCAATCGTCGAGGCCGAGGCCTCCGTCGACGCCAGCAACACACTCTACGTCGAGACAGCAGTCTCCGTCGGGGTCACAACTGAAGTCGAGACACAGTCCTCCGTCGAAGGAAAGGCGCTCGACGTCGAGGATGGATACTCCGTCGAAGCGAGGACGATCGACGTCGAGGCACGACTCTTCGTCGAGGCGGCGCTCGGCGGCGAGGCACAGCCCTCCGTCGAAGCGAAGAAGATCGACGTCGAGACGCAGGTCTCCGTCGGCGCGGCGCTCAGCGTCGCAGCAGCATACTCCGTCAAAGCAAAGAAGATCGACGTCGAGACGCAGGTCTCCTTCGAGGCAGTCGGCGTCGAGACGCATGTCTTCGCCGGGACCAAGAAGATCTACGTCGAGACAGAAATCTCCGTCACAGACGACGTCGAGGCAGAGGTCTCCGTCGGTGTCAGTCCCTGGAAGTCTCTCTCCGTCTCCTTCATCGACGTCGAGAGCAGGCTCCCACCATTCCATCGCCAGGTCTGGTTCTCCAGAGGTGATTTTTTCGCCCTCAAGTAGCCAGGACTCTCCGTCTGGTCATCAACGTCCAGTGGAAAAGGCTCATCAGGAAGGACGGAAGTCTCCACGTCGTTCTCCTGTTAGAGCGGAGAAGTCTCCATCCATTCACCTCTCTCCCAGATGGAGGCGTCCATTACACCACTGGGCGGATCATACACAGGCAGGTGTTAGACGGGATCCCAGTCCTGCTCACAGGTCCCCTCTGGCTCGCCTGGCACAAGATGCGGATCTTTCTCCACCAAGAGGAAGAGCTCGTGCTCGCTCTCCTGCACCAACATCCAGAAGGAGATCAAGATCACGCAGCAGGAGGAGAAGACGCAGGTCTCCAACGCCTTCCAACTCTTCAACGTACTCCTCAAAAAGAGACTACTCGCCCACCATTACTGACAGTCCACCGTCGAGGATCTTTCCGGTGGACGATGTAAGCACATTCCAGGGGGTGCTTTCCAGGGGGGCTGCCAAACTGAACATTCCTATGCCTGTTCAGCAGAGTACTACTTTGGTTATTTTCGAAACTTTGAACCAGAAGACATCCTCTCGCCCGTTACTCCCATTGGTACCGGGACTTCTGAAACCGGTTATGGACATCTTTCTTACGCCGGCTACTCTCAAGACGGCACCGGCGAGAATTCTGAAGAAGTATCGTCCTCCGGAGGAAGATCCCTCCTTCTTGAAGTCAGATCCTAAACCGGACTCTGTAATTGTGGCGGCTGCCAGAAAGACCCACTCAGTGGCCTCCTCGTCCACAGTACCTCCGGACAAGGAGTGCAAGACACAAGACTCATGGGGGAGAAAAGTATGTGGCACTTCTGCATCCATGCTTAAAGTCTCCAGTGCATCAGCTCTTTTGGGGCATTACGATAGAGCTTTATGGGATTCGCTACAACGTTTTACAGATAAACTGCCCAAGGAAGACCGTAAGGACTTCGAAGAAATTTTACAGGAGGGCAGCCTGGTAGCGAACCAAGTAATTAGTGCTGCGGCGGATGGAGCTACACTTTCAGCACACTCCTACGCCCACGGAATTTCTGCCAGAAGATCTTCATGGCTTCGTCTGACAGCATTGAAGCCAGAGGCGCAGTCCCGTATTCTCAACCTGCCATTTTCCGGGTCATCGTTGTTTGGCTCGCACACAGATGAAGAGATGGCACGGATGAAGACCGAGCTAGATACCCTGAAGGCGGTGGGGCTGGAGAAGAAAAAAGATTTTTGTCGCCGCTACCGCAATACTGATCGCCGCTCCTTCCAACAGAGGGTTCAAACCCCTCATTGGCAAAAGATCCAAAACCAACAGTCAGCAGAAATCGCAGTTTCAAAGCTGGCGATCCAACAGGGGAAGAGGAGGGAACCGTCAGTCCTCTACTTCAACGAAAGTTCCATCCAAGCAATGAGTGCCCGCTTCCTCCAGTACCGTTCACCACTCCAGTAGGAGGAAGTGTTGCGAATCATCTGCAAGAGTGGCGAGCCATCACCAAGGATCAGTGGGTGTTGGCTACGCTGCAGAATGGGTACTCTCTACGTTTCCGACGTCGTCCTTCCTCGATCCCTCCGGTACCATCATCATGCTGCCAGATCAACATGCTGCAGAGGGAAGTGGGAATACTTCTCCAAAAATCAGCCATAGAGAAGGTTCCACGGTCACAAAGAGGTCGAGGAGTTTATTCCAGATACTTCCTGGTAAAGAAAAAAGGTCAAAAGTCGGAATACAGGCCCATTCTGGATCTGCGAACACTCAAGTCCATCAAACGAGAAAAATTTCGCATGTTGGCTCTCCACCAAATATATCCTCACCTCCGCAAAGGGGATTGGATGTGTTCGATGGATCTGCAAGATGCTTATTTTCATATACCGATAAATCAGCATCACCGGCAATATCTACGATTCATAGTCGGAACATCCCACTATCAGTTCAAAGTGCTGCCCTTCGGGCTGAAGTCAGCTCCCCGGGTATTCACGAAGTGCATGGCAGTAGTGGCAGCTGCTCTGCGACGCAGAGGCATCTTCGTCTACCCTTATCTGGACGATTGGTTGCTAAAAGGTCCCTCTCCACAAAGTGTGATGAACCACTTCCAGCAGTGCCTAGGGTTTTGTAAAAAACTGGGCCTACACGTGAACTTCGAAAAATCGACGCAGCAACCCACTCAAACAATCCACTACCTGGGGGCGCTGATAGACTCCGAGCGAGGACAAGTGTTTCCTTCGGAGGAGAGACAATTATCCATCATTCAGAAAGGCAGACAGATTTTACAAACAAGATCTAGAAGACAAATGGGATCAACTGTCTTCTCGCTGGGAAGACAAAATGTGTCTATCACGCGCAGCCAGAGCATCCATCCCGTGGTGGATGAAGAAAGACAACCTGAGGGTAGGAGTACCGTTCCATCAAGCTCCTCCTTCTCAGACTCTGATCACAGACGCCTCCATGGAAGGATGGGGAGCCCACATGGGGTCTCTCCAGACGCAAGGCCTATGGTCCTCAAAGGAGCAGTTGTACCACATAAACATGCTGGAGTTAAGGGCTGTTCATCTGGCTCTCAGGGCTTTCCTCCCTTCGATTCAGGCGAGTTCCATCCTAGTACAGACGGACAATACCACTACCATGTACTACCTGAACAAACAGGGAGGAACTCGCTCGAGGACTCTCTTTGGAGGCACAGACCCTTTGGCACTGGCTTCTGGCGAGGAATCTATCCATCACAGCGGTTCACCTGCCGGGAGAGCAGAATTCTCAGGCAGATGCCCTCAGCCGTCACTTCGAGGAACAGCAGGACTGGGTCCTCAATGACGAGGTGGTCGACGACATCTTCCGAGCTTGGGGTCGTCCGAGAATAGACCTGTTCACGGACGAAGAAAACACAAAATGCCAAGACTTCACCTCCAGGTACTACCGACCAGGATCGAAGGGGAATGCCCTTTTGATCAGCTGGTCAAGGGCATTTGTGTACGCCTTTCCACCCCTGCCTCTCATCCCGAAGGTGGTGACCAAGCTATCTCACTCAGACACCACAATGATACTGATTGCTCCGGACTGGCCGAGACAGTGGTGGTACCCGGACCTTCTACATCTGTCAGTCTGCCCACACAAGAGGCTGCCGTGCAGACCGGACCTGCTATCCAAGATGAACGGGAGGATTCATCACCCCAACCTTCCGTCACTGAGCTTAACAGCATGGCTCCTGAGGTCCTCCAGTATGGGCATTTAGGTCTGCCACAGGACTGCATGACCATATTGAAAGAGGCAAGGAGACCTTCTACAAGACATTCTTATGCCTGCAAATGGAAACGTTTTTACATTTGGTGTATGCAAATAATTGTAATCCTACCAAGGGGCAGGAGGAGGTAGTTTTGCCTTATCTGCTTCACCTAGCCAGAGCAGGTTTGAAATTCTCATCCATTAAGGTACACCTGGCTGCCATTACGGCGTACAGGCGTTCTCCTTCTCAGCCCTCGTTTTTTCAGCTACAGGTGGTGAAGGATTTCCTGCAGGGTCTCAAGAAGGTCTACCCTCCGGTCCGACCTCCTTCACCTCCTTGGGAGTTGAACTTGGTACTGTCAAAATTGATGGGTCCACCCTTTGAGCCTATCCACAAAGCAACCTTACAGCACCTTACGTGGAAGGTAGCTTTCTTGGTAGCTATCACCTCAGCTCGTAGGGTGAGTGAGATACAGGCCCTATGTTCTAAAGAGCCCTACTTGGTTTTTCATCTCAATAGGGTAGTCCTCAGGACTCATCCTTCCTTCCTTCCGAAGGTGGTGTCTGATTTTCATGTAAATCAATCTATTTCTCTTCCAACCTTTTTTCCCAATCCCTCCACTCCAGCTGAGAGGGCTCTACATTCGTTAGACCTTAAAAGGGTTTTGAAGTTTTATCTGGACAGGTCGAAGCCATTGAGGAAGTCTGATCAACTATTTGTTAATTATGGTTCGATCAGAACAGGTTTCCCAGCATCAAAGCGGTCCATCTCCAGATGGATAGTCTCATGCATCAAATTGGCTTACCAGTTGGCACAGAAGCCTCTTTGGTCCGCTCCCAAAGCTCATTCCGCGAGAGGAAAAGCAGCTACGACTGCTTTCCTCAATAATGTACCGCTCTCTGAGATCTGCAAAGCAGCCACTTGGAGATCAGTGCATACATTTACAAGGCATTACTGTCTCGACTCGGATACTAGAGCGGACACTCAAATAGGTCAAGCCTCCTTGAGGAATCTGTTCAACAGCTGACTTTTCGGTTGTTGTTAACAAGGTCACTGCGTTTCTCATTTGCCTGCAGGTGGATGTTGGGCTTGCTATTCTATTCAGTGCTTATGACTATTGATGAGGATCCCCTGGAAGAGAAGGATAAGTTACTTACCTGTAATCCTAGTTCTCTTCCAGGGGTATCCTCATCAAAGTCATAAGCAACCCACCCACCTCCCCAGGCAAATGAGATTATTTCATTGTTAAATATTACCTGGGTGCCCTGATCTTCAGGGTTACGCAAAGAGCAACTGACCTAACTGTCACCCCTGAGGCATGATGGGAAGCTAGGGGTCATGGCTGCCTTAAAGGCACGGTGCCAGTTTTTATGAAAGATTGCTTTCATTTTCTATGTTGGTTCACAATGCAGCCTGTAGGCTAACAATGCCTGCTTTTCTTTTGCAGTTTACTCATGAGATTTACTCATTAAAAACAGAGTTCAAGTACTTCTTGCCCTCATGTGTTTTTATACATCTATTATGTATATTTGCAAAAGCAATTTGTGTTTTATTTCATTGTTTAGCCTCCTATATGAGAGCTGCATTGATACTAGAAAAAATTATATGTTTTTATATATATATAGAGCTGTATATATGTAACCAAAAACGCCCAGAAGCTTGAGGCCGCACACAGCTGCAGGTGAGTTACAAACTCCATTTGAACCAAGCAGGCAGCTTAACATCCCTTTGAAGTCCATGGCCTGACGCGTTTCGATGCCGCTGTTTGCATCTCCTCAGAGGCCGTGTCAGCGGAGGTGATTTATGGCTGCCGCATTTCCCCTGCGTGTTTGTGGTTAGTGAGCTATCAGTGCTCCTCCCTTGGTGGAAGTTCATTTTCAAATGCACGCTGGGATATGAGGTCTCATTTTGCCAAATAACGCCCTCTGGTGGGTTACCTCCGCTGCAGCTAATTATGGACGATTATTCTCGGCCCTCCATTGAGCCTTGGATGATACTCTGCCGGCTTCATTAAAGGTACCCTGCAGCTTCGGAAAGAGGAATCTTCCTCTCCCTAGTCCCGTTGGTTGCGGGCAGTGCGATCCCTCTGCGGCCTGGAACCGCCGCATAATATGTAACCAAAAACGCCCAGAAGCTTGAGGCCGCACACAGCTGCAGTTGAGTTACAAACTCCATTTGAACCAAGCAGGCAGCTTAACATCCCTTTGAAGTCCATGGCCTGACGCGTTTCGATGCTGCTGTTTGCTGTATATATATATATATATATATATATGTATATATATGTTTATCATATATATTTTTTATTATTTCCGGGGTCCCCGCACATGGGCGGGAATATTCAGTGCTTATGACTTTGATGAGGATACCCCTGGAAGAGAACTAGGATTACAGGTAAGTAACTTATCCGTCTTGTACACATGGAAAGAAAAACGATATATGGTTGCTATAACAAATACATTTAATTGAGTTATATGATTAGGTCACATGACCAATAGGTAGTCTATTGTGACTAAACATTATTGGTTCACAATTTATCCCCATTTTCGACGCCTTCTGCTTTTGTTCACAAGCAATTCCATCAGCAACAACAGAAATAAACCTACCAACCAATTACTTTGAGGTGGGTAGCAGACGTCTACGGCTGGACAAAAACCACCTGCTAAAAACTGAAATTTCTCTTTCCCCTCTTCCATTTTCCAGTCCAGTAGTAGGATATAGAATCAGCAATCACCTGGAAGAGTGGAAAAGCATAACAGAAAACAAACGGATGCTAAATATTATGCAAAATGACTATTAATTGAGGTCAGATATTCTCCTCTAGCCATATTACTGAAGAAGTCTTCCCAGTATCTCTATGATATACTTCAACATGAAGGGTTCCTTATTCTTAAAACGTAAAGGGAAATTGTTTCAGTTGCTTTCTCTTGTGAAAGAAATGGCTGAAACAGGAGTTCAGACACATTCTCGACTTAGTGACAAATTGGCCTGCTCCAAGAACTTTCTTAAAGTGCATGGCTGTCGTAGCAGCACACGTTAGAAAGACAAGGATTTTTGTATACACCAAATTGGATGGCTGACTTATAAAAGCCTCCACATCTCAAGAAACTCAACCTCATTACCATAATACAACAATCCTCCAACAGTTGGAACTCAGAGTAAATACGTTGACATCAGCATTGATTCCAGTTCAGTCAATTCAGTGCCTACGAGCAGTTCTGGTTACTCAGTTGACTTAAGCGTAACCTTTGGAAAGAAGCCTACGTTCTGTCAGTCTGAAGTGTCACCATAGTCTAAAGACAGTAGGACTGACAGCCCATCCGATTTCATCTTTGCTCGAATTCATGACGTCTTGCCATCTACCTTATCCTACATGCCCATCATATGATGAGGCAGTGTCTGGAAGATCGGTAGTGCTAGTATTCAGGTATTTTGGAAGATATACTGACAAAAGCTGCAATTCAATCCATTCCAAAGTGTTGCTGTTCTGAGAATCCCCTGAAGGAATTGCCTCTAAACCAGGATATCCCAATCCAGATAATATCGACAAAAGCCTATCTTCTCGGGAGTCCACATGCGTCTCCTTCAAGCACAAGGAACATGGTTGGAGAACGAGTGATCTAGTATCATTAACCTCCTGGAGTGAAAGGCAGTTTGCTTAGCTCTAAAATCGTTCCTACCGGCCATCAAGACAAACTCTTTACTAGTGCAGAAGGACAATATTGCTATTGCATTAGCTGAATAAATAGGGTGTTAACTCTATCATGGGATCTGTGTCTTCAAACACATACATTTCAGTGATAACTCATTGCCAGCAAACCACAGATCACTGCAGTTCAAACTGCAGAAGCATACACTCCACAGACTTTTTCAAGAAAACCACAAATGGATTTGAAATAACTCATTTCTTAATGTATTTTGTGAATGGGAGTTTCTGCAAATGGGTCTCTTCGCAGTTGTGGAAAACAAAATGTCCAGATTACGTTTCCAGCCTTTACCAACCACACATAATGGGAATGCTCTTTTGTTAGATTTGTCAAGAAATGTTTTGTATGCTTCTCCTCGATCCCTAATTCCATTGGTCATCCTCAGTCTGACACGTGCCAAGACTTGAATGGTACTGATTGCTTGCGAGTGGCCTTGTCAGTGGTGGTTGAAAGATCTTCATCTCCCACACAAGATGCTGCCGTGCAGACATGATCTCCTGTTCAAGCTAGGGGTTCAGATCATCTGTCTCGGACTACCATCATTGAACTTGGAAGCCTGGCTTGTGAGTCCTTGTAATATGGTTACCTGAATCCTCGACAGTATTAGAAGTACATTCTAAAGAAGGCAAGATGCCTGGACCACTGGAATTATTTGATTGTGCAGTCGTAGCGATTTTCAAATAAAAATAGATTTGCAGCATGTACCACATAATTCATTATCTGATGCCTAATCTGCAGACTTTAACGAAAAAAATTGATTCTAGCGCAAAACGGTTCAAAAGTTACTAAAAACTCAGCGACACGTGTTGCAGCACAAAGGAAGGCTCTTTAAAAAAGTTCACTGGTCACCATTCAGTTGCTTATTTCTGTATGTGGGTGGTAAAAGTAGGTGCAACCAATGCCCAGAAAGTGTTAACAATTGTAAAAATGACTAAATAATGAAGTTATATTATCACAATGTACCACATTATGCTGCATAAGTTGCCTTTTCTTTCTGCATAATTTACTCAACCCTGCCGTATAGTTCCAATGGCCACTGTGCTGGACGTTCATTTGCGAGAACTTCCTACATATTAAATGTAAGAGGGTCTGTTTTCTAAAGGTAATTAAAAACATATGGAAGTATTTCTTCTTCCTGCCATCTTGTTGGGACAGTTTGTCAAAAGCTGGGCTGCAGCAAACTAAGGTACAGCTTGAAGCTATTACTGATTATATAAAATGTTTTTCAGACCTTTTTTCCAGCGTTCCAGTGATAAAGATTATCTAGAGGGGATTAAAGTTCTGCCACCAATTAGGAGATCCTGTCCTCCATTGGAACGTGATATCGTTTTCTCAAAGCAGTTGCGCCCTCATTTTGATCCCAGTTTGATGCAAAAGTTGTCAGCCTCCCATGTCTATCAAAGTATTTCTCTTTAAACTTTTTTCAAGAGTCTCCAACAGAGAGAACCTGGCATTCCTTTGTTGTAAAAATAGTTCTTCATTTCTACATAGATAAAACTAAGCTTATTAGACAATCTGACCATCTTTGTCAGTTAAGGGCCCATTAAATTTGGTTTAGTCACTTCAAAACGTTCCGTTTCTAGATGGAATTTACTTGAATTTTGTTATCTAATCTCAGTGCTAGCAAAACATTGTCTGCTAAGCCTAGAACCCATTTCACTTGTGGTATATTACTAAGGAATGATCACATTTATGATATATGTAAAGCGGTCACTTGAACATATGTCCTATTATAAGGCATTGTCTTGATTGAACTGTAGGTCTGATGCCCAACAAGGCCAATCTTCCTTCTAAGAGTATTTTTTGTTTTACTGTGTTTTTTTCTCTTCTCTTATAAGGGATAGACTTGCCATTCTGTTCAGTGCTCATTGCTATTAATGGAGATTTTATGGAGGTTTGTATGATGGAACAACTACCACTTGAACAATTACAGTCTAAACAATGACTCCTTAACCACTACTTAGTCTAAACCACTAAAGTTTTAACAACTATTTTTTACAACTACTATGCCTTTACCACGATTGCCTTTACGCCATTAATGTATCTATTTTACAGGTAAGTATAAACATATATATATATATATTCACTGAAAAAACCATAGGTTTTAGGGACAGTTATAGTTAGTTGGACATTGCACTCGTACAAAACCCGTGAAATTCCCCCGTTATAGTTAGTTCAGCTAACTATAACTCGCGCCCCCGCAATGCACTGCTGATGTCACATATTACATCACTCATGACATGGTCAGTGACATCATTACACCATTTAAAAAAAAAAGGTCGCTTTCTGAACCAAGCGCTACCTTTTTGCCAAATTTGGTGTAATTCCGTTCAGCAGTTCGGGCTGTAGCCGTGGCAAAAATTTCCTATGGGAATTAACATGGAGAAAAGACGTTTTGGGACCCCCCTTTTTTCTCGGCCCCCGCTTGATGAATCACCCCGAAACTTTCAAGACAGGAGCGGACCGGAGCGCCCCACTAGTTTTGAAAATTTCTCGATGATTCGTCAAACGACGCCAAAGTTCTTGGGAATAGAATGTTACGGATTTCCTATGGATAATAGGTCCTAACTATCTACTGGCGACTGGAGACAGAAAGAGAACGAGAAGCGGCGGCAGATGCATTATTCGAGAATCTGCCGAAAATATCTGCAAGCGCAAGAAACTTGCAAAGCAATGTGGTGGAAGCAGACAAAGATGTTAAAGCATTGCTAAGAACGCTAGAAAAGAAAATGAGAAGCGAAACGACGAAGTGGTGGGAACACAAATCATTAACCAAATACGAGGAGGCAGGGCGTATCCCGCGAGGTCTCAGGATTTTATTGGCACCAAGCTTTGAGGAACCAAATCCTGAAATGCTAAAAGAATGGGGAGAAAGTAATCTGGCTGCCTCTATGAATCTTGTCAAAATTTTAATCAAATATGCTGCAATAGATCGACAGTTATTACTTAAAGAAATAGACAACATCAATGAGGAGCTCAACAAAACTGATGTAAAAGATTACATCGCCAAAACTCGCTTGGAAATCACTGAAAGGCTTAAAAAACATGAGGAAAAAATTAAAAAACGAAAGGTACATAAATTTGCACGTGATTTAATGGATTACCAGCAAGGGCAAATCTACACTTTTGCTCGTAAATTCAAACATGCTAAAAATTAAGATTTGAAGACAGAAGATTGGATAAAACACCATATCATGCACAAGCTGAATCTAATAAAGGGGATGAAGCATCAGGAACGGATGGGGAGTCTTTAACAAGTGATTCAGATTTGGACAGAGATAATTGTGAAGGCAATATCGATAGGGAGGTATTAAGTTTGGGAGAAGAAATTGATTTTTAGTGGAGGACAGACGACAAACGCTGAGGCCAAGAAATCGGAACAAGCCAACAACAGAACAAAGAGGAATGCCAGGAGAAAAGCAAGGCGCCAGCACCGAAAACATATCTCAAAAGAAAAAACAACATTGGCGCAAAAACAGCGATAGATGAACAAACAATCATCAATCTGTCAGAGGTCACACTATCACAAGCAGAAAAACAGCTGCTGTCCTTAGGACTCAATTTCTGTCCAGAAAGTTCTTTCAACTATTCAAATACAAGAATAGATATTTTTTGCTTCATTAGAAAACTCAAATTGAAAAAGTTTTTCACAATCAAATCAGGTTTGGAAAAACATAAAGAAACTGCGGCAATCGATCATGAGAATACCGAGGATTTGCAGGTCTCTGATGTCCCGGCCTTGCTGGCACTGCAGGATCTGCATAACGAGGTTAATGATCAGCAGGAAACGGTTGATAATTTGGAAATGAGTACCCAAGCCAAGTTACAAAGAATTAAGATCAGCCAAAAAGGTGCAGGGGTAAGTCCATTTAAACCTAAAAGTACCTTTCTTCCCATTATGCCAAAAGACTCTGTAGACATTTTTCATGAATGCGTTATTGGGGATATTAAAAAACTATATGTCCAAGTGAAGAAACAAAAAACGAAAAAAACATTCATGAATCAACAATATGCCCAACTCATGAAGAAACTAGGAGAAAATCACGAAATAATTGTCAACAAATCAGACAAGGGAGGAAATATTGTGTTATGGCCAAGGAAGGCATATATTACACAAGCCAAGAGACAGCTGGACAATAAGGATTGTTACATGAAAACAAATTTAAAGGAATACAATACAGCCAGGGAAGGTTTATCAAAACAACTGTTGCAATACAAAAGGGAAGGTCTAATATCAACAAATGAGTATAAATTCTTGAACATAGAACACCCTGTCATTCCAATCATGTACCTAATTCCCAAAGTACACAAAAATATTCGACCAGTACCAGGGAGACCCATAATCTCGGCTATCAACAGTGCCAGTGACCATATTTCTCAATATGTTGACTTTTTTCTACAAGACTTTGTAAAAAACTTCCAAGCTACGTGAAAGACACAGGAGACTTTCTAAATAAGATCAAGAATATTACTTGGGAGGAGGGTTATTTATTAATTTCTTTGGACATTGAGTCACTGTATACGTGCATAGATCACATGGTTGGGCTAAATGCAGTGAAACATTTCCTCGACACTAGATCTTGTGAGTTTTATGAACATAACAAAATGCTTTTAAATTTGATTTCATGGTGTCTGCACAACAATTTCTTTTTATTTGGAAAAGATACCCTGCGACAATTGAGGGGCATGGCCATGGGATCCTGTTTCTCCCCCAGCTACGCATGTTTGCATGTTGGCTGGTGGGAGGAACAGGTCCTAAGGAAAATCCACCAAGATATTTATGATCAGCATGTAGTATACTGGCTACGGTATATTGATGATGTCTTCATCATTTGGAAGGGAGATGAGGACAGCGCCAAGGAGTTTATCGCTACTTTGAACAAGAATTCTATGAACTTAAATTTTACCTCCCAGATCAGCAACACTACAATAGAATTTTTAGATGTACGTATCTTGGTGGATAATAAGAAACTAACAACTACATTGTTTAGAAAGGCCACAGCTGGGAATAGTACTTTGCACGCCAGCAGCAGTCACCCGAAACATCTTATAGATAGTATTCCCTTTGGGGAAATACTCAGGCTAAAGCGTATTTGCAGTACTAATGATGAATTTGAAAAATGTTTACTCAATACTATGCAGAGGTTGAAAGAAAGAGGTTACAATGATAAGGTGTTGACGCAAGCTCTTAATAAATCACAGGGCAGATCAAGAGAAACTCTCCTACAGAGCAAAAAACAAGCAGGAGATATAGTTGAGATGGAAAACAACCCCAGACTCATTACAACATTCAGTAGGCAAGAAAGAAAAATTAAATCTATCATAAGAAAAAATTGGCCTATAGTGCTAACTGATGGGGTCTTGGGACCCCGGCTCCCCAATCTTCCAACCATTACTTACAGAAAGGCTAAGTCCATGAGGAGCATTCTGGTTAAAAACAGTCCGGAATTGGATACTTCAGGCACATGGTTAAAACCAAGGCAAGGTTTTTTAAATGTTCTTCCTGCCGTGCCTGTAAGTTTGGTATCAATACCACCAAGTACACTACCCCGTTTTCAGATGTTGACATTGTCATTAAAGGGAATTACAGCTGCAGGACGGAGTATGCTGTGTATGTCCTGGCGTGCACCTGTGGTTTGCGTTATGTGGGAAGCACTAAGCTACAGGTGCATGTCAGGATATTACAGCATCTTAGGGCCATAGTGAATAATGATACGTCCTATCCGGTGGCGAGACATTTCAAGAACACACATGATAATGAGCTGAGTTGCCTCACGTATTTTGTGATAAATGCGATTCCACCCTTAGAAGAGGAGGCAATAGGGAAAAGCTTTTAAGACAACTTGAAACTCGCACCATCCTTGAGTTAGACAGCAAGGCTCCATATGGATTAAATACAACGGAAGATATGCACAATTTTCTGTAAATAATAAGCTGGTTGCTCCTCTGTGTTCGTTACAAACACTGTTTCAGATCAATGTGTGCTTTGCATTTTAATTAGGGGTTGAAGATAGAAGAGAAAGAGAGAATAAATTTTTTTTCTTGCTAAACAGAACCCATTTGTATGCAGTACACCTCTTTTTTAAATATATTAAAAAACACTTTTATCCACTTTTTTAGGGTTTTTAATGGGGATTTTTAGCCGCAATTCACTCTGGATATTTAAGCATCAATGGGATTTTTTAGGGTGGTGCTTGTTAAGCATTTAGAATTTTAGTGTATTTTTATTAGTATTAGCACTTTGCATTTTGCACTTTCTGTCACTTGAAGCACTTTATATGTGGACCATTGATTGCAAGTAGGCAAATGCAAATATACTCTTGGACATTCAAACCTTAGAGGATACATTCTTAAGCAAGGCATTAGATGCATGCAACAGTAAAGGCAAGCCACGTCGTGAATCTTAAAGGTATGGCTGACACATTCAGCATTTAGGCTGACATAGCAAGGTCCAAATAGATATAGATTTGGATAATTGCTAGATATTTGAAATAATCCGATTGAGAAATTAAATGAATGTTAAAGGGTTTTTCTAATTATATACTCATATGAGTTGTGACTGATCATAGCAACATTATTTATAATGACAAGTATGCTGTACTTAACTTAATATGTATTCGCATATAATAGAAATTGTTATGTATATATTTCATACATTTGTTTCGTCGGTGAATATTTCAAACACATTCATACTTATATACATTGGAGATATGGGTTTATTTATATGTCTCACAAGTGATAAGTTTCATTATATGTCGGTTTTTTAAACCCGATTTATTCATGCATTTTTCAAGATAAAAATGAATTCCATTTATCTGTTAAGTTTCATTCAACTAAAATGGCTGCAATCCTTAGATTACAAGCTGTAATGTTATCTTTTTAGCCAGCAAACAGAAGAGAAAATATGTCAATAGTATTCATGAAGGTTTCTTCTATATCTATGGTCATGTGACATGGGAAAGTGCACACCCAGCAGTTTAAAAATTGTTATGGCGGAATGGTTCTTGGTGTGTGAACAAGGGCACGGCTGTGCTCGAAACGCGTCACTAAGTGAGGAAATAAATTTTACCTGCCATCGCTATTTGGGTCTGTTTCCCTCTGTTCGCCGCTGCTGTTGCTGCCAGCGCTGCTGTGGAAGTTCGGAGAGTTTTCGGAGGTATATATATATATATATATATATATATATATATATATATATATATATATATATATATATATATATATATATATATATATATATATATATTCATTCCAAATGAACTTTGCTCCCAAAGTGAAGGCGCCACACTCGGTCGTATATTAATCCTTTTATTTGCAGGGAATGCAGAGCCGACAACCTCGCTAGTTCCAGCTTGAAACTTGCCAATAGTCCACAAACGCGTTTCGGGCGTACGTCCGCCCTTTGTCAATGTTCTTGGCTTATAGAGAGATGAAGCAGCAATGTTTTGCATCGCACTCGCGATGGTTCTTTTATAATCCCGCCCCTCATGGGCGCAAATCGTATTGCATTCTGGTTGTGGTGGTTTTACCCCAATTGGTGCCGCAAAGTTCTCTTCATTAAAACTTAAATACCTCAGTGGGTTAGCTGGTAACATGCATGGCCGTGGTTCTGCTAATTTAGATCCATGCAAATCGGAAACGCCGATCCTATTTGCACCATGTCAGTTACGGAGCAGGACCCGCACTGTCAGCGGCGGGGCACCTTCGCGACCAGAGCGGGCCGCCAACATATTCCAAATGAACTTTGCTCCCAAAGTGAAGGTGCCACACTCGGTCGTATATTAATCCTTTTATTTGCAGGGAATGCAGAGCCGACAACCTCGCTAGTTCCAGCTTGAAACTTGCAAACACCTTTTAGCAATCCCACTGTGTGGGATTTAGCAGAGGTAACAGGAGGGATAGTTAGCCCCCAACGTCAACCTTGGGGGCCAACTATCCCTTTTATTACCTGCAGTAAGTCCCACACAGCAGGATTGCGAACTTGTTATATCAGGCCCGCCCCCTCCCTGCACCACTGTGCAAACGCGCCCCCTGGCGCATTGTAAGTTGGGGGATTAAGTCCCCTTGAATCCTGAGGGTCCCTGGGGGCCAACTAGCCCACCAGGTACCTCCAGTAAGCGCCACAGAGCTGCGTTGCAGAGAGGTGTAAAAAGGGGCGTGGTCACAGACCACCTCTCTGCAACGCAGCTCTGTGGACTTAATCCCCCAATTTAGAACACCCCCGGGGGCGCGTTTGCAGAGTGCTGCAGGGAGGGGGCGGGGCCTGCGGCGAGTTGCCGTTTTTAAAATTTTTATTTTCTGGGAGGGGGGCTGCATGGCCCCCCTTCCCTGGGCTACTTTTGGCCCTGGGGAACTCATCCCCCGGGGCCTGAGAATTTTCTTTATATTTAAAAAAAAAAAAGAAACGGGAACGAGGCCGCGTGGCCTCCCTTCCCTGTGCCACTATTGGCCCCAGGGACCCCATCTCCCGGGGCCTGGCCTGGTTGTTTTTTAAAAATTATATTTCCGGGGAGTGGGGCCGCGTGGCTCCCCTCCCCTGGGCCATTTCTGGCCCTGGGGACCCCATCCCCCGGGGCCCGCCCTTTTTTAAATTTTATTTAACGTGGGGGGAGCGCGTGGCCCCCCTTCCGGGCCACTCCTGGCCCCTGGACCCCATCCCCCGAGCCGGCCCTTTGCGTTGGGGACCGTGGGGGGAGCCCCAATGCCCCCACGGTCGAGCCGGCATTGCTTTTGAGCATGGGGAGCTGCTGACATACAGCTCCCCTTGCTCAAAAGCAATCCTGCTTTGGTTTTTCGAAGCGAGAGCAGGTTTCCTGCTCTCGCTTCCAAAAACCAAAGCAGAGTTTGCTATGACAGGGCGGGAGCCGTGCTCCCGCCCTGTCATAGCAAACAGCAATGTCCCGGGGGTAGGCACCCCGGGACATTGCAGGAGCCGGCCCTGGGGGATGGTGGTCCCCAGGGCCATCAAGGGCTCCTGGAGGGGAGCCGCGCGGCCCCCCTCCCTTCATTTTGAAAGCCCCGGGGAGGTGGTGGTCCCCGGGGCTGGGGGTCCGTAACGAACCCCCGAATTTCAATAAAGAGTGCCCCGGGGAGGTGGTGGTCCCCGGGGCGTGTGGGGCGGCTCTTGCCCCCCCACACTTCGTTTTTGTAAAAAAAACAGAGCCCCGGGGAGGTGGTGGTCCCCGGGGCTGCGGGGGTGCCGCGTGCCCCCCGCATACAATTAAAAAAGCCCCGGGGAGGTGGCGGTCCCCGGGGCTGCGGGGGGGCCGCGTGCCCCTGCACATAATTAGCATAGCCCCGGGGAGGTGGCGGTCCCCCGCTATTTCTATTTGGCATTGCCCCCGGGACCTGGCCCACCCGGGAACCTCATTAAAATAAGTTCGGCGGGATTCGCGACCCAAACGCGAATTCTGCCGTTTAAAAAAAAATAATGCTTTTTTTGGCCCTGGGGGTCTTTGTGGGACCCCCTGAGCCAGGCCTAGGGGGTCAGGGTGTTTCTACCCTGCCCTCTTTTCCTCTTTTTGAACCTCTTTTTCACTGTTTTCTTGTGACTCGGTTCTACCGCGTCACAAGATGGCTGCTAACACTTCCTGGTTTGGAGTGTTGGCAGCCAATGAGAGTGAAGCTCGTGCCCGGGAGGGTTCACGAACCCTCCTCGGTGCTCAGATATCGATATTTTTCTTTTTGCTAATATCTCAAGAACTACTGAACGGATTTACACCATTTAACAAAAAGGGCTCTTTCTGAACAAAGAGCTACCTTTTTGCCAAATTTGGTGTAATTCCGTTCAGCAGTTCGGGCTGTAGCTTTGTCTAAAGTTTCCTATGGAAATTTACATGGGGAAAACGTGTTTTGGAACCCCCCTTTTTTCTCGGCCCCCGCTTGACTAATCACCCCGAAACTTTCAAGACAGGAGCTGACCGGAGCGCCCCACTAGTTTTGAAAATTTCGCGAAGATTCGCCAAACGACGCCAAAGTTATTGGGAAAACAAAAAACGCTTTTTGAATAGAAACGAGGTCCTAACTATAACTACCTACTGGCGACCACCAGTAGGTAATTAATTAATATTTATATATATATATATATATGTGTGTGTGTATGTGTAATGGGTTTGTAAGTACCCGTAAAGAACTTAAATTTCGTGGTAAAGGCATGCATGCTAAAGACATACACGTTGTACAATTAATATTGATAAGTATTAACACTATATATATATATATATATATATATATATATATATATATACACACACCCCTATACTTTTAATGTTGTAAATTCCCTTTCCACCCAAAAACCTAAACCCACCCTAAAAAATCCCTTTCCACCCAAAAACCCACCCTAAACCCTAAAAATACCCTTGCAATCCCCAAAATCCATACCTACGCTAAACCATAAAATTACCCTTGCACCCAAAACCCACATCCACCCTAAAATTACCCTTGCCACCCAACAACCCATACCCACCCTTAACACTAAAAATACACTTGCCAACCAAAAACCTATACCCACCCTAAAATTACACTTGAAACCCAAAAACCCATACGCACCTAAAACTCTAAAATTACCCTTGCCACCCAAAAACCCACACCCACCATAAACCCTAAAAATACCCTTGCCACCCAAAAACCCATACTCGCCCTAGTGTGTGTGTGTGTGTGTGTGTGTGTGTGTGTGTGTGTGTGTGTGTGTGTGTGTGTGTGTGTGTGTGTGTGTGTGTGTGTGTGTGTGTGTGTGTGTGTGTGTGTGTGTGTGTGTGTGTGATATATATATATTCATCAAAAAGTATCGCGCAGCACTCTCCAAAGGGTGAATTTTCTGTTTGTTTATTGAGCCATCCTTTCTCCACCTACGCGTTTCAACCAAACTGGTCTTGATCACGGTACATGGCAGTAGTCCCTCAACACTTTTTTTTCATTTTATACCACAATCCCATTTAGCCTATAATGGTGCATTATGGGATAGGTAGTTTGTAACTTGTTATACAACAAATGTTTTAGCATATTTACAAATTCTATTTACACAACACTAATTTTGATTCAAGTGAGTTTGCAAGAGTGTAGATATTTTTTACACATTATAAATCCTGGATCAGTTTTTTTGATTATACTTTTTACGTGAATACCCCTGATCATGTTACCCACTTTTGTTGACATCTTTATCTCTATTTAGACTCAGTGTCTTTTTACTTTAAGTGCCAAACTATGTGGTTATAGTGGGCATAGTTCCCACTTTTTCACCTTATCTAATCTTGGGTATGCGTTCTTATCGGGCTAAGTGCCCAAAGACTCTCCATATAATCAACAACCAATTGTTCTGATACAAGGTATGCGTCCATTTTCCAGTCTAATGTGCTTACATGTATGTGCTGTAAATACAAGAATACGCATTTTAATATGTATATTCTTGTACAATCTGTGAGTATTCGAGCATTGCATTGCTACCGGCCCCTTGGAAAACCCAGGGGGTAAAGACCTTCCTGATGTTCGACTGGGCTCTGTCTAATGAGGTGAAAGTCCTTCGAAGAAGGCAGGTCACCTAACTTTGGGTCCCCCTTAATCAGGAGAGACCGCCTTCTCTCTCTGGAGAGTGCGCAATTTGCTTTCCCTATAAACACAATCGCGCGCTGCGCCCAGTTCGAGAGTACTTCCAGGGAGATAAGGGCACCGGATACCTTGGCCTCTTCGGCCATGCCAAGAATTTTGGTCACAGGCCCCACTGCGTCCAGCAGCTTGTCCTGGCATGTGCGCCAGGAGCGATCGATACCCTTCTTAGGGTCCCTTACAAACTTTGCCAGGAAGTTTGCCATCTTGGGGTCAATTTCGGGCGTTGGGGCAACCTTCCCCTCCAAACTGGGGCGGGGCACTCAGCCCGAAGGCGGTTTCGAGCGTCCTTGTCCATTGGCTTGCGCAGACGGCTCGCCACATACTGGGCTACTTTATCCCCGGGAACCCAATCCGTAGACCTAGGGTGGACAATGTTGTCCGGGTCCAACATGTCAGAGGCCCCCCTGGAGCAGGAGTGGTGGTCGGGAGCCAAGCCCTAGAGGAACCCGCTTCCTCATCCGTGTTGCCTGGGGAATCGCCATTGTCAAAGGGGTCCAGGGACGCAGTGCGCTGAGGCGTTGGGGTGTAGTCCGCAGGGGGCACAGGGTCAGGCTGTGGGGGCACCTGCGCCAAGAAAGCCTGCTTTAGACGTGTGAACGCATCCACGTCAACCCCCTGGGAGCACAGTTTCTTGGCAGGGGGGGAAGTAGGTTGAGGCACTGGGGGGGACTTGGGAGTAGATGGCGCGGGAGCAGCCCATTTAGAGCACTCCTTAGCTATCTGCGCTGACAGGCGCTGCTCTAAAGGCTCCATGGCTTGGTTGACAGCCCTGTAAATGGAGTCATCCACTGCCTGATAGAAATCATCATCCCAGGGGAGGTAAGATAAGGGATCCTCCTCCTGGTATTGATCCTGCTCAGCCTGCATGATGAGGTAAGTATGGCTCTGCAGGGACACAAGGGAGCGACAGACCGCTTGGTGCAGAAGCACTATTTTAAGGCACTGAGAGGCAGAATTTCAGTAGCTGGGAGGGAGCCCAGACAGATATGGGTGGCTGAGGGCACACAATTGGCAGGCAAAGCCCCAGGGACACAGCAGCCCTCTTAATCACAGGGCAACCACCCGGGACAGTGTCCCACAGGCACCACGTTACTTGGTGCAATTACGACCCCGCAGGGTGTTCAAACCTGTAAGATACAGACCCACAGCAAGGGCGTTCACACCAAATGGGGCAGTACAGACCCGAAAAACGGGCGTAAAACCGGGTGGCAGGAGGCAAGCAAAACTCTCACAAGGGCAGCGCTCGTCAGGACTCTAATGCCAGTGCCTGACTCGCGCTGCCCATAGAGAGCGCACTACACCCCCTGGCGGCGGGAAGACCACACCGCACATCAAGGGGAACACCAATCGCGTCAGGTACGCACTAAGCGTCCCGCGACTCACAGGAAATCTGCCAAACAGAAAATCTTAAAAGCGCTACAAAACGCCACCAATGACATCAACTCACAACCCCCCAAACCAGGAGAAGAATAAAATACGACTTATTTTGCTGCTGAGCAGCAAAGAAAGAGGAAGAGGAAACGGCGTGAAGGGACTATGCTGGCTGGCTGGAGTGCGGACAGCGAGGAAGGACTCCTGTTGAGACTGTGTTTCCCTATTGTTCATGGGAAATGTAGTTGGTTACTGTGTTAAAAAAAATGTGCTGCTGTGAAAAATAAAGCGAAGGAAGAAGGCATAATCTGAGCCTCCGGTCCTGACATAGAATCACATATTTCGTCATATATCTCTGTTCAATTGACATTCATGATTATATGTTGTAAATATTTCACATAATAAATTTCAAATCTTATTTGTTAGTTTATATTTTTTCCATATAACACACATGATTTTACCTCAAAGCCTTCCGCTTCAGTTCCTAATCATTCAGTTAGGGACCATGTATATTTACAAGATCAAGTGCATGATGTACTATTTTTACCCAACACTCACTATGCCAAAAAGATCCAGCATTAGGCACTTGTTAACGTTACACACTATTTCTGTAGATGCCTCTATTGTTCTAGTCTTATTAGTCATGTCTCCAGCGATACCAGCCAAGTGGCAAATATTAATATAAACATTGTATGCATATGCAAATATCGCTTTCATCCTTTACATACATGATTAATTTCAAGAACAATTTGTCATTTTGGTCATCTAAATCCAGTGAATGTTAGCATCACATTTCATTTGTTTCCATAGTGTTAATCAACCTTTCTCAATTCATGGTCTAAGGTCACGAGGGTAAATTTAAAACTTATTTGATCTAAAAACTGGGGAGCTAGTCACATCATTGTCTAGATACTTAAGTGCACAGAAAGATCCTCATCTGTATTAAGCCCAAAAGGGATCTTGGTGTTAAATAAAAGGATGTATCGAGACTCAAGTTGTCTTAACCTCCGTTCACGATTTCCACCCCTTCTGCTTTTGTCCACCTGGTCAATTACAAAGTACACCAGGTCCTTGATATTGCCCCAATGCTCCTCATTCATATGCCTCGCTATTGGGTAGCTCTTGTCTTTATTTGTGACTGCTCTTAAATGTTGCAGTATTCGTACATGTGCCATATGAATTGTTCTGCCCACATAGATTTTGGGGCAAGTACATTGTAACATGTAAACAATAAATTCACTCCTACAGTTCAGGTGAGACCTGATGGTCCAAGGGCTTTTCAACAGGGGCGTTGTAATCTGCTTGCCCTCAACCACCCTTCTGTATCTCTAACTTCCGGACAGCTGTTGACTAGGTCCTGCCTTAAGGACCTAGCCCTTCTAAAGGTGATTAGCGGTCTCTGAGAGACTAAATCTCTCAAGATAGGATCCCTTTTGACCAGATGCCAATGCCTACTCATGCAGCCTCTCACTCTGCTGTGGTAGGCATTGTAGTTGGTAATCATAAGTGTCTCATTTCTATTCCGGTTTCCCTTCACATCCCTGTCTCTTTCACAAGGGTAAATTAGGTCTGTTCTCTTCATCGTGTTAACTTTAATAAGAGCCTGATTAAGTACATGTGGACTGTAACCTCTCTGCAGGAATCTAGTAGTAAGATCTTTCTGTGCGATCTCCAGGGTAGAGGTTTCACTGCAATTTCTCTTAATTCTCAGGTGCTCTCCATATGGGATACTGTTATTGAGTTTCTGTGGATGGTGGCTCCTGGTGTGTAGTATGGCGTTTCCTGCTGTAGGCTTTCTATACGCTTGTGTGTGAAGTATATCCTCCTTTACGAAAACTTCTAGATCTAAAAAGTTTACACGTGTATTGCTGATGCAGCTGGTAAATGCTAAATTCAGAGAGTTGTCATTTAATCTCCTTATGAATTGTTCTACAATGTCCATAGTACCATCCCACACTACAAAAAGGTAATCTATGAACCTAGTCCATAGAATAATGTTAGTCTCCCATTCATGTTGGAATTGCACCCTGAGCACCTGCTCCTCCCACCAGCCCATATGCAAGTTCGCATAGCTGGGGGCGAAGCAGGTGTCCATCGCAGTCCCTCGTATTTGTCTGTGCCGTACATAAAAAAGTTGTTTTCAAGACAGATTCTGCCCATTTCTACTAACATAGCTGAGTGTTGATGCAGTGTAATACATCTCTTGTTGAGGTAGTACCTCATTGCCCTTAATCCATCTTCGTGGTGTATGCTTGTATATAAAGATGACACATCCTATGTGATTAAGAGGAATGTGTCCTTCCATTTTATGTTCTCTATTCTTCGAAGGAAGTCCCTTGTATCTTGGATATATGCTGGCAACTCCCTCACAAACTCTTGTAAGAAGAAATCTAAGAATCTAGATGTTGGTTCTAACAAGCTACATATGGCAGAAATTATCAGTCTACTGGGGGGAATCTCTTAAGTTTTTATGTACCTTTGGAATAAGGTATAGTATTGGTGTCACCGGATTGTCAACTTTAAGAAAGTGATATTCATCTTGGGATATCATGCCCAAACCTCTCCACCTTGCCAAATCTTTGTGCAATTTGTTTTTTGTTTCTACAAGATCGCTATTGGGTACTTTCTGGTAGCATTTGTTATCCCTTAATTGGAGCATAGCTTCATCATTATACATTTCCAGTGGCCACAATACTACATTCCCCCCCTTATCAGACTGGCGTACTACTATGCCTTTTCGATTTTTTTATTTTTTGTACAAGCATTGCAAATTTTCTGTTCTCTCGCCTGTTGCCACGCAAAAATTCTTTACTCGATACAACTGATAATACTTGCAGATCTTTTACAACTAAATCAACAAACACATCTAGTGAGTCTTTTGTTGTCATCGGAACAAAGGTAGATTTTGGTTTAAATGGAGTTCTTATAAATGTCCAGGCCCATCATGCCGGCAGTTTCTTTTACAGACTCTGGTTGTTTTGTGCCTTCACACTCTGTCTCTAGTATATGCAGTTCGTGTAGTAGAATATATATATATATATATATACATACATACACACACACTTGAAGATGGAGGATCACAAGAAAACGCCAGCCAGGGTAAAAATCTGGATCCCAAAGGATACAATGAGTCACAAAGAAATAAAATATCCAAGAAAGAAGTGACTCAAACAGATAGATTCACCAAAGAACAAAATATATTTCACTACAACGTTTCAGCTTCCGCCTTCCTCAGGTAGTACAAGATGGTTTGCTCACTGGTTGCACAGATAACACAGCTGAATTTTCAAAAAGCATCATGAGTGAAGATTCCATTTGGAATTTCCAAATGGAATCTTCACTCATGATGCTTTTTGAAAATTCAGCTGTCATCTGTGCAGCCACTGAGCAAACCATCTTGTACTACCTGAGGAAGGCGGAAGCTGAAACGTTGTAGTGGAAATATATTTTTGTTCTTTGGTGAATCTATCTGTTTGAGTCACTTCTTTCTTGTATATATATATATATATATATATATATATATATATATATATTCTACTAACACAGCAGTCGTAAACAATCCAAGAGTGCCATCTACTGGCCTCAGTAGGTAAATTTAAACAACATACATTAGCACGATTGCCTAAATAAAGGTAGAAAATGTAAAACAATTATTTTTACAAAATTTTACTCTATGGAAAAAACAAATCAGACAGACTTCTTAGTATAACAAAAGAAACAACTATCTCTTCAAGCAGGTCGTTGTTTAGACAGGTCGTTGTTTAGACTAGATAGTTGTAAATACATTATTGGTTTAGACCGGATCTTTGTTGAGGGATCGTGGTTCGGGCCCCTCGTTGTTAAGGAGTAGTGGTGAAGGTCATTTCCCTTCATGGAGGAGAAGCAAGCAGTATATACTTGTGGTCAGACTTGTTCTCCAGGGGAATCTTCATTAAATTCATAAGCAAAGCCTTCTTTCTCCCCCTCCTGGAGAAGATAACGAAGGAACTGGGAGAAATGAGCACGAATTTAGTAAACCGACTTGCTCACCGTTAAAATTGCATCTTAGAATGTTTTGAATGCTGCAGAAATGTTTACGTTAGAAAATCCTACGCAAAAAAGTACACACAATGTTTAGAATTCTAGTAAACAAACTGTAAAAATATATTAGTCAATCACATGTAGGATTGAGAATGTTTTAGAATGCTTTGCTAATTAAAGTGTTTTTCAAAACGTTTGCACCAGGCAACCATTTTTAACGTGTACCTATATCGAGTCCCAAAAGTCTTTTTTTCCAGTTGACTCTTGCTCACAGTTACATGAGTAAGACAGTTTGTACAACTGCTTAGCATTAGTGAAATTTTAGAAATGTGCTGAATATAACATTGTGTTCATCCAGCTCCTCACCCCATGTTAGATCATTTATTAGAATACAATGAGCTTATTAGAACTGCTTATATTAAATGATGACTTAAAGGCTTTTGTGAATGCTGTTTCCAAATAACATTAATAGTTGCTTTCATATTACTGACTAGCCATTGTTCACACATCGAGCTCATAGTGCATCGTTTAGTTTAGGTAAGAGGGTTCTCATGAGAACCTTCCCTCATGTAACAAGTATTGTAGTAACTGTATCGAACATGGCGACGTGAGTGCAGACTGTGGGAATTGGAAGTAGATGTATCGCATAACCGACATCTCGTGAACTATTCTCATTGGGCATCGACAGAAGATGCCTTCAAATGTGTTACGATTGTATGAACCTATATTGAGTGTTCCTAGCTAGTTAGTTCTCTCGCTCTATCTCTCTCTCTTTTTCTCTCTTTCTTCATTCCCTAGACTTTTCCGGTGGTCCTGCTGCTGGATTTTTCCCTACCTTGAGACTCTTCTTATGAAGAGTGGACTTCCTTAGCTATTTCCTGAGGTGACTGGTTCTGCTTTATTTCTGATTTAATTGGATTACTTGTGATCAATGCTTCTGCAAGGATCGCACTCTTATTTGCAGTTGGCACTGCAGCTGTAGGGAACTCGGCTGAGTTTCCAGAACTACTCTTTATAAGAAGTTAATCTCTTACTCGCTCTTTTCCAAAGGACCTCTTCATGAGTTGTATTTAGAATAGGTCCATTAGTTAGCTTACTGGGTTTCTTTATGCAATAGTGTATTTTCTAATGCTGACTTCTAACCAATCTATTTTTCTTTATTTTTTGTAAACTTACTAAACTGAATAAAGATAGAGAACCTAACCTTAAAATAAATAAAGGTTTTGAAACTTTCCCCAACCTCTCATCATTGACTAATCGCCAAAACTAAATGTCTATGATGTATTAACTGTTTTTGAAAGAGCGCCAATTGTAAGTGGATGTTTATGAAGAGTGAACCATCTTGATGAGTCCTTGGGCTTCCGCAGTTTCTGGTAGCAGGACTGATGGTTTAACACCCAGAATAGTGCTCAAAACTAGTACCCAGAAAATATTTACATAATTCCCGATTCCACTTTCCAGTGCCCAAATCCGGATTGAGTGACGAACAGTTAAGGTCTTTGCGGTTGAGGTTTAGAGTTGAGTATTAATAGAGAAAATTATGTTGTGGTTGTGGGAGTAGAGCGAGTGTGCTTTTTTTGTAGATGAGTCAAATATTATGAGAACAGTATTAAGAAATTGTTGTAGTGAAGAAGTTGATTTCAGGCTCCAAGAAATCGAAAGTTCCCGGGATATTGATCTTGTTTTTCAAAGAGATCAGTAGATGTGGAGTGTGAGGTACCAACACTTTCATCAGTAATTATATGGACAAATGTTGATGATGGAGTACGCTTGTTAATGTTGGTGAAACCTTATTGTGCACTAGGGTGAAGCTGCATTAATTGGTGTGAATTTTCACTGGTCGAAGTCACTTGCGATTGTGTAATCCTCTCGAGTGAATTTAGATCTACAGTTTCCTTAGAAAAAAACAGTTAAGCAAACCTGATTGGTCAGACAAGTGTTTCAGAATAGCGAAGAAAATTGTAAAGGAGGGTGGATGCTTCGAGTGAGAAGTTGGCGTCATAGTGTTTCGCGCTGGGATTAGCTGGTTGGTGTGTTTCGCGTTGTCATTGGTTGGTTGATGTTTTGTGCCGCACTGCGTAATGGACATTGTCAAATTAAGCTCTGTTTACAGATAGGATAAAAGGGTCACTGAAAAAATTTGATTGGCGATCGAAAATTCTGACTAATACGGAATAAAATCAAAACATTTGGTTTTGCAAAACTATTCTTTAAATTGGGTTGTTACAATTAAATATTTAAGGATTTTAAGAAATTTGTGACAGGGGATGTTACTATTCCTGTTCGGAAAGGTGATTAATCGCCTCCTGAGAATACTCCAGCTTACATACGGACTACTGATCATGGATTAAATTCATATTTATGGCTAAAATAATGGATGAGGATTACTGAGGATGAGGGTGCATTGCGTTTTCCTAGGTATGGAGCCTTTAGCTCAAGGATTCTAGATCATTTGAGAGGAAAATTGTATGAAATGAAGCAACCCATGCAATATGAAGCTTTACAGATCTGGTAAAAGGTAAGAGAAGGAAAAGGAAAAATATCCGAGGAGAGCAGAAAGAGCAATGAAAAATTATGCTAATTCACAAAGGGAGGAAAAAAAGCGCAGGGCGAGAAAAGGAATTATCGACGGAACCAAACTGTACCCAGTTGTTAGATCCCGGATTAAGGAGAAGGATAAGGACGCAGTTAAGCGTGAAGGGGAGGATTCAGATACTGATTCAGGAGATGAGATATTCGAGGCAATGTCATCGTGACCCCCTCCTGTAACCTATATAGTTCCAGGAGAGATGAGTGTTAGTGCTAGTCAGACTGTGGCTACTGCTCCAGTTCTTCCAGATCCACATTTAATTGAATGACCTCTACAGGTTTTGCAAATTTCTCCACCTGTAATGAGACGGCCGATAACTTTGGTTCCAATTGATACGGATCCAGTTGTCACCAGTAGTTTCTACTACACCGCCCCAAATTGAGAGAAGCCCAGAGGTTGCGACAACTCTAGTTGTTGATGTGCCAACAACCCAGAATACACAGTTAATACTTTGGAGACCTCAACATCATTCACAAGACGGAGGAGGGACTTTGGTCTTTACGACTCCATTAGGTTCTAACTAGATACCTGGAAATTGAGAAGGAGGGTTACCAGCTTGGATTGAGCAACTGACTAGGGAAAGAAGGGTAGAGTCCACAGAACATCCGAAGAATGCAGAAATCAAAAAGGACAAACCTCTAGACATTTCAATTTAAAAGTTGACCTGGAATAATTAATTAGAGGGTGCTTAGATTTGGATCAATACGAGAGACCTGAACTTACCTATCTGTGTAAAGAGATTACTTGAAGAGCAGCCACCACACATAAATTTCTGGCAGGAGTGGCAAGGAAATATTATGTGGATCTTACTAATAATGTGAACTTACATCAAAATTACAGGGTTGAGTTAGATGACCAAACAATTGAAAATTTGAGAGTTGCAGGGATGCGAATACACATAATGGAATTAAGTGCATTCGCGGATGGAAGGATGTGAAGAACTTAGAACTGGGATGTACAAGAAAACATGGAAAGAAAAAGAAGGAAACTGAGGGAAAGCACGATGAAGTGAGAGAAGTAACAGAATATCCATTGAGGGAAGTAGTTGGAGGTGCTTATGTACATGTTCCATGGAATAGAGGTGACTTGACTGCATTTACAAACCATTACACAAAGCTGGGAGACCAGCCAGTGCGGTGGTATGATCAGGTGGAAAGATGTATTAAGATTTCAAAGGTGTTGTGGAAAGACTTGGTTACATTCTTTGACAACGTGGTACCAGCTGATTTGTGGTCACAGTGTAAGATATCTGTACAGTGGCCGAAAGCTGAGCCTCGGAGAGAAAAGGGAAAGGGTGCTCCGTCACCAATAGTGATGGAAAAGTACGAAGTAGTAATAGATTTCCTGAAGGGGAAAGTTCCTTCTAAAGACATTGATTGGCTGAAAATTAAAAGAACGACCCAGGAGCTGAAGTAAACGGTTCATGAGTACTGTGAAAGGTTGTTGATCGTTTTCGAACAGCACAGTGGAAGAGAATACCCTGAAGAGAAGGATATGGGGATTTTTGTGTGTCAATTCGTTCTAGTATTAAAGCCTGAGATTGGTTCGCATATTACGCAAAATGTAATCTGCTGGCAAACAGTCGCTTGATGAAATTCTGCGTTATGCAAAACATTGCAGTGACAAATTGGACATGATGCAGAGGAAAATAAAGGAGAAATTTGATGAGTTCAGTTCTGGTAATTCAAAATGACAGTGCCTGAGCGAGGAAGAGGATTGTGTACTTGGCGCAATCCTAGAAGTAGACCAAAGTGGCCTATATGTAGATGCCAATGTCTATGGTCATGATGTCATTTTTGATTGACACAGGAGCTACCCGATCCACAGTTAGAACTATGGAAGTTCCAGACTTGCCTTTCTCTGGAAGAACAATCCAAGTAGTTGGGGTTACAAATTAACAGATGTCAAATCCGTAGATTTCAGAAGTAGTTCCTGTCAGAATAGGAACATTTGAAGAAAAACACCAATTCGTGGTTTGCGATTCAAGCCCAGTGAATTTGTTGGGTAGAGACTTGTTATGTAAACTAAATGCACAATTTATTGCACACCGGACGGTGTTGCATTTCAAACTCCTGATGAGGAGAATATTTACCTTGCTAACTGTTGCTGAATTGCCAGAAGATCTCAGAGCTACTTTAAATGCTGAAGTCTGAGATTTTAAAGGAAAAGATATTGGACTTGTAAAAGGCGTAGAACCAGTGCAAGTCCAAATAAAGCCAAATGCAATGTTTAAGAGAACGTCACCTTACCCATTGTCTGCTGAGACAATTGCTGGGGTACAACCTGCAATTGAAGACATGCTTCAGAAACACATTCTGGGAGAACTAATTGGCAGTCCCTGTAATTCACCTATAAAGGGTATCCAAAAGCCTAGTGGAAAATATAGAATAGTGCAGGATTTGAGAAAAATAAATGATATTGTGTTACCTTGTTGTCCCATTGTGCCAAATCCTGCTATTGTACTTTTCCAATTCACTGTACTGCAGAATGATTTACGGTCATTGATTTGTGTCAGGCTTTCTTCTCAGTGCCCCTGCATGAAGATAGCCAGTTCTCATTTTCATTTGTGTTCCATCAGAGAACAATCACGTGGTGTCATGTCCCACAGGGGTATACAGAGTCCTTCTATTTTCAATCAGATTCTAAAGAAAAATCTTGAGTCTCCGCAAATGCCATGTGACTCCGCTTTAATCCAGTACGTTGACGATTTGCTGGTAGCTTCAGATACATGAGAAACTTGCAAAAAGTACACTATTGCATTATTAAATCACTTGGATGAAAGCTGACAGTGTCTCCAGGTAAACTGCAGTACTGTAAAAAAAAAGTTATTTATCTGGGACACGTTATCATAAAAGGAGAAAGGAAGGTGTCTCCAGAAAGAGTGGAAAACATTTTACAAATGAATCCACCATGAACATAGAGAGAGCTCAGGATGTTTTTGGGAATGGTCGGCTATTGTCAACAATGGATACCAAATTTTTCATTAACAGCAAAGCCCATACTGAGTCTGACACACGAAGACGTGTCTGATCCAATCCCTTGGGACAGTGAAGGCACCGAAGCCTTCCTAGAGCTGAAAGATAAATTGTCGCGCCCCAGGTTTAGGCATGCCGGGCTATACAAAAGAATGTACTTTATTTTGCAATGAAAGAGATGGGTGTGCACTTTCAGTGTTAACACAGATGCATGGAGGAGCTCGAAGACCTGTGGCTTACTTCTCTACTGCCCTTGATCCTGTAGCCTGAGGGCTCCCTGGCTGCCTGAACCCAGTGGCTGCGTTTAGTGTGAGTCTGGATAAGAGCGAAAATATAGTGATGGGACATCCGCTATTAGTGATGGTACCACACTCTGTCGAGTTGTTGCTTACCAGAACAAAAGCACAGGATCTGACGCACAACAGACTTAGTAAGTATGAACAGAGTCTGCTTGCACCAGCTAATGTTACAGTCAGGCAACCCTACTGCTCGTAACTGAACCAGAAGACAGAAAGTTTGATTTTGATTAGGATTGCCTAAGTGTCACTGAACTTTGCATGAAACCACGTCCAGATATTAAGGAAGAACTTCTAACTGAGCCCGACTATGTCCTATTTGTTGATTTAAAAAAAAAAAAAATCCCCCATGCCTGCGAAGTAATGAAGGCACATTGAGAGTAGTATTTGCCGTGTGCACTATAAATTATGTGATTGAAGCCTCCTGGCATTAATCTGTTTTCTCGGCACAACTTGCTAAATTAATTTCTCTTACCCAAGCCTGCAGTTTAACTGCGCAATTGAGTCACAGTATGGTTTCGGTGTGGTTCATGATTTTGGGCAGTTATGGATGCAGAGAGGATTTTTGACTCCCACAGGATCTCCAATCCGAAATAGACAAAATGTGAAGGATCTGCTCGAAGCATTGCAGTTGCCCAAAGAAATTGCTGTAGTGAACTGCCCAGGGCACCAAATAGGCAGAGGATACGTTGCCATAGGCAACAGATACGCTGACTCTGTAGCGAGGTATTGCTCCCTGTTAGCATGCACAATAAATGGAGGTTTTTCAGTAAATGATGGTTTCACTTGCAAATCTGATGAAGACAGTGCTTTCGCTATGATGATGGAAGTAACTGATACTTGGGAAGAATTGGAGAGAGTACAGAAAACTGTGACAGAAGCTGAACAGAATGGGTGGATCAGAACAGGTTGTACAAAAAATGGCAATGATATTTGAATGTCAGGAGACCAGTGTTGCCAGACAGCTTGTTGTTTCCAATGGCTAGGCATTACCATGTATACACACACTTAGAGAGATGTGATGGTAAGGCTTTTCAGACAGAGTTGGTTTAATCCAAGATTTCAAATGATTGCTGATGAAAATTGTAGGAGATGCGTCACATGTCAACAGTTGATTGTAAGAAAAAAGACACCAGTGAGAAGCACACACCTAGGAAGATCAGGTGGTCCTTTCAACAGACTACAGATGGATTTTATCGAGATGCCTGTTCAAAATGGCCTGATATATATCCTTGTGATTATCTGTGTATTCTTCCTATGGGTGGAAGCCTACCCAACAAGGAGAAATGACAGTCTCACTGTAGCAAAATGTTATTGCTAGAAATCATACCAAGGTTCGGAATGCCGGTCCTTCTTGAGTCAGATAGAGGGATACACTTCAATAGCGAAGTGATGAACATGTTGCATGCTGCATTACAGATTGAAGAAAGGTTATTCTGCAGTTACAGACCAGAAGCGTCCAGCATAGTCGAACAGATGAACGGAACAATAAAGTCCAGGTTGGCAAATGTATGTGCTTCGACTTCACTGAAATGGCCATATGCATTACCATTGGTACTGAGGAGTGTTTGATGCATTCCGGATAGGAAGACAGGACTATCCCCACACGAGATACTCATGGGAAGGGCCATGAGGTTTCCTGCTGTTCGAAACCAACGCTTTAATGAATATCACGGATGATATGATTATGGACTACTGCAAACCCCTTGCTGATGTGGTTCATTCTGTCTCTTATCAGGTGTCAGCTGCCACACCAGATCCCCATCACTAACAGTGCCACAACCTAAATCCTGGAGATTGGGTCGTTGTCCAGAAGCGCGTTCTGAAGACTTGTCTTGAACCCAGATAGAAAGGCCCCTACCAAATTCTGCTGACTGCAAATGCTGCTGTTAAATGTTAGAGGAGAGGTACATGGAAATAACAAAGACTGCAGATCAAAAGGGAGATGTTAAAAAAAAAAATGCGTGGAAGGAGGAGGGAAATGAATTTAGGAATAAAATTACATCCAAAACTCAGACCAGACAGCCGTCACAAAGGAAAAGTTTGCTTTTATAAAAGATGAACACAGAAATGATCAAAACATGTAGACTAGTATTTGTGAACACACTTTCTAATTATTAGGGGGAACTTGGTACATTTTACACGGAGACGTAAATGTGATTCCTGGGGTATAATACATTTGTGGACAAAACGCTTACCTTTTGCTATTTGCTGACTGTGAAGGAACATGCTATCTATGTATATTAATTCCAAAGATGTATCATGTTACTAGCATAGAAGCTTTAACTCTATCACCATCACCCAGTCATAAACGCAATACAGAAAGCGGAGCTTCCTTAGTGGGAGATATATTTGGAGCAGTTATACCACCAGTAGGGATGATACTAAATGATGAAAAGATCAGGAAGTTCGCTACCATAGTGGATAAAATGGCAACCAGCACATCTGGAGCTTTACTCTCAACACAGAATTAATTGCTATACGGTCTGTGGTTTTACAAGATAGTCTTGCTTTAGACATCCTTCTTGACAAGAAAGGGGGGGTCTGCCATATGCTGAAGCTAACTCCCTGCTGTTCGTACATACCAGACGAGAGTAGGAAAATTGAAGAGTTTGCAGGAAACATATCAAATCTGAGACCTGAAATAAAGGAATTGGAAGCACCAAGTCTGTACGAGAATTTTGGGAAGGGATTGAATACAATTGGAAATTAGTTCTCCACGGCTGAAAAGGGGATAATAAAAGCTATATTAATGCTTATACTAATAATAGGATTATGTTTAATATTCCTATATGACCTATACCTGAGCTGTAAATATTTCTTGTGCAAAAGACAAGATGTCTACCAACAAAAATGTTTCGAAAAGGACATGGGTTTAATGGGGATAATGAATGACTATTACATGAAAACATTGCAACACTCCAGGGGGATAAAAAGTAAGACTGGATACACTTGAGAGCGAAACTGCCTTTTAGATTCAAATTTGTAAGTGAAACCAAATTATGATTTACATCATCAAGTTTGGGAGAAATGAGCACGAATTTAGAAAACCAACTTACTCACTGTTAGAATTGCATCTCAGAATGTTTTGAATGCTGCAAAAATGTTTGTTTGAAAATGACTCATAGGCAAAAGAGTAAACGCATAATGTTTAGAATACTAGTAAACAAACTGTAAAAATATATTAGTCAGTCACATGCAGGATTGAGAATGCTGTGCTAATTAATACGTGCTTTTCACATTTTTTACACCAGGCAACCATTTTTAACATGTACATATGAGGCCCAAACGTCTTTTTTCCACTCGACTCTTGTTCACAGTTATGAGTTGGACATTCTGTGCAACTGCTTAGTATTAGTGACATCTTTTAGAAATGTGCTGACTATAACCTCGTATTAATCCAACTCTCTCACCCCATGTTAGATCATTTTTTAGAATATAATGAGCTTATTAGAACTGTTTATATTAAATGATGACTTAGACTTTTGTGAATGTTGCTTCCGAATAACATTGATAATTGCTTTCATATTACTGACTAGCCATTGTTCACACATCAAGCTCATAGTGCATCCTTTAGTTTAGATGAGAGGTTTCCCATGATAGCCTTCCCTCGTGTAAGAAGTATTGTAGTAGCTGTATCGAACATGGGTGCAGACTGTGGGAACCGGAAGAAGAGGCATCGCATGACCGACGACACCACCTTGTGAACTAATCTCATTAGATAGTGACAGAAGACGCCTTCAAAACTGTTACGATATTATGAACCTATATTAATGAGTGTTCCTAGCTAGTTAGTACACCCACAAGCTCTCAATTCTTTCCCTAGACTTTTGCGGTGGTGCTGCTGCTGGATTTTTCCCTACCCTAGACTCTTCTTGAAGAGTTGACATCCTTAGCTATTTCCTGAGGTGACTTATTCTGCTTTATTTCGGATTTAATTGGATTACTTGTGATCAGTTCCACTGCATGGATCGCACTCTTATTTACAGTTGGTACTGCAGCTGTAGGGAACTCGGCTGAGTTTCCAGAACTACTCTTTATGAGAAGTTCATCTCTTACCCGCTCTTTTCCAAAGGAACTCTTCATGGGTTCTATTTAGAATAGGTCCCTTAGTTAGCTTACTGGGTTTCTTTATGGAACACTGTATTTTCTAATGCTGACTTCTAACCAATCTATTTTTTTTTTATTTTCTGTAAACTTGCTAAACTGAATAAAGATAATTAGAGACCCTAACCTTACGATAAATAAAGGTTTTAAAACTTTCACCAACCTCTAATCATTCACTAATCGCCAAAACTAAATGTCTATGATGTATTAATTGTTTTTGAAAGAGTTCTAATTCGCCTATGGTGGTAGAGTTCCGTCGACCTCTCCGGACCCGCAAGGATTCTCCACGGCAAGATTTGAAAGTCAGTGTTTACAAAGATTGAACCATCTGGCGAGTCACTGGGCTCATGCAGAACTAACAAGGATTTTCTCAATATATGTGATCTGTAAAAAGAGAACTGACTTAACTGACTGCCCAAGCATGATTGGATATTGGTGTGATGTTCTCCCTTAAAGATGTCCAGTCAAATTTGCACCATGTTATAACTGCAGTCCCTCTGGTTACATTGTTCTGCTTTTCTGTTTTATTCAGTGGCGTGCCTCTCAAATATGTAGACCCTAGGTGCGAGGGTCATGCAGCAGCCTGACACATTGAATCTGTCTAATGGCAGACACATTAACATGCAACAATGTACGATGTCACAAATGTACAATACATTAAATTTTGGTATTAAATTAATCATTAGTTGTAATCTATAATGATACCTAATAGGACACTGTTAGATGTTAATGTTGTATATTCTTGTCCTTTTGCAGCTACAGGTAGCACCTGTGGTTAGACTGGTGGCAGGCGCATAGAAGCACTGGCACTGAAACTGATATTTCAGGGCTGATAAAGTCACAGTACTAGCTTCAGAGACCTCCCATGCTCCGGTGCTAACCCATTTGTAACATACTGTAGCATCACCTGTAAGACTTCCCTGGGTGCTTGAGGCTCAAACCTGTAATTGCCCTGGACTACACTTAATGCATGCTGTCAGGCACCACACCCCCCACGCCACCTTGTCATAGTTTGCGGGTGGTCAGTGGCCTCACTGAACCGTGTAAGGAGTTGAAAGAGGGTGAGATGAAAAAGAAAGACTCAAAGCTGGACCCTGTTGATGTTTTCTGTCTCTTACTTCAATAACTGGAGAGGGAGCTGCGTGTTTCCCTCCCACAAGAGTTTATCCAGCTCCGTGGCCGCTGAGCTGAAATGAACTGGCGAAGATAGCTGAAAGAAATTAAATGGAAAATCTCATGTGCCGTGTGTGTATGTGAATATTTGTTTGAGCATGCTTGTGAGTGGGAGTAAGTGCAAGTGAGTGGGAGTGAATAAGTACGAGTGTGTGAGCATGAGTGGCTGAAGGTAAGTGAGCATGTGTGTGTTTGACGAGGAAATTCTTGGCACTTGGTGCTCCAGTGGAATAGTACTCGCACTGCCATATTGAGTGTAATTCTTGGCATAAATGACTCTTATGGCAAAATAATGGCGCTGGCAAACTGGAGGTAATTCTTGGCAAATGACACCATGGCAAAATGCTTGCGCTGTCATACATAGGTGTTTCTTGACATTCGGGTAGTCAGAACGTGGTGAGGGCAGGCAACCTTAATACAATCCTGGTTCACTGGCACATTGTTTGTAATTATTGGCACAAGGGGAGACAGAATACTTGCTCTGGTACAATGGAGTTATTTTTTTACATACCCGGGGGTCTGCATACCCACTGCCTATTTTGAAGTAAAAAAACATTCTAGCTCTTGGGAAGCGTCGAATTTCATTGGTTTGACACATGATTAAAGTGCTTGAATATTTGAGTGGCCTTTCACAGCCTTTGAGGAAGTTAATTTGAAAATTATGCTTTAAAAGGCACCATTTGATCTAATTTGTTTCAAAATTTCCTCTGCTGAACCACACTCAAATCATCCTATAATTCGTCAGGCTTGCTTGTAATTGGATCAAGTATTACGCCCGACAATTTAAAAAAATCACAAGCTACTACTGATTATTCCATTAAAAATAGTTTGTGAGCAATTTTCTGTAATAATTTTCAACATAGCCAGCAGGTAGGATAACAAATGTATTTCTAATTTCCGAGATTTTACTTTGCTGGAAAAAGGTTGAAATATTGATATTTGAAAAGTGCTTCCTAGTTCTCACACACAGTCTGTACTATTCAGTGCTTTTGACTTTAGTCAAGATTTCCTTGGAGCAGAACTAGAATTGCAGAGAAGCAACTTTTAATTAGTATGAGTCCTAACTAAGAACTGACTTCTTCTCCACACTACAGCACCTGTTTCTTGTTTGTTACTGTAGATCCGGCTTTTCCTACGAGCAACTTGTGAGCCACTGTTGGCTCTCCTGCTACCTGGAAGTAGCTCTCTTGTGTGTAGCCCAGCCTACTAAATTAGCAACTTTTCCTTGGTTGAATTAATATATGTAAAACAAAATTAAAAAGTGTGTATTCAAGATGAAAATGTGTCTATTTTCAGAACTCATAGCTGATGTTTGGAGACAAAGTGTGTAATTTCCACATTATAAATTAAAACTATTTGAGTGATAAATGATGCGGTGTTGGAGAGACTTATGACTAATATTATTTTGGTGCCAGGGGCGTTGCAGCTTTTTGTTATGTATCACCCATGTAGAGGATTTCTACATTGACAAAGCCTTTTTTACATCACTGCTTGCACCATACCTGATGAACAGGAGTGATAACTGTTGGTATCTTGCTTATATTGGCCACTAATGTAATCTTGTTAGTATTCCACCAGACTGCAGAATATTGTGGAGGGCGAAATATTCTGGCCCAAATATCAAGGGCTAAAATATTGTGAAACTAAGTTTTTATAGGTTTACTATACTTACATTTCATATGTACATACCTTTATCTTCTATATATTGTCAAAGTACATACACGTGGAGTTACAAATAGCAAGTCAGTACTTGCCTATGAACCTACCTTCTGTATAATTTTTCCTCGCTATTTTTGCCACATTATTTTGGCCCCACGATAGTTTCTCTTTATTCTGTCATTCAATCACCTTGTTTGACATCGTCACTATTAAAACCCTAATAATATTAGTAGCTCGGGATGGTTTTGTTTGACCTTAAGTAGCTTTTATTACAAAAAAGATTGGAGACCCCTGGTGTAGAGCACTTGCAGCTAAAGCTAGAACATAATCTTCATTGTCGAACTTTTAACACCGCATTTTTGTGAAGGATAATTCTGCTTTCTTTTCTATGCTGTGACTTTAGGGGAAAAATCAAGTTTCGACAAAGGATTCGAAAAAGGAACGGCCACCTGTGAAGAAGTTGGGAAAAGTTGCTCCACTCCCAAAGAAAGAAACAAGGTATTGAACTCTTGTGGCGGTAGCGAAAGACGAGTGTCTAAGCCAGAATGTGAAGTATGTAAAGAGGGTTTTCTCCATTACGGGATAATTGATATAGCCAGTGTAAGGTCTCTGCATGTGCCAGATCCCCACAATAATGTTTACAATATACGCACACCACAGATTAGCATGGGTAATGGCTTGCACTGAGAATGGCTGCATTTGTAAGTGATCACATTTGCACATCTACGTAAAAAGAACCGCATTTCAGTGCCTGGGTTGGTAGACCAGTATTGTACTTTTCCAAAACTTTTTTTTTCAAGCTTAATCCTTATTTTTATTTGTCACACAGTTCAAAATGTGTCTTCAGGTTACTGTAATTGAAGGCTAGTAGTATCTTTTCTTTGCGGCAATAATAATCCTGTTTTGTGCACTGTAGTGTCTTCATTGAGAGTAATAAACAGAAGAACTCCCCACTGCATACTGTAGTGTCTTCATTGAGAGTAATAAACTGAATAACTCCCCACTGCATGTAGGGACTCTGTAGCACTTTATTTCCACATGCGTGGAGGAGAGGGTGAAGAATCCATCTTATCCAGTTTAGAGAAGCACCCTCTCAGCCCATTCAAGGCTTTTGGGTTCCGGAGTAGCATGCTACTCGCCAAAAAAGCGCTTTGATGCCTCGTCAGGGGTAGTAAGCGCTATATAAATGCAATTACAATACAATATAATACATTTTCCATTCTTTAAGGGCAGCTTAAACACAATAGCACCTAAAACTATTGCAGCACATGTAACTCACTTGCTGTCTGACAAATCTAAACAAGCATTTGCAATGCAATAGGTCTCGCATTTATCAGAGTTAGAGCTATTGGCGTTGTAAATGACAGTTTTTTATCTGTGTGTTTTGGTTTGGAGTGTAGTGGATGTATGAACAGAAACACAGCTGCAGCACTGCCTAGAGGACTTAGAATGTGGAATTACCGACTGGACCAGAGAAGCAGCTAGCAGCACTTGTTAGAGGATTAAGAATGAAGAATTACCACTGTGATCGGAGACAGCTGCAGCACTGCCTAGAAGATTTAGAATGGGGGAGTTACTGGCGGGACCAGAGAAGCAGCTCGCAGCACCATCTCGAGGACTAAGAATGAGGATTTACCAACAGGAGCAGAGAAGCATGTAGCAGCACTGCCTAGAGGACTAAGAAACATGAATTCCCATGGGAACAGAGACATAGCTGCAGCACTGCCTAGAGGACTTAAAATGTGGGAACTTCTGACGGGACCAGAGTAGCAGCAAAGTCTGGAAAACTTAGTCGGAGGAATTATCGACGGGACCAGAATAGCAGTTAGCAGCACTGTCTACAGGACTTTGAATGAGGAATTACCACTGTGACCAGAGAAGCAGCTAGCAGCACTACCTAAAGGATTAAGAATGAGGAATTACCGACAGGTGTCTAAATACTCTACTGCCAGCAAGAGTTTTAAACGCATCATAAAAAAACATTGGCCGATTCTGACCCTAGACCAGGATTTCAATCATCTATTCACAGAATTCCCCATTTTTGCATACACTAGAAATAAAAACATGGGAGAAATGCTTAAATACACTATCAAAAAAGAAAAGGAATCCTACAAAGGTACAAAGGCATGCCACAACTGCAACAATTGTAACAACATAATACCAGGAGCAATCATCGCGCACCCCAGAAAAGGCAACATCAAACTGCAGGTCACGGCAACATGTGACACAATGAATGTGATTTACTTACTAAAATGTCCATGCGGACAAGTATATGTTGGGAAAACGGAGCGCAAAATTAAAACCCGCATCAATGAACACAAATCCAACATTCGTACCAGGAATATGAAATCGGTTGTGGCCAATCATTTTCACGAACAACACCATAACATCAGCCAATTACAATTCTTAATCCTCGAAGTTATCGCCAAGAAGGAAGGTCGAGACAATAGAAAACATTTACTCCAGAGAGAGAACTATTGGATAAAAACATTGGACTTTTTGAAACCAAACTGGATGAACGATCGTATAGAGTATTTATGTTATCTATGATTTTGACCTTTATACACATGTACAGTATTACGGAATACTATTATTGCTGTTGATACTGATGGAGCAGGGTAAATATAAAAATTTTAACCTCCTAATATTTTCGTATAATAATAATAAACCTGTTCGTTCAAGTAAATAACCGACAATGTATGTTTGGGGTAAGGATAACACGCAGTTTAATGTGCAAAGTAATGAACTAATAATTGTTTACGTTTCCAACATAACATAATATTTTGCGTACTAAAATAATAATAAAATGCATGATTTGTGCTTTGAATAAAACGTGTGGTTGCAAAATAAAGCGATGGTAAGTAAGGGACAGCTTTATATGTTGCTTCTGCTAGGTAATACCTAATTGGGGTACGTAGAAAGACGGGAGGGAAACGAAAGGGTTTATATTTCATTGTTTTAATAACATTTTGTTTTCTTTAGAAATAGTGCGCTTAGGCCTGCCGAGCAGTAATATAAAATGGCCGCGAGTTACTAGAGTGTGCAGGAGCGGATGCGACCATGTGATAGAGGAGAGAGGCTGTTGCAAAGGGATGAATAGGTGCTGATGCCGAGAGGCTAAGATGAAAGTATGGTCAAGGCTGCTGTGACCCTTCTGAGCAGATGTGTGCCAAGATGATCAGCAAGAAGCGTGAGAAGCCTGGTTGAATCAATAGAAAGAACTCTATTATATAATTTGTTGCAGAAAAAGAAACAATTTGGACTGATTGAAACGGATGAGCAAGTGCATGAACTGTGGGAAACGATGCTTGCATGGACATTCCTCACGGAACTAGTTAAGACCAGGAAGTTTGATTAGAATGTATAGGGACCTGAGTTTTGGACCAATGAGAATGAATCGCGCCATGTAAGAAGAAACATTTTATGCTGTAAGCTAGAATTAGTGTATAAGAAGACCTACTCTTGGTGGGAGGGGGTTAGAATGCTGCGGGAGATGCTGAAGAAGTTAGATGCTGTAGATGGGAGAGTTTGCGGTTGCTGATGCTGACGAGCTGATGCTGCTGCTGTTATTTTCCTTTTCCAGTTGAGTATGAAATGCCGCTTTAGGAGAACTAGCATTTGACAAGATTTATATTAGGATTTCCCCGAGAGATAGATAGGTTGATCTATAGAGTCCTTAGTATGATAACCTCATTTTCGGTCTAATAAAAGTGTCATGCAATTTACAATTATTCTTATAATGATGATAAACGCAATGATCTGAATAATAAATTAATCTCAAATTTCTTGCATTCAAAACTTTATATAAACTTTATTATTCTTTAAACAAATGACTCAGTGATTTTCTTTAGCATAATGATTAATAATGCTTTGGTAAAAGAGTTCATTATGATTGAGCTGGTCTTAATCACCATCAACTGATTCCTACTAGTTGGTCCATCGACCAATGAGCGGAATACCTTAAAAGCAAATGAGAATTATTGTGTCTTTATAAAAGAGGTATCCCGTCTCATTCCAGCAAATTGTTTTTCTGCTAGGTTTTATGTCGGAGGAAAATCCAGGGAAATAAATGAGTAAGTGAATGTATATGCGGTGTTATGGGCCCCACCGTCATATGGAAATAGTGTGCGTGTGTTAGAGAAATAATTGCACCTGGATGACCCAAAAAACATAGTAAGAGAAAATATTTTTATTGTAAGCGCTGGATCAGATTTCTTGGTAGCAGAGTTATGGTTACTATAGATTAGTTTGGTGATTATTGATTTTTGATTATAGATTATTGATAAGTTTATGTCTAACACTTTTTGTTGAGTCGCGTTATGTTATATGTAAGTTTTCACGCTTCCGGGAAGTAGGAAGTGGAACACGTGTGGCAAGAGAAGTCACATGGAATTTTACACTGTCTGAGTTCAATTTGGTAATAGCACAGGTTGTGTTATTTAGGGACATTTTGCGTATAAAAGGTGTGTAAGTGAAATAGTGATCGGTTTTCTTGTGAAACTCTTGCCTTAATTCTCAGGAGCAGTATAGTCTCCACATGTGTTTTATCCTCAGAGAAACGGGTTTACCGTTTGCTTGCAAGAAGGGTAAGGTAGAGGGAAGTGCTACTTTATCGACGAAACTGAAAGTTCTGTGGTAGGGTAGAGGTAAGCGCTGCCTACTGAAAATACAGAATTCTTGTGTGAATGATCAAAGCTATCTTTTCGGTTTAGCGAATCAGACAATGGAAATGTGGATAAAATGTTGTAACTAACAAGAATTGTTGAAAAAGAAATTGCAGATAAATTTTGTAAAGGAGGGGTCAAGAGCAGAAGTGACGTAGACAAAAGCCGCACTGGGATTGGACAGTGCGCCGTAGACAGAAATCGTTGTGATTGGAGTGTTGGTGTGAGTCGCGCTAGCATTGGTTGAAATAAACGCATAGGGAACAGAGTTGATTTTGCCGATTGTTGTAGGAGAGAAAGGTTGTGAATCATGTCGTACTATGAGTATGGAAAAGAGAAAACGTCTTGGATGTCGAAAGTTAAGAACTTCTTTAAGAAGGACAAAAGGTAGTGACTAGAGAGGGACAAATAATTCCTCCGCCGAAATCACCAGCTTCACATATGATGCTGAAATATGGATATCATACATGCATTTGGTTAGAAAATTGGACAAAATACACCAAGAACGATGGAGCATTGGCTTTTCCTGAAAATGGTTCATTTAATGTAGCTGTATTACGGAACTTGCGAGAAAAGATGGTAATGTTAGAACCTAGACCTAGACCAACACAGTTTGAAGCTTTAGCGGAATGGGAAGATGAGATGTATGAACGAGAGAGATCCAGAGGATTGAAGAATCATGAGTTTATACCAGGAAGGTTGTGGGGAATAAATCATGAGGACAGAGTAAAGCGTTGGAGATACGCTAACATGGCAGGAGGTTTGTTTCCAGCTTTTGCGGTTGAGGAAGAAGCAAAGAGAAAGTGTACTGAGAAAAAGAAACATGTAGTGGTAGAAAAGTATGTGTATGGTGGTAGTGAAACGGATGACGAATTGCTGGAAGATATTTTAAACAGAAATCCACCTCCATACCAACAGACTTCTGTAGTGGTGACACCTAATGCACCGCAAATGGAAACTGGGAGGAATAAAAAACCCGAACGAAGAAATGAAATAAATAGGTTACAAGAAACATTTAAAATTTCACAAAATGATGAGACAAAGTGACAATGCAACTGAACTAGCAAAAACGACAAAAGAATTGACTGAGAAAATAAGAGAATTGACAAAGAATATGGAAGCTGTAACTGTACCAGTAACGATAGGTCCAGTAATGCCAATTTTTGAAAATCAGAAAATAAATGAACATTCTTTGGTGATTCCCATGAATTCACATGTGCAAAGAAAAAGAGAAGGGATGGAACTGAATAATGAAGGTGCACACAATTCGGCGAGTACGTGAAGACCAAGTCCACCTACAAATTTGACGATAAATGAGTGAGGTTAGAAGAATGCCTATGGTGACAGAGTCCGCATCAGGAACACCAGAAAGAACCAGTGATTGGATTGAATTAAATAGTACACCTGTAGGTCCGACTCCAGAAGAGTTAAATGAATGGATGAAAGCACTAAAAGCAAAAGAACCAGAAGAAAAACCATTAGATGTAATTAGGTTAAAAATAGACATGGAAGAGTTGATTTTGGGAACAATTGGAACGGAAAAACTAAAGAATTATCAGGATGATGAGATTGTTTTTGTGTAAGAGTCTTACATGGAGAGCTAGAAATTTACATGACAAATTGGAAAAGATTGCAGGTGAACTAGGAGTGGAATTTGTGAAAGTGAGGACATTGCAGAAACCGTACAGAGTAGATTTTTGTGAGAAAGACATAGAAAATTTGAACACATCAGGAAGATTGACCCAGATAAAAGAACTGATTGTTTTATTGAGAAAGTGGGGTGATGTAGATAGATGGAGAAATAGATGGACAAAGAGGAATGAGAAAACAACAGATAAAGCATCTTTGGCTTTTGCAATGACAGATAAGGAACCAGTTACCAGAGAGTACCCAATGAGAGAAACACCAGGTGGTAGTTATGTGCATGTTCCGTGGACCAGACAGGATATACTGTCATTTACAAATGACTTCCCAAAATTGAGAGAGAAACCAGTAGAATGGTACAGACAAGTGGAGAGATTTGTTAAGGTGTCAAAAGTGCTGTGGATAGATCTAGATGGATTGTTTGACACAGTAGTGCCTGCTGATTTATGGACAGAATGTAAGATTACAATTGATTGGCCAACTGTGGAATATCCAAGGGATGCCAAAACAGGAGCGCCAGGTCCAGAAGTGATGCGGAAATATGATCAGGTAGTTACCTTTTTAAAGAATAAAATTCCACCAAAAGAAACAGATTGGGTGAAAATAGATAGAACAACACAGGAAAGCAAAGAATCAGTGCATGCGTACTATGAGAGATTGTTGTTGGTTTTCAAACAGTATAGTGGTTATGAGACGCTAAGTGAGAAGGACATGAGTCATTTTGTATATAGGTTTGTGTATGGATTAACACCGGAGATAAGTGAAAGGATTAAGCAGCATTTGATAGGGTGGCAGAATAGTACAGTGGATGATGTTTTGAGATATGCTAAATATTGCAGTGATGAAATTGAGAGTAAACAGCGTAAATTGAAAGAAAAAGCCATGTGGGCACAGGTGAAAGTTGCAGAGAAGCAAGAAGCTCAATTGAATAATACTAGCAGTGAAACAGGACAGTTTAAATCCCGACCTAATATAGGTAAAGGAAAAGGACAAATGAGCATAGATGAGGCGAAGAAAAAGTGGCCATGCCACAACTGCGGAAAGCTAGGGCATTGGAGAAACGAGTGTAAATTTCCTCCTAAACCTAATGTAGAAAATCAAACATTAAATTCACAGGTGCAGAGTGAGGTAGTTACTCAACAAGGTCAGGTGCCACAACCACCACTTCCCAAGAGTGCTAATCAACAGAAGTACAGTGCAGAAACAGGATTCTACGGAGGAGAACAGGTAAAACAGTTGTCACGTGCAGCTGAAATCTCACAATATTGGTTACGACAGAGTGAGGATGAGTCGTATGAAAGCTCATGACGGTGTCTGAAAGAGAGGGAAGAGTGCGTGCTTGGCGCAACTCTAGAGGTAGACCAGTCAGGTCCATTTGTGGATGGAGAAGTGAATGGTGCAAATATAACATTCCTTGTTGACACTGGAGCTACCCGTTCTACTGTTAGGTCAGTGGAAATTCCAAATCGTCCTCTCTCAGGTGAACATATACAAGTGGTTGGAGTTTCCAATCAGCAAATTGAAACGCCTCTTACTAGATTAGTAAAGGTAAGAATTGGTCCATTTAGTGAAATGCATCGATTTGTGGTGTGTGATTGTAGTCCCGTTAACCTTTTAGGACGCGATTTATTGTGTAAGATGAATTGCACAATTTATTGTACTCCAGGCGGAATTGCATTTCAGACTCCAGATGAGGATGTACTGTACAAAATGACAATGGTAAATTTAGAACCAGAAGTAAATCATTTGTTTCCTGTATTTGATGAAGAGAAAATCCCAATTGAGTTGAAAGGGACAGTAAAAGAAGAAGTGTGGGACTTGACAGGAGAAGATGTAGGATTAATGAAAGGAGTATATCCCGTAAAAATTTCAGTAAAAGAAGGAACGAGTTACCCAAATACGCCCCAGTATAAATTGACTCCAGAAATAATTGAAGGAATAACGCCAGTAATAAATAAAATGATTGAACAAGGGATTCTAAAAGAAATCATGAGCAGTCCATGTAATTCGCCAATAATGGGACTGAAAAAGCCAAATGGAACATATAGAATCGTACAGGATTTAAGAAAGGTAAACAAAATTGTTGTGCCTTGTTGCCCAGTAGTACCAAACCCTGCCGTGATTCTATACCAGATTCCACGCGAAGCAGAGTGGTACACTGTGATTGATTTATGTCATGCATTTTTCTCTATTCCATTACATCCAGATAGCCAGCCAATATTTGCGTTTAGGTTTGGAGAGCGTATTTTGGCATGGTGCCGAATTCCTCAGGGGTATACAGAGAGTCCCTCAATCTTTAATCAGATCCTAAAGAAATCATTGGAAGATTTAAGAATGCCAGAAAAGTCAGTAATGGTTCAGTATATTGATGACCTACTGGTGGCATCAAAAACAAAGGAAGCATGTGTCAATGACACGATTGCTTTGCTGAATCATTTAGCAAAAAGAGGACATAAAGTGTCCCCTTCAAAATTGCAGTTTTGTAAACAAGAAGTCCAGTATTTAGGGCATAAAATTGAGAAAGGAGTACGAAAGGTAACGACAGAGAGAATAAAAATGATTCAAGGAATGAGAGCTCCAATGACAGAGAGGTAAGAATGTTTTTGGGAATGGTTGGATATTGTCGACAATGGATAAGCGGTTTTTCACTAATTGCTAAACCATTGCAGAAACTGACAAAGAAGGATGTTAAAGATCCTTTTGAAATGAATGATGAAGAAATGAAAGCATTCAAAGAGCTGAAAAAGAAATTGTGTGAGGCTCCAGCATTAGGAATGCCTGACTATGAGAAAGATTTTGAGCTGTTTTGCAGTGAAAGAGATGGATGTGCATTTTCAGTTTTGGTGCAGAGACATGGAACTATGAAAAGACCAATTGCATATTTTTCAGCTGTTTTAGACCCTGTGGCAAAAGCGTTGCCTGGATGTTTGAAAGCAGTTGCTGCTACTTGTGTGAGTCTGGAACAGAGTGAAGGCATAGTGATGGGGTATCCATTAAGAGTGTACGTTCCCCATTCTGTGGAAATACTTTTAACAAGAACAAAAACACAATACATGACACATAGTCGGCTGACTAGGTATGAAAAGGTAATCTTAAGTGCAGATAATGTGACCATTGACAGATGTATGAATGTAAATCCTTCAACATCATTGCCAGATGAAGAGAATGTGATTGAAATGGATGAAGTAGATCACGATTGTCTGAATGTGCTCGAATACTGTACTAAACCAAGAGCTGATATACGAGATGAGCCTTTGAAAGAATCAGATTACATTCTGTTTGTGGATGGCTCATGTTTAAGAACGAGTGATGGAGTTCTAAGTGCAGCATATGCAGTTTGCACAGTAGCACCTGTATTGGAAGCATCTTGTTTGAAAGGTGTACGGTCTGCCCAAGTTGCAGAATTAGTAGCTCTGATTCAAGCATGTAAGTTGGGAAGAAATGTACGGGTTACGATTATGACTGACAGCCAGTACGGCTTTGGGGTCGTGCATGATTTTGGTCAGATTTGGTTACAAAGGGGTTTCTTGACGTCTGCAGGGACACCCATAAGGAATGGAGATTTTGTGAAAAAGTTGCTTGAGGCGATACAGCTGCCTAAAGAGATCGCTGTAGTGAAGTGCAATGCACATAAAAATGGGGAAGACTACATTACTGTTGGCAACAAATATGCTGACGAAATGGCACAGTACTGTGCCAAGAATGTGGTTTCTTTAAATAAATGCCGCGAGAGAGAGCATATTTCTTGTCCATTGCTTTTTACTAACTCAATTGAAACATGGGATGAGGTGAGACAGTTACAAGAGGCTGCAGAAGATGAAGAAAAAGATACTTGGCTAAAAGCAGGATGTAGGAAACATGAAGAAACTGATGTATGGGTTTACAGGGATGAGAGACCAGTTATGCCTGATAGCATGATTTCTGACAAGGCACGGATGTACCATGGGCAAGCCCATATTGGGAGAGATTCAATGATCAGACTTTTTAGACAGACATGGTACAATCCAAAATTCAGAGCCATAGCTGAGAGTCTTTGTCAAAGATGTCTGACTTGTCAACAGTTAAATCCAGGAAGGAAGACAGTAGTGAGTCTAGGAAGAATAGGACGAGAAGGGGGTCCTTTCACCAGAATGCAGATGGATTTCATAGAAATGCCACCTTGCAGCAGATTGAGGTATGTTTTAGTGGTCGTCTGTTTGTTTTCCCGTTGGGTGGAAGCATATCCAACAAGAAGGAATGACAGTATCACAGTAGCAAAACTTTTGCTGCGAGAATTCATTCCGAGGTATGGTTTTCCAGTCACGATTGAAACAGATAGAGGAACACATTTCCAAAACGAATTAGTTAAACTGATTTGTGAAGCCCTTAGTATTAAACAGAAACTGCATTGTGCATACAGACCAGAGGCTTCTGGAATAGTAGAGCAAGTGAATGGAACAATCAAGAACAGGTTAGGAAAAATGTGTCAAGCTACAGGACTGAAATGGCCCGATGCTTTGCCATTGGTTCTGATGACAATCAGAAGTATTCCGGAAAGGAAGACTGGACTCAGTCCATATGAAATAATCATGGGACGAGCAATGAGACAAGCACAAGTACCTGTCAACAAGCTACTGACTATAACTGATGATCTAGTACTGGATTATTGCAAAGGATTGGCTGATGTGGTGCGTTCTGTGTTTCATCAGGTTGGACCGGATGCGACCACTCTTGAAAGAAAACCAGCTCACGACTTGAATCCAGGAGATTGGGTTCGAATAAAAGTCCACCGGAGAAGAAACTGTTTGGTTCCTCGCTGGGACGAACCACGACAAGTGATCCTAGTGACGACCACCGCAGTTAAGTGTGCAGGAGTGAAACACTGGGTACATGCCAGCCACACCATCAGAGTACCAGAACCTAAAGATCGACTTGTGAGTCGGCATCTGGAAATAACAGACAACAGTTCAGCATCAGAAAGAGAAGAGGAGACAAACGGTGCCAGAACTTGAAGATCGACCTGTAAGTCGACATCTGGGAGACCCAACTACAAATGAAACGATAGAAGAAGAAATAGAGGAAATAGCTGAAGTTCCAGAATTTGAAGATCGACCTGTAAGTCGACATCTGGAAATATCTGATACTAGTTCAGAATCTGATACAGAACATTCAGAAGAAGAAGAAATCTCAAAAACAAAGTGGAATTTTGAAAGCATAAGAGAAAAAACTGAGCCAGAAAACAGTGACAGTGAACAACCAAGTACAAGTTGTGGTAAAATTCCTTTTGAAGATAATATTAATAGATGAAGAAGGGAGAGTTTCAGAACAAAAGTTAGAAAAATCGGAAAAACCCGGAGGAGCAGTAGGGACAGATAGTCAAACACAAGAACAGGGAAATTTAGAAGCAGATAGAGAAACTAACACAAAACCGGAAGAACCTCGAGGAGGGACAGAGTAGGTGAACGAAGGAAGATAAGAAAAGAACCACAAGTAGCTGAAAGCGAAATAATTAGTTTCAAAATAAGAGGAAATAACGAAAAGATTGAAACAGAATCAGAAGAAAGTGGAGAAGAAAGAAATGAAAAACTAGAGACAAGAAAAAGAAATTGGAAAACAGAAAGAGAGGAAAAAGGAAGTGAAGCAAAAAGGCCAAGAAAAGGAGACAATTGGCCCAACAAAGTAAGAAAATTAAGATACAGAATAGTAAAATTGGATGGAAAAAGTGCTGAACAAGTGAATGAAAAAACAAGTCAAAAGGAGCAATGAAAACAAGGTGGTAAACACTTGCAGAAAACAAAAAGAATAAAGAAAGTGAATCAGAAGTACAGATCACCTGAATGGTTGTATCGTGCTCTGACTAGTTACAAAGAAGAATTGAACACTCACGAAAACCCAGAACAAAGAAACCTGATGGGAGAAAGTGAAGTGCAACAAACTTGAAGCAACAAACCTGAAGTGGTTTCTGTAGATAGTTTACCGGATTTGACAAAACACTGAACTGACAAAATTACCGGATGTGACAAGGAAAGAATTCTGAAAAAGAATTAAAAGAAAGAACCGAGCAAAGACAAAATTCTGAAAGTACAGAGTGGCAAGCAAGTCATTTCTGAGGTGTAGTGACACAATTTTCTAGAAAACAAGTACAAAATGGAGAATATTAGAGATAGAAAATGTAGATGTGAGTTTTTAAAAAGATGGTGCAAAATGTGCTGTTTTTGTACAGGATTATTAATAACTGTATGGGTAGTTTTAGCAATAACTATTCCAATTAGTTTAGCTGTAGTGGAAAAGTCTAAACACTGAGAAAGAAAAAGGAGCTAACACTCAAGAGCCAGTTATTTTAAGGAGCAGTGCAGAATTACATAAGGACAAATCAATAACAGATTTTTCAAAGAATGTGTTTACTAAATTACTGTATGAGTACGTAGAAACAATGGATGTAAGGGATTGTTATGTTTGTATGCAGTTGCCTGCATCTGTAGCAGAGGGTGTGACTTATCACCTCCCTTTGACATATGGAATAACATGTAGTGTATTAACAAGCTTATTTTATAAAACAGGCCGATTAGAATATTATTACACTGATGTAGATAGGATTTTTGCAAAGGTTTCTGTAGTTCCCGAGCTTAATAAAATAAAAGAGGGAAAAACATTTGGTGAATATTTCTTAGAAGATAAGATATTAACATTAGATAATATATTTAGGTACAACCTTACCTGTGAGTTAAAGAAAGAAGAAAAAGTATTTTTAGAAATAGTCGAGGAGAGAAGAGTGAAATTTGAAAGAAAAGTAATAGAAGAGACAAAAATACCTCTATGGGCGTTTGAGGAAGACCATCATGACAAGAAAAAGATAAATGCAGCTATGACTCTGGATTGGCCCCAACAGGGAAGGTTGTGCATTAGAAGAAATAAGACAAGATATGACAATTATTTTGTGGGTTCCAGTAATTGCCATGACAATTACCAAATTATAAGTGGATGGGGATTCAAAGGGGGAAAAGATCCAATATTTCCAGGGATTTATTACGTTTGTGGGAATAGGGCTTATTATAGGTTGCCGGACCATTGGTATGGATCATGTTATTTAGGCCTGGTCTTTCCAAAGATTTTTCATGTGGATAGAAAAGGAAAAGGAACACACAAAATGATAAATACCTTTACACGTAGAAAAAGGGAAAGTTTTTCAGAAATAGTAGGTGATATTTTTGGTGCATTGATACCAGCAGTGGGAATATCTTTGAATGCATTCAAAATTCGGAAATTATCCACAGTAGTAGATCGTTTATCTACAAATACTGCTGGAGGGTTCTTAATGGTAAATACCGAGATGGTTGCCATGAGAGCTATGGTGATGCAAAATCGTCTTGCCCTTGACATTCTTTTGGCAAAAGAGGGCGGAGTCTGTGGAATGCTGAAAGTCCAACATTGTTGCACTTACATTCCTGATAAAAGCGAAAATATACAGAAGTATATAACAAATATTACAAATTTGCACAAAGAACTAGTACCACTGGAAGTTGAAAGTGTTTGGGGAAAACTTGGTAAAGGGTTTTCTTCTGTAACGAATTGGTTAACAAGAATGAGTGGATTAATAATAGGGAAAGTTATAATAATAGCAACCATGATAATAATAATAATAGTATTGAAGCTTGCAGTAACATGTATAAAGAGACGAAGAAAGCAGAATAAGTTAGAAAAAGAAAATATGATAAACAAAGAGAGAGAGAGAAATAGGTGAAATACAGTTAGAAGAAATAAAAGAGAACATGTACAAGAAAACAAAGAGACAAGTTGAAAGCGATACAGAAGTATAAAACTAACAAAAGCAAATGGATAAAAGATATATGCTGTCTGAGAAAATTGTATAAATTGGGTTTGTGTGGTGATGTTAAAAATCACCAAAGGGGGAGTTGATGGAGCAGGGTAAATATAAACATTTTAACCTCCTAATATTTTCGTATAATAATAAACATGTTCGTTCAAGTAAATAACCAACAATGTATGTTTGGGGTAAGGATAACACGCAGTTTAATGTGCAAAGTAATGAACTAATAATTGTTTACGTTTCCAACATAACATAATATTTTGCGTACTAAAATAATAATAAAATGCATGATTTGTGCTTTGAATAAAACGTGTGGTTGCAAAATAAAGCGATGGTAAGTAAGGGACAGCTTTATATGTTGCTTCTGCTAGGTAATACCTAATTGGGGTACGTAGAAAGACGGGAGGGAAACGAAAGGGTTTATATTTCATTGTTTTAATAACATTTTGTTTTCTTTAGAAATAGTGCGCTTAGGCCTGCCGAGCAGTAATATAAAATGGCCGCGAGTTACTAGAGTGTGCAGGAGCGGATGCGACCATGTGATAGAGGAGAGAGGCTGTTGCAAAGGGATGATCACGTGCTGATGCCGAGAGGCTAAGATGAAAGTATGGTCAAGGCTGCTGTGACCCTTCTGAGCAGATGTGTGCCAAGATGATCAGCAAGAAGCGTGAGAAGCCTGGTTGAATCAATAGAAAGAACTCTATTATATAATTTGTTGCAGAAAAAGAAACAATTTGGACTGATCGAAACGGATGAGCAAGTGCATGAACTGTGGGAAACGATGCTTGCATGGACATTCCTCACGGAACTAGTTAAGACCAGGAAGTTTGATTAGAATGTATAGGGACCTGAGTTTTGGACCAATGAGAATGAATCGCGCCATGTAAGAAGAAACATTTTATGCTGTAAGCTAGAATTAGTGTATAAGAAGACCTACTCTTGGTGGGAGGGGGTTAGAATGCTGCGGGAGATGCTGAAGAAGTTAGATGCTGTAGATGGGAGAGTTTGCGGTTGCTGATGCTGACGAGCTGATGCTGCTGCTGTTATTTTCCTTTTCCAGTTGAGTATGAAATGCCGCTTTAGGAGAACTAGCATTTGACAAGATTTATATTAGGATTTCCCGAGAGATAGATAGGTTGATCTATAGAGTCCTTAGTATGATAACCTCATTTTCGATCTAATAAAAGTGTCATGCAATTTACAATTATTCTTATAATGATGATAAACGCAATGATCTGAATAATAAATTAATCTCAAATTTCTTGCATTCAAAACTTTATATAAACTTTATTATTCTTTAAACAAATGACTCAGTGATTTTCATTAGCATAATGATTAATAATGCTTTGGTAAAAGAGTTCATTATGATTGAGCTGGTCTTAATCACCATCAACTGATTCCTACTAGTTGGTCCATCGACCAATGAGCGGAATACCTTAAAAGCAAATGAGAATTATTGTGTCTTTATAAAAGAGGTATCCCGTCCCCTTCCAGCAAATTGTTTTTTCCTAGGTTTTATGTCGGAGGAAAATCCAGGGAAATAAATGAGTAAGTGAATGTATATGCGGTGTTATGGGCCCCACCGTCATATGGAAATTGTGTGTGTGTTAGAGAAATAATTGCACCTGGATGACCCAAAAAACATAGTAGGAGAAAATATTTTTATTGTAAGCGCTGGATCAATACAATAGGAGCAAATCAACATATTCATGTTTCTCATCTTTTTCACTTTTATTATTTCTCGGTTTTATTATGATCATTTTGTATGATTAGATCTCATCATGTATACGAGTCTAGTTAATATAGATTAGTAAGACTATCGTTTGTCATACTTTTGACATAATCTTTTATAATGACCGAACTTGCTTCACACTAAGTTATACTAATAACTAACATACACCATTCCAAGATGTCTGCCAAAAATAAGAGGGATTGAGTCCTTCGTCGATAACCAATACACCAGGTTTAAACACACACGCAGACACGAAGGGTTTCACCACGCCGAACCTATGTCAGCCGATGACAGCAGCTTGAGGACATAGTGTAAGTTCCCGTTATATAACAGCCTAACGTTTTTTGCTTAACTTTGTTCAGTTTTCCCACGAGCTTGATATTCGTTTAATTTAAGCACTGCACAGTAACAATGTTTTTAACGCGGCTCCACAAGCGCAGTACAGCATGTTTTTCTTTTTTCAAACCCCGTTGTACACGAGCATGCTAACAAGTAGTCGGCACAGACGAGCACCTAAGCGTTTTTCACGCACAATAAGCCAATCGATAACATCTTGATTGCAATGCATCAGGCACGTTGCCAATGATACAACTATAATACTCGGTAGCACATTAAAATCGTATCACTTCGTTATTTGGTTAAATGAGACCCGTTTCAAGAAATAGGTTATAATGATTTAATTCATCTCACAACCACCCTTTAGAGGGATTAGCCTGTCTCGCTTAATGTAGTAAGCACATTGAAATCACAACAGATGCACTGGCATGTGGCAGATGTTTGGGGTGACTGCATGCACCTTTACACAATACTAGAACCACATATAATAACTGTTTGAACATGTTCGTAGTTCCTCATAGTGTTATATGTTTATTTTAGGACTGGTCCCTGATGAAGGGTAAAAAATACCCGAAATGCATTGGATACTTTAACCCAGTCACTCATGAGTTATCGTTCAGCAACATGACCAGTATTTAAAGGATTAAAAAAACAATAAAAACTAAATGAACTAATGGATTTAACTCGTTTTTGGATTACAACTTGAGGAGCCTGTGAATCAGGACATTACGTTGTGCCCAGGGGGACACACCCAATGAGGGATGTGCAGCAATTAGAATTACCGACAGGACCAGAGAAGCAGCTACACCTAATGAATAACAGAAAAGCTCACCCTGAGACCAGAAATCCAGCTGTCAAGACATGGACCACTGGTAGATAGTGGAAAAACACCGAAACAAACTATCAGAGGCACAGAGAAGCAGGCCAGTGTTTATATTTCACTTTTTAATGAGGAGCCATCTGTTATCTGTGCCGAGATTAGGAAACCTGTCGTACCTCATAGCAAACACTCTGTTTACATGCAGCTGGGCCAGGGCTGGGGCCTCCTCCACTGCAGCTGGAGGAGAGAAGGCTGTGATGAGACTGGGGAGGGAGAGAAGAGGAGAGCGGACTAAACAGGTGTGGGGGGGGCAACAGGCAGGAGCAAGAAGAGGGGGCAGGGAGATAAGAGGCAGGTATGCTGAGTGCACTGGCAGGAGGTAGATGTAACAGCCTGGGGGAGAGAGGCTGCAGGAAACATGGGTCTGTAGCCCCAGGGGCAGGAGGGACCTGACAAGAGAAGGAGAGATGACAGCAAGGGGCCATGAGGAGGAGAGATTAACAGCCTGGAGGGAGAGAGGCTGCAGGAAACACGTGACTGTGGCACCACTGTTTCGCCAGGAAGTACAAGCAAAGATTCTTGACATGCCGTTTGATGGAAAGAACCTCTTCGGGAAGCATGTTGATGAGGCGCTGCAGTCTGTTAAAGCTAATACTGACACCGCTAGGCACCTTGCAACAAAGACGTTTTCAGCCTTTTTGTGGCAGGGAAGGGACAATTTGTTACCGGGCTTCAATTTCAACAGAGGTTTTAGCCCTACTCCCAACAGGGCTTTCGATCTCAATATTCTGCCCAGTCCTACTGACCTACAACATCATTCACCTATTCCAGGCAGCAGGTGTGGTGCCGGCCTTCGGCAGGGGAAAAGGCAAAAGATGCCTCTAGGTAGCAATGATGGGAAACAGGCCCCTGTCACCGTCGTCCCACTTCGATGCCACAGTCTTTCTTCAAAGTTCTTGGAGTGTTGGAAACTCATCTCTTTCAACATATGGGTGTTAGACGTAATCCAGCACGGTCGCATCTTGGAATTTGTTCAAAAGCCTCCCAATCTACCTCCATCCAGAACAACACATGGTCATATACCCATACTGAAAATAGAGATTCGTTCACTTATATCCAAGAACGCAATAGAGGAAGTACCATCCCATCAGCGCAACCAAGGATTCTATTCCAGCTTCTTCCTCATCAAGAAGTCCGGGAAATGGAGGCAGGTGATGGATCTGAGGCTCTTGGAACAAGTTAATCAAGAACCAGTCCTTCAAAATGCTTTCCCTTCGGGAGATTCTGCAACTAGTGGCCACAGGAGACTGTCCTCCCTAGATCTATTGGACGCATAGATTCCATATTCCAGTACATCCAAAGCACTGAAGATTTCTCAGGTTCAAGATGGCAGGGTGCCATTACCAATTTAAGGTACTCCCTTTTGGGGTTAAGTCTGCTCCCAGAGTATTCACCAAGTGCATGGCACTGGTGGCGGCCTTTTTCAGACGTTCAGGTCACCAGATGTTCCTGTACCTGGACTGATAAAGGGTCCCACTTTTCGTTTAGCAAAGGAGTCGACATCAGCGTGTCTTCAACTTTTCCAAAGCTTGGGCCTCAAACTCAACAAGGAAATATCCTCTCTCATTCCTTCTAGATCTGCAGTGTTCCTGGGAGTGATACTGGACACAAAGTTGTCAGTCAAAGGCATTTCCTACAGAGGAAAGAATTTCTCGCCTACAAAAGCTGATCAAGTGCCTATCTGCAAACAAGTTCACTTCTGTGAGGACGTACAAATCCATGTTGTGGATGTGATCCTGCATTTCATTGATTCTGAATTGCCGCCTGTGGATGAGGCCTCTGCAAGAACAACTCGACGCTCAGTGAGCGTAATTTTGATGGTCCTTTGAGGACAGGATTTCAATCACCCAAAAAAATGAAGCTGGCAATGTCCTGGTGGGCGATCAGGAAAAATGTCTCACAGGGTCTCTTTCCTTCCATTAATACCTCAGGCTGTCATGACTACGGACGCCTCTCTCGAAGGATGGGGTGCTCACCTGCAGAACCTAGATGTTCACAGGAAATGGTCCAGTCAAGAAAAATTGTATCACATACACATACTGGAACTGAAGGCAGTATTTCTTGGTCTTCAAGCATTTCTTTCCAGACTCAGTAACTCTTCAGTGCTGGTGAGAACCGACAACACCACCACCATGTTTTATCTTGCAAAACAAAGGGGCACAAGGTCGCAGGTTCTCTCCGCCCAAGCACAACAAATTTGGGAATGCATTTAGTCAACAACATTGCAATGAATATAGAGCACGTTCCAGGAGTGCAGAACGATTGGGTGGATTCTCTCAGCAGAATGGGCAAACAATGCCACGACTGGCAACTCAACCAGAGTCAGTTGGAGAGCGTTTTTCAGTCTTGGGGTTATCCAACCCTTGATCTGTTTGCCACTTCTCTCAACAAGATGTGCAAGTTTTCCACCAGCAGACATCCTCAACCGGGATGTTGGGGGAACGCCCTCAGTTTCTCCCTGAACAGAATGTTCGCATATGCATTTCCCCCGTTCCCACTCATTCCAACGGTCTTGCAAAAACTCATAACGGAGCATTGCCGCCTTATTCTCATTGCCCCAGGGTGGCCGAGACAATATTTGTTTACCGAGCTTCTTCGCCTCTCAGATTGCTCGCACGTTCCATTCAACCAATGGAGGATCTCCTCTCAAAGAACCAGGGACAAGTGGTTCACCCGCAGATTCAAACTCTCAATTTGTCAGCCTGTTTCCTCACTACACTGAATTTGGAGATCTAGGACTCTATACTGAGTGTTTCAGTTCTGCATAAAGCTCGAGCTCCTTCCACAAAGAAATGCTACTCTGCAAAATGGAGAAGATTTTGCTCATGGTGTATATCTATCTTACCATCCTTTCTCATCTACAACTCAGCAGATTCTTTCCTATTTGCTACATCTAGCCAAATCAGGTCTCACGCATGCTTCCATTAAAGTTCACCTCGTGGCAATATCTAGATTCAGACTGCATCCATGAAAGTTCTCTCTGGTCCAATAGACTGATTAAAGAGTTCATGAAAGGTCTATTCAGGGCTTATCCTCCTGTGAAACCCCCACCAGTTCTTTGGCAACTGAACACAGTCTTTTCACAGCTTATGAGAGCTCCTTTCGAGCCCATTCCCAAGGCTGAGTTGAAGTTTCTCCCTTGGAAGGTGGCCTTTCTCTTAGCCATGACGTCGGTTAGACGCATAAGTGAAATCCAGGCATTCACAACCAAGGAGCCTTACCTGCAAATTCAGGAACACCGTCATCCTATGCACAAATTCATTTTCTATTTCAAAAGTGCAGACTGCTTTTCATCTCAATGAGCCTATCCTTTTACCCTCCTTCTTTTCAAATCTGTTCTCACCAGCGGAAAGAGCTTTACATTCCCTGGACGTTAAACGCTGTTTGAAGTTCTATCTACAAAGGACAAGGGATTTCAGAAAGTCCAATCAGCTATTCATTGCCTTCTCATCGCCTTGAAAAGGTCAAGCCTTATCGAGAGCTAGTATTACTTGCTGGGTCATGGCAACTATAGCCTTCTGTCACGAAAAGGCAGGACGTCCACTAACGCAGAAAGAGAAGGCTCACTCAACTCGGAAAGTAGCAGTGTCTTCAGCTCTGTTTGCAGGTGTCGCACTTCTGGATATCTGCAGGGCAGTGACATGGGTGAATGCCCACACCGTCGCAAGGCACTACTGCCTTGATTCATGGAGTAAAGCTGACATGGTAGTCTGACAAGCTCCTCTGCGACGTCTGTCTGCATAAGGTATCCAGATTGTTATATATATATTTGCTTCCAATGTTTTCTCCTGAAAGTTTGTTATTTCTGGATGATACGTTGTCTCTTTATCAATGAGTTTTATTTGCTTTTCAAAATGGTTGTTTTTACTCTTCCTTTTAGAGTAAGTGTCATGGTGGGTTGGTTTCGCCTTACTCATCTCCATATTTGATGGGATACTGCTAACTAGTCTGATTCAAGTATGTAAATCTATAAAAGATAAAATACTGGAGAATAAATACAAGTTGCTTATCTGTGCACTGTGGTTCTCCAGTATTAAAATCTTTTATAGGTTCACATGCAACCCTCCCCATTAGGGTGCACCATTTCAAATCTCAAAGTTTGTTACACTCGTGCTCCAAATCTGAGGGATGGTGGCTGTGCTGGGGTTGAGTGCTTCTGGGTCTGAGCGCTGATTGGTTAAAATTTGGATGCTGAATAAGCTAAAAATGTATATCGATTTTAAAATGGAGACTAATGCTAAGCATTTAGCACCGCCTTTAATACTGTTACCGTCCCATGATGACTGGAAAGATTCAAGCATGTGAATCTATAAAAGATATGAATACTGTAGAACCACAGTGTACAGGTAAGTAACTTGTTTTTTCTGACCCAATATTTAATATTAGACTGCAGCCTAGTTCTAATTTCTGATGCTATTTCGGTCTTCAGTGTACTAGAATTCATTCACATCAATTTTGTAAAATATCAGCAACAGCAGTTACCTTATTTAACCTTAGTTCCATATGTATCTGTGCATGAGGTGATTGTTTCTGTAAATTCAGGAGCTGTTGAATTAATTTGAGTGCAGTCCGATTACATTTCGGTTTAATTTGCTCGAATGTGCTTGGTACCCTATACAAATCATATTTACTTTTTGTTTTAGCATTTGCTCACCCCCATCTATTTGTTTTTAATTCAATTTTATTGACATAACACTTACAAAAATACAATCACATTACCCATACTGTACTCATGCCATATTTACAGCACACAGTTATTATACAGCATGACACACACATTCATGAGGATAAGAAGTAAATAGCATGAATAGTTCAATCATCAGAGTGAATGTCTGGTGATTTTTCTCGTTGGTTTGTCAGCAGGTATGTTGTAAAGGGGGCCCAGATGTCCTTGGGCCTAGACGGCGCTGCAAGTTCCTCTGCATACTGAGTCAACTGGTCTTTACAGTATGTAACATCCATTAACCATTGCTCAAATTTTGGTGCTCTTCTACCGTCCCAATTTTGGGCCACTTTCCTTTTCGTTAACAGGAGTGCAATCGCCACTAGTCTCCGACTCTGTGGCTGCAGGTTTGCAACGAGTCCTAGCAGGCACATGTGCGTGGTACATACCACTGTTTCCATCACCATATCAGATAGCGCCCGAGTGACCTGTGCCCAGAAATTTTGCACCGTCTCACAATACCACGCCAGGTGCATAAAGTCCGCATCCGACATGTTACATCTTTTACAGTCAGCGGACGCTCCCAAACCATATCCATATAACTGCAGCGGGGTGTAATAAAGCTGTTGTATATATTTAAAATATATGATGCACAATTTGCAGTTAGCGGTCAGGCGTCTAGTTAAAACAGAGCAGTATTCCCAGTCCTTCCCTCTGATTGGAGTGTCTAGTACTCCGTTCCGCCTCTCCATTCCTCTACTATATTGTGGGGCAGTGTCAGCCTGCATCGCTTTATATAATCGGGTGACCAGTTTCGTGCGAGATGTGCTGGCAAGCATGGTCTATAGCGGTTTCAGTGTCAGCGATGCAGCTGGGTGTAGCGAATTTAAAGTTTTGAGGGCCTCTTTCAGACTGTGATCCGTAAATACCAACAGGGGGGGTACTGTTTTTTCGTGCCAGAATAGCCTCCAGGGTGATAAATGTACCTTCCGGGTATGCATCTCCCATAGTAGCAATTCCTATATCTGCAGAATAGATAGCGCTTTAGGTTCCTGTGAAACAAAGATATTTGGGTGGTGTGCGCAGGGGCATATAGTGGCAATTTCCTCACAAATGACGCAAATGTCTGCCTGGCTATGACAGTGCTATCGATAGTGCTAATTTCCATTCTGGGACTTAGTGGGTGCGTCCTTGGTAAAAGAGCTGTAAGTGGCTCGGGGTGTACACCATCCGCTTCTACCACTACATGGGGGAGAAAGGGCGGGGGGGAGTACCAATAGTGTGCAAAGTGTGCTTGCGCGCAAAGGTAGTATAGGTATATGCCCGGGGCCCCAAACACCCTGTGTATATGGTCTAGTAAGTACATCCCAGCGACAGCGAGATTGTTTACCAGCCTATACCAATCTAATTAGGTTGGAGCGTAGTGTAGCTAAGAATACTTTAGTCAGGTTGAGGGGGACGTTAGTGAATAAAGAAAGAAATCGTGGGAGGACTACCATTTTTATAATTGCCACCCTGTCTGCCAGTGACAAAGCTAGTTTTATCCATCTCGACACCTGTTCCTCCAAATTCGACAGTGCCTGGCCATAGTTCTCTCTGAGAACAATCTCGGGAACTTTATGAATCCACACACCCAGGTATTTGACTGGTTCAATGCTCCATTTGAGCAGGAAGTCCAGGTCATGTGGCACAGTGCTATCTGTCAGGGGAAATATAGTTGATTTGTCCCAGCTCATGCTAAGACCGGAGAGCCTTCCATATTTAATATACTTCCTTATCAAGAGGTTTAGCTGCTCTTCCGGGTTGCGGACGTATAGCACCATGTCGTCCGCATACGATGATCTGGCGAGTGACCGATGCCTAAACCCCAATGCTGCATCCGCATGCTTCTGCCGCACTCTACATGCTAAGGGCTCCAATGCCAGTGCGAATAGCAATAGGGATAGTTGGCAGCTCTGTCGTGTTCCTCTGCATATCGGTATCAGTGAAGAGTGGTTATTGTTGACCCGTACTCTGGCAACCGGAGCGGTATACAGTAATCTTATCCATTGTGTAAATGCTTGCGGCATCCCCATGCGGTGCAGCACGTCAAACATAAAATTCCATTGTATAGAATCAAATGCCTTGGCTGCATCCAGTAACACAGCTGCAGCGTTAACACCTTAATCCAATTGATGCAGCACAGCAAATAGCGTTCGCAGATTGTGCGTAGTAGAAAGATCTAGAATAAACCCGATTGATCCGGGAGCACCAGTGCAGGCAGCAGTGGACGCACCCTGGACTCGATAATTTTTGCAATTATTTTCATATCTATATTCAGAAGTGACAGTAGTCTATATGATTCGCATCTCGCTGGGTGTTTGCCTGGCTTCAGTAAGGTTATCACAAGGGCTTCCCGTAGAGTTGGGGGGAGCAGTATTTTCTCATACGCTTCTGCATACATTTCATGCAAATGCGGTGCCAGCAAATCTGAAAAAGTTTTGTAAAATTCACTAGGTAACCCATCACTACCCGATTCCTTACCACCAGGCAGCGCCACCCCCCCACATCTATTTAAAAATTGTTTAATCTCACCAGTTGCACCTAAGCATCAATGTTCTGTTAACGTTAACTTCCATGTAAATCTCTTATCTTATCTAGCATAGCATCTAGTTCTTTATTGTAGGAGCTTCAGTGAAGTCGTAAATGTTAGAATAACTCAACTCTGCATGCGTGTACCCCAGAACACGCATGTTGGGAGAGGATGTGGCCTCACGGCTAGACTGCCGACTTTGGAGCTGGGAAACCAATGTTCGAGCCTCTGGGTCGACTCCACTTCCTCCTAAAAAAAATGAATGTGTCCTTGTGTAACGTAACTAGTGCTCATGTAAAGCGCTCCAATACCTTCGGGTCGAGTTTGCGCTATATAAATCTGCAAAAAAAAGAACACTTCATCTTAATTATTTGTCCACACAATTGTGCCCACATGGTTCTATTTTTTATATGATAAGCAGCATCCTTCACAAGCCTGTCCAAGGCGAGAAGTTTCTGAAATGTAAACTGGCGGAAATCCAGAAGAGTTTATTTCAAGACTGCATTGTGGCATCTGATGTCTACCTTTGAGGGAAAAGGGAAGCATTGTAGGCTTCAAAAGATGTTGAAATAGCCACCTGCTCCTTTAAAGTTCCAGTAACTTGTCCCTACTTATGATGATTTTACTGGTAGTTGTTTCCCAGGGACGAAAGGCTTAATGTCTTTTTTTTTTTCTCCAGTGAATTCTTTCTTTGCATTTAGTGTTTTTCATCTTCACTTAATGTATTTTACATCTTCCGGTCAAGTGAAGTTATTTGGTTTTGACACAGATTGTTTTGTCAGAAGTGCTGCCTTGTTTATCAGTACCCCTGCTATGGAAGTAAAAAGGCAGCTACACACTCACAAAGAGCATGTGGTGTCTTTCGCCTACACGCTTGGTGAAAAAATGGGAAATCTTCATAAAAATGTCCAAGAATATGTTAAAGGATTGGGAAGGCATCTGGTTAAGAAGGAAATTCGAAGGACATGAGAGGAAAGGAAGAAGGCTGAGAAGTCCCCCAAAGTTTCAGCCTCAGAGCCAGCACTTGGATAAAACTCCCACAGTGCGAGAGCTAAAGAAAGACGGTTGAGTAGAAAAGAAAAACATTGGTGCCCTCACTCCGCACCATTCCAGGTTGATGTAAAAGAGAACGTTATTGACAGATTGAGCTCAAAAGTGATCACTGTTGAAGTCTGTTTCGCTACTAACATCAATACATAGTCACCATCACAGAGTTCAGAATCGTCGGGGTCGAGACATTTCAGGATGAGGGCGACTCATTCTCCCTTGATATCAGAGATCTCGTATCAAGTCTGCATATTCAGTATCTCAGCCAATGTCGAAGAGACCTAGATCGAATCTACCCTCTTCATTCATGTCAAAGCACAGCATGCTGGTCACACCTTTAACTTCGTTATAACAAATCCACTCCATGTTGCCTCTACATACCAAAGGGCTTGAAACACCATACCTCTCAATGTCACAAAGATCGATGCCAATATTTTTATTGTTGTCAGTTTCTCCAAAACTGAGAAAGACTTAAGTTTACTCATGAAGACCAAGTGAGAAATAGACGTAGGTTTGCTCATGAAGACCAAGGTCACTTTCTTTACGTGCTCCATTGTCCCTCCTGAGAACCCACTACAGGTTCCATAATGCCATCTTGATTTGCCCTCATCACCGAGGATGGTTTCAAGGTCTAGTTCGGAGTCTTTGATGAAAATTAAGGATCTGCCTAAATCCCCAGAAAAATGGCTTATAAAAACACCAGTACCATACTCCCATCAGAGTAGAGCAAGGTCGCCACATACTCCAGATGGGCGTAAGAGGCACAGATCTCGCTCAGTGTCCAGATCACCATCTCATTTGGACATGGATGATTTTAGATCATCCGATTCCCCGTCATCTCCAGCGGCATCTTTTTGTGTCTCTCCAGTGGATGACATCACCACTTTTCATTAAGTTCTTGCAAGGGGTGCTACAAAATCAAACATTCCATTAGAGGTGCTGCAACCTATGATGTCAGTGATAATGAAGACTCTTCAACCAAGCGCAGCATAGAGACGTCTCATCAGTGTGTCTCACCCAGCTTACAGGAATGCAGCAATACACAAATCTGTCGGGGAGGGATCTCTGTCTCATCTCCATGTTTCACCATGCAGGCCTGGGTCTCACAAAACAGAACCCAGGGCCCTCCTTGTATTATACAATACACATGCACCCAGTGCATGTAAAAAAAAAAAAAAAAACAACACACACACACGCACGCACACTCTCTCTCTCTCGCTCTCTCTCTCTCTCTCTCTCTCTCTCTCTCTCTCTCTGTCTCTCTGTCTCTCTCTCTCCTTTATTTATTGTACCACTCATAGGCACACATACACCCAGCACATGTATTGTAGCACTCATGCACTGCTCAGTACTTCATTTTCCTTGTATTGGATTGTTCACAGGCACACTTACACCTAGGCAGATACACCACTCCTGCACTGCGCAACACTTCACAACAACCGATGTAGGCCATGGGTGAGTTAAGCACACCGCAGCGGAATTTCAAAAAGGAGCGACTCTGTAGGCTTCACTTCAGTGACAAGGGTTAAAAAAGGCCTGTTCACTGCTACTGATCACTACACGCTATGCTGCCACCACTACACTTGTGCCACTTATCTCCTGGGGAAGGCAGTAGTATCTCGCAGCTATAAGGGTAGTGCTTTGAGCCCCTATCCCGGTCCAACGAGTGCAGTCCGTGAGACACGCCTATGTCATGGCACACACTTGTGATCTGTGTTTGCCTGTGACAGCAAAAATCAGCCCTAGGGATCCAGACATTAGTACAATTGGTCACTCACGGCAGTGGTGTGCATCCATTACCATGCAGAGGACCTTTCAGTCCCAACAAAGTAATTGGCAACGGGTGGGACTGTCTACTTTAGAAGGCTAACCAACTGCAAGTTCCTACACAACCAACATTGAAACATCAAGTCACCATCTTAAGCAAGGAAAAATCTATCCTACTAAAGAAACATGCAATACGAGTTTGCATTGTTGCAGCATAAAGGGCAGTGAGTTTATTGTAGATATTTTTCAATTTAAAAGAAAGGTCTCAAGTTAGAATATAGGCCGATGCTAGATCTGTGCTTTGTGAACCAATACATCAAATTTATGCACATTTGAAGCAAAAGGACTTTGTGTGTTAAATTATGTCATAGGAACTTGTTTATTTCACATACACCACAATGTTTCTTGGTGCTGAGGTTCAGAAAAAGTAACACGATCAAAGACTTCACAGTAGCAAATATGCTTGCCGAAATAGCCAAGTCTTTAGCGCCTGTGTAAACTTCGAGTAATCCAGAGATGGCTATATTGTTGGGGTAAAAGAAATCCAGATCAGCAAAGTCTGCACAGAGAATCTAATGCCACCCATTCTTTTCTTGTTATACTTGGGGATGGACAGGAGCTTTTGGGAGGAAGAGCGAAGTCTCTGACTCAGGATGTATTTCTTGAGTCTAGATTTTATGAATGAGTGAACTTCGTCAGAAAAGGCCTTAAAGGTGATGCAACCTATTTTAAAAATGATCCTCTGCTCCAGGGTGATCCAGTGAAGGTCTCTCAAAAGTGGAGTGATGTGGCAATTTCTAGGTTGTTTATAAATAAGACGTGCTGCTTGGCTCTGAACAGTCTGGAGTCGGGTAAGTAAACATTTCGGTAAGTCAATATAAAGTGAATTGGCATAGTCAAGACAGGAGATGACCAGAGCAATGACCACTTGGGTCAGGGCTTCAGAAGTAAGAAATCTTGCTTTTTTTTTAATCCTTCGGAGATTTAAGAAACAGAATGAGATTACTGCTCCTAGCTGAGGTCTTAAGGATAAATCATTATCAATAATTACACCCCGGCTTTTAGCTGATTTCTAGGAGGCGGAGGATTCCCCCATGTCAATGGGCCAAAAGGAGTCATTCCAAAAGTCTATTTTACTGCTCATGATGACGATGTGTGTTTTATTCACATTGAGTGTGAGATAATTACTTCTCATCCAATCACAAAGGAAACGCATCTTTTAAAAAAAAAAAAATTTAATCACTTTTTTAAATATGCTATTAACAAAGAAAACAGTGCAACACAGTACAGCGACACCCCCTCCCCCACCCCACGCCTTAGTAGTTCGACATGTGCCAGTGCCAAAAGCAGATAGACCCGATTGGCACTTTAGCTGAATTCATTATTTCGGGCCCGAAAAGCATGAAAGGCACAAACTACTACAAATATGCTTTTGGCCTTAGTGCAAAAATACTACATAAAGTGCAATACAAAGGATCATTGAATTTCATCATTTTTCATAAAATAAATCCCTAGGAAGTAAAGTGACTTGTGCAAGATATAGCATCAATAAGAATTTGTGCAAAAAATACAAATAGATAATACGCCAGGTTAGGCTGTCCTTCCGAGTTTGATCTATAATGCTAACATATTGGTTAATGCTTTTAAACCCATTCTTTAAAACTTACTTACAAAAGTACATAAAGTGCTGTTTTCTCAATATTCTTGACAATCGCTCCTTGGGAATAAAGTGTTCTGTGCAATAAAGTGCAAAGTACAATATGCATGAAGAATGATGCTAAAAAAAAAATAGAGATTACCATATAAATAGCTACTATACCAAATCTGTGGGCTATGGGCAAATTTGCACACTCATATTCATACTACCCATGCACCAAAATCAAGGAGATTTCCCTCTTTCCCTAGCTTTGTTGAGGATTTCTTTAGTGGAGCCAACTAGATAGTGGTTCCCAGATGACTAACCCTTTCTTTTTGGCCTGGATGCCCTTTTTAGGTAGACCGCTTTTTCAAGGGTGCATATTGAGTATAACCGGGCCAACCACTGTGAGAATAAAGGAGGGTTAGGGTCTATCCATGCAGAAGTTATACGTAGCCTAAGCGATAGATATTAAGGCCCCGCCGCTCTTCCTATCAACCGTACCTTGTATGCCCAGCAGAATTGCCGTAGGGGTTAGCAAAATGTCTCGAGATAAGACCATTCCAAGAAAGTCTTGTATCTTAATTAATAAAGGCCCAAGCTCTGTACAAGTAGCAAACATATGGACTGAATCTGCACTATATTCAGCGCATTGTGGACAGTGCGTACCCTTGCCAGTCCCCCACTTTGCAATTCTGCTTGGTGTAAGGTATAAAAAAATTTAAAAAAAGTTTTATAAAATTGTGCTTGCAAATTGGCTAATAGTAAGTCGCTTTGAGCGAATTTGAGAGCTAGGCAAAAAACGTTATTGGTAATGTTCAATTTTTGTTGCCATTTATTTAAAAAAAAATTGCCAGGTCGTCAGGCATTAGGCTATTTAGAGAGTCATATATTGATCCGATTCGGGGGCGGTGGATTCGCGTAGTCTCTCAATTAATTCACATTTAGTGAATCCCGTGGGCCCGCCAGCCTTGTGTGATAAAAAAGCCCTGTTGGCAAAATATTTAAAGGCCTCCCTATTACTCAAGTTTAATTGGGTTTTAAGATCCTCGAAGGCCAGGACCCCTTCGGTCGAATACAAGACCCCCAGTTTGTCTATGCCGGAATTAGACCAATTTTGAAAGTATGATCCCCCCCTAAAATGCCTGGCAGGTTAGCGTTCTTATTAGTAGGGGTATAGTAGTTCAGTCTGCCGATTCCTAAGAGTTTACACACAGTGGTAAATACCTTAAAGGTCCCCAAGAGGGTCTTAAATTTTACCTTCTTGTAGTACCCAAATTCAAGTTGACCCACAAGCACCCCCATGCATCAGACCCAAGTAAAAGTTCGAAGGGTGACGGGAGTCCTGTTGTCGATGTTGAAGGTTGATCTTGTATCAATATTGGGCATGTCTGTAAGACCATGGCCCAGTAATATAGCCTTAAATTTGGAAGTGCCCAGCCCCTTCTTTCCCGGGGAAGAGATAAAAATTTGAATGCTCTCCTTGGTTGAGAGTACGCCCATATAAACTGAGGAAAGAGTTGATCGAATTTCAGCAACATTATATTAGTAAATTCCAGAGGGATAGCTCTAAAAAAATACTGAATTTAGGGGAAAAAAATAATTTTGAGGACATTGCACCGGCCCACCATAGATAGATGTAGGTTATTGAGCCGGCTCAAGGCCCTCTTTGTCTCTGAAGCAAGGGTGTCCAAGTTTTCGCTAACTATTGACTCAGTTTCGGCCAAGATGTTCACCCCTATATATTTTGCCTTACAGACAACTCTTTTATCCGTCCAGTTGATTTTTTTTGTTCACTATAATCTGGGTCTTTCCTTTATTTAGTGCGTATCCCGAAATCGCCCCAAAACACTGAGCCTCTTGTTCTATTGCTGTTATAGCTTTCTCGGGTTCCGGGGTCACGAAGGCTAAATCATCCGCATATGCCATGATTTTAGTTTCTAGACCATGTCTATGAATAGCCGGGAATTCCTGTTTTTTTTCCCCAAGCTTTTTTATGAAGGGATCAATATACATTGCAAAAAGCAACGGGGAGCAGGGGCAACCCTGACGGGTCCCAAGTGTGATTTCAAATTGCTTGGTTGGTTGCCCATTAATAGAAACCCTAGCTATAGGATTGAGGTATAATGCCTTAATGGCCTGGATTGCTCTGGGCCCGAAATTCATTCTCTGCATCACGCACCAAAGAAACATCCAGGAGACCCGATCGAATGCTTTCTCAGCATCAAGAAGTATTAGGGCCATCGGGTCTCCTGTGGTCTGTGCCACGTCAAACAGAGTAATAGTCCTCCAGATATGGTCTGTTGTGCTTTTTTGGGGGATAAACCCGTGCTGCCACTTAGAAACAAGATTTTCAATTTTAACTGAGTCGGGGCGCAAGGATTTTGGAATAGATTTTGGAGTCTCCGTTGATGAGTGTGATTGGACGATAGGAGCCCATTTCTAAAGGAGATTTATCTTTTTTAGGAAAGATAGTAATCTTGGCTGTCGCCCATGATGAAGGTGGGGTTGTGCCATTAAAAATTTGGGTCACCAGGGATTTAAAAATATCTTTAATCTGGGAGGAGAAAACTTTATAAAATTCGACAGGTATACAGTTAGCACCTGCCGCCTTGCCATCTGGTAAATTTGCCATAGCCATGGCAATTTCTTCCCAAGAAGGAGGGTCCTCCAGCTGATCACAGTCCTCCATATTAAGGCGTGACAGAGCAATTGAATCAAGAAAATTGTCAATCTCTAACTGCCTATTATCTTGTGAGCCAATACCCTCTTCTGTGTATAGGCCTTGATAAAATTCACGGAAGGCTGTTCGAATTTCATTCGGGTTATTAGTGATCCCTCCTGCAGAGGTCCTAATGGAATGTATCCCATTGTTGGTAAGCTGTTGTCTAGTTCTTATAGCAAGCTGATGGCCAATCTGCTCGCAGCATTCGTATATTTTTTCGCGTGCAGCAGCCCACTTGGCAGCGGCTTTCCCAGCCAGTATAGAGCCAATTTCTGCTTTGATGACTGCTGTTTCAAATTGTGCTGGTTCTATTTCTACCCCCGACTGGACAGCACCAATAAGGTTTTCCTCAGCCTTTGCTAACTTTTTCTGGAGTTCTGTAACCTGAGCTTTCTCCTGTTTATTCTTCCTAAGTGAGAACTGTAAAGTCTCCCCTCGAATGCAAGCTTTTAAAGTGTCCCACACAACCATGATTGGGGCAGAGCCAATATTGGTTTCTAGAAAATCCTGAATCCAGCTTTTCATATGAGTTTGATATCCTGTATCAAATAGTAGTGCTCTCTCAAAACTCCAAGACGAGACTTCTTTACAAGTAGCCAGGCCCCTTATATTAAAAATGAAAGGATTGTGGTCCGACAAAAATCGAGGAATAATATCGATACTACTTTTGTGAGTCTAAGAAGGTGAAACCAAAAAATAACCTAATCTTGCAAAAGAGTGATGAGGTGCAGAATAAAAAGTATACCCTGGCAGATTCGGTTTTAGACGGGACCAGGCATCCACAAGCCCATGTATATGTAGTAGATTTTTTAAGGCTTGCAAGACCATTGGTTTTCAACCTGTATACAACCGTTGATTGTTCGTTCCCCAGTTACTGGGCAAATTGATTGTGAGGTCCCCACATACAATAACTGGGAGAGGCCAGTGGGCTAATTCTCCTGAAACCCAGTTGATCACTCCGGGGTCATCCACTATACTCCCATATATGGAGCATAGGGTGAAAGAATATGCTGGAGTTAACCGGCATTCTGCTAAAACCCATCTCCCTTGAGGATCAGATTTAGTTCGAGTGGGTTGTAATAAGCACTTATGTTGTGCTAAAATGGCAACCCCCCTCGTGCGAGCACCCTGTGATGTTCCCCCGATTAAACTGTATCCCATTGATTTTAAAAGATGTATCTGTGAGTCCTCTATATGTGTTTCCTGGAGGCAGACTGTCAGCCCCCATCAAGCGCAGTCCTTGGGAAACTTTGTCTCTTTCGAGCATCATTCAAGCCGCAGATATTTAAGGAAGCAATTTTAAAGTGCGTTGCATTTATCATATCAAAACATTACAATATTCCTGAGTAGGCTGCATGCATAAAAAACAAAAATATCCCATGGAGCCAGATGCTATACACAGAATAAATTAACCCGCCCGGCGTAGGGAGATCGAGTGACCCACTAGTGCTAAAACCCCAAATTGTTGCACATTCTATTACTTCAAGAACAAAAATCAAGCTCAAATTCATACTCAAATTGGCACAAAGACAAAAAACAAATAAAGCTCCTGATGGCCCGGCCCACCCCTCCCCCGCCTTCCTCGGCCCCAGCCCCTCGAAACCCCCCACTCCCCCCAAAATAGAGCAATCAGGTAACACCTGAATGATGGATACCTGTAGTAAAACCACGCCACCCGACCCCGCCGTGTTTTCAAACGGTGTTTAAAGACTTTTTAGGCCAATAAGACAATAGAGAGAGAGGAAAGAAGACTAGCCTAAAGCAGCCTAAAGAAAAAAAGGGAAGAGAGGTGGAGAACCTTTGTCTTAACTTTTTAGCCTTGGACATTAGCTTGGCCTGTGCCCCAGATTCCCAGACTCCTTTCCCTCCGCCTCGACCCTTTTAAAAGCCTATCCAAAACCTATCCCATCCCTGGCCCCTACTCCTTCAGAAAAGTATAGGGATAAAGAGAAGGGTGAATAGCATCCAAATTTTAGGTTTGTTGTACATGATAATCACTAGCTTTGTCCTTTTCTAGCCTTAATTTCACAGAGATATTCTTGGGCTTTGATCTCAGACAAGAAAGTACGTGAGGAACCGTTCACATTGATTTTCAGTTTGGCAGGATTCATGAGAGATGCTTGTGCTCCTAGCTGCTGAAAGGGGGTAAATAGCTGGTGGAGGCGCCACCTTCGTTCCACCGTAGCGTGGCAGAAATTGGGCTTTGCGAAGGAGGACACCCCCTCAAAGCACTTCTGAGAATTTTGCCGTGCCTGTTCGAAAACCATCTGTCTAAGTAGAAAGTTTCCGAAAAACACCAAGAAGGCTCGGGGTTTCTCTCCTCCGTTAGCATGTTGTTTCCTCATAGTGAAGGGGAAGCGGTGGGCCCATTGAATCTCATGCTCCCAGTTCCACTCCTTGTTCTCTGGAAAGGCCCCCTTCAGTAGTTTCACGATGTAGCGCCGAGGATCTTCGCCCTCCACCCCTTCAGGAATCTCTAGTAGGCGGAGGTTGTTTCGGCGCTGTCTATTCTTCTGATCCTCCATCTTCCACATGATGTCTTTCATGCAAGTGCCTTGGGAGGAGCACAGATCTTTCAAGGTAGTGACTTCAGTTTCCAGACTTTCGGTACGGCCCTCGATCATGGTGACCCGCTACCAGATGTCTGAGCAGATTTTGTTCAGCTTCCTGAGACCCCCTTGCAATTTTTTCGCAGCACCCTTAGCTTGTCTGCTATCGGTGCGTGCTTCTTTCTGGAACTGCTTGATCGACGATAATATGGCTGTCAATGAGTGTTCCTCTGATTGATACGATGTAGGTCTGGTGCTCCCTACTCCTGAGATCTTGTCGGATTCTTCGCCATAAGGGAACGTGAGTTGTGATCCCGAATAGTCCCATTTTAACTGGCTGTGCTTTTCTGAGCTTTTTCCCCCTTCGCTTGCCAGATGCAGTTTTTTGGCGTTGGACCGTGCCAGTTTCTTTAGAGAAATTACTGAAGTTAGTGTCAGAATGGTTCCCATCGCTGGATGTGGGTGAACTTTCTTCAGCCGCGGAGTCAGAGCCATCAGACACCGAGAAAAAGTGTTCGCCGGCCAGTTCCGGGGTCACAGCAGAGTGAGACCACTGGGAGCTGGTAATGCCTTGGTTGATGGAAAAAAGATCACACATTTCTTGCTTCTTTTCCTTAGATGAAGACCCATCCGGGGCCTGACTATTCTCACCAAAGACTGTCAAAGGAAGAGCTACGGTTTCAAGACCTTCAATAGGGCTAATCGTATCCACCATTAAAGTCTCTTGTCTGTGGGGTTCCAATGCCTGTTCTAGCCCCAGGTTTTCCGACTGCTGCGAGATTATCTGTTGTGTGTTAGGTTGCCCCTGATTGTCGGTGACAGAATCTGCATAACCATTGTCATTGCCTCCCTCGGGGCCTGTCATTGTTTTTTCACCTTTAGAGACCAGTGAGCTAGCCGCGGGAACATTTTAGCAATTGAAGGCTGGGAACTCACCCCTTCTTTAGGCCCCCCCCCACAGCAACTTTGTTTGTAGCCCTTTTATTGCCCCCAGCTTCCCGTTTACCTCTCGGCATCAGAACAGTTTCCAAAGTCAGGGCCCTGTGTTGATAGGTCCCGTGCTACCGCTGGAGGCAATCTTGGCCTTTATCCCCCTGACACCACGAGCCGCCATGCTCTGCCCAACACGGCGTAGAACCTCCTTTCGGGCCCGCAGAGTATCCGCGGGAGACGCCATAAAATCGGGAGGAAAACAGCTAGCCGGAGCGTGAAGCAATCCCAGGCTGATGACAACGCGCTAACAGTTTGTGCTGTTAATTCCGATACCAGCACTCGTCCTAGGCATAAAGCGGCAGCGGCTTCTGTCAAGCAAACACGGAGTCCTGTAAAGCAGCGTCCTTGAATTAGGCTGCATAGCCGATGGCCGAGTTCACTCGGGGCGTGGGCGGCGGTGAGGCCGAGAATTACACAGGCACCATCTTGCTCCGGGTCCCCTGAATGCATCTTATTATGGACATTTTCCTAAGAGGCCGAAGAGCCATTTAGGCTGAAAAGTAGCTGCAAATCGTCTGCATAGTTGTAGATTGTGCAGTCCGTATTGCTTAATGCTTGGATGAGAGGATGGATATAGATGTTAAAGAGATGCAGGGATTGAGTGGAGCCCTGTGGTACCCAACAATCCAGTTGTACTTCTGGCACCCAAAACGGGGCAAGCTAGACTGACTGTCTGATTCTCCAGGAAATATTTTATCAAGTTCAAAGCTGAACTGCAGAGCCCAGCGATCTCGACACAGCTTACCAATATATTCCGGTCGACTGTGTCGAAGGCTGCCGACAGATCCAGAAGAACCAGCGCAGAAGTGGAGCCTTAGTCACATTCCTGCCACACATTGTCTACCACTGACAAGGTGACTGCCTCCGTGGAATGTGCAGGTTGGAATCCAGCTTGACACAGGTTTAAGAATTTGGACTCCTCCAGGTGGTAGCAGAGACACTGTGCTAAATGAGCTTTTAGCAATTTTACCAGAAAAGGTAAAAAAGAGATGGGACAATGTTTTAACATTAAAGGAGTTTCGCCAAATTGCTTCTGAAGAGGGATTACAACTGCGTCCTTAAAAAACCTAGGTACACATCCTTGGGATAAAGAAGTATTAAGTAAGGACAGTGCGGGACCAGGGATGACTGATAAAACAGATTTGAGGACCCTAGGCAGACGGGTCTTTTGATGAACCCAACTTAACATTCGACAACAATGCAGAGAAGCGTTCTTTGTTGATAAATGGAAAGGTAGCTAAAATACTATAGTTCCTGTTCTCTGAATTAATAAACTTCTCGCCCTTCCCAACAGGAAAGCTGTCTTTTAAGGTGTTTATCTTTTTGTTAAAAAAATAACTTCACACATTGCAGAAATCCTGGTAAGGAGAGAAGTAAAGGAAGAGTCTGACGGGTTTAGAGAATTCTGACACCATTTTTAAAATTTACTTTGATTTATTTGTGGATTTAAATATTTTATTTGTGAAGGAGGAATTTGCATGCAGTAACGAGTCTGTAGTCCTTTAGGTGCTTTTTGAAAATTATCCTTTTTACGGAGCATATTTTGACATAGTTTCTGCTCTGCTTGACATAACTCGAGCTTGGTTAATTTGTGTGTGAGAGATGGAACTTTCACATAACCACAAAAAAGCATTGCAGGGAGTACCTGAGATTTGTGATCAGAAGCTCATACTTTGAATATACAGAGACATGGCTTATGTAGAGTGCAGAAGTGCAGAGTAGAGTGGTGTGTAGTGCACTGGGGTGGGGTAGAGTTGTGGTGATAGAGTGCAGTGGGGATAAAGTGGTGTATAGTGCAGTTGCATATAGTACAGTGGTGCATAGTAGAGTGCAGTGGAGCAGAGTAGAGTGGCATAGAGTACAGTAGTGCAGAGTAGAGTGCTGTAGAGTAGGGTGCAGTGGCGTACAATGGTACAGAGTGGAGTACAGTGCCGTAGAGAGGTGCAGAGTAGAGTACAGTTGTGTAGAGTAGAGTGCAGTGGCGTAGAGTGCAGCGAAGTAGAGTATCCTGATGTAGAGTGCAATGAAATAGAGTAGAGTGGTGCAGAGTAGATTAGGGTGGCGTAGAGTGCAGAGGCGCAGAGTGGCGTGGAGTGCAGTGGCGTAGAGTTGTGCAGAGAAGAGTGGACTGGTGTAGAGTACACTGGCATAGAGAGGAGTGGTGCAGAGTAGAGCGGCATAAGGTGGTGCAGAAGCGTAGAGTGGTGCTGAGGAGCAGAGTGGCATGTACGTGTGGTGCAGAGAAGAGTGGAGTAGCACGGTGCAGTAGGGCAGAGTGCTGCAGAGAAGAGCAGAGTTGCATAGAGTGCAGTGGCATAAAGCACAGTGGTGTAGAGTGCAGTTGCGTTGAGTAGAGTGATGCAGAGTAGAGTGCAGTGGCGTAGATGGGAGCAGAGTAGAGTGCAGTAACTTAGAGTACAAGGTAGGGGAAAAAAACAACATGGACAGGGATATGGGAGAAGGACTGAAAACACAAGCATTCATATGGAGTGCTTGAACACAAAGAAAAATGTAGCTCCAAAAAAGGGAGCAGTTGATGAACACAAGTACTTGGTCATTGCTCCGGGGAGGGCCAAATACAAAAAGAAGACATGACGCTAACATGCCTTGATAAACGGGGACAAAGGAAATAATTGACGTTGAAGCTAACAAATAGTAAGCTATGGGCAGGCTGTAATCCCACTGTGTAAACATATCTTGCAGAAACATTGCATGCGCTGCCTAGGCGAAATCTAAACATGATCACCCGATCATTTACAGAGTTATTTTTGTGGTTTTTAAGCCTGAGCAGCAAGAAGATTTAAATCACTCCTGTCCCCATAGAAAGCAGATTAAGCTTATAGGTGTTTGGGTGGTTGAATGTAGAAGATGAAACGAGGTACATGCAGAAGGGGAGGGTTGATAGTGAGATGCAGATGGATGATATTCAGAAAGATATGGGGAGAAAAGAGGCTTAAGTGTTTGAGAGCGAGATATTGCAGAGTAAAGTATTTTGAATGTGAAAAGAGGTATGATTGAGACACTCTAACAAGCTTTGCTCCGATTACTTACCCGTAACCTTCATTACTCCTAGTCCTACTTGTCCTAGTCACAGCCATTACATTTTAGGGTGAATCCACCTCCCAGACAGAAAAAAGAACACAGAAGAATTCTGAAATAAAGCCCCACCTGCCCTCCTGGGTGCTAAATATAGGCTAGCATATAGTCTAGCATTCCCGGAATCCTCTTGTTACGTGCAAGCCTAAGTCAAAGGCTAAGGAGGGAGGGTGGGAGACATTGTAATGACTCTGACGAGTAGGATTAGAGTAATGAATATTACCAATAAGTAATTGGAGCATTACCTCTACGTCCCCCGTCATAATCATTACATTTTGAGGTATAGCTAATAAACAAGCCTTTGACTCAAACATTAAGATCACAGTTTACCAGTACTGTTATAATACACACCCACACGTTTAGTGCATTTTGAAACGTGAAGATGATATAGATTTCATCTAGCAGTCTCAGAAGGAGTTGCTAAAGCTGTAGACCTGACCACATCAAAAAGAAATATCTTAATGCAATTCCACTTGACGTTCCGTGCCCTTTTCAGTGTCCTTAAATAATGCTTTGAAGTCAGTGACTGAGCTGTATAAGCCCCGTAAACGCCAGCTCTCATAGCCACATGTGGTCCTGAAAAGCCCTTTTTGAGGGAGGAATCAGATTTTTTATCAGCAGGATCCTTCAAAAAATTATCCTCTGTCATCATGGTTCTGCCCACCGAACATGCAATCTCAGAATCAACATGAATGTTATCCAACAACAATGTCAATGTTCTCTAGAGAATACAGTTTTTCATAAATATTGGTAGAGCCATTCTCTCTGGAACTTTCCATTCTTGTTTAATAACCTCAATCAGTCAACCAGGATTTATATAGCACAGCAAATCACCCATGAGGGTCTCAAGGCGTTAGACAAACTGAAGAATCTGTAGGCCCTCATTAATGATTATCTGGAATTGGCAAAGATCTATGTCCTGGGAAGTAGATGGCCTTTCAGTACCTTCAAATCCAGTATTATCCAGTATTGGGGTATCTTTCATAGATTCACACGCTTGAATCATTCCCCGTCGTCGAAGTGGGAGTCCCACGGTAAAATACATAAAGCAGTAATTAAAAATTTCCAAAGGCTATCATGGTGGCAACCATGCATTTAATAGCCTATCTGCCTCCTTTTCTAAAAAAGGACCAAACTTTAAGTACTACCAATCAGTAACCAGCACCTTCTAGAACCTTCCCAAGAGAGGCTGAATCCCTCAGATTTTCACCGCACGTCGTGTGTGAAGGGAGTCTCCCTGAGCTCTGCTCAGTTTCTTCAGCTATTACTACTTTTTGGATCATCAAAGATTATATTTCATGTTTCATTTCTCTGACCCTGGCACTAATATGTCAGTAATATGGAAGAGTGGCAGAAAACAAGGTAATAGAGTACGAAATATATCTAACCTTTTCCTCAAAAACTTTCACGTTCTGAGAGATGAGGCTATTATTGGGACTACAGAAACTTAAGTTTGTCACTTCTGATGAGCACAGTGAGGATTCCTTCACCTCATAGGAGAGGTCAAAGGGAGAGGTCGCGCCAAGAGTCTCCATAGGGCGCGCAGGAAAGCCATAAAAAAGACTTACCATGAGTCTTGATAAGGCACTTCTCAGAGAGAGGCAATTGGAAAAAACTTCCTCCGAGGCAGATCCTACAACTCCCTATTCATCCCTGACACTACATCAGGTAAATCCTCAAAACCTGACAATGAGGAGTCTATAACAAAACTCCATGCCTACTATTACTGCCTCACCAATATTGGCCTCATCTATGACGGTCTCGTCTATGATGGCCTCATCTACGTTGGTCGTCTACAACGGTCGTCGTCGACGGCCTCATCTACGACGGTCGTCATCGACGGCCTCATCTACGACGGTCGTCGACGACGGCCTCATCTACGACGGTCGTCGACGACGGCCTCATCTACGACGGTCGTCGACGACGGCCTCATCTACGACGGTCGTCGACGACGGCCTCATCTACGACGGTCGTCGACGACGGCCTCATCTACGACAGTCGTCGACGACGGCCTCATCTACGACGGTCGTCGACGACGGCCTCATCTACGACGGTCGTCGACGACGGCCTCATCTATGACGGTCGTCGACGGCAGCCTCATCTGTCGTTTACTGCAGCCTTGTCTACGACAGTTGTCGACGATGGTCGTCTACGATCATCTATGATGGTCGTCGACAGCCTCATCTATGATGGCCGTCTACAACAGCCTCTTCTACAACGGTCGTCTATGACTGCCTCTTCTACAACGGTCGTCTATGACTGCCTCTTCTACAACGGTCGTCTATGACTGCCTCATCTATGATGGCCTCATTTACGATGGCCTCATCTACGATGGTCTCACCTATGAATGGCCTCATCTACGATGGCCTCACCTATGAATGGCCTCATCTACGATGGCCTCATCTACAATGGTCATCTAAGACGGTCGTCTATGGCAGCCTTATCAATGATGGCCTCATCTACATATGGCCTCATCTACGTATGGCCTCATCTACGTATGGCCTCATCTACATCTACGTATGGCCTCATCTACGTATGGCCTCATCTACGTATGGCTTCATCTACGTATGTCCAAAAAGATGAGTGGTCCTACTTTCCAAAGGGACAGGACACCCAGTGACCAAATGTCCAAAAAGAATTCCCTTTGGGAAACCGTAATAACATACTTCATCCAACAATCAATCACATATTCACACAGGAACTATACCAAAAGCCAAAAGTCAAACACGTGAATGGTTTATTTATCAAATGAATGCAATCTCATCTACGTATGGCCTCCTCTATGATTGCCTCATCTATGATTGCATTGTCTATGTCGGTCGTCTACGACAGCCTCATATATGACAGTTGTTTACGACGGTCATCTATATCGACGGTCTCGTCTGCAATAACCTCGCCTACGATAACCATGTATACTACGGCCTAGTCTACGACGGCCTAGTCTACGATGAGATAGTCTACGATGGCCTCATCTATGACTGCATCCTGTACAACGGCCTTGTCGATGACAAAATTTTCAAAGTCAGCCTAGTCGTCTACGTCTACCTAGTCAACTACGATCTCGATGACAATACACCATAGTCCTCAACAAGAACAAAAGACGCATAGTCCAGAATAACTTAATGTCACAAATTAAGGGGACTAATATGAGTAAATCTACAACAGTAACCAATATATGGAGAGGCAATATGTGGAGCAAATTCACCACTTTGCTCCGCCTCCAACTTCACAGCATGGTCAGATCTATGTCGCTCTAGTAGTAGACCTATAGGGCGTGTTACAGGATTACTACTAACACTTTCCCGAGACTGCAAGGTCACATTGTGCCCGATATGTCCGCATCCTCCAATGCTCCTGCCACAAGAAATAGTGATCCCAGGGTCAAAAATTACTTTTCTTCCCGGGAACGACCCATTCATATCTGGTGATGATACACAGAAGGCCCACACATGTTGGATTCCCCACCAGATGATTTTTGATGGTTTCCAGACCCTTCAGGAACGTGCAGCCAAACGCTTCTAACTTCCAAAAGCAAATGAGAAATGGTTTGTTCTCTTTCTGATTTTAAATAGAAAAGCTGTGAGACCTAGTCCAATTGTGTATTTATCCGGGAGGAATTGCAATCATGGAAAACCCTGTCACTAATAACCCAGCCTAATCAGCAAGGAGACGCTCTCAACTATGCCCGGTGCTATGCCCGGTGTACGGGCTGCCCAATCACTGGCAATATGTGGCAGGTATAATCACAAGATGTAGTCCGACATTGCCACATACATAGAATTTCTGCCGGAAGACGGACAGGGCAAATGTAAAAAAAAATATATATATATATAAATATATATATATATATATATATATATATATATATATATATATATATATTCTTGCAGGGGTTGAAACCTCCTCATCAGTAAATATAGTTTGCGCTATAGATATAGCCTCAATAGGTATTTCACAACTGGCAGGGGTTCAAGACCACTGCATATAGAACCTGAGGTGCAAATATATTTATTATTTTTACCATGCGATGTTCTGTTTGGCAAGCACGTTGACGACACCTTGCAAGCAGACAAGAATGACTGACACCGCAAGATTTTTTTGACACATTCAATTTCAAAAGAAAAACCCTTTTGAGGCACTCGTGAAAGAGATAGTCATCTGTATCAAGAAGGATGCCAAAGGTATCAGACTTAACAACGCTATCAGTAGCCCTTAGGCTAGCTTACCTACACTGACAACGTTCTAGTGCTGCTTACGCCATCCTGTGGGAGAAACAGTTCCAAAATGGTGTCATCTATGTCCGAAATTAGTTTCGGATAAATAAGTCCTGGCTCTCAAAACATATGGTCAGACGTTAGAGTTCACCAAAATCCTGCCTACTGCTCCACCAAAATGAGGGTTCCCCCCCCTTATCTGCATCTGTTTCGAAAGGGAGTGATGGCTACACTAACCAGAGGTTCCGTAGAGAAAGGAGTACATTTTAAGCAAACAGGCTTCTATTCTCGGTTATTTCTTCATAAACACGAAACCAAAGGATTGGCTATCCATCGTAGACCTCTGGAAATTAAACAAGAATTTCTGAAACCAATACTGTTACGTGGTCACCCTCTCTGACACCACATGACAGCTCTGAATTTGCAGGATTCATACTTCCACATTTCCTCCAACGCATTAAAGCCCTCCCATTTGGCTTCAGTTCAACTTCCTGCATTTTACATGCTGCATAGCCCTGTGGCAGGTTTTTCAGGACGGAGGGTCATCAGGTATTCCCCTACCTCTGCAACTGGTTTATTAAATTACCAATGATACTGTCCAAGACAAAAGACTTTCTATCCTAAGCCAAGCAACTAACGCTGTAGGAACTGGCACTCTAAAAAAAAAAAAAAAAAAAAAAAAATCAGTGCGTTGGTTCAATTAGCTTCTGGACATCATGTCCTCAGCGATCAATATGAGATCCCTCTTGCGCACCTGAAAATTAGACTCTTACAGGAACAGCTACAAAACAATAGATTCAAACAAAAGAATCGTTCAGGGGCCTGGTGATCTTTGCACATGTATGATAAACTCTAGACTGGTGGTCCCAGATCTCCCACCTATTAGAGGACCTCACGCTCTTACCCTAAATACCTCACTTCGTAATGACTATGGATGCCTCCCTGGAGAGCTGGGGTGGTCATTTACAGACCCTACAAATTCAAGGAAAGTGGTCTCTGCTCGAAAAGAGCATGCATATCAATCGCCTGGAGCTCGAATCCATCTTACTCTGTCTCCAAGCTTTCCTGCCAATGATAGCAGAGTCTTCGGTGTTAGTTTGCACGGGCAATGCCACCAGCATGTAATGAAGCAGCCTCCACGAATAAAAGTTTGATCAGTCGGCACCAAATAGGATCTTCTCGTTCTGGGGCAACCTGGCTCTAGATTTCTTTGCAACAAACGAAACCCACAAATGCCAATTCTAAGCAACTTGTCATCCACATCCAGGATCGTGAAGGAATACTTGTCAACACATGGTCCAGGAGCGCATTCACCTAACCATCACTAACTGAGAAAGGAAGCTCAAATGATGTTGGGAAAAGGAGCAATAGAACAGGTTCCTGCTTCTCAGAAGGGCATGGGTTTTTATTCCAGTTTTTTCCTTTTTCAAGAGAAAGCACGAGAGTGGCGACCCATCCCGGACCTCCGGAAGTTGAACTAATTTCTGCGCAAAGTCTTTCCGTATGAATACTCCTTACGACATTCTCCAACTCTTGAACAGTGGAGACTACACATTACTTCCCTAGATTTGCAAGATGCTTACTTCCACATTCCCATCCATTCCAAGCATCGCAATTATCTCCGTTTCACCATAGCTGGTACCCATTTCTAGTTCAAGGTCCTTTCCTTTGGACTCAAGTCCCCTCCAAGAATCTTCATGAAATGTCTCGCCCCTGTTGCAGCCTCGCTTTTCAAACAAGGTCATCGGGTATTCCCCTATCTAGACGACTGGCTGCTAAAAGCTTCAGCACCACAGCAGGCCTGCAGAACTACCAAAACTTGCCTCTCACTGTTTCGCAAACTTGGTCTCACAGCCAACTACCTAAAATACTCAACCATCCCAAGTCAAATGAGGGTATTCTTAGGAGCCAATCATGATACCATCAGCAACAAATCCTATGTGTCTCTAGACAGACAATAGCGATTTTCAAATCTGGCCTTAAAAATTTCCAAAAGAAAGTCAGTTTCAGTGCGAATGTTCAAGTCGCTCCTTGGGATGATTATTTCGCTATAAACTTGGTCCCGCTGGCTCATCTAAAAATGAGACCGTTGCATAGGGTCCAATCGACAGGCTCCTTCGAAGATTTGATCAACATTAACTCCGGGATGCAAGAAATGCTGACCTTGTGGTCCCAAGTGTTGCATCTCTCACAGGGACTGACATTCGTGACTTAAAAATCCGGATTACATCGTCACCACGATGCCTCTCTGGAAGGCTGGGGCGGCCATTTACTAGATCTCAAACTTCAGGGGAAATGGTTGCAAACCCAAAAATCACTTCACATCAATCATCTAGAGCTCAAGGCTGTATTCCTCACTCTACAAGCCTTCCTCCCAATTATCTCAGGAGCCTCCGTGCTGGTCCAGACAGACATGACCAGCATGTATTACATCAACAAACAAGGAGGCACAAGGTCCCTATCTCTCTCAAGATGCTCAAGATCTGTGGTATTGGCTGTAGACGCACAGAATCACCTTGAAGGCAGTGCATGTGTCAGGAGTGAACAACACTTTGGCAGACACTGCATCAGAACCACGGACAGTTGCCACGAGTGGGAACTAGATCAACAAGTGTTGGATGGGATCTTCTCACGTTGGGGCAATCCAGCACTGGATCTCTTCACAACCAACAAGAACGCCAATGCCAATTTTACGCCAGTCAATACCCACTCCCAGGGTCATGGGGAAATGCCCTTTCAATGAGATGGTCCGGGATTTATGCATATGGTTCCCCCTGCCCCCCTTCTCTCTCATTCCGAGGGTTCGTACCAAAATGAAGAGGGAGGAATGTCGCCTCATTTTGATAGCTCCCAAGTGTCCCAGGCAGCATTGATTTACCGAGCTCCTGCTACTATTGGAAACCAAACCCATCTGTCTGCCCAAGATCCACAACCTCCTCACGAGGAACCGTGGCCAATTCCTGCATCAAGAACCAAGTTCTCTCCAATTACATGCATGGCTCCTGAGTTCCACAATATAAATTTCTCTCAAGAATGTAGACACATTCTGGCCAAAGCTAGGTCCGACTCAACAAATAGGACATACAAATTAAAATGGAAAAGATTCTGCTTATGGTGTGAAGCTTCAAATCTCCATCCCTTTGAAGCATCACCTGAGCAAATTTTACCATACTTGCCATCTCTAGCTCGGTCAGGATTGGTACATTCATCGGTAAAGGTTCACCTTGCAGCAATCTCAAGATTCAGACGTACTGCTCATTCGCCTTCCCTCTGTTTGACTAGGATAGTCAAACAATTCATGGAGGGGTTGTTTCGAGCCTTCCCTCCAGAAAAAGATTCTCCACTAGAATGGCATCTCAGTGTGGTCCTCTTGCAGCTCATGAAGCCACCCTTTGAACCCATCCGCAGGGCAGATCTCAAATTTCTCACTCGGAAAGTCGCCCTGTTGTTGCTCTTACTTCTACCAGAAGAGTCGGCGAGATTCAGGCCGTTACTCTTCAAGAGCCTTTTTTGCGCTTCACCTATGAATGTGTTTTTAAGAACAAACCCTAAGTTTATTCCCAAAGTTCCATCGCAATTTCATCTCAATGAACCAGTCATTTTGTGTACTTGCTTTCTACACCTTGGACATTAAAAGTTGACTCAAATTCTATCTCCAATGTGCTAAATAATTCAGAAAGTCTGATCAGCTTTTGGTAACCTATGGTCTCTCTCAAAAAGGTTTCACAGTGACCAAGGCTACCATTGCTAGATGGATCTCTGCCACTATTCTGTATTTCCACAGCAAAGCTGGGAAACCACTCTCAGGTAGACAAAAGGCGCAGTCCACAAGGGCAGTATCTACTTCTGCTGCCCTGTTTGCTGGTATTCCGTTGGAGAAGATATGCCATGCTGCAAAGTGGAAGAGCACTCACACGTTAACACAGCACTACTGCTTGGAGTCTGCACAGCAAAGTGATGCTACTGTGGGTCAAGCGGTATTACATCATTTGTTCCAATGAGGTGAGCCTCTGGAAAAGTAAGTGATGTGAAAATGTATAGCTGAATAATATATATATATATATATATATATATATATATATATATATATATATATATATATATATATATATATATATATATATATATATATATTTTTTTAGAAAATCTTCCTCCCCGTCAGTAAGAATTGCCAGACACTCCAATATGCTGCAAATATGTTTTTAATGGCAAAACGATGCGTTTCGGCTTCCGCCTTCATCACGGTCTATATATTATTATTTTTTTAGTGTACTGCTTGCTATTCTGTTTCAAGCATGTGAATCTATGAAAGATCCAATACTGGACAAGAAAATAAGTTACTTACCTGTAACTGCAGTTATCCAGTATTGGTATCTTTCATCGATTCACATGCGACCCACACTCCTCCCCATAGAAGCTCCCCTCATAAATTGGGATATCTCAGTCACACTTGTGCTCGGAAATCTGAGGGATTCAGCCTCTGTTTGAAGTGTTCTAGGGGGTGTTATGGTTCAAGTTTGTTTTTTGTTTTTATTTTTTTTAAAAGGACATAGATAGGCTATTAATGTGACTTTGCATTACCATTATGACCTGTGGTACAATTGCATACTGCTTTTTATGGTACCGTGGGAGTCCCACTTAGACAACCGGGAATGATTCAAGCATATGAATCTATGAAAGATACCAATACTGGATAACCAATACTGAATAACTAACTGCAGTTAAAGGTAAGTAGCTTTTTTTTCTTGTATTCCATGTCACTGGATCGGACATGGTGGAAACAGGCAACCTGATGATCGGCAAAGCCTGGTCGGGGTTATGGTATGTGATGGTATGACCTGTAAACCATTGTGACCAGAAGAAGGGCACCTTTTACACAGTCGCTGTGCCCAGAAGAATTAAGGCTTGAATTCAGCAGTTGCGCTCAGAGGAATCACAAACTGAAATCAGCCGTTGTGCCTAGAAGACTACACCTTCTTGCCCTGACAAATAATTGCCTGAACTAAAATGCATTGCTCAGAAAAAGTTAGGCCGGTGCAAGGCCTTGTTGCCCAGCTAGAGCTCAGCCTGTGTGGTCGACCTGCCATTGAAGACCAACCTATGCGTGGCTGCCTCACTAGGATGAAATTGGACACATCAATCACAGAACATCAGCCAACCTGTTTGTGGGTGATTCAGACTTCTACAGGGACTGCCGTCCTGCCAGTGCAGCCACTGGAGATGTGAACGGAGAAGCTCAGATGACCACAGTCACAAATAGATCCTGACAGAGCTGGTGGCTCACATGATTTCCCAGAAGCGGTATAGTGGAGACTTGTGGAGATGAAACCGTGTGACTAACCCAACTGGATTGAATGAACCGCTGGTGGTAAAGGCTAAGCAACAAAACCTTGCTCTCTGAGAACTGTGTATACGAATTACGAGAGAAGGAGAGCAATTTGCCGTAGATGATGCGGTCTACTTCTGAGCCATAATCATGCTAGTGATAGAACTCTCTATACTAGGGAGTTGAGGGGCGGGGACAGAGATGGCGGGGACAGAGATGGTGGGTAGAGGCACAGACAGACCGCGTGATTGTATCTTGCCTGTATTTCGTGTGTGTAGAATCTTCTTCTAGTGTACAATTAAGTACTTTTCTACTTGAAAATAAAGGACTGGACAATCAGTATCAATTATTCTACTATGTGATTGGTGAGTTGTGTTTTAGCTATTTCCCCACTTTTTCCATGAGAATTCTGTGACTGCTCACAATCACTGCCTTTGAAAGTCATTTGCTGAAGGGGTTGTATTAAGCCGTTTGCAGGGCCGTAGTAGGACAGACCCCAGTAAAGTCTGCACCAAGAAAACATGGCCTTTCAGTCAAGTTTATTCAAGCTTCAAAGTAAACGACCAGCCCAGGCAAGCTCCAACTGCCACGGGAACATTCTAATCTCTTAAAATAATGCACATTCTAGAATTCATTAAATTCTAATGCTAACAGACAAACTACATTTCCCTTTTCGCATAAACAAAAAAATAAATATGTAAACAACAACAAAACCTATTACAATTATATTGCTTTTGAAATACAACTCAAATTAGTTATATGCACTATGCACCTATATTGCACCTATAATAAGATATAATCTCTTAGTTTATATAATCTTAGTTTTACTGGCAATGTCTTTTGACACACACTCCTTTACTGTACCAACTGATTAGCATCCCACCTGTGTGACTGAGACCCTTTCCAATTTGACACTTCCGCTTCACTGCCTTTGACATTTCTCACTTTCCATTTCTTCCAAAACAATGGTATATTTTACAGTTTTCAAGACCTTTTTGGGCATTTACCATTTTGCTGTACCCTTCTTCACACCTGACAATGGCCTAACATGCACGAGATCTCCAGCCTTTAACTCCAACTCTCTACTGCCACATTTGTCATCGGCATAATTTATCTGCTTCTCATGTACTTTTTGTCGCAACTTGCTCACATTAACTTTTTGCATCATTCCCTTGCTCATCCAACCTGGAGCAGCTTTTGAGGATGGCATTCAACCCTTTAACAGCACAAATGGTGACTCTTGTGTTTTAGAGTGAGGAGTGATTCTGTACTCCATACTAAGTTCATCATCTCTTGTTTCCAGTCAAGACCATTATGTACTGACAATTGTACATCCCCCCCTCCCTCCCCCAGCACTGTGTTAAATTGCTCCACCAGACCATTCTCCTGTGGATGCCCTATTGCTGTTTTTTGTGCTCAACTCTGTTCTGCACAAGACATTTTTTAAATACTTCAGACACAAACTGAGGTCCAAGATCAGTAATAATTTCCTCAGGATAGCCCTCCCTTCGAAATACTTCTTCACAATACCCAACTATAAGTTTTGTCTTCCACTTCATTTACTAAACTTACTTTTGGCAGTTTTGGAAAGTAATTCATAAGCACTATGGCATATTTTGTTCTGCATCCCTGGCAACTCAGTCCCACACTTTCATCGCTTTCTTGTACCATGCCCTTTCAGGCAAATTTATTGGTATTATAGGAGTTTTCCTCATCACATGGCTTTTGTGACTGCAAACACATGCTATGCTTCTCCTCATAAACCTTTCCAAATCTTAATCTGCTCCTGGCCACCAAATGTTTTGCCTCTTTCCTTTTAATGGTAGGCATACATACCACCGTGCTCCTCATAAAACTTGATCAACCTCTGCCTGAGTGCCCAAGTGTATTGTTGTCTGGATCCCTAATGCGGATTTTTTTTTTTTTTTGTGGTCATAGGTGAGCAGAGATCCTGCGTGTGCGCCATGACATAGGCCTGTCTCAAGGATTGTGTCCTTGTTGGAGTGAAAGGGGTGCCAAAAGCGCTACCCTCATAGGAGTGGAAGGCTACCTCCTTCAACAGGAATTAAGCACCACAAGTGCAGTGGGGCAGCATACCGTGTAGTGATCAGTAGTAGTGAGCAAGACCTTTTTACCGTGTGTTACTGGAGTGAGGTCTACAGGCTCGCTCACCTTTGTAAAAATTTCCACTGCTGTGTGCTTAACTCACCCTTGGCCTACATCAGGTAGATCCGGAGTGCTGCATAGCGTAGGAGTAGTGACTCTGCGTTGGCTGTATGTGTGCCTGGGAAGGGTACAGTAAAAGGATGGGGCAGCAGTGCATGTGTGGTTAGTACATGTGCTGGGTGTATGTATGCCTGAGAGGAATACATTACATGAGAAATGTAGTGCTGTGCAGTGCGTGCACAGGGACAGCATGTGCTGGATTTGTGTGCTTGTGTGAAGTACAATACATGAAGGGTGAAGAGTTGTGCAGCGAGCACATTGTGTGTGTGTGCTGGCAGTGCGTGTGTTTTAAAATAACGCCCTGGTTAAAAATAGAAGAGCGTCAGTGCTGAACAGTGTTTGCAGACTGAGTGTGTGTGTTGAATGCTTGTGTACTTGTGAGTGAAAGTACACTGAGTGAGTGTGCCTGCAATGGTACATTGTGTGGAGGAACCTGGGTTCCATTTTGGAAGCCCAGGCCAGCCTGGTATAGACATGAGGAGGAGACGAATCCCCCCTGACAGATTTGTGTATTGCTGCATTCCTGTGATCTGGGGGTGGGGGGGGGCATGGGAGACACTGGAGGGAAAAGGAATAGAGTTCCTTTACATTTCAAAATACTTATCTTTGATAGATCACAAGGAAGGGGCCTGGACATATCTCAGGAAGGGAGATGAGGCTGATAAAATCATAAAGAGTAGAGCTGGGGGTGTGGGATTAAGCTTTTGATGCACATATCACTGTGGCAGACATTCTAGAGTGAACTCTGGTCACGCTCATGAATTGGGTTGTGGACAATCAGTTTCAGAGTCATTCCTGTGGTGGCAGATCTCGTTCATGAAGGTAGATGAAAAGGAAAAGTGCTGACTTCAAAAGAAGCAGAACCCCAAATTAAAATTTAAACGACCCAGACTCTGAATTACATTTGGTGTCTGGAAAAGGACTATAGAAGGTTAGGTTGAGTCCTCAAAAATGTGTCTTCTGCCAAGCAGCTAGACGAGCTGTATGAGAAGTTGAAGCTCTGCAAGATTTCTGCCAGTGACCAGGACTGGGGGCCACCGATTGCTAGTCTCCCTCCTGGGTGAGTGGACATCACACAGGGAAACCAAGACCACCTGCCCTGGAGCACAAGCGCCTGCCTGCTTGCCAAGACCAGTGTGCCTTGTGAGGAAAAGGAGAGCATTGGAGGGAGCAAGGTCCAGTGTGGCGCCCTACCGTATGGACTCCGTGTGAGGATTAGACTGAGCACCGATTGGGTCGTCGCCCATGTGCAAGATTGTTTTTGGCGAGCCCTATATTCCGGGAGAGGGCCAACTTGGAATAAGCCATCTGTTGATGGCTGTGTGGGTCTTTCTACACCCATACCGCTGCACTGCCCTCTTATGCCAGAGGGGGCCACCGGTAAAGTGCCATCTCAAGGATTGCCAGGACTTGTGCTGTCTGGGCTGGGGCGCTGAAGCTGGAAGAGCCTGCGCCCAAATAACCCCCATACTGCGGCAACCCCATATGCTGGCATGGGCTGCCGGTACCAACATTGCCAAAGATTTTGGGCCATCGCCCAAAGAAGTGACTGAGGCTATGATCTGTGGGTTGGGCATGCACTGCGAAGGAACTGCCCTGACTTACCACCGAGTACTGCCAGAGACGTGGACAGGATCGCACCCCCACAGGCCTCATTCTGTTGCAGGGATTCTGCACATACACAGAACTATGCGCAGGATTATGGGACCTAGGTGTATAGGGGCTAAGCCTTCCTACCACCTTAGTGCCCACGAGCCCAGGACCGAATAGCTATAGTGTCTCACTCGCTCTCCTACACACTCACGAAGAAGCAAATGATTAGACACCCCAGAACACAACACTCCCGGATCTCTCAGGAATCGCGGTAACAAGACACACCTTTTCGCTCACACACTCCTACTTGTCCACAATAAGAACTGACCGAGACACGAATATAGTTTAAAATGTTTATTTTAACTATCGTGCTCTAACATGCAGTATACAGGCCTCAAGAAGCAGAAAAATGCATAACACTAATATAGTTAGCATTGCAGCTAGACCATACAACATAAAGGGAGATGTCATCATATAAAGACAATGGAGAAAGGACTATAGTGCCTAACCTCCCTCCCCTTGGCAAGAAGAAGTATTATTATATAATAGAAGATCTCTGGGTTTTGTCAGCAGACCCCATACCTTAGACTATAGATGGTATTTCTACATCGTAGGTGCGTGATGCTCTTCTCCCTGGAAAGGTCCCTCTCTAAGTGTGTGCCACCTAAACCAGTATCACCATAATACCAAAGTACGAGTCTCCAGCAGCAGCTGCATTCGTTTGTTTTGTCTAGGTGCTAGGGCCTGACCAGAACAGAATAACAAGGGGCATTGTTTATCGACCCTGCTCACAATGTTCAGACTAAACTCCAGGAATAGGCAGAGAACGAACACAGCAGACAGTTCTCATGTGAAAGGCATAAACAGAGTATTGCAAAAATAAAGCCATGTAGTAACGTGCGCAAAAGCTGCATCATGGCTGCAGGGTTCATGCTAACTTAATATCGACAATGTTCCTATTGGCCACGTGACACCCACCCCATGGCCAGGTCGAAGCAGATAGAAAAACAGAATGCAACTGTAAGCAGAGTCATAGCCGCTTGTAAAAGGTGTCGAATTGTAACTATCCAAAAATTATAGTTGAAAATGTTTTGTAAGGCGAGTCCAAAAAAATTCATCAGATTATGTGTACCGTGGAATGCAAGCTGTTCCAAAAGGTCATCCTTGTCGTTCATAGCAAATAGGGACGCCATCCAGTTGAGCAGTCCGAATGAACATACGTGCTCCTCATAATCCAATGCCTCCAGTAGCATAACCGGGCAACTTGCGTGATATTCGATGAAACTGTTGCCAGAGGCACTGTGCAGCCAACCTGCCAACACTCCAAGTGCAGCCGCACGCATCAAACGACCATCCCCAGAACAGGCCTGGTAATGGGCCAGCAGTGGACCCACCAACAGATCATAATCCAGGTCAGCGTATGATTTATTGGAGAGGCAGCTATCTAAGGCCCAACAGAAAGGGCACCGTTGGCAATAGAACACCGGTTGCACGCAAGTGAAATTGGCGAAGCGAAAGGTAAGCCCATAACTCACACCAAGCGTCGCCAATGGCAAGCATCCAAAACGTTGTCGCATTCGGTCACGGTACAGTCGCAATTGGCCGGGTCTGTGCAGTACCACATGATGGGCAGCCATTGTGTAACAGGAGCAGAAGTACCAGCACGCCAGCAAGAGGATCAATGGAAACCCTCCGAAGGCGCTGGAAAAAATAGAATGAATGAAAGCCGGTATTACTCCAAAAATCATCTGAAAAGAGGACACAAGGCCGGATCCCACAAGTTTAAAAAAATGTGCCAGGCCTTCAGTGTTAGACGCATTAAATATCTGGTGTATTAATTCTCCAAAATGGAGTGGGAGATTTGTGTTTAGCAGCGAGTGTATCTCGCTTGCGGTTCTCGCCACATGTAGTTCGAAGGTCTCTCGTGCTGATGTGAGAGCCACTTCTTGTTGAAACAATAGCGCTTTGAGTCTGCTTAGTTTATTGAAATCTGTTTTCAAAGTTGGAATGGAAGGCCAAAGCGAGCTATCTACGGTCCCATGCGGGGGTGGAAAAAGGACATTGCTACAACAAGTAATACGTTGCAAAACAGTTACTCTGTATGGGATCCCTGCCTGTAAGCCGCAACAGTCGTGGTTATTCCAAATAAGATAACTGCCATTTGAAAGCAAAGTTAATATGGGAATAATAGCTGGGACTGGCGTACCTTTAAAAAAAACAAGCCAGATTAGGGGCCGACACGTTACATGCGCCATGCAATTTAACTTGTTTGTAGACTAGAATGTCCTACTGTGGAATCGCAATTCTCCCCTGTGAGGAAAACCTCCTTACCCGCTCGCTGACATCTGTATGTGAAGGGCAACGACCACAATTCATGAATAAAAGCACTACCCAGGGGTTCAAAGTGTCCAACAGGAAAGTGTTGCATGCAAGAAGTAAACTGAAACAGTGAGAAGGGCAGTGAAATAACACCATGTATTAACCACACAGCCGAATCTGTCTCTGCTACAGAGAAAGGTATTTGTCCTAATTGTTCTATATGTAATAATGTGTAAGTTGCGTCCTTCATTGACATTTTTGTTTAGCAGTCAAAATAAATGGTGAAAACAGTGCAGAAGCATTCAAATAATCCCATGGTACTTTTCCATTCTTGAGCATTTGTAACGTCCATGCAAATTGCATTACAGAGCGCAATTGATTTTGATCATGATACAACACAGATACACCATTCTTTACAATATCAATAACAGAGGAAACAATATTATCCAAGGTGTAAATTCTGGAAGACAATGTATTAATGCTGTTATCTACAACTGCAAGAACTTTTTCCAAATAAGCTTGGTCAATTTGGCGCAGGCGCACCGCACCTTTCATCTGCGAGAGTTTCCACAATTCATTATATGCTTCATAAATAAATCTTTTTGATCGTGGTGATTTTGGACCCAAAATAAAATCAACCAAATTAAAGTCCCTCTACAAAAGACAGGTGTTGCTTCACTGAACTCAGTGTGGGGTGTCCCAACCATTGCTGACACAATTTCCCCACCGAATACGTGGTGAATGAATGAGAATGTGGGAAACGTGGATCAGGTCTGCTTTGTGTGAAACCTGACGTTGCATTAAGAAAGCGCAGTTGACATGCATTGGAGCTATTTGGCCACAATAACCACCCCAAGGGGTCAATATCAGAAGAATTTATACTACAATTTTGGAGCAGGGCAAGCAATACATCAATCGTATGATTGGTGTGTGTACGTCATGTATCATACTCAGCTAATGAGGCAATAGAAGGAAGATTCAATTTTTTTACCGTTGCCAAACCAAAACAAATAGTTTGTTGCACCGTGTCATTTAAAAACAAAATTTGAGTCGGAATAAGACATGCACGATGCAGAGCTTCAGTGCCTCGCACCTGCAAAACTTTAGTACCCCAAATAGATTTCAACTCAATGGTGTCTTTCTAATGTACGTAACCATGTAAGGCCAAATCAGTCCTCAAGGAATTAGAATAAATCAATTTAGTGTGCGTTAAAAAAAATTTAGATTGATATGGCAATTTTAGCTTGTAGAAATAGGACTCTGGATTGGAAATATTACAATCGGAAAAGTATGTGAACTTACTCCGTTGAGTATTAGAACTCTCCTGTAGCGGAGTCGGGCAATGTTCCCACTGTGTAAAATTAAAAATTGGTCTTAGAGTGTTCGTTTTGTGCAAGAAATGATGGCTATAATGTTGGTAACAGAACAAATCCACATAGTTGGCCGAATTCATATATAAATCTTCAGCATCAAAAGTAGCATAATATTTTAAATCAGAAAACAATGAATGAACGGCCTGAACATCCCAGTTGTCTGAAAAGACATCCGTTGATACCACGTCTCCTAATGAAACGCGGAACACGTATGGAATGTTCAGGATTCCTTCGGGCCATGTTTATCGAATGCAACTTTATCCCAAACAATGCCATCAGCAACAGGGAAAGCCGAAATGTTCACGAGGGCTTGATCTCTTTTCATTATATCGGACGATGTATGGGGAGCCAGAGCTCCGTCAAATTCACAGCAGAGCGTTCAGGCAAATAATGACCATTGATGAGTTAGAAGAACACTGTCACAAACCCAATCCACATGAAAAGGAATATGTGTGAGTACCATCCAGATGTATGTCCAGGGTGAGACTAGGTGAGTCTTTTTGTACCAGGCAATGAAAAGACGCGTATGTGTCGGAGGGCTTGACACAGATGAGGACGAAGAAGAGGAGTCTGGCGAAAAACTGGTATGATCCATATAATAACCACACGCTCCCAAACGAAACAATGGAGGCTGTGCCCCATCAGTTGGATTATGGATGGTACTATTCGGAACATCAATGACGACCTCAACTGGAGGACAATCCTACTCAAAGTGTGCATCATTTGAAATAGGAGTTACAACAGGCAAGAAAACAATAGAAGTTTCCACCTCCCCCTCCATTACTCGGGGAGTAGTCGAGGAAGCTGAAGCCATCGGATGCAGTGAAAGATCTCGGCATGGAATACTTGGAGTCCTACTATTCAGTGTCGGCCATATGGTGTAGCTTGACATTGTCAATAGAAATAAATCTGTTTTCCTTGCGGCCAGGCAAAGGAGGCAAAATTACTGTACGGCTACCCTTCAATCCAAGAACAGGAACATGTGCACGATAAGTGGGACCAAATTCTTTTTTGTTCTCCAGCTTCTCCCGAACCAGATCACCAACTTTAGGAAGCCATCCAGTAACAGGAATCGGCACCGCTGCTTCAGTGGACGAGGGCGAATGATCTCTAGCCAGTGTGTCACAGCTCTTTTGTAGTTCCTGTAACATAGTAGAATGGTTTTCTACGTCAAACGTTGCGGCAACTGCCACAACGTCTAGACCATCAAGGTCTGGCACAAACATTTTAATGCCAAAGAGCATCTCGTATGGGGTCTGCCCACCCAGAGATCTTCTAGGGAGATTATTTAGTGCACGTTGAACCCCTTACAAATGAGTCGGCCAACCCCTGCCAGTACCTAAGACTCTAGCTGTCAAAGATTGCTTTAAGTCATGGTTCATTCGCTCCACTATTGAATTGCCCTCAGGCCTGTATGGAGACGAAAACTGCACCAGCACCCCCAGAGACCTCATTGCATCCTTGTAAGCCTTAGAGGCAAACGCAGGACCTTGGTCAGAATGGAAGGTGCCACAGGCAAAAGTCCCAACAAAGACACGTAAATCTCTAATGACATTTCGAGCGTCAGCACTGCGTTGCGGCCAAACCCAAAGGAATCAAGTGCACAAAATCCACTGCAACCAAAATATATTTGTATGCAGTGTCAGAGGTCAAAGGACCACAGTGATCACGATAAATACAACCAAACGGTTGATTAGAAATGTATAGTTGTGTATGTGGAGGACGTGTATCCGTAGAGGGTTTAATCTGTTGACAAATGTCACAAAATAGTACATAATTACGGGTTTGTTTGTATAAACCACGCCACCAATAACGTCGCTGTAAAATAGAAACAGTCGCAGAAACTCCGGCATGTGCAGAAGCCATGCCTTCATTTGCGGCAATGATCAACGGTAGTCTGCGGTTTTGTTGGCAATCAGCCGATCCCCAACGGACGGAATAGTTACAAATGGGACTTGATCTATAGATAAGTGATATGAATAACGCGAAGGAAAACCCTGTGGGATCTCCGTTCCATCCTTTGTCGCAGCAATTGCTGCTAGAATATAATTATCAATTTTAGTCATGAACCTAGTGATGGCTGCTACTGAACATGTGGCCACTGCAGATTTGGCTGCCTCATCAGCCAAAGAATTACCAACAGCATGTGTTCCCACACGCTGATGTCCAAGAGTATGGATAACATGTGTGAGTGGCAAACGTTCCTTAAATTCGGCCACTCGGACCTAAAGCGTTTTATGCTTTATTGCGCTACCTTTGGAGTCTCAATAATCATTCTGAGACCAAAAGAATAAATTGTCATGAAAGCCTGCACACAGTAGTAGGAATCGCACACAACAAGTGTTCACATCAGGATCGGCGAATTCCAGAGCTAAAATCAAAGCACGCAGCTCCGCCAATTGAGCCGTTCAGTCCCCAAGCGCCTGGCTATGGACTATGGAAGACTTAAATTCACCATTTACTATTGTGCCAGCCACAATAGCGCAAGCCGACGAATTAGCATGCTTTGACTCAACGGCCGACTGAGCTGAATCGTTGGTATATATGATACATTTGTACGGATCCAGAGGAATCAAAGACAATGGAGGAGGATGAACATGTTCATATTGTAAAAACTCCTGTGTCTGCAAAGAGGGATCAAAGATAAGTGACATCAGCCAATGTCAAAGCTCTCGCCCATTGTATCCAACGGGGATGTAAAGCTTTTGAATTCGAAACACTCACCTTTGTCACTGCTTCTAAAGCAGGTACAGGCAAGACCATAAGAATGCGTTTCCCCTGCGCCAGAGAGCGTTCCTTCAGAATCGCCATCTTGACTGCCGTAAGAATTTTCTCAATGGTGGGAAAACGCATCACGGCCAATGTGTACAAGTGCGATTTGTAAACAATGGGGACTGTCTCCCTCATTGAACGTCAAGTATGTGAAACCTACTGTACCAGGCGCAATCCTTATACCCAAAGTTGTGGAATAGTCACGAGTTAACAAGAAGTTAGTCGCAAGCAGGTCAGACTGCAAAGACCGAAGAATTGCGGTATGTTCCGGAAGCCAGCTGGAAGACAAAAAAGCGGGTTGTATCAACGCGTAAAGCGGCTTGATACGCTGGGCATAATCAGGAATATAAGTCTTCCAGCAAAGATTGTAACTTGAGATTGCAATTGAGCACATTTCTCCAAAAAGTGAGGGGCTAACCCCCTACCTTCATTGTTGAGCTCGTAACCCAAGAAGAGTACCGCCAAATAGGCGATGTGGGACTTAGCAAAATTACATTTGTACCCCAAGTCGGCAAAAGACAGAATGATGCGATCCACACGTATAAGATGCAGTATTAATTCGTCATCTGTCAAATAAATGTCATCGACGTATGAGAAAGCATCAGGGTCTATGTCGTGCAAAAGACACAACACGCGCTGCAAAAGCCCCAGGACTTTTCTTATAGCCCATAGGCAAACACATAAACCTTTTCTGATTGCCGACCACGGTAAATGCGGTCAAGTCACGGCTTTCAGGAGCCAAATTGTGACTATAAAATCCATTGGATATATCAAGTGTGGTTTTATATTTTTTATGTACTATGTTACTTATCAACGCAGAGCTGTGGTGGTTCTGTACCGCAAACGGACGAATATAACTGTTTACATTTCTATAATCCAAAACTATGCGATATGAACCGTCCGGTTTCAATATCGGAAAAAGAGGATTATTTATTGATGAAACACAGGGTTCAATCACACTCTGATATTCCAACTGGGTCAAAATTTCACTCACAGACGCTTTTGCATCTTGCTTGATCGGATATTGTGCTTGAGGCTGTGGCATAAATCGTAAAGGAATTTCATGTGCCGGTGAATCTTTATCCCAGCTCACCTGATTACTATACACAGCTGGCGCTAGGGCTAACGCCCATTCTGACACGTAAGCTTGTTTATTCTCTTCAGAGACGCAACGGGAAAAACTCGGGAGTATCATGTCCTCCCCCCTGGAAGAAGCCAAATCGAATGGAGGAGGCCAATCCGCCAACAAAATGTCATAAGAGGAGGTCACTGTCCCAAAAGACTGCCTTAATCGTCAGTTTTATATCACCTTCAATTTGGAGGTCTATCTCATAAAGCCTATCAGGGGGTGCAACTCATGTATCTGCTGTTTCCACTGTAATGAAAGTATCAGTTGCTCTCGCCTCCAGACAAGGATGGAGTCCCTCCTGCACTATGGTAACTTCCTCCGCGCTGTCGAGGTGTGTTACCGCCCATCTCCAATCGAGGAGCAGGGTTCTCACCGTCTGAGGCATACTTTGCTGTTAAAGCGGCAACTTTCTTCTTCTGAAACGGGGCACGATAAGGAGGTTGTCCCTCCGGTTTGGTTTTTACGTTAAACTGTCGTGGCGGATCACGTAGTTGTTGAGTGGTCTCGCCTTGTCTGCGATCCTGTCGCTCTCCGCCACTGAACTGAAGATCCGATGATTCCTGAAGGGAACGAGGAGAGCGCGGATCAGGAACTTCAAACCTCTCTGTTGTCTTAATTTTTGAGCGGTCTCGATAATCATGTCTACGTTCAGAAGCATCAGGTGTCTGTGAACATGCACGCAAACCTTGCTTCTGCTGTTGCTGCCGCTGATTTCTATTCCAAGCCTTTTTAGGAAAGACTGAACGTCCCTCCTTTTCAGGCTGGGGCTTATTCTGCGTTTGAGTAAAAGGTCTAATTCCCAGATTATTGCGCCCCAATGATTTATATATGTTCGCAATGATCTTTGGCAATTCACGTTGTTTATCCAGGTCAGCCACTGCCTCCAGGCGCTGACTCACCTGCAAGCTAACTTCTTCCCCCTTGACGTTAGCAAGAACACACCAACTAATCCAACCCCAACTCCAGGGCAGCCTCTGCCCCATGTTCATCTTGAACCTTTTTAAAAACCATCGGAAGTACAGTCATGGAGGGGTTGCCAAAACATAGCGAATAAACCGCCGCAAACACCTTCCCCCAAGTGGTGCAATCTGCCAGATTGGGAATAATGCCTTTAGGCAAGCTCATTGTGAGGATCCTGTGTTTATCCACAGGAGAAGTATGTGGAAAAACTGCTTTGAGTTGTTCAAATTTTTCGGCCAACTAGAAAGGTAAATCCTCCCTATTCTGGGGACGCTTCCCCATCACTGAGTTAATCATGATAGGACTAATAACCACGCCACCACCATGCCCTGGTGGCTGAGCGGCACCAGCCGGTGCTGGCGTTATATTAAGAGACAAATATTGAATGACATTTTGATGAATATGAATTAAAGAGGTGTGTAATATGTGTAGCTCTGCGTGTGAAACACCAAGATAATTTGGATGAGGTGTAAATCCCGCCAAAACAGGTCATGTGGCCCCGTCGACCGATAAGGGACTGAGACGGACCACTCAAACAGGGTGAGGAAGGGTGCCATTAAACCATATGGTATGCTCCCAAGCTGGCAACGGAACTTCAAGTAAACGATATGGACGGTAAACTTGTGGAACTGCACCACATTCATATTCATGAAAGAAGTGATCGGTTCCATCAACAACTGGAAATTTAACCCAAAAGTAAAAAAACTTCAAAGCTCAAAGCAGCTTCTGCCTCAACCACAAATATAAAATCCGCTCCCGCAACCGGGACATCATGCTGTGTCAAATGAGCAGTTACTGCAGCGCGGTTAGGCGCAGCAATGTTAATTGCCATTATAGACACTGGTAAGAAAGAAAGAAAAACGGTAGCGCAATACTGGGTCAAAAACAAACAAAACCTTTTCAAATTCAAGCTTGAATAACCTATAAAACATCTAATATAGGAGTCTAACCCCGCACACCCTGGACGTCTCCGAAACGGGTGAGAGGGTATTGTGGACAAGCGCTACTTAGGGGTCTTGTGAATAAGTACCAGACCAAACGTGGGTGGAGCCATGTTGCAGGGATTCTGCACATACACAGAACTATGGGCAGGATTATGGGACCTCGGTGTATAGGGGCTTAGCCTTTCCACCACCTTAGTGCCCACGAGCCCAGGACCGACTAGCTATAGTGTCTCACTCGCTCTCCTACACACTCACGAAGAAGCAAATGATTAGAGAGCCCAGAACACAACACTCCTGGATCTCCCAGGAATCGTGGTAACAAGACACACCTTTTCGCTCACACTCTCATACTTGTCCACAATAAGAACTGACCGAGAAACAAATAACACAAATATAGTTTAAAATGTTTATTTTAACTATCATGCTCTAACATGCAGTATACGGGCCACAACAAGCAGAAAAATGCATAACACTAATATAGTTAGCATTGCAGCTAGGCCATACATCATAAAGGGAGATGTCATCATATAAAGACAATGGAGAAAGGACTATAGTGCCTAACCTCCCTCCCCTTGGTAAGAAGAAGTATTATTTTATAATAGAAGATCTCTGGGTTTTGTCAGCAGACCCCATACCTTAGACTGTAGATGGTATTTCTACATCGTAGGTGCGTGATTCTCTTCTCCCTGGAAAGGTGCCTCTCCAAGTGTGTGCCACCTAAACATGCATCACCCTAATATCAAAGTACGAGTCTCCAGCAGCAGCTGCATTAGTTTGTTTTGTCTAGGTGCTAGGGCCTGACCAGAACAGAATAACAAGGTGCATTGTTTATCGACCTTGCTCACAATGTTCAGACTAAACTCCAGGAATAGGCAGAGAACGAACACAGCAGACAGTTACCATGTGAAAGGCATAAACAGAGTATTGCAAAAATAAAGCCATGTAGTAACGTGCGCAAAAGCTGCATCATGGCTGCAGGGCTCATGCTAACTTAGCGATGTCGACAATGTCCCTATTGGCCACGTGACAATTCGAAAGCTGAAGATAGGATTCTTCCGAATCCTCCCACCCCTCCTCCGCTAAGAAGAGTCAACTTATCACGTCTTCGCAAGCAGGGAGCTGCTCCAAGAACTGCGAGACCTCCGCAGTGCCGGTCAGGAGAGGGAGCCTGCTCGATCGGTTGCTGCGGCGAGGGCCGCGAGCCAACCTCTCCGAACTGAGCAGGACTCACAGGTTTCTGCTTAAAGGCACCCACTGCATCACTGAACTCTCCTGTGCTGCGTGAGCAAGTAAGATGTGAACTGGGCCAGTTTGGCCCCGGGGGGAACTCACTGCAGACGGTGCTGTGTAATCAAAGACATTTTTTCACTATGTTCCTAAACGGTCAAAAGGGAGAACTCTTCCGGGAGCCTTGGCTGCTTGATCACAGCAACCACTGAGAGCCAAGTATAGATTGGGTACTTGGCCCAGTTGAGTGGGATCCATAGTTGGTGGGGCCCGGGACAGGAGTACAAGGCCTCAACCACCACAGTTGTTCCCAGTAGCAGTGTTTCCCGTAGGCCTCTGAAAGGGGTTCTGTCAGGTACTAACAGCTTATCACCCCGTCTGATAATGATATCCAAGCACATTAATTCTGACCAAACTAATTTGTTGTTTGATACCTCAGGATTTATACTTCGTTCTGATATTCTTTGCGTGGCTATAACTCTATTATTTTCTGCATTTCTCCATCTCCCTCTACTTTCTGTTTCCACTCACTCTCTGATATTGCATTTAAACTAGTACTTTCCACTTCAGCCACCACTTGATTATCCTCCATCTCCATCCACATGCACTGGCAAGCGAGACAGTCTGCATTCACAGTTTAAATCACAGGGCCACAATGGACCACAAACATGCTAGACATCCACTTTGTAATTTGTGGTATTGCCTTGCATGCCCCTTTTGTGGCAAACCGATCAATCAAAAGCTTAGGGTCTATTCTCATCTCAAATTCTAAACCCCTTATAAAGTTCCTGAAATGTTGAATTCTACATCAACAACCTAACGCCTCTGGTAGAGTAACTCATCTCTAAGTGTTCTAGTAGCAAAGGCTACTCTTCTTTCTTGTCTATTTTTCACCTGCATTAAAACCGCACTTAATCCATGCATAGCAGCTTCGGTGGATATGATAGTTAGATCCTTAGGATCAAAAGGTTTGAGTTCCACAGCATGTATAATGCAGTGCTTAATATTCTCAAACACATTCTGACAAGCTGGTGACCATTCAAACTTAATTTCCTTTTTCATCAACGCCCTCATGGGTTGCATTCTACCAGCAAAGTAATAAAAAAATTTAGCATAGCATTCCACCAGGCCTAGAAATGATGCAAGTTATTCCTTGTCCTGGAAGCATGGTGCCTTTTCTATAGCCTCAGTCACTTTTACTGTGGGCTTTATTCCTTCACCAGAAATGGTATGCCCGTACCCCATACTATTACTTCATCCTCAAAAAATGTTACACCTTCTAACCCTCCTGGCAAATGCTGCATTAAACGCTGAAACACCACTGATGCTGAAGCCAGGTCAAAAGGCAGTCCCACAAAACAAAATGCACCTGCGGTGTCACAAAGAAAGTTAAATGCTTGGAATCAGGATGCAGTATATTTGATGGTACGCATTAGACAAATCGGTGGTGCAATAATACTGCCCCCTCTCAAACTAGTTAACACCTCATTAATACTTGGCAGAGGATGGCGATCTAGCCAAATATTCTTGTTGAGATCTCCAAGATTAATGCACTTTCTGATATTTCATTAGCTTTTCGAGCTATAACTACTGGACTCAACCATTCCAATGATTCAATCGGCTCTATCACATTCATTTTCTGTAGCCTGTCCAACCCTTCCCTTAAAGGACTCCTCAAAGCCAAGGGTATATTCCCCTCCTTAAGTACTACTGGTACCGCTCTTTCAAAACTACTGGTTCTGGTAAATGTTTTGTTTGATTAATTAAAATCTTTACAATATTGTGATCACGGGAAAAAGGATACATTTTAAATAAAAGTAAAGAAGTACATTAAAATAGTATCAAAAACATCAATCTGAAAGAAACACGTTATTTATAGATTCCTTACCTTAGAGTTACCCCCAGGCGTCAGACTGCATCCGGAAAGTTTTTTCGTCAGCAGTACCTCTGTGCGTCGGAAGGTGGCGTCGGTCGGCTCCGCGTCCGTCGTTGGCGTCATGGTCGCCGGGATGACGTCGCGGTAGCTACTTAGACGCCGCCCTCGCGCGCTGACGTCAGTTCTTTCTTTTTCCGCGCCAGCCAGCGCAGATCCGGAGAGAGCAGTACCTCCAGTCACTTTTTGACTGACTTTTTTGAGCGACTTTTGTCGACTTTTTTGAGTCTACGACTCCTGGTGCACGAGGGATGCCCGGTTTCAAGGCCTGCAGTTCCTGTACCCGACTGATGTCGGTTACGGATCCGCACCGCGTGTGCCTCTTTTGCCTGGAGCGCGACCACGACCCCAAGTCGTGCTCCGAACGCTTTGCGGGAGCAGTCCTGAAAGCTGCTTGAGCGCCGGCAGTCGGCTCCGTGCCGTTCAAGGTCGCGAGGGAGGTCGAGGGGCCTGTCGCGGAGCCATCACCACTCGTCCAAGTCATCGAAGTCTTCGCACTCGGAGTCTGGTAAGTCGAAGCACAAAAAAGTCGAAGAAGCATCGTCGCTCTTTGACTTCTCCCCGTCGGTTGGCTGATGCGACGAGGGATGCGGGCGGTCCCCCCTCCCGCGAGTCGACTCTGGCCTTCCCTCCCTTTCCGGGACTCGGAGCGACTCCTGCCCAACTTCGTAGTTTTTACAAGGCGATGCATCGCATCTTCGGGCGGCCCGAATCCGCCGGCACGCCTTCGGGCCCCGCGGACTCGGTTGGGGGACTCAGGCCGTCGGCTCCGGCCACGGCGCCGCTGGGCCCCCGTGGATCCAGGCCTGGATCCGGAACAGCTCTGGTTGACCTCATTACACCTCCACCGGCCCCGCTTCCTCCGGCACCGCAGCCGCAACCGACGCCGGTCGTGTCCCCGGCCGGCGGCGCCAAGTGGGGTTTTTGTGCCCCTGTTCACTCCTGGGGTCCCTTTTCGGCCAGATTGGCAACCTGAGGAGGAGGACTGGGAGGGGTCAGGTGACCCTTTAACTGATCAGCTGGAGAGAGGAACTGGGGGATGCCAGTGGTCTTGACACCTCTCCTGACCTTGGCATGTTGTCTCCTACCGTGGCTATGGAGGAGGGAGCGTCATACGCAGTGGTGTTGCGTAGGGCGGCCGAGGCCCTCAACCTCGAGCTTCCTACGGTGGCGGTCAGGACTAACCTTCTTACGGAGGTGCTTCAACCGGCTGCGAGCTCTTCCCAGCCCCTGCTGTTGTTTAATGAGGCCTTCACCAACATCCTTTTGGGTACGTGGTCCAAACCCAACACTGGGTCTCCCGTGGACAGGATCATTGCCAGACGCCACCGCCCGGCTCCGGGCGACCCCACTTTCCTCTCCCAACACCCCACCCCGGAGAGCTTGGTGGTCCAAGCCTCCGCTTTCAAGAGTGCATTCCATTCCGCTCCCCCGGAAAGGGAATCCAAGAAGCTGGACCATCTTGGGAAGAAAATTTTCTCTTCCGCCAGCTTAGGATGCGGTCGGTAAACAGTGCATGTCTCTTGGGCCGTTATTCCCACTCTGTGTGGGATACGGTTGCGCAGGTGCTACCTCAGTGTCCGGAGGAGGCCTGGACAGTGCTCTCCCAGGCTGTCGCTGCCGGGAGGGATGCGGCGAAGTTTACCATCCGTTGTGGGCTAGATACCGCCGACTCTCTGGGTAGGACAATTTCAACGTCAGTAGCACTTCGTCGCTACGCCTGGATGAGATCGACTGGCTTTTCGGGGGATGTCCAGAACACCTTGATGGACATGCCCTTTGATGGCTGTCGCCTTTTTGGCGACAAAGCGGACAACGCTCTAGAGCGTTTAAAGGACTCACGGGCTACGGCCAAGTCCTTGGGCATCTCCAGCCGCCCAGCGCAGTCTGCTTTTCGCCCCTTTCGTGGCTACGGAAGGGGTGCCCCACTACGTCCCGCTCAGAGCCACAGGCCGCAGCAAGCTTCCCAACCTTCGCGCGGCTGGTGACTTGGGAACCAACGCCGTGGTTCAGGGGGCCAGCGGGTGGGCCTTTCCACCAACCCCCCCTCTGCAGCAGCCTCCAAACCCTCCTAGTCCGACTTTTCAGGCCCATCAGACGCCAGTGGGCGGCAGGATCCGCCATCACCTCCCTCACTGGCGCACCATCACGTCGGACAGGTGGGTTTTGCAAATAGTCCGAAGGGGCTACTCCCTCCCCTTCGAGACTACCCCTCCAGCCATGCCACCTCAATACCACCGCATGTCGGAGGACCACCTGGGCCTTCTCCAACAGGAAGTTTCGGCTCTCTTGGCCAAGGGAGCCATCGAGCGCGTTCCTGCCCCAGAAGTAGGTCGTGGTTGTTATTCCCACTACTTTCTGGTACCCAAGAAGGACAAGGGCCTGCGTCCTATCTTGGATCTCAGGAACGTCAAACGCTTCCTTCGGAAAGAGAAGTTCAAAATGTTGACGCTCGCTCAGGTCTTGTCTGCCCTCGACCCTGGAGACTGGATGGTAGCGTTGGACTTGCAGGACGCTTACTTGCACATCCCCGTCCTGCCGGCCCACCTGCGGTTCACGGTAGGCCACGAGCACTTTTTAGTTTACCGTGCTCCCCTTCATCCTTACCAGCGCCCCTCGGGTGTTCACGAAAGTGATGGTGGTCGCAGCTCATCTGCGCAGATCAGGGGTTCCAGTCTTCCCCCTATCTCGACGACTGGCTGTTGAAGGCGGAATTGCCCCAGGCTATCGTCTCCCGCTTCCAGACTACGGTCGACCTCCTGCATTCGCTGGGGTTCTCCATCAATGTGCCGAAGTCGCACCTGATTCCCTCTCAGAAGCTCCTCTTCATCGGAGCGGTTCTGGACACGATGCTGTCTCGGGTTTATCCTCCCGAGCAGCGAGTCTGGGATATTCGGGCTATGATTCCGATCTTTCAGCCTCTATCCGGGTTTCGGTTCGGATGACCCTGAGGCTGCTGGGCCTCATGGCCTCCTGCATCCTGCTGGTCGATCATGCCAGGTGGCATATGCGGGCTCTGCAGTGAGACCTGAAGTTCCAGTGGGCGCAGCATCAGGGGAATCTGTCCGATTGCGTCCAGATCTCGGAGGGCACTGCTCGACAGTTGCAGTGGTGGCTCACGAACCAGGATTGGGTCAGCGGCAGATCCCTCTCCCTTCCACAACCAGAGCACACAGTGGTGACAGACGCATCCCTTCTGGGATGGGGCGGCCACATGGGAGAGGCGGAGATCAGAGGCCTCTGGTCTCCGGCGGAGTCCGGGCTCCACATCAACCTTCTGGAGCTTCGGGCGATTCGTCTTGCACTCAACGCATTCCTTCCCTCTGTCCGGGGAAGAGTAGTGCAGGTGTTCACGGACAACACCACCGCCATGTGGTACTGCAACAAACAGGGCGGGGTGGGGTTGTGGACACTGTCAGGAGGCCCTCCGCCTCTGGACATGGCTGAAACATCAGGGCATATCCCTGGTGGTTCAACACCTGGCAGGTTCCCTGAATGCCAGGGCGGGCGAACTCAGCCGCAGGTACATGATGGATCACTAATGGCGTCTTCACTCGGAGGTGGTGCAAGGTCTCTTTCGACAGTGGGGAGAGCCTTGGTTAGATCTATTCGCCACCAAAGAGAACGCACAATGTCAGCAATTCTGCGCGTTGGAATTTCTAAGGCGGCACTCGCTAGGCGACGCTTTTCGTCGTGAGTGGAGTTGTGGTCTGTTGTACCTCTTTCCGCCTATACCACTTCTGCCCAGAGTGCTGAAGAAGATCCGGCGCGACCGGGCCCAAGTCATCCTTGTGGCTCCGGATTGGGCACAAAGAGTCTGGTATCCCGAGCTGCTCGACATGGCCATCGATCCTCCGACCCGTCTGCCTCTTCGGGAGGATCTTCTGTCGCAGCAACAGGGGACGGTCCTCCACCCAAACCTGTCCAGCCTCCACCTCCTTGCGTGGAGATTGAGCGGCGGCAGCTGACGTCTTTTGACCTGCCTCCCGAAGTTTGCGATGTAAACTTGGCAGCAAGGCGTCCCTCCACTAAGACGGTATACGCCTGCTGGTGGAACAAGTTTGTGGCATGGTGCACAGCAAAGGCTGTGGATCCCCTTTCTGCCCCTCTTTCTGAGGTTCTCTTGTTTCTTCTTTCTTTGGCCCAGCAGGGCTCTGCTCTGGGCACTATCAAGGGCTATCTTTCGGCCATCTCTGCCTTCCTTCGACTTCCAGATCAGCCCTCTCTTCAAGTCCCCCGTGGTTAATCGTTTCCTGAAAGGCATAACTCATCTTTTTCCTCCTATTCCCTTCGTTATGCCTCAGTGGGACTTGAAACTAGTCTTAACCTATTTAATGTGCGCTCCCTTTGAGCCGCTTCATAACTGTCCTTTGAGACTCTTAACTCTTAAGACTGTATTCCTAGTGGCCATCACTTCTGCCAGAAGAGTGAGTGAGCTCCAGGCTCTTTCCTCCAAACCTCCTTTCCTGTCTGTTCATCGGGACAAGGTGGTTCTCAGGACCCGTCCATCCTTCCTTCCTAAGTTTGTCACTGCTTTTCATATCGGGCAGACCATCACTTTGCCCACCTTCTTTCCGCATCCTTCAAAAGAGGAAGAGAGGCTCCACCGTCTGGACCTAAAGCGTGCGCTTTCTTTCTATCTGGATCGCACAAAACGGTTCCGGGTGGATGACCAAATTTTTTTGTTGGCTACGTGGGCGCCGAGAAAGGTCGGGCCGTACACAAGCGAACCAGTTCTCAATGGGTCGTTCTGTGTATTAAAGCATGCTATTCTCTGGCTAAAAAGGAGCCTCCAGTGGGGCTACGCGCTCATTCCACCAGGGCGACGGCAGCCACTACTGCCTTGGGAAGAGGAGTTCCTCTACATGACATCTGTCAGGCAGCTACGTGGGCATCAGTGCACGCGTTTACGAAACACTACTGTCTGGACAGTCCAGTCCGGAGAGACGGCTTCTTTGGCCGTTCTGTTCTCCAGGACTTTCTGGTGTGATCTTGGTTTGCAGACCCACCACCGGGGTTGGTATTGCTGAGGTATCTATTCTAAGGTAAGGAATCTATAACTAACGTGTTTCTTTCAGATGAACAAGTTACTTACCTTTGGTAATGATATATCTGTAAGAAACATTAGTTAGTTATAGATTCCTTACCGCCCCACCCATCCTCCCCGTTCTGCGAACTGATTTCTAGGGTTAAGGATGTTCTTTCAGGGCCCTAGTTTTGTGCACCAGTGGTCCGTGTCTTGCATGGCTCTGCGTTTCTGGCGCGGAAAGTCGTGTACAGAACTGACGTCAGCGCGCGAGGGCGGCGTCTAAGTAGCTACCACGACGTCATCCCGGCGACCACGACGCCAACGACGGACACGGAGCCGACCGACGCCACCTTCCGACGCACAGAGGTACTGCTGACAAAAAAACTTTCCGGATCCAGTCTGACGCCTGGGGGTAATTCTAAGGTAAGGAATCTATAACGAACTAATGTTTCTTACAGATATATCGTTACCGAAGGTAAGTAACTTGTTCATTTATGCAATGATCTAAAATGAGTTGCGCAGTTTCCTTCATAGGTGTCCATAAAGTACTTAAATGTAGATAAAATACTAGGTTAAATGATGTATAGTGCCTATGACTGTTAAAGTGATGGTTGACTGAAGTAAAGTGCAAAAAAGAAATTACTTGGCAGGGTTTGTATGCACCTGGGGCAAATGATCGAACTGTTATGGTAGCTTAGTGGAAAAGCATAACCCTTCCCAAATGTTTGCTCACATTTCAAAACTATTGTCAATCTGTAGTCACAGTGCTTTTGGAATAGTCTCCGCAAAGTTTAGCTGCCCAAAAGATGGCTTGATATGTAAGCAGTACTTGTGTAGTCTGTGCTGCATCAAATTAAGTCGGTGGTGGGCCGGATCCAGCGTTTGCCTTTCTGTGTACAGTCTACGTCCTTGTTTGCCTCTTAAGTGTACTTGTGTGATGCTGATATGTTTGCATATTTTGGCCAACTCATTGGGCTCGGTGATGGTAACCACGAGGTTCCTTACCTCATTGCATGTTCGTATTCCATGAACTTGGAAAAGGGGTTTTTAGCAAGATGCATCTGGTGTGCAAGAGTATGGGGCAGGAGCACAGTAGATGATTGAAGGACTCCGACTTATAAGCACAGTCTGCCGTTGACAATTTTAGAGAGAGAAATCGATTTGCGGTTTAGTTATTTAATCTGTAGTCCCATCAGCCTTGCCATCATTATTTGCTAGAGGCAACTTTTCTGAAGCGTGCTGTGGAGATATGGCTGTGGACTGAGGAAATGTAACTGCATGTTAGTATAGGATTTTTTTTCAAGGCTCCTAGTGGCTCGAACTTCTCAAGTTTGCCCATATCGCATAATTTTGATAGAGACCTTGACTGCTTTTTTAGGATTTGTTTGAGTGCTTCATGCGGAGGATGAAGCTTCTTTAACTCGATTTGGTCTATTTGGAGATAGGAATTTGATTGTTGTAAATCGTTTGGCCAGGGAGACTTCCCTGATTAATTTTTTCTGAAGGACAGCTTTCAAAGATTTGGGGGGTGCTTTGATAATCCTGTTATACTACTTTAGGAAAGCCACCATGTTGGCTCATGATTGGCCCTCTAGTCCACATTCCAGCCTGATCAGACATCCACGAGTGTATGATGGTAGCCTGAAGACCCTTTTATAGACAAATTGCCCTGGGTAGGCTTCATGTCCATATTGATCGTCTGGAGAAGTGTTGCTCCAATTACATATCTTATTGTGTCTGTACTGGGGCTTTCAAGTGAGTTGTTCAATTGGCATGATTTGATGATCACAGCTTCTGCTTCAAAATGCCTCAGGTGTGTTTTTGCTCCTCCTTTTGGCATTAGCCAGACTCACAAGTAGTTGTATGATTTGATTTTTTGGATCTTTACAGGACTCGGTGGTGATTTTTTTTCTTATGTGGCCTGCCAAAGATGACTACTTTGGTCTTTGTGCGATTTGCCACCATTATGTTGGCCAGGTTGTATTTGTGTAGGACATTGATTGCTTTTTGAATTCCTTTTCTGGAGAGGTCCAAAAGGACGATGTCGTCTGCATATAGTAGTAGCGTGATTTTGAAAGCTCCAATTTTTGGTGGGATTAAGTTGGCCTTTTTCAGTGAGGAACCCTTGTCAGCAGTGTACAGGTTGACTAATAGGGGCACAAGCACGCATCCTTGTTTTAGGCTGCTTTCTGTCGAGATTTTGCTTGTTGCCACATTCTTAAATAGCTTGACCCTCACCCAGGTAGAGGTGTATAATGAGTTGATTGCTTGCAGGGGGTTGTGCGGAATGCCCCACCATCTAAGTTTTCTCCACAAGTTGTTCCGGTCTACAGAGTCAAAAGCAACAGAATAATCTGCAAAACACACATGGAGGGGAAGCTGTTTTTGTCTGGTGGATTAAATACGAGAGTGCCACTCTGTTGTCCACGGCTGAAGAGTTTGCCCTGAATCTGAGCGGAATTATCTCATTTGCCTCAGCCCAGCGCTCCAGTTCAGTTAGGAGGACAGAAGCGTATGCCTTTGGTTCAATATCCAGTAGGGTGATAGTTTGCCGATTCCTGCCATGCACCAGTCTTGAATATAGTGTGCAAGATCGAGCCCCTCCAGCTCTCCGGAACCTGCTGGGTAGATATGCATGATTGGAAATGAGATTGTTGACCAAAGGTTGATGTATTCGTTAAAGACCTGAGTAGGACTACCATTGGAACCTGGGGCACCGGAGGGTCCAATCTTCCTTAGAGTTTTGTGAATGCCATCAATGATTAATAGCACCTCTGGATTTGGGGTTTCCATAAGTGGCATTCAAGATCTTCTTTTCTTCCTGTTTTGGCTACATATAGGTTTTTTTACATGGCTTGTCCACTGATGTTCATCAATGATGTTGATTTTAGATCGTTCCGAACTTATCTTTGAGGTACCTCCATAGGTCAGTCTGGTTGCGTTTGCCCATCAGGGTGTATACGTGTAACTACTCTTTGTCCTCATGCTCACGTTTTGCCGGCCAGACCAACTGTTTGTGAGGTTTTTTTTTTTAAGCGTAATAATTTTACATTTGTTTCCACTTTCGTGGTTTTTTGGCACATAATTTGTAGTCTTCATATATTCCGTTTACTTTTTGTGATTTGGCATTGTGTAGCCTTTTGATGATGGAGGTTGTATAGGCATCCGGTGGGGCGTTGCGATGTTGCCTAGTGCTTGGTGAATTTCATTGCTGATTGTGTCCCAGTTGTCCAATAAAAGCTTGCCATTTCGGGTTTTGAGGTGAAGGCCTCTAGTTAGTTTGCAAGTTGTCAATTTATGCATACAAACTGGGCCCTATTTTATTCTCCTGATCAGCTGCCGACATTAGTCTCCAGATGATTCACCCAGTACTCTCAGATCTTCTTGCTTGCTGGTGCTAGCTTTTATGGTGGTGGAGAGTGGGAGATGGTCACTTTCGTTGCGAGTTGGAATTTCAAAGTTCTCCAGTATTGGATTTTTCATAGATTCACATGCTTGAATTATTCCCGGTTGTCGATGTGGGAGTCCCACTACCATAGTAAAGCAATATATAATTGTATCATTGGCCATAATGGGGTGAGGAACTCCATATACGTCCCTGGTACTTACCGAAAAGCTGCCCCAGTAACCGCTATCACGAACGCTTGACACGCCGACACCTGCAGAAAAGAATTAAATCATACCCGTAAGGGAAAATCACCTGTAAGACAACGGATCACTGTCTCTTTAAACAGGAAGGCGGAACATCGAAGGAGAACAAATCCTAGACGTCGGTAGGAGGAGAAAAGAGACCTGTCAGCAGACCGGAAGAGCACGCACAAAGGAAGGAGACGCTGGAGGAGGAGAGAAGCTGTTCCTACGCCGAAGAGCCGGCCAACACAGAAGACTCCTGCGAGGACGCCATGGATCGAGAGAACAGCATGGAGGTCTGGAGTGAAGAGTGGTGGTTACCACCGGAGAATACTGGTCTGCCACCGCAACTCAGGAGAGTAGCAGCGTAGCGGACTCTGGGCCTTACGGAGACCCCGTGCAGAAGAAGGAAAAAGGACGATTACTTGTTATACCGTACCCGCAATCTGATGTGCTTCATTCAGGAGAATTATCCTTGTTTCCCTTAATAATTTGGGACTTAAAATTATCACTGAGAAAAAACAGGTGCATCCTCGTCTATACATTCGCCCATCCCTCTTACAAATGGTAATGCAAAGTCAGTTTAATAGCCTATCTATGTCCTTTTTTATTTTTTATTTAAAGAACCAAACTTGAACTATAACCAATCAGGTGACAGCACCCTCTAGAACTCTCCCAACAGAGGCTGAGTCCCTCAAATTTTCTACAGCACGTCGTGTGAAGGGAGTCTCCCTAAGGTCTGCTCAGTTTTTTCCTGTATATTTAAACTCTTCTACATCTACAGTGTCCGAGTCTTCTAAGAAAGGCCTCTTCAGATCCTACAAGTCCTGTGGGTAGAAAAGGCTACATGTGGATAATCCACGCAAAGACTGTCTCTATTGCCTCTGCCCTCAACATCAGGGAAAGGAGTGCAAGATTTGTTGCACTTTTTCTTCCAAAGCCTTGAGAGACCTGGGAAGAGGGAGGGGCTACTTTTGGGGCTACAGACATCTAAATCCCAAAACTCCAGCTCTTCTGAGGAGGACAGCGATTCATCTGCAAGGCCCCACATAACGTCAAGATCCGCTGATCTTCTGAGGCGAGTAGATAAGCCTTGAAGATACACTATAAAGACCCCCTGTGAAAGGAGAAACTTAAGCTCGTCTCCACAGGGGCGGCCTCCTCACAGTCTTCTACTCCATCTACTCAAAGGGGAGCAAATGCTATCTCCCTCCTCAGAACCGTCAACGTCGAGGACAAAAAATCCTCTCAGAACACCGGCGACGACACCACTGTCTATGCTGGCATATACGGCGACATCACCACCATCTTGTCCACAAGGCCATTGTCGTCGAGAACTTCGACAACAGCAGTTATTAATGCTCCCATTTTGTCGACCACAATGCTCTCCACTAAGTCCCCATCGGCGGCGGAATTGACCTCGACTGCACCAATGTCGAAGTCACCATCAATAGGAACCCAGTCGACAGCGGTGCCGTCGACAAGCGCCACCAACTTCAGCACCATCGACTACGGTACCGTCACCAGCATCGTCTGCAACTACACCGTCGACGAGAGAATTCTTACAGTCGACGCCCCAGTTTACATTCATGACGTCATCGACCGGCTCATCGACGAAGACTAAACTTTCTAAAATAACTAAGATTGCCTTAAGGCCTAAAGCGACCTCCCCAATCAAGGTCTCACCTTTACTGCCCAGTTATTTATTGGACTTAGAAGAATCGGTTGATGACGGGCTTTTTGGGGATGCACACAGTCCTTCAGAGCTCCAGGTGAAATACCAGGAGGAAGATACTGATGATGAGAACGAAGAGCGTGCTATCAGTCATACTATGTCCCTTTCCCCGGGCGGCTTTATGAACACTATGAATACCACCCGCATCCTCAGCCTAGACAAGATGAAATGCTCATGCCTATTTCTCAAGTTCAAGATCTACAGGCCATGCTGCAGGATTATAAGAGGGGATTTCCGGAACCTCCGCAAGAGCAGCAACCAGCCCCACCCCAGGCTGCTTCTCTTTCCACGTCAAGAAATATCCCTCCGCCAATAACACCCAGGATAACACCTGCTTCCAATATCGTACCATCTCCAAGGGAGGACCACTCGTCCTCAGAGGATGACCGGGATAAAGCCAGGGGACAAATGGGATGATTACCTTGTTCCTACTCTGTCTCCTCTGCCACCTCCTCCTTCAGACATTCCCCCAGAGGACATCCGAGGTTTTCATAATCTGCTGAACTGAGCTGCAGCACAATTCTATCTGCCAACTTCTGTCAAGCAGCCAGACTGCTTTCTTAATGACTTTAAAGAGTAAGCCAAAAAGTCTGTCAGAGCCATCCCCATTATATACTATATCTGGGAGGCGGGGCTAAAAATAATTTTAAAATCCGGCTACGGTATTGTCAGTACCACCTCGTCTGGACAAAAAGCCACGGATGATTCCCCTGCTAGCCAGTCATCCCAAGCCTGACTCCATTATCTTACAAGTAGCACAAAGATGCTCAAAAAACCCTTCCGCTCCCATCTCCATGCCACCAGACAAAGAAGGCAGGCGCTTGGACAACATAGGGAATAGATTCTCCCTCATTTCTGCCATCACCATTCGAGCAGCCAACTCACTAGTGATCCTGGGGCGCTATGACCCCCAGATGTGGTCAGATGTCGGCAGTCTGCTTGATTTCATCCCTGAAGACAGGAAGGCAGAGGCAAAAAAGATTTTACAGCAGTGGTCTTCAAACTTTTTAATGCCGCATCCTAGACCCATCCTAGACCTCCGGAAACTGAACACATTTCTGCGCAGAGAGTCTTTCTGTATGACTGCTCGTTCCGACATTCTCCACTAGCTGAACAGCGGAGATTACATGACCTCCTTGCATTTACAGGATGCGCACTTCCACATTCCCATACATCCAAAGCATTGCAAGTATCTCCGTTCTACCATAGCCAGTACCCATTACAAGTTTAAGGTCCTTCCCTTTGGCCTCAAGTCCGCCCCTCAAATTTTTACGAAACAATTCGCCCCGGTAGCTGCCACACTCCGCAAGCAAGGTCATCCGGTATTCCCTTACCTTAATGACTGGCTGCTCAAAGCCTTAACACCACAGCAAGTTTACTAAGCTTCCACGGCCTGCCTCTCACTGTTTCACAGGTTGTGCCTCAAATTAAATTGACCAAAATCCTCGACCATACCAAGACAAACGAGTATATTTTTGGGTGCCAACTTCAATACAATCAGAAACAAAGAATATCTGTCTCAAGACAGGGAACAAAGATTGTCAAATCTGGCCATAAAGTTCTCCCCCAAAAAAAGTCAGTTTCAGTGCCGCTGTTCAAGTCACTCCTCAGCATGATCTCCACAGCGATAAACCTGGTACCTCTGGCACGACTGAAAATGAGGCCACTGCAGTAGGAGCTCCAGGTGCAATGGATCCAATCCGAAGGCTCCTTAGAAGATTTGAACAACATTACCTCAGAGATGCGGGAGACACTAGCATTGTGGTCTCAAGCATCTCATCTCTCACAAGGCCTCACACTGCAGACTTCAATACCAGATTACGTCATCACCACCGATGGCTCCTTGGAAGGCTGGGGCGGCCATTTGCAGGACCTGCAAATCCAAGAAAAATGGTTCGCTCTCCAGAGGTCGATGCACATCAATCGTCTAGACCTCAAGGCCATTTTTCACACTCTTCAGCCTTCCTAAAATGAATAGCAGGAGCCTCCATGCTGGTCCGTACAGATAATACGACCAGCATGTATTACATCAATAAACAATGGGGGACAAGGTCCCTAACACTCTCTCGGGAGGCTCAAGACCTTTGGAATTGGCTGCCAGCCCACGGAATAGCTCTAAAAGCAGAGCACATGTCAGAAGTGAAGAACACCTTATTGGACACTCAGCAGAACCAGAGACAGTTGCCACAAGTGGGAATTGGATCAGCTGGTGTTAAACAGGTTCTTCTCATGCTGGGTTATGGGGCAATGCCCTTTCAATGAGATGGTCCGGGATTTATGCATACTCTCCCCCTCTCCCTCTTATACCCAGGACCCTCACCAAGATGAAGATGGAGCACTGTCGCCTCATTCTAATAGTTCCCGAATGGCCCAGACAGCATAGGTTTACGGAGCTCTTGCTGAGTCCAATCCTATCTGCCTATCCAAGATCAACAACCTCTTGACGAAGAGCAACAGCCAGATCCTACACCCGGAACCAGCCTCTCTCCCTCCTGAATTCAACAAATTCCAAGATGTAAATCTCTCCCAAGACTTTAGAGACATTCTGGCAAAAGTGAGGGCCAAATCAACAAACGGGACATTACAGATTGATATGGAAAAGATTTTGCCTATGGTGTCAGCTATCTAACCTCCATCCCTTGGAAGCGTCACCTGAATAGATTCTGCCATACCTACTCTCACTCGCTAGATCAAGATTGGTGCATGCATCTGTAAATGTTCACCTAGCTGCAATTTCAAGATACAGGTGTTCCTCTCATTCTCCCTCTCTCTGTTTGATTAGGATAGTCAAACAATTCATGAAGGGGTTGTTCAGAGCTTTCCCTCCAATATGGACTCCTCCCCCAGAATGGCATCTCACCGTGGTTCTCTCGCAGCTAATGAAGCCTCCATTCGAGCCCATTCACAGGGCAGATCTGAAATTTCTCATGTGGAAAGTCGCTCTTCTGTTGGCTCTCATGTCTACTAGAAGAGTCAGTGAAATTCATCAGGCTTATACAATTCAGGATCATTTCTTTCGCTTCACTGGCGATTATGTGCTTCTCCAAACAAACCCAAGGTTCCATTGCAATTTCATCTCAATGAAACTATCATACTTTGCACTTTCTTTCTAAATCCGGAATCTCCAGCTGAAAGATCTCCATCGTACCAAACAATTCCGAAAATCTGATCAGCTGTTGGTCTCTTACAGACTCTCTCATAAAGGTACGGCAGTCACGAAAGCTACCATCGCAAGATAGATCTCTGCCGTCCTACAATTTTGTCACAGCAAAGCTGGCAAATCGCTCTCAACAACAGCAAAGGCACACTCCAAAAGGGCAGTATCTACCCCAGCTGCTCTGTTTGTAGGCACCCGACTGGAGAAGATATGCTGTGCAGTAACGTGGAAGAGCACCTACACGACCACGCAGCACTACTAACTAGTCGGCGCAGAGAAGTGATGCAGCCATAGGACAGGCACTAGTGCGTCATTTGTTCCAATGAGGTGAGCCTCTGCGAATACAGGTGATGTAAATGTCTTTGCCAGTGTATATCACAGCGTTGTATACTTCATAATTGTCTTTCTATTTAGACTATTACGTTATGTTATGCATACTTGGTTATATATTATAATAGATATATATTTAGATGTTTATAGATGTGTTAGACTGTTACCCACCATCCTCAAGGGTACTTCTATTGCTTATATATTTACCTACAAAAATTGCTTGCTATTCTGATTCAAGCATGTGAATCTATGAAAGATCCAATACATAACCAGCAGACTGGACTACGGAAACGCCCTCTACGTCGGGATCAACAAGTCACTGCTCCACAAACTCCAGACCATACAGAACACCGCAGCTAGACTCGTTCTCGGCATCCATCGACATGAACACATCACCCAACACCTGCGAAACCTCCACTGGCTCCCCGTCTAGAAGGGAGTAACTTTCTGGATACTCACCCACAACTACAAATGCCTCCACAACACTGGACCCCAATATCTCAACGATAGAATCTCCTTCCACGTACCCAAGAGAATCCTCCAATCCGCCGACCTAATCCTCGCCGAACCCCCGCGCATCCGCAGAGCAAGAACGGGTGGAAGAACCTTCTACATCGCGGCCAAGACCTGAAACGAACTCCTGATCGACCTCAGTCGCGCCCCCACCCATGCACATCTTCAGGAAGACCCTCAAGACCTGGCTCTTTGACTGACCGGAGCTGCTCTTCCCCCCCGGCACCTTGAGACCCTCTCGGTTGAGTAGCGCACTTCAAAATTCCCTGATTGATTGATACTGTAGAAGAAAACGAGTTACCTGTATTTGTATTTCTCCAGTATTGGTATCTTTCATAGATTCACATGCGACCCGTCCTCCTCCCCCTTAGAGGCTCCCCTTATAGATCGGGATTGATTCCCACTTGTGACTCAGCCTCTGTTGGGAGTGTTATAGAGGGTTGCTGTCAGATTGATTATAGTTCAAGTTTGGTCCTTTAAAAAAAAGAAAATGCACATTGATAGTCTATTAAACTGACTCTGCATTACCATTATATCCTATGATACTTTTACATGCTGCTTTACTAAGGTGCTGTGGGACTCCCACAGACGACTGGGAATGATTCAAGCATGTGAATCTATGAAAGATACCAATACTGGAGAACTGCAGTTACAGGTAAGTAGTTAATTTTCTTCTCCATGAACTTTAGAACTTTGTTAGTGGCAAGCACATAATCCAAGGTGCTTTTTCCCTTAAAGGTTTTTGGAATTTTTTGAGCGGTGAGTTTGTTTTCCAATGTGTGCTGAATGGATTTGAGACTGTGACTATTTTGGAAAAAGGGAAGTGGATTTGTGCCGCATCCCGCCAGGGTAGGGTCTATCAGTGCCATCTTCAGATGGCGCAGGTTGAAGTCGCTGCAATTTATGATTTCATAGTTTGTGTATTCACAAAGCACAGAGTATCGCTGTCAAGTCAGTCTGTCTGCACGTCCGTGACCGAAGCAATTGAAGTAGACATTGCCAGCAGTGTCTTTGTTGGCTGGTTATCAGTGTACAGGCCTTCCAGGATAACTAATTGGATCATTTTGTCATATGCTTCAATTCTTTTCATTTTTTAATTCTAAGCCCATGCTTGCGTATACTGAGAGGCCGCCTGATGGCATCCTAATGATGATCGTTTTCGTTGCAGCTTGATTTACTTCATAAAATCCAGGGATTGTTGTGGGGTTTGTTGACCAGGTCTCCCAAAAACATAGTAAATCTGCGTTCTTAATGAATGTGTTTGTGGGTGAGGATTTAAGTAATTTCGAAAGCAATGCGGCATTCCATGATATTATGTTTGTTTTGCATTCTTTCGGGGGCTTTCTGAAGTAGGTAGCTGTTTATTAGTCGGAATTTCGGGTGTCACACAAGAGGGAGGACGGCAACCAGCCCCAATCTTTTTCTTGTTGGGAGCCCTCAGGTGCCAGAGCAATTTTCCTCGTTTCGCCCATTCTGTTGGAGTAAGACCTTGAGATTCACAGCAAGACGCAGCATGTTTGATCCATGTAGGATGTCGTGTTGACCCTCATAATTATATTGCGGGGTGAGGATCACTTTTGCTGGCATATGGTCATTTATAGTCTTTAAGTATTGGAATTGCCGCTAATATGATCTTCTGGGTATTTGTTGTGAGTGGGCCAATTGTGGCTGCTATTTAAAGTTACCATGATGCCTGATTTTGGTGATTTTTGCAGCCCTGTTGTGAGTGTGGTCTGACCCCCAGAGCCATGTTTGGGGTAAGGGGTTGTCGGTTGTATAACCACTGGCTGGGCTTGTGGTGAGTTGTGAGATTCTAATTCATACAGCGCTGTGATTGAATTTGCAGTGACCTCTGGCATGGGCTTGTTTGAGTTGGGACTGTTTAACTATTTTTGAGGGCTCAGTTGCTTTCTTAGATGTCCCCTTTACCTTGAATATTGGACACATACTTACTGGTCTGTTAGATTTGCAGAAATCTGGTACTCATTATTCCTCCTGGTTTGGCACTGTTGCTTTGCGGCTTTGTTTTGAGCCTTTTTCAATCTCTTAGGGACAGATGTACCAAAGGAAATTGCATTTCTTAAGGGACCGAATTGCAATTTCGGTCCATCAAGAAATGCAGTACTGCCTTTCATTATGTACAAATGCCTGACCGCAATTGCAAAATGCGATTTCTACCCAGTAGAAATCGCATTTTGTGATTTGCGAAATAAGAAATCGCAAATGGAGATTTCCTATTTGCGATTTCCTAAGCACATATACAACGCCTTTCCTAAATGCAAAATGGACATTTAGGAAATGCTATTACCATGGACTCCATCTGCAATTTTAAAAAATGAACCCAAAATGCATTTTTTAATGTGCCATGTTGCGCACCCATGTCCCTAGGGCATTTGTGTGCTTTACATGTACACCACATTTTATTGGGGGTGTGGGGGCTTAGGCCCATATGCACCCTTGGTTTTGCATTTCCTAATTTGCGATTTCCTAATAGCGATTCCTATTCTGTAGGAATCGCTATTAAGAAATCTCTAATTTGGTACATTCCATTTCACATTTCCGAACTAGCGATTTCTTAGGATTCGCTATTTAGGAAATGCAAACTGAAAGTTTCGTACACCTGGCCCTTAGTTCTTTTAGTGAGTATTCTGGTCCATTGATTGTTCCCACATGTTTCTTCATCTTTATTGTTTTGATAGGACGGTGTGCTGCATTGTGGATGTTTTCGTTAGTTGCTGATGTTTAATTTTTTTTTTTGGTCTACCCTGTGTATGCCCTTACAGGGGTAGATATGGGTATTGGCAGGTGGGTCCGCTGGTGACTGCTCTTCACCAAGCCAGGTGGTTCCCTCTCCGTGCTCGGGTTCTCCCTGTGCTATTATTGGTAGGTTACACACCATGTCTGGAGGCATGTTTGCGTAGAGGTACAGTTTTGGATGTAAAGATTGGCTGCTTGTCTTTACTGGGTGTTCAATAACAACGCTCCAATCCATGATCATTGAAGTTAGGACCTCCGGTAGGGCGCATAGCTTTCCGACTATTGGATTGCATACGCATTTTCTACTGTACAGTCCCTTTGCACCCTTTGATCCACGGCTTCAAGTTTGCACTCTATCTTGGTGATTGATGTGGCCAAGACTTGAATCAAATCCAGCTGTAATTCTAGCTTCTCTGACTGCTAAGTCAAGGCGTTTATTGTTGCAGCCAGGGTTGTGTTAATTTACCCCAGTAAATTTCCCTGCTTGACGTTGGACTGCTAGGTGGACTAGTCTGATTTGCTGTAACTGTCCAGGGTCCCAGTTTTGGTATAGTTATGTGATGTAAATATTGTTTCTCTTCGCTGTTTGGTGACTTCGATACATCTGCTGCAGTTATAGCACTTTCTATCGGCGCACGCCTGTGAACCGTAGCACAGGGAGTTGTTTAAGTTAGGGACTCCAATAAGTTTTGATCCGCACCCCCCTTTTTTCCAATGTGCCCTCTGTATTGCTTGATGAATGTGTGTTGGTCTCGCATGGCCTGCAATTGTACTTGTGCACTTATTCTGTTGTGAGTGATGTAGGGGTGGCGGCAGGCTGTTAGCTGCACTAGAGCTGCAGTGAATGCTCAGTGCCTGCTAATGCTAGCTTCCCATATTTGGTTTATTGTATAGGGTCAATCCCCAGCCTTTGTTATAGGTCCAGGAGCAGGTTCTGTTAGCATGCTAACAGAAAGCAGTTCAATGATTCAGGTGTCCCCGCTCAGCTGGGGGCAGGAAGAAATGTGCCTGCGCCCTGGGCTAGGAGGGGGCGAAAGTGAACAGTTCATGGGTGCCTGCATGAATGAGTTCAATCAATCAGGGAATTGTAAGCGCGCTACTCACCCGTGAGGGTCTCAAGGCGCTGAGTTGCCTTCAAGTTCTTGCTCTAGGCTGTAATCTTGAGGTGGTGTCTTGAAGAATGGCTCTGTTGTTTTTGCTACACTTTTATTAAACTATCTTGTGGGCAAATTTTTTCAAACATCCTAACTCCCTTCTGAATAAATTGGAAAACCTCTGTACCCACCTCAGTGTTTCATCATGTGTTAACACCAGGACTTGGTCAGAGCTGTTTGAATCTATTTTGATTCCCACTGCTCATTGTCCTCCCCATCCTAACAAGGTCCTACCCATTTCTATGACAGAAATCCATCCTGATGCTGTTGCAAATCTGCTGAGAAGAATCCAATGATGGGCAACTTCATTCCATAATATCCTTCAGTTGCAATATTTGTTTCTTCCAGGTCATTAATCCCAACTTCTCCCATGTATTTTTGTTGATTAATGTATACAGTGAACTCTTCCATCCCTTCATTGCTTGATCATCATTCTCATGTAACATGTTCACGCTACTCTCACTTTTACATACCCTAGAATAATGTCCAATTTTTGCATTTGTAACATTTTACTTTAAAGGCTGGACAATTGCTAGACGTTGCTACATATTTAATGCTACCACATCAATAGCATACACTTTTGTCAGAATTAAATGAACCTCTCAATTTTCCATTATCCTTAACCATATCCTTGTCTGATGGCTGCGGTATTTTCTGCCTTGTGGCATCAGACTTTTTTTTTATACACACCCTATTTTCCTTTCAACTCTTCAACATAACAAGATGTATTCTCAATACACCTTGAAATGATTATTGATTTTTCCAAAGTAAGCTCCTTCATACCTAACAGCTTTTCTTGAATCCTAAAATTTAAAGTACGATTAATTGGTCCTGAATGATCTCTTGAAGATATTTGAATTTACATGTTGCTGCCAAAGTTCCTAAGTCCGCTACGTATTGCTGTATGGTCTCTCCAGCTAACTGTGCTCTGGAAAAAAATTGTCTCCACCACTACACTTATTTTCATACCACAATTATTTTTTAATGCTTTAATTGTCAACATGTATTCATCATCTAACTCTTCATCCATGTCAGAATCATGATCATCATTGCCACAGTGAGTATTGCACTCCGGTAAGGTTTTGAGTACTTTCCTTCCTTCCGCACCTAAACTATGTTTAAGCAAAGCTAATTTCTCCTTTGGCACATAGTCATTCCACCCCCCTCACCCCCAAATAGCTTCCAAATAAGTTTCAAATGCTTCTCCCCAGTCCTCCTATGGCATAATGGGCTCACCAGCAGTAGAAAGAAACAGGTGGATTGCATGGTTCAATATTAGCAATACAGAACAAGATACAGCCAAAATATCCTGCAAGAGCTCAATTCTAACACTATTGTAAGGTATGTAAACGTGAGATTAGTGTTGCTAAGAGAGTACTGTGAACATGTTGCATGAGAATTAAGGATCAGGGAAAGATGAGACAGAAGAGTTAGAATTTGGAGAGGAGGTGAAAGAGTTAGAAGTGTGTGATACAGAAAATGATATGGAAGCCAAAGTGTATATTGTGGTGAATTGTGTGTTAGCTGCTCCCCCACCAGTTCCATGAGAAGTCTGTGACTGCTCACAATCACTGCCTCTGAAAGTCAATTGCTGAAGTGGTTGTACTTGGGTCAGTTTGCAGAGCCATAGTAGGACAGAGCCCGGGGCATCAGAATGATGGTATATTGCCTGACCACATGTGTGCATCTGTCTAAAAGGATGTGCTTGAGTGCCATGGATTGTGCGCTAATACGGTTTCCTTCCCATCCTTAACATTTTTTTTCTTTTTGTCACCCATGTATGTTTAAACCATGACTTTACCGTAGTTCTAAGCCAATAATACCTTTTTTGTCTCGATAAGAATCACATTTACTGTGATGTACGTTAAAATGGGCTTCTATAATTGTTTTAAATACGACTGCCTACTTGCACACAACCATATTCAATTAAAATTATGATTTTTTTTCAATTTTTTTATTGCATGCGTTTGCTTGCCCTATTTAGGCAGCTTATTTTCTTTTTTCCTATTTATTTTTGTAGCATATGCTTATAATAAAATAAAAAACATAACATTAGTTGCCAAGGTGTGACCTTCTAGCTTTGACGATGCTGGTTTGTTTTAGAGTGGCAGTAGAACAATATGTTATGTTCTGCTGGCTTCCTTCTACTTTATACTCCTGGTGTGCTAATACATTTTATAATGTAGCACACACATTGCAAATTCATCTAGGTATTTCAGACAGAACAGTGTTTTGCCCTGTTGCACACTTTTTTTTTTTCTTCGAGAGGGAAGCTGGTATTCAGCTGATTGTGAATGAAATCTTAAACCTGGTCTGAAGGCCTAATTTCAAAGTTATCTAACAAATTGTGTGGTGTGTATCTGGTAGAGCAGAGACTTAATGAAGCAATGTTAGAAATGCCAATATTTAAAGGAAATCTTCAGTTTTATCCCATATTTTATTGACGAAATAATCAGCAAATGAGCTTCACATGCTCTTCTTGCTCACTCCTATTAATATCCCTTTAATGGGATGGGCTTGTGGCTAGATTTGTATCTCTGACCATTCACTCATTGAGACCCTGTGCCTCATTTAGAAGTTGGCACAAAGTGAACAAATAACTGTAAACCATGTTTCCATCAAATCTTACTCTTGTAACTGCTAATGGATCGTCTTCTATATCACTACGAAATAATTGACTCCGCGAGGTCAAGTGATGAGACCGAAATTATGAAGCAAGAACATGAATAAAACCAACCACAATGCACTAGCATCTAAAATCAGCACGTGACTGATCCCCGTCAGCGAACCACTAACCCCCTCCCAGCCAGTTGGCTAATCATTACTATACCTCCATGTCCTTTTTTGATAAATGAAATGGCCTCTCTGAAACTGAAAAGACAAGACTAAAATATCTGCACAATGGTACACTGAAAAAGTAAACAAGGGGAGAAGAAACCTGATCGAACAGAAGTGGCAATACCCCTTTACCTTGAACGTATTAAGACTCCGCTCTGAAAAAGAAAATACAAAGCCAACCTCTTCAAGTCAGACACCACCTACTTCAGATCTTTAAGTCAGTCAAGCAAGGAACCAAACAAAGAATCTATTTGAATTTATTAAACAGACCAATCCACGTCGAAACCCGCAATAACCCCGACCAAAGAAAGCTAGCTAGGAGATATCAGATTTCTTCAGTGAGAAGATTAAAAAAGATAGAGATGTCATTACCAACTATCCCAATTACCTCATCAAGCATCCCTCTAAACCCCAAAAGCAATGCAGTATGGAACAAATTCTGATTAGTCAAAGCAAGCACTAAATTAATGACACTAATCACAGATCTGATTCTAGCCTTAATTAAAGAATGCAGAGAGTATATATCACCCTACAGGACTCATCTGATGAAAACTCAGTGGCACTGGAGACATCCTGGAGGTCTGAAAATTGAGCAGGTCACTCCCCTCCTGAAAAAATATGATGATCCAAATTACCTGAACAGCTTCCGTTCAGAAAACTAGCCTTCCGTTCCTAGCCACAATTTTTGATAACTGCATCACAACTCCGCTTAATCAATACATATTGAAGCTAAACCTGATAGAAAACGTTGTCTAGGTTCAAACCAAGATATAGCAGAGAAACAATGATACTTCTTATCATGGATGGTGCATGGTTCCTCTTAGATGATATATATTCCTGCCTGCTCATGCTATTACGCCTCTCTGCGTCTTTCGACACAATCAATCCCAAAATCCTACCTAACACTCAAGTTTAGAATGGGCATAAGTTAATCAGCACTCAACTGGTTTTCCCTCTACTATGTCAGCCAATAGCAAGTAAAGATGAATGAGTCTTCAGCTGAACCATCTTTGGTTACCTAAGGCATACCTGAAGGTTCCACTTTTTCACCAAATTTCTTTAATCTTTAATTGAAACCCCTTACCTCCATTCTAAAACCGACAAGCAAAGCCTACCATCTGTATGTGGAAGTCACTCACCTATTCCTAAAAGTTGCATCTCAACAAGATATCCTATGTCTTAATCAATAATTTACTAACATTCAAATGTGGCTGTTCTCCAATTACCTGTAATTGAATCTTCGTAAAATCGAATTCCTCCTCCTCTCCAAAGGCCTCATCCTTAGTCGACAATTGGCTAACTTTGTTTCATGCACTAGACCGAAATCCCTAAATCATTGACTACTCTAAATCCCGGAGAGTCATCATTAACAAGTGTCTGAATCTTCAGCAACACATAACCAATAAAAAAGAGCTCCCAATTCCTTTTTAAAAATTTATTTTTTATTTTTTATCATCTTAGGGAATAAACGGCAAATACAGAAATATGGCAATGTAATCACTAGATTTGCTTAACATTACGGAACAGAGTATATATAAATGTATAGGCAGTTACATTATTAGAATTACTGCAGCAATACAAAAAAAAAAAAAACACGCCTGAGCAAAAGACAGCCAAAAATGAAAATGACTAAAGGACCAGAAAGTCAGCGTTAGGTCCTATTGACCTCCTTTTCCATGACCCCCCCCCCCATATACGTACACATTTTTTCATAGAGCGAATTCCTCTGGTCTTAGCTAGGGCCATCTCTCTTTCATATAGTTCTCTCAGAGTTGCCCACCACTCTGATGCCCTTTACAGTGTTGCTGATATCCATACCCAAGCAATACAGAGTCGGGCAGTAACTATAATAATGGAAAAGAGAGATCTTAGACCCAGATCTGATGTTAGCTGATAGCCGCTTATAGCAGAGTATGATTTTCCCTTTTTGTTAATTGAAGAGCCAAACCTAAGCAGCTTGCAGCTGTCTGACCCACCTCTTTCCAAAACAGATTTAATCCTGGGCAGGTGGCAAAAATGTGTAAACTATCTACAGCAGCCAACCCGAATTTAGGGCATGTTCCCATATCCCCTATGTCTTTTTCCTTGTTCCACGTCCAATTAGTTATTCGGTTAGGGGTATAGTATAACATGCATATGGTTTGGATTTGTTGCAATTTTAGACTAATGGAGTGTACTGCCTCGTCCAAAGTTCCTAGTGAGTCAGTGATGTCTGAGGGAATAATATCCTTTGACAGCAATTTACTCCATTTAGATGCTAAATTTGAGATGTCGTGGATTCTAAATTGACAAAGTATCTGATAGACACTGCTAATTGATGGCTTCTGGGAGACAGACTGTAGGCATTTCATCAAGTCAGAATTCTCGAGTGCCCTCATATCCTTCCGCCCCCAAAAGAAATCTGTAAATATTAAAAAAACATCCGCTGAGGGAGGCCAAATACAGTCTGTAGATCAATCAATCAATCAAACATTTGTAAAGCGCACTACTCACCCGTGAGGGTCTCAAGGCACTGGGGGGCGGGGGGGAGCTGCTACTGCTCGAACAGCCAGGTCTTGAGAAGTCTCCTTAAGGTCAGCAGGTCCTGGGTCTGCCGCAGGTGGATGGGGAGGGTGTTCCATGTCTTGGCGGCAAGGTGGGAGAATGATCTGCCGCCGGTGGTCGTTCTGCGGATGCGTGGAACCGTGGCGTGGTCAGCGGAGCGAAGCTGGCGGTTCGGGGTGTAGAAGGTGAGTCGTTCGTTGAGGTATGCTGGTCCGGTGTTGTGGAGTGCCTTGTGAGCGTGGGTGAGGAGCTTGAAGGTGATCCTCTTGTTGACGGGGAGCCAGTGCAGGTCTCTCAGGTAGGCTGTGATGTGGCTGTGGCGGGGGATGTCGAGGATGAGGCGTGCAGAGGCGTTCTGTATGCGTTGTAGTCGTTTCTGGAGTTTGGCCGTGGTTCCCGCGTAGAGGGAGTTGCCGTAGTCCAGTCTGTTGCTGACGAGGGCCTGGGTGACCGTCCTTCTGGTTCCGGTGGGGATCCATCTGTAGATCTTGCGGAGCATGCGGAGGGTGTTGAAGCAGGAGGAGGAGATGGCGTTGACTTGCTGGGCCATTGATAGCGATGAGTCTAGGATGAACCCCAGGTTGCGTGCGTGGTCGATGGGTGTCGGTGCAGCTCCCAGTGTGGCCGGCCACCAGGAGTCGTCCCAGGCGGAGGGGGTGGAGGAGGATGAGGACCTCCGTCTTGTCCGAATTCAGTTTCAGGCGGCTGTTCTTCATCCATTCGGCCATAGTCTTCATTCCTTCGTGGAGGTTGGTTTTGGCGGTGGTGGGGGCCTTGGTGAGGGAGAGGATCAGCTGGGTGTCGTCGGCGTATGAGATGATGTTGAGGTTGTGCGATTCGGGCTATGTTGGCGAGCGGTGCCATGTAGACGTTGAAAAGTGTCGGGCTGAGGGATGATCCTTGGGGTACGCCGCAGATGATCTTGGTGGCTTCAGATTGGAATGGAGGGAGGCGGACACTCTGGGTTCTGCCGGTGAGGAAGGAGGTGGTCCAGTCCAGGGCTTTGTCGCGGATCCCTGCGTTGTGGAGGCGTGTGCGTAGGGTGTGGTGGCAGACGGTGTCGAAGGCGGCCAAAAGGTCCAGGAGGATGAGGGCCGCGGTTTCTCCGTTGTCGAGCAGGGTCCTGATGTCGGTGGCGGCGATGAGGGCAGTTTCGGTGCTGTGGTTGCTGCGGAATCCTGATTAGGACGGGTCCAGGGTGTTGTTCTCCTCGAGGAAGCGGGTCAGTTGCCTGTTGACAATCTTCTCGATGACTTTCGCCGGGAACGGGAGTAGGGAGATGGGCCGGAAGTTCTTGAAGTCCTTATGGTCCGCCTTAGGTTTCTTGAGTAAGGCGTTGATTTCGGCGTGCTTCCAGCTCTCCAGAAAGGTGGTGGTCTCGAAGTAGTTGTTGACGATCTTCCGGAGATGGGGTGCGATGGTGGAGCTTGCTTTGTTGAAGATGTGGTGCGGGCAGGGGTCGGATGGTGAGCCGGAGTGGATGGTGTTCATGATTTTGATGGTGTCGTTGACGTGTGTCCAGGAGAGCAGGAGGTCGGTGTGGCTGGGGGACGGTGAGTCTGAGGTGTCGGTGGCTGTCGGGGGCGGGGATGGCCTGGTTGTTGAAGCGGTCGTGGATGTCTGTGATCTTGCGGTGAAAGAAGGTGGCTAGGGAGTCGCAGAGGTCTTGTGACGGCAGGATGTGGTTGGAGAGTTCCTTCACGATGTTGAAGAGCTCTTTGCTGTTGTGTGCGTTGTTGTCAATGCGTTCCTTAAAGGAGGTCCTTTTGGCGGTTCGGATGAGTTGGTGGTGTCTGCGGATGGCGTTCTTGTGGGCTGCATTGCTGTCCGGTGTCTGTTCGTGATGCCACTTCTTCTCGAGTCTTCGGCAGGTCTGCTTGGATGCCTGGAGGTCGGCGGTGAGCCAGATGGCTTTTCTGTCGGTGCGTCCGTTTGAGGGTTTCTTGATCGGGGCGAGGGTGTTGGCGCAGTCGTCGATCCATTGCCTGAGGTTGCGGGCGGCAGTGTCGGTGTCGGCGGTGTCGGTTGGTGGGTTTCGGGCAAGGGTGGCGATTAGCTGGTCTTCGGTGACCTTCTTCCAGCTGCGGCGGGGGGTCCGTTGTGGGTGGTGGTGCGTGGTGGGTTTCTCGAAGGTGAAGTGGATGCAGCGGTGGTCGGTCCAGTGGAGTACGGTGGTGTGGCTGAAGGTGACGTGGTTGCTGGCGGAGAAGATGGGGTCGAGCGTGTGTCTGGCGGAGCGGGTGGGAGTCGTGACGAGCTGTTTGAGTCCGAGGTTGGCGAGGTTGTCGAGCAGGGTGGTGGAGTTGCTGTCGTTGGTGTTCTCGAGGTGGAAGTTCAGGTCTCCGAGGAGGATGTAGTCCGTGGATGCAAGGGCGTGCGTGCTGACGAAGTCGGCGATGGAGTCGCTGAACTGTGGCCGGGGTCCGGGGGGTCTGTAGATGAGGGTTCCTCTGAGGGTGGTTTTGGAATCGGTGTGGATCTGGAAGTGCAGGTGCCCATTGTCTTCCCATATTCTACCTGCCTGGTCATGAAATATTTCCGGGAGTGAAGGGTTTCCCCATAAAGGGAGACTAGTTATGGATAAGAGGAAGGGAACACTTAAATGAGATTTCCCGCCATATGTAAACAATATCCCAGGCTGCCTTAAAACGTACTCTTTTGAAAAAATAAGGGTCACTCGTTCTATACAAAAAAAATCTGCTATCCGGTCCTAACGCAAAAGTGTATCAATAATCTTGACTGCCCATAGAGAGCAGACCACATAGGCATCCCGCAAAGGAGGCCCAGTAATATAGTTTAAAATCAAGGAGCTGAAGCCCCCCTTGTTTATAGGGGAATTTCATATATTTTATTGCCTGGCGCGGTTGCCTATACCCCCAGATAAAACTACTGATTGCCCCTTCCAATTTAAAGAAAATAATAATTTGGGACTCGTAATGGTATTGCTCGAAATAGATAAAGGAATTTATGTAGAATATTCATTTTGATAATGTTACATCTCCCTATCATACTAAAAGGCAATTTGTGCCAGTTCATGTTTTTAATGGCCGCGTGTAGCAAATGATCATAGTGGAGTCTTACGACATGTTCCATCTTTGAGGAGATCTGTACCCCTAGATAAGTAGCTACTGAACAGGTCCCCGAGTTTGCCATATTAGTTGATAATTAAGAAGGGCCAGTGTCTTACTTATGTTCAGCTTATAGCCGGAAAAGGTGCCTATGGCTGTTCTCCAATTACCTGTAACTGAATCTTCTTAAAATCGAATTCCTCCTCATCTCCTGCCCGAAGGCCTCATCCTGGCTAACTTTGTTACATGCACTAGACCGAAATCCCCAAATCATTGACTACGCTAAATCCCTCAGTCATCCTTAACAAGCATCCGAATCTTCAGTAACGCATAACCAATAAAAAAAAAGCTCCCAATTCCAACCTGTAAGAAACATTAAACCTTCTATTCCAGGCTCAGATCTCAAACATGCTGTACTTGCTGTAGTCCTCTCCAGACTTGACTACGAAATGCTTTCCATACCGGTATTACCAAAACTCACTTATCCCGTTTGAAGGTAGTATTGAATTTCACTGCAAAACTCGTCTCCGGAGTGAGATTTTATGATCACATCTCCCCTGTGCTCATATCACTCTGTCACTCAACTAACTGCCCTCACATCACTCAAATGGCTTCCTATTGAAGCCGGAAGCATCTTCAAAGTTGGACTTTTACTTTTGAAGCCTTGCATTGTGGCACCTAGTAATACTATGCTCAAAAACTCACACTATCTGGCTGGTGCCCCTCCCACACAATGTGCAAATTCTTTTTTTTCTAGACCCACCTAAGTTGAAGAAAGAAAAAAACAATCTTGCTCTTGCTTGGGAAGCACACCCAAAATATGGAACTCTATCTCCCGAACGTTTGCATCAATCCTTTGTTTTAAGATTTTCAAATGAGTTGAAAACCCATCTGATATATAAATACCTCATAAGTTAAGGTCCATTCTGCACTCTAACTTTCTTTAGTGTAGTTCACAATATTGGCCAACTGAGATCTGCATAACATGTCCTATCCTATATCTTAGATTTACTGAATGGAACTGGCAACTTGAAGCCAGTGAGTTACACTCCTCTTATTCTAGTACACTCAAAACTAGCTTTTTTCCCCTCTGTTTTCCATGATTTCATGTATCTAACTGGTTAATGTAAAGCACGCTGACACCCTGGGGTCTAGTTTACACCAATTAAAACTTTTTAAATACGAAGGAAGAAAGGAGCAAACAGCAGTAAGCCTTCTAAACTAATCTCTCAAATATCAGCTTCATAAAGATATTTTTAAATGCTTTAGTTTTAACACCAAATAACTGTTCGTGAAGAAACACATATTTTGCCATCATTAGAAGCTTTTCATTATGGAAAATAATAAGCTCAGTTCCCGGAGTGCAATAGCTTATTTTAAAGAAAAAACACAATTTTTGTCTCGAAATACTATTTATTTTTATTTTTGACTGCATGTTTGTTGCTGAAACATCAGCTTGCCATTTTTATCTATTACTTATATGCACCACTGCCCCAAGAAGATAGCTCTTGCCTCTTGTATTCAAGCATTATCAGCTATACAAGTTTGACTATTTTATGCCAGAAATTCCATCATTATCCAAGGTGAGGTTACTACAATGCTGAGGATTGCTAGTCTAAGGATCAATACACTGTGCTGTAAATAAAGATTCTTGTATATCCGTTAGTTGAATATTTAACCCAAAAACAAGTGACCAGTTTATTCTATTGTACTTTTATAGTTGTAGCACTTATTGCACCTTACAAGGCACAGAATCACTTTTGCAGGTGGGTAGTACAGTACTCTGAGTGCTTAAAATGGAAGATTACATGTCTCATGAGACATATCTGCATTGGATTTTGATGTTGTACATGAGAAGCCAAGCTGGGCCTTATCGTGTTTTTCTCCTGTGCATTTGCTTGTATTGAACGAGAAGGAGAGATGGGGGCAGATGCACCAAGCCATACAGCGGTGTCCTAGCAGGAGATTCACTTAATACCAGGGTTTGCAACCACTAAAGGACTTTTTAGTATGTTCTAAAGCCATTTTGCGATTTGGTAAATGATTACCAATCTACAAAATGGATTTAGAAATGCAAACCAAATCGTAAATTGGAAGGCGTGTGCTTGCTTAGGGCATCTTGTCCAAATTGTGAGTCCGAATGGTGTGTAAATAGTTTATGAACACAATTTCAGTCGCAAACTATTGATAGGTTACCGTTTCCTCAAAGGAGGCGGTAACCCATTCGCAAAGAGAAAAGGGTCACTGTACGTTTTCTTCATTTGTGACTGAAAAAAAGTCCAGACAACCACTGTCCACTCTTGTACATTTTTAATTTAAAAAAAAATATATATAGCTCCGCTTCCTTTAAGGAAAGTGGGCTACATAAAAAAAATACTTTATTTAGATGAAAACACACGCATGGTATAGTCTATTCAGCTAGTAGCCCACCACACTTGTGATGGCATCCAGGTGCAGTGGTTCGTAATTTTGGACCTCTCTCATCAAAAGTAATGAGGGTTGAATTGTGACCCACTCTGATTGGTGATTTTGCAAACCGACCTAAGAGTACATAGTCTTGTTTGCAAAATCTGAATTGATTAACAAAATGTCAGTACATAATTTGGATTTTCTTTGGGAACGATTCTTAGTACATGTGACGCCAGAGGGTTTAAAACTAAATGGTTGTGTATTGCTAGAGAGTTTGTATCTACAATGTGGCCTGTATGGGAAGCGCTTTGGTACTGTTCATGTACGGTGCAGGAAACGTGCCACAATATTTTTCTCTCCGCTGCCAAGAGTTGAGTTTGAGTTTATTTATTTGCATAATTACCAAAAACCAGTGCAATACAATAAAACATCCAATAAAACCATTAGTACACATAATAATAAAATACAATGCTTGTAACTCATCATAAATCATTCTGTTGATTGCTTCAATGTGTTTAAAAAAAAAAAAAATCAGTGTTGTCAGTTAAAACACTGCCCTTAACTTGCGCCTTGACGACAAGACGTATTATAAAGTGCTCTTAGTGCGAAAGTGCTTAAAGTGGTTTTAACGTGCTATTCTCGTGTTTCATCCTGGCATGCTTCGCTCAGGCTGAATGGAGTTAGTCGGGCTGGGTGTAATGTATGGAACTGCCCCCGACTAAGAGTGCAGACTGCCTGATAGGTAGGTTGGATAGAGTAAAATTTGCTGCATGGTTGGTGAAGACCGAGTGCATTAAGGGCAAGCAGTTTACAGTCTGAGTGATGCACAGGGTTATTCACTGCCAGGAGTTGGAAGCTTTGTGACCCAAATATTTGACGCATCTGCTTGGACAGAAGTGTGCTGTGGCTGCAGTCTGTACCAGCACGATCCATCTAGACTCCTGCCGGGTAGAAGTAGTTACTGGCCGAGTTGGACAGGCATATAGGGCACTCGTAGAGGGCCGGAAGGGCTGTTAAAGTATGTCAGTGTGTGGGCTTGATTTATGGTATAGTGGGCCGATTTTTACTGTTGTTTCACTCATATTAAAATAAACATTGCCTGAAGCAGCTCAAATCATATAGTCTTCCACACCTTGCAAAAACACTTATACAGCGTGTCCTTACAGGTTGGAAACTGCCCCAATTTGCAAACATGGACCACTTTTTTTTACCTTTTTAATTAACTAATGGGGGCCACTTTTATTTTGGTGTTCGGCCTATTTTCTGCCCCAGTCCAACCCTGGTACTGATTCCCTTCCCTCACTATAGACTCTGGGACAGAAGTGCTTTGTGTGTCCAATGTTTCCCTGCATGCGCGGGGACAGGAGTAACCCTGGGCGTAGTTCGCGTAGTAGCGCTCAGCGTAGCTACGCGAAGTGCACTTCGCGAGCTACGCGTAGCACTACGCGAACTGCGTAGAGCGGTAGGAAATGCTGTTCACAATGATTGCACAGTGCCGGATGCTTGTCCGCACTGTGCAATCATTGCAAACGGCATCTTGCACAGTGCAAGCGGTTGTTTTCTGCCGCTCGAGTAGATTTGTACTCGAGCGGCAGTTTTCTCAACGCGGACTGGTAGTTTCTCATCGCGAGCGGTCGCGAGCATACGCGACCACTCGCAATGAGAAACCTGACCTCCCCGCGTTGAGAATCTCACCGGGAGGTTTATTTTCCACGCTCGCGATCGGCAACTTGATGTTGCTGATAGCGAACGAGGAAAAAGTCTCGCCGGGATGTCATTTTGCTTGCTCGCAGTCGCCAACTTGACGTTGAGGACCGCGAGCAAGCAAAAAAGGCCCGCTACGCGCTTTTGCACTGTGCTACGTGCAATTCGCGTAGCGCGTAGTTGCGCAAACTACGCGAGCGTAGCGTAGTTTTCCGCCCAGGCCTAAACAGGAGTGCCTTGAGGCTGCAATCTGTTCTAGAATCTGCGGGGGCAGAAGTCTTGTGGGCCTAGTCAGTCCCAGAATCTCAGTTACATTTACATCTCTTGTTCAGCGTTCTGAATTTTGTGCTAAGAAAATGCTTCGGAGATTGAGACGGGGATAATGCTGATATTCACGAACAGAAGGCAGTGCAGTGCGGCTGGATTCAGGATTGCGTCCGGTATGGGAATTCAAAAGGTGATGCTTTGAAAATTATGCATGTGCTTAATAAACTTACAATACACAGTCCTGATGTTTGCTGTTATTTTTCACTCTGTGCAGTCTTCCTGGCTGACTCGTAAATACCTCTGCAAAGCCCCATTGTTCAACACTTGTTGTCGTGTTTGTTGAATCTAATCTGATGGTGCTGATCCAAAATAGTCCCAATGCTTGTACTGAACCGTTTGGGGTCCTGTGGAACCTCCTGTCTTATTGTTGTACCTTTTCAGGCAGTATTGCTGTTTCTTATATGTCCAGCAAATGTCCAAAACGAACCTTGCAGTAAGGAATACTCTAAGGTTCAAGAAGGGAAGTGAGAGCTTGATGCAGTTCTGCATCACCATTTAGAGCCTGGAGAACTTTAATAGTGTGCTCAAACTTGGTTTGGAACAGATGTCACTCTGGCACCGATTTAGTCCGAATTTTCCCCTCATGGCCCGAATTACGTTTATCGAGTTGGGAAAGTGAAGCCACAGCTACATGCTATCTTATGCTTCTGTCTTCCAGGCACGAATCCGTTCCCCATGCAGAGCTAGAATGGAAGAAGCAGACCTATCTGCAGTGTGTCTTAAAACATATGAGGAGTACTGAACAGCCAAACCAAGGTAATCCTAGAGGTGTGGATGTTTTTTTGTGATTACTGCATACTGACCAATCACAACAGAGTACTTCCTGGTTGGAACAGGGGGCAAGTAGCATTTACAAAGCATTTTTTCTTTTCTTCTGAAAGATAGATATTCTAGGTGTTGATGGATTTGGAGAACCTGTTCTTTAAAAAACAAAATTGTCTGGTCTATTACAATAAAATGATTGTTTAAAGCTTTGTTAGTTTTGAATGGTACAGCAAAGACGAGAACAGTGACCTCCGTGGTGTGCATCGTTTGCAGTCCAAAAAACAATACAGAAAACACCTAGTTCTGCATTTTATACTAAGACATCGTGACCATAGCAATTTACGAGAATATAATCATGCGACCCTGAATCTCACTCTCTTTATCATCGAGCTCCCCCTTGCTTCTCTGATAAAAACAGATGTGTCGCTAGTTTCATTCAGGTCCTTGAACATTGCTCGTCTCCTGTTGCCTGTCTGCAAGATAGGTTGTCAGCGGGCCCCATCATGCGTCCCTGGGACGGGCCCCTGGGCAACAGTGCAGTGTGTTTCTGAGTTTTCATTACATAACGGTAGATCTGTGAGCCAACTATCATCAGTGGCTGGAGGTCCCCTCCCCCATGACATAGCCACACATCGTTTTTCCAGCAGTAGGGCCAGGCCAACAAGCTTTCTACAGTGTTTGGGTATCCCTTAAATATGGCCCAGAAGTGCTATCTGGGCCTCTGGCTGAAGTGCAAGGTGCACGATATCTCTTAGTACTTGGAACAGCCGGGGCCAATAATTTGCAATCACTGCACAGTTTAATGCCATATGTATAAAATCTGCCGCAGTTTCATTACATCTCTCACACGTATTGCTGTCCTGCATCCTATATCTATGTAATTTAATAGGAGTGTAGTAGCTTTGATGGAGGAAATTATAATGCAGCCGGTTATGGCTGCCATTCATGGAGACCTCCCTAGTGTGGCGGCAGCAATATTACTGTTGTATGACTGCTAATTCGATGCCTAGATCCACCTCCCAGCGGTTCCTAGACTGGTGATCTACTCTGGGCATGTCTCGCAATGTAGTGGTGTACATCCCAGAAATGGTTTTGGTATTCAATGAGCCAGTGGCAGCAAGACACAAAATGATTTTCATGTGAAGTAATAGTAGGCATGACTTTGCGTTGATAGGAAGTTAGCCAATATGAATTATATGCACTGTCGGTGCAGCAGCATCCTATATTTCATTTGCATTACTTCATCATCTACTTAATCATCATGCACCAGTATACCCGCTGTGTACCATGTCACGAATCCTGGCCAGGCCTCATAAGTGTACTCAGTTCTACTCTAAGCTGGGCTGAAACTTCCTTTCTCAATTTTATGTGAGGAGATAAATTGCGTAAGGAAAACAGGACATCACATAGTCAAGCAGTTGTGGGTCACAGGGATAAGTATATTTCCCCATTCTATTACTACATATTATATCCTCTGTCAGCAGTATAAGCAGTTGTGGTCTGTGGGTGGGCACACATCTCCACCCTGTTTTACCAATAGAGAGCTATTTCAGTGATATGACTATAGAAGTTGGGAACTTCATTCCTTTTTAGCCCAATAAAGCAAACCATGGGACTGATTCCAGCATCGTGCTTGTCATTTCGTTAAAAACAATTGTGTTCTCTCCAAGTATTGCTTGATTCATCTTGGTTAAGCCAACACAATAAGTCCACCTCTGCTTATCGGCAGCACGGGCATTTTGCCAAAGAGGTATCTATGTTAAAACAATGTTACCTTCTCTATAGCGTAGAATAGTTGATGTAAATACTTAAGTGGAAGAGCAGGAGCATGTGTCTGCTATTGAAGGGAGCTAATTTAGACTGTTGGCAGCAAAACATCCGTTGCTCAACCTGTCTCTGCCCTAAGATTGGCTTTTAGCTGACAGAGAATCATGTTTTCTAGCTTGTAAAGCAGCAGTATGAAAAGTACTGGGTTCTGCATAGTACTTTCGAAAATACACTGTATTCCTGAGGGAGGGGACCTGGATACGACCCATGTTTCCAAAGTGTTATGTAGTTTCGCCAGTGGCAAGGACCTGTTCATCGATTTAAACTCCTGCTCTCACAGCCACCCAGCTTCTGCTGTTCAAAGGCTTGCAAGTATGTTTGGATCGGGCTTGAAGGGGAGGGAGAATTTTTGACAGTATAAGTGTAGAAATTATGGGTTTCTGCAGATCATGTGGAATAAAAGAAAATACTTTCCTGAGTGTTTTTAACACAAAGAAACAGGAGGCAGTGGTAGAGGTATTTGGCCTTCAAAGGAGAGCTTGTGGTCGAAAAAGACTCTTAAGTTTCTTTACCTTAGTAACTGGGATGGGGAGCTCTCCCATCTCCTGTGGCCACTATATAGGAGAACAAAAAGATGCATTTCTGCCAAACAGGACCTCTGCCATGCCTGAATTTAATTTCAGGCAGTTGCTTGATATCCCGTTCCCAATTTGGAGCATACAATCATGGAATCTGGAGGCTGTCTCATCCGGATTGCAGGCCACCAACACCACAATTTGAGTGTCGTCGGCATATGACACTACTGTGAATCCTTAGGACTTTATTAAGTTGGCCAAGGGAGTTACATATAGGTTAAAAACCAATGTTTGCTTGATTTCCTCGGAGGCAGTGATTAGAGCTAGTTCGATGCTGTGTTGGCTTCTAAAGCCAAATTATGTGGCATCTATGTGAGCATTGTTATTAATAAACAAAGAGTTCAGTTGATAGCCTTTTCTACTATTTTTGCAGGGAAGGGAGCCGTGAAATGGGCCTATAATTGTTTGGGTCATTGCTATCTAGGTTGGTTTTTTTTAATTTGTTTTTTTAAACAAAGGAAGAATGGAGGCCATCTTCCATTCTTTAGGGAAGTAGCCCTCCATAAACATCTTATCTGATAAAGACATCTAGCCGCAGATTCCTTAACTTAGAATATCCCCAGGCGTCAGACTGGATCCGGAAAATTTTGCGCAGCAGCACCTCTGTGCGCTGGGGGCGGCGCCGCCTGGCTCCGCCCTGACGTCGTCCCCGGACATGACGTCAGTGGAGCCATATAGGACCCTCCCGGCGCGCTGACGTCCGTTTCCTTCTTTTCCACGGCCCAACGCGGATCCGGGATTCAGCTGTTCCTCTGGCCTGTTTTCTTCAGGCCTTTTCGACGCCTTCGGCGTCGGGGAACGGTGTGCGATGCCTTCGGGCTTTAAGGTGTGTGAGACTTGTTCGCGACAGATGTCGGCGTCGGACCCGCACACCATTTGCATGTGGTGTCTTGGGTCGCACCACGACTCCGTGGAGTGTGCCGCCTGCCGGCAGATGCATCCGAAGTCCCTACGGGAGCGCCGAATGAAGCTCCTGGCCGCCCGGATATCCCGCACGGCGTCTCCCCGCCGTTCTCGGGCTGGCTCTTCTGTCCGCGTCCGCTCCCGGAGTCGTTCCTGCGACCGTCGTTCACCTAAAGGTAAGTTCAAGCACAAGTCACGGAGTTCAAAGACCTCGCTTCAACGTGACGATGGGGGGTCATGGTTCCCGTTCCACCACGGAGCCGTACCCCCCAGAGTCGGCCTCCATTTACCCGCCCTTTCCGGGTGATGGTGCGACTCGACCCCAGATGGAAGCCTACTACAAGGCTCTGCACTCCATCTTCGGGTCACCTCCTCTCCCTGGCGCGCCTTCGGGTCCCACAGAGGAGGTAGGCGTTCAGGTCGGATCTTCGCCGGCGGGTTCGCCCTCGGCGCTGGCCGAGTGCCTCGACTCCAGCTCCGGAGTCGTGCCGACGTCGGGACACAACCCGGATGGGCGTCACAGCCCCACGTCGTGCCCTTCTGCCCTGTCTCCGCATGGCCCCTGGCGGCTCCCTGCGTCGACATCGGCGGCGCCGGCGGCACCATGCCTGTCGTCTCCTGGTTGTCATACTCCTTCTCCGCACCTATCGGTGGTGGGGACGTCGACGCCGGCTCGTGCCCCAGCCGGGTCGCCTCTCGTGAAGGTCGACGTTGGTTCGACGCCGTCTCGGCGTCGTTCGACGACGGAGCAGCCGCCAGTTGCAGTTGATTCTCCACTTCGGGAGGACACAGATCCGGTATGCCCGGGGTTATCTCCACGCCATTTGGCTCCGATGCCCTGGGGTCAGTGGCCCCTTGCTCCTCCTGCTGCGGGACGTGTCAGCTTGCAACCGTCCCCTACAGATGGCCTATTGTCGCCATCCAGGACGCCCACTGAAGCTGATGCTTTGTTTTTAAGGGGTATTCGTAGGGCTGCAGCTGTTTTACACTTGCACCCTCCATCTGTCTCCTTGTCCTCCGATCCATTATTGGATCTCCTCCACCAGGGTGAGGTGGATATTGAGCCCTTGCTGCCTTTTAGCGGCTTGTTGTTCGACGCGCTTCTCGGAGCGTGGGCACGGCCCTCTTCAGGAGATCCTGTCGACCGGGCCATTGCGCATCGACATCGTCCGGGCCCTGGGGGCCCAGCCTGTTTGTCCCTTCAGCCTGGGGCTCAGGGACTAGTAGTCCAGGTGGCTTTTGCCATGCAGCCTTCCTCTCCGCCTCTATTGCTGCCTCCCACTAGGGAGTCTCGTTGGTTGGAGACATGTGGACGCAGCATTTTTGCGTCCGCTAGTTCAGCCTTACGTGCTCTGAACACGGCTTGCGTCTTTGCCCGGGCTTCTTGTGCCCTTTGGGACTCTGTGGAGTGTCTCTTACCTTCTCTCCCTGAGAGTACTCGTGCTGACCTGGCTCGTCTCCTTCATGAAGGCCGAGAAATGGCATGCTTTACCATTCGGTCTGCCATTGACTCCACCGATTCGGTGGGTCGGGCTATGGCCAGGTCCTTTGCTCTGCGTCGCCATGCTTGGCTGCGCGATGGGGGTTTCCCCGAAAATGTTCGTGACAGTCTCCGTGATTTGCCATTTGATGGTGTGTCCCTGTTTAACGAACATGCGGACTCTGCGGTTCACCGCCTTCTTTCTAACCTTCCATAGTTTTTGTTCTGTTCTTGTCCGGTTGTGGGCTTTGTCCTCACCCGTGTTGTCTCTGCTTCATGTCGGCCCTGGGTTCATGCTGTAATACCTGAACGGCCTGGGCGGCTTCTCGCCGCGATTTATTGTCTTTCATGCAGCTGGTCAGCTGCTTATATTTCTGTTGATCCTCTGTCTATGAGCTCACGCTCAAGAGTTGCCCCTTGTTGGGGTTGATACTTACCCTATGTGGGGTATTCGTTGGCTATTGTTTAGCTGCCTCCTTCCCACAGCAGTCTTGGTAGGCTCCTGTGGGGTCCTTTTCATGAGGTTGTCCTGCGGCTGTGCCTGTAAACTTTCACTGCTGCTGCGGGCCCTCCCGGGACCTTCTTGCGGTCCATTTGTTGGTCTCGCTCTCTCGCCTCTCTCATGGTGTCTGCTGCTGGTCTGTGGCACTCCCCTGCATCTCACTGCTCCCTTTCTTGTGGCCCAGGAGGGCTTTCAAGTCCTCGTGTGCCCTCATCCCGGAGGACTTTGAGGTTCTACCTCGTGTCACCTCTTCCACGAGGGTTTTTTCAGGTTAGCCCTCCTTGGGTGGTTTGTGCTGCCTTTTCTCGTCAGCCACTTTCCTTGCGACATCTGGTTCCTAACCGTCTCGTCGTGGTTCTTTCGCTGCGGCTGTCCCATCTGTGGACTGCCTACCAGAGGGACCCTGTTGCTGTCCCCGAGCACGCACAGCTAGCTCGGCACTATTCTTCTGTGTTCTATAAGCGTCCGATGACTGCTCCCTGGTATGTTCGCTGTCATGGGCTGCTGCGCTTTCCTTCAAGTTTACGTTGTCTAGTTCTACTCTCCTCTATCCATGCTGCGTAGTCCTTTCATGGTTGGACTTCGCTCTTCATGGTGGCGTTCTGGCCCCAGACGCTGATACTTTCCATTGTCTTGTGCCTTGCTTTTCTGGCCACTTCCCCTGCCAGAGCTTCCCATTTCCCTGCTGCATTCCGCGCAGGTGTTGTCGTGCTTTCCTTCGGGCTGCTGTTGCTGCTCTCAGCGGGAGTGTTCTCCTCAGAACATTGTTTGCCTGCTGTGCTATTGTGCGTACATCCACTTTTGTTCCTCGTGGACGTTTTGTACTGACTCCTTCCAGTACTGCTCGGCCTCCCTGTCTGTCTCGCGGTAGACGGTGGATCTTTCCTACCGCCTGTGGCTGTTGCATCTGGCTCTGGGCATTGCTATGTCCGGTACCGCTGCACCATGGCTGTTGGTGCCTTTTCTTTTCTTTCTCAACGCATCCACCGGGCTGCGTCCTGTCTTCTTTTCTCCTGTCCGGCGTACTACACACACCCAGACCTCCCCCATGCATGGTCCTTCTTGTGGTGGCCCTGGTCTTGTTCCTCACTTTTCGTGAGCGCAAGTCTTCTACCTGTGTTAGTTTTGCCGGCTCTCTTTCACGCGATACACCCTGGTGATGCATCTCTCGAATCTCAGCTTTGCTCGTGGCGCTTCATTGTGCCTTTCCGTGGTGTGGTTCTGGCGGTACATACAGTGTCTCTTGTGTACTTCTGTTCCCCACGTGCGTAGCACTGGTTATTGCCATCATTCTCTGCCATTCTGCCTTTTGCTGCCCGCCCTTTCACATGTCCGGTGCATGGGCGATGGTGCATTGGCAGGTCTTGTGTTTCCAGTAACACTGACTCATCCTGGGAGTCGTCAGCATCCTTCCGCTGCTGTTCCCACTTCCACAGTGCTGCTTTCACTGTCATGCATGTCCGTCCTGCATGCTCGGACTCGGTCCATTCTTGTACCCTAGCTGGACCTTTCTCTTTTGCAGGTCCATTGGATCCGCAGGATCCCTCACATCCTACATTTAGTTCCTCTTCTTTTACAGAAGATATCCACTCTCATTCCGCACTGACCTTCTGGTTCTGTGCTCCCTTTCAACACTGTTTAACCGACAGGGCTTTCCTGCCGCCCTTGGCAGCTTTTGATGCCTTTGCCTTTCATTGTTGGCCACTCCCTACGGAGTATCCTAGTCTGGTGTTGGCCACTCTGGCAGTGCTGCCCCCACTGTGTTTAGTCAACTGGTTGACACTTCTGTTCCCTTGGGAACTTAGTGAAGTTCTGTCGCAGACCCGCCTCCTATGGGGTATGGCTTTGGTATCTATTCTAAGTTAAGGAATCTGCGGCTAGATGTCTCTATCAGATGTACGAGTTACTTACCTTCGGTAACGATGTATCTGGTAGAGACGTTGTTTAGCCGCAGATTCCTTAACGCCCACCCATCCTCCCCGATCAGCGAGGACCTTTTCAGGTGGGGTTTTCTGCATTCGCCTCCCTTGGGGTGGCTTTCTCTTTCTGCGGGGTGGTATCTCTCGCCTCCCTCCCCGTCAGGCTTATTCCTTTGGTTTACTTGTTCTGCTCCTCCCAATCTCATGCTTGGGCGGTGAGTTCAGGTGTCCTTCTGCGTTTTTCCACATGGGTTTCCACCAGGGCCAACTGGTGTTCTCTACCCTCCCACCCACCTTCTCTATTGACACTCCTCCAGTCAATTGGTTTTGAGGTCTTTTTGGCTTGTGCCTCAGTCCAATGGTTCTCTCACAGGGGACAGAGTCTCCCTATTTCTTTCTTTCTCTTCTTTAATCCAGTGGTTTGGGGCTTTCTTGCCTGTCGCTGTTGGCTCTTATCATTGCCGTTTTGCCTCAGGAGAGGGCATTCTCTCGCTTTTGCGGGGTTGCTTCTCCGTGTACTGTTATGCTCTTTTCATTCACTTCATCTGGTGCAGACTTTCTGTCGTCTGCCTTGGTCTTCTTTTTATAGATCGGTTTGCCTCAGGGGTGGCATTCACTTCGCTTTTGCGAAACTGCTTCTCAGTGTATTGCTCTGCTCTTTCCTTTTCAACCACTTTCAGTCCACAGTGCTTCTCACTGTCGTTCATGGTGCTTTCTCACCCTTTAGTTCTTTCTCTCTCACCAATTTTCTTTTTTATTCGCACACTGTTCCCATACTCTCACAGTTTTACTGTGGGCTCCGCGTTGTGGCGCGGAAAAATTCCTCTGAAGAAAACTGACGTCAGCGCGCCGGGAGGGTCCTATATGGCTCCACTGACGTCATGTCCCGGGACGACGTCAGGGTGGAGCCAGGCGGCGCCGTCCCCGGCGCGCAGAGGTGCTGCTGCGCAAAATTTTCCGGATCCAGTCTGACGTCTGGGGATATTCTAAGTTAAGGAATCTGCGGCTAGGCAACGTCTCTACCAGATACATCGTTACCGAAGGTAAGTAACTCGTACGTTAAAGATGTCTCTCAGATTTCTAAAATGATGTCCGGCATTAACTGAAGAATCTCAGGAGGGCAGGGATCCAGTGAGGAGCCATATTTTGTTTAGCTGAGAAGGGTCTGAACCAATGATTCTGATAGAGGGTTAAATAACTGCAAAAGGGTGTTATTGGCCGAGGAACTTTCCAGGAAATAATCTACTTCTGAAGGAGCTTTAGCAAGAAATTCTTAGTCCTCCTCAAAGGAGTTATAGAAATTGTTCCCAAATCAGAGAAATTAGGAGTTTTACTCCAGGTTTTTTGTGATAAAGAAGAAAACGGGTCAGTGAAGACCAATCCTGGGTCTCAGACAACTAAAGTTTCTGAAGAAACAATCTTTCTGGATGATTACCCTACAGGAAGTCCTCTTGATGATGCAGGGAGGAGATATCATGACCTCCTTGGATCCTCGGAATGCGTATTTACACATACTCATTCATCAGAGAAATAGAAAATAACTACGATTCCTGGTAGCGGGCCAGCATTATCAATTCAAGTCGCTTTCTTTTGGGGTCAGATCAGCCCCTCAAATTTTTACCAAATTCCTTGCTCCAGTAGCTGTTTTTCTGAGACATGGTCATCAGGTGTTTCCATACATCGACAACTGGTTCATCAAGGCACCATCAAAGGAGGAGGCAAGAAGGTCTACGATGGCCTGCATTCACCTGTTCAAGAAACTGGTACCCACGTTGAACAAAGAAAAATCATTATTGGTGCTGCAAAAAAAAAATGCAGTTCCTGTGTGTATTACACAACACACAACTGGCAAAAGCTTTTCCATCACGGGAAAGGGCAAGAAGTTGCAAATTGTGATCTCTACGAAAAAGTTGATAACAGTAAGGCAATACAAATCCCTACTGGGCTTACTGGAGTCATGCATAGATCTTGTTCCATTTAACAGACTTTGTATGAGGTCTGCTCAGCAGGAGTTCGACTTGCAATGGAAGGAAGTCTTGGGAAGATACAGTACAAGTCACAAGAAGGATGAAACGGGCACTGCTGTGGTGGATGCTTCCAACAAATTTGAATGCAGGACTGTCTTTCCTACCTGTGTAAAACAGGATGATACAATAAATGCATCCATTTATGGATGGGTAGCTCACCCGCAGGAGCTCTCAACCAGAGGCCTATGGTTGAATAGAGAAAAGACACTTCATTCAATGTGTTGGATCTCCATGCCATACCTCTAGACCTACAAGCATTCCTTCTTAGGCTAATAGGACAACAGTCCTAGTCAGAACGGACAGCACAACTTCCATGTTTAATATAGCCAAGCATGGAGGAACACAATCCTGATCCCTCTCAGAAGAGGCTCAGCGGCTGTGGAATTGGGCAGTTTTTCACAAAATCAACATCACTGTGGAACACGTGCCAGAACAATCTGGCAGATGCAGTCAGTCGGCAAATGTTGGATTGTCACGAGTGGGAACTAGAAAAAACAAGCATTTACAATGCAATAGGTCTCGCATTACTAAAGTTTGAGCTATTGGCATTGTAAACGACAATGCCTTTTATTTATGTGTTTCGGAAAGCTGGATGCGGTGGTAAGTGTTCTTCTTTCTCCCCCCCATGATACTGGTATGGCTTGACCGTAATAACTGCTTTATATGCCTCCCATAAGGCACCCCACGTTTACTATAAAGAAGCAATCAGTATTGTTCCCCACTCCCTTGTCTACTTGCCGATCTTTTAATTCAGGGTAATGTTCACTTCCCAGCCTGACAGCATCTGCTTTGCCACTCCCCTACCTCTCCCCTTGTCAGACGACCACCACCTCTCAGGCCTAACAGATGTCTACTGCACGGATCTGATCCAAGCCTCTCCTGCTAACTGGGAACGAGGGAGCCTCCTGAGTCACTGGCCCTCCAAGTCTCAGCCATGATTCTGCTTTGGCCCTAATCTACCTCATTGGACTACCAGAGAGATAGTGCTTCTTTTGTCTGATGCTGCTGTCCACAACCTCAGGCAGTCAACTACTGCCTTCATGCACACTAGTTCCCACAGGCGCGCGATCACCAGCTGACAGTGGACTCCTGCACTTTGAACTCACAAGTGCAATGGCTATCCGAGTGACCTCACAAGTGCAATGGCTAGCCACCGCCTCAGGTTTCACTTTCATCGTGTGACTTCGCAGCCGTGGATGTGGAGGGCTTCAATCTCCACTCAACACAGAGGCATCCACAGAGCACAATGCATCGATACAGAGCCCGTGAGGCCCTTTTTAATCAAGGACTTGCCCTTTAGGTGGCCATATTGATTAACAGCCATCTTGAATCATGGCGGACGACGTCCCTTCTAATTGGAATTCTTGACCTCTCCTTAAAAAGAAAGACTGAAAAACTATTTATTTAACACGACCATCGATTGTATCTCTATAGTATGTCAATACATATAGACACAGCTCTTTAGTTTGTCCCTGTTTACAAAATAAACTGCGCTGGTTAAGCTCAAATTAAACAAACCCTGTCGTTTGGTTATTTGGAATGAATTCCCTCCATCTACAGTACGTCTGAGTTCACTAATAATAACATTTACAGGGCATTGGGCTAATCATTGTGTGACAAGTTCCCCTATTTTAACAAATCTGCTGACAAAGTTGTTTCTTCTAAGTTAACATGCCTCTTCGTGCTGTAGATAGCAGATAGGCCCGTAGTATGATATATGTTGTAAGGATGGGAATTCTTTACTGTCTCAGTCCACGACAGGAGCATAGTAAATGAAAGAGGCCTTTGTTCTTGAACCCACAAAACCTACCATAACAGCACTTTTATTTTGTATTTTTACATTTGAATTTAATTGTTTGGCAAGTTAACTGTCAAAACGGAAGAAGCACATACCTTAAATACTACAAAACCGGTCTTCTGATATTTTTCAGAGCCAAAGCCACACCAAAAAAGTGTTCCTGAGTGACTTCATTTTTGAAATGTCATTCAAGTTGATTGTAAAAGAGCGCAGTTGTGTGCGTGCATTAACCACGTGTCTGACTGTCCTAAAATCTATGTGTGGGACCTATTTGATGGAAACTCCCAGGCAAGTTTAAGACTCTATACATACTTTTACCATAGGCTGAGCACCTGACAGTCAAATTCATTTCAGAGGAGTACTTCCAAACTATCACTCGGGGCCTCTCTCAACCCGAGTATAAGCGTAATGGCAGCCAGATCGAGTTCTAACTGAACCTCAATCCTGAACCTCAATCCCTGGGGGGCGGCATTTAACAAATTTAAAAATCTAGTTCATTAAGAGAAACATCAGTATGCTTAATTTTTTGAAAAAATCATCAGCCCAATATGCTAGTGCACGCAGATCTCTTCTGCATGTCCATTAACCTCCAGAGTCACCTTATGACTATAAACCCTGGGACTTGCTGGATGCTCTAAGAGCTCAGTAAGAGATACCTGTGGGATTTTTAAAAATGCAATGTGTTTGTTACCAACTAAGTAAGCCTAAACAAATGTATATCATGTTTATCCTTGTCGTCAATTATTTCTTTGGGACAGAGCTTCTAAGAAATAAATGTATAAGTTGACTCAGAGTCCATTCCCCATCACTCCTCTCCTCTTGACTCCTCCACAGTTCTGATGCTACCCAATGACCCACAATTTATGTGGCCTTTGAGTGTTTTTTATTACCTTTTCAGCACTGGGTTATGGTTAAAATGTCAGTTTTTTGGGAATTCCCATCGAATCCCAGATGTATTCCAACCTTCAACGGCCAGGAGTCCTTGTTTGTGAAAACATTTACCCAAAGAGAGGTCTACTAAGTCTACAAACTAGCTTGTGCAAAGTAAATTAGTTGTCCCTGTAGGGAAGGCCCTTTCTCTATTCACAAAAGTCCCCCAAAGGTTTTGGGGTATTCATTCCACTTTTCATCCCAGAAAATGGGCATACTCCGAACTTTGAGAGGAGTAAATGTCTGGCTTCTGTCAGAGTGGGAAAAATATCCGCAAAATGTTTATGGTCACCAAGGCACTTGGTGAATCCCGCCGTAAGCAAGCTGTTGCTGGAAGAGATTATAACTTTATTGCAAGATTTCCTCGGGGGCTTAAATTTAATAAGCTATTCTAAGGAAGTTATGGATTGAAAAACGATATTCTGTTATAGCTGAAAGGTTCGTAGGCATGCTAGGTTTTTTTTTTCTTCTAATAAAGGTGATGTTTGTAGAGGAATTGTACTGTTAAAAAACAAACTTTAGTAGCGGGTTATGCCTTCTCAACCCCATATAATTGCTGAACTATAATGACACAGAGCAAAAGTCTTGGTCCTGGTGTAGCAAATCTGGCGCACAAGGTACACAGATCGACAAGGCCTGGCTTTAGACAGCAGAACCACAGCAGAATACTCCCTCCACTGGCACAGACAGTATTAGCATTTACACAGGGAGACCTTTCTCATGTCACACAACTGGTACATGCTGAGGCCTAGCACAGAAGAGCTATCTCCCAGGTGTCACACAACATTTATGCTTTGGATTTAGAAAGCACAGCTAGTTTCATTTTACACCCACCTTACAGGCATTGACCTCAGTCAGGCGACCTATCAATTAGATGATGTCGCACTTTCAGTCTCTGGCAATAAACTGCAAAGCTGTTTCTCAGGCAGCACAGCCTTTACAGAGCCATTGATTGTATGAGGAATTAGACAGCTGAGCGATTTTTCAGGCTTTCAGCTATTTAAAAAAAAAAATATATTTGGGGCATATTTATATAGCGCGAACTCGACCCGAAGGTATTGGAGCGCTTTACATGAGCACCGTATTTACATTACACATTCAGGCACGGTGAGATTAAGTGATTTGCCCAGAATCACAGGATGTGGACGCGACCCCGAGGCTCGAACCCTGGTTTCCAGCACCAAAGTCGGCAGTCTACCCAACGGACCACATCCGCCCTAGACAGCAGAGTTATCCATCAATCACACTGCTCCTATTGTGCGATTTATTCAACTATTCAACAACCTAGCGAGTTGTAGAAGATCACAGTAGGAGTCAGCAAGGCGCTAGGAACCCTCACTTGAAAAACAGCTCCTGCGCTGGCTGTCCGCTCTTCACCTCGCCCTGCGTGTTCAAATTAGTTACTGCGTCTTAGATTTGAAGTATTCCCCGTTCACCCGAGTACTCCGGATTACCAGTGTTGGTTTCATACTCCGGATTACCAGTGTTGGTTTCATACTCCGGATTACCAGAGTTACCAGTGTTGGTTTCATACTCCTGATTACTAGGGTTGGTTTCAGTTTGACAGCAAACCGGACTGGTATGTAACGGTCAGCTGCTAAACATTTGTGCACAGTATATCTTGCCTAATCTCTCTCACATTAGCCTCCTTCCATCGTTTTAGGTCTTCCTCTCACACATTGATTTTCTCTCCTCGATAGCGTAGCTGGCAATGGTGCATCACGTGCAGTGGCACCGGGACCTGTCCATGCGAGTAGACCACTGTACCCCAATTGTAGTTTTTTTCTACCAGGCAGAGGGACGGGGTTCCCACTGGCTTTACTTGCATTAGGGCTCACGCAACCTTGCTACGCTACTCGTCTCGGAGGTCCCAAAGAGACATTATATGAAAACAGAAACAGCCCCTCCTTCCTCATTGCCACTCTCTGAGGCCTATTTTTACATTTGCCGAGGTATCTTGTAATCTTAAAATGCCACTCGTGAGTCCGTATCAGTGCAGTGGCAGACAGAAGCTGAAACAACAAGCACAGAATCGAAACCTGAGCCGAACACGGGAACGCGGGAATCGAAACCTGTGGTGCGCGCGCACCACAGAGGAGCGGGGGGAGGGAGAGCGGCAGCGAGACGAACGCGCGCTGCTGCGCGTTCTGGCCACCGTAGGGAATGGGCGCGGCAAAGGCGGGACATGCGCCCGCCTTTGACCAATAGCGTGCCGTCCCCATAAAAAAAACGGACGCACCAGCCAATGTGGGATTCTGAAAACAAAACCACACGCACGAGCGTGTAGGTCGTATTCAGAAGCCCTTTCTAGAGGTCTCGCGCTGCACGAGCAGGGCTGCGCACTGCAACGCTAGGCGCGAGACCTAAAAATGGTGGATTACATTTTTGATCAATGGGGTTGTGGAAATGTACCTTTTAGGGGTACACTGGTGCAGGGTCACCCTCTTGTCCACGGGTCCAAAGACCAACAAAATAGAGATCAGCACTGGAGTTGGAATAAATAACAAGTTTATTAATCACTCATGAGCGGGACCACGTCCATACAACACTCTCAAGTGTTGCAGGAGGTAGTACACTGAAGTCACAGAACACAGGTCTTTTATACAGGTTTTCTGCAATGCAAGCATGTGAACAGAAATAGGAAGAACAAGTTTTAGAAATAGCTATCAGCAAACAAGGGCAGATGAATAACCATGTGGTCAGCAAAGTGGGAGGGTAGCAGGAATGCTTATGGCAGCAGTAATGCTTATGGCAGCAGTAAATGGTCGACAGTTAACATCTGAGACCAGGTGCACTGACAACTATAAACCCTCAGCACATACATTGCTTTAGCTGAGTCAGGAAGTCAACAAAAATAGATAACACAAGCAGAGTGAAAAGACGAAAGAATTACGAAGGAAACTTAAATGGACACCATAGCCAAAATGGCTGTAGCTTATGCTAAGTAAAAATATTACACGTTTTCCACAGACGGCCCTTTTAGCATAAGCTAAGACATTTTTCTTATGCTTTAAAAGGGGTACGATAAATATCATGTATATCAATTAGCATCATGTCGCTAACTTCTCGAGCTATTGCTAAACGGGCATTTACATTTTGGACATTCGTTTTTGATGGTAGACAAGTAGTACAAGTGGAAATACAGAGGGAACAAAGCATCGGTCCGCATTGGATACATAAACAACAGGAGAAGAGAATTGCAATAATTATGAACAAGGCCGATAATATTTTTAAACCCCATACAGAAAATACGTTCCAGAACCAGCCAGCCCAAGTCCATGTTCCTGAATCTTGATGCATCTCAGTAGCTATTTTATGCATTTTGGAAATGGCATCATAAACAGAAGGGGCGTGGTCGGGGATAAATACACAACTACTACCGATAATGCGACATGCTCAACCACGATCAGCTAGAACCACGTCTAGCACCATTCGGTTTTGCAAAGTCACAATTCTCGTAATTTGGAGTTCTTCTGTAATATTCCCAAGCGCCATTGCTGTCTGATTAGTCATAGCCTCTACTACACAGGTTAAGCGTCTAATCTTCCTACTATTTAAAGCCGCACCAACAAAGAGTCCCAAATTAAAGTCAACATATTGCTGTAATGCAGTATCAGTTTGATCCACTTCATCATTATTTATAGTTCTTTTGAATCGGTTCAAGGAAATGTCATTAAACAGTTTTTGATCTTTATGATAAGATGCAGGTGCTAGGAACACAGGAGGAAGCAAAAAGGACACATAACAGGTTCCAGACCATCCAATTGGTAGATGATAGTAGCCTTTACTCCCACAAATGAAATAAGTGTTGTGTGAGGACAGGAAACTGCTATTGTTCGTTCCAGTAATGTTCAATACTATGGTACAGTCACTTTTTCCCACTGGGATACTACCAAAACTGCTCACACAAAGATTTGCTCAGGCTCTAGTAACAGCGATAACAAAAGGCCCGTTACCCTTGGCCGTTCGAGTGTTGGGGAAAACATAACGTGTGGAGGAATTTCCTTTGCGATACTCCTCCATTTCCCATACAGTTCCTTTGGCTTGTGGGTCCCCTTCCTCATCGGGGTAACAAACTTTATTAAGTTTTGCATTAAGTCCTCCTACATCATCTAGAGTAGTATTAGCAATTTCAGAGGCCCACAACAGTGCGAACCAGGCTCTACAGGAGCCATTATGCAAGAATGGCAAGGGAATGAAAGGCGTTCCTCCCTTCTTCTAATGAGCTGGCATCATTCCACATACCCAGCAGTTGGTAGTGTTCGTAGCATTATGAGTATGATGCAACATTTGTATGAAAGTGTTATTGAGATACGACATTCAGTGCTTCTTTTCATGATAGGGAAGAGTAAAATAATAATGTTCGGTGGGGACAGGAGTAGTAGCAGTCAATACGTTTCGAGCCGGAGCTACTTCCTCTACAACCCACATTATAACAGCAATGATGACAACTGTCAAAGTTAGTCCAATAGTGAGCATCATATTTTTACTACAGACTTTTGCAGCATTCGATTTCTTCTCCTCCGGCTTGTTCATTTCGTCGGTAAACAACAAAACAGATGGTGCCCTAAGGTCCTGGGCAGGCGTTGGTTTCTTCACTAACCTTGAGTTGAGTAGTCACTAAAAGGCTACCCCCCTTTGTAGTCAGTCTTTAACCTCCCAGGACAGTGGCTCAAACAGTCTCTTTCTGCGATGAAATGTCTTTCTTCCTGGATCGAAGCAGATATCTGGATGTACCAGGGATCGTGTGGTCCTGAAAGACTTCCTCAGGTCTTTCAGGTGACACGGCTCGTCCTTTCTCGGTGACCAGGATGTCGCGGTGATCTGTCAACGCAGTTGGGCTCACGAGGGCATGCGGAACTTTACAACAGTGGGTGGCGTGCACCCAATTCTTCCGGTTGGTCACTCGTACCGCAGTTCTGGTAGCCAAGAGGACTTTCTCCGGTCCACGCCAACGGGGTGCCAAAGAATTGGTCCACTGGAAGGACTTCGTTAAAACAAAGTCGCCAGGCCGCAGATCATGGCCATCACCCTGCGACCTGTCTGGAAGGGCTTCCCGTACCTGCTGATAAATAGAAGACAAGCTGTCAGTTAACTGGGACTAATAGTCACTCATCAACACATAGGGTACATCATGTATAGGGTGAGGCTTAGGGATTCCCCAAATATGCATGGGCCTGCCAAACACAACCTCATATGGCATAAGGCCAGATCGTGTATGTGGTATCGATCTGATAGAAAGCAGTGCTAGGGGCAGGGCATCAGGCCATTTCAAAGACGTGGAAGCCTGTATTTTAGCCAATTTCAGTTTCAGAGTGGAATTGTAACGCTCCACCAAGCCTGCTGATTGTGGGTGAAAAGCGGCATGAAATTTCTGCTTAATCCCTAACCCTTTCATGACATATTCGACAACTTGCCCAATGAAATGAGGTCCGTTGTCACTCCATAAGACCCGACAAATGCCGAATCGAGGAAAGAACTCCTTTAGGAGAACTTTCGCTGTTGTGAGAGCTGTATTATCCTTCGTAGCATACGCCTCCACCCATTTACTGAAGGCACAAACCACCACCAGGACATATTTCAAGTTATTACAGCGCTCAAACTGAATGTAGCCCATTTGCAGGACCTCAAAAGGTGCAGTTGGTGTCGCAAACCCTCCTGTTGGAGTTCGCGTTCCCTTTCCGGGATTATACTGAAGACAGACCAAACAAGACTGGACCATCTTTTTAGCAGTACTGGCAATATCAGGATGATCCCAAACTTGCATAAGTTGTTTTGCCATTGAGGATGCTCCAACATGTACCGGCCCATGTACCATGTGAATCATGGGGTATAAGTAGGCTGTGGGTAACTTCCATTTGGTCATATCTTTATTCCTCCAACAGCCCTCATCATCCAGTGCTCCCTCCTTAGACCATTGGTCAAGTTCATCAGTGGAGGCAAATTGTTGCATGTCCAGTACCTCTTGCCTGGCATCATGCCAACGTTCAGCTTGTGACTTCACTACATACATAGATGTGGTACTTCGCTGCATTGCGGTTTCACGGGCTGTGTAATCTGCGAAGGCATTACCTGCTCCTATTTTATCAGTCATTTTCTTGTGTGCACTACACTTAACAATTGCCACTTTCTTAGGATAGGTTAGAGCAGTAAGAAGATTATGTACTAATTCTCCATGCACTATCTGTGTCCCATGTGAGGTGAGGAAGCCCCTTTCTTTCCATAAGCGGCCAAAATTGTGTGCCACCCCGAAAGCGTACTGGCTGTCAGTAAAAATATTAACAAGCAAATCTGTACTAAGCTCACACGCTCTTGTTAGTGCAATCAATTCGGCCGCTTGGGCTGACTTCTGTGGGATGCAAGCTGTTTCTACTACTGTCTGAAGTGTTGTCATCGCATAGGCAGCAGATGTAGTGCCATCAGGCAATTTGAGACACGAGCCATCAACCCATAACTCCTCATCAACACTAGAGAGAGGTGTATCTTGCAAGTCAACGCGGCCCTTTGTTTGCTCTTCAGTAAGGAATATACAATCATGTAACTCTTGCGACTGAGACTGAGTAGCTGGAAATGGTAATAGTATAGCAGGCTTTAGGGTCAGACATCTTTTCAGTGTAATATGAGGGGCCAAAAGTGTCAATTCATATCCTGTCAAGCGGGCAATAGTCAAATGCTGTTTTTGTTTGATTTAGCAAAGCATCAACAGAATGGGGTACTAACACAAGCAGCTTATGTGACAAAACTATTCCTTCACTCTGACGTATTGATACAGCCGTTGCTGTCACCGCTCGGAAACATCCAGGCAGCGCGCGAGCGACTGGGTCAAGAACAGCTGAGAAATAGGCACAAGGACGTTGCTTATCACCGTATGTTTGTGTTAAGACTGAGAGGGCACAACCTTCCCTCTCGTGTACATAGAGTGTGAAGGTCTTAGTGTAGTCTGGAGTTCCTAATACTTGTGCAGAGCAAAGAGCTTGGCGTAACTGTTGGAAGGCATTCTGACATTCAGTAGTCCATGGGAGGGGCATCGGAGTGTCTTTAGTCAAAAGGGCCAATAAAGGTTTAATAATGTGCGAGAAACTGGGGATCCACTGCCTACAGAAAGAAGTGAGGCCAATCAGTGCACGAACATCCTTCTGAGTACGGGGCACAAGAGTATCTAAAATGGTCTGAATGCGATCTGGTGTAAGTGCACGTCCCTCCTTAGACAGGAGGTGACCTAAATAGGTAACCTGCTGTCTACAAAATTGCAATTTCTTTCGCGAGACTTTGTGATTGTGAGATGCAAGCAATGATGACAATAACAGTGTTCCTTCTTCACACTGCTCAGGGGTATCTGCAGCCAACAAGATGTCATCGACGTATTGGATAAGGGCCACCCCTTTGGGTACAGAAAAGGAATCAAGCTGCCTTTTTAATGCCTGACTGTAAATACTGGGACTCTCTGTATATCCCTGTGGAGCTCTACAGAACCAATACGATCTATTTTTCAGGGTGAACCCGAATAAATAACGGCTGTCAGGATGGATGGGTATCGAGAAGAGAGCATTCTTCAAATCGATCACTGAAAATGTAGTGGCAGTAGGAGGGACCATAGTGAGAAGTGTAGTGATGTCAGAAACCACCGGATATTGGGGCACTACAATTTTATTAACCTCTTGCAAATCAATAATGAATCTGTAGATTTTAGTGTCAGTGTCTTTTTTCAAAATAGGAAGGATAGGGCTATTGCAAGTGTTATAGGGGACCTCTTCCACTACCTCCACTTTAATCAAATCCTGAACAATGTGTGCCAATGCTTCTTCAACTTCTCGAGATATTTTGTATTGAGGCAGTCGAGGCAATGAAACACCCTCCTTTACTTGAATATGTACAGGTGGAATAACCATTTGACCCACATCAGTATCTGATTTAGCCCACAAAGTACTAGGTAAGGATGCCAGAGCGACGTCCTCATTGATAAGACAAGATCTCTCTACCATTGGGTAATTATCATTCAAAATAACACGCACACCTTCCGGAGAACAACGTATTGTGGCATGAAAATATTTAAGCATATCGATACCCACAATGTTGTACGGTGTGGTAGGGGAAAGCAAAAATGGACATGCTGCAGTGAATTTATCAAGTCTGAATTCAAGTGGCTGTGAAAGTGGGCTAGGTGTAGGTGTCCCATCGAATCCTATCGATGTTATCATTGTGCCGGACAGGGGAGCCCTAGGAACCAGTTTTTTAGACAGGGCACTACGAGTAGCCCCTGTATCAACCAGAAACCGATCAGTAGATCCCAAGACGTTTGCGTCAACATAAGGACCCATTTGATCTACTGGTACCTCAACCGGTTCCTTACCCCGTCCTAGGCATCCCTATGCGTAATCCGAATCTGCAAGGACCTCATCAGAATAATCAGACATTCGATATTGATTTCCTCTATCAAAAGTATTAGAGTAATTTGGTCCTTGTTCAACTGCCTCAAACCTGGGACGAGCTCCTGTACCTCCCCTGTTTCCTGAATTCCCTGGGCGTCCTCTTATACTGCCCCTTCCCCGCTGATACTGCTGACCTCGCAAAAGAGGGCACTCAGAACGCCAATGCCCAGTCCCTTTACAATAAGCACACTGATCAGGGGACAAATTTGCTCGAGGGAGAGGGGGCACTCCAGGTGTATACATTGCACGTCCGCTTCTTCCACCTCCCCTAAATGGTGGACCATATACTTGGGCCAACATAACTTTTGTTTTTAAATCCTTAACCTTCTTATCCTCCCTGCCTTTCCTGTTCCTGTCGCTCATAATATCTATTTCTTCTAAATGTTCCCAAGTATCACCATATGCCACATTATCTATTTTACGTATTGTTCTCCACATATCAGGGGGCAAAATAAGCCCAAAGAACATATCAATATCTGGCAAGGTCATAGTGCAGGAGCTGATGGCTCCTTCCACCTCCTCATAAAAGGCGGCAGGATTTTTCCGGGAGTCGGGCAAAGCAGCCTTAAGAGCCATAACATCTGCTCTACTCCAAGGAGTGTAGACCCAATTATATATAAAATATCCCTTTGCATCATCTGAAGTTTTGTCATCATTTGTTCCCACACTCTTCGGAGGAACATACAGGGGTGCAGCTTCACGCATAGGTTTTACAGTAGCTGTAGTACTACTGGGTGCAGCCTCTTCCACCGGAGCATCTACATTCTGTGCTTGAGATTGAACCGCTTCTATACCTCTCTGTTTTCTAGCTAATTCTTGCTCCTTTCGTAAACGCAATGTTGCGTCTCGTATTTTAACCACTCGTCTAATCATATCAGATAGGTTTGAAAAAGGAAAAGTCCCCTCTGTTAATAGTTTGTAATCAGTATTTATATCAGCTGGCTCTAGTTCCTGAGAAATTTGTCTATAATCAAATATTACCTCCCAAACGAATTTTTCTACCAAATAAAATTGCTCTGCACTGTTCCACTGTTGAACCATAGTTACAATGAGCGATGCCGCGTGAGACCGACGAGCCTCCTCCCTAGCAGCAGTTTTTAATTTATCTTTTTCTGCTTTAGTCAAAGTAGAGCGAGTCTGTCGCCCATCTTGTTTATCTTGTTCTTTGTCGTCTGAAGACAAATGCTCGTCGTCAGAAGCCTCATCAGGGGCACTTGGAGTGTGAGGTTTATACGGGGTGGGGGACGTTCTACTAGGATGCAATCATCCTTAGTTGTATCAAGTAGGGAATAGAGAGGGCGCCTAATAGGATACTGGCCATTTATCTCTAATCGACGTTCTCGATCTTCTTTTTCTGTTTTTTCCTTCTTTTTTAATTCTAGCGCTTTTTGATATATGGTTTTACGTTGTACTTTTTCTGCTATAGCTTCCGCTCTCTTCGCTCTCTCTCGCACTTCTTTCTCCCACATACGCACACAATCAAACCTATCCTGTCGACTTCTTCATTTAAACAAACACTGCTCTACATATTGAACCTTTTTAAGATCAAATGACCTCTTCACTGGCCATTGCAGATCGGAATCTTTCTTTGTGTTTTTTTCCGCAGTGGACCGTACATTATGGAAGAAATACCATATTTGACATACATATCTCTATTAGGCATCCCTTCTGGGGGAGCCAGCTGACTTTTTTCTAAGCTTTCTTTGGTACCACCAGAACAGCAACACCACCTACGGAGTGTGCTGAGAACAGGCATGTTTTACCAAAATATGTGTAAAATATTACTACTCCAAGCAAATATTCCAAAAGGAGAAAAATCTCCACATTACCTGCCTTCAAACTTTGCAAAGATTGAATAACAAATTTAAACAAAATGCCCAGGCTTAACAAATCAGGAGTGCCGCTTTAGCGACCTTACCAAACAGGAGACTCCAACTCCCACCTGCCGATCTCCGGTCGACCTAATGGTCACTACAGATTTGCGCCAAAGAAAACCCCAGTCGAGACCGGCCACCACCTGGAGGGTCAAATCGGGAAAACCGGAAAAGTCACGTCGGCCTGCAAAGACAAAGGTCTCCTCGTACAGTGCGCTTCCTCAGTAATATTTCGGTCCTCCGTCAAGACCACTCCTTCGGACGGCGGCGTCTCCGATGGCGGGCGCCAACTGTGGAAATGTACCTTTTAGGGGTACACTGGTGCAGGGTCACCCTCTTGTCCACGGGTCCAAAGACCAACAAAATAGAGATCAGCACTGGAGTTGGAATAAATAACAAGTTTATTAATCACTCATGAGCGGGACCACGTCCATACAACACTCTAAAGTGTTGCAGGAGGTAGTACACTGAAGTCACAGAACACAGGTCTTTTATACAGGTTTTCTGCAATGCAAGCATGTGAACAGAAATAGGAAGAACAAGTTTTAGGAATAGCTATCAGCAAACAAGGGCAGATGAATAACCATGTGGTCAGCAAAGTGGGAGGGGGAGCAGGAATGCTTATGGCAGCAGTAAATAGTCGACAGTTAACATCTGAGACCAGGTGCACTGACAACTATAAACCCTCAGCACGTACATTGCTTTAGCTGAGTCAGGAAGTCAACAAAAATAGATAACACAAGCAGAGTGAAAAGACAAAAGAATTACGAAGGAAACTTAAATGGATACCATAGCCAAAATGGCTGTAGCTTATGCTAAGTAAAAAATATTACATGTTTTCCACAGGGTCACCCCACAATCGGTTTGTCACTCCAAACAGGAAATGCCTGTGTTTCGCAAGCCAGTTTTGACATCCAGGGATGATGAACAATGCTCTTTCGATCAGTTGGTCCAAGATATCTGCCTATGCCTTTCCTCCTTTTGCCCAGGGTACTGAAAAAGGCAAAATTAGACCATTGCGCTCTGATACTCATTGCTCTGCTGTGGCCACGCCAATATTGGTGCAGCGAACTGCTGCGGTTTTCAACACGTCCAGCCATTCCTCTGAAAGTGCATCTCAGGATTCGTTCCATGCATCACCGAGAGATTCTCCATCATGATCCCAAGTCACTGAACTTGATAGCATGGTACCTGACCACCTAGAGGTAAACCATTTGGATCTGTTGCAAGATTGTAGTAAATTTTGGGACGGGCTTGAGCTCCAGCAGCCACAAAGACCTACAACACCAAGGGGAAGAATTTCTGTATATGGTGCAGGAATAATGGTCGTCATTCACGGAAAATAAGACCTAATTGATTCCTTGCATATTGAGTCTAGCGTACAGTGGGCTTATATACTCTTCAGTCAGGGTCCATTTTGCAGCAGACTCAAGATTTAGGAGAACTGAGCTATCAACCTCCTGTTTGTTCTCACAAAGAATGATGAAATAATTCACGAAAGAACTCTTTAGAGCATTTCCACTGCGTCAACATTCACCAGTTCCATGGGAACTTAATACTGTCCTTAGTCAATTGATGCTGCCTCCTTTCAAACCTATACATGAGGCACATTTAAAATTTGTTTAATGGAAAATGGCACTTCTTCTGGCTTTTGCATCTGCAAGGAGAGTGGGAAAAATTCAAGCATTTACTATCAAACAACCTTTCGTTAGGTTTGCAAAGGACATGGTGATTTTCAGAACCAACCCCAAATTTATACCCAAGGTTTCTACTGGCTTTCACTTAAATGAACCTGTAATTATGAAATCTTCCCAAATCCATCTACATCAGCAGAAAGATCGTTATACTCTTAAGACCTGCATGGATGCCTCAGGTTCTACATAGACAAAAATCACATGGGACCAACTGTTTGTCTTTTGGGCAACCAAGAGTAGGTCATCCCCTGTCAAAGCAAGAGATAGCTCGTTGGTTCTCAGCCTGTATTTCTTTCTGTAATTCCAAGGCCAGGCATACACTCAATGGAAGAATGAGGGTGCATTTCACCAGGAGCATGGCATCAACTGCAGCACTCTTTGCTGGGGTGTCCTTGAAAGATATCTGCTGTGCAGCTGCCTGGAAGAGTCTGCATATGTTCACAAAGCACTATTGACTTGACGTGAGCGCAGAAGCTGAGGTAGAAGATGTAAATCCCCTTATACTATGAAAAGTGGCTGCAGAATATGGTTAAATTGCTGTCCAATGCTTACAGCCATCAGAGAAACAGATCTTCATGTACTCCTGCGTTCTCTCCTTCAGGGAAATATTTTTCTTTAGTGTCCTCTGTCTCTTGTGGGTATCTCCAGAGTGGGACAATGAAGAGACTGGTTTTGCTGCTGATTCTCCAACTCCCAGAGGGCTATATATTTGGAAGGTGGACCTTAAACAAATATCTTAATCTCCAATTACCTGTGGATGAAGACCAACTGGGAACTAGTAGTGAATGGTTCCACAGACCTCTACTGCCTGAGGTTCTGATTATTCTGGTAGAGGGTGAGTATTCAAGAGGGTGAGGATTTCTCCCAACTGTTGAGAAGGATGGAGGTCCAGGCCAGATACCTTTTGGATCTGATGTTTGACAATTTGAGGGCCTCCGCTATGGTGACAGCAGGGGCAGTGGCTGCTATGCAATATCAGAAGGTGCAAAGCAGATGCCGCCCAGAAAAATGTTCTCTTAAGGATGCCTTATTCAGGCAACTGGCTATTCTGTGAGAAGTTGTTGTGAAAATTCAGTAAGTCACAGAAACGCACTCAACCCTTTTGCTCCAAACCGAGATCCATTGGCAGTAATGGGAGGAAATATGAGACTTACAAGACAATGTCTGATTTTTGCTCCAGTAAGTCCGGATTACAGCACAAAGGTGGCCAGTCCATTACCTCCTCTCCCCCAGTCGGTGGTAAGGGAGGTCAGAAACAAGGTACCTGACTATGCCCGGACCATTGAGAGCCCTGTTGGAAGCCGCCTCCTTCTTTTTCAACACAAATGGAAGGAGCTGATCTCAGATTTTAAGTCTCTCCACATCGTTTCAAAAGGTTGCTCCATCAAAGTGTCTGCTCAGTTTCCAAACACTCCTTTTGTGAAGACATTTTGGCCTCTGGCCAGGGAGAAGAGGAGATCTTTATGCAACAGCATTGCTTTATTAATCGAGAAGAGCGCCATCATTCCAGTATTTTTTTTTGTAAATATGTTTATTCATTTCAAAACAAAACAATCTGACATATACAGAATGTAAACTTCCTCAGACATCTTCTTGGCATTAAGCAAGTCCAAAGTCTCTAATAAGTGGTACAATCGTGGGGTGCAGTTGCTCATACCGGTTCAGTCAATCAAATCACAATGCCGCACACCCGGGACGGTGTGATGAATGATCAGGAATAGCAGTCCAAATGCAATAAAGACCACAATAATGACGTCTGAGGTACATATTTGAAAAGAAAACCAACCAAAAATACCCCCCCACCCACGCATTCCCCCCCTCACCCTCCCCCCCTGGCGTGGCACACAGGGCAGCCGAATCTAAGAACAGTAATTGGACAGAGCGCACCATTCCACTATAAAGGTATCATACAATACATTGGATAGCAGTAAAGGCCTATAGTAAGACAATAAGTGCCTGCGGTGGACATCTGTTTCCCCCATGCGTGCACTAAACAAGCAGGCATCAGTGCAGGTCGTTCAGATCGCTAGTTGTGGAGTCCCCATCTGAGTCCGACTCTGATGTCTTCAACAACAATGTTAGCGCTTCCCAGCCCTTGCAGCCTCTAAGGCTTTTTCGGTATGAGCGCGGGTGGCTGCCTGTAGCCTAACAGCGCCCTCGCACTCCGCCCATCTGAGAAAGACAGCCCTCCACCTCCGGAAACTCGGACCACGCTTAGATTTCCAGTGTGCTGTAATCTCTCGCTTGGCTAACAGAAGGCCCAAATCTAAAAACTTGCTAGTGATCTTGGTTTTGGAGGTGTGGGGAAACCAGTGGAGTAAGCAGGGACCTGCAGCGAGTTCAATAACCCTCTCTGTGGTATCACATAACCGCTCCAACACTTCCCCCCCAATAAGTCGTCAGCTTGGGGCAGTCCCAGAGCATGTGACGGAAATCCGCCCCCTCCGTGCTGCATCTCGGGCAGAGCGCTGTGGTCACGTTAAAATATTTGTTAATCTTAGCTGGAGTCGGATACGCCCTATGCAAGATAAAAAATTGAACCAGCTGAAATCGAGCTTTTCTAGTGCATTTCCATGGCCGTTCGATCAACTCAGCCCACACCTTCTCAGGGATCTCTCCGCCCAAGTCCTCCTCCCACTTCTGCTTCAGCTCCACCAGTGGAGTGAGTCTCATGTGTCATCCGCCGATATAAACACGCAACTGCCTTGATGGTTCCCGCCGCTAACACTACATATTGACAAACCATGGAGGTCTGTGGTTCGGAAAGCCCCTCTCCCCAGTGCTTTTAAATGGCCGCTATTAGGGCCGAATGAAGCAGATAGTCCCCACGAGGCAGATCGTGTCGATCCCGCAGAGTCTCGAACGGCAAAAGGGCATTATCGTCATACAGATCTCCTATCGCTGTCAGGCCCAGGTCACTCCACTGGTGGAGCGCCGTCCAATTGCCCCAGTGTGGTAGTATCATGCACATGGCTATAGGGATCTCGGGGGCATAGGGGCGCGCAATCTGCGCCCCTTCTTTGGCTTCTGTTCCAACACAGCCGAAATGTTTTAAATTCGGTGGGGAGTGTTTTGAGTCGCAACGGTTGTTGTAAGATAATGCTGGACAATATTTGTCTAGGCACCCGCCCATCTTCCCTCTCGCCCACTCCCCGGAATTCCAACGCCACCGCTTGAGTAAGCCATTGCAATTGGGCTGCCAAATAATAGGACTCAAAGTCCGGTACCGCCAGACCTCCCTCTACTCTCGGGCGCAATAGGGTCTTCAGGGCCACCCGCCGTCTGCCAGCAAGCCAAAGAAAACCCGTGATCATTGTTTGAAGTCGCTTAAAAATCATCGCTGGGAGCCAGATGGGAACGGTCCTGAAATAATACAGGAGCCTAGGTAGTGCCACCATCTTAAGCAGGGCCACCCGGCCCGCTACAGAAAGCGGCAGCGTCCTCCAAAACTCCATGCTGCCCTGAAGTCCCCGGATGGCCCTACCCACATTGCCCTCCAGCAATTCTGTCTGCGTATGATAAATACGAGTTCCCAAGTATGTCAAACAATTATATTCCCAGTGCACACCATTAGTAATCAGAGGGCCCTCCCCCAACGGGCCAGCGGGGAACAGGCATGACTTCGCTCAATTCACCTTAAGGCCCGCCACCTGTTCGAGATCTTGAAGCAAACGTTTCGCCCCGACGAGGGCGGCTCCCGTATCCGCCAAAAACATGAGAAGGTCATCAGCATAGAGCGCGATGTAGTGGGTAGTACCATGTACACCAAGACCCTCATATCGTCGCCCCGTCCTGGCTTGGGCTGCTAGGGGCTCAATGGCCAAAGCAAATAACAGTGGGGATAGCGGGCAACCCTGTCGTGTCCCCCGGCTCACCGCACACGTGTCTGAGATCAAGCCCCCCGTTTTAACGCACGCCGTGGAGAGCCTATATAACAATGCCGTCCAGCTCACAAAGTCCTCCCCTAGACCAAACGTGCGCATAACCTGAAATAAGTGAGGCCATTCTAAGCTGTCAAAAGCTTTTTCGATGTCAACCGAAAAAATGGCGGCGGGTGCCTTAGAGTATGTATCGGCTTCCAAAATGCGGAGTAGCCGTCTCACATTAACAGCCGTATTCTGCTTCGGGATGAATCCCGCTTGGTCTTCATGGACCAAGCGGGCCATATGAGGGAGCAAGCGGGCCGCTAATATCCGACTCAGAATTTTATAGTCGGTAGGAAGCATAGACAGCGGGCGGTACGCAGTTCTATCGGAAGCCGATTTCCCTGGTTTCAGTAATGGGATTATTAACGCTTCACGGGTAGTGACTGGGAGATGTCCCGTCTTCTTTGCCTCATTATAGAGGGTCACTAATTTGGGCGCTAACAGATCAATATAAGTTAGATAGAACTCAACCAGTAACCCATCTGCTCCAGGGGTCTTCTTACGTGCCATGTGTTTAATCGCTCCTCTCACTTCTCCCAGCGTGACGTCTTGGCCTAATAATTCAGCCACCGAGCTATCAAGCTCGGGAAGATCAGCTGCTGCTAGAAACTCCCCGAGAACATCCTCGTTCAACGCCACCTTGCTCTGATAAAGCTCCGTGTAGTAGGCGTGGAACTGTTCATTAATTCCCTGTTGCGTGCGACAAAGGTCTCCTGTTGGGCTATATAGTTCTAAAATAGTCGTCCCCCGCCTCTCTGGGTTGGACAGCCAAGCCAGCAACGTGCTAGATTGGTCACACTCGGTATGAGCACGTACTAGATATTTCTTATAGTCAAAACAGCGCAGTCTCTCGACTCCCACGGCTACTGCTTCCTTCGCTTCCAGCAATTCCCTGTGTCTATGAGGTTGCCCAGGTCGATCACGTTCCTGGTCCCATAAGCGCTGGTCCGCAGTATCTATGTCTTGGAGTAGAGTTTTCCTGACCCCGAGCATATTGGAAATACATAGGCCCCTCACCACCGCTTTAAAAGCATCCCATTCCACAGCGGTCGAAGAAGCCGTGCCCGCATTCTCAAGGAAATACTGAGTTACCCCAGTTCCCACTGCCTCCCGAAAGACTAAATCTTCTAAAAGCTCCGGGTTTAAACGCCAATTTGAGATTACAGGGCGCACCTGAGACCACTGAACCCGAACCAGCAGTGGGTTGTGATCTGAAAGTGTCCTGGTGAGGTATTCGCTATGCGTGACTGCAGTGTGTAGATCTGGGGAACCGAGTATAGCGTCCAATCGAACATGGAGTTCATGGAGCGCTGAGAAAAAGGAATAGTCGCGCTCAGTCGGGTGATGCACCCGCCACGTGTCCACCAGTCCCCAGTGCGCCTGCCAGTCCCTCCTGGCCCTAGAGATCTTATGAGTAGACGCGGTAGAGGGGGGCGGATGAGATCTATCTAGAAGGACATCAGTGACAGAATTAAAATCCCCACCTATGATTACAGCGCCAGTTAAGTGAGGCGCTAGCTTCCCAGATATTTGAGCGAAGAAAGCCGGTTGATCAATATTAGGCGCATATACGCTGCCCAACACAACATCCCTGCCATTAAGTCTGCCCATCACCATCACATATCTACCCTCCGGGTCTGTGACCTGCTGCACAAGCTGGAAAGGGACCCCCGCCCTAACCCAAATTAATACTCCACGCTCAAAGGCAGAGTAGGCAGTGTGAAAGACCTGGCCTCTCCATCTACGCTGCAAAGCAATGCCCTCCTGGCCCGTGATGTGCGTTTCTTGGAGGAAGGCTATTTGAATCCCCCTGCGCACCAAATAAGCGTGTACCTTATAACGGCGGTCCATGGTATGCAGGCCCCTGACATTCCATGATGTGCATTTTAGGTCCAACAACGATCCCATGGTGTAATCTGTGCCCAATGGTCATGTAAAGTTCTAACCGTGCCAAGCCCGGACCCCCGCAAAACAGCCCCAAACCCCCAACTCCCCCTCCCAAGGACAGTAACTATCAAATGAGCTCCCATCCAAACTTTAGTAAACTAAAACAAAACCTCCGACTAATTCAGAGGCAGTAGTGGACGCAGCGGCCTAGGGACGTGTACCCAGCTCGTAGGGCACCAGCCGCTTTGAAGCAAAGCTAGCTCAGGGATCATGTACATAGTGTGAGAGCAGTGATCTGTAGAGGAAGACAGCCGTCTTGATCTAATAACATTCATACGATTTCATCCACGCTTTGGGGTGTTACCACGGGGAGTTTCATACTGCTACCATTTGATGTGTCCGAGTCATTGTCTGCCGATTCTTTAGTAGATCCTGCATCATCGTCCGTTGGAGGTGGACTCTGACTCTGTGACAGGGACACCACTGCTTGTAGCGCCGCAGCCCGCTCCTTAGTAGCCTGCGTTGTAGAAGGCTTCATCTGAGCTCTCCTCCGCGATCTTCGTGGCCCGCGCGCCGCGGGAGTCTTGTTCTTCGATCTCGTCCCCTCACGGTTCACAGCATTAGTCAGCCCACCCTTGTAGCCTTCTAGCCAGTCCCACGCTTCCGTAGGAGAGTCGAAATAGTGAGTGGTGTTCTCAAGTGCAAGGCGCAGCCGGGCCGGGAACATTAGAGAGTACTGAAGCCCTTCATCCCTTAGCGCTTTCTTGACCTCCAGATAGGAAGCTCGCTTTCTCTGAACCACCAGGGTATAATCCGGAAACAGAGTGACTTTACTATTGTCCACCAGGAAGGGTCCCTCTGCTCTTGCTCTCTACAGCAGTAGATCCCTGTCTCGGAAATGAAGCAAGCGGGCCACTACCGGTCTCGGAGGTCTTCCCGGAGCCAGAGGCCTAGCAGGCACTCTATGAGCTCGTTCCAGCGTGTAAAAGGGGGACAGCCCCTCGGGGGCCACTACAGATTTGAACCAGTGCTCAAGATAGGACACCATATCACCGCCTTCAGTTCCCTCTGGCAATCCAACCACTCGAACGTTGTTCCTCCGATTTGCGGCCTTCCGCATCTTCGGCCCTGCGTTCTAGGACACTGACTCTGTCTGAGGGCACCCAACTGCTGGTCTGTCGCTTTCTGCGCTGGTAGCATTTCTGCCAGATTGGCCTCATTGTTTCTGACCCTGTCCGATAGTTTCTTGTGTTCTTCGTGTAGGAGACCCAGGCCTACCGCCACTGTACTTATGTCCTGGTGGAGGGTGGCTTTAGTGTCCGTAATGGCGTCAAGGATTTGTTTCAACTGTTGTTGGATGGGGTCCCCCTGGCCCGGCTGCGAGTGCTCGGTTGCACTGTCATCAGGCTCCAGCGCTGCCCCGGCAGTTTTATTCCTGGGCTTGCCCATGATGGGATCCGTGGCGGGGGAATCACTGATCCCTACGTGGATATGCGCAGTCACACCCCAGAGCACCTCTAGTCACCGCTCACGGCGTAGTGGTAGCCGGGGGGTCGTCAGTATTTGGGGCCCACTCAGTATATGCTCTCAAGCGTCAGGGGCTCACCTCCAACATCTGCCAGTAGCGCCAACAGTCATTTGCAACCGAAGGAGCCCCACCAAACATCAGCCCGTGCAACAAACAGTGGGATTGAGCTGAAGAGGTAGCGCACTTTATTGGTGCAGTTCTCAAATCCTAATCAAAATCAAGCCACTTTCCAATATCAGGCGCTTTGGAGATGAAGCCAGCAGGCACCTCCCACCAGTCCTTCACTAGGGCAAGGTGCTGGATTCCGGTCGAGTATTTACAGGGTCTACACCAGGCCAGCGCGTCAAGCAGGCCCAGTCCAGGATTCAAGGCCCAATTCCAAAATGGCGGTCAGGTCGCATTGCGCACTTTCAGCGGAGCTTCACTGGCAGTTCCCAGGGGCGCGCCGCTTCCCAGAGCTCGGGGCTACCCTCCGCCTCAATTGCCCTCTGTATCTGTAGGGCCGCTGCTTCAGCTACAGGTGGACTTCAGGTATACCCCACCGATGTTGTCACCCACTCGAATCTCGCCTCCAGATAACGGAGCCCTCCGCACCCCGATCTCCTCCGCTGGTGCTCACCGTGGTGACATGCATGCTCCCGCGTCACCGATCACCTCCGGGCAAGGCGCCCCTGCAGCGCTCTCAGCAGGAGTCTCGGGGGTCGTCCGTCAGTGAAGCCGTCGGCCTGCACACAGCTCTTCAACCGGGACGCCGCGTAGTGTCAGGGCCGTCCCAGCCTTCCAGCGAAGCAGCCTCCGCCCCTCAAGGCCAGGCCGGAAAGCGCCGCTCTCAGATCCCGGCGGCAGCAACTCTCACAATCCGCTCCGTGGTTCCCTACTGCTCCCCCAGGTGTTTAGGCAGCAGCAAGGCGCTTCGTCACGGTCCCGATCCCGATCAGCTCGGACAACAGGATAGTTGGGCAGCTGGTGCGGAGCTCTTCGCTCACGCGTCCGACATCGTGGCAAGCCACGCCCCCGCCATCATTCCAGTATGTTGCACGAACGTTCTTTGGGTGTGTTCCTTCCACTGCTAAGGTGGAGAAATGTTATGTTTTGTATGTGGTCATTTGGATGGGAATGCCTGCATGTGATGGCCGCTCTGGGGAGTTCACCAGTAAACTTGTTTAATTCAGTGAAGTCTTTTGATTTGTATTTTTACAGAAGGGAGACGGGAGAAGGGAAGGAATGCTATTCACAAGAATTTGTTTTGGAAAACGTGGGTAATTTAGGATAATTGATCTCATATTTCTCAACACCATTATTCACAGAATACCCTTCAAGATTTACTCTCTCAAGCAAGTGATTCTTTTGTTTTATCGAGGGGATTTTTTTGACGAAGATGGACCTGCTTGATTCTTACATGCACATTCCAATTTTGCTTCCTCACCAGAAGTATCTGATTTGCCAAAGGAAATCAACACTGTTAGTTTCCGATTCTCTCTTTTGGGTATAAGACCTCCCCCAGTGCTTTCACAAGTGTTGTCTCCAGTCCTGGCGGTGTTACACTCTCTAAAAGTAATCATCCATGTTTATTTGGATGACCTCCTGGTTCAAGCTCCATCTCTGGAACAAGCTGTGAAGGATACGTGGAGCACAATCTGGACACTACAGAGCTTCGGATTCCTCATCAGCTGGGGCAAGATTATTCTGGTGCCATATCGGAGACTAGATTACATAGGAGCGGTATTCAATGCAACTGTCAGAAAGGCCAAGGAGGGCGAAGCTCTAGCTTCACCACTGCAGGGTTGTTGTCCAGATCAGAGGCTCCAGTGAGGTAGTGGTTACAGATCCAAGGGCACATGGTTAGCACTGTATTTTTCTCCTGAGTCTCCACATTTTTCGTTCTTTCTTTTTCTGTACAGCAATTTGAGTTAGTGTGTTTTCTTTTTCTAGGCAACAGCTTTGAATATCATCTCTTTGGCTTGTCTACATCTGGGTGACCTGGTTTGTTACATTCTGGGCCATTAGACCCCTCAACAGGAGGGCTATGAGCACCTAATACCTGTAACTCATATGGTTCAGGAGAACTTAACTTGGTGATTAGATCCATCATCTCTGGCTCGAAGGATGTTTTCTTATCCCAAGCCTATACTTCTGACAATAGAGGACAGTGGTTTAGGCTGGGGGTGGGGGTGGGGGGAGGGGGAGGTTGGGGCAGTTATAAACAGTCAAACCACTCGGGGCCTTTAAAGTATGGCGGAAGGGAGCAGCTCCTCCAAATGGAGAGAGCTGATGGTGGTCTTGAGAGCAATTCAGGCGTTCTCACACATACTGCAAGGGATGATTTCAGTAGTAAGGACGGAGAACAGGCTTAACATCCTACTTAAATCAACAGTTTGGGGGTGGATTCCTCTTCTCTAAATCAACAAATGAGTCAGATTTGCTTTTGGGGCATGCACAATCTACTGCAGCTGAGAGCAGTGTACATCAGGGGAAATCTGAATTCACAAGCAGATTACCTGGGAAGGATTTTTTCATGATTTTGTACTTGGCCCTATAGTTTTTCAAGAAATATGTTGCAGGTAGGGGCGTTTCCCAGGTAAATCATTTTTGTAAATCAGCACAATGCTCAGCTTCCAACATTTCTATTAAGATTCCAGCAACCACAGACGACAGGAGTCCATGGCCAGACAACCTGCTTTAAGCGTTCCCCCAATTCCTTTGATTCCCAAGCTCCTAGTAAGATTATGGAAGGACTCAGCGGAAATGGAAGTGTCTTCTCATATTGGAACAGGAGAACATGGTTCCCTGTGCTTCTTCACCTTGCATTGAGTAGGGATAGATCTTTCTGTTCTGTCCCTCTCCCCTAAATTATCCCCCTCTTCCAGTGGGAACCCTAACCAGATTAAGACTGTGGGTCTGGAGGTTGAGAGGGATGGGTTCAGAGTAAGGGGCTCTCTGTTTAGTTCTCCAGGTCTTTGCAGTCTTCAAGGAGGACATCAACAACGCCTCCAACCACCATTGGGCTTCCTTTAGTTCCTGGTGCACTGCTAGATCTGTTTCACCACTCCAGGCCTCATCTCCTAACATATTGCATATTTTGAAAGATGGTTTGGAAAAGGTATTGTCAATGCCTACACTAAAATTATAGTGGGCAGCTATAAGATCTTTCAGAAGCTCCTGGGGTGCGCTATCCTCCATTGAACCTTTGGTTCCAAGACTGTTTGAGGGTTTTAGTCTTTTACACCCTAAGTTTAGAACCCCTTTTTCTTCATGAGATCTTCCCCTAGTGTTATCTTGTCTCCAGGGTGCTTTGTTTGAGCTGGTCGATTTTATTTCCGAGAGGTTTCTCACCATAAAAGTTTTATTTTTTATTTTTTAGTAGCTATCACCACAGCAAGGGGAATTGGAGAGCTTGGCGCATTAACATGTCAACATCACTATTTAAGGGTCTTTGGCGATAGGATATTTCTTTCTTTGGATCCTAGGCGGAGTAGGATAGTGTGGTCTACGGCATCAAAGGCAGTGGGTAGATCAGGAAGTAGATGGATGGAAGAAAGGTGAGTGGAGCACATTAAGTTAGCCATGTACAAAAGGGCTGTTTCTGTGGTGTGAAGTGCATAGAAACCAGACTGGAGATGGTCGAGCAGCTGGAAGGTAAAAATAAGGGGTTGAAATTTTGTGGAGAGGGGAGTTGAGACACGTGAAGTAATTTGAAGGGTTATTGTGGCCAACTGCTCATTTTGATAGTAGTAGCTAGAGGAGTAGACTCCAGGCATACGTGTTTGAAATAAGGAATTAGGCAGAATATTATCTATCAGTTGAGAACAAGATGCTTGATGCTTTGACGACTGAAAGGGTTAAATAGTGCCCCTGAAGCGTTCATAGATTTGACTATTGGGACAAGCTCAAGGGGTGATATAGTGGTAAAGTCCAGAGAGCTTTCCTCAGTAATATTGAAGGGCAGTAGGATTGAAGGAAGGTTGTGATGGAGCAGTTAGCGCTTTTTTTTTTTTTACATCTTTTTATTGTCATGTTCAAAACCTACACCTTGTTCAAATACACAAAAGAAGAGAATTAACATAAAGAGAGAAAAAGAAGGCAGGTGAGTGCAGGCAGAATACACAAGTCAACATATAAGTCCCATCACAGTCAGTACAAATGAAGTGTCGAATAAGGCGACACAGGTAACACATGAACAGGGCTTTCTGCTGAGCACTAATATAGCAGCTCTCGGATCTACCCCGGCCCGGGAGCGTGTCGTTGACCCCTCACTACAAAAAGTAGCTACAGCAGTACTTCGGCACATTTATCCCACAACGTTACAGTTAGGCTACCAACTGTCACTCAACAGGGGCATCATGTATCCTATCCTCAACAGGACCAATAGGGGACTGTAATGGCAGCTCAGATCCCAGCGGGGGTGCCGAAGAGTGCGCCTCCTCAGCCAGTAACCTCCCCCAGGCGTCCAGTTACAGGCAGGCCACCAGTATCGCATCTCAGGAGAGCAATATCGGGACTCTACACACTCCTCTGGCCTCCTTCAGTCGTAATGCCTCTCTCTTACAGACTGCCCATTAAGTCAGTTCTCTACTCCATTTGCCCAGATCGGGTCCATGGCAGATTTCCAGCTCTTTGTTAGTTGCCGCCTGGCAGATAAATCTTTGTCTGGTAACAGTGGTTTGCGACAAGAAGTGTGATGCAAAACCTGATGCAGGTGTGGGCTTGGGGAACCCCTAAATTCTTATGCCCAACATAGACACCTCGTGTCAGGCGCGCAAAAGAGGGCGCTAAGATGGTGGGGGAGGCCTATATACCCTCCCCCAGTCCTGGCACCCAGGAAGTGACGCTCCTTAGCGCGCCGCGACCAGGCTGGGGGTACTCCTCCCAGAGTCCCTTCCCCTAAATGGGGGGTGGGGGGGCTGGGGTGCCCAGGTGATACTAGAGGGCCGACCTCTCTAGTGGCCCCCTGCGGGGGGCCTCGGTCAGCCGCATAGTTGCCGCCTGGCAGATAAATCTTTGTCTGGTAACAGTGGTTTGCGACAAGAAGTGTGATGCAAAACCTGATGCAGGTGTGGGCTTGGGGAACCCCTAAATTCTTATGCCCAACATAGACACCTCAATAACACACCCACAGGCGGATGTGTCAGAGACAGTGTTAAACCTTAATCTCAAAAGGCAATGTGCCCTGAGACAAAAAATCAAAAGAGTATAAGACACACATTGTAAAGTGTAAATGCACAAATCTTCCCCCTACCCCTCCAAAAGGGCTTATATAAGAGCTGTTCTTATAGGACATAAATAAAACTGCAAATTCACCATAGTGTGAGCAAGTTATAATTACAGCAAATCAGAGCGCTGTTTTATTAGATGTAATTTTTCCTTACCATTTAAGCACTAATCCAGTACATGAATATTGATTCAGCCTTTCTATGCTAATGTCATCCAGGGATGGCAGGACAAACTAATCACAAAACAGAGAAGGGTTGTGAATGAGTACAGCACAGTACAGTGAGCTAGAGGAAGAGACATTGAATGATCGCATCATTACTGAGCTCATGGTGCAAAGTTTTCTGTAAGATCAACAAGAACAACTTCAATGGAAATAAACAAACATGACTTCCATTGACTGTGTGCTGCAGAAATAATAACCTCTTGATGTGGAGGGTGAGACCTCCATTTTGAACAAGATGGCGCTGAGGCCTAACTGAGGCCTAGTTAGCATGAGCCAGAATAAGGCACTTTAACAAGTCAAAGTGAATTTGTTCCCTAAGACAATAGCATCAAATGAGTGTATACATATAAAATCAAGTGTAGATCTGCATTTTGCAAAATGTTATTAATGCACAATTTTATGAATGTACAAAACTCCCATACAGGGATGAGGGAAAGTGTGAGCTGTGTGTTGAGAGAGTAGGCTGTTGATTTGAATAGGGTTAGCGTAAGGTGATGAGTTTTTGGGAGGAGCTTGTTTTTGCATCATGTAGGGCTGTTGATAATTTGCTGGCTCATTTGTAAAAGTACAGATTTTCATAAGTGTGATTTCTGAATCCAATACAAGTTTTGAAAGGGAACATCTGAATGAAACATGAACAACTGTTTTGGGCTTGAGATTGTTGACCTGTTTTAGTACATGGTTGAACTGTTCAAATGATATTATTTTGGGAAAGTAGTTTTGTATTTGTTCTGAAAATGCGTGAAAAATGCAGGAAGGAAAATGGGTTAGCTTTACAGTCTAGCAGGGAGAGTAGACATAATGTTCTCATCCTGCCTATGCGATCTGCTTTTCAGAGCAAGAGGCCAGCTTTTCTTCTTTGTCTATTAATGGAGTTTGTCACATTTCCCAACATTGTTGACTCTCACCTCATCACTGCTGTTGGTTAGTTATTGTGCTGTTTGACCTCTCATTACTCACCTCTTTGTTGATGGGTTTGGTATAATCGTGCTTTGAGGCACCCTTTGATAATGAGAACCATGCCCACGTTGAGAACATCCCAATCAGTTCGGTTTCTCTTCCATTGAAACCCAATGTCAAGGGTATATTCAGTGACCTCAAGTCCCACTGTTGGTGACTTCTGATGCACCATAGCGGTTGGCTGAGAAGCTTGTACCTTTCCTGACTTTTTTGGATAGCAACAGAGTATCATGTCTGCTAGAGGTTATTTGAGAAGTAGCACAGCTGCCTTGTGACACAACTGATTCTTTTGCCCCTCCGTCGGTAAATCAGCTTGGTTCGATCTATAGAAGAAAGACACCAGAAGGATTCTTACAAAGGCAGTTATAGACAGCTGCTCCAAGGCCTGCAAAGTGTAAGGGGGGGAGTGGGGGGAGAGCAATGGAGTTGTGGACTACTGGAGTGAAACTTTCAATATTGAATTTTCTGTCATCCTTGTTTGCAAAGTCATGCAACATTACTGTGTCATCCGCTGGAGAAATTCAATGTGATATCGTTTGAAAACTGAGGAGAAAAGACTAAAATGTTCAGCATCTGTATGTCTGTTGGCGTCATTTAGCATTCTGAAGGTGGGGTGGAGCAAGAAAGATTGTTTACATATGCGATGATTATTTGTCAACGAACCTCATAATGATCTACACTGCTAGGGCAGTGTTTGATAAGAGTTTTGGACAGCCTTGAACTTTAATCTCCATGGCATTCTTTCATAGAATGATCTTATATTTTACAGCTGAATGAGCCTCTTATATTGACCGTTAATACTTAACATAGACAATGCTACTGACAATGACTGTCACCCTCTATAGCAAAGTTCACATTCAAGGCCAAGAAAATTATTCCCGATTTTTACCTGCAACTACCTTCTATAATCCTAGATAGAAAGGAGCAATGCCAGGATGAAAGTCAATTCAGAACAGATAAAACCGTTACTCTGTTTAGGTTGCAGATTAAGATTAAGACCAGGTTGAGTACGAGTCACCCATATTACCAAGATGAGGCGAATATGAACTGGAGATATGGTCATTCACATTTTGTCTGATATGAACCACAATGCCAAGGCCAACCTTGTTGAAGGTCCCTAGAACCTGAATAACAATCTGCACCACATGATGTACGATTCCTACAGTAGATTCCAGGTTCCAAGACCACCATCACCTATGCATCTGCAACCTGCACCTCTACCATCACAACCACAACATCCTCCACCATCACAGCCCCCACTTGCTGTGGAACAACAACCATTTAAGGCTGTAGCAGATGGTAGTAAGGAAGAGAAAAGAAGTTATAAGAGGGCATGGGTCAGAGCGATGAATAGGCCTATTAGGCAGGAGATCTTACCTCATGCTGATTTGCCTGATGATATTGTCCGTTTACATTCTCTGAGCTTCCTGTGTCCATGACTTATACTTCCATATGATTTTAAATAGCCTTGACGGAAGACCGTGAAAGCAATTCCCATAGTGCATCTCATCTCACAAGTTGGTTTTAAAATAATGCATTTGCTGGTATCTGGTATATAAAAAAAAAGATAATAGAGCTCTAATTGACATATCTACTTGACAAGACTCCCAAAAGCTGACTTGGTGGTAATACAAGCTGCCCAGAATAGGTCCTGTAACACATCTTCACCATGTACTGCTTCCAGAAGAGTCTTCAATCAAGACAGCTAATTTCTTGGCAATCATTGGATGTTAATGATAAGCAAAGGGGATCAGGTATAACACCATACTTTCAGCATACTTGGATACAATTCTAAAGGATGAGGAGGAGACAAGGGGCCACTTTTGAGGAAGCAGGATAAGCATTGGAAGCCATAATGAAACTGTTCAATAGATGTAGCAACAATGGGATTTATATGGCTGGTTGATACTGCAGTCCCCAGACGTTAAGGGTGGCTCAGCTGCACTTTCTTCTGTCTGAAGTTCACTACTATATACTGGAAATGCTTTTTGACGCAGAGGCTTTGTTTGGCTGCAATGTTAATGATACTGTCCAAGCAAGCATGGTGGACATGGCAACATTAACGTGCCCAGTAGTACTGTGGCACAGCAGACCAGCATCTTTTTGATGTGCCTTGGGTAGGGGCATAACCTTTCATGATGCATTTCCCTCCTTGTGCTACTCACATTAACAACAATAAGTGCCATGGTGCCCAGGTGTCAGTTGAGGTAGTCAGTTGCTGCTACCAATTGAAAATGTTGCTTTTTGTGGCCACAAGTCTGCCCCCAAGATATCTACAAAGTGCTTGGCCCAGGTGGCAACTTTCCTGCACCAATAGGATCATTGGCTGTTTCCCTGTCTAGATAACTGGTTAGTCCACAGAGAATTCACAGTACTGTAAGATATTCCTCTATAGCATGTGTTTGTTTGCCAGGTTAGGGGTGCCTCTCAACACAAGCGAATCCTCTCTAGTTCCACACACATACATTCAATCCAAAGGTTAGACATTCCAACCAAAGGTTAGACATTCTATTCCGATAATGCAAATGCTATCATCATATTGGAAAGTACCCAATATAACAGTCAGGCTCTACAAATCTCTACCAGGGATGATGTCTTTGTGAACACCTCTCATCCCATGCTGCTGCTTGTGAATGCAACCCTCCAAGAAGAGTTTCATGCCTAATGGCTCCAAACTGTGGGATCCTTTGACAACCACATCTTTCTAATGTCCAGGATCATGTTGTCACTCCCTTTTTGGACTTCCAGGGGCAGCTTTGAAATAAGCCTTCATTTTCAGCCTCAAGCTGCACATTTTGGGGTGACTATAGATTCCTCAGTGGATGGATGGGTTTCAGATAGCTGGGACAGACAGCAACATGTTTGTTTTACAAGACCAAAGAGGAATGAGGTCTCATGGGCTGTCAGAAGCAACCCAATACTCATGGAACCGAGCGATTCTGTATGGATTATCCGTCACTGCAAAGCATTTACTAGGTGTCAGCGATGTGTATACAGACACCCCCAGCCACATGCCATCAATGAGCCATGGATGGGACTTGACACAGGGTCAGCTCGACTAAGAGTTTTGATATTGGGCATCTTAGCCTGTTAACCACACCTTCCAACGAGAAATGATGATTCTTTGCCAGCAGCCACGGGCACCCAATATTGAGAGTTGGATACCTTTTTGATCACGTTGACTAAGGCTATTGCACATGTTTTTCCCATGCTTCCTCCTCAACCAGAGGGCAGCGAGCGTGATCAAGAAAGAACCTTGCTGCCTCATTCTAATAAGCCCCTTCTTGGCTTCACCAGTACTGGTTAACAGACTTAATCTTTCAGAAGTCCCACGCATTGCACTGGGCTGTTAAGACTATAGATGGAATTCACCAAAGAGGAGCTTTGGTTCTGCAGCGGCAACTTGTCCATCTTGACTAAAAGACAGTGCATCTCATGTAATTTATCTCTCTTGGAATTAGGTAAACAAAGCAAACAGAGGTGCACCACTTATACAATTGTAATTCTAGCTCCAAATATATCCACAATGTTCTGGAAATAGTTGAAATTCTTCTCTTTATTGTTTCATTGTCAATGTGAATCAAAAGAGTCAGCCAACGCGTTTCGTCCATATACATGTGGACTTCTTCAGGGCACAAGGAAAATAGAAGAAATATCTGTTCTCATTTGAGAGGAGGAGTTTTTAAAGTCCTTTTCTCTATGGTCATTGAGAATATAGTGTAAATTCTCAAAGAAGATCCATCCAATAGGCCCAAAGCTTGGAGGGTCAATCGTAAAAATCTGAATTTCCCTGCTTATTAAGATTTGTCTTGTAAACACTATGTATCATTTAGTAACCTGTTTGTCTATTCCTTATCGATAAGTAGAAGAGGGGAAAGGAGCCGCCCCTAATCCAACACTGCGGTTGGTGTGGACCCCTCCTTAAAAGTATCGCTCCCAGTATCTACCTAAAGTGGAAACAGACTGCTATGGAATTGTTCTTGCTGCTGGCGTAGAGAGAGGATTCCTGCTACACTTTGCCCAGGACAGCAAGCCAATTCTAGTGCTGCTATGGCAACCTCAACAGTTTACCACTGGCATCGGACTGCTCTGCACATGGTCAGAACACCTGACTGAGGAGTCGGGAGGAGCATGGGGTTTTGGATGATCCGGAATGCCAGATGGATGACGGTCAGAGGGTTTCTGTCAGTTTCCTTTCTTGTTCATGCTATACAAGGGTAACACAATTTCCCTGAGAGGATGGACATGGTTAGCCTTACAAACCAAGATGGTCATTGTTCCTGTTCATGTTGCCAGAGCTCCCATATCTAAGATGGCGGCTAGCCGTCTTCCTGTGATTTCCCTTCTGCTTAAATTGTATTTCCTGTTCGGTTCTCTCACATTTAAGACTATTTGCTGGACTCTCTATCTACTCTGTCTCAGGGTAGTTTTGATGTCTTAGATTCCTACACCTTTAAAATTTACCCCCCCCCCCCGATCAGAACTACCAAAATTCCAAAGGATTTCTTTTTTTTTTTACCTTTTTGTAGCTTTTTTCTCGTAAAAATTCTCTCAACGAGAAATGTGACACCTTTGACATGCACATTAAGTACTGGGTGGCACCGTGGCTACTGGAAGGAGTCTATAAAGAATAAAAAACGAGGAGACAGAAGTACCAAGGATATCTCGACTCGACTTCCTATCATAAACCGAAATATCAGAGGGGAGTGGATTGCCCTAAAAAACCTTATTGGGCTTGAATTCCCTTAAGATGTTTTAAGAGACCGTCACCCACTGGAGGTCTCCGGTGGCATCCTTCATCATCAGGTCGGCACTCTGCCACGTAATGTGGCTGAGTGGGCTCAATCTCTTCGTGGTGAGAGCACGTTTAAACATGATTGTTAGTGGGAATTGTGAAATGTGTGCTTTGTGGGGGTGGGGTTCTTTCTGACTTGCATCCCTGAGGGCCATTTTAGGCTCCATGCACATAGTTGATGTTAAGAGTGGGGGTGTGAGCATAAGTTCCTCCCTTCCAAAAGATCTGTTCTGGTCAGTAAGGTGATTCCTTATTTTTACACAACACAGTAATCCAGGTTGGTTTGAGTGAGGATAGTTATTTTTTATTTTCATTCACCACTTATATAAATAAGCATATATAATAAATAACTTTATTCGGTTATTACAACCATCAAAGCATCAACCAACAGCCCAAACATTAAAATAACAATACACAGATATATATACAATAGTAGCAGTAAAAATGTCCATGTTTAAAGTGCACAATGCTTCAGAATTAGATACAATAATAGCAGCAATATATGATATCTACTCTCAACGGTGAAAGACCCTGATGTAAAGTGCCGGATGGTTTAAAACTATATATAAAACTAGGCTACTAACAGTACCATAAAATCACACACCAAATAAAACAATACAAGGTAAAACAGTTCGTTAATATAAGTAAACGATAAAATGCAATTCATTACCTTTACACTGGTCAAATTTTAAAATTGCATTGCGCTTGTACCAAACTGCCTCTAAAAATTTACTAACAGCTACAACAATTCTAGGGGAGAGGTCAGTTTTTAAAATCCTTAGTGCTATTTGGTATTGTGCAATCCCCAGTTCGCGACAAATTGGAATAATCCACCTCCTACGAGTGGAGGAATACTCCGGACAGAAAAATAGCAAATGTGATTCATTTTCGTCAGACTGATTACACATTGGGCAGGTCAGTACTGGCTGTGCTTGGTTCCATTTGTGGGTAAATGATCTTATAGGTAGTGTCCCCAAACGAAACCGTATAAAGAGACTTTTAGGGAAAGCAGAAGGTATAGAATCCATGTAATCCTCTAGTAGTGGAGTAGATTTAAAATCAAGAAATTTATTAGTCAAAGATCCTACAGAACTTTTTCTTAATATACATTCATTAATAAAGTTCCAATAGGTAGTTTTGAGAAGGTGTATATAAATTTTCTTTAATTTAGTAGGATCAGCCCAAAATCTGTTTAGGCCTAACTTTCCCAACCACGAGGATACGTGTTTAATCCATGGAAGTGATCTGGCACCTGGTATATTTAGAACTTCACACAGGGAATCCCTATAATCAGCAAGCTCCGGGGTACACCAGAGACGAACCCAATAAGTCAATACTTTCAGGGCCACTAGATCTGTTACTCTTTTTAATCCCAATTCTAAATACAGTGGAATAAGGGGTGTACTATGGGGAAGGCATAACATTTTCCTAACAAAACTATTTTCTGCCAGGGGCTGGACATCAACATGACCCCAGACTTCAGCACGGTAAATCTCCATGACGGGGGATACTACATGAGATACCGTCCTTTTTTGCGTTCTCAAAATAGCATTAGACCTGTGCTCAATAAGGAGTTTACTTTTCGTGATCTGATTTAGCCATTTAAAACTATCCATAAATCGTACTCCTAAGTAGTCAAAGTTATCAACCCTCTCGAGGACGTCTTTGCCAACTCGAATAGTCGTTTTACCTTTCTTGGTCCCCTTGCCTAAAATCATGAATTTTGTTTTGTTAACATTTAGCTCGAGTCCCCTCTCATTGCAAAAGCCTAGAAATTTATTAACCAGGGTCTGAAGACCCTTGGGAGACTTTGAAATGAGTAGGGAGTCGTCCGCGAAAAGTAGTATTGGTACCTTCCTGTTATTTAGCATTGGAGAGTCATTTGCACAATTTTCCAAAACCTTGACCATATCGTTTAAATAAAGAGAAAACAAAGTGGGGGCGAGCACACCGCCTTGCCTGACACCCCGTTCAATTGGAATACGATTAGTCAGTTCTCCACTTGGTCCCCAACGTACTTGGGCATAATTATTCTCATGTAATTTACTCAATAGATGTACAAGATTACTAGGAACACCTATATTAAAAAGAACCTGCCACAAGTTGGAATGGGGGATAAGATCAAAAGCAGCTCTAAGGTCAATAAATCTACGTACAACATACCCTTACGTAAAAGCACAGTTTTCCAATACAATAGTATAAATCTAAAAAACTGATCTATGGTGCTAATTTTAGTTCTAAAGCCTGCTTGAAAATGAGTATTTGTTTTTCTTCCATCCATTCTGTTAGTTTGTTCAGAATTTGGCGACTAAAAACTTTTTGAGCAGAACTAACCGCACCGATTTAGCCTGGGACCTCACGAGAGACTTCTCTTGGACTATTTCAAAATTGGATGTTTGCAATATGTTACCTTGAGAAAATAGGAAATGTACTGAATTATCGTTTGACCTTAAGACGCCTGAATAGAATGATTAGCCTTGAGAAAGCTCTGGTTCAACTTGCCATATAGGGCGAAACACGTGTCGGCTGTTCTCTTTCTCAAAAAATTCATTAAAAGATGAGTTAAATAAGAGTGAAATGGATTGAATCAAGTGGTGAATGAAAATAAAAAATAACTATCCTCACTCAAACCAACCTGGATTACTGTGTTGTGTAAAAATAAGGAATCACCCTACTGACCAGAACAGATCTTTTGGAAGGGAGGAACTTATGCTCACACCCCCACTCTTACCTGTTAATATGAGGCTGGAAAGGTCCAGAGCCTTGAGCAAAGTTCCTTTAGCATCTTAGGGACTTGTATCCAGAACCAGGATCTCTGGACCGTTCGTTTTTCCTCTTAATCACATAGTTGATGTTAGCAGGCTAGCTGTTTTTGGACTGATCATGTGCAGGGACAACAGAGCAGCCTGTTTGACAATGTCTGGCATTCCAAAGGCAATCCTGACTGAGGCTGACCAGTTCCTGAGATCAACAATGCTACCTACTTTCATAGTGGTAGTAACAGCCATAGCAGCAAATACGATTTTCAGGCTTGTTATGGGTACTCCAGGAGTAAGCTTATAAATCTCTGCCCTAATGATGCCTGCCGCTTCAGGCTCGCTCCCTCAAGAACATTATGAATATAGCTGTCCCCTTACACCCATGCCATCCCCTCCTTTTTAGGTTTCGCCTGCACATCGGTTGCGCTGTGCTTTGTGAAATCTCTTGCATTTAATATATCTTAAAAGGGGGCTCTGTTCCAATTATGTCGTGTAGTTCCTATAAACCTATATAGTATCTTTGCGTTTAGACTACATAGACTGTGGGATTGGTGTTCAGGCTGATTCCAGACACCCCCACCGAGTATGTTCATCTGTATACCAGCTAGCTCACAGTGCCACTAGAAACCCCTCTTACCAAGGAGAGAATAGTTCTTGGCAACTATCAAACATGACAACTCTGTCCCATCAGGGATCGTGGAAACAGTGCAATACTTTTCGCTCGATCGCTCATGCTCAATTCGTCTCAGAGAGATACACAGAATAAATGGTGGGGACGTTTTCAATAAGCTTTTATTGAACCAGCGTCATTCTAGTGTAAAATAGGTGTGCTGAAACAACCATTAGACAGAAACAGATCTAAATGATTATAAGCACCAACAGAGTAAAAGGATGGTAGATTTCTACCATATTGCTAAAACGATGAATACAGGCAGGTATAAAAATACATGACAATAAAATGCGTACTCCTACGATGCAACCCTAACTAGATGTACCTAAGTGTACCTAGCATGTATGTAGGTGTAGAGCTAAGAATCCCTCTAGGATAAAGTCAACCCCATTGCCTGAAGTGAGAGACTGTGGGACACTGTCTTGGTCTCGAGATGGACACCCCGTGAAGGATGTCAGACCACTGCGAGCTGGAGTGTCTGCGTGCAGGAACATCAGCGTCTTGCGTCAGTGTGTCAGCAGGGAAGTCCTTTTTCTCCTCTCCCTGCCTCAGCAAAGATATGGTGTTTATATACCCAAAGTGGTACCCTCAGGGGATCTACCTTGCTGTGTCATGTCAGATTTAGGATGACGGAAGGAATGACCCTTATACATAGTTATTATGCAGGAGATGGTAGTCCTGCTGAGTTTCCAAGAATCCTCATGCATAATGGATGAGGCTAGTTTTCAGGAAAAACCCCACGTCCTGTTAGCAGTACCATAACTAGGTAAAAGGTCAGTCCCTAGAACCGTTATGTAGTGCAATGGCAGGGGAAATATAGGTGATAGGTTAGGTTGCTACCTGAGCCTATATTGGAGTACCTATATGGAACATAACACCCACTCCTCATCTGATTGGACGACATACTAAAAGTTTTAATGTACTTCTAGGCATTTGTACGCAAAAAACAAATTAGTCCAAAACAATAGTGCGTTAAATATTTTTTTAAATGCTAAAATCGTATTTAAAGTGATAGAAGTCTTACTAAAATATGTTCGTATATATAGTTCAAACAACTGAGTGTCTGAAAGCCATGCAGTTCAGCAAGAAAAAGAGTCTGTTTAAAAATTCCAATTTTGGTTGTTTTGAAAAAGGGCGAATTTTTCCCCAGCACACGATGAGCCAAATGTTTGTGTCCTGGCTGGGAGACGCAACATCACTGTTGCTTGCCATCGCAGACGACGATCCCTGCAACACCTCACAGATCAGGTCAATCGAGCCCAGATGATCTTCTGTTCTATCCACAGCCGATGCTGGGGAAGCCTGTGTGACATCCAAGGCCTGAGTACTTGTTGAGGAGCCGGTGTCCGTTCCAACAGGAGCCGAAGCATCCTGTGGTGGCTCGAAGAATGCAGACATCAACATGGGAATACGCTGACGACACAGTAGTACATGGCCGTGATCGGGTCCAGTAAAGCATCCACGGCCTGTGGCGCAACCGATGGAAGTGTTAGACAGAGATTCAACACGTATTCTTGTCCGCAGAACAGGCATCGGAGGACAGGCAGAACACAGTCGATCCAGACTGGTCTAAATGACAGGAACCAAGACTTGCTCAGTTCGCGAAGGCGATGTTTGCCCCGATGGAGTACCATGCGATCACGGTATCGGCGCTCCAAGAGCGTTTTTTCCATCTCCTTGGTGAATGGGACGTCCATTGCGTAGCAGAAAAATTACAATCTGGATTCCTGCTATTAGGAACAGGATCAGCGGAAGTCCTCCAAAAATGCTTCAGAATACGGAGTGTATGAAGTTTGGTATCACTCGGAAGATGGTCTGAAAGGTGTTTAACAGTCCAGAACCTATGGTCTTAAATAGGTGTACTATACCCGTCGTATCGGACATGTTAAAGAGATGTTGTACCATTTCTGTGAAATGGAAAGGGCAGTTTGTTCGTACTAGTATCTCAGCGGAGGACCTTGCGACCTGGAGATCAAAAGTCTCTCGGGCGGAAGTTAAGGACACGGTTTTCTGTAAAAGTATGGCTTTCATTCGGCTCAGAGTAGCAAACCATATAAAGGAAACATTCAACAAAGGCCATAACGGTGCCTCCCTGACTGTGTGGGTCAGTGGAATCAATACTTGCCTACAAAAAGTAACCCTGGAGTCTACAGTGACAAGAAATGCGATGCCCGGAAGCATCCCACAATAACCTTGATCATTCAGCATCAAGTAACTCCCATTTAACCCCTTTACCGCGGCGAACATTCCACCGCAGTGCGGCGGTTTAAAGGAGTGGGCGGGGCCGCGTCGGCCAACGGACGTGCGCAGCACTACCGAGGTAGTGCTCGCGACGGCCGTTGGCCGACGAACGCAGCGAAGGGGTTAAAAGCAACTTGAACACCGGATTAATCACGGCAGCTGGGGACCCTTTCAAATGACAGGATAAGTTTGCAACTGAACCTTTACAGGCCCATTGAAGCATGATATCCTGGCATATGAGAGATCCACTTAAAGAGTCCTCGCAGTTTGTACCGCTTAGAAACACTTCCATGTCCCCACTCCTGCATCGAAATCTGTATTGCAATTCCCAAGATTACTTGATGAATTCCCTACCCATCGCTTCATATCTGCCTGCCTGTTGTTGTTCTAGGCAATACTGAAACTGGAAAGTTGTGACCGGTAATGTTATATGGCCATGGAAAATTAAACAAACGATGATGGCCAGGGGAACTTGCTACCGCACAATCTTGTGTAGTTCAGAATATTTTGAAGAGCACAAGGACTAGTCTGCAATTGCCCACCTCAAATTACGGTTTGCCACCATACAACCACAAATAATTAAAACTGAAACATAGGCTGTGAGACGCAACATAAACAAACTTTCAAGTGTTAAGAGCACAAATGCTGGACATAAGCACATGAAACGAGAGGAGATCTTTGAGTTTTCGATCCTTTATTGCTGATATTTATAACGATAAGCCAATACAGCCAACGCGTTTCACCCGTAGGCTTTGAGAGGCAACATAAACAAACTTTCAAGTGTTAACCCCTTCGCTGCTAGGCCTTTTCCCCTCCTGTGCTAAGCCTTTTTTTGGCTATTTGGGGTAGTTCGCGCTTAGGCCCCTGTAACTTTTTGACCACATAAGGTATCCATGCCAAATTTGCGTCCTTTTTTTCTAAAAGTACCCAGGGTTTGTGAACCTATACATTTTTTAAAACTAGACACCCAGGGGAATCCAGGATGGGGTGACTTGATTGGCTCTCACCAGGTTCTGGTACCCAGAATCCCTTGCAAACCTAAAAAATTGTGAAAATAAACACATTTTCCACACTTTTCTGTGGTGGAAAGTTCTGGAATCTGCGTAGATCCACAAAATTCCACCCACCCCGCGTTCCCCAAAGTCTTCCGAGAAAAATGGTACCTCACTTGTGTGGGTAGGCCTAGTGCCCGCGACAGGAAACAGCGCAAAACGCAACGTGGACACACCACATTTTCACAGTGAAAAATGACCCTTTTTAGGTCGAGCCTCGAGTAGCGCGCAAGCGCTGCTTAGAGGCGAAGACTTATTGTAAGCGAGTTTGAAAAGCAGTCCAAGAAACGCTCGTGCGTCGTGGCTGGCCTTTTTGGGATGGGTACGCGCGGCAAACATGTGTTTCCAATTATCGTGCCCAGACGCGGGCGCGATAAGTGGAAACACATGTCTGCCGCGCGTACTCATCCAAAGGCCAGCCACGACGCACGAGCGTTTGTGGGACTGCTTTGCAGGCTGCCGCGCCGCTCGCCCCCGCTCCCTGTCCCCCGATGCGCCCCGTAGTTTCCGGCTTCGCTCCCCTTCTGCGGTTCACCGCTCGTTGATGTTAGTCGCTATTGTGGATGCAATAAAAGTGCAAGTCGATATTTGTTCCAGCTCTGTCTCGGAAGACTTGGGCTGCAGACGTGGACAGTTCAGCAGAAAACATTATGGATCGGTGGAGCTGGTGAGTATGTTTTCAATATCCCATTGTATTATAGTGATGTGAATGTAAACACACAGCAGCAGCAGCCCGGCCGGCACCATTCTCCCTGCGCCTTGCTGGTGTGCACGAGCCGCTCCAGGGCTCCGGGGTGCGGCGAGTGTGCATGGCATCCAAAAGAGCAGATTTAAATGTCATTAGCACGAAGGACAATGTACACACTCTCTTGTGAAGCGAATACTGACGTGTTTTCTTAGCTGCAAAGCTTCAGACACAGGCAACAGATTTAGTCTGCCTGCCGGCTTCCAAGGGTGTCCTGTCATGTAAGCAGAAGAGGCGATAAAATCACATGTATTTTATTAAAATTCAAGCGCATGTTTAAGTTGTAGAATTGCGCACTGTTTTTGTAGCTCACGCACTGTGCTAAGCTGATGCTGTGCAGAATAGAAACTGACTAGAAAAAAAATGCTCTGCAGTTAAGGAATGGATCGAATTGCAATGTTGACATTTCCTTGCTGACAGTGTTTCCTCAGTTACCGTTCTGTATTGCGAGCAGGGTGTCTCCCAGTGTGGGCTGTGTGCATGAGGTAAATATGTGTGCGACTACCCACACACAGTGTGTGAGCCCTGGGCGCGGCGGAGTACCGCAACACCGCGGGCGCCGCTGACCGGAGCCCCCGCCATTGTACTGTTTAACAACTGAGCAATACCCGCCAAAGAGATGTTTGCGCTCCGCTTGCCGGGGTGAGGATGTGCGGGGGTGGAATCACAGCGCAGATGTTTGAGCGGGCGTGAGCTTAGAATAGCGCAATTATAATTTTTAGCTGTTTGAAAACTGTGCTTCTATGAAAAACCTGTTTTATTGCTTGTTTACTCAGTACCTCTGTGTCGATACGTCGCGTTACTGTCTACATATACTTCATAAAGTAACGCAACATCCTGAAAACGTTACTGTCCTGCACTCTTCATCTTGTATATTAACATTATTGCACTCCAGTTTGCTTCTAGCAAGAGAGGTGGACAGTGCAGCAAGGATAAGGCGTAGCATGTGAGCGTTTATGGTCCCCACATTGAAATCTTTAGGTCACACTAAACGTATGCGTCCATACACACGAGCAGTGTTTATAAAATAAGGCAGGGCTAACAGAGAAGAGTGAAGAGCGTCTCACACATGTAGTCAAGCCACAGGAAAGGATACAGTGCCCACAGTTATCAGTTAAAACAGATGTACAACAGAGGTCGCAGAAGGCCGCATCTAAGGCAAATATTCCAGGTAGCCATGATTATGTTAATGAGTTCTGTTTAGATTTATAGGCTCAGATTGCAAATGTGTGGAGCATAATTCCTGTGTGGAATTCACTCCGCACAATTATAATTGGGACAGTGTTCCCACATGCAGAGTTACCACTAGACATTCGGGCTGACACAATCACTTTGGGATACTAAAGTCCCTCCATGCAACACGCATAGCCAATAGGTCTCGCCTTTGGGACCTTATAAGTGTTTAGTTATCCAGCACAATATCCTTGGTGCAACAACATTAACTGTTGCATGGCTAAACACTTATAAGGTCCCAAAGGCGAGACCTATTGGCTATGCCAATGCTTGTTTTGCAAAGTGCCTAGCTGTAGTTTTTGAACCCTAGCTCTGCCAGCACCTAGGGAAACCTACCAAACCCACACATTTCTGAATAGTAGACACCCGGGGGATTCCAGTGAGGTATGTCTTGCGTGGATCCCCCAACGTTTTCTTACCCAGAATCCCCTGCAAACCTGACATTTTGCTGAAAAACCACTTTTTTCACACATTTGTGTGTGGGAAAGTTGTGGCATCACCGGGCTGACACAAATATCCTACCACCCAGCGCTCCCCCAGGTCTCCCGATAAAAATGGTGCCTCACTCGGGTGGGAGGCCCAAGTACCCGCGACAGGCAAGGGCCCAAAACATTTTGTGATAGGCAATTTTGATGTCGCCTCAATACGTTTTGGGCCCTTGCCTGTAGCGTGTTCTTGGGCCTCCCACCCGAGTGAGGCACCATTTTTATCGGGAGACCTGGGCGAACGCTGGGTGGTAGGAAATTTGTGTCAGCCAGGTGATGCCACAACTTTCCCACACACAAATGTGTGAAAAAAGTGATTTTTTTTCAGCACAATTTCAGGTTTGCAGGGGATTCTGGGTAAGAAAACGTTGGGGGATCCACGCAAGCCATACCTCCCTGGAATCCCCGGGTGTCTACTTTTCAGAAATGTGTGGGTTTGTAGGTTTCCTAGGTGGCCGCCGAGCCCCGGGCCAGAAAGTCATGGGACCCCCTTGCAAAACCAGGTCGTTTTGTGATAAGCAATTTTGATGTCGCCTCAATACGTTTTGGGCCCTTGCATGTCGCGGGTACTTGGGCCTCCCACCCGAGTGAGGCACCATTTTTATCGGGAGACCTGGGGGAACGCTGGGTGGTAGGAAATTTGTGTCAGCCCGGTGATGCCACAACTTTCCCACACACAAATGTGTGAAAAAAGTGGGGGGGCACTAGAGGGCGCACAGCAAGATGGCCGCTCGGTAGAGCAGGTCCGCCGGCCAAGTCCATTATCCTTCAAATATCCTGAACATCCGACCCTTGTACACAGCTTATTCGGCGATATATACCTTTGGGAAGGTGTGCGGCACAACTGAGGCTGAAGCTGCAGACGTCAGAGCAGAATTGACAGCAGATCGTCGGCTGAAGAGGTCCCGGGCCTGCGTCGGCAGCGTGGTGAGCCGCTACCGGCCTCTACGGTAAGGACTGGTGCGGGCCGCGGTGGGCGCTTGAACTATGCTGCGGTCGTCGAGAGGAGCGCGGCGCTACTAAACCTTGCCCGGGGGAACTGCAGGGGGCGGGCTGAGGGCCGGTAAGCTCCCGTCACGGTAGAAAACGTAGGTGAGGGAGTAGGCCGCCCCTGTCTGGCGTTCCTTGCGGCTTGCCGGGGCGGGAGTGTGGGGAGCCGAAATGCCTTCCGCCGCCTGCGGCGCTAGTCCGGAACCAACGGGGCTGCCCGGATCCGTCTCTGAGGGGTAGACGGGCGGCTCGCCGGTGCAAGCGAGGCGGCCCCACTTTGTTGCTGCGGGGAGGCTGGGTGTACGAGAAGCCTCCCGCCGTTTACCTGCGCCTGTTGCTGGCTTGTGTGGACGGCAGCGCCATACGCTGGCGGGTGACCACTGACTGCAGTATACTGGTGCGGACAGCCAGCGGTGCGCTGCACATCGGAGGGCCTGGGTACAATCCTGCTTTGTTGCGGTGACGGCGTCCTGCGGGGGAGCTGTGCCACTGTGGATGCGTGGAGGGGCTCTCCTCCCTCTGCGATATTGCAACTGAGGCCTAGTATGGACGTGAGACCCGGGCCCTTGCCTCGTTGGTGACTCTAAGTTTTGCTGCTCTTGCCCTAGTGGTCTGACGGATCTTTGTTGCTGCATTGTCCCTACATTAAGTGGCTGGGACACTCGTCTGGCTAGGTGCTGGCCTGTATTGTCCCTGCTGACCCGGTTTCCGCACTAGTGCTCCTTGTGGTCTGGCTGGCATATCTACACTGCGGTGCTGCTATTGGAGTGTTGGAGACACGCTGGTGGGTGCGGAGCGCTGCGATCGGAGCGACATCTCCACCATCTTGACACCTTGTTCGCCTCCTGTGCCATATCGATCGACGGCAAAAGACAAAACAAGACTTGTCTCCTTCTTTACTCCTCCGCCCGGGCCTTGCTCCGGCCGAGGTTGGCTGCGTCGGCGACATGGGTAAATCGGAACGTGGTCAGCCAAGGCTCACGTTTGAGCCACGAAAGTAGAGTCGGGGTCCTCAGCATACAGCCTCTGACTCTTGAGGCGGACACTCCAGCCACTCAACTCACTAACATTGATCGGACTCTCCTTGCGGTACAGGCAAGTCTTCAGACCATAGATGGTAAGATTGACCATGTGAATTTACGTATGGACCATATGTCCGCGAAGTTGGATAAGCATGCGCAACGGCTATGTGAGGCAGAGACCCGCATATCAGACGCGGAGGACGGTCTACAGCAGGTTAATGGGAGAACGGCTTCTTTGGAGAAAGTACTGGCAGTCATACAGGCCCGTAATGAAGATTTGGAAGCAAGATCGCGCCGAAACAATGTGCGCATTACGGGCCTACCAGAATCCACAAATACAGGAAGAATGGAAACATATGTGGAGAATCTTCTTAGAGAGCTCTTCGGAGCAGAACAACTTTCGCCAGTCCTGATAGTAGAACGGGCACACCGTTCGCTGGCTGCTCGCCCGCCCCCGGGGGCACCTCCGCGCCCTGTCATTGCCCGCCTACTGAATTATAGAGACCGGGACACTGTACTTCGTTTGGCAAGGGAAAAAGGTTCCATCAAGGGAACATCAAGGGAACAATCTGGCCTTCTATCCTGATTTCACGATGGCGGTCCAAGAGGCGCGGAGGGAGTATCAACAAGTAAAAAAAGTCCTTATTGCGGCGAAAATACCGTACGCCATGCTGTACCCCGCAAGACTGCGCATAGAGGACAAAGGGAAGTACAAGATTTTCACATGCCCGAAGGCTGCGATGACTTTTGCAAAAAACATTACACGATGCAGCGGCTCTACATCTGCGGATGCGGGTCCAGTTGCCGAGGGAAGCAGTGAATTAACAGACGAACGCTAGGGTTTACAATATGCACGAGATGTTTTAAAGTTTGATGGCTGAGTTAATACTGAAATGCAAGATTGTCTTTTGATCGCAGTGTCAAAATGATCTCCCATAACAATGTGTCAATAATTGAAATGCACCGTTCAAAAGTTCTCATTGATATGTTGATGGTAATGATTGCCGTGCGCGTAGAGCGCTGATGTTCATGTTTCTATTGTGTACTTCTTCTAAAAATGCGGTAACACTTAGTGTGCGGATGTCATAATGCCGACTTGGCCACCTCCTGGTTTCGTTGGGAGGGTTACTGTGCTCAACGCCCCCCTTATGGGTGATCCCCGCAACTGGTTTCTCCCAGGGTATCACACTTGGGAAGTATGTTAGGAGGTTCGGGAAGGCTTTGGCAGGTTGGGGTTGCTAAAGTGGGTGGAGGGTACAGGGGGGTGGGAGGGAAAGGTAGAGAGTGTTCCTGTGACTAACGTTGTTTTTAATTTAGCTAACAATGGCAGATATGTCCATTCCAACAAATATAACAGTACGGGTTTCCTTGTGTGGATAAAAAATTCGATGACATGGGCTGTGCGTCTCTCAAATATGTCTTGCTGCAACTATACACAGTAATGTAATGACTGTCTCCTGTCTGACATGGAATGTACGGGGGCTAAATTCACCAAAGAGGATTCGTCAGGTCCTGGCGCACTTGGATCGCCATGGTATTGGTATTGCCCTTATACAGGAAACACATCTCACGAAAACAACAGATAAGTTGGTGGGGAGTCGTTGGGTTGGATGTCGTCTTGCCTCCTCGTACTCTTCCTATAGCCGTGGTGTCCTCATCCTTATCAAAAAGGGTCTTCCATTCACTGTAGTCCATACTAGTGCTGACACAGAGGGGCGCTATGCTATATTACACGGGAAGCTGTTAGGCACACTTGTCACTATTGTCAACGCCTATGGACCTAACTATGATGACCCTATATTGTACGAGCGCATTTTGGCTGATATCCGCGCACTTCCAGACGCTATCATTCTCTGGGGCGGTGACCTCAATACACACTTGGATCCCACTAAAGATAAATCTAGTGGCAGGGAGGGACACTCCCCTGGGGCAGCGCGTGCGATTAAAGATGGTATGGAAGATTTGGGACTACTAGATATCTGGCGACATAGAAACCCTGACGCGCGGGAAGGCACGCACATATCCACCGCACATGGCAGTTGGTCCCGCCTTGATTACTGGTTGATGAGTGGGGAGGCAACGGACTGGGTGACTGACGTAGCTGGACTCCCGCATACGCTGTCGGATCATTGCCCTGTTCGCCTCGCCCTTTCTATCCCGCGAACCGTCCCTAGGGCCTTCACATGGCGATTTAGGTCTGAAGCGCTGCTGGATCCGACTTACATGGAAACGATTCGGGAAGCCATAACGCAGTACTTCGAGCATAATAAGGGGTCAGTGGATAGCGCGGGGTGCTGTGGGAGGGATTCAAAGCCACTATTCGGGGCACATGTATCGGCACAGCTTCTGGTATTCTGAAGGACTTAAGAGGACAACTGACTAAACTTGAGATTGCGCTAAAAAAGCTAGAACGGGAGTATGAGAAAGTGCCTTGCGGGTCGACCTTGGCTGCCCTTAAAGAGGCCACCATTAAACATGCGAATTTGGCTGAGGAGGAGATGAGATACATATCCAAACGGTACAGGGCGAGAGCATATGGAGAGGGTGGCAGACCAGGACACCACCTAGCCAACAAGATTAAATACCGAATGGACAGGGAGACGATCACTAAAGTTACAGATGAGGCCGGCCAAGACTATCACAGCACGCCCGACATAGCCAATCAATTTCGACAATTTTATGAGAAATTATACACATCCCAGGGGGAGACCGATGTAGCGGATCTCGATAAATACCTTTCACAGATAGCCATTGCATGGCTATCGGATGGTCAGTGGGACTTCTTAAATCAACCGATCACGGTGGAAGATATCCACATGGCGATAAAAACATTACCGAATAAAAAAGCGCCGGGTCCCGATGGCTTCACGTGTGAGTTTTATAAAACTTATATTGAAGAACTCTCCCCTTATTTATTAGAAATGTACGCTGAAGCGTATGATGTTGGCAAACTGCCACCATCACTTCGAGAGGCACTGATTATAACACTACTTAAAAAGGATAAACCCTCTTACAGTTGCGAATCTTACAGGCCTCTGTCACTCATAAATACAGATGTGAAAATATTGGCGAAGATCCTAGCTACTCGTCTCCAGCCGCTCATGCAATCATTGGTTCTGCCTGATCAGTCAGGCTTCATTCCAGAGCGCTCGACTTCCCATAATCTGTGGACGCTGTTTGCCACACTCCACACTCTCAATCCTGAATTGCCGGCGGCGGCGATCATGCTTGACGCCGCCAAGGCATTTGACTCTATAGAATGGGGCTATCTTTTCTATGTTTTACAGAGAATGGGCTTTTTGCCCCTCTTTATTAACTGGGTGCGACTGTTATATACTGGACCAACGGCGCGAGTGCGGGTGGAGGGATATACGTCGGACTCAATACAAATAACCAGGGGCACTCGTCAGGGGTGCCCTCTCTCACCACTGTTATTTGCTCTAACGTTGGAGCCTCTAGCCTGTATAATAAGACAATCTCATAAATGTGCGGCGCTTAACTTTTTCCATAGACCAGTCATTATATCTCTCTACGCAGATGATATGCTGCTTTTCATACGCGAGCCTCGCACTTATCTAGCACCTGTTCTTCGTGAATATATCCGCTTTCCCCGGTTTCCGAGCCTAAACATTAATTGGTCCAAGTCGGTGGTGATGTCACTGACAGAGAGCACACTTCCGCATGACCTCGACTTCCCCCTGGTGTGGGCCACAGAGCCGGTAAAATATCTGGGGGTGTGGATTCATCGCAATCAAGGTTGTTATTCGCGAGAATTACGGGTCCGCTACAGCACTGCTAGAACAACAAGTGGACAGATGGATAAAACTCCCGCTCTCGCTTGCAGACCGCATTGCTTTGGTCAAAATGGTGATACTACCCAAATTTTTATATTTTTTTAGTAATATACCGCTTCAACTGACGCAACGATTTTTTAAACAAGTACGCACTCTGTTGCTCCGTCTATTCTGGGGTGGCCGACAGGCGCGTGTGAGCTGGAGGACTCTCACATTGGATTACAAACATGGGGGTTTCAACTTCCCAGATTTTTATCTTTATTATCTATGTGCACAGGCCCAATATGCGCACTTCTGGTTCTCCCCGCATGCATTCGTCCCACATATAGCGGTGGAACACTGGGATGCCCATCCTATCCCATTGCGCTCTTTACTGACACATGGTCGTAGACCTTCCACTCGTTTCACATTCAACACCATTACCTCCACGGTTGCTGCTTGGCAGGAGCTGGGACGTGAGGCAGGGAAGCTCCCATTATACTCCCCGCTTCTGCCGGTGGCTCATCACTCGAGTGTATCTGTAACACATGAGCAGGGAGCACTGCGTGCACTAGAGCAGGTGGGCATATCCAAGATGCAGGACTTATTTCCAGATGGCACTTTTTTGACCGCCACGGATATGGACTACATTCAGAATAAGACACCCCTTTTTAATTTTTACATGTATAGATTAAAAAAGGCGTTGCAGCTTCATTACCCCACTTTCCCCACGGAACCGCCTGAGACATTGGCATGGCACACACTTCTCATTGCCCCCTCTAGACACAAGCTGGTCACTAAGTTATATCGCGCTGCTAGGGAAGACAGGCCTCTCCATAATGACAAGAGCCTTGACACCTGGAATGAGTATCTCGACCCACCTCTCACTCGAAAGGAGTGGGAGATCTGCTGCCAACTTACTAGTGCTCTTACTTCTAATGGAAATCTCCGAATTATACATTTTAAATATTTACACCAGGTCTACCACACTCCATACAAGCTTTTTAAATATGGGCTCCGGGATACAGACCCTTGTAAACGATGAGGGGCTATGGGAGCAGACTTCTGGCACCTAGCCTGGTCTTGTAAGCGTGTGGCGGAATATTGGGTAGCTGTGGTGAATACGTTATCCAGGATTATTGGGATCACGCTGCAGTGCACTCCGCAAACATGTTTGCTGGGGTTGGTTCCTTCTATAAAAGGTGCCGTGGGTAAGCTAACGAGAGTGGCGCTGCTTGTTGCTAAGAGAAGGGTAGCGATGGTGTGGGAAAGTACACTGAGCCCTTCAGTGGACTTGTGGCTGAAGGACCTATCACTCTGTAGAGAAAACTTAGTCCTCTATGCGGAGGAGCTACCGCCAACCTCAAGGCCAAATAACATTTGGGAGCCTTTAGTAACATATCTACGTACTACAACTCAGCAAGATTCAAATGCTGCTGAATCCACATGAACATGTATGCCATATACTGCCTAGACTGATATCAGTTTTCATGATTTGTTTCACAGGTATATTTCAAGCCTAGTCACGGGTTTTCTGTGTACTGTCTTTTTTTTTTTTTCTTCTTGTGATTTTGGCTCTGTTAATATAATTAGACTGTCTAATAATTGGTTTATTGGTTTCTAATATGTAATAGGCTGATGTTTTACTTTTATATTTTGTCTCTTTTGATGTATAGTGATTGTTATATGTATAAGAAGTTCTGAAAATCAATAAAAAAAATTTTTTTTAAATGTGTGAAAAAAGTGATTTTTTCAGCAAAATTTCAGGTTTGCAGGGGATTCTGGGTAAGAAAACGTTGGGGGATCCACGCAAGCCATACCTCCCTGGAATCCCCCGGGAGTCTAGTTTTCAGAAATGTGTGGGTTTGGTAGGTTTCCCTAGGTGGCCGCCGAGCCCCGGGCCAAAAAGTCATGGGACCCCCCTTGCAAAACCAGGTCGTTTTGTGATAGGCAATTTTGATTTCGCCTCAATATGTTTTGGGCCCTTGCCTGTCGCGGGTACTTGGGCCTCCCACCCGAGTGAGGCACCATTTTTATCGGGAGACCTGGGGGAGCGCTGGGTGGTAGGAAATTTGTGTCAGCCCGGTGATGCCACAACTTTACCACACACAAATGTGTGAAAAAAGTAGTTTTTCAGCAAAATCTCAGGTTTGCAGGGGATTCTGGGTAAGAAAACGTTGGGGGATCCACGCAAGACATACCTCCCTGGAATCCCCCGGGTGTCTAGTTTTCAGAAATGTGTGGGTTTGGTAGGTTTCCCTAGATGGCCGCCGACACCGGGGCCAAAAACCCAGGTAACCCCCCGTGCAAAACCAGGTTGGTTTGTGATAGGTAATTTTGATGTCGCCTCACTAGGTTTTGGGCCCTTGCCTGTCGCGGGTACTTGACCCACCCACACAAGTGAAGTACCATTTTTCTCGGAAGACTTTGGGGAATGCGGGGTGAGTGGAATTTTGTGGATCCACACAGATTCCAGAACTTTCCACCACAGAAATGTGAGGAACATGTGTTTTTTTATACACATTTTGAGGTTTGCAAGGGATTCTGGGTAACAGAACCTGGTGAGAGCCAGTCAAGTCACCCCATCCTGGATTCCCCTGGGTGTCTAGTTTTCAAAAATGTAGAGGTTTGCTAGGTTTCCCTATGTGCCGGCTGCGCTAGGGCCCAAAATCCACAGGTAGGCATATTGCTAAAAACAAATCCGTGCCTAGTCGGCTTTCTGCCGCCCTGGGGGGGATATCGGGGGGTGGGGTTGCCCCGATATGCCCCCAAGGGGGGCAGAAACACTGTGGCTATTTTTTTGGGGGGTAGGGGCATTGGTATGCCCATTCTGGGCAGCCCCCACCCCCACACATAAAAAAGCCAGCGTAATCGTTGGCGTCTAGTGGGCTTTTTGCCCCCCCAGGGGGGCAGATTGGGGGCTACTGCCCCATCTTCCCCCCAGGGGGGGCAGAAAGGCTGTAATTGTTGCGGGTGGGAGGTGGGGGCATTGACATGCCCGTTTTGGGCAGCCCCCACCCTAATTAAAATTTGCCCAAAAAAATCCCTGGCGTCTAGTGGGCTTTTTGCCCCCCCGGGGGGGGTTGATTGGGGGCTACTGCCCCATCTGCCCCCCAGGGGGGGCAGGAAGGCTGTCATTTTTGCGGGGAGGGGGTGGGGGCATGGGCATGCCCGTTTTGGGCAGCCCCCACCCTAATTCAAATTTGCCCAAAAAAAATCCCTGGCGTCTAGTGGGCTTTTTGCCCCCCCCCCCCGGCGGGGCAGATTGGGGGCTAATACCCCCATCTGCCCCCCAGGGGGGGCAGAAAGTCCTCTAGACGCCAGGGAGTTTTTTGGGCAAATTTTAATTAGGGTGGGGGCTGCCCAAAACGGGCATGCCAATGCCCCCACCCTAATTAAGATTTGCCCAAAAAAATCCCTGGCGTCTAGTGGGCTTTTTGCCCCCCCGGGGGGGCAGATTGGGGACTACTGCCCCATCTGCCCCCCAGGGGGGGCAGGACGGCTGTTATTTTTGCGGGGGAGGGGGTGGGGGCATGGGCATGCCCGTTTTGGGAGCCCCCACCCTAAGGGGGGCAAAAAGCCCACTAGAAGCCACGGATTTTTTTGGGGCAAATTTGAATTAGGGTGGGGGCTCCCAAAACGGATGCCAATGCCCCCACCCTAATTAAAATTTGCCCCAAAAAATCCCTGCCGTCTAGTGGGCTTTTTGCCCCCCCGGGGGGGGCATATTGGGGGCTACTGCCCCATCTGCCCCCCAGGGGGGGCAGGAAGGCTGTTATTTTTGCGGGGGTGGGGGCATGGGCATGCCCGTTTTGGGAGCCCCCACCCTAATTAAAATTTGCCCCAAAAAGATCCCTGGTGTCTAGTGGGCTTTTTGCGCCCCCCCCCCCGGCGGGGCAGATTTGGGGCTAATGCCCCCAGCTGCCCCCCAGGGGGGCAGAAAGGCTGTCATTTTTGCAGGGGGTGGGTGGGGGCATGGGCATGCTCATAGTGGGCAGCCCCCACCACAAATTATAATAAAAAAAAAAATCCCTGGCGTCTAGTGGGCTTTTTGCCCCCCGGGGGGGGCAGATTGGGGGCTACTGCCCCATCTGCCCCCCAGGGGGGCAGGAAGGCTGTTATTTTTGCGGGGGAGGGGGTGGGGGCATGGGCATGCCCGTTTTGGGAGCCCCCACCCTAATTAAAATTTGCCCCAAAAAAATCCCTGGCGTCTAGTGGGCTTTTTGCCCCCCCGGCGGGGCAGATTGGGGGCTGATGCCCCATCTGCCCCCAGGGGGGCAGAAAGTCCACTAGACGCCAGGGAGTTTGGGCAAATTTTAATTAGGGTGGGGGCTGCCCAAAATGGGCATGCCAATGCCCCCACCCTAATTAAAATTTGCCCATAAAATCCCTGGCGTTTACTGGGCTTTTTGCCTCCCTGGGGGCAGATTTGGGGCTAATGCCTCCAGCTGCCCCCCAGGGGGGGCAGAAAGGCTGTCATTTTTGCGGTGGGTGGGTGGGAGCATGGGCATGCCCATATTGGGCAGCCCCCACCACAAATTATAATAAAAAAAAAAATCCCTGGCGTATAGTGGGCTTTTTGCCCCCCCGGGGGGGCAGAAAGGCTGTAAATTTTGCGGGGTGGGGGCATGGACATGCCCTTTATGGGCAGCCCCCACCCTAATAAATTATGCCGCCCAAAAAAAATATCCCTGGGGTCTAGTGGACTTTTTGCCCCCCGGGGGGCAGATTGGGGTCTACTGCCCCCATCTGCCCCCCAGGGGGGGCATAAAGACTAAATCACACCCAAAAAAATTGGGGGGAGCAAAAGCCCTAGCCCAAGGGGCCGCTCCCCCCTCCCTGGTGTCTAGTGGGTGGATCCCTGCTTGGGGATCACCCTCCTGGGGCGATTCTCCCCTTTCCAATGATACCTCTCCCGTCTTTCTACGTGCCCAGGGGGCTGAGATAGCGTCCTGAGCACATAGAAAGTGAAACTGAAATGAGCCTAAAGGCTCATTTCAGTTTCGGTTTCTGTGCAATGAGGACAGCGCGACGTGAGCGCTGATCCTCATGGCACAGAAACCAGGGAGGGGGCCTCGGGAGCTGGGGAAGCTCTTCCCCAGCTCCCAAGGTCACAGGGGTGAAATAGAAATCCCTCTGCTGTCTGCAGCAGAGGGATTTCGTGCCCCTGGCCTCATGACGGAATGGTTCCGTCATGAGCACAGGGGCACTGATGCTCATGACGGAACCATTCCGTCATGAGCATCGAAGGGGTTAAGAGCGCAAATGCTGGACATAAGCACATGAAACGAGAAGAGATCTTTGAGTTTTCGATCCTTTATTGCTGATATTTATAACTATAAGCCAATATAGCCAACGCGTTTCACCCTTGGCGGGCTTCTTCAGGGCATCCAAAAAGAAGAAGAGCTCCTCTGGAAAGTAGTTGTCAATTTCAGTGTGGGTAATGAAGAGAAGAGAACCAGAGTCAGCTGACGTTTTTTAATTGAATTTACCGCGTTGGAATGCCGGAAAAGGACACAGGTCCGTTCTAGGATGTGGATGACGGCTCCACATCATTAGCGCTGTTTGGGCTTTACTCTTGCCAAAACAGGCTCTCCTCTGGAGGAACATCACTTTTTCAAAACTCTTTGCCAAACATTGGACCAGACGTATGATTGTCGACATATACAGCTTGTGGTTCTCTTCTCTTCATTACCTACACTGAAATTGACAACTACTTTCCAGAGGAGCTCTTCTCCTTTTTGGATGCCCTGAAGAAGCCCGCCACGGGTGAAACGCATTGGCTGTATTGGCTTATCGTTATAAATATCAGCAATAAAGGATCGAAAACTCAAAGATCTCCTCTCGTTTCATGTGCTTATGTCCAGCATTTGCGCTCTTAACACTTGAAAGTTTGTTTATGTTGCCTCTCAAAGCCTATGTTTCAGTTATATGGCCATGGATTAACCATTCTGTGGAAGGTGACTCTGCCACAGTGAAAGGTAATTGGTCCAGTTTTTCAATACGCAGCATTGTATATTTTGCTCCCCTTTGTGCCATAGTTATCTGTTTTTTAGTTAGATTGTATGCTGAGAACAAGGATGTACTGTTGATAAATCGCCAAGGCACATAACCGGCGCTCAATGATTGCAGCGTCCAGCTTAATAACATAATAGAACATAGCTGAGACTGTCCGTGCTGTAGTATGGACAAATCCTGTTCCAGTATATCTATAGCAGAAGATACAATGTTGCCCAGTAAATAAATCCTGGATATTAATGTAGTCGTACCATTGTCAACTACAGCTAACGCCTTTTCTAGGTTAATTCTATCTATTTCATAAAGTCTCTCCGCAGCTTCTTGTTGAGAGATTTTCCAGATTTTATTATAGACCGCGTAGAAGAAGCGTTTCTGACGTGGCTTTTGGGGACCTAATAAAAAAATCCCTTAAATCCACCTCATCTGAGAGTAAGGATAAGAGCTGTTTCACCTGGGACAGTGTTGAGGTTTTTAGCCAATCGAGGCATAACTTCCCAACACTGTATGGTGTCACCAACCCCGGATGTTCTCTTTGTACATAGCGTTGGTCCGGCCTATGGATACTAAACCCTTCGGTTGTACCCCTGAATCTTGATTGTCATCTGTTTGTGTCTGTGGGCCAAACTAACCATCCCTTCCAATTGGGGTCTTTTGAATTGTACTGTATGATGTCATCTACAGTATCCCCTCCACGTGATGTAAAATTAATGTGTGATGGTGTGGGAATCTGAGGTGTGTTCAAATCCTTGTTCTTGGCAAGTCCAAGACAGGAAGTCTGTTGCACAGTTTCATTCAGAAATATTATCTGCTGTGGAATGAGGCACGCTCAAAATAGTGCTTCTGTTCCCTGTACCTGCCATTCCTTTGAACCCCAGACTGATTTTATGTCTATAGTGTCCTTCCATAAGTCGAAACCCTGTTCAGATAGTTGGGAAATGAAGGATGCAAAGTAAATCTGTTTGGTGTTAGTTATCATGTTTTTCTGTGCAGTTGTAGGTGCAAACGTATAGTAATATGAGGTCGGGTCAAAAGTGTTAAACCCTGAAAAATACGACACTTTCTGTGCAAACGTTTTCGAACTACCTTTTTGTGGTGTTGGGCAATGTTTCCATTGGTGGTATGTGAAAACACTACGTGGAATACTGGATTTGTGTAAGAAGTGATGACCATAATGATGGAATGGCATGGTGAGCAAAAAAACGATGGATTTAGGCCCAGATCTCTGTACTGGGGTGAATGTATGACATTGTTCTGCATTCTGTCCATCAATTGTTCTTTTGCATAATGATGGTAACAGTACATAGTGTCAAAATCAGATGTGTCCTCTAACATTTCAGTGCTTGAAAATGCAGCGGATTGTTCCAAATCAGACAACATATTATTTACTGTTTCAAAATCCCAATTGTCAGAAAATGTACTGGAAGTAATGTTCTCCAGTATTGTATCTTTTATAGATTCACATGCTTGAATCTTCCCCGTCGTCATGGTGGGAGTCCCACGGTAACAGTAAAATAGCAGTATTAAAACTTAACATTGAAAAGCCCATAGAAAATCATTCACTTTAGTAACCTATAACCATTGTTATAAAACATCCAAACTCTTGCCAATCAGAGCTCAAACCATAGAATCTCCTTCCCCCTGCAGGGCCACCATACCCTCAGATTTCTTACCGCACGTCGTGTGCTAGGGAGTCTCCCTGAGCTCTGCTCAGTCAGTGTTTCTTCTACTGCCCTTTTGAACTCCAGCTAAAAGATTTATCTTGGCGTTCTTTTATCATCTGAGGTACCGGTCAGGAGTGTGAGTACTCTATTTTCTTCATCATGTCAGAGTCTAAGAAAGGGTTGTTTAGGCCCTGTAAGCCTTGTGGAAAGTCCAGACTTTTTCCTGAGGACCCACATAAAGAATGCCTCTACTGTCTTTACCCAGAGCATAAGCCCAGAGAATGCAAGTACTGCCGTACTTTCTCCTCAAAAACCCTTAAAGATCGTGAGGATAGGCTGCTTCTCTGGCTGCAAAGGAAAAAAGCAGCAAAGGACTCTGAATCAGAGGCTGAGAAGCCCCATACCTCCTCTAAGAAGAGCAAAGAAGAATATTTTTCTCCATCTCATAAAGATGCCAAAAGAACCAGATCCCAAAGTTAGGAGAGAGTTGAGGAAAAAGGAGGTAAAAAAGGCATGTCTAGACCCTCCTCATCACGTCAAAGGTCAGGATCAGCTCCTCCGTCGACGCCTCTATCTCCTCACAAAGATTCTTCTGGTGACAAAAAACGCTCGTCGACGAGCCCTTTGACGAAGAAATCACTGTCTACGACCTCCTGCTCTGTTTCCTTGGGCATTCCGTCGACAGCTTCGTCAGCAACATCTACCACGTCGACAGTTAAAACGATGACAGCGAGTGCATCGACGACAGTGGTGATGGTTTCACCGTCGACGACCACACAGGGTCTATCCGTGTCGAGGGTTTCACCGCCGACGGCTCGGCAAGTTACATCACCGTCGACGGCTATCCTTTCGAGGGTTGTTACATCGACGATCCCGTCGACAATACCGTCGATGACCTCGTCGACGACCCCGTCGACGAGGGTGAAGATTGGTCTGCTTCTGAAACCGGCGCCTTCTCAGGTGCAGGATTTTTCTAAGGTTTCTCCTCTACTTCCTACCCGCCTTGTAGACTTTCAAGAGTCTGAAGATGGACAGTTTGGTCCTGCCTACAGTCCTTCGCAACTCCGGGTGAAGTGCCGGGACTCAGAGGATGAAAGGGTGATGGAGGATCCATCCACTTATCTTGAAGGAAATGACTCGTTCTCGGATAGAGAACGTCCCGTTTCTCATCGTAAGGACGCTTTCCAGGAACACTATCCGTATGAAGAGCAGGAGGAGCAAACTCAGGAGCCATTCATTAATGTTACGATTTCTTTAGTATCTCACCTCCGGCTAATGCTCAATGACTATTATAAAAGATTTCCAGAAGCAAGTTCTGCTCCTCCTCCACCTCCCGCACAGGAAGTCACCACTCCAGCACTGCGGGTACTACCTCCACTGCAGAAGAGCAGCACTCTTTCATCTCCTGCTCAGTTTCCAGCGCAAAGTCAAGATGACCAGCAGTTGGAGGAAGGGGAATTGCGCTTCGACCAGGATATCCAGGATGAATGGGATGATTATGCGATTCTCACTCCACCTTCTCCTACTTCACCATCAGCCGACTCTCCGCCCGCAGATATCGGCGGATTCCACGATCTGCTATAATGCGCTTCCAGGAGCTTCGATCTTCCCATGCCGGTCAAACAGACTGAGTGCTTTCTATATGACTTTAAGCCTACTACACAACGCTCCTCTCGTTACATCCCTATTGTGGACTCTTGTGGCAAGAAGGCTTGAAATTAATAAACGCCAGCTTCTATTCCTGCTGTAGTACCGAAGCTGGACAAAAAATACAAGGTACTCGAAGATTCTCCCACATGCCTAATCGGACATCCCCGGCCTGATTTGGTCATTATGCAGGCAGCCCAAAGGAGGTCAAAGAACCCTTCCTCTCAGTGCTCAGCTCTCCCTGACAAGGAACGACGCCGTGTAGACAATATTGGCAAAAGGTTCTCTGCTTTGTCAGCCACTGTCATCAGAGCCTCCAACGCTTTAGCTGTCCTGGGGAGGTATGACCGCCAGACATCTCAGCTTTCCTGGAATTCCTTCCAGAAGATAAGAAGAAGGAAGCACAGGAGGTGCTGTTAGGAGAAAAGGCTTCTTCGGAAATGATTGACGTGGCCATGGACATTTCGTCAGCAGCTTTCCGACAGATGGCAGGCAAAGTGGTTTTGAGACGGCAAGGGTGGCTGAAGGCTACTGCCTTTCGCCAGAAGCTCAAGCGAAGATTCTGGATATGCCATTCGATGGCGAATTGCTATTTGGGAAGCATGTGGATGAAGCCTTGCAATCGATAAAAAAGGATACAGACAAAGCCAAAACCTTGGCAAATCTTCAGCAAAAGAGATTTTCTTCTTTCCGGGGCAGAGGCAAAGGTCAATATCTCTCTCGCCCCCAGCTTCAACAGCGTTTCCAACCCTATCACCAACAAGGGTTTCGCTCTCAGTACTCATCTCAGCCCTTTCGGCAAACCTCTACATCGACCTATTCTAGACCAGCAGCACGTCGACGCCAACCTTCAGGAGGTAGAGCTCAAGACTCTAACAGGAGACAATGAGGTTCCACAGGCCCCTGCTACCGCTGTCCCACTTCAATTCGGCTCCACTTACTCCAAATTCTTCAATCAATGGAAGCTTATATCTTCCGACAAGTGGGTGTTAGACGTATTTCTCCACGGTCACACCCTAGAATTTGTTCAACGTCCTCCCAACATGCCACCACGAAGGACTTATCATCGCCACCTCCGTGTTCTCAAAAAGGAGGTTCATTGCTCTTATCCAAGCAGGCAATCGAGGAGGTACCGCCCGATCAGCACAATTGGGGGTTCTATTCCCACTTCTTTTTGATAAAAAAGAAAGACGGGAAAATGGAGGCAGATAATGGACTTAAGATCACTGAACAAGTTCATCAAATCCCAACCTTTCAGGATGTTATCGCTCCGTGAAATTCTGCTTCTAATGGATGCAGGAGACTATGTCTTCTCTGGATCTGCTAGACGCTTATTTTCACGTTCCTATTCACCCAAAACATCGTCAATTTGTGAGATTCGAGGTGGCAGGGTGCCATTACCAATTTCGAGTACTTCCTTTCGGGCTGAAGTCTGCCCCAAGAGTCTTCAAGTGCTTGGCTCCAGTAGCCGCTTTTCTACGGCGAACCGGTCATCAGGTATTTCCTTATCTAGACGACTGGTTGGTCAAGGCCCCATCGCTTCAAGCCGCCAGGAGATAGACGGACGCTTGTGTCCAACTCTTTCGCTCCCTGGCGCTCAGAATAAACTGGGAAAAGTCCTCCCTGGTTCCCTCCAGGTCAATAGTGTTTCTAGGAGCAACTCTGGACACTACACTCTTGAAGGCCTTTCCCACAAAAGAAAGAATCCTACTGCTGCAAAAGACAGTGAGGGGTCTGTCCGCAAAAAGGTACACTTCAGTAAGAGCATACAAATCAATGCTGGGGATGATGTCATCTTGTATCCCGCTGATTCCAAATTGCTGCTTAAGGATGCGACCTCTCCAAGAGGAGCTCGACGCTCAATGGAGGCAATCTCAAGGCTCATTCGAGGACGTCGTATCAATCACCTCGAAGATGGTCTCAACAATGTCCTGGTGGACGGTCAAAGACGATATTTCACAGGGTCTCTGTTTCCTCATGAAAAAAACCAAGAATGGTCATGATGTCCGATGCTTCCATGGACGGATGAGGTGCTCACCTGCAAGGATTGCAGGTCCATGGAAAATGGTCTTTTCTGTAAGCTCAGTGTCACATAAATTTCTTGGAACTCAAAGCGGTCTTTTTGGATCTTCAAGCATTCCTGCCAAAAATCAGGAAGTCATCGATCCTGATCCGTACGGACAACACCACCACCATGTTTTATCTGTTAAAGCAGGGAGGGACAAGATCTCAAACCCTCTCAATCCTGGCTCAACAGATTTGGGAATGGCTAATAGCCAACGAGATATCGATTCAAGTTAAGCATGTGCCAGGAGTCCAGAACTATTTGGCAGACTCACTAAGCAGAGACACAAAGCAGTGTCACGAGTGGGAGCTAAACAACGAGCAGATACAAAAGGTGTTTCACTGCTAGGGATTTCCAACCCTAGATCTGTTCGCTACATCTCTCAACAAAAAATGCAGATCATTCGCCAGCAGGTTCCCTCAACCAGGCTCTCTGGGAAATGCCTTCCACTTTTCATGGGAGCGAGCGTTCGCCTACGCATTCCCTCCGTTTCCTCTCATACGGAAGTTCTCCAAAAGATCAAACGAGAACCTTGCCGTGTCATTCTAATAGCCCCGGCGTGGGCACGGCAATACTGGTTCACAGAGCTGTTTCGCCTATCAAGGTGTTCTCTGATTCACTTGCAACCAAAGGAGGATCTCCTTTCCATGAACCAGGGTCAAGTGGTTCACCCCCAGGTTCGCACACTCAACTTGACAGCCTGGCTCCTCATCACACAGAGTTCGGCGGATTAAACATTTCTGAGGAATGTCAAACAATATTGCAGAATGCTCGTGCTCCCTCCACGATAAAATGCTACTCAGCCAAGTGGAAAAGATTTTGTATATGGTGTGCCACAAACTCTCTTAATCCGCTTTCTTCGTCACCTGAGGACGTTTTGCCTAATCTATTATCTCTTGCTGAGGCTGGTTTGGCACACGCATCCATCAAGGTACACTTAGCAGCTATCTCCAGGTACAGACGGCGTTCCGGTTCTTTGTCCCTGTGGTCTGATAGACTAATAAAGGAATTCATGAAAGGACTTTTCAGGCTCTTTCCTCCTGTAAGGCCTCCTCCAATACCGTGGCAATTAAATACTGTATTGTCGCAGCTCATGAAATTGCCCTTTGAACCTATTCACAAATGCGACTTGAAGTATCTATCTTGGAAGGTAGCCTTCCTGTTAGCTATCACGTCAGCAAGACGCGTTAGTGAGATTCAGGCCTTTACCACAACGGAGCCTTACTTTCAATTTTTTCCAGACAGTCATTCTTCGGACAAACCAATCTTTCATTCCTAAAGTGCCTTCAGTGTTTCATCTAAATGAGCCAGTGGTTTTGCCCTCCTTCTTTGCAGCTCCTTCGTCACCAGCTGAGAGGGCTCTTCATTCTCTGGACATTAAAAGATGCCTAAAATTCTACTTACAAAGGACTCAGTCTTTCAGAAAGTCTACTCAATTACTGGTTGCCTTCTCTGCCCTTAGGAAGGGTCAGGCTTTGACGAGGGTGTCTATCGCTCGTTGGATCTCATCAGTTATTCTTTTTTGCCATGAGAGGGCTGGCCGCCCTCTGGTTGCCAAAGCCACAGCGCACTCAACACGTAAGGTGGCTGCTTCTTCTGCCCTGTTCGCTGGAGTGTCCTTGCCTGATATCTGCAGGGCGGCGACGTGGGGCGAACGTCCATCCCTTCACGACGCATTACTGCTTGGATGCCTGGCAAAAGGTGGATGTGGCAGTTGGTCAGGCTACGCTGAGGAGGTTATTCTCTTGAAGGTATGATGTTTAAACCTGTTTATTACTGTACAAGTTCACCTTTTTTATATATCTCGAATATTTTCCTTTTTTGGTGTGTGTATGTATATATATATATATATATATATATATGTATACGCCGGCGAAGAGTCAGCCAAGGCAGGGTCGGAGGACTCGCCCGGGACGGCATTGAGCCGGTGAGTGAGACAGCCTGTGCGCAGGTGGGAGGTATACGCTTAAGATTAAAACGCCATTCATGAGATAGTGAAGATCACGCGTGGTGTGCACCACCACTCTAGCATGTCGGACGAAACAATGCGGGAAAGGGAGGCGGCGGCCGAGGAGCTTTTCAGTAATTTACCAAGTACCTTATCCAAAAGCAAGCCTCAAGAAACGGGTACAAGTAGCAAAGAGACTGATGTCAAGTCTACTTAAAATGCTGGAGAAATGTATGAGAAACTAAATAACAAAATGGTCGGAACAAAAATCCTTACAAAAATATGAGGAAGCTGGAAGAGTTCCTCGAGGACTCCTTATTTTACTTGCCTCAAGCTTCGAAAACCCCAATCCGAATATGTTGAAAGAATGGGCAGAGAATAACTTAACGGCGCCCATGAATCTTGTTCGTATTTTAATGAAATGTGCTGAAATCGATCGAGAAGCTTTATTAAAAGAAATTGACAGAATTAATCAGGAGCTGGGTAACAGTGAATTAAAGGACTACATTTTAAAATCCAGAAAAGAAATTCAGGAAAGATTAAAAAAAACAAGAAGATAAAATTAAGATTAGAAAAGCCCATAAGTTTACAAGAGACAAAGCTGATTATGAGCAAGGTCAGGTATTTACGTTTGCGCGCAAGTATGACAATGCAAAAAGAATCCGGATGAACGCCATGTCCAAAACTACTACCATGGTGAGAACAACAGAAAGTGAAATCAATGTAGGAATTATGTCGTCCACTTCAGACCTAAGTTCTGTAATCAGCGGAACAGAATCAGAAGGGGAAGGAAGCTCTGGCTCCTCCAACGTGCAGAACGAAAGAGAAAAATTAAGTCTAGCAGAGGAGCTGGATTTTTTAGCCCTAGACAGAAGACAAACACGAAGACCTCGGAATATGAAGAAACAAACAGAAAGCGCCGGAACAGGAGGAGGCGAACAAGGCGAAAGATCCGAAAGCGGAAAAACCAAGAAGACGCAGTGGCGCAAGAGGCAGGGCAAAACAACACAGTGATAAATCTTTCAGAAACAACATTAACAAAGGCTGAAAAACAACTTCTAGCACTCGGCCTATCATATTGCCCCGAGAGCAATTTTGACTACACCAGCACCAGTCTCGACATATCCCAATTCATCAGGAAATTAAAGTAAAAAAAGTTCTTTACCATCAAGGGAGGCGCCATCCCAACTGACACAACAGATATGGGTAAAGGACTTAAGGATAATCTACAGGTATCTGATGCCTCAACCATTCTGACGCTATACGAACTAAGCAATGAGAACAACACAGACCTACAAACAGATTCATGAGTAGAATCTACACAAGAAAAATAACAAACATTGGAGCTGGTCCATTCAAGTGCAGGCAACAGCCCATTCAAACCGAAATCAACTTTTCTACCACTGATGCCAAAGGATGCCTTGGACATCTTTCAGGAAAGAGTGGTGGAGGATCTTAAAAAACTAAACCTCAAAGTGAAACGAACTGAAAAAAGAATCAAGTTTCGGGATCGCCAATATGACCAGCTGATACGTAAATTGAGAAACAATCAGGAGATAGTAATCAACAAGTCTGATAAGGGCGGTAATATTGTCATCTGGCCAAAAAAAGATTATGTACAAGAAGCATACCATCAGCTAAGCAACACAGAATGTTATGAAAAAACTAACATAAAAGAATATAATAAAGCTAAAGAAGGCCTAAAGAAAGATCTGATGCAATGGAAAAGGCAAGGTCTGATTTCCAAAGATGAATTTAACTTCATGTACAACGAATTTCCGGTGCTTCCAACAATGTATTTTTTAACGCAAGATACATAAGGAGAAGATACCGATTCCAGGCAGGCCGATAATCTCAGCTATTAAAGGAATTAGTGAGAACATTACCCAGTATATTGATTACTATCTTCAAGACCATGTACAGAGACTACCAACATATATTAAAGACACAGGTGACTTTTTATCAAAACTGAATGCTATCACATGGACGGAAGGGCTGCTGCTTATAACATTGGACATAGTCCTTATATACAAGTATTGACCATCTAGCAGGTTTATCAGCAGTCAAACACTTTCTAGATACAAGACCTCTGATCAACTACAATCATAACATAATGTTGATAAAATTAACTAAATGGTGTCTTTTTAATAACTTTTTTCTGTTTGGCAAAGAGTTGTATAGACAGAAACGAGGAGTGGCGATGGGAGCCTGCTTCTCCCCCAGCTATGCCTGTTTGCATGTTGGCTGGTGGGAGGAGCAGGTTCTTAAAACAACCCATGCTGCTGAGTATTCCGCCCATGTGCTACACTGGCTTAGGTTCATCGATGATATCTTTATAATCTGGAGAGGAGACTTGAATAGTGCAAGGAATTTTATTAAAGATATCAATGACAACACGGTGAACCTAAGATTTACATCCAACATCAGTAGTCAATCAGTGGAATTTATGGATGTAAGGGTATACATATCCAAAATGAAATTGGAAACAACCCTACATAGAAAGAAGACAGCTGGAAACACAACATTACATACGAGAAGTGCCCATCCCAAGCACCTAATAGCCAGCATTCCCTTTGGAGAATTCCTGAGGTAGAAGAGAATCTGTAGTACGGAAGTAGAGCTAGAAAGGTGTATGGAAGACAAGACGCTACAAAGAGGTTTAGAGGAAGGGGCTATAGTCAAAGAATTTTAAAAGCGGCAGCAGAAAAAGCAAAGTCCAGAACGAGGGAAACTCTACTTGAACAATACAGTGAGGGATGTGAAACAAAAATACCAACTGTAATATCTGATACAAGCAATGAGGATACAACAGCTAGACTCATTACGTGATTTAGCAGTCAAGACAGGCAGATTAAAGCCATTATAAAGAAAAATTGGCCAATAGTACTTACCGATGCTGTTATGGCCCCCAGATTACCAGAGGTGCCGTCAATAACTTTCAGACGAGCACCAGCCATGAGGGTACAGTTAGTCAAATGTAGCCCAGAAGTCAGCCCTACCACCTCATGGCTAAAACCAAAGAACGTTTTTTTTAAATGCTCAACATGCGGAGCATGTAAATTTGGTGTTAACACCACTCACTATGAGACATCATTCAATACCAATAAAATAGCCATTAAAGGGAATTTTAACTGCAGGACTGACTTTGCTGTGTATGTTCTCACGTGCACTTGCAACTTGAGATATGTGGGCAGCACTAAGCTGCAAGTGCACTTGAGTCTTACAGCACTTAAGAGCCATAGTCAACAGCGATGCCACATACCCGGTGGCACGGCATTTTAAGGCAGTACATGGCAACAAACTAGACTGCTTAAAATACTTTGTTATTGACTCTGTGCCCAGCCTCAGACGAGGAGGAAATAGAGCGAGAATGTTACTTCAGCTCGAGACAAGAATGATTTTAGAGCTTGACAGTAAAACACCGCATGGGTTAAATAACACTGAAGATTTACACAACTATCTGTAAAACATCCCTCAGAATACTTTAATAAAAGGCAGAGAACCCACATACCCTCCTTGGTATAAGCAAACATTATGGACTCAGTGACTTAACATCAGCACTATGTTCTAAACAAGTACCCAGGCATATTTTCACAATAAAGATATAAGACAAAGAGAAGTACAACACCGTAATAGGCTTATTAACTGATAGTAAAAGGATAAGAATTTATTGAGCTTAGAAGCAGTCCGCCCTGTATTTTAACTTAACTTATAAAAACACAAAAATATTTTAAAAATATAGAAAAACATGATTTTATAAAAATGAGAAAAATTTCTGACTTAGGGTGACAATAAATTTTTGCACTTTAGCACTTTTATAGCAATTTGCACTGTAAAAATTAGCAAGCACTATAGCACTTTCCAGGCTAATTATGCACTTTATATTGCTGCTATACGCTCAGGTCTTTTAGAATTTCCAATTTTAGTTTTTGAGTCTTTTCTTTTTAAGGTGTGCCATGACAATGTACATAATGAATATACATTACATGAGTTTACTGTGGAAGGATTCTGTACTGCATTTATACAGATATATAAGAGCATCACACTTGTAATTCTTATTATATGGATGTCGATCTCTGCAGTATTCTCAAGCAAATAGAAATGGTTGAGCAATTTTAACTATTTCAATAAGATTATGGATTTTAATGTATGTATTTATTCTTGTATTTATAGAAAATTTGGCACACATAATGATGATTAATATTCATGAATTGGAAAGCTAAGAAACAATGACCCCACAGTGGGAAAATTCATGGAGCGTAAATGCAACAACTTTGGCAAATATAGTCTGTTTTCTATATTTAAGAAATTACGACACAGAATGGGTGGGTATTTTAAGATGGCCGCAAAACAATGTCAGTATGTGATCAAGGTCACCTTGTGACCGAAACGCGTTATGACTGTGAGGTGTGGTGAAGAATAAATAATACCAGCGTATTAAGTCTAGTTCGTGCCTTTCTGTTCAACCTTACCGAGGAGGAGGGGCATACGCTGTTGTGTGTGTGTGTGTGTGTGTGTGTGTGTGTGTGTGTGTGTGTGTGTGTGTGTGTGTGTGTATATATATATATATATATATATATATAAATGTTTTTAATTTTTTAGCTTTCATATGCATTATTGTGAGTTCATGTTAAAGGATTAGTTCTTTCTTGGGTCGCATGGTGGGATGGTTCACCTTCCCGCCGCCTTCGGCCATTTTTTCTTGTAAAGTACTGCTTTCTATTCTGATTCAAGCATGTGAATCTATAAAAGATACAATACTGGAGAAAAAACAAGTTACTTACCTGTACACTGTGGTTCTCCAGTATTGATATCTTTTATAGATTCACATGCGACCCTCCCTCCTCATTACCTAGGGCACTCGTGCTCGAAATCTGAGGGTATGGTGGCCCTGCAGGGGAAGGAGATTCTATAGTTTGAGCTCTGATTGGCTGGAGTTTGGATGTTTTATAACAATGGTTATAGGTTACTAAAGTGAATGATTTTCTATGGGCTTTTCAATGTTAAGTTTTAATACTGCTGTTTTACTGTCACCGTGGGACTCCCACCATGACGACGGGGGAGATTCAAGCATGTGAATCTATAAAAGATATTCATACTGGAGAACCACAGTGTACAGGTAAGTAACTTGTTTTATATCATTTAGAGATTTTTTAAATACATGTGGTATTTTCAAAAGTTCAGTGGGACCAAATACATCATAATCAACCTTGTCCCAAACTATACCATCAGGAATTGGAACAGCCGTAATGTTCACGTAGGACAGATCTCTTTGTTCACGATGAGATGACATTTGAGGTTTCCGGACCAAGTTCACATTTAATGCTGCAGAGCATTCTGGGAGATAGTTTCCATTCATGAGTAAGCAAAAGACAGTCACTAGGCCAATCCATAATAGAAAAAACAATATTCCAGTTATTATCCACAGCTGTAGCCATGGTGAGACCAGGTAAGTCTTTTTCAGAAAAGTGTAGAAATCACAAAGTTGTTGCTTACGGGAAACTGGAGCTGGCGTTGTCTCAGGTTCAGTGGGATCAAGAGAGAAGGTATCAAAATCGATGAAGTAGCCAGATGCAGTTCAATCTATCTTTGGTAGCACAGCAGGTTTTGTTGAACTGGCAGACGTCTCTTATAGAGGCATATTGATGTAGACATTGGTGGTAGGCCGAATTGATATTTGTCTTTCATTTGTATTTTGATGTTCTGTTTCAACAGGAACGAGTTCCATTTCATTGTTGGAAATTCCATTACTTGGCATTGGTGACTCTTCAAATGTTATGAGTCTTTCCGTCTGAACTTCCTGTATGGTAGCGAGAGGAAAGCGTCGGCTACCCAGGAGCCCACGAGGCCCACTATTCAGTATCGGCCACATAGTGTGGTTTGATCAGATCGATGGAGACAAATCTCTTTTCTTTTTTGCCGGCAAGAGGCTGAAGAAGTACTGTTCCTGTTCCTTCGACAGCCAGGACAGGTACAGGCTTTCTGTATGATGGCCCAAATTCTTTCTTGTCCACAATCTTTTCTCTGACCAGATCCCTGACTTTCAGGATCCAGGCAGGTCTTGCCGCGACTGATTTGACTTCCCCAGTGGCGGTGCGTTCTACTTGCACGTTGCTTTGTAGTGCCTGGAATTCATTGAGATCCTATAAAACAGCCAAACGTTTATTGATGTCAAATGGTTTTTCATCCGCCACTGTGCTTTCACAATCGAGATCAGGTACTCACATTCTTGTCCCCAATAGGACTTTGTAAGGAGTCACTCCTCCTAGGGAACTTCTTGGCATATTGTTAAGGGCTCTTTGGACCACGTATAAGTGATTGACCCAACTACCACCCGAACCTAATACTCTTGCTGTTACAGATTGCTTTAAGTCTTGGTTTTTCCTCTCCACGACCGAACTGCCCTTGGGACGGTTAGGAGAGGAGTAACACAATGCAACACCCAAACTTCCCGTGGCTTCCCTGTAAGACCTAGAGCTAAACGCGGGGCCACGGTCAGAATGTAACATGCAAAATGCGTATGTTCCTGTAAAAACTCGCAAATCTTTTATAACAGTTCGAGCGTCAGCCGAGCGCTGAGGCCATACCCATAGGAATCTAGAGCATGAATCCACTGCGACCAAGATATACTTGTAAGCCCCATCCAATTGTAAGGGGCCGCAGTGGTCCAAATAGACACAAGCGAGTGGTCTGTCTGATATGAGTAATGGTGTCTGCGCTGGACGTGCCACGGTGGAACCCTTCATCTGTTGACAGATGTCGCAATTTAGGACAAAATTCTTTGTCTGTTTAGTTAATCCTGGCCACCAATAGCATTGCTTCAGTAAAGAAACTGTCACAGTAACTCCTGCGTGTGCAGAACCTATACCCTCGTGTGCAGCTAGTATTAAGCCTAATCTGCGATCTATGTTTGGTATTACTCTATCCCCCACTCCTGGAATTTGAGCATTCGGAATGTTATTTGCATCTAACTTGTAGGAGTATTTGAGTGGAAAACCTTTCGGTAAGGCTGTGCTGTTTTTGCGTGAAGCAATGACAGCTACCATTATCTGTCCGTCTATTCTCGTTTTTGAACAAATTATCGCAGCTACGGCAGCAGTTCGTACTGCCCCCTTTGCAGCTTTATTGGCCAATGAATTCTCTTTAACGTGAACGCCATCACGTTGATGACTCAGCGTGTGTATCACGTGAGCTCTTGGTAGTTCGTTTTTCAACTCAGCTACCTGTCCCCTTAGCATTTTATGCTTAATTGTGCCACCTTTTGAGTCTTTAAACCCATTTTGACCCCAGTAGTGAAGATATTCATTGTATGACTGGACACAGTAAAAAGAATCGCACACAATCAGTGTGGGGAATTCTCGATCCGTATTTATTAGTGCCAGTAACATGGCTTTTAATTCAGCCAGCTGTGCTGTGCAGTCTCCTAGAGACTGTGTCTTCGTACTGCTAGGACGGAACTTGCCTTCCTGCATACGACCCTTCACAATCTCATACGCGGCGCTGTATTGCTGTGTACGTCTTATGGCCGGCTGAGCAGATCCGTCAGTGTAAATAATATATTCATACTCATCTAGAGGCATTATTTCGTTCGGGAGAGGATATTCTTGTTCATGTTGCAGAAATGCTTGCGTTTTATGTGTATAGTCAAATTTGTAATCTACATCTGTTGCAGTGAGAGAATTAGCCCATTGTATCCATCTTGGATGTAAAGCTTTAGCATTTGGAACGCTTGCCTTTGTGACGGCCTCTAAGGCTGGTACTGGAGTCACGACAATTATTTGTTCCCCCTAAGCCAGTGCTCTTTCTCTCACTACAGCAGTCTGTACTGCTCAGAATTTTTTTCTGTAGAAGCAAAACGCATTCCAGCGTTTGTGTACAAGTGTGATTTGTATTCTATGGGTACTGTTTTGCCTTCATTGAAGGTTAGGTAAGTATACCCAGATTGACCCGCTATAACACGGATCACCAAGTTTGTGGTGTTCACACGTGTGTGTGTGTAGGTGTTTGGAAGCTATCATGTCAGCATGTCAGCTTGTAAGGAACAAAGGATATCTGTGTGTTCCTGTGTCCAATGCCTAACTGAAAAATCAGGTCTTATTAGGTCGTAGAAAGGTTTTACTTTTTCTGCGTAATCTAAAATGTAAATTCTGTCAATTTAAAAATCCAAATATGGATTGTAAATTCTTCAAAAATTTAGGAGGTTGGAGCAGCGCACACTTTTCTCAAAAGTTAGCTGCCAGGCTTTTCCCTTCACATGAAAGCTCATGTCCCAAAAAATAGAACATTGAGGTGGGCTATTTTTGATTTTTTTTAAATTAAATTTGTAGCCCTCAGAGGCGAACCCCAAGATAATGTTGCTCACCCTGGTCAAGTGATCCTTTAAATCATCATCCGTCAGATAAATATCATCTACACTGGACAATGCCTCTTCATCCAAATTCTGAAGTAACTGTTACCCTAGCTGAGAACAACCCAGGTCTATTCTTATACCCTTGGGGGAGTCAGCAAAATTGACTCTGGGAACCGAGCGCTAAGAATGCTGTCAAATACCCGCTCTCAGGCGCTATATTTTGGCAGAAAAATCCATGTGAGATATCTAGTGTTGTTTTGTATTTTTTCCACACGATGTTATTCATCAATGCCTGCATGTGTTCAGATGTCGGTAATCTAAAACTAGACGGTATGAATTATCGGGTTTCATTACGGGAAACAAAGGATTATTCATAGAGGAGGTGCAAGTTTCAATTACACCCTGGTATTCAATTTGATATAAGATCTCCCTGACCTGTTTTTTTGCTTCTTGTTTTATTGTGTACTGTCTCTGTGGAGTTGGAGTAGTTTTTACTGGGATTACATGGTGAGGTGACTCAGCATCCCACCCAACATAGTTGTGATATAATGCTGGAGCAAGTGCTATCGCCCACTCCAGCGCGTATTTATGTTTTAAGTATATTGGAACGAGGTTGGAAAAAGCCGGTAAAATTAACGTTTCTCCCTTTGGGCAATCCATAACCATTTCAGGCAGCCAATCTTTTTCAGCTAATAGGATGTCATAGCCATAAGTCAGGTTCTCCCAAAAGAGACCTTTAATTTTCCTGGGTTTGTCCCCCTCCATTTGGTGTTTTTTCACCGTGATATGTTCATTCAACTCCGCTGTCACCAGAAATTCCATCAGGTTCTGGCGAGCTATTGTTACTTCTGCTGCACTGTCGAGCATCGTCAGAGCGCATTCCCCGTTCAGAAGCTGAGTCCTCAAAATTCTGGGCATGTCTAACTTTAAGACCTGCTACCTTCTTATTTTTAAATTGAGGTTTTGATTTTGTTTTCTCTTCTTTTTTTGGAAGTATAGTCTGAAGCGCGTTGCGTGTCTCTGGACTTAGTATGCTCTTCTTGTCTGTGTTCTGACCGTCCTTCCCTCTCTGAGTTTTTTGATGAGCCCTGAAAGGAACGAGAGGAACTTGTATCAATATCCTGATACCTGTCAGGTTTTTTATGTTATCACTATTCCTAAGGTTGTACCTCCTTTCGGAGTGCTCCTGTTGAGGAGACCCACCACTGGATTGTGATCTATTCTCTCTATTCTTTTGTTTTTTTATTGTATCCCATTTCTTCTTGGAAGAATCAGGTGCTTGCTTGGTGTTCTCTTTCTCGGGACCACCCATGAGTTGAGGTTTTGTTGCTCTAGCTACCAAACTATATCTACCTAATTCTGCATAGGTGTCTTCGATAATTTTAGGTAATTCACGCTCCTGTTGTAAAGGAGTGAAATCCCTCAGGCGTTGGCGTATTGCCACAGCTGCTGCCTCCCCTTTTATATTTGCCAATTTAGCTGATACCTGGGCAAAATTTCCTAACAATTTCATCCCTAAGTTTATAGCAGGTTCTGCTCCATACTCATTCTGTATCTGTCTTAATACATCTGGTATTACTGCTAATGAAGGGATACCATGTGTTCTGGTATATATGGCTGCGAGAACTGTACCCCAAGAGGTACAATCCTCTATCTGGGGAGCTATCCCCATTGGCAAGCAGATTGTTAGCATTCTGTGTTTTTCTTGAGGGCTTGTGTGTGGAAATACTGCCTCTAGCTGTATTAATTTTTTAGCTATCCAGAATGGCATTTGCTCACGTTTGGTGGGCATTTTACCCATCACTGCGTGTAGCGTTTGTGGTGTTATTTTAGTTGTAGATCCCTGAATTTGTCCTGCTTGTGTAGCCCTTGCTGGCTGGATTGTGAGTGTTCTCATCACGAACTGTCAGGTTTCTGTAAAGTTGTATTATTTCTTTATGAAGTGGACGCAAGTCTGCTACTGGCATTGTGTCAATGTCTGGATGTGGTGTATATGCTGCTAGGACTGGCCAAGTTGCTCCATCTCTTCCGAGCGGAGCGAATCTCACTTTTTCTTTTGTGTGTGGGAGGGGTCTTTAAACCAGTTTATGTGCTCCTGGTAGGTGAGCGGAACTTCAATGTCCTCATACGGACAGTATTCATTTGGTGTTTCATCTTCACTGTAAGAATAAAATGTATTTGATTGTGCATCTGCTTGTGGGAATTTAACCCATGAATAGAATACATCTGTTCTGTATGATTCGTGTGCCTCAATCACGAATGTGACTGTCCCACCCCTCGCTGTGACTCCATAGTCTGCTAGTTTTAAAGTAAAGGCAGTTCTAACATTTTCTGACATGTTTATTTCCCCTTCCTGTTCTTCCTCCCTAGCTGCAGCACGTTGTGCTGGCGCAGCAGCGTCTTCGTCAGCCATTATTTTGAAGAAGGAAAAGGTTTCAAGGAAACTGAGAAGGTTTTATGCACAATAGGAACTGTTTGTCCTTCAAGCTTGATAAACATACAGCCCATACATAGGATATGCCTACTCAGCTGTGGCGGATTGTTCCCTTCCCACTCCAGACGTTTCTGGGGAAATAGGAGTAGGGGTCTCTGAGAACAGCGCGACTGAACTACTCAGATTTGACCGTTAAATAAGTTCCAAACCAACGTTGGCGGCGCCATGTCGTGTAGTTCCTATAAACCTATATAGGATCTGCGCGTTTAGACAACATAGACTGTGGGATTGGTGTTCAGACTGATTCCAGACACCCACACTGAGTATGTTCGTCTGTATACCAGCTAGCTCACAGTGCCACTGGAAACCCCTCTTACCTAGGAGAGATTAGTTCTTCGCTGCTCTCGCCAGGCAGAGACCCGTCTTGGTCTTGAGATGGACACCCCGCGAGAGATTTCAGACCACTGCAAGCTGGAGTGTCTGTGTGCAGGAACCTCAGCGTCTTGCGTCAGTGTGTCAGCATGGAAGTCCTTTTTCTCCTCTCCCTGCCTCAGCAAAGATATGGTGTTTATATACCCAAAGTGGTACCCTCAGGGGATCTACCTTGCTGTGTCATGTCGGACTTAAGATGACGGAAGGAATGACCCTTATACATAGTTATTATGCAGGAGATGGTAGTCCTGCTGAGTTTCCAAGAATCCTCATGCATAATGGATGAGGCTAGTTTTCATGAAAAACCCCACGTCCTGTTAGCAGTACCTTAACTAGGTAAAAGGTCAGTCCCTAGAACCGTTATGTAGTGCAATGGCAGGGGAAATATAGGTGAGAGGTTAGGTTGCTACCTGAGCCTATATTGGGGTACCTACATGGAACATAACAATTACTGTGTTCATTCCCTTTTGTGTGGAACTCTTTTTTTGGTAACTTCTCCTGGCTGCACGCATTACAATACTTCTACTAAAGCTGTTCAGTGTTTAAGCCCCATTTACTGTCAAGATAAGATCTCTTCCCACTGAAAAGGCAGACAGCTTCTAACAGTATGCTGGAATGCTTGTTTTTTATTACTTAGTTGTATAAAGCTGATGCTTTAGCCTTAGAACGTTTTTAGCATTTCCTATTCAAGCCTCAGTACCTTTCTTTGCACTTTGTAGGCATTATCAGATTGATTTTTTTCAACTTAATCTTTAAACCAGTTTATGTGGTCCAATTCTAAAGTTTGTAAAAACATTGCACGTTAAAAATAAAGTTAATATACAAGAGCTATGCTGTATTTGACTACTAAACAGGCAGCCACAAGTGCAGTTACCTTGCAGACAACAGGGTCATGATTTGAATGGTGCAGCAGGTGCAGTAGCACAGGGCCCAAAGGTTGTCAGAACTCCTCTAAACACATAATATTGCTATATTTGATGACTAAACAGGCAGTCACAATTGCAGTTGCTTTACAGTTAAGAGACTTGATTTGAATGGTGCAGCAGGTGCAGTGGCACCAGGGCCAAAAGCTCTAGTGACACCCAGATTATTGCTAAAATGTCAAATTAAACAGGCAGTCACAAGTGCACTTACCTTGCAGACAACAGTGTCATGATTTCAATGGTGCAGCAGATGCAGTGACACCAGGACCAAAAGCTCTAGGCACCCCACTAAACACCGAAAATTGCTATATTTTACTACTAAACAGGCAGCCACAAGTGCAGTTAGTTTGCAGACAACAGGGTCATGATTTGAATGGTGCAGCAGGTGCAGTCGCACCGGACCCAAAAGTTGTCAGAACTCTTCTAAACACCTTATATTGCTATATTTTACAACTATACATGCAGTTACATGTGCAGTTATCTAGCAAGCACTAGGGTCCTGATTTTTAGTAGTACAGCAGGTACAGTGGCACCAGGACCAAAAGCTCTGGGCACCCCACTAAACAGATTATTCTATTTTTTAACTAAACAGGCAGTCACAAGTGCAGTTATCTTTCAGGCACTAGGGTTATGATTTGAATGGTGCAGCAGCACCCAGCCCAGAAGTTGTCAGAACTCCTCTAAACACCTAATATTGCTATATTTTACTACTATACAGGCAGACACAATTGTAGCTATCTTTCAGTTAAAAGGGGCTTGATTTGAATTGTGCAGCAGGTGCAGTGGCCAAAAGCTCCCCTCTACCCCGCTAAACGCAGAATATTGCTAAATTTCACTAAACAGGCAGTCACAAGTGCAGTTATCTAGCAGGCACTAGGGCCATGATTCCAATGGTGCAGCAGGTGCAGTGGCACCGGGGCCAAAAATTGTGAGAACTCTTCTAAACACCAAATATTGATATATGTAACTACTAAATAAGCAGTCACAAGTGCAGTTACCTTGCAGGCACTAGGGTCATGATTTCAGTTGTGCAGTAGGTGCAGTGACACCGGGGCCCATAGCTCTAGGAACCCCTCCAAATATTGCAATTTTTTACTACTAAAGAGGCAGTCACAAGTACAGTTACTTTGAAGACAAGACGGTCATTATTTGAATGGTGCAGCAGTGGCACCAGGCCTAGAAGTTAACAGAACTCCTCTAAACACCTGATATTGCTATATTTTACAACTAAACAGGCAGTCAGAAGTGCAGTTATCTATCAAGCGCTAGGGTCATGATTTCAATAGTGCTGCAGGTGCAGTGGCACCGGGGCCAAAAGTTGTCAACTCTTCTAAACTCCAAATATTGCTATATTTAACTACTAAATAAGCAGTCACAAGTGCAGTTACCTTACAGGCAATTGGAACATGATTTGAATGGTGCAGTGGCACCGGGCCCAAAAGTTGTCAGAACTCCTCTAAACACATAATATTGCTGTTACATCAATTAATTCTATTATTTCCCAATATTTCCTTCTTTTATTTCGGTTTTCAAAATGTTTCTATTACTTACCCGCACTATACCACTAGTAACAAAGCACAATATATTGCCTACATAAACATGTCATAACTCTTTAACAGACTTACTGTATGTTGTATTGTACAACTGCTCAGCAAGCTACAACTTACAGCAAAAAAAGCTTATTGTTAATCACATAGGCGAAACCTAATGCATTTACCAATGCTTGTTTTTATGGCAGCTTCCAGCCCTCTTTATCCTTGTAGGTGAGAATCCTCACCAAAGCTGCTCTGCCTAATGTGTTTTAACTGCCAAAACACGCCCAAGATATTCATAATTTTTATTGTAGACAATAGTGCTTTTTTTTTTTTTTTTTTGGGTCCACCTAGCTGAAAGATTGGCCTAGAGTGGGCAATCAATGAAGCTACCCGTGTAAACTATATATCGGGTACATGTCAATCGCCCAGTTAATCAGCGTGGAGACTCAGTGAAGCTGTCTAAATCCTTCTTTTATGTTTATATCCTTCCTGCACACAACTTGTAGACCCTAAGGTTCTGTTTGCTAGTTGTGTGCCAAATGCATCTACTGCTTACATTTTTATGCTCATGGTGATGCTCTGACGTTTATCAATGGCTCTTCAAATGCTATTACCTTTAACACCACTCATTCTATGCTCATTTTTCTGGGAGACTTTAACATTCATTTAAACGGACGGATGATACACTTGTGCAGATTTCTTGTTCTAATACAGTCCTTGTTATCACAGTTTGCAACTTCTGCTGCACCTGCATCAGGCCATGTACTGCATCTTAGCATACATTCTGAAGCAGATCCCTCCCGGGTCTCTACCGCCCCCTCTGACCACATTTCTGCTGCTTTTACTTTGGCTGTTTCTCACGGCACCTTGTCTGCAATTGCTGTCTACAAGCTAGGCACACTGCTTACTATTGCTCTTAATCATTTTCTTTCTTATACTTCAGCCACAAATACTTACTGTGAGTATTGTCATTATAGTTATACTACTTTAAATATGTTGTAGCCAATCATGACTAAACCCAGCAGGAAAAAAACGAAATGCTACCCTTGGTTTAATGAACCACTTCACACACTTAAACGTGATTTGAAACCAATCGAACGCAGTTGCAGCCTTTATTACGATATTAGCAAAAACTGGAGTACGGATAGGCCATCTCGAAGTATAAATCTGCCCTGTAAGAGGCTCGCTGCCTGCATTACTCAGCTAGAATTCTTACCTCAGCAGATAAACAAAAAGAATACTTCAAAATTATTAATGAACTGGCTGGCAAAACTACTATTAGTTCTAAGAATGAATCCGAACTTTTCATTGCACGAAAAGGCTGTTTTTCCCCCCTCAAATTGTAGTGCTGTTGGAGATACACTTGCTGAACAATTTGGTCTTAATCCTCCCTCTCCAGTACATACATCTCCATTGAACTCAGGCTGAACAGATTTTAAAGCTCTCGATCAACATAGTCTGCATGTGCTACTGGATTTCTTCAGATCTGGTTTCTCTTATCACCTTATTTGTTAGATTTCTGTCTTCCATAAAAACCGTTCTGACATCTTCTCTTTTGAATTCATTTTTTGTCTTGTCGTGCACCTTTTTATTATGCTTGCCACAGTTCTCCCTTTTTTGGCAAAAAAAGACCCTCATTTAATCCTTCACCCAGGGCTTTAAGTGGGATGGAAAAACTGGGGGGGTCTCTCAAAGGGGCGTGGTCAATGTAATTAAGGGCGTGGCTTAAAAACACGTAAGCTAAAAATCTGTATTTAGCACAGTGTGCCGCCCGACTTGCATTTTGCTGTTCCTGTCATTGAGGCCAGATATGATACAACAAGTCACATCATACCTAGAAGTCAGGACTATTGGCCTTGTCGATGGTTGCTAGTTGCTTAAGATAAATAAGCAGCTTGTATATAATATTGAAAAAACTTCCACTTAAAGCCCTGGTGACACCACGACAATGTTGCTGCTCCTGAGTTTCAAAAAGAGAAGGGAAATCCAGAGAGAAAATGACTCTTTAAAGGATTTCCCTTCCTCTATAACGCTCACCACGCGCACATCGATGTGCCTGCTGTCACTGCAGTCCGGAAAAAAAAAACGGCCCACCTGTGCCAGGGCACAAAACAGAGCCCAATAGAGACCCGTTTCGAGGCCCCCCTGAAAAAACTGCTGGTGCTCAGACCCGTTGAGACCCGGCCCACTTAAAGCCCTGCCTTCACCCCTCCCTTCAGTTAGCAACCCACTTCCACCAGCTGCTGAAAAACATTGTTGAAGCTTTTCTAGCCCGCCATCGCTCCAGCTTTCAGACTACTGTAGTATTCTGAACAATGCTGAAGCAAGCGTTAGACCTAATCAGACCCCCAGGATATTGCGGCATGGATTAGGAAATTTAGCAGCACAAATATTGAAATTTAGCGGCACAAATATGGAAATTTAGCGACATTTTTGCAGCACTTTATTTTACTCATAATCATTCATTTTCAGCCTGAAATCAATGGAAACTGTTTTAGCAGAGTATTCCACTTTGAAATAGGCATGTTTAAAGTGTCTGCAGCTCTACAGAAGCACAGCTCCAGTCCTAACCTCGTAGGAGGGAGCTGTATTTCTAAATGTTTTTATTGAGTTTCTCTTACTGCAGGCGCGACGTGCTTGGATGCTAGCGATATCATCAATACTACTCTGAGTGTGTGGGGCGTTCTCTTCCTTATGTTCATAATACATCAGCATTCCTCCTGGAGTCCGTCTTTTCTGTCCGAACTGTGTCATTGATTCCAAGCAGGGCAAGATTTTTGTTTATCATCTTTACTGCCACTTGAGCTGTCTTGCCTGTCTCATGCATGGTCCTCACGTTCCATGTCCGAATGGTGATGTTCTTGGTCGAAAGCAGATGGATCAGATTTGGGGCTCCCAGGGATCACTGGCTTTCACCACAAGGCATCATAGATCTCCAAGAAGAAGATCCCTCCCTCCCCAAGGCCAGGATGTCTTTTGGTTGATGTTTCCATAGCTAAGGTGTTTTTTTTTTTTTTTACATGGTGGCCCCACGCATAACCCTCCTCCTTTCGCAGCCGGGCTTGGAAGCAGCCATTGTGAAGTGACTCGTAGTCCAGTGCCCCTCAAAGGTCACTAAGGCAGGAGAAGAGACATTCACATTTCAGGCTAGTGTAAGAGACAGACTTGTGACCATATGGTTCTCTCGCAACCAGGCCGTAGTCAAGAATGGATGATACTTGACAAAATGCCAAGGAAAGCAAAACAATGATGAGTGGAATGCTTAAATTAATATCAGCCACTGGTAATTACTGGGAGCTGCATTCCAGTCCACTGGATATTTTGTTGCCCACCATACTACTTCAGAAAGGACCAGCCACATGCAAATCAGCCTTGGTCCTGCTCAAAGAGGAACAGTCCAGCCTGCACTGCCAGGCCAGGTCCCCTATGAACCATAACAAAAGCAGCCCAGACCAGTTTCAGCCTGTTTGGGCTCTTAGGTAGGGTGAATCAAAATGCCAGAAGAAGTGATATCACACACCCTTTCACCTACAGGACCATCACAAAGTTCACCCATTATACCACCCTTTCCCCATCAACAACCTCCTGTTTGCAACTGAGGGGTCTGGGAATGGATTGGGGGAGACTACAGCAAGTGAATGCAACTCTTAAAGCCATGCTTTCTTTCTATTCCTGCTTCTGCCTACATTACCCCTGAGACCATGGATAGCAGACGCATTGCTAGGGGTAGCAGTGGGCAAGCCAGAGGTGGTAACTCTGCTGCTTGATACCCCTGATTGACTTCTCTGTAGTTAAGCGTATAATTCTACACTTTTGCATACAACTTATAATGAAAAAGTGTCTTTCCAGCCCATCTTTGTTTTCTTGCACAAGTATTAGTGAGACAAACTTAAGGGGGACTGGTGTGATCTTGCGGGTGGAGTAGATCCAGTTTGTATTGTCTGCAACCAGCAGTGTTCAAGATGGACTAAAAACAACTAGTGACTGTACCACAGATGTGTGCAAGATCCTTACTGGGTGGGATGGGGCACTTGTTCAACTCTACTCTTCTGTGGTCCCAGCCCCACCAGCCTTTAACAGGTGGATTGACTGATCGGAAATTCTACCAACTTCCTTACTGGCTACTCAATACTTCTTCCCTTCCCTGCACACCGCCAACCCTTTACGTGACAAGTGAGTTAATATGTAACATGACCTTGCTGCCTGGCAGCTGGTAATGTTAACCTGCTCTGAGTCAGTCCAGGGTCAGTGACCCCGTCACTAAGGGTTCAGTAGAGCCCATAATTAATTCCTCTCTGAAGCTGTAGGTAGCCTGGCCAGTGTAGTAATGCTAGTGTGATGGGCTGTCAGGATTATGTAGTAATGCTGTGAGGTAATGATACAACAATGCATGCATCTGTTTCTGCAACACGTGCAGATGTTGCTAAAGACGTGCTAAGAGTTACCAAATGCATGAATAGTCTCTCCCAAAACACAGGTGAAGTCTGGGCTCTAGATGAGTCCGTTTTTCGTGTAAGGTTAGGATTGATAAACTGCCAGACAGCAGCGTTATGCAATCTGATACCCCCACCCCCCCGGAGAATGTGAAGAGGAAACTTTCGAGTCTGGTCAGAGCTCCAGTTGTGGGCTTCCCGCTCCTAGTTTGGAGCTTTCCGCAGTGCATGTGCCAGGCATGCTGCTGCCTCAGCCATAGATATATGAGCTACGGCTCAATTTACCATTTGTTTGGTAATCAAAACATTCAAATGCAAATACGTATTGTATTGTATTGTAATTGCATTTATATAGCGCTTACTACCCCTGACGAGGCGTCAAAACGCTTTTTCCGCGAGTAGCACGCTTCTCCGGAACCCAAGAAGGATTAGCGTTGAATTAGTATAGTGAAATATAAAAGTAATTTGAGTGATGGATATTAATCAGTTATTTGGATTGAGAAGGATAGCTGAGGGATAGAGGAGGGAAAAAGGTTTGCATTTATATAGCACATGTTACCCGTGTTGGGGTGTTGAAGTGCTTTTTTGGTGAGTAGCATGCTACTCCGGAACCCATTAAAGGATTAGTGTTGAATTAGTATAGTGAAATATGAAAGTAATTTGAGTGATGGATGATATGTTAGTCGGTTATTTGGATTGAGAAGGGTAGCAGAGGGATAGAAGAGGGACAGAGGTATGCATATATATATGTGGTGATCGTTACAAAAACCTGGTGTACAGTAGAAGGGGGTTCTTGAGGAATTTGGAGTGGAGGGTTGTGGGAAGATGCTAGAGTGTAGTGAGATATCCACAGATGCAAGACAGCCATCTGTCTGCAGATGCAAGACAATATTTAATCCTGCTGGTCTAATCAAGTCAACCCCACTGCCTTTAAACACAAGTCAGTCCCACCTTCCCTCAGATGCAGGTCATGCAGCTGCAACCCAGAAATGCAAGCCAGACCCCTCTCCGGAGATGCAGGGCAATTATATCTTCCGCTGATAGATTCAAGTGACCCCCACCACATCCTGATACAAGTCAGTATCCTCTCCCTCACACACACTACCGCAACTGACGATTAGCATAAGTAAAATTGTTTATTGCTTGAGAAATGCTTAACATCATATACTTTCAATGTATTTTGTTACATATTGAATAATTTTCATTAGCCGAAATATAATTACGTAAGGCACACTACCGCCCATGGACAGACAAGGGACTGCCCTCCTTCTATAGATACAGGACAGTCAACACAAGCTAGTACCCTCCTTCTATAGATACAGGACAGTCAAAACACGCCAGTAGCCTCTTTCTACAGATAAGAGCGAAAACACTTTAATAGATACCAGCAACTAATACCATACTACAGAAACAAGTAGCAGCCTTCTAGATACAAGCTAACAGTTCCAATGTACATATACAAAGTTGAACCTCCCTCCTGCAGAAACACACTAGCCTCAAACCCTCAGATGCAAGCCGCTAGCCACCTCTGCAGATACATGCCAGCCACGCCCCCTCCTCAGATACACACCAGGCCCCCCTCGGTTACAAACCCGGTCTTGGCATCCATAGCCAGCCCACGGTCATACCATTCAATCAATCAATCAATCACAGAATTTGTAGAGCGCACTACTTACCCGCGAGGGTCTCAAGGCGCTGGGGAGAGGGAAGGGGGGGGGGGTGCTGCTACTGGTCGAACAGCCAGGTCTTGAGTAGCCTCCTGAAGGTCAGCAGGTCTTGGGTCTGTCGTAGGCTTAGTGGAAGGGTGTTCCAGGTCTTGGCGGCGAGGTGTGAGAAGGATCTGCCGCCGGTGGTTGTTCTTCGAATGCGAGGGACGGTGGCGAGGGAGAGGTCGGCGGGAGCGGAGCTGGCGGTTGGGGACGTAGAAGAAGAGTCGTCTGTTGAGGTAGGCTGGGCCAGTTTTGTGGAGTGCCTTGTGTGCGTGGATGAGGAGTTTGAAGGTGATCCTCCTGTCGACGGGGAGCCAGTGCAGGTTCCTCAAGTGGGGGGTGATGTGGCTGTGGCGTGGTATGTCGAGGATCAGGCGTGCGGAGGCGTTTTGTATGCGTTGCAGTCGCTTGATGAGCTTGGCCGGGGCTCCCGCGTAGAGGGCGTTCCCATAGTCAAGTCTGCTACTGACGAGGGCCTGGGTGACTGTTCTTCTTGTGTCTGTCGGGATCCACCTGTAGATCTTGGACTCCCCGCAGAAACTATCCCATCTCCCATGATATTTAACTTAATACTTTGGGGGCATTGCCTTGCTCTTCATGGGACACAGGTCTGCCCTTCCATGCATCTATAACCGGTGTCCCTAAATGCTACAAACCACACCTTTGGTATATAACCGGGACTGTAGTTCAAATAATCCATCTGCGCTCACCTGTCGGGCGAATTTTGATGCTGGACCCGTTCCTTCTTGTCCCTGAATTCGACATACCTCGCGTCTCCGCAAAACACACAAAAACAACATATAAAAAGACCCAAAACACATAAAATTCACCCTGCACCCCGGGTGGGGCGCTGACTAGGGATTGCTGTCTGTAGATAAAGGCTTTTAGAATCCAGAGGGTTAAGAAGGCAGGCTTTTAGCCGGAGCAGATGGGCCTGTTAGGTCATTTTCACTCTCTATGGGTCCATGATCTTCTCTCTTATAATATTTGTAATATTGTGGACATCATAAGATGGCCACAAGAGGTCCTAGTTTCCCAAAAGTTGGGAATTGAGAGGTGAAAATATGTTGTTTTCACTTTGTCAGCCTCGTAAAAAAATTTTTTATCACGTTTTCCAAATTTTGCAGCAGTTTTGTAAAAATCGCGGCATTTTTACAAAACTGCCGATTTCGCGATTTTTTTGCAAATCGCGAAATCCTGGAGGGTCTGCCTAATAGAGATACTGAATCTGCAGTTCTAGGCAATATCTATCTTGCTGTTCACATTGATCTTAATAATTCCTCGATTCTTTTAGACCTCTCAGTGACTGACGCTGTCCACCACACACTTCTCTTAAATTAACTTTTGCATCCGATATTGGCAGCACTGTTCTGCTGTGGTTTTGTTCGTTTCTGTCTGAAAAAACTCAAATGTTCCCTTTGTCCTTTTCTGCCCTCTTCACACTAGCTTTGTGGTTTGCCCCAAAGGTCCGCTGTTTCTCCCATAACTTTAATCTATAGCTCAGGACTCTTGCTAGTCTCATCTATTCTTTCAATTTTACAGTTAATGCTGACAACTTTCAAATCCTCTGCAAATTGAGTGGTGGTTCTTCTGATAATCTCTCTTCAGCACTACCTCTCAAAAGTGTGATTGATAGGCTGTCACTGGCTATAACTGAATACTGAATTTTTGGTCAGCGGTGATTGACCCAGTCTTTGGCAGCCTTCTCCAGCCCTATGGAATTGGGCCCATCATCTAATCTTTCGCAATCCGTGAAGATCCTTGGTGTCAAAATTTATGGCTATCTTCAAGTGCAATGTCAGGTCTTCTCAATTGTTTAATTTTGCGCTTTTTTATGAGGAAGAACTCTCTCAAGATGCTCGCCGCACCGTTGTCATGTTGCTTATTGGGTACTGTTTGGACTACTGTAATGGCGCCTACCTCGGCCTTAACTCCACTCTGATTCATCGTCTGCAGGCGATAGAGAACCAAGTGGTCTGTCTGGTAATAGGACTCCTCATTTTAGTTTATCTTTTCCCATTCTGAAATCTCTGCACTGATAACCAATTCAAACTCAAATTGCCTTTAAAATCATTGGAATTGTTCATCGGCTTTTCTACAGATCTTCCCCTGGTTTCATCTAAGTCTGTTGGACAGGTACATCCCCAACAGATCTCTTTGCTCTGCTCAGCAACTTTTGCTCCCATTTCCTCGGTTTTGTAACCCAGACTAGGTTGACAATCTCTTTCTGTAGTGTCTCCCCCCGCCCCCCCACAAAAAAAAAAAAAAATCTGGAAATCCGTAATGCTTCTACGAATATTCACTCCTGTTCATATTTGATTCAGGAAAGTAGTAAAAAAATTGCAAGGCTTATGCATAACCATTTTTTGCCATCTATTCCTCAGTTCTCCTGTTTTAAGTAAAGTAACTGAGATTCACAATTTGAATTAGGAAATTATTTAAAGTATATACATTTATAAAAGATACCAATACTGGAGAATGTCAGCTTACAGGTTAAGTGACTTTCTCTGATGCGAAGACATACAATGTTATGGGCTCCCCGTCATCTTCCCCTACCCCTTTCCACCAGAAGGAAAACAGGTGAATGGAGTCACTGAGAAAGAAAGTTTGTCAAAGGACTTCCACCATATTTAGAGTGGCTGACTTTTCAGATTTATTGGGTCGCTACAGTGGTGCATTGTATTATGGGACTTGCTGGAACATTCCCAAAAGATCATGGAAAGCATGATCACTTCGGACAGTGTACTCAGCATTCCAGGGATACTGGTTGCCTGGTCAACTTACTCATGGTTAACAAGCAAAATCCATCTTGATTGTGCCTCACATCTTTCTGCTCGTGCGGAAAAAGAAGCCCTGGTCTTCTATTCAATGGCATGTCTTTCAACCTCACATAAATTAAGTAAAGTAGGCCAAGATGGAGGCGAAATGCTCAATCCACTTGTCATTTAGGAGATGCAAGATGTCTCTAGAATCCAGTTCATGGTGTATGGTAAGGATGTAAACCAGTTGTTATATCCTTCTAGCAACGGCAGCTCCAACAGCAACATAGCAATTCGTAGGAGCGGCATAAAACATTCATAGGCAGATCAAACCAACAATCGTAGGCCACTGGGAAGGCCCATTTGCCTTCTAAACAGTGACTCTTCATCCTTCCACCACAATTCGGACTTCGGTGGAAGGGAACATATGCAGCTATTTCTGTTCTTGGAAGAGAATAACGAAAGGCAGGTGTGCGCTAGATATTACGCCTAGAAGATACAAGATAAGATGTTAGGTCTCATCAGTGAAGAATATTGTCCCATTCAATGAGGTCCTGTGTTGAGGTGCCTGCTCCAACCACCTCAACATCTGTAATCTTTGAAACTCTGCATCAGAGATAGTCTTCTAGACCTCTGCTTCCTCTGGTACCTGATCTGTTTGAACCATATCTTCTGACCTTTATTACACCAGCGTCAATATGGCCTGCAACATCGCACATTACAAAGAAGTACAAAGTACCAGACCAGGGCCTATTTTTTCTGAGGGCCGATCCACCACAGGACTCCGTTATAGTGGCTGCGGCTAGGAAGACTCACCCAGGGGGGTCCTCCTCTACAATACTGTAGGAAAGTAGGATCTGCTTTCATGGTTACCCCCACTTTTTGCTGGTGTTGTTCTGTTTTCTGACTACTCTGACTGGGATTCTGCTAATCAGGACCCAGTCACTGTGCTTCCTCCCTAAATTTGACAGTGGTAAGTACTTTGGTACCTTCTCAATTGGCTACTGGTGTACCGAGTTAAGTCCCTAGTATATGGTACTAAGGTACCAAGTGCATAGGTACACCAGGGGTCCCCCATGGGCTGCAGCATGTTTTATGCCACCCATGAGAGACCACTCAAACTGTGACTACAGGCCTGCCATTCCAGCCTGTGTAAGTTGGTGCTAGCACCACTTACAACAGATATGTTTCCTTATATCTGAGGTCACTGCACTTAAAACCTATAAGTCACCCCTAAGGCAGGTTCTTCAGTCCTGAGGGCATGGTGCTTGGTTACAAGTGTGAGGGTGCCCCTGCATGAGCAGGGCCCCTCTACAAACCCCAGAGTCGATTCTCCAGGCTTTTTAAGTGCGGTCAGCCTTTTAATACATATAGTGGACATCAATTCAAATACGAGATGTCTAACTATATATTGGCTGCACCGAAACAGGTCATGTTTAGTATCAAACATGTTGGAATCCCACCTCAACACGGATTCCAGTGTTGGATGTAGGATTTCATGTACTGGGGGGTTTCCCTAGGGTGCCCCATGTATTCCTGGTACCAGCCTTTTAGGGTCGAACAGCAAGCTAGTGCTGCTGCCGACCAGAGACACGATTCTGCCCTCCTCCTGCTGCTGAGCTGAGCTTGAGCAGGGGAAGGTAGAATAATAGGTTTCCTGTCACGGGGAGGTGTAACCATCTCCCAGACAGGACTTGGTGTATTGGCCTGGGGTGGGGGGCGCTTGCCAGCACCACCAGACTGCTTGTAAGGGCACATTTGGTGCCCTCCTAGCATACTCCAGTTTGAGTCAGTTCAGGGAGCCGTTGGCTCCCGCTCTGGCACAAAACTGGACAAAGGACCTCTGTCCAGCCCCTCCTCTAGGAGGGATACTTGAATCGTCCCAACCCTTTCCCTATGGTTCCTAAGGGCTTACCTGTGGGTGGCTTTTCAGATTCGTCGTGGGACAAGATTCAAATCCGAAACCACTTCAACCGTCTGGGCACCTTGGACTTCGTTGGACTTCACCTGGAACCGAGACTGCATCAAGAAAGACTCTTGCTGCTCTTGGTCTCGTCGTCCTGCCAGTCTTCTGCGTCGTCTGTGCCTGTGCTCTATCCAGGTTCTTCTCCAGGCCTGTGGGCATCAAAGACACCTGAAGTAATCTCCCTTGGAGTGAAGGATTCGCTCCCCTGCATCTGCAGGCACAGCAACCAAGCCGACCGGCGTGGTGGTTCTGCAACTCCGTCAAGGCCTGCATTGTCTTCTCTGCAAGTTTGAGGCCAGTATCCCTCGTCGGAACCGCTGGAACAGAAAACCCCTGGGCAATACATCGACTTTCCGTTGCCAAGGCTTGTTGACTCTGTCCTCCAGAGATCTTCGACTATAAGAAGCTCCAGCATCTCTTCCTGCCAATATCTTCGTCCTCACCGCATCCTTTGCACTGTGGGCCTGCATCTTTGGTGAACTGCTCGAGGTCATCTTGTGACTCCTGTGCCTTCGGCCTATGGTTCCTCTTGAGGGTCTTCTTTGGCTTCAGTGGGCTCTCCTGCTTGCTCTGGGCCTGCTGACTCTCCTGCACTTGGTGAGTCCTTCGGACCTTGCTGGTCCCAAGGCCACACCTTTTTCATTTTCTACGTCTGGACACCGACCCCCCTGGTTTTTGACTTCCGACGTGGGACAGCTCATGAACGGCCTCTGGTCTTCAACAGCATCGCCTGGTCATCACAGCTGCAGCGACAAGGTCTCCGTCATCACTCCTGCATCTTTCGTCATCGGTGGTCATTGGTCTTCCGTGCCTCCTGGTCACTTCCGAGTGGCATAGACTCTGTCCCTTCTGCTTGCAAGAATCCATCCTTGGATTCCACCGGACTCTCATCTTCTTCACCAGTGGCATCTTTACTGAAGTCCTTCATTGTGGTCTACGGCAGTTTCTGACGTCGCTTCGCACCTATGCACCCAACTTCCCTGGTGTAGGTATCCTGTTTCCTGGGGTATCCACGGGTGGGGTGACTCCAACCTTCCATCTTCCACGGGATGTCTTCAGGGTCCACTGGGAAGGGTCCTTCTTCTTAAAAACAGCAACTCCGACATTCCCATTGATTTGCATTTAGTATCCGGCTGTGTTTCCACTCTGCACACCGGTGGGTTCCTGGGTACTTACCTTGGGTGGTTCCTTGGGTCCCCAGATCGTCTGAGTCTTCTGGTCCAAGTATCGACTTCGGACGCAGTTCGCATTCCACTTCTTTAGTATATGGTTCAGTCTCCCCTTGGAGACCACTGTGTATTTGTGCTTACTTAACTGTTTCCATTTGAAATATTGTGTGTATTGTGTTAATATCTCCGGGTAGGAGATACACCAATGTGTTAGTGAGTGTGTATGACAAATATAACTATTTTTATAACTACACTGTGGGGTTCTTTTTCATTTAACCTACACTGTATGATTAGTTCTGGTAAAACAAGCGGCTTAACGCTCCTTCTGGACTAAGCCTTAAGGCTGCTCTCCACAGCTACCACTTGGAGAGCTTTCTATGGTTGTGTAAGACCACTAAAATCAACTTAAGGGTTGTCTGGATTAGTGCAAGGTGGTTCACTTAAATAAGTGTGCACCATATACTAAGCCAGCCTCCTACAAGTACCCACCCGAAAAGGACAGTAAGAGGATGGACTCCCTTGGGAAAAGGATGTGCAACACCTCTGCTTCCTATATGAAAGTCTCTAGTGCCTCAGCACTTTTAAGAAGATACGATAGGGCGCTATGAGACTCCCTGTCTAGGTTCACGGAAAAGCTGCCTAAGGAAGTTAGGCAAGATTTCAAGGAGATTCTCCGTGAGGGTGGATTAGTTGAAAATAAGTTAATCAGTGCTGCAGCTGATGCTTTGGACCCAACAGACATGGCATCTGCGCAAAACGCTTCTCCTGGCTACAGCTCACTGGAGTGAAACCTGAGGCTCAGCACAGAATTCTGAACCTACCCTTCAGTGGAACCTCACTATTTGGCACTCATGCCGATGATGAAATGGCGAGGATGAAATCTGAGCTAGACACCCTGAAGGCAGTGGGTGTGGAGAAGCACAAGGATTTTAGGCGCATGTACCACCCCTACGACCGTCGCCAGTATCAGCAGAGGGTTTAAACCCCTCACTGGGCTTTGCAACATCATCAGTCCAGGTCCCACTACCTTCAGCGTCGGCCAGTACTTGGACATGAAGCTTCCAAGCCATCAGCTTCTTCTGCTAAATAGCTGGCAAAGCAGTGAATGTTTGCTTCCCCCATCTCTGTTCCCCACTCTGGTGGGGGGCGAGTATCACGGCACACCAGGACGAGTTGCACAAAATAACAAAAGGCAAGTGTGTGCTCAATATTGTGCAGAATGGTTACTCAATCAGATTCAAGTCCCCGCCTCCAGCAGTTCCACCTCGGAGAACGTCTGTCCATCAGCAAGACTTACTTCAGGCATAGGTAGCATTCTGCTGCAAAAATAAGCCATCGAAAATGTTCCCTTGTCTCAACAACAGCAGGGAATTTACTCCCACTACTTCTTGGTGTTAAAGAAGGGTCCAACCCAGGAGTACAGACCCATTCTCGACTTAAGACTCTTAAACTAGTTCATTCGCAAGGAGAGGTTCGGGATGCTGGCACTGCACCAAATTTTCCCCCAGCTCCATCAAATGGACTGGATGTGCTCCATCGACCTGCAGGACTCCTATTTTCATGTACTGATTCCCAGAAAACATCGGAAATTCCTACTGTTTCAGGTGGCGTCGGAGCACTTCCAGTACAAGATCCTTGCTTTCTGTCTCAAATCAGCACCCCCCGCACGTTCTCAAAATGCATGGCGGGGGTAGCAGCTTTCCTGCTTCTTCGTCTACCCGTACTTGGACGTTGCTCAAGAGCTCATCACCTTGTCTACTGCAGGAACACCTTCAATCCTGTATTTGAGCGCTAAGCCGTTTGGGCCTTCAAGTCAACTACAAAAAGTCTATCCCCAACCCAAAGGATTCACTACCTGAGTTTGACTCTGGATACTGCACACGCATGAGTGTATGGGTGCCCCGACACCCACCGACCACGCACGCAACCTGGGAGTCATCCTCGACTCAACGCTCTCCATGGCCAAGCAAGTCAACGCAGTCTCATCCTCCTGCTTCAACACCCTCCGCATGCTTCGCAAGATCTACAGGTGGATCCCGACAGACACGAGAAGAACAGTCACCCAGGCCCTCGTCAGCAGCAGACTCGACTATGGGAACGCCCTCTACGCGGGAGCCCCGGCCAAGCTCATCAAGCGACTGCAACGCATACAAAACGCCTCCGCACGCCTGATCCTCGATGTACCACGCCACAGCCACATCACCCCCCACCTGAGGAACCTGCACTGGCTCCCCGTCGACAGGAGAATCTCCTTCAAACTCCTCATCCACGCACACAATGCACTCCACAAGACTGGCCCAGCCTACCTCAACAGACGACTCCTCTTCTACGTCCCCAACCGCCAACTCCGCTCCGCCGACCTCTCCCTCGCCACCGTCCCTCGCATTCGAAGAACCACCACCGGCGGCAGATCCTTCTCCCACCTCGCCGCCAAGACCTGGAACACCCTTCCACTAAGCCTACGACAGACCCAAGACCTGCTGACCTTCAGGAGGCTACTCAAGACCTGGTTGTTCGACCAGTAGCAGCACCCCCCCCCCTTTTTTTTCTCCCCCAGCGCCTTGAGACCCTCGCGGGTAAGTAGTGCGCTTTACAAATTCTGTGATTGATTGATTGATCCTTCAGAGGAGAGGTTATCCTCAATCAAAAACAAGTGTCGCACCCTTCACCCACGGCCAGACCGGTATCCTCTCTACAGGGATCCATGGCGTCCTGCATCTTCATTGTCCCCAATGTCAGGCTGCAAATGCGACCTTTCCAGCCAGCATTATAGGATCAGGGTTCGCAGATCTCTGACTGCTGGGAAGACACAGTGACTCTGCCTCAGATGGCCAAAGATTCCCTTTGTTGGTGGATGAAACGTCCTCATTTGTTAAAAGGAGTCCCATTCCATCAGGACCTTCCCAGCCAGATGTCACGGACGCGTCCCTCGAGGGATGGGGAGCCCACATGGGCCCTCTTCAAGTTCAGGGATTGTGGTCGGAAGCGGAGAAGGGGTATCACTTCAGTATGTTGGAATTGAGGGCCATACATCTAGAGCTCAAGTCATTTTTCCCTTCCATCCAGGCACGCTCCCTGGTATTTGAGACTGACAATACCACGACCATGGATTACCTGAACAAACAGGGAGGAATAAGGTCAAGGCCCCTATCGCAAGAGGCCCAAGCCTCAGTCGCAACTTCGTGAAAGCTCACGATTGGACGTTAAACGACAAAGTCGCACAGGACATTTTCTAATGATGGGGAGCTCCAGACATCGATCTCTTTGCAGACGCAACAAACGCAAAATGCGGCATCTTCGCATCCAGGTATCCCCAACCAGGCTCCAGAGGGAATGCTCTTCTGATCAACTGGTCAGAGAGATTACTTTACGCCTTTCCTCCAATACCACTCATTCCTCTAGTAATCAACAAGTTCTACAGAACCAAGGCCAGGATGATCCTTACTGCACCGGAGTGGCCTCGCCAATGGTGGTATCCCGACCTTCTTCACCTGTCGAAGACACCACACAGTAAGTTGCCATGCCATGCGGATCTACTCTCCAAACTCTGGGGGAGGGTGTTCCACCCCAACCCCCCCTCTCAGAATTTGATGGCATGGCTCCTGAGTTCCTCCACTAGAGTGTATGAACATTCTGAAAGAATCAAGGAGGCCATCTACACAAAAGTCATAAGCTTTCAAATGCAAGCGTTTCTACTTATGGTGCACCAGCAACGGCCATAATCCCATCCTTGGGCAAGAACTGGTTATCCTTCCCTACTTATGTTATTTGGCTAAATCTGGTCTTCACTTCGCCTCTATAAAGATGTACCTAGCTGCCATTACAGCATACCAAAAATCACCCACACAGGTTTCCTTTTTTCAGGTGCCTGTAGCTAAAGACTTCCTTGAAGGGTTTGAAGGTGGTCTACCCCCGGTTTGGTCTCCCTACCTTACTTGGGAGCTTAATGTCGCCCTTTCTAAATTGATGGGTCCTCCTTTCGAGCCCATACATAAAGCGTCCCTGCAGCACCTGACTTGGAAGGCCATTTTCTTAGTGGCAATTACCTCTAGTCGCAGAGTTAGCAAGTCCAGGCTCTGTGTTCTAAGGAGTCTTATTTGATTTTCCATTCCAACAATGTAGTCCTGAGACCACACCCTAGTTTTTTTTTACCAAAAGTTATTTCTGATTTTCATATTAATCAGTCAATTACCCTTTCTACTTTTTTCCTGAACCCGTCCACCTCTCCAGAAAGGGCGTTGCATTCTCTTGATCTCAAAAGGGTTCTTAAATTATATCTGGATAAAACCAAGGACATAAGGAAATTGGACTGTTTATTTATAAATTATGGTCTAATGTGCACTGGTTTTCCTTCCTCTAAACAACCATCTCTAGATGGATAGTCTCTCGCATTTCCTTCTCCTAACCAGTTAGCTAACAAACAACTTCTTGGTAAGCCGAAGGCTCATTCCACTAGGGGAAAGGCCTCCAATATGGCCCCTCTCAGAAATATACCAATTACAGTACCCTGTTTGGACAAGCCTCCTTAAGGAACCTGTTTGGCTAAATTACCCTTAGAATGTGTTAACTGTTCTGGTGTTCGTCCTCCGGATTCTACGGATGGGCTTGCTATTCTATTCAGTGCTTATGACTATTGATAAGTATCCCCTGAAAGAGAAGGATGAGTTACTTACCTGGTGGGGTGACCGCTCAGCCCTCCACAGGGCTTGGTCGCCCCACTCACTGCTGCCGTTCCTGCCTGCCTTGCCGCCTCCTGCCTGGAGATTCCTTCGCTCGCTGCCCGCTGCTCCTGGGACTTTCCCGCTGCTCCTGGGACTTTCCCGCTGCTCCTGGGACTTTCCCGCTGCTCCTGGGACTTTCCCCGCTGCCCGCTGCTCCTGGGACTTCCCGCCACTGCCTCCCTGCGGCCCCGCCCCCCCGTGATTCCATTCGCCGCCCCGCTCCCGCCACCCAGCTGCTCCTCCCTCCCGGCTCCTTACTTAAGGGGACCGTAGGGGACCACAGAGTGTGACCGCTCAGCCCTCCACAGGGTTTGGTCGCCCCACTCACTGCTGCCGCTCCTGCCTGCCTTGCCGCCTCCTGCCTGGAGATTCCTTCGCTCGCTGCCCGCTGCTCCTGGGACTTTCCCGCTGCTCCTGGGACTTTCCCGCTGTCCGCTGCTCCTGGGACTTCCCGCCACTGCCTCCCTGCGGCCCCGCCCCACGTGATTCCATTCGCCGCCCCGCTCCCGCCACCCAGCTGCTCCTCCCTCCAGGCTCCTTACTTATGACGCCCCCTGAGCGACCGCGCAGCGGCCGCGCGCAGTGGGAGCACCGACGGAGCGCCGAAGGTGCGCCAAAGGCAAGCCCGTCTGCGCCCGTCCGCGCCTGGCCCGCGCCCAGCGCCAGGACCCCTGGATCCCACCGATGCAACACTACTCGACGGACCTACGACGCCGCCACCCTCACCGCACTCAATGCCGGCCGGAACCCTGCCTGCTACCGAGCCTCACCGAGACGCACCCACGGACCCTTCACCTGCCAAGCCTGCCGATTCACCTGCCCCCGGACGTGCACCACCTCCGCCAAGTCGAGCACCAGCAGCAACCACCTGAAATGCATCCTGTTGAACACCCGCTCCGTCCACAGGCACGCCGTGGAACTCTGGGACCTGCTCGACGCAACAGCACCGGACGTCGCCTTCCTCACCGAAACCTGGATGAACGCCTCCTCAGCGCCCGACATCGCCATAGCCATCCCGGATGGATACAAGATCACCCGGAAGGACCGCGTCAACCAGACGGGAGGAGGCATCGCCATCGTACACAAGAACACCATCCGCATCTCGACTAACTCCGACGAGACCTTCACCGCCGCCGAACACCTACACTTCCAGATACACACTGACCCCAAGACCACCCTCCGAGGCACCCTCATCTACAGACCCCCGGGACCACGCACACTATTCAGCGAAGACATCGCAGACTTCATCAGCCCGCACGCCATGCCCTCCGCCGACTACATCCTCCTAGGGGACCTCAACTTCCACCTGGAGAACAACAACGACAGAAACACCACCGCCCTGCTGGACAACCTCGCCAACCTCGGACTCAAGCAACTGGTGAACACGCCCACCCACTACGCCGGCCACACGCTTGACCCAGTCTTCTCTTCCAGCAAGCACATCTCCTTCAGCCACGCCACCGGACTCCACTGGACCGACCACAGCTGCGTCCACTTCAGCTTCAGAAAGACTGCGACCCACCACCACCCGCAACAGGCTCCCCGCCGGAGCTGGAGCAAGATCACCGCCGAGCAGCTCACCGCCTCCCTCAGCCAGAACACACCCACCAACACAACGGACCCAAACGAAGCAGCCAGCAACCTCGCCAAGTGGCTGACCGCCTGCGCCGACGACCTCGCACCACTAAAAAACCCTCCCAGCAGACCCGGAAGCAAGAAAACCCCTTGGTTCACCAACGAACTCAAGGAATCCAAGAAGAACTGCCGCACTCTCGAGAAAGCCTGGCGACTCGACCAGACCACAGACAACAGGACCGCCCTCAAGCACGCCACCCGCAAACACCACCAGATGATCCGTGCCACCAAGAAGTCGGCACTCAAAGAACGACTGGACAACAACGCCCACGACAGCAAGGAACTTTTCAGCATCGTCAAAGAGTTCTCCAACCCCAGCGCCGGAAACAACGACATCACCCCCTCGCAAGACCTCTGCAACTCACTCGCCGTGTTCTTCCACCGCAAGATCACCGACATACATAACAGCTTCGACGCACAGACCACGCACCCTACCGCCGAACCAACGCCCGCCACCACCACCCTCTGCAACTGGACCCCGATCAGCACCGAAGACACCACCCGCACGATGAACTCCATCCACTCCGGATCACCAACCGACCCCTGCCCACACCACGTCTTCAACAAAGCCGACGCCACCATCGCACCCCATCTCCGGGACATCATCAACTCCTCCTTCCACACCGCCACCTTCCCGGAGAGCTGGAAGCACGCCGAGCTTACCGCCCTCCTGAAGAAACCAACGGCGGACCCCACCGACCTCAAGAACTACCGTCCCATCTCGCTCCTTCCGTTTCCGGCCAAAGTCATCGAGAAGACCGTCAACAGACAGCTTGCCGCCTTCCTCGAGACGAATGGATCCCTCGACCCCTCGCAGTCCGGGTTTCGGGCCAACCACAGCACCGAGACCGCCCTTATCGCAGCCACCGACGACATCAGAACCCTAACCGACAACGGGGAAACAGCAGCCCTCATCCTCTTGGACCTCTCCGCGGCGTTCGACACCGTCTGCCACCGCACCCTAGTGAAGCGCCTCAGCAACATCGGAATCCGAGAGAAAGCACTGGAATGGATCATCTCGTTCCTCGCCGGAAGAACCCAGAGAGTCCGCCTCCCCCCGTTCAGATCCGAGGCCACCGAAGTCATCTGCGGCGTTCCACAAGGATCTTCACTCAGTCCAACCCTCTTCAACGTCTACATGAGCCCCCTCGCAGCCATCGCACGCCAACACAACCTCAACATCATCTCCTACGCCGACGACACCCAGCTGATCCTCTCCCTCACCAACGACCCCACCACCGCCAGAGCCAACCTACACGACGGGATGAGAGACGTCGCCGACTGGATGAGGAACAGCCGCCTTAAACTGAACTCAGACAAGACGGAAGTCCTCATCCTGGGCTCATCACCCTCCGCCTGGGACGACTCTTGGTGGCCCCCGGCCCTGGGCACCGCGCCCAAGCCAACGGACCGCGCACGCAACCTGGGCTTCATCCTGGACTCCTCCCTGTCGATGACCAGACAAGTCAACGCCGTCTCATCTTCGTGCTTCAACACCCTGCGCATGCTCCGCAAGATCTTCAGATGGATCCCCACTGAAACCAGGAAGACCGTCACCCAGGCACTCGTCACCAGCCGACTGGACTATGGGAACACCCTCTACGCCGGAACCACAGCCAAACTTCAAAAAGACTCCAGCGCATCCAGAACGCCTCCGCACGACTCATCCTGGACATCCCCCGGCACAGCCACATCACCGGACACCTGAAAGACCTGCACTGGCTCCCCGTCAGCAAGAGAATCACGTTCAGACTCCTCACCCACGCACACAAGGCCCTCCACGACCTGGGCCCCAAGTACCTCAACGACCGCATGACCTTCTACACGCCCACCCGCCAGCTACGATCAACCAGCCACGCCCTCGCCACCGTACCACGCATCCGCAGAGCCACCGCCGGAGGAAGATCCTTCTCCTACCTGGCAGCCAAGACCTGGAACTCCCTCCCCACTCACCTTCGGCGAACCCAGGACCATCTCTCCTTCAGGAAGCAGCTCAAGACCTGGCTGTTCGAGCAGTAACTTACCCCCTCCCCCAGCGCCTTGAGACCCTCCCGGGTGAGTAGCGCGCTCTATAAATGCCGTGATTGATTGATTGATTGATTGTAATACTAGTGCTCTTCCACGGGTATACTCATCAAAGTCATAAGCAACCCTCCCGCCTCCCTCAGACGATTATCATTTACAGTAGCAATCTTATTCCTTACTATCACTACACATTGTGATATGCCGTAAAAAAGACCTGGCCTAGCGGTCACCTGTGGGGCACGATTAGAGCTTGGAGGTCTTAACGGCACAGGCCAGTTTTATTCTGTTGTGGTTGTCTATGCAGTCTATGGGCTAACATGCCTTCTATTATTTTGCCTTTTTCTTTGGAAGTAAAGGCTATGTTTAAACAGTGAAAGCGTGCATGTTCTATGTTACAGAAATGCTATTAGATATATATTTATTTTAAATGAAAAATTCAATGCAATTTCGGCATTTTATCCTTTGGTGTTCTAGGCTACACATATTTATATGTGTATATTCATATATATTTGTGTGTTTGAGGGTACTTCATTTTGTTTATTCCCTAAACATACATGTGTATATATATGTATTTGTTGTGTGCTCCTGGGTCCGCGCACATGGGCGGGACTATTCAGTGCTTATGACTTTGATGAGTATGCCCCTGTAAGAGAACTAGGATTACAGGTCAGTAACTTGTCCTTCTTTATCAAAAAGCTGAAATTCTTCCCCCAGCCAGTGCTGAGGATTCCCTGTATAAGGGCAGTTCTGGACACATTGCTGTTCTAAGCTTTTACACCCACGCAGCACGTTTGAGACATTCAGAATCTGATTCTGAATCAGATGTTTCTGGCTTGATTCTGGGTTCTGGCACCAACAGTTTTGAGTGTTACTCTCCTGGCCTCATGTGACCTTCTGGTGCCTTATGCCCTTTGGCACACAAGGGCACTCCAGTGGAGCCTTCAGTGTGCCTTAGAACCCAAGGTGTTACATGGACACAACGCAGGACCTTCTTGGGTGGGTCAAAGATGCCAAGCTGTTCTCCCTACCCCATCAAGAGCTCACAGTGGTGAAGGATGATGTGGTATCCTAGGTTATAGAACCACCTGGGCAGCTGGTTCTGTAACCTAGGAGTGATGCGTCATGTGGCTCGAGGTACTGGAGAACAACGGAAGACTTGGTTGACAGCAGTTGCTTGCTTTGGTGCTCCATCTGTGTATGGGGTCTTTGTATCCTATACTTCGCAATAAATATATTCTTAAAATCATCACGTGGACTACCTCTTCAATTTCACAGATGCCTGTACCCTGTGCTTGAGTAAAGGGATGCCCCATGCATGTTCTAACAGATAACACAACTGCCATGTGCTACTTCAATAAGCAGGGCAGTGTGATTGAACGTGCGCTGCCCCAGGAGGCTTTGAAACTGTGGTACTGGCTGCAACTTTAAACGATTTCTGGTAGGGTCCCTAAATACCTCTACGAACTAGCTTAGCAGCCACCACCCTGTGACTCAAATGACGTTTACACTCAGAGATAATTCTAGGCTTATTCGTCCAGTGGGGCATGCCTTTTGTATATTTCTTTCTATCGTTGATAACGCTCAATTATGTGCTTTTTCCACTACAGAGTTTTCCCTCATGGCTCTGTGGAATATGTGTTCGCCTTCTATGGACTCTGGTCTTCTTTACCAATTTCCGCCACTGCTTTTTTTGTGTTCTGAGAAAGGCCAGGGCTGTGCTCAGCTCATCTTGATAGCCCCCATAGGAGGCTGGCTTAGTATATGGTGCACACTTATTTAAGTGATGCACCCTGCACAAATACAGACAACCCTTATGGTGATTTATGTGGGCTTAGACAACCATAGAAAGCTCTCTAAGTGCAAACTTCCAAAGTCGAGACTTGACCCAGAAGACTTGGAAGAGCTGGGCAGCCACGTAACCACCCGAGGTAAGTACCCAGGAACCCCACGGAGACCATGTGTAAAGTGGAAACACAGCTGCGTACTCAATGCAAGTCAATGGGGAAGTCGCGGTTACAGTTTTGAAGTAAGGACGCTTCCCAGTGGACCCTGAAGAAACCCCGTGGAAGATTGGAGAGTCACCCCACCTGCGCATACCCCGGGAACCAGAATACCTACACCAGTAAAGCCAGGTGCATAGTTGCGAAGTGACGTCGGAGACCGCCATAGACCGCCATGGGGGACTTCAGTGAAGATGACATTGGCGAAGGTGAAAGAGTCCGGTGGAATCCAAAGGTGGATTTTTGAAGAGGAGTACCTGCAAGCAGAGGGGACAGAGCCTACGCCACTCGGGAGTGACCAGGAGGCATGGAAGACCAGTGACCACCGATGACGGAAGATGCAGGAGAGTTGACGGTGACCTTGTTGCTGCAGCTGTGAGGACCAGGCGACACTGTGGAAGACCAGGAGCCGTTCACGAGCTGTCCCACGTCAGAAGTCTAGAACTAGGGGGTCGGTGTCTGGCGGGAGCACCAACAAGCCTTGGCAGCAGCAGCAACAGATGTGGAAGACGAAGAAGGTGCAGTGTCGGGACCAGCAAGGTCCAAGGGACTCACCAAGTGCAGGAGAGTCAGAGCAGGCCCTGAGCAATCAGGGGAGCCCACTGGAGCCAAAGAAGACCCTCAAGAGGACCCACAAGCGGAAGGCACAGGAGTCGCAAGAGGAGCTCAAGCAGCTCACCAAAGATGCAGGCTCTCGGTGCAGAGGATGCAGTGGGGACGAAGATCTTCGCAGGAAGAGATGCTGGAGGCTGGAGTTTCTTGGGGCCTGAAGATCTCTGGAGAAGAGAGTCAACAAGCCGTGGCAACAAGCCAACATGGTGCACAGGGGTGCTGTTCCAGAGGGTTCCAACGAGGGATACTGCCCTCAAACTCAATGAAAAGACAGTGCAGGCCTCAATGGAATTGCGGAACCAACACCTGTGTTGCTGGGCCTTTCGAAGTCCGGAGGACGTCAGGAGCAGCAGACCGGTCAGCTTAGTTGCGGTGCCTGCAGATGCATGGGAGTGACTCCTTCACTCCAAGGGAAATTCCTTCGGGTGTCTTTGATGCCCACAGGCCTGGGAAAGAACCTGTATGAAGCACAGGCACAGACGACACAGAAGACTGGCAGGACGACGTGACCAGGAGCAGCAGGAGTCTTCCCAGATGCAGTCTCGGTTCCCAAAGCGAAGTCCAACGTTCACAGACGGTGGAAGTAGAAGTGGTTTCGGGTCTGAATCTTGTCTCACGGCGAATGTGAAGAGCCACCCACAGGTAAGACCTTAAGTACCCAAAAGGAAAGGGTCGGGACAATTCAGGGGTCACTCCTAGAAGAGGGTCTGGACAGAGGGGGAGGATACTCTCATGTCCTTTGTCCAGTTTTGCCCCAGAGCGGAAGCCAACAGCTCCCTGAACTGGTTTCAAATGGAGTATGCAAGGAGGGCACCAAATGTGCCCTTCAAAGCAGTCTGGTGATGCTGGCAAGCGCCCCCACCCCAGCCCAATACACTAAGGCCTGTCTGGGAGGTGGCCACACTTCCCTATGATAGGAAACCTATTGTTCTACCTTCCCCTGCTCGAGCCTGGCTCAGCAGCAGGAGGGCAGAATTGTCTGGTCGGCAGCAGCACTTGCTTGCTGTTAGATTCTGAAAAGCTGGTACCGGGAATATAGGGGGGCTCCCTAGGGGAGCCCCCCCAGTACATGGGATCCTACATCCAACACTGGAATCGGTGTTGGGGTAGAATTCCAGGATGTTTGATACCAAACATGACCGGTTTCAGTGCAGCCAATATATAGTTAGACATCTCGTACTCGACTTGATGTCCACTATATGTATAAAATGGCTGACCGCACTTACAAAGCCTGGAGAATCGACTCCTGGGTTTGTAGGGGTTGTCCTGCTCATGCAGGGCACTCTCACACTTATAACCAAGCACCCTGCCTTCAGGATTGAAAGGCCTGCTTTAGGGGTGACTTGTATGGTTAATGTGCAGTGACCTCAGATATAAGGAAACTTATCTGTTGTGAGTGGTGCTAGCACCAGCTCACACAGGCTGCAATGGCATGCCTGTAGTCACAGTTTGAGTGGTCTCTCATGGGTGTCATAATACAGGCTGCAGCCCATGGGAGACCCCTAGTGTACCTATGCCCTGGGTACCTTAGTACCATATACTAGGGACTTAGAAGAGTACACCAGTAGCCAATTAGGAAGGTTCCAAAGTACTTACCATAGTCCAATTTAGGGAGAGAGCACAGTGACTGGGGTCCCAATTAGCAGGATCCCAGTCAGACTAGTCAGAAAACCGAATGACACCAGGAAAAAGTGGGTATAACCATGAAAGCAGATCCTACTTTCCTACAGCCCTCGTCTGGGCTCGCAAATTCTATATTCCGATCTGCTGAGTCTGAGTGTCTGCCCACAACTTTATCTCTCTCTCTGGGGGGACCTACTCTCCTAATGACCGGTTAGGTTACATATCAACCTACACCTCCATGTGTGGAGATTGAGCGGAACCAGTTGAGCAGACTCTGAGGTGTTGGGGGATGTGATCTTAGCAGCTTGCCATCCATCCACAAACTCTATCTATTCTGGACGATGGACAAAGTTTGTGGCACGATGTGAGGGCCGTCTGATAGATCTGCTGCAGTCTAAACTGCTTGATGTGCTTCTGTTTGTACTATTTGATAGAGACTTCCAGCCGCAGATTCCTTACCATAGAATAATCCCCAAGCGCCAGATTAGATCCAAAAATGTTTGCTGAGGAGTACCCCTGCGTGCTGGTAGGTGGCGTTGTAGGAAGCTGGCTTTGTATATTCTATACCAAAGTAGAATTTTGGGTGTCCAGTGGAACTCCAGAGGCTTTACAGAGGCTAAGGTCGATACCAAATGCTCTCTTTTGTGGTAGTGTGGTGTGCTCGAGCAGTTAGGCTTATTTTTAGACAAACAAGGGAACCCAATAATGGTCTGGGACCTTGGGTATGAACTGTTTCAAGGAACAATGGTCCCTAACAAAAGGTTAATAATTCGTAGTATATACAAATAGCAATACAATGATGACTATTTTTTTATGTGTCCTATTGGACATAATATTTAATGTGAGACTTAACAGAAAAATACAAGTGGGAACAAAAGTATGATGGAGATTTCAGGCAACCACGAGTTGTGGCCAAACAATTTCAACATTAAAACCACTAAAGAGTAAATTTGCGCATCCTAGCACGTATAGATACAAATATTCAGTTATGTCAAGGTGCGAGAAGTCAACGTTTTGAGCCCTCTACAAGAATGCAGGGATTATCTTCAGGACAAAGGAATAGGTGCCTGAGGCAATTGCCTAGGGGGGGGGGGAGGAGAAAAGGAAGGGAAGAGAGAAGAAAAAGGAGGGACAAAATTAGAGAATAGCACGGGATGTGTCGCGGGTCCAACACATATCTCAGGGATAACCGACCTTGCAACCATACCAATTGGAGTGATAACTGGTGGTGGCCTGAGTGGTAGGGCATGCGGGCTGCAAATGAGGTTGTGATGTGTGGGGAGTGTTGGGGTAGTTACAAAGTGATGCCTAATAACATGGGTACCTTGGAAAACTCTTGACTGATCAAGGAATCAAGATGCCGGCGTGAAGGCCCGTTGAGGGTGGACAGTGGGCTGAAGCGCCAAGGCCATAGTAGGACAATGGACCTAAAACAATAGGAAGCAGAGTTAATGTGGCAAGGACCTGTGACGCCTTGCATTGGAAGAGAAGTAGGGGTGAAGTTGCCTACCACGCAAGGTAATAGGTGCGCGATGGTCCAAAATCACTGGAGGGTAGTTTGCAGGTCCTCAATGGGACAAGGAAGGTTACCGGAACTGGTAGAACAGAAGGATGCCTCTGCGGAAAAGAGGAGAAAATTAGGAAGGGACCGGGTAGTGTGAGGTCAAGGCCAGTGTCCCTAACACGTGAGGTGAGCTTACCTGTGAGGAAGAGTGCCTAAACGTGATTAGAGTCCGATCCGAGGGCGGCGTTCGAAAAGAATGCAGCGTCAGGGAGGCAGTGACGAGGAGTAATGGGGCAGATCGAGTGCGCGACTATGACACAGGCAGAAACATGGTGTTAGGGGATGCAGTGTGAGGTAGACGGCAGCGGCCATCTTAGAATGGAGTAGGTAATTTAGAGACGTAACCACAGAAAATCAACAAATAATTGTAATGAAATTTGTTATACTAGACTTAAAGATTGGAGTACATAGTCTGTGAGGCAATGGGTGCAAAACAGATATGAGAGGAGAGCATGGATCATGATGCACGTGAAATATAGGTCAGACAAGGGTAGTCCAGTCCTAACTGTGGTTGAGACCAGTATATAGACTCTTCGTCAGAAGAATCCATTTAAGTTCTAATTTGTCGAGGATTTTCTTAATGTCTGCTCCTCTTGGTGGTGGTTTAATCACATTTAGAGCTTGCCATCGGATATCGTCCACTGTGTCCTTTTGTAGTGAAGTGATCCACAAGTGGAGCACCTAGGACCTTACACCGAATTCTGCTACGGTGCTGGCAAATCCGAATCCTCACTTTGTGTGTAGTTTGGTCAATGTAGATCATATTACATGGACATATGATAGCATAGATTACATTGCAAGTGTTACAATTGGAGAGCTGTTCAAGAGAAACTCTGATACCATTAAATACAAACCCCTTGCTTTCAATAGCATATTCACATACCGTGCAGTTGCCACATATCTGAAAGAGACACGTTAGTGACAGATTCCTTACCTTAGAATATCCCCAGGCGTCAGGCTGGATCCAGAAAGTTTTTTGCGTAGCAGTACCCTTGCGCGTCGGTAGGCGGCGTCGTGCGGCTCCGCGTCCGTCGTCGGCGTCGGGATCGCCGGGATGACGTCGCGGGCAGTACTTAGACGCCGCCCCTGCGCGCTGACGTCAGTTCTTCTTATTCCGCGCCAGTAAGCGCAGATCCGGGAAGAGCAGTGCCCTAGTAATTTTTTGACTACATTTTGGGTGATTTTTTTTCACTGTTTTTCTAAACGAGTCTCTCGACTCCGAAGGTGTCGGTAGGGATGACCGGCTTCAAGCCCTGCGACGCCTGTGGTCGCATGATGTCGATCACAGACCCGCACTCAGTGTCTCTACTGCCTCGGCCGCGACCACGACACGAAGTCGTGCCCCGACTGCCGGGCCTTGCACCCGAAAGCTTTGCGAGAGCGGTCTCGAAAGCTCCTCGAGGTCCGGCAGTCGGCTCAGCGCCACACCAAGCACCGGTCACGTGAGAGGTCGAGGGGCCGGTCGCGGAGTCCTCATCGGTCGTCGGGGTCCAAGTCTTCGCACTCCTCCGGTAAGTCGAAGCATAAAAAGTCTAAGAAGCGTCATCGCTCGACGGCTTCGCCTCGCCGGTCTCGCGACTCGGCTGAGGCTCCTGTCGGCACCGTCCCCGCGGCTCCGGGAGTGCCTGTGGAGCCGCCCCGCATTACCCGTCCTTCCCGGGTTCGGGGGCGACTCCGGCCGAGATACAGGAATTCCTGTCGGCCATGGCCCGCCTCTTCGGGCCTCAAGGTCCCCCCGGTGCGCCTTCGGGCCCCGCGGGCCCTGATGGGGTTTCCCCGGCGCCGCCGGCGACTCCGGTCCCAATGCCGCCTGTCACACCAGCCTCGGTCCAGGCCCCGATCCCGGCTCTGGTGCTGCCGCAACCCCCATCGACGCCGGTTGACCTAACTACACCTCCGCCGGCGCCGATGTCTCCAGTGCCGTTCCCGACGCCGCCCGGGGCTCCGGGCGGTGTCGTTCCCCGGTTCTCTCCGGATCCGGACACGGCGCCGGACCGACGTCGCTCGACGCCGGCTCCGACGCCGATGAGACCTTGGGTCCCGCGTGTCCCTCCTTCTCCTTATTTTGAACCTGAGGACGACGAAGAGAACTGGGAGGGGTCGGATGACCCTCTCACACAGCAGTGTGAGTTCGAACAGGACTGGGCTGAGGAACTTGGGGATGCCAGTGGTCTGGACACCTCCCTGACTCTGGCATGCTGTCTCCTCCTTCCGTGGCAACGGAGGAAGGAGCAAATTTTGCAACGGTGTTGCGTAGAGCAGCTGGGGCCTTACACCTCCAACTGTCTCACGGTGGCTGTCAGGACTAACCTCCTGACGGAAGTGCTTCAGCCGGCGGCTACCTCCTCGGAGCCACTGCTGCCGTTTAATGACGCGCTTTCCGACGTTCTTTTGGGCACCTGGTACAAGCCCACCACAGGGGCTCCTGTGGATAGGAACGTGGCCCGACGCCATCGCCCCGCTCCGGGCGACCCCCTGTTCCTCTCCCAACACCCCTCTCCTGAGAGCTTGGTTGTCCAAGCCTCTGCTTCCCAAACCGCCTTCCCTACCGCTCCTCCGGATAGGGAATCCAAACGCCTGGATCAATTTGGGAAGAAGGTCTTTTCTTCCTCCAGTGCTGGCTTGCGGTCTGTTAACACCGCTTGCCTTTTGGGACTATTATCCCACTCTCTGTGGGACTCGGTGGCGCAAGCTTTGCCCCAGTGTCCTGAGGAGGTCCACACACTGCTTTCCCGCGCCATTGCGGAAGGAAGAGATGCGGCTAAATACACCATCAGATGTGGCCTTGATACCGCCGACTCGCTGGGCAGATCGATTGCAACGACAGTGGCGCTGCGCCGTCACGCCTGGCTGAGAACCACTGGTTTCTCGGGTGATGTCCAAAACACTCTTATGGACATGCCCTTTGATGGGGTCGGTCTTTTTGGGAACAAGGCAGACCATGAACTGGAGCGTTTTAAGGACTCACGGGCTACGGCCAAGTCCCTGGGCCTTTCTGCTGTACGCCCTCCGCAGCCATCTGCTTTTCGCCACTTTCGTGGCCACGGAAGGGGCGCCCAGTCACGTCCGCTGCCCAGCCACCGGCCCGCGCAGCAAGCGTCTTTGCGTGGCCGAGGACGTGTCTCCCGCCGTGGCGGGTCAGGCAAGCAGCGTGCGGGTCAGGCTACCAACCCCGCCCCGTCCGCGGCCTCCAAGCCCTCCTAGTCCTTCCTTTCAGGTGCACAGCACACCAGTAGGGGGCAGGGTCCGCCATCACCTTCACCACTGGCGTGCAATCACCTCGGACAGGTGGGTCTTGGACATTGTCCGAAGGGGCTACTCCCTCCCCTTCGAGACCACCCCCCCAGCCATACCACCTCAATTCCACCGCATGTCAGGGGATCACTTGGTGCTTCTTCAGAAGGAAGTTGCGGCCCTCTTGGCCAAGAGGGCCATCGAGCGCGTTCCGACCCCAGAAGTAGGTCGTGGTTGCTACTCCCACTACTTTCTGGTGCCCAAAAAGGACAAGGAGGGCATGCGTCCTATCTTGGACCTCCGGAAAGTAAATCGCTTCCTCCGGAAGGAGAAGTTCAAGATGCTCACCCTAGCTCAGGTCTTGGCTGCCCTCGACCCTGGAGATTGGTTGGTAGCGTTGGACTTGCAGGACGCATATTTTCATATCCCCGTCCTGCCGGCCCACCGGCGTTACCTGCGGTTCACGGTGGGCCTCGAGCATTTTCAGTTCACCGTGCTCCCTTTTGGCCTTACCAGCGCCCCTCGGGTGTTCACGAAAGTGATGGCGGTGGTCGCAGCTCATCTGCGCTGGGCAGGGGTTCCAGTCTTCCCCTACCTCGACGACTGGCTGCTGAAGGCGGGCTCGTCCCAGGCAGTCGTCTCCCACCTCCAGACTACGGCCGAACTCTTGCACTCGCTGGGGTTCTCCATCAACGTGCCGAAGTCGCATCTGATTCCTTTTCTCCACAGCTCCTTTTCATCGGAGCAGTTCTGGACACGACGCAGTTTCGGGCCTATCCTCCCGAACGGCGAGTCCGGGATATTCAGGCTATCATTCCGATCTTTCAGCCTCTATCCTGGGTTTCGGTACGGATGACCCTGAGGCTGCTGGGCCTCATGGCCTCCTGCATCCTGCTGGTCGATCATGCCAGATGGCATATGCGGGCTCTGCAGTGGGACCTGAAGTTCCAGTGGGCGCAGCACCAGGGCAACCTGTCCGATCACGTCCAGATCTCGGAGGGGACTGCAAGACAGTTGCAGTGGTGGCTCTCGAACCGGCAAAGGGTCAGGGGCAGATCCCTCTCCCTTCCCCAGCCAGAGAATACAGTTGTGACGGACGTGTCCCTGCTGGGATGGGGCGGTCACATGGGAGAGGCGGAGATCAGAGGCCTCTGGTCTCCGGCGGAGTCCCGGCTCCATATCAACCTTCTGGAGCTCCGGGCGATCCGACTTGCACTCAAGGCATTCCTTCCCTCTGTCAAAGGGACGGTAGTGCAGGTGTTCACAGACAACACCACCGCCATGTGGTACTGCAACAAACAAGGCGGGTGGGGTCGTGGACCCTATGTTAGGAGGCTCTGCGCCTCTGGACATGGCTGGAACATCAGGGCATATCCCTGATGGTTCAACACCTGGCAGGTTCCCTGAACGCCAGGGCGGACAAACTCAGCCGCAGGTGCATGATGGATCACGAATGGCGTCTTCACTCGGAAGTGGCGCAAGGACTCTTTCTACAGTGGGGAGAGCCTTGGTTAGATCGATTCGCCACCGAAGAGAACGCGCAATGTCATCAGTTCTGCGCGTTGGAATTTCCAAGGCGGCACTCGCTCGGCGACGCTTTTCGTCGCGAGTGGAGTTGCGGTCTGTTGTACGCCTTTCCGCCTATACCACTTCTACCCAGAGTGTTGAAGAAGATTTGGCGCGACTGGGCCCAAGTCATCCTTGTGGCTCCGGACTGGGGTCGAAGAGTTTGGTATCCCGAGCTACTCAGTATGAGCGTCGATCCCCCGATCCGTCTGACTCTTCGGGAGGATCTTCTGTCGCAGCAGCAGGGGACGGTCCTCCACCCGAACCTGTCCAGTCTACACCTGCTTGCGTGGAGATTGAGCGGCGGCAGTTGATTCCTTTCGACTTGCCTCCCGAAGTTTGTGATGTGATTCTGGCAGCCAGGCGTCCCTCCACTAAGGTGGTATACGCCTGCAGGTGGAGCAAGTTTGTGGCATGGTGCACAGCAAAGGCTGTGAATCCCCTTTCTGCCCCTCTTTCTGAGGTTCTTCTGTTCCTTTTTTCTCTGGCCCAACAGGGTTCTGCCCTGGGTACCATCAAGGGCTATCTTTGTGCAATCTCGGCCTTCCTCAGGCTTCCTGATCTGCCCTCTCTTTTTAAGTCCCCTGTTGTTAACAGGTTTCTTAAAGGCATTACTCACCTCTTTCCTCCAGTTCCGTTTATAATGCCTCAGTGGGACTTGAATTTGGTTCTTACCTTCTTAGTGTGCGCTCCCTTTGAGCCTCTGCATAACTGTCCTCTTCGTCTTCTGACTCTGAAGACAGCCTTTCTGGTGGCCATCACCTCCGCTCGGCAGGTGAGTGAGCTCCAGGCTCTTTCTTGCAAGCCTCCCTTTCTGTCTGTACATCCAGACAAGGTTGTTCTCAGGACGCGTCCGTCCTTCTTGCCAAAGGTGGTTACTGCTTTCCACATTGGGCAGACCATCACTTTGCCCACTTTCTTTCCGCCTCCGCATCCTTCTAGAGAGGAAGAGAGGCTCCACCGTCTGGACCCAAAACGTGCGATTTCTTTTTATCTAAATCGCACACAACAGTTCCGGGTGGACGACCAGCTCTTTGTTGGCTACGTGGGCGCCAAAAAAGGTCGGGCGGTACACAAGCGGACCATCTCCCGCTGGGTCGTCTTGTGTATCAAGGCTTGTTATTCTTTGGCTAAAAAGGAGCCCCCTGTTGGGTTGCGTGCCCATTCCACCAGGGCGACAGCCGCCACCACGGCTTTAGGACGTGGTGTCCCTTTACAGGACATTTGTCAGGCAGCTACGTGGGCCTCGTTGCACACGTTTACCAAGCATTACTGCCTTGACAGCCAAGTCCGGAGAGACGGCTTCTTTGGCCGTTCTGTTCTCCGAGACTTCCTTGTCTGATCTTTGTTCGCAGACCCACCACTGGGGTTGGTATTGCTGGGGTATCTATTCTAAGGTAAGGAATCTGTCACTAACGTGTCTCTTTCAGATGCACAAGTTACTAACTTGTGTAACGATATATCTGTAAGAGACAGTAGTTAGTGACAGATTCCTCACCGCCCACCCATCCTCCCCGTTCTGCGAACTGATTTCTAGGGTTAAGGACATCCCTTTCAGGGCCCTAGTATTTTTCAGACACCAATGTCAGCTTCTTGCATGGCTCTGCGTTCCTGGCGCGGAAAGTCGTGTACAGAACTGACGTCAGCGCGCAGGGGCGGCGTCTAAGTACTGCCCGCGACGTCATCCCGGCGATCTCGACGCCGACGACGCACGCGGAGCCGCACGACGCCGCCTACCGACGCGCAAGGGTACTGCTATGCAAAAAACTTTCCGGATCCAGCCTGACGCCTGGGGATATTCTAAGGTAAGGAATCTGTCACTAACTACTGTCTCTTACAGATATATCGTTACACAAGTTAGTAACTTGTGCTTTAAGTGGCCCACCAGGGACGGGAGGCCCCAGACGTCATTAAGTGTCTGTGTTTTTTTGGGGGGGGGAGGCTAGCTCTGACCAAATGGTCCTTGATGTTTCTGTTATTACGAAATGCAAAGAGAGGACGTTCTAAATTGCAGTCACCGGCATTGAGTACTGGCCAGTGTTTTAGAAAACTTTCTTGATCCTGTTTGATATGGGGGGAAAAGTGGTCACGCAAACTAACCGGTTGTGTGTGTCCTTAGCTTTAGGTGTGAGCAGGCTTTCCCTCAGGCAGTACCACGCTCTTTTAATGGATTTACGTACTAGTTTGCGTGGGTATCCTCTGGACAGTAATTTTCTGCTAAGGTGTTGGTTTCTTGGAAGTTGTCAGCCTTAAATATGCAATTCCTTCTGATTCTGAGGAGTTGTGAGAAGGGTAGTGTGTCACGTAAGGCGCGAGGATGGTGGCTGCCGTATAGCAGTAATGTGTTTCTTTCAGTGGGTTTCCTATATAAGGCAGTGTGAAAGTTCTCCCTCTTTATGTCTAATCATAAGGTCTAGAAAGGAGATCTCAGTCTTGCTGTGTATTAATGTAAACCTCAAGCCATTACTGTTGTTGTTGAGTCATTCTAGATAACTGAGTAGTGTGATCCGATCACCAGGCCAGATTATAAAAATATCATCGATATAACGCTTCCAGATAAGTATATTCTGGTGCGGATTGGTTGTGGTCAGTATTTTGGTAGTCTCCAGATTGTCCATGTAAAGAATAGCAAAATTAGGGGCAAAAACTGCCCCCATAGATGTACCCTTAATCTGCTGATAGAACTGGTCATTAAATAGAAAAAAGTTCCTCGTGAGACATAGGTTTATTAGTTGCAAAATGAAGGATGTTGGAACTGATGTGGGCGTGCTCTACTGTTGAGTATATTCTCAATGAGTGTTAGTCCTTCCAACTGGGGGATGTTGGTGTAGAGTAATTCTACATCCAAGGTGCTTAAGATATCTGTGTGTGGGTTAAATGGGTGGTGTTCCAAATGGTTTATGAAATCCATGCTGTCCCTGATGTAACATTGGATGTTCGGTACAAAGTCTTTAATAAAACAAATTGACATATTGTCCCCAGGGTTCCAAAATGGACCCACAGCCAGAAACAATGGGGCGTTCAGGGGGAGTGTCAATGTTTTTGTGAATTTTGGGGCGGGTATAGATGACAGGAGTTCTGTGGGATTGGATATTGAGAAATAGAAATTCATTTTGGGTAAGAAAGCCTGCAGACTTGCCATCTTCTGTCAAGTTACGGATGATTTCATGAATCTCGTTAGTTGGATCTTTCATGAGTTTTAAGTAATGGTCCGTTATGGAAAGTTGTCTGAGAATCTCATTTTTGTACAGATCAATATCTTGAATAACAATACCACCGCCTTTATCGGCTGGTTTGATAACCACGGTATGGTTGGATTTAAGGTTGTCCAGTGCCTGCTTTTCTGACAGGGGTAAGTTGTATGGAATGAAGGTACGTGTGTTTTCCAAGATGTTCATGTCATTGAGAACCAATTTCTCAAAGGTGTGGATCTCTGCATGTAAGCATCCACTTGGTGGAATGAAGGTAGAGGTAGATGTAAAGAGGTGTGTGCAATGTTCTGAACGCCCGGTTTGTCTTTAAAAAAGAAGTGTAGCCTAATTTTATGGGAAAACCGTAATATTTCGGTTTGAGGTTCCAGGAAGTTGGGACGTTAATGTGGGGACAAACGACAAGCCTTTACTCAGTAATGCTCTTTCATTTTCGGAGAGAAGATGTGAAGATAGGTTAAAAATGGGTATTGTTTGTGTCATGTTAGTAGTCATGTTTCTGTCAGAGGGTATTACCATTGGTAGTATTTCTGACGTGTCTGTCGGTCCCCTGGTGCACTGTACCACCGTGGCGGTCGACCTCTCACTTGTGGGAGCAGTTAGGCTTGTCAGAGGGCTGTGTTAAGCATTTGTTATACACAATCAGGCAAGAAATGATTACACACACTCAATGACTTAATCCGAGACCAGTTGTTTGTAAAAATATTACTTTTTGTATGTTTAATACTTAGAACAATAGATACTTTGTTGCAGTAAAATAAGTTTTGTAAAATCAGTTTTTAAGTTAAAAAAGTGGACACTGCGTTTTTTGAACAGTTCAGTGTTAACCTATGGAAGAGAAACAGTCATGCAATTTCACAGGTAAGGGCACCACTTACAAATTCAGGCTTTGGGTTGTAGGACCAACACTGGGCAAGGGTCAGGTAAATGTAGAGATAGTGACACTGGGGCGGCCGGGCGCAGAGGTCCAATTCGTTCACTGGCCCAATGTTCGTCAATGGAGAATGAGGGCACCCAAAGAGGTGCCGGTTGCAGGTAGGTAATTTGGAGTTGGGGGGTCAATCTCTGGGGGTTAGGACCAGCACTGGGGGGGCCACGAGGCAACACCAAACACACACAATCAGCAGCCCAGAGGCAGCCGGGTGCAGAGTGCCAACATGGCGTGGGGCGCTCAATGCAAAGCAATGTAGATTGAAGATCTTGGCCAAAGGCTGCAGGCTTGGACCAGGAGGCTGGACAAGGGAAACTAGTGGCTCTGGAGGTAAGTTGGGATGTTGGAGGGTACATGGGCACCGCTGGTCGGGTGGATCCCGGGGTGTCTTTTGAGGTCGGAAGATCCTTACTGGAGCCGGTCGCGTTTAGGGGACGCTTTGTGTTTGAGGCTGCAGGCGTCGTTGTGGATTCCAGGAAAGGTCACTCTGGGATGGACTCGAGCTCAGGACCGCTGGGGAACCTTCTTAGCACCGGTAGGCCACTTAGACTCGGGCTGGAAGCGTCGGGTGCAGAGGTGGATCCGGAGGGCTGGCTGTGCAGTTCAGCAGGCCACTAGAGCTCTTCTTGTTGGTTTATTTGTGCACAGGGCCACTGTCCTCTGGAGTTCTTGGTCTTTAGGGAAGGCAGACAGTCCTCCCAGGGTTATGGAGGTCACTAGGCCTGCAGGATGAGTCGCTTTTTGGTGCAATTTCTTCAAGGACTGCAGACAGGCCGGTAGGACTGGGGCCAAGTCAGTTGTCATCTGGAGTCTTCACTTCTGCACTGCTCTAAGGTCCTTCTTCTTTAGGTCACCAGGAATCTGAGGATCAAGGTTCAGGGGTGCCCCTAAATACTCAGTTTATTGTTGTTACAGGTACTGGCAGATAGTAGCCAATAGGCTACTTACCTTTAGGGTGATTACACCCTTTGTATGTCTACTCCCTTTGGGGAGGAGGGTATATCCCTTATCCTATTGCCTAAAATCCTCACAACCAATATGGAGAATTTTCCAAGGTTGGGGGCGGGGGGGTCACTTCAGCTCAGGACACCTTAGGGGTAGTCCTGACTGAGAGGGGACACACCTCCCCTGATAACTAATTTTCCTGCCGACCCTGCCGCCAAGAGGGGGCCAGATCAGGGGAGCGGGCATCTCCACTAGCTGGAGAGGCCCTGGCTAGCATAACAAAGGGAAGGAAGTCTTTAAGGCTCACTGCCCTTGAATGCTGTTCCTGCTTGGGGGTAGGTGTGAAGCACCTCCACCCAGAGCAGGCTGTGTCTGACCCACAAAAGCACAAGGCTCCCACCTCAGGGGGTCAGAAACATGTCTGGAAGTGGCAGGCAGGTGCAGACCAGTCAGCTACACACTAGCGGTTGGTTGGGTTTTCAGGGGGGACCTCTGAGGTGCCCCTTGAGTGTATTTATTAATGAATCCGACACGGGCATCCGTGTGTGATCTTTAATCTGAGATGTTTGGTACCAAACATCTTGGGATTCGGTGAACCCATCATGGAGCTATGGAACTTGTATTGATAAGCTCCCAGCCCATGTATTCGGTATGGCTTCACCATTGTAGGAAGCTGGCTCTGTATATACTACACCAAAGTAAGCTATAGTTTGCACAGAGTCCAGGGAGTCCCCAGAAGTATTGCAGAGGCTAAATTAGGTAAGTACTAACAGCTCTCTTTGAGGTAGATTGGGCGAGCAGCTAGGCTTATCTAGAGGGTGTTAAACATTTATTGTATTCACTCAATCAAGGCTGATGGCACACACTCAGAGACAGAATCCAGACCAATTAGGTAAGTATGAAAATATATACTTATGTTTTATTTTAGAACCAGGCAGGACTTGGCATAGGTGAGTAAAATATACTTTCATATGCAAGACTGTTCAAGGAAATGAAGTTGTGCTTGAAACTGCAATTGTTACAGGTTTGTATCACTTTGAACATGCAGTTTGAACTATACAGTAAATACTTTCAGATTACCTTTTGGATTACTTTGAGTACTGGGGGTGGTATGTTTAAATACCACACATTAGGATCTCTCAATACAAGGTAAGTACGACTTTTTATACTTTGCAGTTGAGTTCTCTTTTCTTCATACAATAACAGTTCAACACAGACATTTTTTTAGACCCAAAATCTCTTTACATGGGTTTCTATGGGGAAAAAGTGTGAGTGATTTTGCAGGTAAGTACACGACTTACGAGGGTGAGTTTTGGGGTTAGAACCAAGGTTCTCCAAGGTCTAGATGGTCACTTGAGTTGCACCAGCGACACTGGGTCAGCCGAGTGCAGGGGCCCACTGTCGGCGAATGGGGCTAAGGGGACCTTCGGTTAGGGCCTGCTTACGAGCAGGCCACTCGGGTGTGGGAGCAAAGCTCCTGCGGTTAAGGTCAGCATTGCAGGGGCCAACGACCAGCACAGGAGCTGCGCCACCAGCAGCACTTGGGCGGCGGGTGCAGGGTGCTAAACAGACGTCGGGACTCTGTGCTTTGCAATGGAGACCTTCGGTTCTGCGGAGTTGCTGCAGGCTCGGGCAGGGTGGCTTCCTGAAGGCGACCACAGGCTGGAGAGGTAAGTTGGGATCTTGTGGGATGCCTGGACACCGTCGGTTGGGCCACCCAAGGCCGTGGGGCGTCGGGTGCACGGGTGTCTTCTGGCTTCGGGTTTTCTTACCAGCTCTGGTCGCGGTCGGGGGAAAGCCTTCAGGTTGAGGCTGCAGGCGTAGTCTTGAGGCAGGTCGAGGATCACCAGATCCCAGCTCAGGATTGCTGGGGAGACCTCCTGTGGTGTTGTGCCACTCTAACTCTGGCCGTGGGCATCTGGTGGTGCAGAATCGCGGAATCTGGATTCTGGAGGTGAGTCTGTTTGAGCAAATCCAGTGCTCACAGGAGACAGAGTCTGTAAGAGGGTCGCAGGGCATGTCCTCCGGGTTCTGGGGGTTGCTGGCTGCTGGACTCGCCGGGGTTCTTGCTGTAAGTAGGTCGTTGATGGGACAAGCCTGTAGGGCTGGGGCCGAGGCAGTTGGTGTTCTCTTCTCCTTCCTGGGCCAGCAGGGCTCTTCGGTCCTTCTTCTTTCCTCCCTGAATCTGAGGAGGCACGGTTCAGGGTCGCCCCTAACTACAAAATTTAGGGGCGTTAAAGGGGTGTGCAGGTAGGGACCAATGGGTCCCTTCCTTGGGGTGGGTACACCCCCTTTTATGCCACCCTCCACTGGGAGGGGGCATGAGCCTATTCCTAATTGGCCAAGTCCCCTCATCTTCAATAAGGGGTTTATTTCCAGCACGTTATTGAGGCATATGGGAGTACAGATTGTTTTTTGTTTGATGAAGGACAAAGCAGTAAATGGTGATTTTCATATTTAAATTTCCAGTTACCCCTGAAGAAGGGCTAGTGAAAGCCCGAAATGCATTGGGTTGGAATGCGGAATACCATCTATGATGAATTCTGCAGTTTCGTCGTGCTCTTGAAAGAAGCCTGGATGGGCGCATCTCGAGCATTTGAAGCTTTGAAAAAGCATGTAACCTTATATGTGGACTCAAACAGAAAAAGGATTTGAAAAATGGAATAAAATCTAATGGAACTGAGAAAAATGGATAATTGTGTGTTGAATTGGAGTATCATTGAACATTTATGATGTCGCTGTGCGACTGGGATTGGGGTGCAACTACGCTCCACCAGTATGAATTGTAGCAGTGCGTCACTGGGGCAAGGCGCATGCCCAGTAAGCACGTGTATATGGATTACTACTATGGATAAAGATTGGATACATTATGATGACAAAGGTGTGCATTCTATCACTCGTGTTGTATATTACACAGGGATGTGTGCCATGTCAACTCGTCACTTTTCTCTGAGCGAAATGTACTGTACTGTTTCCACGATTCCTGAAGGGTCAAGGGTTGTCATGTTCAATGGTTGCCAGAAGCTCTTTGCTAATTGGTAGGGTTCGGGGGCTTATAGTGGCACTGTGAGCTAGCTGGTCTATAGGCTGACATATCCTGTTGAGGTGTCCGGAATCAGCCTAGACACCAATCCCTTAGTTTGTTATCCAACAAACACGCAGATCCTATGTATTTTTAGGAACTACACCACAGCTCAATGACCCTCCAACTCCAGCATCTTGCTGACTTCAGCCTTGATGCTTTCCTTGACTTGGTCAGACTGGTGATAGATTTTTGTTCTGACAGGCAAGCTGTCTCCAGTGTCCACATCATGGGTACACCAGGGGTCAAGGAAAAGAGCTGTGCATACTGTTGCAGAACCTGTCTGCAATCAGCTTGCTGTTGGGCAGAGAGGGTGTCTGAGTAGACAACTCCATCCACTGAGCCATCTTGGGGGCTGTAAGAGAGGAGGTCAGAGAGAGGTTCACTCTTTGTCTCCTGATCCTCATCAGTAATCATCAGCATGGTTACATCAGCCCTTTTACAATAGAGTTTGAGGTGGTTTACATGTATCAACCTTTTAGGGTACCTGCTAGTGCCCAGGTCTACCAAGTAGGTGACCGCACTCTTTTTCTCCAGGATAGGGTAAGGTCCACTCCATTTTTCCTGGAGGGCCCTTGGTGCCACTGGCTCCAAAACTCACACCTGTTGCCCTGGTTGGAATTCTACAAGCCCAGCCTTTTGGTCATACCAGAGCTTCTGGAGCTCCTGGCTGGCCTCAAGGTGTTTGGATGCTTTCTGCATTTACTCTGCCATCCTGGAACGAAGGCCTAGTGCATAGTCCACCACATCTTGCTTTGATACATGATGGGGTCTCTCCCATCCTTCCCTCACAAGTGAGAGTAGTCCCCTTACAGGGTGGCCAAACAGAAGTTAAAAGGGGGGAACCCTACTCCCTTCTGAGGCACCTTTCTGTAGGCAAAAAGCAGGCAGGGTAACAGCACATCCCATCTCCTTTTCAGTGAGTCCCATTATCATGCCTTTCAATGTCTTGTTAAATCTTTTAACAAGGCCATTGGTTTGTGGGTGGTAAGGTGTTGCGAATTTGTAGATTACTCCACACTCATCCCACATATGCTTCAAGTATGCAGACATGAAGTTGGTACCTCTGCCTGAAACTACCTCCTTAGGAAACCCTACCCTGGTGAAGACACCAATGAGGGCCTGGGCTACCACAGGGGCTATGGTAGTCCTAAGGGAATGGCTTCAGGATACCTAGTAGCATGATCCACTACTACTAGTATAAACGTGTTTCCTGAGGCTGTGGGAGGTTCAAGTGGACCCACTGTATCCACTCCTACCCCCTCAAGGTTTACCCCCACCACTGGTAGTGGAATTAGGTGGGCCTTTGGGTGTCCTCCTGGCTTGACACAGGAGCTTACAAATTCCTGCAATTGTTGGGACATCTGGGGCCAATAAAAGTGGGTGACCAATCTTTCCCAAGTTATGGTCTGGCCCAGATGCCCAGCTAGGGGGATGTCATGTGCTAAAGTGAGTAGTAACTCCATATACAACTGACGCACTACCACTCTCCTAGTGGCTCCAGGTTTGGGGTCTCTGGCCTCAATGTACAGGAGTCCTTCCTCCCAATAGACTTTGTGGGACCCACTGACATCTCCCTGCTTCTATGCAGTAGCTTCTGCCTCAAGCCTTCAAAAGGGGGGCAGACATCTATCTGCCCAAGGCACAGCTGTTCCCTATAGGGCCCCCCTGGTCCCAAGAGCTACACTTTGTAAGGTTCAGTCTCCATGGGCTCAGTTCCCTCTGGGGCTGACAAGTCCTCTCCCTGAGGAGAGGGGTCCTGCTCTTTTTGCTGTAGGCAAGCTGTTTCGCCGGTCTTCCTACCTTTCCTCTTGGGAGGTTGGGCCATCATTTCAGGCTCCGGTCCTCCTTTTTCACCCTTTGCTAGGCACTGTGCTCCTGTTTTCAGACACACTATCTAAGGGATTTGCAGCATGGCTGCATGTCTTTCTTTCTACCTCAGCCCATGCTGAGGTCTCAGATCCTTTCCAAGCAGACAGGCGGCTGGGAGCTTTGAAAAGACCACTACCTGTTTCTGGCCAGCAATCCCCCCCATCTAATATCACCATAGCCATGGTATGGCTAGTGGTGACACTGTCAGCATTGGTAACTGGATAGGTTTTTCCAGTCAGGAATTGCTCTTGGGAAACCAGTGTATCTCTCACCATAGTGACACTGTCACCTGTATCCCTCAGGGCTTCTATCTTAGTCCTATTCACTAAGATGTACTGTGGTATTTCTTTAAATTAGGGGGCCAGACAGCCAAAGTGGCTAACCCTCCCTCTCCTTCAGAGACTAAAACCCTGATTTGCTCTGGGCACACCATTGATCCCATCTGGAGATTTGCCATGCCAGTAGGTACTGGTTGGGGACTAGGAGGTGGTTTGTTGGGACAGACAGCATCTCCAGTTCAGTGTCCCTTCTTGTTACAGTGGAAACACCAGGCCTTTGCAGGATCAAAATCTTTCCCCTTGTACCCACTAGTGGGCTGGGAAGAGTTCTTGGGCCCATCCCCCTGACCAGGATTTTGGGTGCCTTTAGAAGACTCTGGTACTTTATCTTTGGGCTTCTCACCCTCTTTCCCCTGGGAAGGTTTTGTGACCCCTTTCCTTTGGTCACCCCCTGTGGTTGTCCTGGTTACCCTTGTCTTGACCCAGTGGTCTGCCTTCTTTCCCAATTCTTGGGAAGAAATTGGTCCTAGGTCTACCAGATGCTGATCCAACTTTTCATTGATGTAGTTACTTAAAATGTGTTCTTTCATAAACATATCATAAAGACCATTATAATCTTGCACTTTACTTCCAGTTAACCAGCCACCTAGTGTTTTTACTGAGTAGTCCACAAACTCCACTGACTGGGATTTCTGAGCCCCCCTGAACTTAATTCTATACTCCTCAGTAGTGAGTCCAAATCCCTCAATCAGTTCATAAGACTCTGCTTCTGCCCCACTAAGGGTCAGAAGTCTGTCTCTGCACTTACCAGAGATCAGTCCCCAGCCCCCCCCCCGTGAGATTTCCTCACTTTTCTGGTTTCACAAGTCCTCTCAAAGTCTGTGAACCACTTGGTGATGTCCTCCCCATCCTCAAATTTAAGGACAATCCCTTTGGGGATTTTAGGATAATAGGATCCTTCCTTTTTAAATGCTGCCACCATTGATGGGTCCTAGGCCCATCTCTGCTCTCTTTTTCTAGAGCTAGGAGCCTAGTCTCTAGGTCTAGTTTTTTAGTCATCCTTACTAAAAGGAGATCCTCCTCAGTGAGGTTGTCCTCACTGTCTGGTATGGAGTTGGCCCTACCTCTGTAGGAACCAGCCCCTGTACCTCTTCGGTGTGGAGGGTAGGACACAAAGTTCCCTTCCTCCCTAAGTAGTTGAGGTGGTTGGTCTAAGACTTCGTCATCCTTCTTCTGTGGGGTGGTCACTTGCATGCCCTGCCAGGAACTCCTGGAGTTGTATCCTGGTAGGGTTGGACCCAGTTGTTAATTGTTTAGCCTTACAGAGGAGCCTTAACTCTCTAACCTGTAGCTTGGAGTAAGGGGTGTGGTCGAGCTCCTCAGCCATATTCCCTGGATTGCTCATCGTTGTTCTAAAGTGGGGTTCTTTATGAAAGATCTACACTAACCGTTCTAGATACTTCCCCCTAACTTCAGGGACTTTTACTTTTCTAAAAAGAAATGGTACAGGGACTTAACACAAGGCCCTGACAAGACTTTTAGAATTTTGACGAAAAATAGTCAATTCAAAAAATGAGTTGTACTAAAGACGATTTTTGTCATGTGATCAGAGGTTGACTAAGTTAGTCCAATAAATGCAAGGCTTTATATCCCGCCGCTGATTCACCAATGTAGGAAGCTGGCTCTGTATATACTATACCAAAGTAAGTTATGGTGTGCACAGAGTCCAGGGAGTCCCCAGAGGTATAGCAGAGGCTAAATTAGGTAAGTACTAACAGCTCTCTTTGTGGTAGTGTGGGCGGGCAGCTAGGCTTATCCAGAGGGTTTATTAAGCATTTATTGTATTTACTCAATCAAGGCTGATGGCACACACTCATAGGCAGAATCCACACCAATTAAGTATCAAAAGATATACCTATGTTTTATTTTAGAACCAAGCAGGACTTGGCATAGTTGAGTAAAATATACTTTCAAATGCAAGACTGTTCAAGGAAATGCAGTTGTGCTTGAAATTGAAATTGTTACAGGTTTGTATCACTTTTAAAATGCAGTTTGAACTATACAGTAAATACTTTCAGATTACTTTTTAGTTACTTTTTCGATTACTTTGAGTACTGGGGGTGGTGTGCCTAGATACCACACCTTAGGATCTGTCAATACTTTGCAATTGAGTCCTCTTTTCTTCATACAATAACAGTTCAACACAGACATTTTTTAGGCCCAAAATCTCTATACATGGGTTCCTTTGGGGAAAAAGTGTTAGCGGTTTTGCAGGTAAGTACACAACTTACGAGGGTGAGTTTTGGGGGTTAGGACCAAGGTTCCCCAAGGTCTAAATGGGCACTCTAGTTGCACCACCAGTGGCACTGAGGCGGCTGGGTGCAGAGTGCAGGAGCCCAATGTTAGCCAATGGGGCTAAAGGGGCCTTCGGTTAGGGCTACTCAAACTCGGGTCATGGGCATCGGGTGCAGAATCGCAGAGTCGCCGGATTCTGGAGGTGAGTTGTTTGAGCAAATCGGGTGCTCACGGGAGACAGTGTCTGTAAGAGGGTCGCAGGGCAGGTCCTCCGGGTTCTGGGGGTTGCTGGCTGCTGGACTCGCCGGGGTTCTTGCTGTAGGCAGGTCGTAGACCGGACAGGCAAGTAGGGCTGGGGCTAAGGCAGTTGGTGTCCTCTTCTCCTTCCTGGGTCAGCACGGCTCTTTGGCCCTCCTTTCTTCCTCGAATCTGAGGAGGCAAGGTTCACGGTCGCCCATAAATACTAAATTTAGGGTTGTTAAAGCGGTGTGCAGGTCTGGAGCAATGGCTTCCTTCCTTGGGGTGGGTACAGCCCCTATTATGCCACCCTCCAGTGGGAGGGGGCATGAGCCTCTTCCTAATGGGCCGAGTCCTCTCATCTTCAAGATGGAGGGGACTGAGGTGTTTGCTTCACCTTGCCTCCCCCACCTGAGGGGTGGGGTTGGCAAAGGTGGGCACACCTCTCTTCCTAGCTTGGATTTCGTGCCGATTCGTCCGGCCAAAGTGGAGGCCAGAACCGATGGGAGCCAGTTGCTGGGGGCAATAAAAGGCAGGGACAGCTTCCAAAGGCAGCAGGCCTTTGAAGCTTCCCCTTTTGCAGTCACAGCCCATTCTGGGGGAAGAGGCATGACACCTCAGCCAGTATAGGCTTTCTACCAGGACCCATAGAGTGGAGGCTCTCTACCCAGGGGTCCAGAAACCTGTCTAGTGGTGGCAAATGACGGGCAGACATTCAGGAACCACACCAGGGCTGGTCAATTTTCAGGGGTCATCTCTAAGATGCCCTCAAGGTGCACTTTGCGTTAAATCCCATACTGGCATTAGTGTGGGTTTAATGTGCTGAGAAGTTTGCTACCAAAATTCCCAGGTTTTAGTAAAACCATTATGGAGCTGTGGAGTTGGTAATGACCAACTCCCAGACCATATACTCTTTATGGCTTTACTACACTTACAGTGTCCAAGACTGGACTTAGACACTGTAGGGGGACAGGGTTCATGCTTCTGTACCCTCTCCTTGGGGCTAGTGCACCCTGCTAGAGGGGTGACTTACCTAGGCCTCAGTCAGCGGATTGCAGGCATGGCACACAGGGATGTGTGGCATGTCGACTCTTCTTTTTTCTCCGCACCAAAACACGCAGCCTGAAGTGTGTGTGTTAAGATAAAGGGCCTCTAAGGGTGGCACAATAGGTACTTCATCAGTTAGAGGCCTTCCCTGGTCACAGTGCCCTTGGTACCCACGGTACCTTTTACAAGGGGCTTACCTGTGGCCAGGGATGTGCCAATTGTGGATACAAAGGTACAGTCTTGGGAAAGAACACAGGCCCTGGGAACCTGATTCCTCACCGTCTTTGTGGACCGAGGAATCCATGCAGGAAGATACCAGTCGATTGCGTCACATCCACAGTATCCTTAGAGCATCTTCAGCATCATTTATCCCCTGCATCAGGACCACTCCACAGGAATCTATTGCTACGCGGATAAAGTGCCTGGAACTGCTGGAGAACTGCTAATTCTTTGAAGGTAACAGTTTCTAAGGACCTGGCTGGCCCCCTTGACTAGCTCCCTGCCAGAGTTGGTAGCCCCAAGTACTTCTAACCGACTGCATTGACACTTACCTAAGTTTTCTTTGACGAGTTTCATTGAATTTGGCAAGGCTTGTTCGCTGTTGAGTGAAAATTCTTTGATTTGTTATTCCTTGTAAAATCCAGATCTCCAGAATCCTCCGGAAAATCTTTTTTTCGTTATAGAGTCTGAATTCTCATAAAAATACAGACTCTTTTTTATAAATTGGTGTCAGATTTCTTAAATGTCGTTTAGATTTCTTCTTCAACTATTTTGGTGCTGTTTAAATGCTTTAGCCCAGTTCCTCTGTTTAAGCCTTGCTGCTCAGTGCCGTAGCTAACTAGGGTTGAGCTGAAGATTTAACAGATGAAACCTCCTAGACTTAATGGATTTGGTAAGTATATTACACGGTGCGGTCGCACAACCTCTCCATACAATACACCCCAATTCAGTACAGGCGTACCACCACCAAAACGGCATAATCCTGCCAATAAAGCAAGTTCATGGCATGGTGTACAGACAGACAAGTTGACCCTCTTTCTGCACCCCTTTTACAGGTTCTATTGTTAATTCTTACATTAGCGCAGCAGGACTCTGCTTTGAGCACTTAGAAAGGCTTTTTGCCATCTCTGCAATTCTACTGTTGCCAGATCAGCCATCACTATTCAAGTCCACTATTGTACATAGGTTTTTGAAAGGTATCAAACACATGTACTCACCTGCACCCTTCATTATACCACAGTGGTATCTTAATGTAGTTCTCACATTTCTAATGAGTGCTTCTTTTGAGCCTCTACACAACTGCCCCTCCGGTCCTGTACAATAAAAACGGCTTCTTAGTCACAACAACATCTGCCTGGAGGGTCCGTGGGCTGCTGGCACTATCGGCATATCCTTCGTCTCTTATCTATCCAGACAAGCTGGTCCTTCGCACTTAGAACATCCTTCCTACCGAAGATGGTAACTCCCTATCTGATAGAGACATCTAGCCGCAGATTCCTTAATTTTTTAATTCTCCCCAGGCGTCAGACTGGATCTGGGAATTTTTCAGCAGTACCTCTGTGCGGCGGGGGACGGTGCCATACAGCTCCGTGATAATGTCGACTCCAGTCATGACGTCAGTGGAGCCATATAAGTCCTCTCCGGTGCGCGGACGTCAGTTTATTCTTTTCCGCGCTGCAATGTGGATCTGGAGAAGTGGTTCCTCAGGCCGTTTTTGGTCTACTACGACAGTTTTTTGTCGTTGGGAACAGTGTGCAGATATCTGTTACAGATCCGCATACGATTTGTATGTGGTGTTTGGGCGATCGCAACGCCGAAGATTGCGGCTCCTGCCAAAAACTGAAGCCGAAGGCACTTAAAGAGCATCGTATGAAGTTGCTAGCGCCACGAATGTCACAATCTTCGTAGACTTCCTGGCCTCGGTCTTTGTCATCCCAGAAGGAGGTACATTCGCGGGGTCGATCTAGGAGTCGGAACCGGTCCAAAAGACGTTGTTCTCCAGAGACGTCGAAAGGTAGGAAGCAGTTGAAGTCGCGGCAGCCCCTGGTTTCACCGCGTGGAGACTGTCTCCCACGGCTCCTCCCGCTCGCCGGTTGAGGAGGTCTTACGCGACTCCATACCATGTCTCCTCATCTTTCCGGGAGCCGGGACATCGATGGCCCTTTTAAGGGAGTATTATAACTCTTTGCACCTCATCTTTGGAACTCCATCTCCTTCTGGAGCACCTTCGGGCCCCAAGGAAGTGAGTGGGGCGCTGTCGGAGGGATCGACCTCAGTGACTGTTGGGCCGTCAGAGTCATTGGGTCGGCGCTAGTCGACTCCTCTTTGGCGCAGGTATACAGTCCATCGGGATCTCCACCTGCGGCGCCTGTTTTTGACCAGCCGGCTCGGGTAGTGATGTTGGCGGTGTCGGTCGAAATTCTCTCTCCTCCAACTATCAATATCAAGGCGTTGCCTTCTCAGCGTTGTTCGGCGTTGAATGCGGAGTTGACAGTAAAGACTGAGAGGAATGTGCTTTTGTTGGTTTCTTCTCAGCAGGAGACTTCTGAAAGTCACCTTGTGTCGCCTGAGACAAGGCATTTTCACCCCATTTTGGATACTATTGTATCTCGTGGAGGAGAGCCTGGATAACTGCTTTTTGAGAGGCTAGTGGCCTAGAATCTTCACTAGCTTCGGGGTTACTTTCTCCCCCTAGTCTTGCTACTGAGGCGAGTTCTACCTTTGCAGGCATGCTTAGGAGAGTGGTCACAGTCTTGGATTTGTCGCTACCTACAATGCAGAGGTCTACCGACACTTTGCTTGAGGTCCTTTACCAAGGGCAGATGGGGGAAGAGCCTGTTCTTCCATACAGTGTGGCCCTGTTTGACATTTTATTATGAACTTGGGCCAAGCCTGAGTCAGGGGTCTCAGTAGATCGGGATATCGCTCGGAGACATTTGCCTCCATAAACATCCTTCCACTCATAGCCTGGTGGTTCAGGCTGCAACATCTTCTCATGATGTGGATTCTGCACCTAAGACTCAAGTGAATAAGGATTCTAGGAGTCAAGATGCATGTGGCAAACACATCTTTGCTTCTGCTAGTTCCGCAGTGAGATCCGCCAACACGGCTTGTGTGTTAAGGCATTTTTCCCATGCTTTGTGGGATTCTTTCCAGAATATGTTGCATTCTCTCCTGGATAACCTCCTTTCTGAGGTGGCTGTTTTGATACGAGATGGTCAGCTAAGCTTTTAATTAGGTGTGGCATGGACACTACAGATTTGGTAGGTCTGGCCAAGGCATCTGCGGTGGCGCTACAGCGATGTGCTAAGATGGCAGCTTCAGGTTTTTCGGAGACGGTATAGTCGACTTTGGTCGACATGCCATATGATGGTGCCCATCTCTCTGGCGCTCAGGCCGACGCAGCATTAAGACGCTTCCATGATAGGCGAAGGAATACAGTCGTAGTTCTTCATTCTCTGTTTATATGCTATTTGGTCTATACTTAGGTTGTATAGGTAGTTAAGCCTTTTTAGGGCATTTTCCTGTCCACTTTTGGTGCACCAGATGATGTTTCTGCGAGAAGCAGATGTTTTTGTTTCAATGCTATCTTGACTGAAGGATGGTTGTGTCTTTTTATTCTTTTTCCTCTGAGGATGAGCTTTACGCTCAAGAGGATTATTAAAAGAGAAGCATCTTCCGGATGGGAAGCTTATCTGTTCACATGCTTCTTTGAAGCAGTTCGGTATGCTGAATTTGCATGGCTTCTGTCTTCCAGTATTTTTTATAGATGCATATTGTTGTCGGTTATGGGACATACTACATAGGGTGTGTATCTTTTTTTTTTTTTGTATATACTCAGATTTTTCTTGTTGGGTTAATTAGCGCTTGTCAGTGCATGTTCATTGTGAGTGCTTCACTTTTTGAAGCATTGCGCTGGTAAGCTCAGAGTCTGTTTGTATTCTTTCGAATACTCACTCTTGGTTTCTTCCTTTTTTGGAGGATATATATATATATATATATATATATATATATAATTCATGTGTTTCATTTTGGAACATGGTGGTTATATGAACTCTGTGTCTAAAATTATCTGAGAGGCAGTGTCTGAAAAAGTTTTTCTTCAGGCTGTTTTTGGCCATGCCATGCATAGCAGGAGAATTTTAGACTTTCTTAAAAGCTCTTATTCTTGATGTCACCAGCACTCACCCAAGGCCAAATTTAGAGCAACATACTGTTTTTGTAAGGCTCTAAAAATAAGATATTAGCTAATTGAGGGTGGTAATTTATTCATTCTTTTCGTGTGGCAGAGTTAAAAGGGTAGCATTATCTTGAGCTGCTTTCAATGGACAACACATGATTTGTTGACCGCACTAGTCAGGATTCGCAAAGAGCACTGGCATGCATCAGAAAAAAACTGGATTCTGACCTTGTTCCAGAAATCTGTTAAATGTTGTAGATAGCCAGTAACATATAGAACCAAAGAGCTGGATGACCACAACGGAGGAAGTCAGGGGATGAAATCAATCACTCAGTTGCTCAATCTTTGCAAATATACCCTAAAACAAATCTGCAAAATCTAATGAAAACAAATTAAAATAGAGACTTCACCAAAAGCTTATTCTTTTTTTTTTTTCCCTGCAATGTTCTTAGCATACATTATTCTGTATGGAGGTTGGATGTTATCCGTCTCCTTGAGGACATTTGTTCATTCTCTAGTATGCATCTGTTATTCTCTGAACTTTACAGTCCTTGAGCGATCTTTGTGTGCCTATGATCTGTTGCTTCTTGTATGATTGTGTGTGCTTGCTGCTGGCAAGGCTTCATTTTTATGTTTTCTTTTAGGCAGGTTGCGAAGTGAGCTAAAGAATGTTGATGGATTCAACCCAGATCTGTGACTGGGGGTGAGTGTCTGAAAAGTTTCAGCCCTCCGTCCAACATCTCCTTATGTTTGCTTTGTTCGCCCTAAGTTGGCAGGGTATGCCCAGACGTGGGTCCCTTGCTCACTTTGCCACTGGATTAAAACTAGTCTGGCTGATGAGGGGTGATGCCCTGAAACCAGTCCCAGGATGCTTGTTTCCGGTTCAGGGAAGACATGGCTTGGCAGTTCGGGCTGGACTGAGTGTCAAGACTGATTTGCATATAGCCGTGTCTGAACTGACGTGGCGAAGTGAGCTAAAGAACGATGATGGATTCAACCCAGATCTGTGACTGGGGGTGAGTGTCTGAAAAGTTTCAGCGCTCCGTCCATCATCTCCTTGTGTTTGCTTTCTTTTAGGCAGTATCATTTTTATTTTTTTTAAAGGGTACTTTTGTCAGAAAGTATTATCTTTGTGCAAGTCACCTTCGGTGCTTTATTCTTTTCAATGTTGCATGGTGTTGTTGGGCTGGTTTCTCAGTTCTGTTTATCTACTGTGCATACATAAGAGATGCACATGCTTGGATATATCTATATATATATATGTGGTGTATATATGTGTGTGTGTGTGTGTATATATATATATATATATATATAATCACCAAAAGCCACTTTATATCTGCTGACTTACGTGCAAGTGGCTGCACGTCAATACTTCAAACACAAAAGTCCCGAAAGAACCAGGAGCACTCAGCGGGTTTACAGGAATCCAGTTTAATCACTAACACACGTTTCGACAACCATGTCTTTTTTAATGCTGGTTTTACATAGATTGACTTGCTTCACGGATATTTATACATCTTTGCACACTCCTATTGGTTAGTTTGAATATAATCACCAATCAACTCTTCGTGGTGGTACGTCTGAGCAAAGGAAGGGAAGGCGGTGAAGAAACGGACCAACTCACGATGGATAGCGCTCTGCATCAAGATCTGATGCGCATTGTCCAAAAAGCAACCTCCTGAAGGTTTGCAAGCTCATTTTATCAGAGCCAAGGCTGCGACCATTCCGTTAGCTCGTGAAGTTCCTGTCCTGAATATCTGTCAGGCAGCAACGTGGGCTTCATTGCACACGTTTTCAAAGCACTACTGCCTGGACCGTCCGGTCCGGCGTGACTGTCACTTTGCCCGTTCGGTACTACAGGACTTTCTAGTCTAATCCGTACCGCAGTCAGGGAAAGTATTGCTGGGGTATCTAGTCTAAGGTAAGGAATCTGTGGCTAGAAGTCTCTATCAGATGAACAAGTTACCTTCGGTAACGCCTTATCTGATAGAGACTCTACCTGTTCGCAGGCTTCTTACCCACCCATCCTGCCCGCTCTGTGAACGGATTTTAGAGTCAAGGGTTGTTTCCCCTTTTAAGGGCCCTGGTTAATGCGACAGTGGTCAGTGTTCTTTGTGAGTCTGCGCTTCTGACGTGGAAAATTGAAAAAAACTGACGTCCGCATGCTGAGGTGGTGCCTATACAGGCACTGCGCACGTCACTTCCGGTGCGGGCGCCACTGCCATGCAGAGCCGGAGGATGCCTCCTGCCGGCACGCAGGGGTACTGCTCACAAAACATCCCAGATCCATTCTGACGCCTGGGGATTGTTCTAAGTTAAGGAATATGCGGCTAGATGGTCTCTACCAGATCAGCATTACCAAAGGTAACTTGTTCTGTAGGTATAGTGGCACAGAACTCCACATATATGTACCTTAATGATATTTATGTAACCAGAAGATACTGTGATTTTCTTTTTACAGCATAATCTTTGCATCTTGCCACTCGCACACCCACTCTCAAAGGGTAAAGTCCAGAAATTTAAAAAATCACTGGAAACAAAACAAAGGTTACAGGGACATTCTAGTTAGGAAATGTAATTTTTTTTAAATGTAGAAATTCACACAAAAAAAAACCAAAGGTTACAGAAACATTATAGTTAGGCTCAAATTTTAAATACACAAAATCATAGATATTCAGCAGTTATGGTTACCTGAGCTATCTATAACTTCATCACTGATGACATCTCAAATGACATCATTCACAGCACCACTCGCACATCTACACACCCACTCATATACCCACTCACACACCCACTCCCCCATAGAGCCACTCTCACACACCCACTCACTCACCCATACACCTACTCACACAGCCACTCACTCACCTATACAGTCATCCATACAGCCACTTGCTCACCCATTCAGCCTCTCACACACCCATCCACTCGCTCACCCATACAGCCTCAACAGAGCCAATCACACACCCACACATTCACTAACATACCCATTCACAATTCCATACAAGCTCTCACACAGATACTCGCTCTCCAGTACGGCCACTCAGTTATTGTTAACCAGCCACTCTCTCACCCATACAGCCACTTACAGTTCATACAGCCATTCACACACCTACTCACCTGCCCATACACCCATTCACTCACCCATACGGCCATTCATATCCACTCACCAATACTGCTACTCACACAGCCACTCACCCATAAAGCCACTCACACATGGATACACACACTGTCACAGAGCCACTCACATAATAAGTTAGAAATAGTATTACTTATTAGTCCGCAAAGTATACTAATTTAACTTTTGTAATACCTTAGTAAATATGTTTAACACTCAAACACTTTTTAAAACACTCACAATCACTGGATGATGTCATGAGTGATATTTTTTGAGATGTTGTCATTTATGTCATTGACCATGTCATGAGTGATATAATGTGTGAGGTTGTAAGTAGTGCTTTGCGTGGACGTAAGTTATAGTTAGCTCAGGCAATCCTAACTGCTGAATTGCTATGGTTTTGTGTGTGTAAAATCTGAGCCTAACTATAACATCCCTGTAACCTTTGTTTTTTTTTCTTTATAACTGAAAGCCCTTCGGGGCTGAAACGCGTAATGGCTGATGTGTGATTTGGAGAAATAAAGAAAGAATCTTGCACCAAACCGTGGTCCGTGCTCCAGTCCTTCCTGGCGATCCTGGCAAGCAGTGGCGGAGTAGGCTTGATATATATATATATATAGTTAAAGCTTATAGTTAGGAAAACTTATTTTCGCTACACAAACCAAGATTAAACTACACAAACTAAAAACAAAAATTCTAAAGTTAGAACTATAACTTTGATTTACAATTTATCCACCACCTTCAAATTATTATAAGTAGCAGACCTCGTTACTCACTCTTTTCAGCTTTAACAAAAGTCTATGTAAAATGCATTGGATTTCAAGCGTGTTTTGGGACCCCCTCTTTTTCTGAGTACCCCCTTATTAAAATGCTGCCAAACTTTCAATCCTCCAACAATGTAACGGCCCCAACAGGTTTGCGACGTTTTGCGACGATTTGTCAAACGGGTGCAGAGTTATTAGGGGACAGAAATCCCCCAAAAACTGATATCCTTCAACCCTAACTATAACTACAGAGTGGCTACAGACACTCTGTAATATATGTATAATATATATCCAAAGCCTCCTTCTGCTCCAGAGGTTTACACCAGCTAGTCCTGTCGGTAATCTCACAGCTCCAGTCTAACCTAGGGCTCTCTCTGACTCTTCCATTGCTCTGCAATTGAGCCCATCATCCTGTACTGAGCAGGTCACTGTTCAAGAGAGCATTTCCCAGTCAGCAGGTGTAAGCCTAGGCCCATGAGTCTGACCTTACTTAATGCTTGGGCACATCAAGCGTTGGCTCTGAAGCACAAAAGGCTCTCCTGCTATGAATCCAAGGTGGCGAGGCTACCTAAAGGCAGAGAATGGGAAAGAGCCTACATATAAAGGGTAAATGAGTCCTCATAGGGGTAATTTTATTGAAAGGTGTCTAACCCCCATTTGGGATCACTGCTCTGAATTTGGGGTCTTGTTAGATCCTTACTCAATCTGGAATTCAAAAACGAGCTGCCAGATTCCTTGGGTTAGATGATTGTAGTTGGCAATTTCTTAAGGACTTGAAGTGTTGGGGTCAGATTTCAAGTCTAGATGCTCCTTTTCAAGGCACATTTGTTGTTAAATGTATTTTTAATGACTGATGTGGCTGATTGGATTAAAATAAACACACTAACACACAAAGGATCTAGTGAGAGAGGCCCAACCAAAGGCGTACTACTCCCTATCTATATCTGGATCTCACAAAAGTACGTCTGGTAGAAAATGGAGAAGCACTGTTCACAATATTGTGGCAGTATGAGTGTTGAACAGAGTGTTGCAAACGTTCATAGGAGAGAACCTCTTTCAGGATGAGAACCCTCACTCACCCGAGGATGACATGCTTCATCATTGGGTTCCCTCCTCACACCAAGGCTGCAAGGTGTGAGGAGGGAACCCAATGATGAACCATGTCATCCTCTGGTGAGTGAGGGTTCTCATCCTGAAAGAGGTCTTCTCCTATGAACGATTGTAACACTCAAACTGCCACAGTATTGTAAACCGTGCTTCTCTATTTTCTACCAGACCGACTTTTTGTGGAAAATAAATCCAGAAAGTGTTGCTTTGTTATCTTGCTAAATTGTTTTCGACTTAAAAACATGTGTTTTGGGATTCCATGAATGTGTAGAGCTTTTCAACAGTTCGGGAATTGAGTATTTCCTTGTTGAAGTGATTTAAAATATTACCTTCCCACTCTCCCCATCCTGTCAAGACAGAAGGTAAGCTGTAGAGGGGACGGTAAAGGAAGTTCTATCTAAATCCAGTTGATTTCATATAGTCAGCCCTTAAGTGATGCACCCAAATTTTCCTAAAAGTAAACGTAATCCTTCCGTTCTCTAACAGCTCTGTATTAATCAATTTTAGATGCCTATGATGAGCTGCTCATATTAATGGATCAGGTTGCCAGTGCAGAGTACAAGAATCAAGAACAGAATTGGCAGCATCCATCTGATCTCACTACAAGGTAGGGATAATATAAACTGGCATTGGGCACTTTTCCACACATCTGTACGCTTTCTCTGTAACTCTGTGCCGGTTTGTCTTCACTCAGAAGTCCTTTCCAGAGTTCTATCTCTTTGCTTTCCTTGATGTTTTGTCCACCTTTTTCATATTCTCTTGTTTTTTCCTTCCTTTTATTTTAAAGAAATTATCCCAGGTTTGCAAAGAAGCTACCTAAAAAGTACAGCCTCAAACAATGGGTGAGCCAGAATGGAGGATATTCCCGTCGGTTCCAGGACATGGCGGATCATTTCCAGCGAAGCCCAGTCGTCTACTCCTCAATCTGACTTTAGCAAGGAATATTCTGGTTCAGCTTGATGTCAGGGGTTGTTTCTATGTTATATTTTGGTAGGATTCATCTCTTCCTGGGTGATGTATCCTTCAGTTGAGCTAACCACTTGTATAATGCAGGGAAGTGTTTAACTGCGTATACAAACTGAGTAGTATGGAATTAGCGCTAGAAACAGAAATGCTATCAAATGCCAGTCCCTCTGCTGTTCTGTTTTGTTTAAATGTAGCCATTTTTTGTCCTAGTTGAGTAATACTTCTGAGCACCCTCATCCGACGAGGGCAAAAGACCAGATTTCAGCTCCTGTAGATGGTCATGATTACAATTTTGTGTAACAGATATGCAGTCTCCCTGTGCTGCAGTTTACACTTCAAGCTTGGGATCAGGGAAGCATTTGTAGACATTGTTCTCAAGCATGTTGGTTGCTGTTTTGGGGAAAGGGCAAGAAGTTCAAGACACTGCAATGGTGCTCTTGAGTTGAAGGTGTCTTGCAATGGACTGGTACAGGGGCTTGAAGACGCAAGTTAGGCAAAGAACTGGCGTCCTCTGGTGGCTTGGCCCTACCCTGGAGTACTGTGGCAGGCTGGACCTGTGGTCCTGTGGCACCCTATGCCCTTAATGTGAAGACAGTCTCTGGAATACTGACCTGGAATGGTAGGTGTGGATCTCTTGGAACATAACTTTCCATGGTGCGAGAAATGCTGTGGTGTGCTTGGACACACAAAGCTACTAACCCGAGTTCTACCTCTTCATTTCGTGTTTTGAAGATTTGTTTGTTAATATTGTACATTTGTATTTAGCTTGAATTTTAATACCAAAATGTTAGTTGTTATAAAGGTTTTGCAATTTTTAACCTGCCTATGTACTATGGATTAATGTGTCAGTGTTTGTTTCTTTGACTTGCAGTGTTTCGCAACTGTTTTTGCATTTCCATGTCTTCTGTCTTATGAATGAGTCCTACCATGGTGCGTTAACAGTAGAAAGTCAGTTCCCCAGCATTTTAAGCCTGAGAATGTGAGCTTGCCACCCCCTCCCGTATTCCCTAGGTAGCTCTTGCATTCCACCTCTCTTTTAGCACACATATCAATCTCTGCTTATAAAATGTATACTATTAAGTCTTGGCTTTGTCTAGGCTCTTCCTTTGTATTTGTGACGCCCAGTTGCTGGACCAAAACCTGCTGGTTTAAAATAACTTTGCATGCTGGTACTGCATGTGAATGCTCATACCCTCCAAGTATGTGCATCTATTTCAGTCCCCTTCTTGCCGTACTGCGTGGATCAGAACCTGATTCAGTTGCATTCAATTTTTTGGGTGGGGCGGTTCATTTCCCTCCATTTTGTTCTGATAGAAACTTCTAACTGCAGATTCATCACCTTTTGAATATTCCCCAGGCATCAGACTAGATCTGAAAATGTTTTCAGTAGTATCTCTGCACGCCAGTAGGTGGCGCCATGCGGCTTTGGACTGGTGGCATTCTGCTCATGAAATGACATGCAGGCCCCTATAGGCTTTGTTCCAGGGCACTAATGTCAGTTCCTTTTTTTCCGCACCACGAGAATCCGATCCAGAGCTTCTCTTATCTCTCTGAGAAAGCTTTTCAACTAAAACTTTTACAGTGTCACCTCCCAAGACAGGATTCAAACCTTGTAAGAACTGTCGCAAACAGATGTCTGTGACAGATCCTTATTGGGTTTGTCTGCGGTGCCTGAAAGTCGAGCCATGACTCTAAGGCCTACTAGGACTGTGTGATGGTGAACCCAAAGGCTATATGATATAACAAGGCAAAACTTTATCACCAGGCAGCAGTAGATTCTGCGGCAAGACTGATCAATATCAAAGGGTCTATTCTGTTTCAGTGGTAGCAGGCGTCATTGAGGTCGGTAGTCGTTGCACTCCAAGTCTTTTGGAAAGTTGCAGAAAAATCATAAAAAATCCAAGTAGGACACATTTTCCTGAGAAGGCAGGAGAGTGTCGCTATGCCTCTCATCTCGCTCCTGAAGCTGTTCGGCCTTGGAGCCCATCCCAGATCTTGTCCCGGTTCAACCCGACTTTCCAGGGCTGTCTGCAACACCTAGCTAGATCGAAGAGTTCTGAGAGGCCATGCTCCGATTCTTTGGATCCTTACCACCTCCATCTGGCATGACTATAGCCCCCGCTTCTGGGATTCCACTGACGGATTCACCATCGGCACCAGTTAAACCCTCCAAATCCACCACTGGGCGTCCTCTGGCTCATGCACCAACTCTGGAGCCACGCTCCATGCCAGTTCCTGGAGCTTCGACACTGATGCAGACTCCAATGTCTGTAGACGAGCTACCCATTTTGCTCTCTGATGCAGTCAGTGCTGCTACGACCTCAACCGAGGCAGTGCTTGACTTCTATCAAAGTACCACCCCAACTTGACTCGCCCCCTTCATAAAGAAGGACTTATCCAGTATTGGGGTATCTTTCATAGATTCACATGCCTGAATCATTCCCCGTCGTCGAGATGGGAGCCCCACGGTAAAATACAAAAGTAGTGCCATAGAGAGTAAATAGGCCTACAGGGCCCCAGGCCCAACATTAGTAGCCTATCTGCGTCCTTATATGAAAAGGACCAAAGAACGAATTCCAACCAATCAGCCACCAGCACCCTCTAGAACACTCCCAGTAGAGGCAAGTTCTCCTCAGATTTTCACCGCACGTCGTGTGGAAGGGAGTCTCCCGGAGTGCTACTTCAGCTGTCCTTTTAGTCATGTCTGACAAGAAAGGCCTGTTCCGTCCCTGCAGGACCTGCTCAAAGAAGAGGGTCCATGTGGATGATTTACATAAAGATTGTCTTTATTGCCTCTACCCAAAGCATGAGGCAAAAGACTGTAAAATTTGCCGTACCTTCCCTAGTAAGACTCTTAGGGACAGGGAGGCAAGATTATTGCTGTGGCTTAAATCTTCCAAAGAAAATGAAGAGGAAGACAGAGCTTCTACTTCAAGCAAAAGGGCTAGGTCGCAGGAGCGTTCCTCAGGTGAGGGAAGAAAACATGCCAAAACTTCCCATGACAAGCCTGTTCAAAAAGAAAGGAGTTTGAAGCCCTCTTCTGAACCATCATCATCTCCACAGCCTGCCTCACAGTCTGAGCGCACAGTGAGTACAAAGCGTAAAGATCCAGTGTCAACTGTCTGTCTCTGCATCGTCAACTATTTGTCACATCGTCTGCCCCATCATCTACGGCGACGATAATGACTACTGCCATTGCTTCACCAATTTTTACTACAAAAATCATTTTCTCAAAGAAGTTTACGTCGACGGCCGTCGACGACGCTTCGACGCCAAAAAAGTCAAAGCTAAAACCATCGTCGACAATGACGTCGTCGACAATGACGTCGTCGACGACTGGACCGTCGGCGACCAAGCCATCAACGACTACACTGTCGACGACGAGCCCGTCGACGAGACTACCGTCGACGACGATACCACCGTCGACGACGAGCCCGTCGACGACGAGCCCGTCGACGACAACGAGCCCGTCTGCGATACCACCGTCGACGACGAACTCGTCGATGAGAACACCGTCGACGTCGACTCCATCGACAAGACCACCGTCGACGACCATTTCATCGTCGACGACAGGAATTACATTGACAGCAACGCCGTCAACTAGGAATTTGTCAGTGGTGCCAGCTAGGTCGTTGACGCCTCTGTCAACTAGAGGATCACACCATAAGGCTTTCCAAAGGCAAGCTTCCACGGACTATACTAAAATGAGCCCTCTGATGCCATCACATCTTTTGGAGCGCTTTACAGAAGAAAATGACTATGAGGATGAGGAGGATGATGATCCTTATGGAGACGCTCATAGTATGTCTGAGCTTAATATTAAATGCCAGGATGATGAGGAAGAATACTTGGAAGGTCAATATTATCACGACCAATATTTGCCTCCACGTCACACGTACCAGTTTCAACAAAGGCAAGAACATCGTCATCAGGAAATGGCGCACTTTCCTAAAAAAAAAAAAAAAACCTCCGGCTGAGATACCACAGCAGGTAGTGGTTCCACCTTCTGTACCAACTGTACCCAGTACACCTGTACAAGTACCGGTTTCACCTCCTCCGAATCAGCAAGAGGATACATCATCAGAGGGAGATGTAGAAGAGGGTGAGTTACCGGATAATACAGACCCGGATCCTTGGGATGATTACATAATACCAGCGCCATCTCCGCCTCCTCATTTGCCATCGGATTCTCCACCGGAGGATATTGGAGGATTCCATAATTTAATGCAGCGGGCAGCAACAAGATTCCAGTTGCCCATTACAGTTAAGCAGTCAGATTGCTTTCTGCATGATTTTAAAGAGGATACCAAACGGATTGTCCGTTCTATTCCCATCATTGACTACATTTGGCAGGATGGTTTAAAAATCATGAAGACTCCTGCTTCTATTCCGGCTGTACTGCCTCGAATAGAGAAAAAATACCGTGCCCCAGAAGACAGCCCATCTTGTCTGATAGGCCATCCAAGGCCGGACTCCGTCATTTCTCAAGCCGCGCAAAGGCAGTCAAAGAATCCCACAACGCCAATAACCACTCCTCCTGACAAAGAGGGTCGTCGGGTGGATTTGATGGTAAAGAAGTTCTCTTCTATGGCTGCAGCGACGGTTCGAGCGGCCAATGCCTTGGCAATAGTAGGCAGATATGACCGTCAAATGTGGTCAGATATGGCGGCATTTATAGATCTTATTCCGGAAGACCAGAGAGGAGAAGTTAGAAAAACTTTGCTAGAGGGCGAAAGAGCTGCCTCCGAGACAATCGACTGTGCTCTGGACATTGCCAACACAAGCTTCAGGCAATTGGCTGGGGCAGCGGTTCTAAGACGGCAAGGGTGGCTCAAGGCCACTACCTTTAGACCAGAAGTCCAGACGAAGATCCTGGATATGGCTTTTGACGGCGACTCGTTATTTGGGAAACACATAGATGACGCCTTATTAGCGATCAAGAATGATACGGACACAGCTAAATCCCTGGGAGCGCTGCAGTACAGACGTGCTCCCTTTAGAGGTGCCAGAGGCAGAGGTTTCTCCTCTTACCGAGGAGGATACCAATCAAATCAACAATACAGACAATACCAGTCACACTATCGCCAACCCTATGGTCAGAACTCATATCGACAATCCTCTACAGCTGGTTTCTCTCGGCAAGGCGGCCGCAAACGCTCGCAACAACAAGGCAGAGATTCAACCAGAAAGCAATGAACCTACCAGGATGCCAGCCAATACCCCCTCCCCCCCCTTACCCGTGGGTGCGAAAATTTCTCTGTACGCACAACAGTGGCACAGGATAACATCAGACCGCTGGGTGCTGGATCTAATCGCCAAAGGTCATACATTGGAATTCATCGAAAAACCACCTGTCACTCCGCCCAGAGGTCCCCCTCCCCCTCGTCTTCACTTACTCCGCAAGGAGGTCTTGATCATGCTCCTCAAGGAGGCTATAGAAGAGGTACCATCGGAACAGAAAGGGAAAGGTTTCTACTCTCGTTTTTCTTGATCAGAAAGAAATCGGGCGAATGGCTTCCAATTCTGGACCTTCGCAAGCTCAACAAGTTCCTCAAGAAACAAACGTTCCGGATGGTTACCCTTGCAGATATTCTCGGATGCCTCAACGAAGGGGATTACATGACTTCTTTAGACATGGAAGACGCATATTTCCATATTCCCATCCATCCAAGACATCGGAAATAGCTACGGTTCACAGTGGCTGGCATCCACTACCAGTTCAAGGTGCTCCCTTTTGGCCTAAAGTCAGCACCGAGAATATTCACCAAATGTTTAGCACCAGTTGCAGCGGAGCTACGATCTCGAGGATTCAAGTTTTTCCATACCTCGACGATTGGTTGATCAAGGCTCAATCGTTACAGGAGGCCAATGTCGCCACGTCAGGTTGTCTCCAGCTGTTCGCTTCTCTGGGACTCACACTAAACAAAGACAAATCGCAACTACTTCCAGCTCAGAATATTTTGTTTCTAGGAGCTGTCTTGGACACCGCCCAATGCAAGGCATTCTTGTCTCAGGAACGTCAGATGCGCCTTCAAGAGTTAGCTTTCAAGGTCGCAAGAAAAAGTCACTTTCAGTTCGAGTATTCAAATCTCTCCTGGGAATGTGTTCCTCAGCGATCAATTTAATTCCTTTAGCTCGACTAAAAATGAGACCTCTACAGGAGGAATTGCAAAAGCAATGGCAACAGGCATTGGGCTCATTCGAGGATGTTATACGGATCACGCCACGAATGGTGAACACTCTAAAATGGTGGTCTCAGAAGAGCAATCTGGCTCAAGGCCTTTCATTTTTGCAAAACATCCCGGATTTTGTTTTAACAACAGATGCTTCCATGGACGGATGGGGTGGCCATCTACAAGATTTACAGATCAAAGGGAGATGGTCTCAGATACAGAAGTTGCAGCATATCAACGTCTTGGAATTGCAAGCCATTTTCCTGTCTCTGCAAGCCTTCCTTCCAAGGATTGCAGGTTCCTCAGTTCTAGTTCGAACAGACAACACCACCAGTATGTACTATGTAAACAAATAAGGAGGAACAAAGTCTGTCTCTCTGTCCCAAAAAGCACAAGAGTTGTGGGAATGGACAACATTGCACGGAATATCTCTCAGGGCAGAACATGTCAAAGGCCTTCACAATACCCTGGCAGACACGCTGAGCAGATCTCAATCGGGCTGCCACGAGTGGGAGTTGGAGCAATCTCAAGCGGACAGAATATTTCAGTTATGGGGCAAACCAACTCTGGACTTATTTGCAACACGAGAAAACAAGAAATGCCGGTTTTACGCCAGCAGGTTCCCTCAACCGGAGTCAAGGGGAAATGCCCTTTCGATGAGATGGTCGGGATCTATGCTTACGCTTTCCCCCCCATTCCATTACTTCCCAAGGTCATCAGCAAGATGAAGTTGGAGGGCTGCCACCTAATCCTGATCGCACCTCGCTGGCCCAGACAATACTGGTTCCAGGAGCTCCTCCTATTATCGAAGGAAGATCCAATTCGACTTCTCCCAACATTGACAATGTTATCACAGAACAAGGGCCAGGTAATTCATCCAGATCCCAAATCCCTGCATTTGCACGCATGGCTCCTGATTTCCTAGAATTCAAAGATCTTACAATATCACAGGACTGTCGTGACATTTTGACTAATTCTCGTGCAACAAGCACTCTTAAGACTTACCGTCTCAAGTGGAAAAGGTTCTGCTGTTGGTGCACCGGCTGAGCAAATCTTACCTTATTTACTCTCATTAGCCAAGTCTGGCCTGGCCTTTTCATCGGTTAAAGTTCATTTGGCGGCGATCTCCAAGTACAGAAGGTCCCCACACACTCCATCGTTATGCTCCTCTTCTCTCATCAAGCAGTTTTTAAAGGGGCTTTTTCGTACCTTTCCTCCAGTTCACGCACCTCCACCAGAGTGGGAACTCAATGTGGTCCTTGCTCAGTTAATGAGAAGTCCTTTCGAACCAATTCATAAGTCAGAGCTTAAATTTCTTACTTGGAAGGTGGCCCTTTTACTTGCTCTGACCTCAGCAAGGAGAGGATCCAAGCTTTTACTAGCAAGGAGCCTTTCTTGCATTTTACGCAAAATTACGTATCCCTTCGAACCAATCCAAGATTCATTCCAAAAGTACCAACGCAATTTCATTTGAATGAGCCTGTGTTACTACAAACTTTCTTTCCGAATCCAACAAGCCCTGCTGAGAGGGCCTTGCATTCTTTGGATGTGAAAAGATGCTTAAAATTTTACCTTCAGAAAACAAAACCTATTAGAAAGTCAAATCAACTGTTAGTTGCTTATGGCCAAGGAACATTGGGAAATGCAGTGACTAAAGCCACAATAGCCAGATGGGTGGCATCTGCCATAGGTTTCTGTCACGAGAAGGCTAATACACCCTTATCAGTGAAAGTAAAGGCGCATTCTACCAGAACTGTTGCGGCATCCACTGCGCTATTTGCTGGTGTTCCATTGGAGAAAATATGCCGTGCTGCGACATGGAAGAATGTCCACACGTTTACAAAGCATTACTGCCTCCAATCTGCACAGAAGGAAGATGCAGCGGTTGGTCAAGCTGTATTACGTCACCTGTTTCAATAAGGTCAGACTTTCTTCTCATTATATGTTCATTGACGGTTAAGATACTATTAATTTTTTCCTCTCTTTAATCATCTGACATTAATTGATATATATATATAAATATGTATTTAAATTCTTAATACAAATGTTGAGTGTTTATCTACATCTATTAAACATTTTATAGGGTGATTATGGGTCATACCTATGTTTACAGCCTCTAAAACATACTGGGAGTTTATAACTACATGTCTCCCACCATCCGCAAACGACAGTACACTAATAGTACTGCTTGCTACTCTGATTCAGGCATGTGAATCTATGAAAGATGCCCCAATACTGGATAAGAAAACAAGTTACTTACCTGTAACTTCAGTTATCCAGTATTGGTATCTTTCATAGATTCACATGCACCCACCCTCCTCCCCGTGGGCTAGTTCTCTGTGAGTTATGTCTTCTCACTTGTGCTCGGAAAATCTGAGGAGAACTTGCCTCTACTGGGAGTGTTCTAGAGGGTGCTGGTGGCTGATTGGTTGGAATTCGTTCTTTGGTCCTTTTCATATAAGGACGCAGATAGGCTACTAATGTTGGGCCTGGGGCCCTGTAGGCCTATTTACTCTCTATGGCACTACTTTTGTATTTTACCGTGGGGCTCCCATCTCGACGACGGGGAATGATTCAGGCATGTGAATCTATGAAAGATACCAATACTGAATAACTGAAGTTACAGGTAAGTAACTTGTTTTCATATGCATTGTATCCCTTATTTGGTACGGATTCAGAGAGTAGTTACGATGCGGGTGATGAAATAGTGCACCCATACCACAAAGAAACTTGATATGATTACATTCAAGAAGCCAGTGGCCTTGACACTGACCCTGAGTTGGACTTCTCTCACCCCCTGGCCTTGCCACTGAAAAGAGTGCTTCTTACTCAGTGATCATGCGTAGGACAGCCGAAATTCTCGACCTCCTCGTCCCCACCTTAAACGTCAAAACCAATGTCTTCAGAGAAGTGCTCCAGCTAGGGCAAACATCTACTAAGCCTCTCTTGCCCTTCAATCAGGCACTTAAGGATACCCTCCTAGGAGTCTGAGCCAAACCTGCTCTGGCCCCCGGATAATCGCCAAATTGTGAGATGTCACCACCCTCCCCTGGTTGACCCTGCATTTTTGTCTCAGACTTCTCCCTGAAAGCTTGGTAGTGCAGGAGTCTACGAACCAGACTAAGTTTCCTACTACTCATCCGATTGTAAGTCCAAACAAAGCAGAGACCTTTGGGTAGAAGGTGTTTTCTTCCTCCAGCTTGGCCCTCAGGTCTGTGAATGCCAGCTCCCTCAAGGGGCGCTCTTCCCACGCTCTTTGGGATTCAGTGGCTCAGCTCCTCCCAAATGCCCTAGAAAATCTCCGGGCTGTCCTGACCCAAGCCATACAGGACAGTTGTGATGTGGCCAAGTTCACAATTTGCTGCGGCTTGGACACAAGGGATTCCATTGGGAGGGCCATTGAAACCAGCATCACCATTCGCTGCCATGCCTGACTGCAGTCAACCGGTTTTTCAGATGCTGTCCAATTGTCCCTCGTGGACATGCCCTTTGACAGGACTTGCCTGTTTGGGAACAAGGCAGATTACACTTTAGAGCGGTTCAAGGAGAGCAAGGCCACAGTACGCTCCTTGGGCTTATGCGCTCCGCCAGCGGCATCAGCCCTACTGTTACTTTCACGGCATTGGCAGAGGTCCCCCATACCGTCATTCAATTCAACCTTTATAAGGTGCCCAGCAGTTTCGCCCATCGCCACCAGTCACGGTCAGCGAGACACTCAACCCACTGTCCTGCCTGCCAATCCCCTTTAGCATTCTTTTAGTGAAGCATAGTCATCCGTTTGGATGGAGGATTAGGCATGGTGGACCATCAGATCGGACAGGTGTGTCCTGCAGATTGCCCTGAAGTGGTACATATTGCCACTGCGCCGTACCTTCCACAATCCCCAAAGCGACTGACAGAAGACCATCAGTCTGCCTTACAGCAGGAAGTGTAAGCCCTTTTGGCCAAAGGGGCTATCGAGAGGGTGCATTCGACAGAAGTAGGTCATGGTTGTTATACCCACTCCTTTCTGATGCCAAAGAAGGACAGACCTTCATCCTATTTTAGACCTGTGCCCTCTCAGTGCCTTTCTCCTGAAGGAAAATTTCACAATGCTCATATTAGCCCTGGTTTTGGCTGCCTTCAACCCAGGAGATTAAAAAGTGGCGTTAGACCTGCAGGACACCTATTCCCATATACCCATCCTTCAGGTCCATCGGTGCTACCTGAGGTTCATGGTGAGACAGGAGCATTTTCAGTTTACTGTGCTTCCCTTTGGTCTCACCAGAGGTGCATCTCTGGGGTGCATAAAGTAATGGCGGAAGTAGCCGTGCACCTTCATTCGGGCCTCCAGTCTTCCCCAACCTCAACAACTGGCTACTGAAGGTGAGCCCGCCGCAGGCAGTTATCAACCTCTCCCAGGCTATGGTAAACCTCCTGTTATCTTGGGTTCATGATCAACATGCCAGTCACACCTGACTCATTCTCAGATGCTCCCCTTCATCGGAGCTATTCTGGATATGGTTTGATTTCTTGCCTTTCCCACGTAAAGGAGATTCAAGGACATTCAGGCTATAATCCCAGTGTTTCAGCCTCTATCCTGGATTTTAGTGAGGTCGACTCAGGTGACTGGGACCGATGGCCTCTTGCATCCTGCTTGGTAAGCGCCGCCAGGTGGGACTTGCAGGCTCTGCAAAAGGATCTGAAGTCTGAGTGGGCCCAGCATCAAGGAGACCTCTCCGAACACAGCCAGATTTCGGAGGAGACTGCAAAAAATTTGCGGTGGTGGTTATGAGACAATGATTGGGTCAGCAGCAGACCCCTCTCCCTTTTTGATGCATCCTTTCTGGTTGGGGGCGGCCACCTGGGAGAGGTGGAGATCAGAGGCGTCTGATCTCCAGCGGAGGCCCTGCTCCTTATCAACCACCTGGAGCTCAGGGCCATCAGCTTGGCATTAAATCCCTCCTTTTGTCCATCGAAGGGAGGTTCATGCAGATGCCTATGCACAACACCACCGCCATATGGTATTGCAACGAGCAGGGCAGTGTGGGGTCCTGCACCCTGTGCCTGGAGGCACTGCACCTCTAGAAATGGTTGGACCATCAAAGGACCTTCCTGGTGGTGAACCAACTGGCAGGATCTTTGAATTCCAGGGCAGACCTGCTCAGCCGTCGATGCCTAGCAGATCACGAGTGCCAGTTACGCCCAAAGGTAGGGCAATGTCCCTTCCGCGAATGGAGAAACCTTGGCTCAACCTATTCACCACCACAGAAAACATACAATGTCAGCAGTTCTGCTTGTTGACGTTTACAAGGCGTTTCTTGCTGAGAGACTCATTCTGCCTAGAGTGGAACTCAGGAGTCCTATATGCCTTCTCGTTGATGCCTCTTCTGCCTTGAGTTCTCAAGAAGATCTGGACCAACCGTGCTGAAGTCATCCGATTGGGCACGGAGAGTTTGGTTTCCAGAGATTCTGGGTTTGAGCATCTCTTCTCCAAACAGGCTTCCCCTTCAGGAGGACCTGCTGTCGCAGCAACAGGGCAGGGTTCTGCACTCGCAATCTCCACCTTCATGCCTGGAGATTGAGCAGCAGCAGAACACATTCAATCTTCCTCCAAAGGTGATTGATGTAATCTTGGCAGTCTGACGTCCCTCGACAAACTGTACACGCCTGTTGTTGGGACAAACTTGTGGTTTGATGCAGCACACGCTAATCTAATGTTATATTGTTTGTTTTGTCTTTTGCCCAGCAAGGCTTTGCTTAAAGGGGCACAGTTAAGGGACACCTTTCGGCTCTTTCAGCCTTTTTGCAGTTGCCGGACCAGCCCTCATTGTTTAAATCACCAGTTGTGATATGTTTTTTAAATGGTCTCCAGTATGAATTAATGAATGAGCCATTTATATAGCGCACAAGTGACATTCCAGCACTGAAATAGCAAGTAGTAGGAAGGTATTAAAAGTTGCTAAATAAAGAGAAATATACAAGTTTTTAGTTGCTTTTTGAAAGTCTGTTCATAAGGAGAAGCGCAAATAATATACGGAAGAGCATTCCACAATTTAGGGGCCAAAAAGAAATGTCTACCCAAACGGGCATGACGCACTCTGGGGCCATGCAACAGTAATTTATTGAAAGATCTCTAGGATCTGGAGGGACAATATATGCAAACTCTATCCCTCAGATACAATGGGCCTCTGTTTTGATATGACCTGACAGCAGTAAACATTTTAACAGGATGCATTGGCACACCCAGAGCCAATGTAGATTTCTCAAGTGTGGAGAGATTGATTGCTGTCTCTGAAGATGGAGTAAAAGCTTGGGGCTGCATTATGTACTGTTAGAAGGCGATGAAGTAAGTAATCAAGTAGGCCCAGATGTTAAATATTTGCATATTCCAGACGAGAAGTAATCATAGAGTATATAATAATTTTTCTGATATACACTGGAGTTATGCTAAGGATCTTTAATTTTTTTTGGGAGAGTGAAACAGGATGCTGTGACTGCCGCCCTCACCTGAGGGAGAGTGGAGAGATCCTTATCAAAGTTAACAAAGTTTCTCGCCTCATCCAATAGAGTGAGGGGGGGGTGGGGGCAAACTCACAGGGCCACCATGCACAGGACCAGATAGAAGATGGCCATTATAAGAGCATTATTTATGTTTTATCTGAACTAAGTTTTAAACAGCTGCTCTTCATCCATTCGGCAACTTTCAACAGGAGCGATTCGAAGGAATCCTGTAGCTCACAGTTTACCTCATGAAAGGAGAGCATAAAGCTGGGTATCGTCACCATATGACACTATCTTTAACCAAAACAGTTCAATAATTCTCTCCAAAGGGGTCATGTAAACATTGAATAGAGTAGAACTTAGTGCAGAGGTTTTCAAACTTTGTTGTTCTGAGCCCCCCTAAGCTAAATGTTTTGAAGTCGGGGTCCCCCTTTATGGCAAGGACTGGCGGGGCAGGGCTGAGCGCAGGGGTTTGGGCTTGAGAGACCCCTTTAGGGGTACTTTTTCTAAAGCTCATAATCCACAGTAACTGTGAGTCTTACAAAAGAGTAAATGCATGACACAAAAACAGAAATTGATCAACAAACACTGCTCCCCATAATTGGGGGAGTTGTGAGCCCCCTCATTCCTTAGCCGCAATGTAACACCCTCCTTCACAAATTATAGCTGCGTCCCTGCGTAGCAGTCTGTCATGTGCATCTTTCACCCCTTCCTCACCATGCCTGGCCATCACTCCAGTCTTGACACAGGCTCCCTATCCCTTTCAGAAACAAAATAGCCCCCACACGTTGTTCCCACTACAAGAGTTTCCTCTGCTCTAATGCTAGCAAAGAATATGACTCCTAATGTCCCTTATGTGAAGAATCCCATGCACCACTACCCATGGAATGCCCGCTTGATGCAAAGTAAGCATGTAGCAAATCGTTGCGTTACTTGGGGAAACTATCCAATGCAAATCCTGACTTGCTTTGGCTAGTAAATCCCAGCATAACACGTTCTGAAATGACTCTTCGCACCCCATAAACCGTGTGGTGGTGTTCACATTGCCCTGATGAAGCCCTGTTTAGGGAAAAACGCGTTGGCTGCACATGCACTTGGTTGAAGCCAATTAAGAAGAATTCTTTTTATCATCTGAAGACTCAAGAACATTTCTTTGGCCACTTAACTGCCTATTTCCGTTGCCTCTCTTTTCTACATGTTTCATTTCTGTGACTTTCTGGTCACACACAGACATCTGCAGTAATTGCATTAACCAACTGAGATATATCCTTTAATAGTGCCCCCCCCTCCAGCGCCTTGAGACCCTTGCGGGTGAGTAGCTGCGCTTCACCAACCCCTGATTGATTGATCGATTGATTGAGCTACTGAATATTTTGTTCTTTGTATGAAGGCAATTGACCCTGCCACCACCTGACTGACCTTACAATCACTGTTCCCACGCTTTTTTATACCCTTTGGCTGCATGTAACTGAAGATAGCCTGGAAATGGGTCAAATAAACAAGTTCGTGCTTCCAGGCCATCTTCATTTACAGCATTAGGAAGTCTTTACTGAGACATTTGCACCTCCTTGGTAATACAGACATGCCCCCCACTTTTTGAAGACCTCTGACTTAGGAGAAGCATCCTTGCGGGACACCATTTCTGAAGAACTTGATAGAGGATGTATGTAGTGGGAGGCAAATGGATTGGTGATGGACAGGTAGGAAAGGCGTAAGTTAAAGTAAGACGGAACCGCATATGCCACTCCTCACTAGATTCTGTAACAGAATAGAATGAGGTAGTGTCAAAGGCAGCAGAAAGATCTAATAGTACCACTGCTTGACCCTAGTCCAGGCTCAATTTGATAAACATGGTTCCTTCAAGCAAAGCCAATACCATACTGTGATATGGCTGGAAGCCAGACTGCATACTATGCGAAAGACTATTGGCTTCAAGCTACCGATTGATCTGACCATAGACTATTTTCTTTAGCATTTTGTATAATGCTGGTAGGAGGGAAATCAGCCTAAAATTTGCTAAGATCTTAGGATCTGTAGAAAACTTTATAATAAAGAAACCCCCTGTGCATGTTTCCAAGTCTTAGGAGCTACTGTCTGTTGCAACAATTGCCTAAATAGATCTTTTATTATGGGATTTAGAATATGTACAGCCTTTGATAAGACATCAGGTGGACAGGGATTCAATGGCGAACCAGACCAACAGTCCAAGATGGCCTGTGCCGGGACATCTACGATATACATTTAAAGTCAGATAAAACTGGTCCCGGAGCCCTACTGATCGGCAAAAAGAGATCCAAGTTGGAAAGATGATCTGTTCCTACCTCAAAGCCTTCATACGCTTTTTCGATTTTCCCAGAGATTTTCACAGAGCTCGACAGAGGGAATGACATGACACTTCCATGCTTTGGGCTCAAGGAAAGTTTGAACTATTTAAAAAAGCTCTCTAGACCTATTGGCAGCAGATGCAATCTGGACCAAGAAATAATTAGCTTGGGCCTGTCGAATGGCTCGATGATATTCCTATAAAGCAGATTTATTTCTTTGTCAGCATAGTTGTATATTTTCCTCCAGGCCTGTTCCAGCCTCTCTCACTTAGTTTTTTCTGCCTTCAAATTGGCCAAGAACCAGGGAACGGAAGAACAGGATCTGGGGGACACCTTAAATCTGACAGGAGCAATGAGAGCAATAGCTGGTGAAAGCTAGTTATTTTTTAAACCTGTGTCTAGTTCCAGATCCCCCTAAAATATGGGAGTTTCCTTGAATAGATTATTCACCAAGTTGGTCTTGTTTGCTTTATACCAAGGGTGAGAAATATGAGGGTAGCTAACAAGTAGAGACAATTATAAAGGAAGGTTAAAAGACATCGGGATCAGATAATGGTCAGTCTAAGTCTGCGAAATAGGAGCAGTAACCCATAGGTCAGGATATTTAGTAAATACAAATTCCAACATATGGTTAGCCACATGTGTGGGCCACTAACTTTCTGCCATAATTTTTTAAGAAACGAGGGCGTCAATAGTCTAAAATATGGAAGAACAATCTCCTCCTTCCGCATGTGTGTTACAATCACCAATAATAGTAAAATTAGCAAACTGAAGACTACTCATTGCCACTTCTAACAAGTCATTCACAAAGTTATTTCCAGGAGGCCGGTAGATTAAAGCTCCAGAGAAGGCAAAATTTGCATAGATTTTAACGGAAAATATAAGACCTTCCGCCACACTGGTGTTAATGGCCTTAAAAGTGGCCCAATCATAATCACAGCGATATATCACCGCAATTCCGCCGCCTTTGTGATTCTGGGGGTCTAAATGGGAAATTGAGTAGTTGGAAGGAACTTCAACAGCTATATCGGGTAAGGAAGCATTAGAAATCTAAGATTCCATGAGAAAAGCTATTTCTCGTAGAGGATTTCCATTTATACTCATAAGCGCTAAATAATCCCGCTCACCTGGGGGGACCCCGGAGCAGTTCTTTAATGTATCTTAAGTATAGAGATTCGCCTTTCTTCAGGAAGGCCTGTGAAGACACTTAAGAAAGAGACAGATTATGCAGCCTACATACCTAGGCTACATACCTAGTCATTATGACGACAAAAAAGGGCCAGAATAAAGTATTTGAGGATAATTTGAGATGATTTGCAAACCTCTTTTTTATGATACAGATGGAGAGCAGTACAGGGTAGCCTAATAGGCTGTCATATGTCTAAAAAAGACTGTGCCTTTAAGAACCCAGATACCACTAATATACCATCATGCAAAGTAGGTGACAGTTGCTTCAGTTCTTTTTTTTTACGACTCCTGCTTGCAGGACCCTGGAGCATTGAGCTAGTCTCATTTTTGGCTTTTTTCTTCAAAATTCTCAAATGAAATTTAGTGACAACTATTTTACTCCACGTCTTTGGTCTCTCCCTGGCTTTTTCTGGCTTTTCCTGACAGAAATTAGAGGCGTTTTCACATAAAATGCCTTTTATTTTTTACAAATACCCAGCCTGTGGGAGGAAAAAGGGCAGGACCGACCCTCATGGCGTGTGTATACTCTGCCTCCCAGAAGATCATGTTCCAAATTCTTGTCATCACTGCAGGACCTTTTCAAGATGCACCTTGAGAGATCGGGAGAAGATTCATCTTCATGGTACTGAAGAGCAAAGAAAACAGGCGCATTCAGAAGGTGGAACCTCAGAGCAAGGAGAGGGTCAGACCTCTACCAGGGCTCTGACATCTCTCTCGTGGGCGTGCCAGGAAGAAAACAGCACAAAAATGCCATCGGTCTTGGTTGACCTCGAGAGCATCGAGGAGGTACGACACTGGCTTGTTCGCAGTCTATCCATGGTTCGACATCGAGCAAGTGCCGCAAATCAGCGTTGAGGCCAGGATTTTGGACGTCAAGAACGTCTCCGTCAACCCGCAGGCCTCGCTCGACATCTAGGAGTCCGACTACAAGGCCAGCAAGACGGTCGGCGTCGAGGCATCTTCTAAATACGACGTCTAGGTACACTCTAACGTCAAGCCGCCATTAGCGATCCATCTACAAGTAGCTCGATGTCTAGGGCAGTCGACGTCTAATTCTCAATGTCGTCTAGGCTACAGTAAGCAAGAAAAAAAGAGAAGACTCATCTACTCCTCCCCAAATTCAGAGTACTCTAGAGCATATTCCCCTTCTTCAGGGGTTCAACCATCTACATCACCACCAGCTCTATCTTTTCCTCCTCCTCCACTGCCTCCACCACCACCGCCTCCAGCTCCACAGGTACCGGTCACTCCAAGACCCAGATCTTGTTCCAGGTCGCGCCATCATTCTAGACGACATTGTCACAGCCCAGGGCGCACTACGTCATCTTCTAGACGCTCCCGCCATCATCATCATCATCATAATCATTCATGATCTCAGTCAAGACATCATAAGGACACATCCTCCACTTCTACGGGTAGATACTCCCCAACACTTTCAGATTCTCCACCTCCATGCATATCACCGGTGGATGATGTACCCACATTTGAAGAGGTCCTCGTAAGGGGAGTGACTAAGCTTAACATCCCTATGTCATCACCAGCGGCACCGGCCATTTTTGAGACTCTGCAACACAGGTCAGCATCAAGACCTTTGTTGCCTTTAGTAGTAGGTCACCTTGAACCTGCTATGGACCTCTTCCTGACACCAGCCTCTGTTAATGCCAGCACCATCTAGACTTCAAAAGAAGTACTGCCCTCCAGAGCAGGATCCTGCTTTCCTGCGAACAGATCCTGCAACAGGCTCGGTGATTGTAGAAGCGGCAAAGCAGCAACATGCCACTACTCCTACAGTACCTCCTGATAAAAAGAGTCGAAGTTAGACTCTGTGGGTCAAAGTGTGCGGTACAGCAGCAACCACCATTAAAGTAGCCAGTACCACTGCTCTCTTAGGCAGATCCGACAGAGCACTGTGGATATCCTTGAACTAGTCTGCAGAACATAACCCTAGGGTTAAGAGGGAGGACTTCATGGAAATCCTGAATGAAGGATTGCTGGTCTCAAATCGGGAGAGAAGTGCTGCAGCACACTCTTCACTTTTAGCAGCTCATGAATACTGCCACGACGTCGCTCTTCGTAGGCATTCTTGGCTCTGTCTTACATCCCTCAACTCAGAATCGCAGCAAAGAATTTTACACCAGCCATTCTCTGGTACCACTCTTTTTGGACCCATGCCGACGATGAGGTGGCAAGAATGAAGTCTGAAATGGAAACTCTAAAAGCAGTTGGTTTAGAGAGATCCAGGGAACAGAGGAAATCTTTCTGACCCTACCAACGCTGCTTCTATTCCCAGAGGGTTCAAACTTCTCACTGGTATTAGGGCTGCCAACAAAGCAGTGCGCAACAACTGCACAAACGTCCCTACCAGTCGTATCAAGTAAAGCAGTCTAGAGGGAGATCTACCCAGCAGCCTTCTCAGGGGGCCAAGCAACCATCTGGGTCAAAACCCTGAATCAGTACTTCCCCCTCTTCTGTTACACACTCCGGAAGGGGGAAGCATCCGACATTATCTGGCAGAGTTGCAAAACATAACGCAAGACGCCTGGGTACTTTATATTGTTCGCAATGGATATTCTGAAGTTCATCAACTCTCGACCGTCTATACCTCGAAACCATCCAGTTTCCAACTCCCACTGTTACGAGCGGAAGTCAACCTGTTCCTTACCAACAATGAAGTACAGGCATTTATTCCAGGTACTTTCTCGTCATTGAGAAAGACCAAAACTAATTCAGACCCATTCTTGACCTCAAAACAGCCAACAAGTGGATTCGGCGAGAAAAGTTCAGGATGCTGGCATTACACCAAATTTATCCCCGATTGCACCAGGGCGATTGGCTCTGTTCCATCGACCTTTAAGACGCATACTTTCATCTACCAATCGCCAGAAAGCATCAAAAGATCTTGAGGTTTGTCGTGGGACAGGACAATTATCAGTACCAAGTATTTCCATTTGGCCTGATGTCAGCATTCAGGACATTCTCCTAGTGCTTGGCAATATTGGCTGCCCATCTCAGGAGACCCAAAGTATTCGTCTACCCATACCTAGACGATTGGCTAATCAAGGCGTCCACATCTCAGGAAGCTCAGCTTCATTACAATTGGACTTGCAACCTCCTACAAAGGTTAGGCCTTCAAGTCAACCAGAATAAGTCCACCTCTGTCCCAGTTCAATCCTTGCACTATCTGGGAGCCTCCATCGACACACTATGGGCAAAAGTGTGTCCTTCGGATGAGAGACGCTTATCGATCCTTTGGAAGTGTCATGCTCTCATGAAAGCTTCTCATCCAACGGTTAGAACAGTATACTCCCTCCCCAGCTCGATGGCTTCCTGCATCTTTCTCACACCAAATGCCTGTCTTCACATGTAGAGGTTGCATGTGAAGACAGGCATTTGGTGTGAGAAAGATGCAGGAAGCCATCGAGCTGGGGAGGGAGGATACTGTTCTAACCGTTGGATGAGAAGCTTTCATGAGAGCCTGACACTTCAAAAGGATCGATAAGCGTCTCTCCTCCGAAGGACACACTCGAGGACCAGTGGGACCAACTGATAGGCAGCTGTGAAGACAGGATACAACTATGCCTTCATGTGAAGGTGTCCCTGAAATGGTGGTGTTCTCCAACCAATCTCCTTCAAGGTACCTTATTTCATCAGGAGATTCCTCCTCAAACCATAGTCAAGGATGCTCACTACTGGGATGGGGAGCTCACATGGATCACTTCCAAATCCAGGGCAAGTGGTCTCGGAGGGAATCGACATACCACATCAGTCTCCTGGAGCTGCGCGCAATCCATGTGGCGCTGAAGGCATTTCATCCGTCATTCAGATTCCACTCTCTGCTTGTTCAAACGGACAATATGACAACTATGTACTACCTCAACAAGCAGTGAGGGACAAGGTCCAGGCCCTTGTTACATGAGGCGCAGACAATATGGAAATGGCTTCTGGCTAGGGACCTTACCATCACTGCACCTCGCCTTCCAGATGTCCAAAATGCTCAAGCGGACTCCCTCAGCAGACTCCTGCAAGAAAACTACTAGTGGGTCTTAAATGATGATGTCGTCCAAGACCTCTTCCAACAATGGGGAACTCCGACCATCGACTTATTCGCCTCCACAGAAAACAGCAAATGCCTAATCTTCGCATTGAGGTTCTTCCAGCCAGGGACTCTGGGGCATGTCCTATGGATCATCTGGTCTGGCAAATTTCTCTATACCTTTCTGCCGATTCCCCTGATCCCGCCAGTCCTCAGCAAGTTGTCCCAATCCACAACCAACATGATCCTCATAGCTCTGGCGTGGCCACGTCAATAGTGGTTCACAGACCTCCTTCACCGGTCCGTCCATCCACACCTAAAGCTGCCATGCTGACAAAATTTGGAGGCCAGATGGTACACCCCAATCTCTCCTCTTTGAATTTGGCAGCATGACTCCTGAACTAGTGCAGTACGGACATTTGAATCTGCCACAAGACTGAATGGAGATCCTCAAAGAGGCTAAGCGGCCTTTCACACGTTCCGCATATGCCTTCAAATGGAAGAGATTTTGCATATGGTGTTCATCTAAGAACGAGGATCCTACTGCTTGCCAGGAAGATGTCATTCTTCCATACTTAATCCTTTTGGCAAAATCTGGCTTGCAATTCTTTTCTATAAAGGTTCACCTGGCAGCTCTTACTGCCTACAGAAAATGTCCTTCATAAACCTCTTTTTTTTTTTTCAGAATCTCCGTCATCAAGGATTTCCTAGAAGGTTTGAAGGTTTTTCCTCCCTTCAGGCGCCCTTCCCCTCCATGGGAGCTTAATGTAGTCCTTTCACGCCTTCTACAAGACCCCTTCAAACCCATACACAAGGCATCTCTCCAACACTTGTCTTCGAAAACCTCTTTCCTTGTGGCAATAACATCTGCCCGCAGGGTTAGCGAGATCCAAGCACTCGGCTCTCATAAGCCATACACTGTATTTCATTCTAGCAAAGTGGTTGAGAACTCACCCCAAATTTCTTCCTAATCTTGTTTCGGACTTCCATGTCAACTAGACAATCACATTGCCAACATTCTTTCAGAATCCCTCTACTCCAGCGGAACGAACTCTCCATTCCCTGGATGTGAGGAGCGTTCTAAAATTCTATCTAGACAAGATACGAAACATCCGCAACTCGGACCAATTATTTATCAACTACGGTCCGGTCCATACAGGCTTAACCACCTTTAAGCAATCCAATTCACAATGGATAGTTTCTTGCATTTTATTGTGCTTCTCAAAACGCTAACAAAACTCTCTCAGCTAAACCTAAAGCACACTCCACTAGGGGGAAAGCGGCTACTGCTGCTTTACTATGCAATATCCCTATTCCAGAAATCTCTAAAGCAGCTACCTGGAATCATGACATACTTTCACCAAGCACTGCTGCCTAGACTCTGACACTAGAGCAGATGCTCAATTAGGGCAGGCTTCCCTCAGATCTCTTTGCTTGACCTTACCAGTTTATCCTCGCTCTCCTCCACCGCTCTGTAAAGGGATGGGTTTGCTACTCTATTCAGCGCTTATGACTATAATTGGAACCTATTGTCATAAGTGACCTATAGTCCTAAGCGATCCTCTCTCTTCCCCGGGGGAATGGACAGAGGTATTCGTATAATCTATATCTGTTCTCACATCGCCTTCAAAAAGAACTATAGCAACTGCCACCTGCTGTGCATGATTAAATACTGGTGGTATCTGGGTTCTTAAAGGCACAGTGTCTTTTTAGACATATAATGACAGCCCATGAGGCTACTCTGTCCTGCTCTCCTTCATCTCTTTGCAGGGCTTCCTGAAGAAAGGCAAATCACTACAATTAAAATATATTAAAGAACTGCTCCGGGGTTCCGGCACGTGAGCGGGACAATTCAGCGCTTATGACTATAATGGAAATTCCCCTACGAGACAACAGGAGTTACAGGTAAGAAACTATTCCATATTTCTCAATCACCTGACGAGATATGATGGAAAATATCCAGTAAGTGTTTAGCAAGAGATCTAACATTTATCAAACAGGCATTAAAGTTGTGCACTGAAGACTGCCCATGTTGAGCGGGCCCCTATGTTTTTTAGCACTATACCATCCGGCATTTACCACATCTACGTTGGGGCCCTATAAGGTTTAACATAACTATATCATAACACTGAGCTCAAGAAATGGAAGCTGCCAGTGTATTAGCACTCAAATCAAACTGGCAGGGCGCTACATGATTTAAGGTTTTCAATTGATTAGACGCATATAAAAAACTTACTCCAAGTTCCCATTATTAAACCATCACCGTGGCTGGTGCTGGACCGGGACGGGTGCAGACAGGCTTGCCTTTGGCATTCGATTTAAGTAAGCAGAGACCAGAGAAATTGTACTATAGTTGGGTAAAACACATAAAAACAGACCTCTTTCATTTGGACCCTTGTACATATAGCAAACGTAAAAATTAGCAGCAAATAACAGAATGTAAAACAAATCCCTTCCAAGCTGCCTGTCTGCATTAAATTTAAGTATTCAGGGACACTAGAGCATGTCAAACCAAAATGGCGGCTCCAGTGTGTGCCAGGAAACATTTGTTTCCCCCTTCTTTCATCATGCCACAGTGGGACTTTAACTTGGTCCCCACATATTTGATGTGTACTCTTTTTGAGCTGCTTCACAGCTGTCCTCTGCTGCTTCTTACCCTCAAGACAATTTTCCTCATTGCCATAACCTTGGCGCAGCGAATGAGCAAGCTGCAGCCTCTGTCTCAGTCTGCCATATACCACCTTGTTCCCAGACAAACCGGTTCTGCAGACACAAGCATCCTTCTTGCCTAAAGTTGTGCCGCCGTTCCACATTGGCCAAACCACCCTGCAGGTATTTTATACTCTGCCTCACCCGTAAAGAAGGAGGAGAGACTATCGCTTGGACCCCAAAAGGGCACTGAGCTTCTACATCAATTGTACCAAAGAACACCGGGTGGACGATCAGCTGTTTGTGGGATTCACTGGGGCGAAAAAGGTAAGGCCATCTCCCGTTGGATTATACCTGAATCAAGATCTGCAACGCATTGGTCAAAAAGCAGCTTCCACAAGGTCTGCAGGCTCATTCCACTGGAGCCAAAGCTGGTACCACTGCTTTAGCACACAGAGTATCTGTCCTGGACATCAGCCAGGCTATGTGGGCATTGCTCCATACATTTGCGAAGCACTACTGTCTAGACAGTCAGGTTCACCGAGAGGTGTATTTCGCCTGCTGGGTCGTACAGGACTTTTTGGTTTGAGCCAGTTCACAGACCCACCTCCTAATAGGTACTTCTATAGTATCTATTCAAATGGTGAGGATTCTGTAGTTAGACGCCTCGGTCAGAACAATTTACTTAACTTTGGCAATGCTCTTTCAGGTAGAGACTCTATCAGACTGCGGATTCCTCACCAACCTTCCCATCCTCCGCGTTCTGTCAGTTAGACTCTACCCATTAATCAGATCCTTATTCTAGGAATCTGCACACTAGTCGGAGCCAGTTTGCTGTTGGGGCTCTGCATCTGAGGGCATGGACAGCCTCGAAAGCAACTGATGTCAGCATGCAGTAGTGGCACCTATATGGGCCCGCACATTTCCAGAGAGGAACGGCCTCTGTGCGGTGCCACATAGGACCACATGACAGTGGGCAGAGGTACTTGTGAACAGTTTCTGGATCCAATCTGACGCCTAGGGAATATTTAAACGGTGAGGGGTCTGCAGTTTGATAGTCTGTGGAAGAAACGTGTTCTTCAGCACTTATAGCACAACAACCTACTGTGTAACAGCCTTATATTAAGAGTTTTAAAAAAAAAAAGCGAAACATACTCTTTCAGGAGTCCATGGGCTTTCATTTCCCATGCCTTGTACTGGCATTATTTATTTATTTTTTAACAACTATGTGGAGATGAATCCATAGCAAAATCTCAAACTTTCTTATGCTGTATTACCAAGATGAAAGCCGGGGAAGAGAGCGGATCGTTTATGACCTAGTGAATCTGCATAAGATGCAAAAAACAGGACTACAAGTAACCATTTCCTTTACATTGTAGGATCCTAATTGATATCCATAAAGGTTAAAATAGAGCAGCTACTTCGCAACATCTTCTCTTTAGCAACTCTTGGTCATACAGCATAAGAAATAGTCCACAACTACCTTTACAACTAGAAATAAAGTGCATTATCCAGAAAGATTTCTCAGAGTACTTGACCTATGCTAGAGTAAGCTCTAGTATCAGAATTAAGGGAGTAGCGTCTTGTGAAAGTGTGGACCAACCTCCAAGTGGACGTTTTGCAGATGTCTCCTGAAGGAATTTTTCTCATCAAGTCAGTAGTAGCTGCTTTCCCTCTAGTGAAATGAGTCCTAGGCTTCCCTGGCAGCAGTTTATAGGCTGATAAATGTAAATACAGCAAACTATCCAATGAGAGACGGATTATTTAGAGGAGATGGGTCCTGTATGTATTGGACCATAATAGATAACAGTCAGAACCCCTTACAGAAGGCCACGGGCAAGCAGGGGCTGCTGGGCCCAACCGTGGGGGGTTGCGGCTTTTTATTCCCAATGTCCCGGGGCCCGGCCTACTGAGCAAATGGGCCAAGTACCCCTTCAGCCCTTGACTCTCAGAGGTAGCATGGGTCAACCAGTCCAAGGCTTTTCTGAGACAAGGGAGTGAACACAGGCTCACAATTCAAAATATGTTCAATAGCAACAATAAATGATTGTCCAGTCAAATTCTCGCTTTTTTGAAAAATTGAGTATTTATGTACAAACACAAAGTAAAATAAAGTACACACAAATAATACAGGCAGTCCTCCTGTGGTCAGTATTCTAGTGTTAGGCAGATTGCTGAATCCCACTTCTCTCTCTTTTGGTAGTTGTCATTCCCCACTGCCCATAGAAAACATTCAGGTTAGGCCTCACTTGAAGTCTGAGTCTTAGGAGTCCAACGCTTCCTCTCCAATCCACTGCATATTACGCCTGTGTCAGAGTGGCTGACGGAGGACCATTTGTTCCTTTTGCAGCAGGAGGTCAGGTACTTTTGGACAAATGAGCCTTGGAATTAGGGACTGGATCTTACTCCCATTATTTCCTTGTGCAGAAAGGACTAAGGCGTTCGTCATATTTTAGATCTTCACCCTCCCAATTTCTTCTTGAGAGAGGTCAAATTCAAGGTGCTCACATTGGCCTAAGTTATATTTGCTCTGCATCCAGAAAACTGGATTGTAGTGCTAGACTTGTTATACGCCTATTCTGACGTTCCTATACTGCAGTCTTATATGAGTTACCTGTGTTTCAAGATGGGCCAGGAGCATTGTCAGTTTTTTGGACTACTTTTCGACCTTGCCTGTGCTCCTCAGGTGTTCACGTAAGTGATGGCAGTGGCAGCAGCAAATCTTCGGAGATTGGTGATGCCATTCTTCCCCTACCATAGTGACTGGTTGTTGAAGGCATGCTCCCCACAGGCAGTCATAGAACACCTCCAGATGATGGCAAACCTCCTAACATCTTTGGGGTTCTCAATCAATGTTCCAAAGTACATTTGTGGTATCCCCAGTCCGAGCACGACTTTGAGTCGTGATCGCACTTGAGACACCAAAGGCAGACGAGGTAGGGATCGGTAACCGACATGGCGCAATGACAGGCACCACACGGTTTACAACCTGTCTTCCTCAAAGACATGTATACACACAAAAAGAGGTAGGAATGAAAACTTCTCACTTATTAAGTTTAAGTGGCATGTGCTCCGTGTGGAAAAACTGCCCTCACCCACAAATTGTGGCATGCTTCATAAGAGGCTTGCTAACTGACACCCCTGCGCAGACCAACACCTGGGGTGTAGCAAAGGGAAGGGGAAGACGATACAAACATAAAAATAATAAGGGATCAACAAATTAAATGTGCAGATTGTGAAATCTAAAACTGACTCGGATATATCTGCCCTTTATGCTTTATTCCTGGATTATCTGGCCAGAGCTAAAAAGAAGGTTGGGATGGTGGTGACAGGGATTATTAGCAGCCCCTCACCCCTCCTCACTGCATACTTGTCAACATGTTTCAGCCGTTTTTTTAGCCCTCCCAAAGGTCTACACACCTTTCTTCAGAACCTTTGATCCCATATATATACCCGCTTTGTCATACCTTGATTCTGTAGGTGTGGGTAAACGTCCCTTTCAATCAGGGGTTATTCAAAAACACACTTGAATGATATCTATGGATATAAGTATGACTAATATGATAGTAAAACAAGCACAGGAAATCAAACGTTCTTAAAATTCACTGGATGTTAGAGCTATACATCCTGGTACCTTCCGTTACCCTTCACTGGCACACAGATCAATTATACTTCACATTTATTCATGAAGCTCGCGATCAAAATATGTCCCTTTTTCAGTGGTATAATCAACCCTCAAACATTGTCGGTTACTTTATTCCAGAGGCTCGCCTATATTATCTTCCTTGAGGCAGTTGAATCACTGATATATACTTGGAAGGCACTTACCGAGTTTCATGGTCGTGTCTGCTCAAAATGGCGCGGGAGTGGCTCCCTGTAGTCACACACGATTTACATTAGGAGACAATAAGTTTAGTTAATTTGCAGTCGTAGTGCTTTCCTTGTCATTATTATCCCCTAATTCTTATGGAGCACGTCATTATAATGGTGAACTATGCTTTAATATCGCACTCAAATTATGTCGTAAATGCACAAACCCCCCGGAACCTACACGGTTAATCACTTGAGTATTCCGGTCTCTCTTTCTCTGTTTCGTTTACCGATTGTTTGCGGTGCTCAAGATTGTGTATGTTCATGTGTCCCAAGCACCAGAACGAGTGATAGGGTCCCACCCCCTGCACTCCTTATTTCGTCATGGTGAGATCGCTGCCTCGGGCATGCCCTCCTCATGCCGTGTAGCTGCCGGATCAGCCGGCTTTCCTAGTGTTTCTCTTCCGGTCACTTGATGCATCCAGTGCACGTGACCGGAGGAGTCTCCAAAGCCTTCAATACTCGGTCCGGGGAAGTCGGCCGTGTGTACCTGCCATCTTAGAGCTGACACTGGTGATATTCCTTTTAGCAGATCTGCCCTTCTAAAATAAGTCTCCCATGTATGTTCAGCGAATAATTCGTTTCATTGCAATGTGTTATATGTATCGCTTCTTGTTATACTACTGAAGCAGGGAGAATATTTAAGTGTGGTTCCAATCGTTGTTATAACCGTAACCCCAGATTGGGATATGTTTGATATAGTCTGTGTTATTAGGGAGCAAATGGGGTAGCATTAACCCCATCCACCCATGATTATTGGAAACCTCTATAGGTCTAATAGAGGATTACACTTCAACACTATTCTGTAGGTGACCGTGAACATGGTGATGTGTCCTGATATGTATTCCGATCTGCCTCCTTGTGGTGCGCCTATCCGATGATAGTGCTTCCATCGGTGGAACAAAACACGGGACAAGATCATGTAAGGGAGCTATTTCTCATCTATTCAATGAGTTCCATGGTATGTCATCATTTAGGCCTCTTTCATTGCTCCGGATCCTGTATACCCATTTTTGTTCCCTCATGAGCAATAGTCCCTTGACATCCCCCTTGTTTGTGTGTTGGACTATAAGCGCGGCAGGCTAGCCGTAGGGGATAGTGGGATTTAACAATATTACACAGGTGAGACCAAAGGTGCGACCGAATAGATACACCTTGGGTAGCAGATTACCTAATATAGCTACAATGGCAGAGGAATAAGGCCTATCGTATGGAGATGAAGCAGTAGCCCTGATCTTATCCGGACCTTCTCTTTTCGGGGAAACCACAATAAATCAAGTCCTTACCCAAGGAGAGGGCTGGGACACGCTGATGGAATTGAAAAAAAACCATGTAAAGACCATCTTGCATGGAGCAATCCTCACGGAATACTTAAGAGGGAGCGCAGCCCCACGGGGATGACTAGTGAACAATGAACCCTTAATCTATCTGTAAGACGCGACCTTCAGAAAAGATTTGGCACTTATAGCGTGGAAGTGTACCAGAAATTGGTTAATCCTGATTATCAATACGGCATAAAGGATAGCGGACACATTGTTTATACAGATCCAGGCAAATGAACAAGGGTTAAAAACAAATGTGATTATTGCCTCATATAAAAAGAAAATAGAGGAAATAAACAGCGAATTAGGTGAATACAAAGAATACCTAATGCAATCCAAAATCAATTAATTACAAAAAGATTTGAAACGCTTCTCAAGGGAGAGAGTTTATCCGTATATCACGGACGAGTATGTCTAACAGAAACAAGCTGAGATGAAAAAGGGCGCCCAGGTGGAAGGAGAGAAATGGACACTCTAAGCGGTAACAGTAGTGATTATGAATCAAAACCAAGGAGGAGAGGAAGGGGCCGGGGATTCCTACAAAGACCATGCCCAATGTATACATCCACCTTCCCAGGGTACATGAATCAAGGATACGGATGGCCAGCCATGATCTCTCCCCTACAACACTTGCAGGGTTTCCAGAACCCCCAATTCCCACCATACCAGAACTCTTTTTAAAAATTTTTTTTTTTTTTTAGGAAGAGGTAGGGTAAGGGGCAGAGGCAAACATAGAGGACAACAGAGGGTACAATGGGAGTACCTGAACCAGCGGGTGACCAGGAGCATGTCACAGGACAATCATCAATCTTACAGATACACCCCAGACAGCACCCCAAGAAAGTATCCTTAATAAGGGACAAGGTTTTGTACCCACAAATATACTGTTTTTCAACTACGTCAAGAGTTGGCAAAATTCTTTACGAATATAAGACTTTAAATATTTTTTGAAGGAACAGAGGAAGACAGAAGACGTAGAGGAGACACTCCGTTGCGTCTGAAATCGAGATTCACCCCCTTGATCTCGACTTTACCCCAAGAGGTAGCAACCTTTGAGCAGGCCGTGATACATGATATTGGGGAGTTGAGTAAAAAACAATCCACCTCTTTCAAGAACCTCACAAGAGAAGAAAGGGAGGCGCTAGAGCAACTGAAACAGAACTGGTTATTAAACCAGCGGACAAGGGAGGAGTGATTGTCGTTCAAACGAAATCAGCCTACAACAAGGAATGTACCAGGCTCCTATCGGACAGAAGGAATTACAACATTCTCCCTCGAGATCCCACACCAGAGATAAGAAGGGAAATAGCCACCCTGGTAGAGGAGGGAGGGAGTGAGTAATGATTGGATCTCCCAGCAGGAAGTGCTCTTCCTGTGCAACAACCCGATCATCCCATACTTTTACACACTTCAGAAAATCCATAAACCCACCAGACCACCCCGAGGGAGACCTATTGTCTCAGGGATTGGGTCCATACTTGAACCTTTATCACAATTTTGTGATTTCTATTTTAAACCCCGAGTACAGAAAATGGAAGCATTTGTACAAGACACAAGAGACATCTTAAACCTGATAAGAGATGGAATTTGATCCATTCACAGAGTTCCTGGTTGGATTGGATATTGACACTTTACACCAATTTCCCGCAAATGGAAACTCTGAGGGTGGTAGAAGATCTTCTGTATGCAGAGGAATGGTTGTAAAACACCCCTAGATCATTCATTATCAATCTAGCAGAGATTGCCCTCACCAAGAATTGTTTTTTAATTCGAGAACACCATCTACCTACAGACCCATGGAACTTCTATGGGTAGTACTATCTCCCCGAGCCTGGCGGGATTGTATGTGGGAGCATTCGAAAGGGAGCACATTTACATCCAGAATGGCCCATGGTCGAACCATATAAGACTATGGCGTTGATTCATTGATGATGTCCTGCTGATTTGAAGGGGGATGAACTGTCAATACAAGACTTCTTACATGGTCGGAATCCACTCCTACATTTTACATCCACTATCACACGGACAGAGCTCCCATTCCTAGATCTGGTAATTGAACCAAGAGAAGGAACACTGTCTACTCTGGCTTTCCACAAACCAACGGACAGGAACGCCCTACTGTCCTTTGATTGTTTCCATCCGAAATCTCTGAGGGAAAATCTACCGGTCACACCATTCTTCCACCTGAGAAGGAATTGTTCAGACAAAAGAGACTTCCAAGAGGAATCCATTTTACTCTCTGAAAAACTCAGAGCGCGAAACTATCCAGATAGGGTGGTAAAGAAAGCAAGGAAAAGAGCAACAAACCTGAATAGGGAAGCCCTCTTGGAGAAAACTGTAAAACCAAAAGTAACTAATACTGTCTGCGTTACAACATTCAATACGGCATCCAACAGTGTAAAACGCCCGCTACTAAAAAAAACTGGTGCATTTTGAATTCAAATGGCCTGCATCTTGAAAAACCTCTATTTTCTTTTAAAAGAAGGGCAAACTTGCAAGACCTACTAGTACACACTAGAACCCACAGTGTGACACAGGAAGGAAAAAGCACAGATCCTATCGGGACATACACCAGTGACAGGCCACACTAGATGTGGCTCCTGTGATGTATAGAATCTGACGAAGGACACAAAGAACATTGACGTGGGGCTCAAATAACTATGGATACAAAAAAAAAAAACTGTAATTCAGAGAAGGTGATCTACTTAATAGCATGTCCCTGCAATATGCTATATGTAGGTATGACAACTCGAAAGGTGAAAGTCAGAATCATGGAGCATAGAAGTAATATACACTGTCAGAAAACCATAACGAAGTTTTTAACACATTACCTGGAGAAACACCATTCAGTGGATGATATTTACTGGACAGTGCTAGACAAACCAAACATTCCAAATACCACGCAAGATGTCAAGGGACTATTGCTCATTAGGGAACAAAAATGGGTATACAGGATCTGGAGCAATGAATCGGGCCTAAATGATGACGTGCCATGGAACTCACTGAATAGATGAGAAATCGCTCCCTTACATGATCTTGACCCGTGTTTTGTTCCACTGATGGAAATACTATCATCGGATAGGCGCACAACAAGGAGGCAGATCGGAATACATATCAGGACACATCAGCATGTTCACGGTCACCCACAGAATACTGTTGAAGTGTAATCCTCTATTAGACCTATAAAGGTTTCCAATAATCATGGGTGGATGGGGTTAATGCTACCCCATTTGCTCCCTAATAACACAGACTATATCAAACATATCCCAATTTGGGGTTACTGTTATAACAACGATTGGAACCACACTTAAATATTCTCCCTGCTTCACTAGTGTAACAAGAAGCGTTACATATAACACACTGCAAACAAGCGATTTATTTGCTAAACGTACATGGGAGACTTATTTTAGAAGGGCAGATCTGCTAAAAGGAATATCACCCATTTCAGCTCTAAGATGGCGGGTACACACAGCCGACTTCCCCGGACCGAGTATTGAAGGCTTTGGAGACTCCTCTGGTCGCGTGCACTGGATGCATCACGTGACCTGAAGAGAAACGCTAGGAAAGCCGGCAGCAACGCGGCGGTAGGAGGGCATTTCTGAGGCAGCGGTCTCACCATGACGAAGTAAGGAGTCCAGGGGGTGGGACCCTATCACTCGTTCTGGTGCTCGGGACACATGAACATACACAATCTTGAGTACCGCTAACAATTGGTAAACGAAACATAGAGAAATGGAGACCGGAATACTCAAGTGATTAACCGGGTAGAGTCCGACCGGGGGTTTGTGTATTTACAACACAATACGATTGCGATTTTAAAGCATAGTTCACCATTATAATAACATGCTCCATAGGAATTATGGGATAATAATGACACGAGGAAAGCACTACGACTGCTAATTAACTAAACTTATTGTCTCCTAATGTAAATAGTGTGTGACAACAGGGAGCCGCTCTCGCTCCCATGCCATTTTGAGCACACGACTATGAAACTCGGTAAGTGCCTTACAAGTATATATCAGTGATTCAACTGCCTCAAGGAAGATTATAATAAAGGCGAGCCTCTGGAATAAAGTAACCGACAGTGTTTGAGGGTTGATTATACCACTGAAAAAGGAGGGACATATTTAGATCCCGAGCTTCATGAATAAATGTGAAGTATAATTAATCTGTGTAACGGAAAGTACCAGGATGTATAGCTCTTACATCCAGTGAATTTTAAGAATGTTTGATTTCCTGTGCTTGTTTTAGTATCATATTGGTCATACTTTTATCCATAGATATCATTCAATTGTGTTTTTGAATAACCCCTGATTTAAAGGGACGTTTACCCACACCTACAGAATCAAGGTACGACAAAGCGGGTATATATATGGGATCAAAGGTCCTGAAGAAAGGTGTGTAGACCTTTGGGAGGGCTAAAAAACGGCTGAAACATGTTGACAAGTATGCAGTGAGGAGGGGTGAGGGGCTGCTAATAATCCCTGTCACCACCATCCCATTCTTCTTTTTAGCCCTGGCCAGATAATCCAGGAATAAAGCATAAAGGGCAGATATATCCGAGTCAGTTTTAGATTTCACAATCTGCACATTTAATTTGTTGATCCCTTATTATTTTTATGTTTGTATCGTCTTCCCCTTCCCTTTGCTACACCCCAGGCGTTGGTCTGCGCAGGGGTGTCAGTTAGCAAGCCCTATTATGAAGCATGCCACAATTTGTGGGTGAGGGCAGTTTTTCCACACGGAGCACATGCCACTTAAACTTAAGTGAGAAGTTTTCATTCCTACCTCCTTTTGTGTGTATACATGTCTTTGAGGAAGACCGGTTGTAAACCGTGTGGTGCCTGTCATTGCGCCATGTGGGTTACCAATCCCTACCTCGTCTGCCATTGGTGTGTCGAATGCGATCACGACTCAGTCGTGCTCGGACTGGGGATACCACAAGTGTACTTTGGAACATTGATTGAGAACCCCAAAGATGTTAGGAGGTTTGCCATCATCTGGAGGTGTTCTATGACTGCCTGTGGGGAGCATGCCTTCAACAACCAGTCACTATGGTAGGGGAAGAATGGCATCACCAATCTCCGAAGATTTGCTGCTGCCACTGCCATCACTTACGTGAACACCTGAGGAGCACAGGCAAGGTTGAAGAGGAGTCCAAAAAACTGACAATGCTCCTGGCCGATCTTGAAACACAGGTAACTCATATGAGACTGCAGTATAGGAACGTCAGAATAGGCGTATAACGAGTCTAACACTACAATCCAGTTTTCTGGATGCAGAGCAAATATAACTTAGGCCAATGTGAGCACCTTGAATTTGACCTCTCTCAAGAAGAAGTTGGGAGGGTGAAGATCTAAAATAGGACAAACGCCTTAGTCCTTCTGCACAAGGAAATAATGGGAGTAAGATCCAGTCCCTAATTCCAAGGCTCATTTGTCCAAAAGTACCTGACCTCCTGCTGCAAAATGAACAAATGGTCCTCCATCAGCCACTCTGGCACAGGTGTAATATGCAGCGGATTGGAGAGGAAGAGTTGGACTCCTAAGACTCAGACTTCTAGTGAGGCCTAACCTGAATGTTTTCTATGGGCAGTGGGGAATGACAACTACCAAAAGAGAGAGAGAAGTGGGATTCAGCAATCTGCCTAACACTAGAATACTGACCACAGGTGGACTGCCTGTATTATTTGTGTGTACTTTATTATACTTTGTGTTTGTACATAAATACTCCATTTTTCAAAAAAGCGAGAATTTGACTGGACAATCATTTATTGTTGCTATTGAACATATTTTGAATTGTGAGTCTGTGTTCACTCCCTTGTTTCAGAAAAGCCTTGGACTGATCGACCCATGCTACCTCTGAGAGTCAAGTGCTGAAGGGGTACTTGGCCCATTTGCTCAGTATGTCGGGGCCCGGGACATTGGGAATAAAAAGCCCCAACCCCCGTGTAGATCCTTGGGAGGGCTAGAAAACGGCTGAAACATGTTGACAAGTATGCAGTGAGGAGGGGTTAGGGGCTGCTAATAATCCCTGTCACCACCATCCCATTCTTCTTTTTAGCCTTGGCAGGATAATCCAGAAATAACGCATAAAGGGCGGATATATCAGTCAGTTTTAGATTTCGCAATCTCACATTTAATTTGTTGATCCCTTATTATTTTTATGTTTGTATCGTCTTCCTCTTTCCTTCGCTCCACCCCAGGCATTGGTCTGCGCAGGAGTGTCACTTAGCAAGCCCTATGATGAAGCATGCAACTATTTGTGGGTGAGAGCAGTTTTTCCACATGGAGCACATGCCACTTAAACTTAATAAGTGAAGTTTTCATTCCTACCTCTTTTTGTGTGTATACATGTCTTTGAGGAAAACAGGTTTTAAACCGTGTGGTGCCTGTCATTGCACCAAGTCAGTTACCGATCCCTACCTAGTCTGCCTTTGGTGTTTCGAGTGCGACAACGACTCAGTCGTGCTCAGACTGTCGGACCATGGCTCCGAAAGCCTTGCGGGAGCGGGCTTTGAAGCTCCTTGCAGCCCTGCAGTCAACACCATCCAGCGAGACTACACGGAGATCCCCGTCCCGATCGAAGAAGAGGTGGTTGCGGGACCACTCCCGGAGTCCCAAGTCCTCTTCCTCCCACTCGAGGTCCTCGGGACACTCTGGGAAGAGGCACAAGAAAAAGAAGTCGTCTAAGCAGACTTCATCTTCGCCTCGACTGTTGTCCGTCGACGAACGAGATAAGGAGCACCGTTGCTCTAGGCACGGTTCTGCGGAGCCAGGGTTGACTCCACCACCCCCACCTTTCCCCCATTTCTGAGAGCTGGAACGACACCCTCTCAGATTAAAGAGTTTTACGAGGCTCTGTGCCGCATATTTGAGGAGGCCGGCCACTCTGGTTAGCCTTCGGGCCCCATCTCCCGTTGGATTTGACGTCATCGGCTCCGGCCACGGCGTTGGTTGGGCCTCGAGGATCCAATTCCAGACGGCCCCGGTCGTCCCAGCGTGACCCGAAGTCGGTGCCTAGGTGAAGCCGGTGCCCACCGGCGGCTCCAGCCCCATCCTTAACCCCGACGACATGGAGTTGGATCGGTGTCGCTCGATGCAGATTCCGCCGCCGGTAGGACCCAAGGGTTCTATGTTGTCGCCTGAGCATTTTCTTGATGTTTCAGGCATGGGAGAGGACTGGGAGGGGTCTATGGCCCCTTTAGAGCACCATGGTACAGAGCAGATGGACTGGTATGAGGAACTTAGGGAGGTCAGTGGACTAGACACATCCCCAGATGCTGGCATGCTCTCGCCGCCAACTATGGCTACGGAGGAGGGGGCATCTTGTGCCATGTGGTAAGGAAGGCAGCTGAGGTCCTTGGACTAGAGTTGCCCTCTGGGCAGGTCAGGACTAATCTCCTGACAGCAGTGCTTCAGCCTGCGGCTTCCACCTATGAACCCCTATTGCCGTTCAATGAGGCACTTACTGATGTCCTACTTGGCACGTGTTGCAAGCCTAGCACAGGGGCTCCTGTGAATAGGACAATTGCACGCCGCCATCGCCCGGCTCCGGGCGACCCACAGCTCCTCAGCCAACACCCCACCCCTGAAAGCTTGGTGGTGCAGGCTTCTACCTCCCAAGGCGCGTTCCCTTCTGCTCCTCCGAATAGGGAATCCAAGAGGTTGGAATCACTTGGGAAGAAGATGATTTCTTCCTCCAGCCTAGCATTGCAGTCGGTGAATACTTCATGCTTATTGGGACGTTACTCCCATTCCCTTTAGGAGACTGGTGCGCAAGTGCTGCCACAAGTTCTGGAGGAGACCCGGGCTGTGGTCTCTCAGGCGGTTAAGGATGGGAGGGATGCAGCAAAATTCCCCATCAGGTGTGGGCTTGACACAACTGATTTGCTGGGCAGATCGATTTTATTGACGGTGGCCTTATGGCGCCACGCCTGGCTTAGAACATCTGGCTTCTTGGGCGATGTCCAGGCTAATTTGATGGACATGCCCTTTGATGGTTTCCATCTGTTCGGTAAGAAAGCAGACTCGGCCCTGGAACGGTTCAAGGATTCTCGTGCTATGGCCAGATCCTTGGGCCTTTCTACAACACCTCGTGGCAAGTCTAGCTTTCGCCCCTTTCGGAGCAACAGAAGGGGGTTCCAACTGCGTCAGCCCTATGCCAGCCACTGTCCTATGCAGACTTCCCAAGTTGTGCGGGGGCGTGGACGCAGTTCATTCCGTCCTAGTAATGGAAGCCAGAAGTCGTTGGTCACCCTTCCCTCGGCAGCCGCAGCCTCCAAGCACTCCTACGGTGGGGAGAACCTGTGCTGGATCTGTTCGCCTTCGAAGAGAACGCACAATGTCAGCAGTTTTTTTTTAGTTTCCAAGGCGGCTGTCGCTCAGCTACACTTTTCATCGTGAGTGGAGCTCTGGCCTGTTGTACGCCTTTCCGCCCATATCACTTCTGCTCTGAGGTCTGAAGAATATCAAGCGGAACCGGGCCAAGTAATTCTTGTAACTCCAGACTGGGCAAGGAGACTCTGGTATCCAGAGCTTCTGAGCATCGATCCTTCAATCAGGCTGCCACTTAGGGAGGATCTTCTGTCGCAGCAGCAGGAATTTTCCTGTTAGGGATGAACTGACAGCCAGATGCACCTCCAATTGTCTAACCCAGAGCCAGTGATTTTTTTTTTTTTTTGATAACCAAGTTTATTGATTTTGTAAGAGACCAACAAGAAATAACAATACCAGCTGTACACACATTTAGACATGCAAGGAAAATATAAGCGGACATTACACCAGCGTAAGTAAAATGATAGACAAAGCAAAAGCAAAAGCAAAAACAGAGTCGCACCCATTCCAGTCCTCGGGGCATGCTCTGAGAGTATCAGTCTTCCACCACCCCAACCCATTTACCCCACATTCTGCGAAATTTCTTCGGGCAATCTCTTGCCTCGTACAGGGGCCGCTCCTGGGCGGCGCACCAATCCACCCCTCTGCGCCAGCGCGTCATGGTGGGGGGGCTGAGTTCAACCAGTTGGCCGCAATTTCTCTTTTGGCCACCATCAGCGCTGTATTCAGAAAGAGCTTTTCGGCCCTGGACCCATCCATCCCGCAGTGATACCCAACAGGACATTCATTGGGTTAAGGGGAACCTCCCAACCTAGAACCTCAGTGAGTTCCCCAGTTACGGACTCCCAGTAGCACGTGATCTCGGAGCAAAGCCATAACATGTGATAGAAGTCAGCTTGGGGGTGGCTGCAGCGGGGACAGGATGCATCAGGTCGGAGCCCAGCGCGGTGGAGACGCAGCGGCATAAGATAGGCAGTGTGGAGGTAGTATACTTGGACTAGGCGGAGCCTTGCTGAGGCCGTTACTTTTTTGGGGGCCATCAATGCGTCTCTCCAATCAGCGTCATCCAAAGACCCAAGCCAGCCCTCCCATCTGTCCCTGAGGTGTGACATTGTATTGGGAGTGTTATTGGTAAGGGATCGGTAAAGACGGGAGATCCCACCCTTTCCTAGGTTACCGGTCATAGTCTGGGCTTCGGACGGGCTATATTCGGGCAGGGGAGTGCCGTCCAAAATGTGAGAGTGGAGGGCGTGTCGTATCTGCAGGTATCGGTAGAACTGGGAAGCGTGGAGGGAGTAGTGAGATTGCAGTTCTTGGAAAATTCGAATGTGACTCCCACCCCGGAGGTCACCCAGTAGGGAAATACCAATGAGGTCCCATGCTCGAAAGCCAGAGAGGTTGGCGACCTCCCGAAGCCATGTGCCGCACCACAATGGGGTATGTTGGGTCAGTTTCTTCGACCATTGGGTGTGACGTAACGAAGCTCGCCAGGCCAGAAGTACCCCGCCTGTGACTTCGGGTAAAGTTTGGGAGATGGCGTCCCCATATAACATCCCTTGAATGGCGGACAGGCACAGGGTGTGCAGCTCTAAGCGGTATGCCGGGGCCGACCATCCACCGTTAAACCAGTCATGCACGGTAAGGAGCCGAGTCGCTAGGTAATAAAGGTAGAGATTCGTCATCCTCAAGCCGCTGTCAAAGGGCGGGATCCGGCACTGGGTGAGGGCCAGCCGAGGCCTCCGACCTCCCCACAAGAACTTGGTGGCCATGCTGTCCAGCTCTCGGAACCACGATCTCGAGAAGGAGAGGTGCGTATTCTGAAGTATGTAGAGAAATCTGGGGAGGACCATCATCTTAAAGAAGGCTATTCTGCCCATAGGGTTCAGGGGCAGGGTTTGCCACTTGAGGAGGTCCGCCCGGGCCCTCTTCACTAATGGAGTGACATTAAGTGTCCAAGCGAGGTCGGGGAGGAGGGCCACCCAGATACTTGAAGGACTGCCGTCAAAGAGGTATCGACGACAGCCAGTCAAAGCACTCTCTCGAAAGATGGAGGGACCAGAACGGATTTAGTCGAGTTCAACCTAAGGCCAGAGGCTTGCTCGAAGACGCTCAAAGCCCGGAGGCATCGGGGTCCCGACTGAGCCGGATCTGCTAAGAATAGCAGAACGTCATCAGCATAGAGGGCGACCTTGTCTTCCTCTAAGCCACGCCATCTCCATCCCGTGAGGAGCCGCTCAGACCGTACCAGACAGGCAAAGGGCTCCATCGCCAACGTGAATAAGAGGGGTGAGCAGGGGCATCCCTGCCTCGTGCCTCTTCTGATGGGGAAGGGTTTCGATAGAGCTCCGTTGACTAGGACCTGGGCCCTGGGTTTGCAATACAGTGCCTTCACCAGGCCGCGGAAGGGGGCACCAAAACCCATTTCCACCAACACCGCCTCCAGGTATCGCCAGTCCACCGAGTCGAATGCTTTCTCGAAGTCCACAAGAAGGAGGGATAGGTAGGGGGTCAGCTGTTGCCGGTTCGCTAAGGCAAGGTGGAGGTGCCTGAGGCAATGCCGAGTTCCCCGGGAGGGCATGAATCCGCACTGGTCAGGGTGGACCAGTCTGGCCAGGTATGGCCGTATACGATTGGCCAGGACCGATGCAAATATTTTAAGTTCTGAATTGATGAGGGAAATGGGGCGATAATCGGGGCAGTGTCTCTAGGGGGGCTGAGACTTGGGGATCACCACGATAGTGGCCAAGTCCGTCTCGGGACGGAATGAGCCTTGATCCGATGCCTCCTGGTACATTTCTAAAAGGTGGGGAATCAGGGTGTCCCGGTAGGACGCATAGAATTCCTGTGGGAGTCCGTCCGGCCCTGGTGTCTTGCCTGCAGCCATACGTGATATGGCGTCGTTAATCTCTTCTGGAGTGACAGGGAGGTCAAGCGCCTCCGCCTCAGACTCGCTGAGGTGCGGGAGGGAAAATGTTCGCGTCGGAGGAGTTCCGGGAGCGAGAGAGTGGGGGGTTGTGCAGAGTAAAGGGTAGCGTAGTAGGCTGCAAAGCACTGGGCCACCGCCACGGGAGCTCGTTGGGGCACTCCATCCGGGTCGAGTACTTTAGGAATTATACGGTTAGCCATCGGGTAGGTGGCCAGGCGGTGGAGGAGTTTCCCATTTTTATCACCCCACCCGTACACTCGCGCCACGGAAGACCTCCACAGAAGTTTGGCAGCCTCCAGGGAGGTCTGTTTGATCTCATCCCTTAGAAACGCCAACCTCCTGTCCTGGGCCTCTGACCTCTGTTCCGGAGGTTGAGCCTCGAGTAGAACAGCTTGTGCCTCCAGGTGTGTGAGGTGGGAATCATGCTTCACACATTTAAGTTTGAGCTAGCCCTTGGCAAAGCCCCGGATAGTGGCCTTACCGGCTTCCCATAGGGTGCCAGGAGAGGAAACCGACCCGTGATTAGTGGCGAAGTATTGACGGAGTTCATCTCCCACTTGGTCTCTGAAGTCTTGGTCTTGGAGGAACCAAGCGTTCAGCCGCCAGATCGGGCGCGAAGACGCAGGGGGACCGCCGATCCGCACCGCCACTGGGGAGTGGTCAGATAGACCTCTGGGGAGGATGGTAGCATCTTGATGTGCACAAAAGTCTAGGGCCGGCAGGAAAACATAATCAAGTCGAGCATGCGTGTGGTGGGAAGCTGATGTGTGGGTGTAATGTCGGGTGCCAGAGTCGCCAGGCGTCTCCGAGACCCAGAACGGCAGCCCAGTTCGACAGGAAGGTAGACTGGGCGACCCTGGAGGCGGAGGGTATCGTGGCAGTGTCAAGGGTAGGATCCATCACAGCATTAAAATCTCCCCCAACGACGATCGTCCCCAGGGGTAGGGCAGTGAGTAATGTAGTGAGACGCTGAAGTGTGAACGTCAGTAGGGAAGGGGGGGAATATACAGCGAGCAAATTCAGAGGTCGGTCACCAAGGCTCCCCTCCAAGATAACAAAGCAGCACTTCGGGTCATGAGTTGCCTTGCGCACCGCGAGTGTGAGGCCGCGGCGCACTAGAATAGCCACCCCTCGCGATCCCCGACTAAAGGCCGGAGTGCCAGACTCTGCCAAAGCTATAGCGCGCTAGGAAGGGACAATGGTTGCCTACCAGATGGGTCTCCTGGAGCAACAGTATATCCACCATGTGACGTTGAGCATAACGCAGGACCGCTGCGCGTTTGACCTTATCCAGCAAACCATTAACATTCCAGGACATGATGTGGAGCGACACTTTCTCAGCCCTGTTGTCAGACATAGGGATAGCAGGTGTAGGGCAGGGCGTCTAGCGCGGGTGGCCAGTGTGGGCAGAGCGGCGCACTTGCGCAATGTGGTGGGTGCGATGTTGCAGGGCTGGGCCCTGCGTGCTTGCCGTGCAGCTGAGTATGAAAGCTGGTACAGAAAACAACAAAAACAAAGCGGAACAGTCCCCCCTCCCCAACCCCTTCCCCTCCCCCCTCCCTATACTTCAGGAACAGAAGCATCTGTCGCCCTAACGATGGAAAACCAAGAGAGAACCAAACTAAAACGCTTGGGAATGGGGAATCGTGGAGGACCCCTCCTCATAGTAGGATGTTCGTGATTGTGACCATCGGGAGATAGTCAGGAGTACTTGGAAGTGCAGCATCCCGCCGCAGAGTTAGCTGCATCGGAAAGGTGAAGCCGGGTTCAAGCAGGACCTGTGAGGAGCGTCGGGCTGTGTGAAAGATCAGTGTCAGGTAGGTCCAACAATGACGGCCGGGGTGAGACACCCCCAGGGTCTGAATGGCCTGAGCCAGAGCGTCTCACCGCAAGCGGGGCCTCGGAGAGCGCCCCCGACTCCAGCTGATGAGTGGGACCCAAGGGCGAGTCAGAGCGAGCCCGTCTCCTGCGTGAACGGTTGCGTTGTGGCCGGGGAGTGCCGGCCGGCACTTCCAGCGCCGGGAGTGGGAGATGGATTCCGGTTGTTGAGCCTCAAGGGCCGCTCCTCTGTCACCCATGACCATGCGTCTTCAGGGGAATCGAAAAAGAGGGCCTTATTCTGGAATACGACCCGTATACGAGCCGGGAAGAGGAGCCTGTACTGTATGTTGTGAGCGCGCAATTTCTGCTTGACTTCCCCAAACGATCGGCGTTGGCCCTGTACCTCACGAGTGTAGTCTGGGAAGATCATGATCTTCTGGCCTTCGTACTTGAGGTGGTGTTGCTTACGGGCTTCAGTCAATACAGAGTCTCTGTCCATAAAGTTGAGGATTCGCATTATTATCGGTCTATGGGGTGCTCCCGGTATTGGTTTGGGTGCAAGCGAGCGGTGTGCTCTTTCGATCACAAACCATGGGGAGAGGGAGCCCTCGGGCATCCATGAGCGCAGCCAGCGCACCACGAAGTCCGCCGCCCGGCCCTGCTCCGCTCCCTCCGGAAATCCCACTAGGCGAAGGTTGTTGCGACAGGACCTGTTTTCAGCATCTTCGGCCCGTCGGTGAAGCTCCTGGGTGTGAGAACGGAGGCGGGCGACCTGTTCCTTCAGCTGTTGGACATCATCCTCCACGGTGGAAATACGGGATTCGGTTTCCTTAATCCGGGCTGTGGCATTGCGAAGGTCCTGCCGGATAAGAGTCACATCAACCCGGACTTCAGCAATCTTCCCCTCCACTGATGTTTGCGAGGTATGGATCGCCTGAAGGATGGTGGACAGATCTGTAGGGGAGGGGGGTTCTTTGTCCGCAGTTCCTCCAGCCGCCCCGGAGTCTGTGGTGGTAAAGCGGTCCATTTTAGTCTGGGTGGCGGGGGTCTTTGGTACCCTGTCCCTACCCATGGCCGACAATCAGCAAGGCAGGAGGTCCAGACGGGACCGGGGCGCCCAGACGGGAGGTGGGAAGACTGGAAGCGGAAGATGAGGGGAGAAAGCCCCGCTGCTCCGGGCTTTGCCGTCCGACCGACGGCCGATATCCCATGCGGCAGGTCTAGCCACCAAGCAGGTTCAGACGTGCAGGGTCCCTCAAAGGGTCGATGCCGGCACTGGAATCAGGGCGCAAGGTCAGCGGGGGGGAGGAGCAGGGTACAGGTCTCAGGATACACAGGGAGCGGGGCAGCCAGGGGACGGGGTGTAGGGCGAGGGCCCCTCACAGCCCGTCACTCGATGCAGTGGCCGATATTCATCCGAGAGGCTCTCCCCACCGGGCCCACAACAACCACAAGACGGTGGCGACTTCCCACCTGGCGCCGCTGCTCGAATCAGCAGCCGAGGCCTCTCCCACACCACCAGTGCACCAGGGGGCGTCCATGGTCAAGGTCCACGTCCGGGGCCACGGACGCCAGCCAAAAGGGTGAGACCTCCGGGGACCCAGAGCGTAGGAGGGGGAGAAGGGTTATGGCGGGGGGGTGGAACTCCCTGCCGCCCGATCGACGGCCGAACCCCCTTGCTCCCAGGATCAAGTGAGCACCCCAACTCCTCACCTGTCTATGGCCGGACAGTACAGATTAGCCCACTCGGGGTCCCAGGCCGATCGCGGCGGGTCCCCGATGATGCACAGGCAGGAGATCGATGGCTGAGGCGCTCTGCATAAACTGCCGCCATGCCCAGGGAGGGACCAGGAGAATGCTCCACGTGGTGAGGGCCTGCTCGGAGATCAAGGACCAACGCTCAGGCCACCTCTCGGTCACCAGGAGGGACAGGACACCGGCCTCGCTCTATCTCTATGCCGCCCGAGCCGACGGCCGAACTCCTCCGCCCGCTCTCTATCCACCCAGGGTCCGCAGTCAAACGTCGCGGCGGGCCCGCCGCAGGCCACCTCCCAGCTCCCCACCTCGCAGGCTCCAGGCGGATCAACGAAGGGCCCCCAGCCCACAGCCGTCCCTGCGCAGGCATACCTCCAGGGCCCTGCGGTCGGCCCAGTCTCACAGTCCGCTCTCAACCGTTACTCTCCTGAGGGGCCCAGGCCGGCGCGGCCATCCCCAGCGCGATGCCGCCGGAGGAGGGAAGGAAGGAAGAGAGAGGAATCCGCCACCTCTCCCGCCACTGCCCGATCGACAGCCGAGTGAGTCAGCACACCCAGGAGAGGCGCCCGGGTCGAGGGCACTGGAGTCGCCAGCAGCAGGCCTGGGTTCCGGGCCCAACACTCACTCAACGTGCGGCCCGGGGCTCCGGCGGCCGCACCCACCAGCAAGGACGGGGGCAGCCCTTCACACTCTCCCCTCTCACCGCCCGATCCTCCCGTAGGTCTCGGGGCGCCTCAGGAACCCAATCCGATTGCAGCGGGCAGGCCGCCTTCGCCGCCCACGGCGCCTCTCACCTCCACCAGGCGCAGGTCACACGGATCCGTGGTGAATTTGCCGCCTCCAGCCGCAGTCTCCCGGGGTTTCTTATCTCAGCACGGCACACCAGGCGGTAACAGGTTACAGGAGCTCATGAGAAGCCGGGACGCAGCTCCGGCGGGGCCGCCATCTTAGAGGTGCCGCACGGCGGGGTGCTCCACAAGGCTGTTTACGACCTCAAAGCGCCACTCAGTAAGCTCCGCTCATAGATTTAGGTTCTGGGGCAGTTCAATGGCAAGATTTGAAGCAAATAGTCAGCGATGGTGGCGGATAGAGGAGCGGATGACGGAGGGGTCCGGAGCACTTCTAAAGTGCGACCGCCATCTTGACGCTCTTGGCCACGCCCCCCAGTGATGTTTTTTTTAGAGTCAATCCTGACAGACGTGTTACAGATAGTGGATTATCCCATAAGGATGACAGAACAATGGATATTAGTAGGTTTTTCATTTGTTGAAACCAGGAGATTTTATTAAATGTATCTGCCTCCAACACATCTATTAGGGCCTGTCTGTGCTGAACTAGTTCAGGTTCAGACCACAACCTTCTCCAAAACAACAAGGCTACTGAGTTCCTGCCCATGTCTAGCATGAATGGTAACAGTGGAGTGCTAATGGGGAGGTGGGCTAAACTTCTCAAAAACTTGTTCTCCAAGCTTGCAATGGTAGTTACTTTAGCAAACCCCACAATTCAGAGCCATAAAGCACAGAACTTACTGCTTTAGCATCTTAGATTTGTAAAACTGGGGCAATCGATTCAGAGAAAGAACTATGCTCTTTAATTATAGCTTTGGCGATTTGTTTATGTTTTAAAGTCAGTAAGTTGACCTGCGGTTTTCATGGGAGGGTCGAAAATAAAGTTATGCCCAGATAAATAAAAACATCTACCCTTTCAAGTGGTATACCGCACACCCCTCCCCCCCCCCCCCCACCACACACGCACACAAGTCTGCCCTTAATTAGCCTTTGCTTCCTTTCAGACCATAAACTTAGTCTTTGGGGAATTGACCTCAAGACCATGGGCAATGTAGAATTCTTCAAAGCAGGATAATACTTGCTGTAGCCTGCTAAGGGTTGTAGAGATCAATAAAGTATCATCCGCAAACAGCAGAATTGGTGTTTTAGTACCAGCTAGAGTGGGCGCATCAATTGGGAGACTAGCGAGGAAATGGACAGTATCATTAAGGAATAGGGAAAATAAGGTGGGAGCAAGGACGCAGCCTTGGCGTACCCCCTTGAGGATAGGAAAAGGTTCAGTCAATTCTCCCTGGCCTCCCCAGTGAACCTGGGCACAATTGCCCTCGTGTAATCGAATTAACACTGTCAAAAGATTCAGTGGCATACCCATGTCGGACAGCACCTGCCATAGTTTCTTTCGAGGGACCAGGTCGAAAACGGATTTGAGATCGACAGAAGCCACATACATGCTGCCTCCACCGATCTCTACCACCCTTCAACAGGAGCAGGAATAGAAAAACCTTATCCATGGTGCTTATTTTCCTACGGAACCCGACTTGGTAAGGGGACGACACATCGTTGTGGTGAATCCATTTCTTATCCTACCCAGAAGAAGATGTGCAAAAACTTTCTGGACACAGCCAGTTAAGCTGATTTATCTATAACTAGATGGCAATGATTTGTCTCATTTGTAGTATATAGGGATGACTTCAGCTCTCTCCCAGGATTCTGGTATGGGAGTGCCACTTACAATGGCGTTTGCAGGAGAAAGACTATACCTAGACCAATTATCCGTATCATACAGGAATATATCTTCTGGTATGCCGTATGGTCCTGGAGCTGCCTCTGATTATTGCATCCATGGCGAGTGTGACATCTGTTAACTCAAAGGAAAGCTCAGATACAACTGTAGGGTCGTCAGGACAGAAGGCACTCACTGTTTATTCTATTTAGGTAGTAGGATGACTGAGAGCTGAGAGATTACAAGGCTGATAAATACTCCACTCATACAGTAGGGGCTTATGTGATTATGGGGCATGTAAACGCAAGTATTACACGCCGTCCTGTACTATACATAATCCATGCTAGCCAAGGGTGAGTTAAGTACACAGCTGCCGTACTCTGCATAAGTAGGCCAGTAGACACTACTCCAGTAACAAATGTAATCAGTCCTACTGAACACTAATATAAACAAAGGATGATGCCCCCACCGGTTTCATATCACTTAACTCAAGGTAAGGGCAGTAGCCCACTACCACCCTGAGTGTAGCGCTTAGTGCGCCCCTCCTGGTCTTACAAGTCCTTATTATCAGGAGACAGGCGTAGGGGATGGCCCACAAGCATGCTCTGTTTGTCTATGACCAAAAATCAGTACCAAGGATCCAGATGTCCATGCAGCTGGAGCATTTAGGGCAGGGGTGCACATCTGTCACACAGGGGACATTTCTATCCCAACAGATGCCCCTCCCAGATAAGACTACCCTGAACCAACTCATAACCTGGAGAGGTTGTGTCGTCAGAAGGACAAAACTGATGGGAAAATCCATCTCCATTCCTGTAGTTTAATCCAGCTCTGTACCCCACTACAAAATCTAACCCTTGTAGTGGAATAGACCATCTCACAAACTTGGGATTCTCTCCCTTCCTAGCCATCAACCACTTCAAACTCTTGTGATCTGTTTGCACTAAAACCTAGGGCTGAAAAAGTAAGGGCGGAACTTCTACAAGGCCCACACTATCGCAGAGCAGTCTTTCTTAGGGACCACCCAGTTCCTTTCCCTGGGTAGTAATCTCCTATTAATAAAGACCACCAGATTCTCTTTACCTGTTTCAGGTTGAGCTAACACAGCTCCAACCCCTTGCTAGAGGCATCCATCTCTACAATAAAAGGCAGACTAGTCGGGCGCTCTCGGTACAGATGCATTGTATAGGACCTTCTTCAGCTCCTCAAATGCCCTTTGCACTCCTAGTCCCGATCACCTGGGCTGCTTCTTGGAGTCCAGTACAATCAATGGGGCAACTACACGATCATAGTTAGCCACAAAGTTACTATAATACCCCGGGAGTGCTAAAAATGCCATCGCCTCAGTCTGGGTGGTGGGCACCTCTTACTCCATCACAGACTGTATTTGGCACCAACACTCGAACATGCCAGTTGCTCACCTTACGTCCAAGGTAGATTACAGAGTACACTGATGTTTAGATGCTTTGTTGGTAAGTTTCCCTTCCTGTATCCTAGCCAACACCTGTCCTAGGTATCTCAGGTGGTCCTGACATGAATTGCTAAACATTGTAATGCAGTCTAGGTAGGTCGCACACAATTCCTTCAGCCCTGTGTGAACATGGTTCACCAGGTTCTGAAAAGTGGAAGGAGCTTTTCTCAACCCAAAGGTCATTATATTAAACTAATATAACCCCAATGATATAGAAAATGCAGCCTTCCCCTTGGCACTTGGTGCTAAGGTGTAATGCCAGTACCCACTAATCAAATCAAAGGACTAAAGTGCTTTGCAGTGCCTAACCAATCCACAAGCTCATCAGCTCTCAGGATTGGATAGGTATCCATCTTGGTTACCTCAGTGAGGGCTCTGTAGTCCACACAGAATGTAAATCAGACCCTTTTTTGGTACTCGTACCACAGGACTAGATCAAGGACAGCAAGATCTCTTAATGTCCCCCAGGTCCAGCATCTTGGCAACTTCCACTTTAATCCATCCCTAAACCCGGCCAGACATTCTGTGTATTCTGTCACCCGTGTCTTTCGTGGACACAGACGGAAGTCAACTCTGGAGCCAGGGATAAGAGTTTGGGAAACCGTCCCAATGCCTCTCTACACTCTGCTGCTCAGGCCTTAACTCAGTGGCTAATTGAACCCCTCCCACTGTGCCATCTTCATGTTACTATGCAGCATCTCAGAAAGAGGCTTAAAGTCTTACTCAGCCTCCTCTGCCACTGCCATGACATTTACTGTGTAATCTCTCTAGAGGTAATGCTTCATCTGGCTCATATGGAACATACTCTTAGGTTCTCTTTTGGCACCTCTGTCCATGTAGTCAACCTCAGAAATGTTCTGAACAACCTTTTATGGCCCATGCCATTTGTCCTTCAAAGCCCTGGAACAAAGAGGCTTCAGCACTAACACCTCCTGACCTTCTTGATACCCAGTCAATGTAGCTTTCTGGTAATACCAGTCCTTCATAAGTGCTTGGCTTGCCTGAAGGTTCTCTTTTGAATGACTCTTGTATTGCACCATCAACTTCCTGAAGCCAACCAAATAGTCATTCGCATCTGTCTGTGCGGATTCCAAGGTTTCTTCCCACCCTTCTCTGACTACAGTGAGTGGACCTCGCACCAGGTGTCCGTACAAACGTTCCTTAGGACTGAACCCTGCCATGTTCTGTGGAATCTTTTTGTAGGCTAGCGAGACGTGGTAGGAGATCCCACTTTCTCCCTAGGTCTTCTGAGAGAGTTCCCATCATGCTTTTGAGTGTCTTGTTGAACCGCTATGCCCAACTGTTGGTTTGTGTGTGGTACGCCATGGAGAAGTGGTAGGTCACAGCAGTTTGCTCCCACATCATTCTAAAGTATGAGGAAATAAAATGTGTGTCCTGGTCTAAGATTACTGTCCTTGGTAATCTGACCCTACAAAAGATCCCGACAAGGGCTCTAATTATCACATTTGCAGTCATGCTTCTCAATGGTAGTGCCTCTGGGTAACTGGTGGTATGATCCACCACAATCAAGAAATAGTTGTTGGATGACCGTGGGGTGGTCAAATGGACCTGCAATGTCTATTCCCACATGCTCAAATGGAACACCCACACCTGATAGAAGCAATAACGGTGCCTTTGTCCTCCCTTCTAACTTGCCACTCACTTGGCAAGCAGGACGGGTTTGACAGAACCTCTGTCTCTACTCATCACTGACCAGTAGAGCAGAGGGTCCAACCTATACTAGGTTTTTCTAATGCCCAACTGTCCTGCCAAGTGTACTCTATTGGCCAGTGACAACAGGTAGTTCCTGTGCACCAACAGAACCGCTAGCCTCTAGCTAGAACCTGGCTCAGGAATCACTGTCTTACTATAAAGCAAACTATCCTCCCAGCCAACCTAGTTTTTCCGCACCACTACTTTGCTGACCTGTTTCTGGGTATCCTTGGGAAGTCCCACAAATGTAGGGAACTCCTACTGTGCCTTGCAGAAATCATTCTACGTAGGCCCCCAGCAGCTAGCATCCTGCGTCTCTGGAAGTGACCCAGACTCTTGCACTTGGTCCAGTGGCGATAATCTCTGCAGCCAATGCCTTCCCCCCTTCCCAGAGTCTTCCTTGTCCTGCAAGCTGCTTTGTCCTGGTCATTGCAAATTGGGAACGGTCCCAGTCTCCTGAGACTGCCACTCAGCCTGCACGCTGTCCAGGCATATTGGCTTCTTCTACTGGCACCAAGCTATAGGCAATCAAATCATTGCCCAAGAGACAACCAGCACCTTGCTTCTCTCACCCCTTACAATTACTGTGACCGCCTTGCCATTGATTTCTACCTCATCTTGGGCAAGCAGGTACTTCATGCTTTCGCCAGTGGCTACCAATATACTTGGTACCAGGGAGACTTTCCTTGGGCTTGAGATACTTACTTTCTTTCAACCATTGTCCTAAAGGCCACAGTATACCTCGGTGCAGACACCTACCTCTCATTGATACTGACTTCCTGCACAAACCTCTTTGTGATGAATGTGCTTCAGAGCATCTGGATTTATCTCCCAGGTTGAACGCAACAGGGCCATCTCGGTTCCCTTGGCCCGCTTGTAACATGCTAGCTATTACAAATGCTGCTAGTGCAGCGTCTTTCACCTGGCAGTCTCTTCTATACTGTATCACCTGGTGGCACTTATAACAAGTCACCACCTTGGAACTGGAATAGCTTTCCTGTTTTCCCTTCTCATGATGCTCCTTATTGGATACACCATTACCCTTCCCATTTCACCTGGACCCTCTTTGGGTCCCTTAGGAATTACCATGGCCTAATTACCCTCGGGTCTGGAACCAGCCTGTGGAATGTTCACCCTCTCCTTTTAGCTTAGAACCATGCTGCTCTAGCCCCTTTGTGAACCTTGTTAGTTAACCACTTGTCAGCCAATACTGGAAAGTTCTCTGGATCCCTCTCTGTCCGATCTGATTGGTATTGCCAAAGTGGGGTTAGAGCACTCCTCCTTGAGTCGCTCTGTCACCATCAACGGGTTTAGAGAATGAAAATCCTTGACCTTCATCCCTCTCACCCTCTCATTCCAGTCACCAATAAGCCACTAATCCATGTTTCAAACCCAGCTGCCTTAGACACCTCATTCAGGGCCTGCGCCTTACATGTGACCTCATAGCTCGCAAACCATTCAGTTATCCCGCCCTTTCGCACACATGTACAAGCTGTCTTGGAATCTTGATCATTGCCTGGCCTGAACTGGAGGTGTATTCACTCCTCCCAGATGGAGCTGTCCCTGCTGCCATCCTAAGCTTCTCCTTCCAAAAGGTCGGCTTTTTTCCCTCTCCAGCTCTTTTTCCCTTTCATTTTCCCTCTCTTCCCACTCTCTTAATTTCTTTTCCCACTCACTCAGATTCCTGGGCCCATTCCTGCGGTAACACGCCGGCGGAGGCCGATCGAGGGCAAGCGTAGGGCCGGGACGGGGCCTACCTCTGATAGCGGACCCGGCCGTGCTACTGGGTGGGCACTCGGCTGACTCACTGCCTCTGCAATAAATAATTGGATTTGCCCTTTTACACCAGCATATCACTCCTTGGCATCAGTGAAGCCCTGGAAGGGGTGAATGACTTCTTTGAGACAGAAGGAGGAGGTGCCGCTTTGGGAGAGCGCGCTGACCCCGTAGAGCACCAGAGCTGGTGGGGAGACAGATTGCACCGCGCTGCGGTGAGTGCGTGACTTTCCTCTGCGCATCCTTTGCCTCCCTTGGCGTCGGCCTCACCTGAGGGCTCTCTTTCAGCTCGTGAGCTGAAGGGGCCTAGACACCTGCACGGATCAAGCAGGGTGTGAATATCAGAAGGGGCATATCTTCAAGATCTGTGATGAAAAAGGGCTGGGTTGCCCCCTTTCCTTGACCAGTGTGACCAAAGCCCTGTCTTAGCTACGCGATTCGCTGATTTGTCTGGCTTGCCTCGCGTCACCGTTTGGGGTGATACAGACCTCTGCTGGCCGCAGTGAGATAAATACTGGCGCACGGTTGAGGTACTTCAATAACCCATGGAAATATTTCCTAGAGCACCCGGCCGTCTGTGCAGACTAGACCAACAATGTTTTCCTACGATGTCAGCCCCATAATATACCATCGACACACAGACCTCTTCCCTGCTTTAAAGAGGTAATGCGACCTAATAATGCTCCCAGCAGTACCTTAGCAATTCAACTGTGCCAACTTGAGAAGAAGCATTGCTATGTAACACAAACCGGCTGTGGTACAAGGTCAAGTTTCCCCTGAACCCTAACAACGGTTCTAACTTCCTGAAGAAAAGGCGGAATAAGGGGGGCCCTTCGCGAGGGGAAAGGCTATAATCAGTCTTAGATCTATTTGGCATCCAGCCTCAGATCAGACCCAGATTGCATCAAGGCTTTTATAGTCCATGATCTGCTGACACCTATACCTGTTGCTCCATGGAGGCAGATGCAAACTTCTGTCTCTCCCCATTGCAATGCTCTATGCTACGGACCTAACAGTGACTGGTTATTCATTGTCCTTACTGTACATGCCTTTCAAAAAAATTCCAGACGAATAGAGTCTCGAGCTACTTCCAGCCATCTCCCTCACAGGCCTCTCGCTCGGCCTCCCACAGAGAAGACAACATGGTTCTAACCAAAGAAGATCTTCTGTCCTGACTTCGGGACTTTAAAAAGGAACTGAGGGAGGAACTAAAAACTGATCTGAACACTCTAAATGCCCTCCACTCTGAAATTAACGCCAAATTTGCGACTCTCCAACAAGATGTAGACTCAATTGGCACATGTGCACTGGATTTGGATAACACCCGCCAAACTCTCACACAGAGAGTGGACTGTCTTGAAAGTTCCACCATTCATCTCAAGGCACATCTCCATGTAACACTCTTAAAATGCGAGGACATTGAAAATCGCTCTCAACTCAATAACGTTGGAATACGAGGCCTGGTGGAGGGGGCGGAGGATTCAGACCTCTAAGCATTTGTAGTGGACTTGCTCTCGTAACTCCTGGGCTCTGCGGGCCCCAAGGTCAAGCTAGAGCAAGTCCATATGGTGGGTCCCCTGGGCCAGGGGTATGGGAGGCTGCCCAGAGATGTCCTGACGAAGTTAAACTCCTTCAAAACGAAAGAAACAATCCTCCAAGCAGCAAGGAAACTGGAGGAGGTGACTTTTCAAGGAGTATAATGTACGTGTATCAAGACATAGCCCCAGCAACGTTAGCTAGGAGACAGCAATTTAGGCCCATTACCTCGCCAGGACAACATTAAATATAGGTGGACATATCCACTTGGGATGGCTTTTACCTACTAGGAAAATTCCTACCAGTTCACAGATCTATCTGAGCTGGCGAAACTGCTAGGAGTGAATTACTCAGACCCATAGTCCCCACTCGATTAAGCTGAAGACCCTTCTACAAGCTCCCCGACAGAAGCAAATGATAAACTTTGGCTCTTGCAACGTCGACCTCTGAGGCAAGGGACGAGAGAACTCCTCAGATGAAGCACTCATATTTCACCCATGATGCCAAGGGCAATTAAGGACTTTCAAGTTCTTGGTTAGTAATACAGCAAAGGCACAAATGATGTACTCATTCGATATGTACGGTAGGCCCCCCTTTTGGGTGATGCTCCTTCTGCTGATTGATCGCAAGTGTTCTCTCGAAGTTCCCCGATGCTCGATTTGTATTCACTCCCATTCTACTGTTTGTTTGATAGGCTGTACAATTTGTTACCTTTGCCACTAGCACTCCTAGATTGAAGGTTAATGTGGTTAATGAATAACCAGCACATATCTTTATAAAGTGTTCCAATGTTTTTCATAAGTTGGAAAACATGTTTCCCATTTCAGGATTTCTTGTTTTGCATTTACTTTTCCATGCAGATGATTTTTTGTGATATGCAGGAAAAGGGAGGGGGGTGGAGGGAATCTTCGGCGGGGGGAAGCAAGGGGAGGGTGTAGGAAGACCGGGAGACTGTACTATTCCATAGATGCATATACCCACCATACAAAGGGTATTGATCACATTAACGTGGAATGTTGGGGGCTTATACTCCTCCGCGAACAGTCAAAAATTCTATCCAACAATATTCCGCTCCTCAGCGCCTGCTAAACATTGCGGAGTAGCTCTGTTGTTCCAATCATCCCTCAGCTTCCAACCACAAGGTAGTAAAATAGACAAGGAAGTAAGAATTCTAATGGTAAAGGGTATGTTATCAGGATATTATGTATAATCGCTTCAATTTTCACCCTAAAGTCGTCACAAGCTACATTCCTCCATTCATTCTTAACACTATTGGGAGAGTGTGAAGAGGCACGGCTCGGATCGCGCACCTTGCGAGGCCGGACTGCCCCTAAAAGCGATGACAGCTTACCTGCGGGGAACTCGGCACAGCACCCGGGCCCTGGAAGGAAGTCCGTAGGGATAACCCCACCCCCCTGTGCTCTATCCACACAGGAGGCATCCGGACCTGATGACGCGACGGACGGGGGAGGGACTGACCCCGGAAGTGCTTCCCGACCGGAGCTGAAAGGGAGCGCGGCCGGACCAAGGAGTTGCGAAGAAGCCGGAGGACGAAAGGAGTTGCGGAGCGAGGAAGAGGAGGAACAGGAGTACGGAGACGCGAGGAGAGAAGAAGCAGACTACGGCGAAGAGGACGAGACGTGGAGTGAGGAGTGGTGGACCCCCTAGGAGGAGGCTGGAGAGCGGCCGCGACTCTGGAGAGTTGCGGCAGAGCCGGTGAGTCACGAACGAGGGAGGGAGAGGGAGCGGGGAGGCGGGTGAAAGAAGGGTCGGGAAGGGTCACGAGGGAGACACACCGTTTGCAGTGGTATTGAGCACCTATTCTTCCTTCCCCTCCCCTTCTTTGTTTTGTTGTTACCACTTGTCTGCAGTGAACGTAAGGCTACTATAGCCAAAGGCAGGGATTGTCCTCGCACCTTATAGATTATTCGTGCCTACCACCATCCCCTTCACGAATCCTCTCCTCTCACTGACACGGTGTTACCTCACGTGTAATCATCCACAAGAAGATCCACCGGGTGTGGTGACGGGTACAATAGAAGCCAGTGAAGTGTGTTGGCCAGGGTAACTGACGGCTCCTTTTTGTCCTTCCCTCTATGCACCTCCGTGGGAGCGTCCCTGGATCGGAGGACAAGATACAGGAGGAGAACACCGACAAGGAAGGAGAGGGAGCCAAGGAGAGAAGAACCCTTAAGAAGACCAAACGTCCCACAGAGACTTTGCCACCCCCTGTTATTGACTCTGTTAATAAAGCTCGCCAACTGGCGCACTACATACAGCCTCCGCGTCTGTATATCCGGCCTGCCCTCCCACAAGTGGTGTCAGAAGTGGGACTTCCTGGAGGCATGGAGGCTGTCATCGCTAGAATGGCGGAAAGCCAGGAGAGTCTTGGGAAAGCCATGGAGAAGTTCCTCTCGGTGGTCGAAGACGACCGGGGGCGGCTGCAGCAGGTCATCATATGATCAAGGACAGTCTCATGATACCGCCATGGGGAAAATCGCGGACGCCATCGGGCAACAGAGGGCCCCAAGTGCCCTACCCTCTGTCATCCTGCAGAAGTATGTAAGCGGAGAAGACCCCGAATACTTCTTTAACAACTTTGAGAGGATGGCTTTGGCTGCAGCCTGGCCAGCAGACAAATGGGGACAGTATTTGGGACCCCTCCTTTCTGGGGAACTACAAGCCTCGTATCAGGCGGCCAACATCCTAGGAGTTACCCCATATGCGGAAATCAAGCAGTGCATCATGGAGAGACTGGGGGTCGACGATGAGACGTATAGGCTAAGACTCCGGCAGATCAGAGAGGGCCCCCAGGAAACCCCCAGAGCCCTGTATTTCCGAGTGCGAGACATGGCCGACCGATGGTTAAAACCAGCGACTGCTACCAAAGAAGACATCATGGCCAAAGTATATTTAGAGCAGTATTTGTCGTCCCTTCACCCCCATCCAGAAATGGGTTAGACAGCATGCTCATCTCACCCTCGAGACAGCGGTAGAGATCGCCAATGCCTACAACAGAGCACAAGATACCCAAAAGGGAAGAGAGGAAGCCCCTTGGAGGGCGGGTGTGAGTGGAGTCCATCGCCCCCCTCGTCCACTACTTCCACGGAGGCCCGATCCGGTTACCATTGTCCCTGGTCCCCCTATGTTTCGAGCTCCAGGACCCCCGATCTTTAGACCACCCGTTCCTGGTCCACAATGTTTTAACTGTGGTGGGATGGGCCACATAGCTCGCTTTTGCCACAAAAGGAGGAACCTATGGAGGTAGGCGTAGCAAAGAGAAACTACTGCTGTTTGTCGCACCCTGTCGATACATATCCTTATCGGTGTAGCATAACAGTGAATGGGAGAGCCATGACCGCTCTCGCCGATACAGGGTGTCGCCAGAGCGTGGTAAGACCCCAGGATCTCGAAGGCAAGCTGGGACCGGTTGAGGGGACCGTAGACATCCAATGTGTCCATGGGGACACCAAACAATACCCCACCATTCATGTCCACGTGCAACATGCTGCGGACCCGGGCTCGGAATTAAAGGTCGGTCTCATTCCCCGGTTACCGGAACAGGCAATACTGGGTAACGATTATCCCCTCCTCTCTGCTTTACTCACAGAAACCAACCCAGAGGAGAAGAACTGGTGGGCCGATGCCCCCTTCTCACAAGAGGACGATCCAGAATGGCCGCCATCCAAACCCCGGAGAACGAGAAGGGAAAAACGAAAAGACAAAAAGAAGCCCGTCCCTGTCTTCCCCGCTCAGGTGGAAGAGAGCCCTTGGGATAACGATAGGAACTTCCACGCGGCGCAGAGAGAGGACCCTGTTCTGCAGGAGGCCTGGAACAGAGCCGTAAACGACGAAGACCCGTTACATGTATGTCCCTGTTTTTTTGTGAAGAATGGGCTGTTGTACAGGAAGGGAGAACCCACTAGTACCCCTCAGTTACTGGTCCCCACCCCGTTTCGGGATAAGGTGCTGTATATGGCCCACAGTCATCTTCTGGGGGGACATTTCGGGGAGGAAAAGACTGAAAGACTGATAATGGAGAAGTTCTATTGGCCGGGCATATACAGGCAGGTGAAGTCCTATTGCAGACAATGCCCCATATGTCAAAAAAACAGCCGATATAAACCCCCTAGAGCCCCTTTGCATCCCCTACCCATTATAGACGAACCGTTTAGCAGGGTGGGAATGGATATCGTTGGACCTTTGTTGCCCTCCCGGAGTGGGTGCCGTTACGTGCTAGTTTTAGTGGACTACGCCACCCGGTTCCCGGAGGCGATCGCATTAAGACAACCCAACGCCCCTAACATCGCTAGAGCAATGGTATCAATCTTTACACGGGTGGGATTTCCGAAAGAGATACTGACTGACCAGGGAACCCCGTTCGTATCTAAACTCCTGAAACAAGTTTGTACCCTATTAGGCATCAAACAGATAAGGACGGCGGCATATCACCCCCAAACGGATGGCTTGGTAGAGCGTTATAACGCTACCATTAAGACCACTCTGAAAAAACTCCTTGCCCTTGAAGCCAAGCGGTGGGAAGAAATGTTGCCCCTGGCCTTGTATGCCATCCGGTGCAAAGTCCAAAAGAGTACCGGGTACTCTCCGTTTGAGCTGCTGTATGGCCACCAGCCACGATCCTTAATGGACATGGTTCGAGAAAACTGGGAGGCAGAGCCAAATAACAATAAACCGCTGGTGGAATATGTGGCCCATCTGAAAACATACCTAGAACAGATCCGAACGATCGTGCGGAGCAACATGGAGAGAGCTCAGGAAGCCCAACAAGCCCATTATAATAAAAAGGCCAAGGAAAGGGTCTTTGCTGTGGGGGACGCGGTGTTACTCATGATGGCGTCCTCTGACCATAAACTGTTGGGTCAATGGCAAGGCCCGTATATCGTGCTAGACCGAGTAACCCCTGTCACCTATAGGTTGGAGCTCGACAGGACTCGGGGTACCTCCCAAATCTATCATGTGAATCTCCTAAAAAAAATGGGAAGGACCCCTTCCAGCACTGATAGGCTCGATAGGACCTATTCCTCTGTACACCCAATGTTTTGACGAGGGGTTAAGTCCCGTTCGTAGAACCGAACTAGATAGCACCTTACGGCCCTTACGGGACATCTTCTCTATCACACCAGGGAGGACCACTTTGATTGAACACTCTATTAAGACCCTTCCAGGGAAGACAGTACGGCTTCGCCCTTATCGGATACCAGAGGCCCGTAGGAACACCATCCGAGAAGAGGTACATCAGATGTTACAGATGGGTGTCATAGAACCATCAATGAGCGAGTGGAGCTCGCCCATAGTCCTCGTTCCGAAGCCAGATGGCTCGGTGCGTTTTTGCATCGACTTTCGGGAGGTGAATAAGATATCCGAATTCGACACCTACCCCCTCCCGAGAGTAGATGAAATGATCGAGCGCATAGGAAGAGCGAAATATATCAGCACCCTCGATTTATGCAAAGGGTATTGGCAAATCCCCCTGAAAAGCGAAGACAGAGAGAAAACAGCGTTTTCTACCCCCGACGGCCTCTACCACTTCACCGTGTTACCCTTTGGATTGCACGGGGCACCCGCTACCTTTCAGCGAGCCATGAATCGTATCCTACGGCCCCATGAGAGATATGCAGGGGCATATATTGATGACATCGTTTATAGCAAGACCTGGGAACAACATCTTACTCACTTGTACCACGTCATACAGGCTTTAGGGAAACAGGGGCTGAAAATAAACCCGGCCAAGAGCCATCTGGCCGCCCAAACCGTGAAATACCTGGGTTACCTATTAGGGGAGGGAGTCATACGACCCCAAAAAACCAAACTCCTGGCCATATCCCAGATACCCTTCCCAAGGACTGCGAGAGACATTCGTGCCTTTTTGGGGTTGTTGGGGTACTATAGACGGTTTATACCCCAGTTTTCACGAATAGCAGCCCCTCTCACAGACTTATTGCAGAAATCAGTGAAAACCGAGATCAGGTTAAGGGACCCAACCCTCGAAGTAACCCAAGCATTTGAAACACTGAAAACAGTACTAACGTCCGATACCGTATTAGTCAGCCCCGATTATGACCTACCCTTCATCCTACAGACAGACGCCTCAGAGCAGGGATTGGGGGCAGTTCTATCCCAAAGAAACCGACAGGGGGAGGAAAAGCCTGTTCTCTTTTTGAGTAGGAAACTGTATCCCCGTGAGAAGAACTACGCTGTCATCGAGAAAGAAGCGTTGGCTATTAAATGGGCCATTGACTCCTTAAGATACTACCTGGAGGGGCGAGAGTTCACCCTCTTCACGGATCATGCCCCCCTAGAATGGATGGCACGTAATAGAGGGAACAATGAGAGGGTGTTGCGTTGGTTCTTGTCCCTTCAGCCCTACAGATTCCAAACCAAGCACCGAAAAGGGACCGAGCAGGGAAATGTGGACTTTTTATCCCGTTATGCACAAGATACCACCCCTACTAGAAGGACAGCAAGGGAAAGGGGATGTGCGGAGGCACGGCTCGGATCGCGCACCTTGCGAGGCCGGACTGCCCCTAAAAGCGATGACAGCTTACCTGCGGGGAACTCGGCACAGCACCCGGGCCCTGGAAGGAAGTCCGTAGGGATAACCCCACCCCCCTGTGCTCTATCCACACAGGAGGCATCCGGACCTGATGACGCGACGGACGGGGGAGGGACTGACCCCGGAAGTGCTTCCCGACCGGAGCTGAAAGGGAGCGCGGCCGGACCAAGGAGTTGCGAAGAAGCCGGAGGACGAAAGGAGTTGCGGAGCGAGGAAGAGGAGGAACAGGAGTACGGAGACGCGAGGAGAGAAGAAGCAGACTACGGCAAAGAGGACGAGACGTGGAGTGAGGAGTGGTGGACCCCCTAGGAGGAGGCTGGAGAGCGGCCGCGACTCTGGAGAGTTGCGGCAGAGCCGGTGAGTCACGAACGAGGGAGGGAGAGGGAGCGGGGAGGCGGGTGAAAGAAGGGTCGGGAAGGGTCACGAGGGAGACACACCGTTTGCAGTGGTATTGAGCACCTATTCTTCCTTCCCCTCCCCTTCTTTGTTTTGTTGTTACCACTTGTCTGCAGTGAACGTAAGGCTACTATAGCCAAAGGCAGGGATTGTCCTCGCACCTTATAGATTATTCGTGCCTACCACCGTCCCCTTCACGAATCCTCTCCTCTCACTGACACGGTGTTACCTCACGTGTAATCATCCACAAGAAGATCCACCGGGTGTGGTGACGGGTACAATAGAAGCCAGTGAAGTGTGTTGGCCAGGGTAACTGACGGCTCCTTTTTGTCCTTCCCTCTATGCACCTCCGTGGGAGAGTCCCTGGATCGGAGGACAAGATACAGGAGGAGAACACCGACAAGGAAGGAGAGGGAGCCAAGGAGAGAAGAACCCTTAAGAAGACCAAACGTCCCACAGAGACTTTGCCACCCCCTGTTATTGACTCTGTTAATAAAGCTCGCCAACTGGCGCACTACATACAGCCTCCGCGTCTGTATATCCGGCCTGCCCTCCCACAGAGAGTTTGCTGAGTGGGAAATCATACTTGTGGGGGATTTTAATCTCACTTGGGATCCGCAGCTTGATAGCACACACCCACAACGTGCAGATACAGGTGCCTTTACAAAAGCCTTGAAACATTCCCTACAATCTTTAGGCTTTGAAGAGGCATGGCGTTTGACACCCAGATCTGTGACTGGGGGTGAGTGTCTGAAAAGTTTCAGCACTCCGTCCATCATCTCCTTGTGTTTGTTTTGTTCGCCCTAAGTTGGCAGGGTATGCCCAGACGTGGGTCCCTTGCTCACTTTGCCACTGGATTCAAGCTAGCCTGGCTGATGAAGGGTGTTACCCAGAAACCGGTCCCAGGATGCTTGTTTCCGGTTCAGGGATGACCTGGCTTGGCAGTTCGGGATGGACTGTTCCCATGAGGCACAGGGTCAAGACTGATTTGCATATAGCTGGGTCTGAACTGAGGTGGCGAAGTGAGCTAAAGAATGATGATGGATTCAACCCAGATCTGTGACGGGGTGAGTGTCTGAAAAGTTTCAGCACTCCGTCCATCATCTCCTTGTGTTTGCTTATGGCGTTTGACACACCCTGGCACGAAAGGCTACACCTTTTTCTCTCACTTCTGCCGTTCTTATTCCCGGATTGACTTTTCCAAAGCCAGACTCTAACGGAATCTATTGTAGCAGTAGACTCTCACCAGATTGCACTTTCTGATCACGCCCCTGTCGAGTCGAGCCTGGAGTGGGCCCCCCCCAAAACTGCGTCGATGGTTCTTCCCAGGGCCCATCACTAGGAACCCGCTCTTTGACTAACTGCGTAAAGCTATCCGAGTTCTGTCAACTAAATAAACCCCAAGATACCAATCTCTCCAACACATGTATTGCTCTTTCCTCCACCTTGACCAAACAAAAAGTTCAAGATAGGAAGGCCCTTGAAGCAGAATTTCCAGCTGCCGAACAGATACATAAGGCAGCACCTACCCTTATCCTGCAGAGGAAGGTTATTGCCCTGAGAGGGAAACTAAACGCTATCTATGATAATAGAGCTGAATTTACTGTACCTCGCCTTAAACACCTAACCTACGATAAGGGTAACAGAGTAGGCACCCCATTAGCGCGCCAAATGTGAATTAAACATCTGAGCAAGACAAAGCTCAAGACTTCCATGACTTTTATAAGGACCTGTACACCTCAGACAGACCCAGTAAGAGGCCCAACTTGGAGAATGTAGTGCTGCCCCAAGTAGCCCCAATTCAAAACGAATCGTTAAGTAACCCAATAGAGGAGGACAAGGTTCGGCTGGCAATAGCTAGCCTCAAACCACACAAATCTCCTGGTCCACATGGATTTACCACACTTTTCTATAAGACATTCAGCACAGAACTTATTCCCCGTCTTATGCTTCTCTTTAATCATACAGCAGCCACTGAGAAAGCAACACCCTCCATGAGTGAGTCTCTCATACCAGTCACTCCCAAACCAGTGAAAGATCCACAGAATCCTCTTCATACCAGTCAATAGCCCTGCTCAACTTAGATGCGAAACAATACGCCCAGATTCTGGCCACACAACTGGAGAAGATCCTTCCAGACCTTATCCACCCAGACCAGTCTGGCTTTATTCGATGGAGAAAAACACAACTTGAGGAGAATTATCCACCTGATTGAAAAGCAACCAAGAAGTGAATCCCAGTTATTCTGTTAGCACTCGACGCAGAGAAAGCTTTCGACCAGGTGGAGTGGTCCTTCCTCTTTCAAACCCTCTGGAAATTTGGCTTCCATGAACAATTTATCACTATGGTCAGGGCGTGCTATGCAAATCCACTCTCACAGGTAGTAGTCAATGGGGTTGGCTCAGCTTTCTTTAACTTAATTCGCGGCACTGGCCAAGAATGCCGGCTCGCACCACTTTTTTTTGGCACTGAGCATAGAACCCTTAGCGGCAAAAATCAGGGCTAAATCAGAGATCCGAGGTATCCCCTTCAGTTCTACGAACCATAAAATCTCTATTTGCAGACGATGTGCTACTCTCCCTCACTGCGCCTCCCGGCCCCCTAAATACACTGCAACAAGAACTAGCTTGGTATGAAAGCGTTGTGCATTAATGCCATTAAAATGACAGTACTACCACGTATACTTTACTTCTTTCAAGGCCTGCCCATTGCAATACGCAAAGACTTCTTCTCAGAGCTGAGATCCATGGTGACAAATTTCATTTGGCAAGGCCGTAGAGCACAGCTCCCCTACAGACACCTAAAACTCCTAAAACCAGCAGAGGGCCTCTCTCTCCTGGAGTTCCACCTGTATTACAAAGCAGCACAACTGCGAGTTATATCAGAATGGTCAGATAAACACTGGCTCCATATGGACAGGGCACTGGTGGGACGCTCCATTTGGGACGTTCTTTAGAGGCCAAAACCTGACCATCCCCCAAACGCATATTTGAGTGCACCTATCCAAACAACACTCAAAGTATGGGACACAGTCACCCAAAGACCAGGTTGGACCTCTTTTCCCTCCCCTACATGGCTATTAGTTTTAATCCGTCCTTCCCACCAGCCCTCACACCGAGACCTTTCGATCTTTGGAGGTAAGGGGGATGCCTTGTCCTCTCAGATCTTTCATGGGTGCGAAATGCTCACCTTCGAACACTGTCAACGAGACTTTGGCCTACCCAATACTGAAAAATACCACTAGATACAATTTCAACATTGGGTCTTACAGCTTGAAATACTCCAAGCGGCCAGTAGGGTACTTACTCTAATTGAGAAATTTGTGAGGTAAGTAAATGGAGCTAAAGGTGTGATTTCCTTTCTTTCCTCGCACCTAATAAATACCTTCCCCTCAAACACTACGTCATGTGCAACTGTGGGCAAATATTCTCGGCAATCCCATACCTGACAAGAAATGGCAGGACTTACTGAGGGATATTCCCAGGTAACCCACTTCTTAGGACTGAGGAAAGCTCATTACAAGGTTTTATTTGATTGGTATATTTACCCCACTAAACTGAAGACCATATTCCAGAACACAACAGATTTCTGCTGGTGGGGATGTGGTCTGCTACATAATTTCCGGCACATATGGTGAGACTGGCCGACCATACGACCTTTCTGGCCAGAAATATTGGCACAAATCAAAACTATATTGGGATACCCTATTCCGACCTCTCTCGACTTTGTATTATTAGAGCTACGAGATGACTCCCTAAAATGACAAACCTCGATCGACTGTTCTATTCTATGGCTCTGTCTGGGCCCTGCTAAGATTACCCTAGCAGCGGCGTGGAAGACGACTACATCCCCTTCACTTACACAATGGCATGGCAGGCTTTGGCAGGCACTAATGATGGAAAGGATGACAGATATCCTACAAGATACGTATAAAATCTTTGAATACAAATGGGGCCCACTGGTCTCCTTTCTATCTGAGGGTTTACTGCTTACAGCTTGGCTGACTCGCAGAACAGCATTAAATACATTCCAATTTTGATCCTACTCGGCATACTGGCGATCACCCTCCTGGCCCCTGTGGGTTCCACCCGGATCTTGGCCTGACTGACTTCCCCACCTCCTAGTTTATTAACTACACATTTATTATTATTATTATTAAATTTATATGGCGCAACAGCTACCCGGAGGTTTCCCGGCGCCTACGGACCCATGCTGGAAGAAAAAAGAAAGGTCAGACTCTAGAGGTTAAATAACCACGTTTTGAGGCCTTTACGGAACTTGTGGTAATTATGTTCGTGGCGGAGTGTGAGTGGGAGAGAGTTCCATAGAGACGGGGCCAAGTAAGCAAAGGACCGTCCGCCCATGCGTGCGCGTTTGATCCTGGGAACTTGAAACTTAGCCTGATTGGATGATCGAAGAAGACGCGTAGGGAGGTATGGGTGAACTAAGGTCCTAAGATAAAGTGGTGCTGTTCCGGCATTAATCCTGTGCATGTAGCAAAGGGCTTTGAATTTGGAACGATTTTCTATCCTGAGCCAGTGGAGGTCGCGGAGAGGGCCTGTAATGGAGGCCATTCGAGGTAGCCGGCATAGAAGTCTGGCCGCAGAGTTTTGGACCACCTGCAGCTTCCGAAGCACCTCCTTATTTGCGCCTAAATACAGGACATTGCCGTAGTCCAATCTGGACACGATCAAGGCTTGGACCACAGTTTTTTGAGTCGAAGGTGGCAGCATCCAAAGAATTTTTTTGAGCCATTTCAGAATTGTAAAGCAGATTGAGGCGACCTTAACCGCTTGCTGTCGCATAGATAGTTGATCATCTATAATTATGCCGAGGTTACGGACAGATTGTGACGGTTGGGGGAGGTCACCCATTTGAAGAGGCCAATGCTGGGGGCCCCAGAGAGCTTTGTTTCCACCGAAGATAAGGAGTTCAGTTTTTCCTCCATTTAATTTCAACTTGTTAGTGTGCATCCAGCCAGCTATCTCAAGTAGACCTGTTTGAAGCGAGGACACATTGGAAGTCTCTTTGGTCGATAAGGAAAAAATAAGCTGGGTGTCATCAGCGTATGAATATATAGTTAGCCCAGCCTCTTCAGCTATAGTCGCCAGAGGGCTGACATATATGTTGAAAAGTAAAGGGCTAAGTATTGAGCCCTGTGGTACTCCATGAGGGGAAACATGGGACTTAGAGCTTGCCGTCGAGGAAAAAACCTGAAGGGTTCGGCTGGACAAAAAGCTCGCCAGCCATTTAAGTGCTGATCCGACAATGCCCCTAGAATGTAAGACTTGAAGAAGAGTCATGTGACATTCTTTTAATCAATCTCCTTGAATGGAATACTGTTCATATTGGAAGGGGGGATATAAGGTACTTCACCTGCTTTAAATGTTTAACCAACTGACAACATTTATCAAACTGTATTTGAGATGTTCACGGAGCCATGTCTTTAGCAACTGTCACCATCGGTATTGCTTTACTGTTATGCGGAATGGCTTAAAAAAATTTGTAACATTCAATAAACAGAGTTTGACACACAAAAAAATGGTGATGACAATATCGTGGAACATAATTTCGTATATAAGAATCTTTTTTTATGTTGTTAAAAATGTATAAGTATTTAATATTGTCGTGTAATATTATTATTATTGCATAAATTATCGGTTTGATTTTTTTTTCTTAAAATTTTTTATTAGATTTAGTGTTATAAGTTATTATTTTGATGTTACTTATTTGTAATTAATTATAGTAAACTTTATATTTTGGGGTTTGATGTATTTAAAGAATTATATTTAATGTTTTTTTTTTTTTATTGGCGTGTTTGTAGCGGAATAGCATGGTAAGTGTTTTTAAAATATTCTTTTTATTTATTTGAAATTGTATTTTTTACTTACTAGTTGAAATCAATTTTTAGTTATATAAAACAGTATTTGGTTTTTTATGAAGATTATATTAATTTTTGTTTATATTTCTTTAATCTTTCAATTATATATGTATGTACACATTTTTAAATAAGTTTCATTTGTAATCACCATGCATACTTTTCTTTTGTCTAATTTACATTGATGTTTACTATAATTACTTAATGTATCTTATTTTTTAGTTTTTTCTTTTACTTTTTAATTTTAATATGTATTTCTATATTTTTTATTTTTATCCTATAAACATTTTTATTCATATTTAGGTTTTTGAACCATAAATGCATTTTGGTAAGGGGAGGAGGTCTGCTGGTCAGGTTTGATTAAGAATATAAGTCTGACCTCTTTTAAAGTTAAACACTTTTCCCACTGTTACTTGTGTTGGATAGGGAATAATTTATCTGACTCTTCCAAAATCCAGCACTTTCCTCAAGTTTGAGTGGAAATAGCAGATCTTACCCCTCCGAAGTTCAACACTTTACTTACTGTTTCTTGGTTTAAAGTGAGAATAGTAATTCCGACCCCTCCTAAGTCCAACACTTCCCTACTGTTGCTTAGGTTGGATTCGGAATAGGAACTCTTGATTACTCCAGTATTGGAGCTTTCATAGATTCACATGCTTGAATCATTCCCTGTCGACATGATGGGAGTCCCCAGTACATTAAATAGTAGTAATAGTGATAAAGAAAGACTGATAGGAATAGACTAGAACAGGCCTAGGCCTCAGAGTTTATTAACCTATCATAGTCGTTATTAAAAAAGAGACCAAAGTTTTCCCTTAGCCAACCAGCATCGACCACGTTGTGCTAGGGAGTCTCCTGAGCTCTGCTCAGTTTTTCCAATCTTCAAGAAGATTTTCTGGACTTCAACTCACAGGAAAGTGACTTTATTTGTTATATTATCTCAAACCAGATATATTTCTGCTATTTATATCTGTTGTTTGCCACAAATCTGACATGTCAGAAAAGGCTAAAAAGGCTCTCTTCAGAGAGTGGCACTTGTCTGAAAAAGAGACTGTATGCGGAAGACCCTCACAAAGAGTGCATTTATTGCTTATATCCTCATAAGGTGTCTGACTGCAAGATATATCACACCTTCTCAAATATGACTCTGAGACCGTGAGGGAAGGCTTCTTACCTGGCTCCAAAAAATGAAGTCCAGGTCTGATCCTGTGTCAGACTCAGAGAGTGAGCAGTTTACGTCCTCAAAGATTTCCCTCAAAAGAGAAAGGGATTCATGGCACGCACTCTGTCAAGGAACCCCACGCAAAATGTGCCGAAAAATCCTCTCAGGATGTCTCCTCAGGGCACAATAAAGGGTCGATCAAGAAGGTTCAGCCTTATAAATCTGTATCTGAGCCAAAAACTCCACCTCCAGACCTTAAATTGACTTTTAAAAAGCCTTCTTCAGAACCATCGACAAGTTCTCTGCCACTCAAGAGGGATTTGCCGTCTACAACAAGGGGATGTTCCTCAGGGACGTCAACATCATTCTCTACAGCCTTGTCAGCGTCGACATTTCTGTCGTCTATCCAGGCCCCGATTTCATCAACTATCCCTCTGGCATCGTCAACGAGAATCTTCTCTGTCACTAAAGTTAAAGCCTCCAGCAGAGAGGTTGCCGTCGACTAGATCGTCGACGAAGACAGTACCACCACTGACGAAGACACCGTCGTCGACCAAGACACCGCCATCAACGAGGTTGTCAATGCCACAGGAGGAGGTCACATTGCTGAGCCCATCGCGGTGACCGTCGACGCAGCTGTTGACGGAGACTATCTCGTCGAAGAATGCTCCTAGATCACCAACATCAGGACCAAGGGATAAATCACCATTGCCAATGTCTATCGCCTCACCGAGGGAGACAGATATTACCCCGGAACATACATCACCTAGTAAAATTACACCTCTTTTACCCACTCATCTTCTGGAAGAAGAAGATTCGTAAGAGGATGGCCCCTTTGGAACAGCATATAGTACATCAGAATTGCATTTCAAGTATCAGCCAGAGGACGATGAGGACCAGGAGCAAGACGGATATGGTCAAGTTTACTATGCACAGCCTGAGCCAGGCCGGCAGTACTATCATCAGAAGATGGTGACAGTGCCTTCTGCTTTAATTTCGGATCTTCAGTCCATGCTTGAAGATAACCCCTACCGTTTCCCACCTGCAGTTCCGGTTGCTGTCTCTCCGCCTATAGTGGGGTCGCCGGTGCAAAGATCCACTCCTACCAGACTGTCACTCCCAAACACTCCGCAGTCTGTTCCTCTCCAGGAAACAGTTTCTTCGGACAAAGAACGTGAAGGAGAACTTTGTGACACTGTCGCAGAATGGGATAGTTATTCTATCTCTCTGTCTGCTTCACCAACACCTCCCCAAGTAGACTCTCCAACAGAGGATATAGGAGGATTTCATAATCTTCTAGAGCGGGCAGCAAAAAGATTCGCTTTACTTCTTCCTTCGAAGCAATCCGACTGTTTCCCTTACGATTTAAAGAACCATATCGTAAATCCGTTAGAGCCATACCGATTATCGATTACATCTGGGAAGAGGGGATACAGATTATGAGGACTACAGCATCCATACCGGCGGTGCTTCCACGCCTCGACAAAAAATACAAAGCTACAGACAATGCACCAGCGTGCCTTACGGGACATCCGAAACCAGACTCCGTGGTTATGCAGGCAGCTCAAAGAACCTGGTAGCACCCCGTTCGGCTCCTCCTGATGAAGACGGCAGGCGTCTAGACTCAATTGGAAAGAAGTTTTCATCAATGTCAGCATTGACAGTGAGAGCAGCAAATTCTCTGGCGATTTTAGGGCGCTATGATCGCCCGATGTGGTCTGACATTGCTCCCTACATGGATCAACTCCCAGAGGATGTTAAAGAAGAGGCGAAGAAGATATTACACGAAGGGGAAAGAACATCCAATGAAGTAATAGATTCCGCCATGGATGTTGCCATTACTGGTTTCAGTCGGTTGGCAGGAGCGGCGGTTCTCAGAAGGCAGGGCTGGCTTAAAGCCACCTCATTCCGCCCTGAGGTTCAAAATAAAATATTAGACCTACCGTACGACGGAGAGGATCTTTTTGGGAGTCAAGTGAAAGTAGCCCTAAAATCAATGAGGACCCAGATACCGCCAAGTCTTTGGGGTCACTCCAGTTTCGGAAACCTCCTTTTCGTGGTTCCCGTGGGAAAGGACAACAATCCTATAGGGGAGGCTATCAGCAATACCGATATCCTTCGTACTCATTAAGTCACCAGCCTTATCGTTCCCACTTCCAGAAAAAACAGCCTCCGCAGACATCCTATGTTCGATCTAACAAAGGAAAGGCAGCACCTCCAGGCAAGGATGGGGGCTGTAGACAATATTTCACAGGCTCTGGCTCCAAATCCCTCACCACATTCTCCTCGTTTTTTCCCCTCAAAAACTTTCAACCGCACTGGAAAAATTTCCAACCACCTTCTCCAATGGCAAACCATTACAACGGACAAGTGGGTCCTACGTCTGATACAATTTGGACACACTCTGGAGTTTATCCAAAGACCACCTACAACCCCGCCACAGCCTTTTCACCCAAAACGCCTCGCAGCTCTTCAACAAGAAGTCAAGGTAATGCTCTCCAAAGGGGCGATAGAAAAGGTCCCAGGCTATCAGAGGGGCAAAGGTTTCTACTCCCATTTCTTCGTAATCAGAAAGAAGTTTAGGCAGTGGCAACCAATGCTCGGCCTCAATCTTTAAATGAAAAAGCCATCCTTTCGGATGATTTCTCTGCAGGAGGTTCTGAGTCTTCTAAATAAATCAGATTACGTGACCTCATTGGACCTCCGGGATGCGTATTTCCACATCCCTATTCCTCCAAAGCACAGGACATATCTAAGGTCGCCATTTTCAGTTCAAAGTGCTCCCGTTTGGCCTCAAGTCAGCACCAAGGATTTTTACAAAATGCCTTGCGCCAGTCGCAGCATTCCTCAGGCAAAGCCAACATCAGGTCTTCCGGTATTTGGACGACTGGCTGATAAAGGCACCTTCCGAGTCAGTAGCGCAAGCATCGACATAAGCCTTCACAGATCTTTTCCGTCGACTGGGTCTCACTCTCAATCTGGAAAAGTCCAAGCAGACCCCATCGCAAAAGATTGTATTTCTAGGAGCAAAGCTAGACACTGGGTGCTTAAAAGCATATCCTGCGAAAGAGCGGCAGCGACGACTTCTCAGGCTGGCGGCATCCATAAAAAGAAAAAAGTCTCTTTCAGTCCGATTATACAAGTCACTCTTGGGAATGATGTCTTCATGCATATCTCTGATCCCATTTTGTCGCCTCAAAATGCGACCTTTCCAAGAGGAGCTGGACAAACAGTGGGCCCAGTCCGAAGACTCGTTTGACGACATGGTCAAGATAACCCCACAAATGCTAAAGGCCTTGGATTGGTAGTTAGACAGAAATCATTTGTCGGTAGGGCTATCTCTCAAGCACATGCCGACACCTTTTGTAATCACCACGGATGGATCCCTGGAGGGCTGAGGAGCTTACCTCCAAGAACTGCAAGTGAGCGGCAAATGGCATTGGACTCGAAGTCAATCACACATAAATGTGCAGGAATTGAAAGCAGTCCATTTAGCCCTTCAAGCCTTTCTTCCCAGAATACAAGGTTAGTCGGTGCTTGTCCGGACAGACAATACTACAACAATGCATTACATAAACAAACAGGGTGGCACACGATCTCATCTACTATCAAGAACGGCGCAGAAGTTATGGGAATGGGCTATAACTCACAAAATCTGCATCCGAACAGAGCATGTTCCAGGAATACAAAACACGATTGCGGATACACTCAGACTCGCAACATCGTGCCACGAGTGGGAACTACACCAGCAGACTCTGTACGTCATCTTCAGCCGCTGGGGCACCCCAGAGTTAGATCTATTCACAACTCTCCAGAACCGCAAATGCCGGTACTATGCAAGCTGGCATCCCCAACTGGGGTCTTGGGGGAATGCCTTTTCGATTGCATGGTCCGGCATCTTTGCCTACGCCTTTCCCCCCACTCCTCTTCTCCCAAGAGTCATCAGGAAGATGAAGAACGAGCCCTGCAAGCTGATTCTCATCGCTCCAGCATGGCCAAGGCAACACTGGTACACGGAACTGCTTCTCCTCTCCCAGGTCCCGCACATCCGACTACCAGTATTCTCCAATCTCCTCACGATGAACCAGGGAGAGATCCTCCATCCGGATCCCCAACACCTTCACTTATCGGCATGGCTCCTGAGTTCAATGAGTTCCAGTATTTAGACATTCCTGACGACTGTTGCGCTATCTTGGCCAGAGCAAGAGCGGATAGTACCAACAAAACTTGTCTCTTCAAGTGGAAGCGTTTCTGTACCTGGTGTTGCCAAGCAGAAATACATCAGTTTTCCTCATCTCCAGAACAACTCTTGCCATACTTCCTACAATTGGCGCAATCCGGTTTGGCACACAGTTCTATAAAAGTCCATCTAGCAGCCATTTCTCGTTACAGAAGGACACTTTCCTCTCCAACGTTGTGGTCCTCCAGGATAATCAAGGAATTCGTTAAAGGTTTGTTCCGTGCCTACCCTCCGGTACGGCCTCCACCTCCGACATGGCAGTTAAATACGGTTCTATCATAACTGATGAAGCCCCCTTTCGAACCGATTCACAGGGCAGAGATAAAGTTCCTATCGTGGACGATAGCGTTGCTTTTTGCATTAACGTCCGCTAGAAGAGTAAGTGAAATGCAAGCTTTTGTTATAGAAGAACCATTTTTACAATTCAAGGCGGATGGTCTTCTCCTCCGCACAAATCCAAAATTTAAACCAAAAGTTCCTTCGGACTTCCATTTGAATGAGCCGATGGTACTAAAGACTTTCTTCCTAAATCCATCAACTGCTGGGGAAAGAACCCTCCATTCGCTAGACGTTAGGTGTTGCCTTAAGTTCTATCTACACAAAAAAAAACTTTTGCAAGTCTTCTCAATTATTTGTAGCATACAGCGCTCCAAGGAAAGGTTTCCCGCTTTCTAAGCAGAGTATATCTAGATGGATATCCAGTGCTATATTATTTTTCCATCGCAAAGCTGGCAGACCTCTATCCTCAAGGGTCCGGGCCCACTCAATGAGGTCTACGTCTACATCATTTTTTGCAGGAGTGTCTCTTCCTGTAATTTGCTGTGCACCTATGTGGAAGAGTAGACACAAATTTAAAAGACACTACTGTTTGGATTCTACATTCCTAAATGACGCAGCGGTGGGACAAGCAGTGCTTCGCAATCTTTTCATCCCTGTATAACCTCCTACCTTTCAGGGCTGGAGCACATTTTGTATTATAAAGTATTTGCACTGTTAAATGTGTGTAGGAACTTGCTTCCTAAGTATTATTGACTACCATGTGGCTTGGTATTTATTTAAATATTTGCTATTGCACTGTCTTGTTAAGCTGTTCAAGGCCATTATAAATGTGCTACTTAACTGATTGCTACTCTGATTCAAGCATGTGAATCTATGAAAGCTCCAATACTGGAGTAAGAAATAAGTTACTTACCTGTAACTGTATTTCTCCAGTATTGAAAGCTTTCATAGATTCACATGGGACCCGCCCTCCTCCCCGTGGGGACAGCTCACCTACCTCTATTTCTCTATATGAGAATTAGCACTAGTGCTCGAAAATCTGGAGGTTCTGAGCGTCTCTCAGGGGTGTTCTAGAGGGTGGTCGATGCTGATTGGCTAAGGGAAAACTTTGGTCTCTTTTTTAATAATGACTGATAGGTTAATAAACTCTGAGGCCTAGGCCTGTTCTAGTCTATTCCTATCAGTCTTCCTTTATCACTATTACTACTATTTAATGTACCGGGGACTCCCATCTTGACGACGGGGAATGATTCAAGCATGTCAATCTATGAAAGCTTCCAATACTGGAGAACTACAGTTACAGGTAAGTAACTTATTTCTTTCTCCAAAGTGCAACACTTTCCTTACTGTTGCTTACACTGGAATGGGAATAATAAATATATCCCCTCTGTAGTGAACACGTTCCCTACATTTATTTAGGTTGGAGTGGGAATAATAAATCTGAACCCTCCAATGTTCAACACTTTTCTTCCTGTTATCAGTTTTGGCATGAAATGACTAAATCTGACCCCTCCAAAGCCAACACGTTCCCTATTGTTACTTAGGTTGGTGTGAGAATAGTAAATCTAACCTTTCCAGGGTCCAACAACCTACCTAATATTTTACTTAAATTTGAGTGGCAATAGCAAATCTGATCCCTCCAAACGGGAAACGACCTTTACCACTACTCTTTAACAACGAGGGGCCTGAACCACGATCCCTCAACCACTACTGCATTTACAACTACCTAGTCTAAACAACGACCTGTCTAAACAACGACCTGTCTAAACAACGACCTGCATGAAGAGATTAGTTGTTTCTTTTGTTATAGTAAGTTGTCTGTCTGATTTGTTTTTTTCATGGAGTGTAACATTTTGTAAAAATAATTAACTGTTTTACATTTTCTAAGTTTATTTATGCAATCTTACTAATTAATGTATGTTGTTTAAATTTACCTTCTGAGACCAGTAGATGGCACTCTTGGATTGTTTATGACTGATATATATATATATAGTGGCAAGTGTATCATGAGTATGAGTTTTTGGGTGGCAAGGGTATTTTTAGGGTTTATGGTGGGTGTAGGTTTTTGGGTGGCAAGGGCATTTTTTACATTTTGGGTGGGAATGGGTTTTTGGGTGGCAAGGGTAATTTTAGGGTGGGTATGGGTTTTTGGGTGGCAAGGGTATTTTTAGGGTTAAGGGTGGGTATGGGTTTTTGGGTGGAAAGGGTAATTTGAGGGTTTAGGGTGGGCATGGTTTTTGGGTGGCAAGGGTAATTTTAGGGTTTAGGGTGGGTGTGGGTTTTTGGGTGGCAAGGGTAATTTTAGGGTTTTGGGTGGGTATGGGTTTTTGGGTGGCAAGGGTAATTTTAGAGTGGGTATGGGTTTTTGGGCGGCAAGTGTATTTTTAGGGTTAAGGGTGGGTAAGAGGTTTTTGGGTAACAAGGGTAATTTTAGGGTGGGTGTGGGTTTTTGGGTGGCAAGGGTATTTACAGGGTTTAGGGTGGGTGTGGGTGTTTGGGTGGAAAGGGAATTTTTAGGGTTCAGGGTGGGTATAGGTTTTTGGGTGGAAAGGGAATTTTTAAGGTTTTGGGTGGGTGTAGGTTTTTGGGTGGAAAGGGAATTTATAACATTAAAAGTGAGTATAGGGGTGTGTGTGTATGTATATATACATACATACTATATATACATACATATATATATATATGTGTGTATATAGTGTTAATACTTATCAATATTAATTTTTACAACACATATGTCTTTAGCATGCATGCCTTTACCACGAAATTTAAGATTTTTACAGGTACATACAAACCCATTACATATATATATATATATATATACACATATACACACGCATATGGGTTTATACTTACCTGGAAAATAGATACATTAATGGGGTAAAGGCAATCATGGTAAAGGCATAGTAGTTGTAAAAAATAGTAGTTGTTAAAACTTTAGTGGTTTAGACTAAGTAGTGGTTGAGGAGTAGTGGTTTAGACTGTAGTTGTTCATGTGGTAGTTGTTCCATCATACAATCCTCCAAACACTCAACAGTGTTGCTCAGTTTGGAGTGGGAATAATAAATCGAACTCCTCCAGTGTCCAACACTTTTCCTACTATTGCTTAAGTTGGAGTGGGAATAATAAATCTGATCCCTTCAAAGTGAAATATATTCCCTACTGTTGCTTAGGTTGGAATTTGAGTAGAATATTTTATTTTATTTGATTTAGGTTGTTAAACCTTTTGTTTACAAGGCTATCTAATGGTATGTTTATTTTTTTGATGGTATATTAAGTTGGCGTTAGAATTTTTAATAGTTTTTTCGTTTTGAAGTTTTGTTTTTGTTCTTTTTAGGATTTCATTCATACCAGCATTTTGACTCTTTTTAGAGTATTTTGCATTTGTATGTTTAAAAAGAAATTTTTTATTTAAAATATTTTTATTTTGTTTGCTAAATGTTTTGTTATTTGAGAAATTTAACGTTTAGTCATTTATATTTAATTCATAATTTTATTTTCTAACTAATTTGATTTTTATATTAAAGTAGTTTTTTGCAATTTGTATTAGTACATTTTTAATAACATTGTATTCATATGATTTATATATCAATGTAAGAATATAGTTATTTTTTGTTTACACTTTATTAGAAATTACATTTTCTTTTTTAATTTATTACATTTGTTTACTTGTTTGTATTATATATATATATCTGATAGCGACGTCTAACCACAGATTCCAGCCCTGTGAATATTTCCCAGGCCTCAAATTGGATCTGGAAGTTTTTCTGAGCAGTCCTCTTGTGCAGGTCGGGTCAGTGGCAGATCCCTTTCCCTGCCCCACCCAGCGCTCAAAGTAGTGACCGATGTGTCACTTCTGGTTTGGGGCGGTCAACTGGGAGAGGTAAAGATCAGAGGACTCTGGTGGAGTCTCAACTCGAAATTAACTTGTTGGAGCTGAGAGCGATACGCTTGGCATTGAAAACCTTCCATCCATCAAAGAAATGCTGGTCCAGGTAAAAATGTAAATCCGTATTTGTAAAGCGCGAACTACTCACCCTTACGGGTCTCAAGGCGCTGGGGGCCGTTGTGGAAATTAAGTGAGCTATTGCCCAGAGTCACATGGTGCTGAGCTGAGCTGCCGCCGGAGCCGGGGATCGAACCGTGAGCCCTGTGCTCCGAAGTCAGCTGCCCTGGCCGCTGCACCACACCATCGCCATGTGGTACTGCAAAAAAACAGGGAGGAGTGGGGTTCTGGTCCCTGTGTCAAGATCCTCTGCGCCTCTGAACATGGTGGGAACGTCAGAACACCTTCTGGTAGTGTAGCACCTGCGGGCTTCTTAAACGCCAGGGCAGATGAACTCAGCCTTGAGGATCACAGATGGAGTCCCCATTTGGAGGTGGTGCCAGGCCTCTTCCGCGACTGAAGAGAACCTTAGTTAGATCTGTTTACCACCGCCGAGAACGTGCAGAAGAACTTCTGTGCACAGGAGTTTCCAAGGCGGCTCTCACTTGGAGACACATTTTGTCTTGAGCGGAACTCAGGCCACTTTTAGTCCTTTCCGTCGAGAGCACCCCTGCCCCGAGTTTGGTCCTCCGTTCAGGCTGCCCCTTCGGGAGTACATCCTGTTTCAGCAACAAGGCAGGGTTCCCCACCCGAAGCTGCACTTTCTCCACACAAGTGGAGATTGAGCGGAGGCTGTTGAGAGTGTTCAACCTCCCTCCCAGAGGGTGTTATGTTATCTTGGCAGTCAGGCGTCCCTCAGCGAAAACAGTATAGGCCTGCAGATGGGACAAATTTGTGGCTTTGGTGTTTTGCAAAACAAGTTAACCCTCTGTCTGCAGCTGTGTCTGAAGTTTTGTTGTTTGCACTGTCGTTAGCTTGGCAAGGCCTTGCTTTGGGCATAGTTAAAGTGTACCTTACTGCCAATTTGGCTTTGTTGCGGCTGCCAGATCAACCCTCCCTGTTCAGGTCACCCGTTGTGACATGCTTTCTGAAAGGTTTCAACCCACACCTTTCATTATGTCCTAATGAGACCTTAATTTAGGTCTTACGTTTTTGATGTGTTTACCTTTTGTGCCCATGCATGCTGCCCTCTTCGACTCCTCACAATTAAAACAGACTTTCTTGTGGCTATTACATCTGCCAGGAGGGTTAGTGAGTGGTAAGCACTCTGTCAATCCTTCGTACACGATCTTCTTCCAAGACCAACTGGTCTTTAGAACCTGTGCCTCCTTCCTTCCCAAAGTTGACACCTTCTTGCGTTAGACAAAACATCCCCCTGCTGTTTTTTCTTGCTCCACCTCATTCCTCTAAATAAGAGGAGAGACTCCATCTCCTAAATCCAAAAAGAGCATTATTGTTCTACATTGATTGCACTGAAGAACTCCAGTTGGATGGTCAACTCTTTGAGGGATGTGCTGGAGTAAAGAAAGGGAAAGCAGTGCAAAAGAGATTCTTCTCCAGGTGGATTGTCCTCTGCGTTACAATCTGCTACGTACTGGCCAAGAAGCAACCCCCTGAGGGTTCGCGGGCTCATTCCACCAGGGCCAAAGCTGCGACCTTAGCGTTAGCACAAGCCAAACTTAGAGCACTGATGGTGAGAGGCCAGTGCTCATTGCTGCAGTGAGAGAAAACATTGTGCGTGAATAGATTTATGATGCCTCGTGCAGCAAGCAGAGGCGTTTTACTCAGGAAGAGAAGACCATAGAATATTAGGCTGGTTTGTAATTACAAAGTGACAATTAGTCAAGCAAGGTTCAAATCCCCTGTGAAAACATACTGTTGTGCAAGAGAACAATGAGTAACGGAAAGCGAATTCATATGCACTGGTAAATCAGTGCAGCTGAAAAAGAGCAGACGAGAGAAAGAACAAGAAACACATTCACCCCCATGGAGTGTGGAAAGTAAAAGAAAAATGTAGTTCCGTGAATGTAAACAGTGGAATCAAAAGAAAGGTATACTTCAGGGAAGGGATAAATACAACATGAGCAATGAAGTCAATCACATAAGCATGCAAATGAGACTGCCAAAAAAGCCAACAAATGATGAACAATTGGCTGCCCAAAAGCCCACAGTAGGTACAGGTAATGTAGACAGAAGCTCTTGTGGATGACCTAAAAGTGACCGTCAGGCCTGTACCCCCTAGTCTGATCAAATACTTTGAGACTGTTGTCAAGTTTACGAATATGTATACCAGTGGAAAAAGATTTGCTGAGATCCTTTAGAGTCTATCTAGTGAGCTTCATACGCCACCACACTAAGCATCTTAAGAGGTTCCAAAGCAAGGTAAAAAAACTGCTAGATCTGAATGGAAGACAGCAAGGAAAAGATAAAGGTTTCTTTAATGGAAAAGAAAACAGGAGGTTGACAGGCTTCATTCAATTGTGAATTTGTCCAGCTTCAATTGATTTCTTTTAAAACAAGCTTTGAGATGGTGACTAGCAAAGATACTGCAACCATTACTTTAATGGAACTTCATATGCTCCATAGACTTGTAGGGTGCTTCTTTCTAATTCCATTTGGGCGCTGCTCTCGTATGTGATAATGAAGAAAAAAGCAGCTCGGGGAAACAAAATATTTGCACAGGATCACATGATTTGAGACCACTTTATAGGTCAAGAGCATTACAGTCTTGTCAAGTAGATTATTAAGCCACTATACCTGCAGGTCTGGTAACGTTTTTATGAGGCCGGAGTATGACAGAATGCATGGGACCGCCAAGTTGCCTTGCTGCACCGGCGGTATAAGGTCCTAATGGCTATTCTTGGGGTCTTCCCCTGTCAAATAAGGTGGTTATTGGTCGATTGCAGCTGTTTCAGTATAATTGTAGAGACTACCAAGGAAATAGTCTGAAAGAAATATAGCACTCTAGGTAGAATGTTAATTTGTACTGCTGCAACCCTGCCCAAGCATGAGAAGTATTTCATATTCTAAGACTGCAGGTCTCTTTTTATCTCTGTCAACAGGCAAGCGTAATTGACATTTACCGTCTGGGAGGTTGTATGTCCTACTTTCATGCCTAGATGTGTTACTGTGTGAGCCATCCAATCAAATGTGATGATTTCATTCAGTGCTCCCCGTTTTTGTACTATTGGGTGTAGAAGGAGGGCTTCAGACTTTGTAATGTTTATCTTGAAACCCGATATGTGTCTATATCTATTGAGTTCCTCCTGTAGTAGAGGTAGAGAAGCCACTGAGTCTTGCAGCGAAATCATGATGTCGTCAGACATCGTTAATTTGTATATATTAGTTACCCATGTAACCTCTTTGTCTGTTCTTCAACCGCAACGTATAGCACTGGCCAAAAGTTCCAGTTTAAGCACAAAAAGGAGTGGTGATGGTGGTTTATGAAGGAAGAGGCTGTCCACAAAAGTGGTCAAAGATCTGGGGGGAATGGAACAAAAGCAGGGGGATTATATGCATGCCGCTCGATGGGCTTTCCCTGCACAGGGAGTAATGGGGGTAGAGAAATACCAGATATACTACCGATAACTGTGGGATATTACAACTGATATTTGTCTTGCTATGTGGAAGAATCGACTCTGTGAACATGTACTGAAACAAAAGGTTGTTAACTGTATTCGCTTTGCGACCATTTGTCAATAAAAAGAATTTAAAAAAAATAAAAAGGAGTGGTGATGGGGCATCCCTGTCAGGTGCCCCAACCGATGTCAACAGAAGCCGATTTGACCCCGTTCACTATAGTAAATGCCCATAGAGATTGATAGCTTGCCTTGAACCCTGACCTAAACCACTTTCTGCAGCCAATCTTCTCTACAACATGCGTCATAAATGTCCATTCCACTCTATTGAATGCTTTCTCAGCATCATGTGCAAGCAATAGTGTTGCAGTGTTTCCTGTGGGCCCTTTCTGTAATGTGAATGAGCTTTTTGGTGTTGTGCCCACAATGGCGATCAGATATAAATCCTGATTGCTTGTGGTCTATAATATTTGGCACAAGAGGATTGAGGCGTGATGCTAGGATGCTCGTGAAGATTTTAACGTCTATATTTAAAAGCAATATCATTTATAGGATGAGCGTAGGCTAAGGTCCTTGTGTGGTTTGGGTAAGACCACTATTGCAGCCTCTCATTGAAGCAGTGATTTCGCCGGAGTCTGCAAAGGTGTTATAGAGCTAAATTAAGGTGGGTGCTAGTTTCTGGCATATAAACCTATAGAGGGCCATGGTACAGCCATCCAGCCCAGGTGCTTTACCGAGTTTGACTTTAGCAATAGCTGAGATGACCTCCCTCTAATGATGTAGGTTTCTCCGTAGAGTCCATCTGGGCTTTGGTAGCTAATAGCTGTGAGTTGGGATCAATATAAGGTGTCACCTGTGAAGTTCAACTTCCTCATTGGAGTATAGGGATTGGTAGAATTGGCAGAGGCTGTTGGCTATCTTCCTATCCTCCATTTCTTGCCCTCCTTCACAGTTATGTATGACCTGCACCCTTCCACTGTTTACCCAGGCTCTTAGTTGCGAGGTCAATAATTTACCTGTCTTGTTGTTTAAAGAGAAGTAATTCTGTTTGGAATGAAGAAGGGCATATTCTGCTTTGTTAAAATTTAAGGCCCTAAGTTGTGTTCAGGCAGCTAACACCTTGCACCATATTTTATGTGAGGATGTGCGTTTGAGTTTCTGCTGTAGAGACATGAGCTGAGGCTTCAGTTACATTCTTTTTTCCTTAACACATCTTTCATGGGTTGCCAGTGATCTGAATATTCCCCTGAGGACCACCTTCAGGGCGTCCCAAATGATGTTCAGTAACCATATTCAATTCTAAATCTGGTCCGGATACTATTTTTGCCCCAATCCCTCCTTTCGGTGATCATTTGGTCCAGCGTGGGGACACACCGACTAGGTGTAACCAAGCGCTCTACAAATGATCTTATTAGTCTATTACTTTCCCTACGCAATCTTTAACTGCGGGAGTCAATGGAGCGTGATCTGCTATCGCCATGGGTCCTATAGAATTTTACGAAACTGATGTTAAAGTGCCCAGATTTAGAAGGAAGTGGTCAATGCTGGCGTACATTTTATGGGCAGGTGAATTTAAGGTGTAGTTCCTAGCTTTTCGATGTTTCTCTGTATGGTCTTGCGGCCCATGCGAAGACCTCCCTGAACAGTCCTGCTAAGATCCTCAGGGAGCGCTAAAACAGGCTGTACAGAAGTAGAGAGCACACCTCAGGCTCCTTGCGTCTACTCCATTCCCCAGCTGACCTCCCCCCTCAGATTTCACATATTTTAGATATTGCCATTTTTAGGTCTCGCCCTGATCCAGCGCTTGCGCTGGTCTGGCGAGACATTTAGTTGTGGGGTTTTAAAAGTGCAACCACAGCTTTTTCCGTGGCATACAGTGTGCGGTTACGCGCACAGCACGCGCTTCTGTCATGGCTCATTAAGCCTTCCGGCGCGTGAATCATGCTCCTCCACCACCTTGCTGTCTGCTCTCACTACCCCCCTCCCTTCAACCCCCTCCCTTCTCCCCCTCATTAGCTTGTTATTCTTAACTTCAGAAGCATCTGATGTGAATTCTTCAAGGAGCAATTCACTTCTGACTAAGCCAATGCCGCCTCAGACAGTAGACATTTTCTGGTGCTTGTTTATCTATCCCTCGACCCTCCCCCTCCCCTCTGTTGCTTCTTGCCTCTGTTCTTCACCCCTCCCAAGCTGTTGCTTATTTCTTTCGTCTGCTCCTGCCCTTATAATTTTATGGAGAGACATTGACTTCACTCACTTTCAGTCTGTGGCGCCTATTTCATTTGAAAATCTTACGAGCTGCTTTTTCTGTCACCTCCAATGTCAACTTCTAATAAAAAGAAAATGTGAGACCACGACGCTTTTAACTTATTTGTTAACACTGTTGAACGCACGGGTTGTTTATATAATTGACACACGTTATCCACTAAATGTGGTTGCTTCCGCTTCTGTTAGTTGTGTTAATCTGCAGGCAGATTGTTAAAAGAAACTGTGGTGATCTTTGCACTTGCAATTTACAATGAGACTCAGCACATTAAGACATGTTTTCTGTCAGTTGCCTCATGGCTAAGGAACTCCTAATTTTCATAGAGTGTCTCGTCAGAATACAGACAGGAGCTGACTACATTATATGTAGTTGGAGAACAGCGACAAACTCTCTCTAGAAACAAAATGACACATAGTAAAACTGTTGGCAGAAAGATTCACAGCGCCGTGACTCAGTGCCTGCTTTTAAGGCGCTGTTTCTGGCGAGCGGTATAAGATCTTGCAGCAAACATCGGCGTTTTATCACCAGTTAAAATGCAAAATAATTTCAAGGACTATAAAAGGAGTATATTGGATGACAGTGACCCACAATCTGCAGTTTTGTGAAGCTCACAGTGACAGATGCAAGATACAAAGCGCTGTGTAAAATACATAACATTCCAATAATCATGTGTTCTTTTTAAGGACATTGTTTAAATGTAAATTAGTGACTGAAAGCGGCTAGACTGCTTTATTTTAAGAAACATATGATGCTGTGTTTGCCAAATGACGCTTAGTCGAAACTGTTTATTTTTCCTTTCAGCGTTTATATTAGGCTATGCAATATTGAAAAACTAGCCAGCCTTGTAAACCAAATTATGACATTTTTAACAGATGGATACGAAAACAATAGTGGACTATAAGATGGAGAAAACTCAGCTGACTGCACACCGTCTCGCGCTTCTGTTTTACTGGTAGAGCTGGACTCTCAGACCCTCTCTCACAGACACTCTCTCACAGACACTCTCTCACAGACACTCTCTTACAGACTCACAGACACTCTCTCACAGACACTCTCTCACAGACACTCTCTCACAGACACTCTCTCACAGACACTCTCTCACAGACACTCTCTCACAGACACTATCACAGACACTCTCTCACAGACACTCTCACACACTCTCTCACAGACACTCTCTCACAGAGACTCTCTCAGAGACTCTCTCTCAGAGACTCTCTCAGAGACTCTCTCAGAGACTCTCTCACAGACACTCTCTCACAGACACTCTCTCACAGACACTCTCTCACAGACACTCTCTCACAGACACTCTCTCACAGACACTCTCTCAGACTCTCACAGACACTCTCTCACAGACTCTCACAGACACTCTCTCACAGACTCTCAGACACTCTCTCACAGACTCTCACAGACACTCTCTCACACTCTCTCACAGACACTCTCTCACAGACACTCACAGACACTCTCACAGACACTCTCACAGACACTCTCACAGACACTCTCACAGACACTCTCACAGACACTCACACAGACTCTCACACAGACTCTCACACAGACTCTCACACAGACTCTCACACAGACTCTCACACAGACTCTCACACAGACTCTCACACAGACTCTCACACAGACTCTCACACAGACTCTCTCACACAGACTCTCTCACACAGACTCTCTCACAGACACTCTCACACAGACACTCTCACACACACTCTCACACAGACACTCTCACACACACACTCTCTCACAGACACTCTCACAGACACTCTCTTACAGACTCTCACACTCTCACAGACACTCTCTTACAGACTCACTCTCACAGACACTCTCTCACAGACTCTCACAGACACTATCACAGACACTCTCTCAGACTCTCTCAGACACTCTCTCAGACTCTCTCAGACACTATCACAGACACTCTCTCAGACTCTCTCTCACAGACTCTCTCTCACAGACTCTTGGCCTTCTTGGTCATATATAAGGTAACAAAAATGCTTCTGGCACTTTTTTATTACAACTTTTCAGCATGCTGCACAGCAGCCACACTTCTCTACAGCACAGCTTAAACACATTGGCAAAGTCAATAGCTCTACCTAAACACTTATAAGGCCCCAAAGGCGAGACCTATTGGCTATGCCAATGCTTGTTTTGTTTCTTTCTAGATTGGACTAGATCAAGGGTCTCCAACCTTTTCTTTACTACGAGCTGCTTATGTTCAATAAAAATGATCCTGAGCTGCTAATAAATATTATTAGTGTATTAATAGTGACCATATCAGACACAATTACATTAGTGGCCACCTCATGCAAAATTACCTGCAATGAACACCTCATGGCATCAGGCAGTCATTCCAACAGTAATGTTACATAGCTTTATCAATTTGGAATGTCTCTTCATGGGAAATACACACTCCCCTGGCACCAAGGCAATCATATTAGTAATAACTCTTTCCCACGCTGCACGATTTATCACTGAAATATTCACACTAAATAAATATATTTTGGAAATCCAACCATTTGTTTCCAAACATCAGGTTATGAGTTCTGGAAGTACGCGCATTTGTGTTTCAAATACATACTTTTCAATATTGGTATAAACATATTAATTCAGGCAGGCAAAAACTTCTAGTTTTGCACATGAGCTACTTAGAGGCAGCTGAAGAGCTTCCAGTAGCTCATGAGCTACTCGTTGGAGAAGCCTGGACTAGATATTTAAACCAAGCATTGGCAAAGCCAATGGGTCTAGCTTGTAACTAGAAGTGCCTGGATGCTTCTATATATGCACTTATTCATCCATCTGTGTACTCACCATCCATGGTGTCAGTCAATCATATGTGTCTGTCATATGACTAAAAGTGCAAAGATTATTCCATCTATGCACTCCCTCATAATTCATGCAGTCAGTCATTCATCTTTCATGTAAGCAACTATTCATCCACCTATTGCCTCATATTTGTGTTTACCCACTTGTCTATTCATTATACTAGAAACACAAACTCAGCCCTTTAACTAGACCTATCGACTTTGAGGCTAGTCTTTGAGAGGGGTAAGAGTGCAGTAAGCATTGTTAGACTGCTAGTTTGTGAGATGTATGAGAGCACAGTTGGTAGCTTGGGGCTGCTTCTCTCATGGATACGAGTGTGTTGTCTGTAATTTGTGATTACTATTGTGGGAGGTGTGAGAGTGCTGTTAGAGTAATACTGCTAGTATGAGAGCTAGTGGCTGCTAGAGTGTGAAATATTAGAAAGTTGCCTGTAGAGTGATCCTGCTAGTTTGTGAAGGGTATGAGCCCTGTTGGTAAAGTGAGACTGCTACTCTGTGAGGGTGTGTGACAGTGCTGTCAGTAGTATGTGACTGCTAGGCCGTGAAGGGTGTGAGAGTGCTTGTGGCAGTGTGTGAAGCTTGTGTATGAAGCGTTTTTGAGTACAGTCAGAAGTGCAAGGCTGCTAGTCTCAGAGTGCTGTTGGTAGCCTGAGACTGCTACTATGTGAAAGGTTTCAGTCTTTGTTGGTAGAATGTAGCTGCTTCTCTGTGAAGAGGTGTGAGAGTGGTTCTGGTAGTGTGACTTGAATGTGAGAGTGGTGTTTGTAGTGTGAGACTGCATGTGCGAGTGCTAACAGTAATGCTAGCCTGCTACTTAATCAGGTTCTCCTGGTGACATGGCATCAGATACATTAATGATAAACCCAGACAATGGAGAATGCTGAACTCCAACTGCTATGGTAGGAAGCAGATTACAGAAAGAGAGGTCAGCTGCAGACATACTCAGTTGTAGGAGAAACTACATTCCAGCAATAAGAGTCACCATGGCATGGTAGAATACTCTGATCGTCCTATTGACATGGGAGAAAAAAAAACCACAAGTATGTTGTGACATCATGCTCACCTTGTTAATAAATGCAATGCACTGATAGCTACTGTATAAATCGGAGATTCTGCCCAAGGGTGTGCTGCCAGTGGGAGAAACCAAGATATGAAAAACAAAATGTGATTACCTTAACAATGAGCATAAGAACTAACTTTGTGAAACAAGTGAAGGCTTACCTGTGTTTTCCAGTATTGAATCTTTAATTGATTCTTATGCGTGAATCGTCCCTGTCGTCATTGTGGGAGTACCAGGGTAATAATAACAAGTAGTGCTATACATAAGCATTGAAAGCCATAGAGAAGTCAAGTGACATTGGCAACCAATTCACATTGTTTTATTAGAAGCAAACTTCAACCATTCAGAGCCCAGACCCTGAAGCACTCTACCCTTGCAGGGCCACCACACCTCAAATTTCTAACTGCACGTCGTGTGTGAGGGAGTCTCCCTGAGCACTGCTCAGTTCCTGTGCTTCATTCACCTTTTGACCTTTTTACCTTCTCTCAGAAGTGAGGCAGTTGACCTTCAAACACCTCTGATGTACAATTGTTGCATTTTTTCTTTAACAATATGTCAGAGGGATCCTAAAAAGAGTCTTTTCAGGCCTTGTAAGTCGTCTGGAGAACCAAGACTATTTTCTGAAGAGCCCCATAAGAAATTTCTTTATTGCTTACTTCCTCATCACAAACCTAAAGATTGTAAGCATTGCACAAATTTTTCTCCTAAGACTTTGAACAACCGTAAGGCCAGACTACTATGGCCCCAAAAGAAACCCATTCTGATTTAGGATCTGAAGATAAGTGGCATTACCCAGCAGAAAGAAAGAATGAAAAAGTGAGGGCTCAATCTCGTATGGCAAAGATCTTAAAAAGTCAAGATCTCACAAGACCACTGGGTCTGTCAAATCTGTCAGTAAAGAAGACTTTAGCCCATCTTCTCACAAAAAGTGTTCATAGTCTTCTTCAGTGCCTACAACTCCTTTTAAGGAATCCTTGTCGACAAATATCCACTTGTCGACGGATCCGTCGTTGACAACTATTTAATCGTCGACTGCAGGGTCAACGAGAACATCGTCGACTACAAGTTAGTGTACCTTGCCAGTGTAACCCCAACAACAAAAATGAAGTTTTCTTCGTCGTCGTCTAATAAACTAACAACATTGTTGACGGCAATCCCGTCATCAGGAATTTTGAAGTCTCCGAGACCAACATCGCTTCCGCAGGTGGTTCGCCAGACCCCTGCTTCGTCGTCGACACAGTTGTCTACAGCCTAAAAGGAGAAGGCATTTATCTCAGCGGAAGGGATCCAGCGTCCCTGCGTCCAGTTGTCTCCTCTGCCCCATGTACATCTCCTGGAGATGAAGGACTGTGGAGATAAAGGACCATTTGGCCCAGCTTACAGTCCCACACAGCTAAACATAAAATGTTTAGACACCAATGAAGACAACCCTGCTAGAGACGCTTAGACATATTTAGAAGGAGATTACTCTTTTCAAGATAGACACTAGACAGCGGCCCAACTCTACAACTCTTTCTAGGAACACTACCATTATCATGAACCATATGAAGAACACCATGACTCATGCTGACACAATATCAGTACTTGGTAATCGACTTATGCCATATGCTGAATGACTATTGTAAGACATTTCCGGAAGGGAATTCTCATGTCCTTCATACTGGAGTATGTGGGACTGGAGAATTCCCTTCCGGAGGGTGCTCTGATACGCCCGATGCAGCGTCACTTCCTAGAAGCCGTGTAGGCCTGCAATCACAAAAAAGGCGTGCTTTACCATCAATCACTATTAGGGATGACTACATTGAAAGTGATGTGGACGAACAACTGGAGGAAGGTGAACTTCCTTAGGATCCAGCAGGCTCTGGTCAGGAGTGGGATGATTATATCGCTCGTTCGTCTGCTTCGCCATAACAATCACTGGATAACTCTCCTACTGAGGAATTAGGAGGTGTCCAGGGAACTCTTGGAACGGGCATCCAACTGTTTTGAAACAATGTTTATTTTACAATTTCAAAGATTCAGCTAGGAAATCAATTCGATCCACTGTAGATTCCATTTGAGAGGAAGGCTTGAAGTTCATGAAAACCTCATCTTCTATTACAGCGGCCATCCCTCAGCTAGATAAGTATAAGGCACCTGGAAATTCACCTATCTGATAGGTCATCCTTGTCCTGATTTGGTGGTCATGCAGGCAACCCAAAGGCGGTTAAGGAACCGTTCTGTCTTGTGCTGGGCGCCACTAGAAAAGGAAGGAAGATGGCTGGATAACATCGGCAAACGTTTTTCAGCTGTGGCAGCGAGATCTATGAGAGCTTCTAATGTGCGAGCCATTTAAGAGTGATACGACACAGATGTGGTCGGACACATCGACTTTCATAGACTTTTTACCAGAGGATAAGAAGAAAGCTAGAGAAATACTACAGAAAGGTGAAAGAGTTTCCTCTGAAATCATTGACAAGGAAATGGATCTTTCTTCGACAGCTTTCAGGCAAATAGCAGGTGTGTTTATGCTACACTGACAAGGTTGGTTAAAGGCAACGTCCTTTTGCCCATAGGTACAGACAAAACTTTGAGATATGCCTTTCAATGGAGAAAATCTCTTTGGGAAGCCTGTTGATGATGCCCTCCAAACTATTAAAATGGACACTGACACTGCACGTTCTCTGGGAATGTTACAATGTTTCCAGTCCTTTTGTGGGGGTAGACGAAGATGCCAAGAGCCTCCGACGAGACTTATAGATACTGATCCTATTCCCAACAGGGATATTGCCCCCAATACACGGCACAGCAATAGTACAGAGTCTCCTCAGCTTCCTCCTAATCATGGCATCCGACTCATAGGTGTCCTCCAGCCGGAGGAAAAGCCCAAGATACTTCTAGACATCAGTGACAATTTCCAGGCACCATGCGCCTCAGGTTCTCAATGACCCCACAAGAGAAACCACCTATCCAAATTTTACAATCGTTGGAAGAGCAGCTCTTCAGACAACTGGATGTTAGACATATTTCAACATGGTCACACCTTGCAATTTGTTCAAAAGCCTCCCAGTCCTCCTCCTTGCAAGAGGACCCATCATCATCTAACTGTTAGATCAGGAAGTCCTTTCCCTTCCCTCCAAAGGGGCGGCTATAGAAAGTACCACTTATTTATCGCAACAAGGGCTTCTATTCTAATTTCTTCTTCATCAAAAAGAAGTCCAGAAAGTGGAGAAAGGTTATGGTTCTGAGGTTGTTGAACAAATACATAAAGAAACAACCTTTCAGAAAGCTCTCTTTACAGGAGATTTTAATGCTGCTTAGTAATGGGGATTACATGACATCTCTTGATCTCCTAGATGCGTACTTACACATCCCCATACATGTAAGTCATCTGCAGTTTCTGAGGTTCGAGGTGGCAGGGTGACATTACCAATTTAAAGTACTTCATTTGGGCTGCCATCGGCCCCCAGAGTTTTCACAAAATGCATGGCTCCTGTGGCAGCGTTCTTGAGAAAAAACGGTCACCACGTTTCCATACCTGGACGACTGGCTTATCAAAGGCCCACATTGCACTCGGCGAGAAGCTCTGCATTGGCCTGGCTTCGGCTATTCAAAAGTTTAGGTTTAAAGTTAAACAGAGACAAGTCATCCCTAATACCATCCACATCTTCAATTTTCCTTGGAGCAATTCTGGATAGAGAGGTCTCCAAAGCATATCCAACTATGGAAAGAAGTCAACGCATAATGGAAATAACAGCAACCCTATCAAGAAAAAACTCCACTTCTGTTCAAGTTAAGGTTGGGAATTATGTCTTCTTGCATTCCATTAATTCCATTTTGTCATCTACACATGAGGCAGTTGCAAGAACAATTGGATGCACAATGGATACCAACCCAGGGTACGTTCGAAGACATGATCAGTATCACTCAAACTATGAAACTAGCAATGGCATGGTGGGAAAAAAGGAGAATAACTCTCTGGGCCTATCGTCTGTAACAGTACATTCCCATTTCATGTTTACAATGGACGCTTCTTTGGAAGGTTGGAGAGCTCATCTTCAAGATCTGGAAATTCATGGAAAATAGTCCTTGAGAGACAAAAATGTACATCAGTCTTCTACAGCTGAAGGCTGGTTTCCTAGGCCTCCAATCCTTCCTTCCCAGGATTCGCAATTCATCTGTCTTGGGGAGGACAGACAATATACAACCATGTTCTATCTCGCCAAGCAAGGAGGAACTAAATCAAACATACTGTCCTCTCAAGTCCAGCAAATATGGAATTGGATACTTATCCACGACATTTCATTACAAGTGGAGCACGCCCCTGGGGTGGAAACCGAATGAGTAGATACTCTTAGCAGAACGTCGAAACAGTATCACGAATAAGAAATAAACCAACAGCAGTTATTTCTGATTTTCAGTGTTGAGCCCCAAATCTGGATCTATTTGCAAATCTTCAAAACAAAAAATGCAAGATGTATGAAAGCAGGTTCCCTCAGAAACACTCTTGGGGAAATGCATTTCTAATAGCCTGGACAGGAATTTTAGCTTAAACATTTCTCCTTTCCCTCTCATTCCCAAACTGATTCGTACACAGAGCTTCTTCTCCTATCAGAATGTCCGCACCAGTGACACCATGTGCCATTTCAGCGGAGGGAGCAGCCCTGAGGGTAATTTCCGGGATGTCAGCTGCCGCCATTTTGGGCAGCTGACGTTATAGTCTTTTTTTTCTCTCTCTGCACTCCGGACTTCCGCTCCTCTATTCGGAGCCCGATGCGGACGCGCAGCGGGCACACCGAAGGCGGGCGAAAGGCAAGCCCGTCTGCGCCTGGACACCGCCAGGAAGGCTGCATCTTTTTTGTTTTGAGTGCACCATGGTTCATAAAACTTTACTCGAGTGTGGAGCTCACAACAATAGGGAAACACATTCATGGCCCCCTCTGCGGGGAGAAACTCCACCCATCTGATAATCCTGACCACTGGCAATGTAGCACCTGTAAGTTCTTTTGGGTCAATATAACTCCCCCAGTTAGGCATAGTGCCCATGGGCCCTCAATATGTGACCTTCCAAAAAGTAACCCCTTGCCAATAGTAACCCTGCTACTCTGGAAATGGCTATTAACACCCCTCCCCAGTTGCAATGCACCTATCTTAATGCACGCTCTATTCCCAAGCATGCCTCAGAACTTTGGGATCTCTTAGATTCTACAAAGCCTGACATATGTTTCATCACTGAAACTCTGCTTAATCTGTCCTCCTCCCCCTCCATAGCTATAGCATTTCCTCAAGGCTACAGTATAATTAGGTGTGAGAGACAACACAAAAAGGGAGGGGGAGTAGCTATTGCGACAAGAAATCCTCTAAGAGTGGACACCTTGGACTCTTGTTCCACCCCCTACAGTGGAAATGATAATTTTTCAATTAAAAGCCGCAACCAATTTAACCTGGAAAGGAGCACTGGTTTATCGCCCACCTGATGAAAAAGATTTCAGTACGAAGCTCATGGAACGGCTTGCATCACACATTTTAACATCAGACAATTTTCTGCTCCTGGGGGACTTTAATTATCACATTGATAATCAAACTGACGCTGATACCATGCGCCTTTTATCAGACATGGAATCATTGGGGCTCCATCAAATGGTATCCGGTCCTACTCACTTAGCAGGGCATACCCTTGATCTATTATATACAGATGCCACCAATTTAGTAGTAGACACTCCTGTCGCGCAGGCGTGGACTGACCACTTCTCTGTAGATTTACATTTAGACATTCAAAAACCCAAGGAAACCCTCCCTCAAACCATCAAATTTACGAGAACCTGAAGGAAGGTCGACCCCTCCACTTTTCTCCCTGTCTTTACTCTCCCTACCATAGCGGACTATGGAGACATAAATCTCGCTCTTAAAGCCTTTGAAGACTCTCTTACAAAGGCCTTAGACACCATTGCCCCGCTAAAAAGATCAGAACTGAAAAGGAAAAACCCTCCGCCCCCTGGTACTCTGAATCTCTAAAGAAGAAGTGCATAGTTAATTCGAGCGAAAATGGAGGAAATCGAAATCAGAGGAGGGAAGACTTGCCTACAAAATAGCCCTAAGAAAATACTTAAAATATTGTAACACTGTTAGAAAAACTTACATATCTGAGAGAATTAATGCTGCAAAAAACTCCTCTAAAGAGCTCTTTAAAATCCTTAAGGAACTCACGAACCCGAGCAGCTGCAACCCTATAATACCCACATCTCAATCACTTTGCGACAACCTCGCTGTACACTTCGACAGAAGATTAATAATATCTACAATTCTTTTGCAAATAATACAATTCTTATGACTCTGGAACCTCAGGATGCTAAGATTAACTCTCAGTCCTGTACCCTTGAATTTTTCAATCCTGTTACAGAGCATCAAATACAGGTCAGATTAAACACTATAGAAACTGGTTCCCCGTCAGACCTTGCCCCCCCTCACCTGATTACCACTCTGACTCCTATTTTGCTTACTCCAATCACAGACCTATGCAATCTTTCCTTACAGTCGGCCACCATTCCCCTTAAATAGAAGACAGCACGCATTAAACCCCTTCTTAAAAAACCCACAGCAGATCCCCTGGATATGGTAAACTACAGACCTATATCCCTTCATCCTTTTATATCCAAAATCCTAGAGTCCTTAGTAAATCTCCAACTAGTGTTCTACCTTGAATCAAATCGCCTGCACGGAATCAGCCTTAGTAGAGGTCACTGATACCATCAAACTGGCCTTAGATCAGGGATCCTCAGCTATGTGGTTCTCTTGGATCTGGTATTTGATACCATCTCCTTTCATATCTTAATACAAAGACTGGTGGAGATTGGTATCACCGGTAAAGCTCTGGAATGGATGAAGAACTTTCTGTCTGAACTTACCCACACTGTTCAGCTGGGCGACTGCTCATCTACATCTATGGTCCTGGACAAAGGGGTGCCTCAGGGTTCAATTCTGAGCCCCACTCTTTTTAATGTTTATATGGCTCCCCTGGCAAAATTCATCAGGTCATGTGGTTTCGAAACCATCTCCTATGCCGATGACACGCAATTGGTCATTACTGTGGACCCCAACTCGACTCTTACCAAATTTAAATTCAAGGACTGTTTGTTAAGAATTGCTACATGGATGACCAAAAACTTTTTGCAGCTCAATACGAATAAAACGGAGATCCTTTTATTCGGAAAAGCCCATTCAGTCTGGTCGGCCGACTGGTGGCCATCAGAGTTGGGTCCACCACCTACCCCTAAAAAATATGTAAAGAACCTACGAGTTCATTGATGAGAATCTCTCCATGAGTGAGCACGTCAAAAACATTTCCGGAATCTGTTTTGGCCTCATGCGAATGCTCAAAAAAGTGTTTCAGTGGACCCCACTACAGGCCAGGAAAACTAGTCCAAGCCCTGATAATAAGTCGCATGGACTATGGGAATGCCTTATTGGTGGGAATAAATGAAAGCCTCCTTGCTAGGCTCCAGGTGGTGCAGAACACAGTTGCACACCTTGTCCTGAACCTCCCTCCTCGCTCTCCATCGGAACCCACGCTACGCTCTCTCCATTGGCTACCGATCAAAAAAGTGCCCTTTTTAAACTCCTTTGTTTAGTCTGCAAAACTCTTCAAGGAAACGGACCATGTTACCTCAAAAACAAATTACAGCTGTACATTCCTGTCCGTCAGCTCAGATCCAGTGATCTATTACTATTGCGCCTCAAACATATTCGAACGACCAGGTTTGGGAGCCGCTCCTTATATTTCCTGACCCCTCATCATTGGAACCAGCTGCCCCTGTCCTTTCATGCCTGTTCTGAACTCACTCTCTTTAAAAAAAACTCTTGAAAACGTGGTTATTCCCCCTATAATCTTACCATCGTACAGTGTAATATCCCTGCTGCCAAGGCGCCTAGAGATCCCCTCGGGGATGATTCGTGCGCCAAATAAATAAATAGGCCCCCACAGCTCCCGTGGTGCAGGGGAGGGGCCCGAGCTCCAGGGGGCCCCCTCAGCACAATACCCTGGCCTTAGATCTCCTGGTTGAGTCCGGTGGGGAGGGGGGCCAGTGATGGGTCCTCCATGTACCTTGCAGGGGGGCCCTTTAAATTTCGTTATGCCACTAAACCGCACATTCAGTTCAAGTCTTTGGAATACCTAATTTCCATGAACTGCGGTCAGATTGTCAGTCCGCAAATACAATCACTCAGTTTGCCAGCTTTGCTCCTCACGACAATGAGTTTGAATTACTAAATATTCTACAGGAATGAAAGTCAAATCTTGACCAGTCCGGTGTGAATGCTACAAGTAAATCATACAAGACGAAATGGAAAGATTCTGTTATTGGTGTGTTAATAACAATCTACATCCCTTTAAATCTTCAACAGAACATTTGCTACCTTACCTAATTCATTTAGTGAAGTTAGAGCTGGCACATACTTCAATGAAAGTTCATTTTGTGGAAATTTCAAGATTCTGTTGAAAGAAGGACAAAGTCTCTATATGGTGTAATAGATCTTATTGTTGTTCCTATGTCGTTTAGGATGCTGGTCCTATCGTTACCAAAATTGTACTGCTGCTATGAATGAGAGTAACTCGGCTCACGAGTCGCGAGTCCGTACACAACCATAGGATGTCATGTTAACAGCACTGGATGTATATTGGCTATAGATCCTGAAAATGTACATGTATGTCCTTGTTCTGGATACGCTGGAAGCAGTGCTTAATAAAACAAGTTAAAAAAAAAAAATGGTGTAATATTTCATGAAAAGTCTTTTCAGAGTCTTTCCTCCTTTAAAGATTCCTCAAGTGACCTGGCAGTTAAAAACCGTTCAATCACAGCTCTTGAAAAGTACGTACCTATTTATAAGGCAGATATAAAATATGTAGTTGAAAATAATCCTTCTCTTGGACCTCACTTCAGCAAGGCGATTAAGTGAGATTCAAGTTTTTCTGTTTACTGAACCTTTCTTGCAATTCAGTTGTATTGACAAGATTTTTTTTAAATCCTTCATCCAGCACTGAAAGAGCTCTGCATTCTCTGGATGTCAGACGATGTTCAAAGTTGTATATAGACAAAACAAAGCCTTTTAGTAAATCTGACCATCTCCTAACATCATTTGCTCCTCCGAAAAGATGTTGCGCTTTGTCACGGAGCAGTATTGCTTGTTGGATTTCTGCAGCTATTGCTTCTTGCCACGACAAAGCAGGAAGACTAAAGGTTACGGCGCATTCTACAAGAAAAGTGGCCGCATCCACAGTTTGTTTGCTGGAGTTTCGTTACTGGACATTTGCAGAGCGGCATCGTGTGCTAATATCCATACCTTCACCAAACATTATGGTTTAGATTCTTAATGGAAGGCTGATGCAGTGGTTGGGCAGGCGGTATTACATCGCCACTTTCAGTAAGGTACAGAAATCTTATTTCCCATGTATCAGATTTTACAATATCTTAAACGTTTTTATGTCTAAATGATACATGTTTGTCTTTTCTCTTGATAGTGGACGTCTTACTTCATGGTTATTTCTTTATATAAGTGTGGTTTTGCCACATTCACCTCCTTTTTTGATTGGTACTGCTTACTATTTTGATTCAAGCTTGTGAATCTTTGAAAGATTCAGTACTGGAGAAAAAACAAGTTACTTGCCTATACACTGTGGTTCACCAGTATTGATATCTTACATAGATGCACATGCACCCCTCCCACCTCCACATTAGGGCTGACCTTTCTGCATACCTCTTACATTCTTTTCCTTTAACACTCGTGCTCGAAATCTGAAGTATGGTGGCCCAGCAGGGGAAGAATGCTTCAGGGTCTGGGCTCTGATTTGTTGAAGTTTGGTTCTAATAAAACAATGTGAATTGGTTGCCTGTGTCACTTGACTTCTTTATACCTTTCAATGCTTATGCATAGCAGTGCTTGTTATTATTACTGTGGGACTCCCATCATGACGATGGGGAAGAGTCAAGCATGTGAATCTATGCAAGATATCATTACTGGGGAATGACCGTGTACATGTAACTTTTTTTTTTCTCTGAGTTATTGATTTGCTACATCGAGCTGACAAGAACTCATAGTCCTAAGTAACAGTATACCAGAAATAGAAGTCTTTGTAACAATGAAGAGTGCTGATTATACGGCTGAGAAAGACTACGAGGTCACTATGGTAACATGTATGACCACTGCATGGATAGTGGACACTGCCAGTCATACTCTAACATCAGCAGCATTGATTAAACAAATGAGCAAAGCTTCAAAAAGCTATAGTAATGGTAATAGAAACAATTACACTCCATGCTCACAAGTGCAGGGTGGATGGCTGTCAAAAGCACAGTGCGCCTCACAGGAGTGCTGATAAAAAAAGAACGGCGGAGCTTCAAAACAACTTTTGCAAAAGTTGTCTTTTGGAGCTCTGTCATTTTTTTCATCGGCTATGAAGAAGGTACTCTGAGTGCCCAGGAGAATGGCAGCTACAGTGATGAAAGCACAGGACAGATGACTCGACAACAGTGTTGCAGTGAGTTTAGCCTTGCAGCTCTGTTGCCAAGCAGAATAATAATAAAAAGAAAAGCAAAACTTTTTTTTGTCTGAAAAACCACATACAGTAGTCCCTTGCCCGAAAAAGGGACAGCATTGTATGGATGTGCTTCTTGTGAAAGGCAAAATGCCATCACTCACAGTGAAGATAGCCTGTGGCTTGAGTGGGCTGCCCCATGCAGTCTGCTGAAGGAGGCGGTATAAAAACGTGAATGACACAATATCAGTCCAATGGATGACGAGAGTTGGCTGAAAGCCCCTGTATCTATATTATAGATACTTTTACTAATATCAGAAGGTCTTGGTTAACACCAGACCTAATAAGATTCTAGACTATTTGTGACTTTGGAGATTTGTTTCTGATTGATAATTCTACCTGCACATTCCTCACCTGTAGAACAAACCAAGGAGTAAGACTGGATCCAGAAACTTTAACCCCTTCGGGGGCCGTCCGAATCTTGCCCACTAATAGAAACCCCCACACAGCGCGAAAATTTGCCGCGCACGCAAGGGGTTAAAGCGCTTGCGCAGCTTGTAGGGGGCACTGGCTTTGGGAGATGCCGTCAGGTGAGTGTTCCTGAAGCCATATAGGGCCCTCCCCGATGCAACAACATAATTTTCCTTATTTTCACATCTTCCACAGGAATCCAGAACTTGCGCTTACTAAGGTGTTTTTTTTTCTTCAAATTATGTTGTTTAGTACTGTGTCTAACTGCTGAAGAAATCAGGGTTTAAACCCTCTAGGGATTGTGAAGGACAGTTGTTCATTACCGACCCCCACTCTGTAGGTTTCTGGTGCTTAGGTTCGGACTTTGACTGCTGGGCATGTGCTTCCTGTTGCAGCAAGCACCCTAAGGCGATTAAGGAGCTGGAATCAAAGCTTTTTATGGCCTGGACAAGAGATGTCCGGGAGAAGTTGACAACGCTATATGCCTCGCCCCTGGTCCCCACCTTCCTCTGCTGGGCTATAAAAGAAGAAACCTAAGAAGTACAAAAAGAACTCTAAAGGTGAGTTACTCTTGGAGCTGGAGTTAGCTGACTTGAATCTGATGGTTCCTCCCCCGAGCAGCCCCACTCTGGTGATTTTCACTGGATCAACCTCCAACATTCCTGAGTCACTCGATGCTGGACCCATTGCCTCCGTGCTTTTAATGCCGGCACCAGAGTTTCCGGCCCCTGTATTGGATCCGACAGCATTCTTGATTACAATGTATTCCATCTTCACAAGGGCATGGATACCACCAGGCACCCCTTCAGGCCCCACGACTACATGTGCCTACCAAATGTTTATACCTATGGCTCTGATGCCATTCAGTGCCCTCTCATTGGATCCGAAACCAACTCCACACTGTTTTGACCCACTGGTCCGCTACATGGCATCGCAACCTTCTACACCTTCGATTGCTCCGCTCCAGCTTGCCCCAACCGCCGCTGCTGGACACAACGCCCATTAGTCTCTGTAATTTTTCGGTAATCTCCACATAAATGGAAGGTAGTGAAGTGCTGACAGGCTCTGTGGCCAGTTTGTTTTTTGCTCTTTTGCACAAGTCCTGAAGTTCCGATTTTTTTAAAATATAACCGCTTTTAACTGTGTCATTATACTGTGTGCCCTTTTTTACTTACTTTTGTCGGGGTGTGCTTAGTATCTAGTGTTCCCCCTCCTGTGTGCTCTTCACGTTGCCCCGGTCCGTCACGGCTTGAGAGTGCCGATTGAACGGAGGGTCGTGACTCCGCCCCCTGAGTTTTCCTTACATCCGGGTCCTTCATCATAACTCTATTTAGAGAGTATGGGTGCCCGGACGCGCAGCGGACGCGCGCAGCGGGCGCGCCGCCGGCGCGCCGAAGGCGCGCCAAAGGCAAGCCCGTCTGCGCCCGTCCGCGGCAAGACCGCTGCCAGCGCCAGCCCCTCTGTTCGATTATCAGGTGATGGGATAACCTGCTGGTCACGAGAGGCTCTAATGTCCTATAGAGGTAACCTATGCACAAAGGCGCATAATATTAATGTAGGTATAGACAAGCCCCTTGGCCCTTGTTCAGCCTGCCCTTGGAATCCTGAGGCACTGTCAGGACTGATGGGGATAAATGTTAACGCAGGAATCTTGCAGGGTCAGGTGACCACGATTAAGGTGGGCATGATAAATTGTAGATCCTTGTCCAAACATGCTACGGATATTTGGCTTCTGCTGGCGAGTACTGAGTGGGATGCCTTGTTTCTGACAGAAACTTGGTTAAACTCAGACTCAGTGGCAGCAATAGCCTTGGCTGTTCCAAGCGGTTTTAAAATGTGTTATGCGAATAGAGATGGTGGGAAAAGAGGGGGAGGGGTTGCTATTATTTTTTAAAGACTCTTGGTTTCTAGCAGCCTCTGGCCCTTTCAGATTAAATGAGATTGAGGGGCTTAACTTTTGCCTTCAAATCGATCCTTCTACCTCCTTCTCTGGCATTCTTATTTATAGACCTCCTGACAGTGCGTCTAACTCAACCCAAGAGCTATGTAATTACATCATTGAGAAATCACTAATGTATGCGAATTTTACCGCGTTAGGGGATTTTAATTTACATGTGAACGATGCCACCTGCACACAGGCAGTTCAATTTGTGTTAACCCTAGAAGGGGCTAATTTAACGCAACACATTAGATCTCCGACTCATAAGGCAGGTCACATCTTAGATCTCGTTTTTTCTAACTTAACCTCCCTGACTACAACGGCCCCTATCAAACTGGTCTGGTCGGACCACTGTTTGATTCCTTTTTGTTTTAAGCTCTGCAGACTCGGTCAGAGCAAGAGTACTCTATCTTACATTAAACGAAATTGGAAAAATTTAACAGTGACGGTGTTGGACCCGATGTTACAGTCCAGTCAACCCACACTGTCATCTGACCCGAACGCTGATTCCATAACTTTAAATCAGTGGATTGCGACAGTGGTCGAAGCCGCAGCCCCTGCCAAGTCTACTAGATCATCTAGGATCTCTCCATCCGCCCCTTGGTTCACGGAGGCTCTTAGGGTGACCAAGAGTAGCTGTAAACGATTGGAGCGGCAGTGGAGGTCTAGCTACAGCGAGCATGCTAAAAACATCTATAGAAACGCTTTGAAAGAATTCCACAGCATGATAAGAGTAGCTAGAAGAGAGTATCTGGCAGACTGTATTTATAAAGCTGACAACTCGACTAAGGAGGTGTTCAAAGTGGTTAAATCCTTCATGAAACCCAGAGCTGTGGAGTCCACTGTGCAACCCTCACTCGCCTTATGCGATAGTATTTCCATCTTTTTGACGATAAAATTCAGGAAGTGTATAAATCTTTCTCAGGGCGGTCAGATACAGAGAAATGTGACAAGAGGGAAGTCAGAGTCCCTGAACCGTCTTTGCTGTCGTTTGCCTGCATTTCCCAACAGGATGCTATGTCAGAAATTGTGAGGTGTAAGTCGGGGGCACCTGATGACCCTTGCCCCCCAACACTATGGAAAGTGATGGCCCACTCCGTGTCACACACTCTGTTGCATATTTGGAACGCCTCCCTGTCAACGGGTATCTTTCCAGATGTCTGGAAACACGCCACTCTCCTACCGTTAAGAAAAAACCGAATGGGGACCCTGGGGATCTGACCAATTATAGACCCATCTCTTTGCTACCAGCTCCGGCTAAGATGTTGGAAAAACTGGTGCAGAGGCAATTGTCTAGTTTTATCGAAAAGGAGGGCATTCTACACGATACCCAATCTGGCTTCAGGTCGGGATTTAGCACTGAGACGGCCCTCCTGGAGGTGGCGGAATTAGTTAGACAGGCTGCAGATTCAGGGGCCTCTGCGATGCTGGTGCTCCTGGATCTGTCGGCCGCTTTCGACACCGTTGACCATACCTTGCTGTTAGAGAGACTGTTGGATAGTGGTATTGGAGGTTCGGCCCTGGCCTGGTTGAAATCCTATTTGGAGAATCGCACTCAGAGGGTTGCGCTTCAACCTTTTTTATCCAAGCCAAAACAGCTCTGGTGTGGAGTCCCTCAGGGGTCAGCACTCAGCCCTCTTTTGTTCAATGTGTACCTGGCTCCTCTGTTTACCCTGATAGCCAATTGGGGGATAAGAGCGATCTCCTACGCAGACGATACACAATTGGTTTTCTCCTTCAAAGAGCAGACCGTGGCTGCCTTTGAGAGTTTCAAGGGCTGCCTGAGAGACATAGCGTGGTGGATGAATAACAACAAACTCAGGCTGAATGCGGGAAAGACTGAGGTGTTGTTTTTCGGGAAAGAGCCACCCCCAGCTTCGGAGCTCTGGTGGCCTACCGAAATGGGTCCACCTCCCTCACCGGCAGATTGTATAAAAATCTAGGTGTTAAGTGGGAGTCTGACCTCTCCTTCTCGGCTCAGATTCGTCAGGTGACGGCCACCTGTTTTTGCCAACTGAGGAATCTGAAGAAATTTTTGTATCTGCTTCCAGAGGAGTGTCGGAAAAACATAGTACATGCTGTGGTAACCTCCAGGCTAGACTATGCTAATGGCCTCTATCTGGGTCAGCCAGAGTATCTGATCAAACGCCTGCAGGTAGTGCAAAATGCGGCTGCGAGACTAATTAGGCGAGTGCCGTTTCGCGAGCATGTCTCTCCGCATTTAAAAGCATTACACTGGCTCCCAGTGAGGAAAAGAGTCAAATTCAAGGCTTTGACTTTGGCGTTCCGTGCTATGCATGGTAACTGCCCTATCTACTTGAAACACAGATTGCGTGGTTACCAACAATCCAGATCCTTGAGATCCAATTCCCAAAATCTACTATGTATTCCTCGTTTTAAAAAGGCACGTATGGGTGGTAGATCCTTTACGCTCGGGGCTGCTAAACTGTGGAACTCTCTGCCGAGCAATCTCCGCACTATTGATTCGGAGCCCCTTTTAGGAAAATGGTGAAAACTTGGCTTTTTAAGGAAGACTGAGGGCCTATGACTTGGCCCTTGAGCGGTCCAGTGCTGTACTATTTTCCGCTTAGCGCCGGGACACCTCTGTTTGAGGTAGCTGTCGCGCTTTACAAGTGTTTGTATTATTATTATTATTATAAATCACCTCTAACCTTCTAAACTCTGTGAACTCTAGCTCTCCTTCAGATATCTGCCCTCCTACAGTCCTGTCGAATCTTGCTTCCGAACTAGCACCGCAAATCTGTTCCCTAATTAATCTATCAATCACTTCTGCGAAAGTGCCCTTAGACTGGAAGGTGGCCTTGATCAGGCCCATTCAAAAAAAAAAAACCACATCTCTGTTCCCACCCATTTGGCTAATTACCGCCCTATTTCCCTCCTCCCTTTGTTGGCTAAGCTACTGGAAAAATATATTAACTATCAATTGACAACCTACCTTGAGACTAACAGACTATTAGACGGCTCTCATTCTGGTTTTAGACCCCTTAACAGTACTGAGACAGCCTTGCTTGCGGTCACTGACCATATTAAATGTTTGCTTGACGCTAATGTTCCGACATTATTGGTTTTATTAGATCTATCAGCAGCATTTGATACGGTGCATCGCCCCCGACTTCTCGACAGACTCAATAATCTAGGGATTCAAGGAATGGCCCTTAAATGGTTAGCGGATTTCCTGTCACAAAGATCCCAAACAATCATCTTCGGACCCTATAGGTCTAAAACGATGCCACTGACCTATGGGGTTCCCCAGGGCTCCTGTTTGAGCCCAACGCTTTTTAATATTTACATGGCCCCTCTCGCTAAGATAGCCAGAGGTTTTGGATTTGTGATTATCTCATACGCTGATAATATGCAGCTACTTTTCTCTTTTGGCTCTATCTGTCCAAATCTAAAGCCCTTTTCTCCTCCGGGATGAAGGCTATAGCCACCTGGATGTTGGATAACCGACTGCAACTCAATCCTACAAAATCTGAAATTATGCTATTCGGACAAGCCCAACTTCTTTGGGCCCCAGAATGGTGGCCAGCTGAACTGTGCCCCAGCCCTTCACCTAAATTGGTAGTAAAAAATCTCGGTGTCCGCTTAGATCAATCTCTTTCTATGAAAGATCACATCGCTGCCACCACAGCGTCCTGCTTTCATATGCTACGCCTGCTGAGAAGAGTTTTCCCCCATTACCTCTTTCCTCAAGGAAAACCTTGGTTCAAGCCTTGGTAATTAGCCACCTTGATTACGGCAACTTAATTCTGGCGTCCATCAATGAGAATCTACTGTCCAAACTTCAGGTGGTCCAAAACACTGCCGCACGCCTTGTCTGCAACCTCCCTCCCCGCTCGACCTCAGCCCCTCTTCTGCGGTCCCTACATTGGCTTCCGGTGAAAAAAAGAATCATTTTAAAATTATGTTGTCTAACCCACCGTGCCTTTCACGGCCAAGGGCCTTTCTTTCTAGCTGCTAAGATTCTGCCCTACACTCCAGTGAGACTCCTTAGATCCAGTGACAAAGCTCTGCTTAAAGTCCCCAGGTTTAGGAAGCCAGGGCTGGCTGCAGATCTTTCTCATTCCTTGCCCCTCATCTTTGGAATAATCTGCCCACGCAGCTCCGTCTCTGTGAAAACCATTTTCTTTTTAGGAAGGCACTTAAGACTCACCTATTCTAGTCAACTCCAGCCTGTCCTCTGCCCTTGTCTCGCGCCGAGATAGCCCTTAGGGGCTGATTCGAGCGCGTAATAAATTAAAATAATATAACAAAACATTATTGCTGCTCCCCGAAGTCTCGCCACAAAGTAAAGCACATAGAGAGGCTTGGCGTTGTATTAAAGAGGAGTACAGCCACAAACTCCATGATATATTTTGGACTTATTTTGATCTCCTGGCTCTTTATTCTTATGGGGATGGTCGGGATGAGGATTAAAGGCAAGACTTCCAAGGCTTGCTTTGTACCAGTGGCTTGGACACCTCCCCTGAACTAGGAAATGGAGGTTCCCACTGGTTCACCAACCCCGGATGTCGCATCCTTCCATGAGGTGATGCAGAAGGCTGCAGAGGTATTAGATCTACAGTTTCTAACCACGGATGCCAAGACATATGTCCTCATTGAGGTCCTTTTGCTGTCAACACCAACTACAGAGGCACTACTCCCAATCAGTGATGCCCTTCTGGATCCTTTCATGGCAGAATGGGAGAAGCCATTTTGGGCCCGGAAATCAACAGACTAGTGGCACGCCACTATCACTCAACTCCAGCTGACCCGTGCTTTCTCTCCACCCAAGCATTGCCTGATATTACGGAGATACAGGCTTCCAGCTCATCAGGTCAATCAGAGGGAACATTCCCAGCAGTACCTTCTTAAAGGGAATAAAAGCATCTGGAAGCCTGGGTTAAGAAGACCTTCTTGGCAGAGAGCATGGCCCTGCAATCCATCAATGCTAACTGCCTGCTCGCACGATACACCCATGCTTTGTGGGATATGGTGCGGATGGTGGTGCCTCATGTTCCAGAGGATATGAGGACATTTCCAAGAAGTCTAGATGAAGAGAACACCTTGAGACATTATCAAGTCTGATTTAGACACAGTAGACTCAGTGGCCTATGCTATAGGCACTTCCATCTCTATCTGGAGACATGCCTTGCTCTGAACTTCTAACTTTTCACCACACGTTCAAGCTAACCTGATGGATCTGCCCTTAGAGGCACAGTTATTTTGTGATAAGTCTGAGTCGGCGCTGTAGCGTTTCAAGACCACCATGGCTGCAGCTCACTTCCTAGGACTGCAACTGCTGGCCCCCTCGAGAGAATATCGGCAATTTTGGGTTTTTCGGGGATTCTTGAAGGGCTTCTCATTTCACCCATTGCCACAGTATCAGCCTCCACATCAGCAACTGCCCCCTTTTACCACTTGAAGCTTGTGAGAGTGTGAGTGCCCTGTTTTCCACCAGCCTGGAAGGCTACTATTTCAGACCAGTGGGAAAAGTTACTCTTCCCTTTCTTTAGGCTGCACCCTCTATCTCCCCCTCCTCTAGACCACCTGGCCATATTGTAGAAAGAAGTGGCAGCACTCCTGTGGAAAGGTGCTGCGGAGCTTAGGTCAGAGCAAGAAAACAGGATTGTTACACTTGTTACTTCCTGGTGCTCAAGCAGGACAGTGGTCTGTGCCCACAGGGACTTGAACTTCTTCCTCAAGAAGGAAAAGTTAAAGATATTGACCCTGGTTCAAATGTTGCTGGCGTTGGAGCTTGAAGACTGGATGGTGTCACTTTCACTCGACCTGCAGGATGCATATTTCTAAATCCCTATCCTGCGGTCAACACCGAAAGTTTTGTGATTTGCAATATGTGATGAGTTCTAAGCTGTACCACTTTTCAGTACTTGCCTTTGGAATGACATCAGCACCTTGAGTCTTCACGAAGGTGATGGCGGTGGTTAATGCGCATCTCAGAAGGTTGGGTATTGCCATTTCCCTGTACCTGGATGACTGGCTAATCAAAGCTAGTTCTCCAGAAGTGATATTGCGCCATCTGCAGTCGACAGCATCCCGCTGTTTGACTTAGGCTTTTCCATCAACAAGCCCAAATTTCATCTGTGGCCCTCCCAACAACTCTAATTTATAGAGTCAGTACTGAGCCACCACCCTTCTGCACTCCTTTCCTCCACCCTAGCGGGTCACCGACTTCCAGGAAATTGTACCATTCTTCCAGCAGGCGCTCAAGTCCCAGTCCTGAGCAAGCTAGGATTTCTATATTTCTACCTTACTGCAGTTTCCTAGTCGTACATGCGCTTTGGCACATGAAGGCCATACAGTGGTGCCTCCAGAGGTAGTGGCTACATTACGGAAGAGACCTGTCGGACTCCATTGGCATCTCCCCGAAGTCTGCAGCAGAAGTGGGACAATACGCAAACCTAATCTGTGGGAAGACCTTCACTCCCCCTCTGACCATAACAACAGTAGTGACGGATGCCTCCACCCTCCGGAGTCAGGGGGGCATCTGGAAATTAGAGGCCTTCTACCCTTCATAGGACAATATAACAATAATATGGTACATCAACAAGCAAGCAGGACTAGGGTCTTGCCTCCTTTGCTTGAAAACGTTGAGATTGTGGTCTTGGGCACACCACCAAGGGATCTGGCTCACTGTCAGTCACTTAGAGGGGATCTCTGAATGCCAGAACCCACAGCAGGCATTATCTTGCTGACCACGAGTGGCGTCTTCTACTGGAGGTTGTTTAGGACATCTTTGCCCAGTGGTGCACTCCTCAGGTGGACTTGTCCACCTCTTTGGAAAATACTCAATGCCAGCAGCTCTGCGCCCTCCAGTATCCATTGATGGGAGCCTTGGGAGATATGTTTCAGTTGAGGTGAACTTTTCAGCTGCACTACGTGTTTACCCCCACCACCCTTCATTCCTCGGGTTCTGAGGAAGATCCGCAAAGACCGGGCCCAAGTTATTCTGTTTGCCCCGGATTGGCCAAGGAGGATGTGGTATACAGCCCTTCTGTACTTCTCCACATGTCCCCCATTGTGTCTAACATTTAGACCGGACCTTCTCATCTAGTCGGGGGGAGAGGGGTAAATGTTTTTCCACCCCAAACTCAGTGGCCTCCACCTTCATGCTTGGAGATTGAACGGGTACAACCGAGTTCTTTTCCGCTGCCACCAGAAGTGGTGAACGTTCTCTTGTTGGTGTGCCGCCCCTCCACTAAAACTGCTTACTCTGGCAGATAGATCAGTTTTGTTGCATGATATGCTTACAATAATGTGGACCCCTTGCAGGTCAAGTTGTCACAGGCCCTGCAGTATGCACTGTCCCTTGCTCAGCGGGGTTGTGCATAAGGCACTGCCAAGTAATATTTAGCTGCGCTGTCTCCATTCTTTGTCTGCCGAACCAGTCTTCTTTTTTCAAGTCCACCATTATTATGTGTTGGTTTTTTAAGGGTTGAAAAATATGTATCCTCCAACCCCATTTGCTGTGCTCAAGTAGGACCTTAATTTGGTTTAGACTTTTCTTATGGGGGACTCAGTTTTAGCCCCTCATAGTTGTCCCTTTAGAATGTTGGTTCTCAAAACCGTGTTTTGGTGGCTAGTACTTCAGCCAGACGAGTGAGCGAGTAACAATATCTTAGCTCTTGTCCCCCTGTCACCTCTTTTTACCCTGACAAGTTGGTGTTACAAACCAGGACTGCTTTCCTGCCAAAAGTAAGGACCTGCTTCCACTTATGTCAGTCCATTACCCTCCCAAGCTTTTACCCTTTGCCCCATCCCACTAAGGAGGATGAGCGATTGCCTCAGTTACATCCTAGGCGGGTGGTTAACTACTATCTGGACTGCACCAAGGCCATACGTCTGAATGACCAGCTCTTCATTGGATATTGTTGTGCCAAAAAAGTAAAGCCATGAAGAAAAGAACCCTTTTGAGATAGATCATCCTCTGCGGTAAGACCTGCTATGCTTTGGCCAAGAAGGGATCAGAACCCATTCCACCAGGTCCAAATGCACCATGTCTGCCCTTGCCAGAGGCATTCCTATCGCCGAGCTCTGCATGTCAGCGACATGGACATCTCTACACACCTTTGCCAAGCACTACTGCCTGGATTCTGAGGCACTTGGGGATGGTCACTTTTCCAAATCTGTTTTGCAGGATTTCCTTGTCTAACTATCCATCAACCCTTCTCCAAAAGAAGGGTATTGCTCTGAAATCTGTTCTACAGGTGAGGAATCTGCAGGTAGATGTATCCATCAGAAGAAAAAGTTACTTGTATGCAGTAACAATCTTTCTGGTGGATACTCTACCAGCACATTCCTCACCAAACTAACCCGCCCACCACCCACGTTAATGGATGTGTTCTAGGGAAAGTTAAGAAGATCCCAACTTATATTTTGGTACTGCACTACTCTGTCAGTCTGTCTGCTTGCCTAGAAGGCTGGATAAAATGGATAGAACCTGTTGTGCCGGGTCGATGCTATATGGCTTCAGGGACGTCACTTGACGTCACTTTTGGCATCATCCAAAGCAAGCGCTCCCTACTGGCGATGTGAGAGCTTCGAAAATTCCAGATCAGTCTGAAACCTGGGGTTGTTCTCCAGATTAGGAATCTGCAGGTAGAGTATCCACCAGACATATCATTACTGCAGGTAACTTTTTCTTCCCAAAAATAAGAGGCTACTATATGTCATAGTATATCTAGATGTATAGTTTCTGTTCTCTCTGTCAGAAAATGTTTTTTTTAGTAGGTTTTTACTCTCATAAAATCATGTGAATGCCACATCTGTCGTCACCTATTAAAGCAATGTTACATGATGCCATATGCAAAGAAACTCCTTAAGCTAATTTTCATCCTTTTTCTAGACATTGACTCTTACATCTTGCTCTTCCTTACCAACTGCCTGTGCTGCTAGGCAGTAACCTTTGGTCCTGCCGGTCAGTCAATTAGGAACAAGGTCTAGAATCAGAGTTGTCATGAAGGTTGAAGCCCGTTTTAAGAGGTTGTGGTTAGGCATTCTGGACATTGTCTTATGAATCTCCCTTTTCGTATGACCGAAGAGGCTAGGACCTAAAACTGAGTATTTAGTCCTTCATGCTCATGTCCTACCCTCCATAACCTCTTCTCTGTTTTGGCCATAAAATAGTAACTCTGAGAGGTAAAATAGCCATTTATTGAATCTAGAGGAGTCTGATGAGGGGCCTTTGGTATATCTCATAGCTCCTTGGAGCTTAATGTCAAGTACCAGGACGAAGACGATGAAGGGGGCTATTATGAACAAGTATATCAACGACACCAATATATAGAGAAGCCAAGGCAATATGTGAAGCAGTTTTACCATTTCGCTTCTCCTCCACTGCCTGAGGCCATGATTCAGGTTGAATGATGAGGGGACAGAGCCTCCCACTGTTTAGCCTTCTGTGCTTTTAAAGCACCTGGGTCCCCCTTGTCCCCTCTAGCACTGTGAACTCAATTCATATATTATATGCCAGAAGCAAGTAATGGATTAAGATTAAAATAATTGATTTAGTGAATAACTTTTACTTTCTCCCTTGTGGCATCTTCTTATATCTTTTCTATGTTGAGTGTCTGAACAATTTAATAAGAGACACCATTTTTTAACATGTCTAACCAAAGACCCTTTTCTTATTTATAATTAGTGAATTAGAAATTAAATGTGGCTTGTGAAGTAAAGACAAGCTGTGAAATTTATGTATATTTATTTTCTTAAATTGAAAAAAACATGAATGGTAAAGCAGCACACCCATCAATTAGCTGAATTGAATATTCAACCAACATATAAACACGGAGGCATTTTGAGCAGTTTTAAAAAGTTTGGCTACAAAGTATTGCAATCCACAGGACAATCTTTTGTAGTGATAAGAATCCTTCAGGTTCAACTGCTAGTTGTCGCAGCAGCCTGGTGCAAAGATAAAGATCCAGTTTTTGCTCACTTCGAAGTATTGGACAAGTAGAAAATTCATCTAATTTCGTTAAATAAACCCGGTCACAATTATGTGCTTATATAACCTCCTAAACTGCCAAAACTATCAAGAAGAATTGCAGAATTTCTTTAACTTGGGGGTACTGAAGATTTTCTCTTCTTGACCTCAGACAGGGCTGGACTGGGAACCCTAAGCAGCCCAGGCAATATTCTCAGACTAGCCCCTGAAGAACTGCCTAGCCCCCGGAGGTTGGAAATGCTTGCCAGCTGCTTTTATTACTGGTGGCTGATATTGCAGCACCACTGCAAAACAGGGCTCCAATAACAAAACTGGCCCCACCGCTACAAAACCAGCCCCCACCCTTCCAGCCTCCCGGGGTAACGCCTGATGCCCGGTACGGCCAGTCCAGCCCTGACCTCAGATGACATGCAATCTGCATTTCAGCATTTGCAAATCAGCAATGGCTAGAGCTACGAATGGCTCAGTTTCAGTTTTATGCACTGACTGTGCATGGCTCATGGGATAGGGCCCTATTTAGAGTCTGGCGGATGCAGGGTATCTTCCAAAAAGGACTGGATGCCCCGTTTAGACTTTTTAGAGTGAGGACGTGACATCCACTGCTTTTTGGGAGATGTCCCGCCACTGGTGTGCAATGTTATCTACCACAGTCCCAGCTAAATATTCTCTCCTTAGAATAACTTGTGGAATACATAATATCCAAAGGTTTCTCCTAGGCCAAAAACACCCTATTGGGGTACTTCAATGTCCACTAGAGAAACACCATAATGTATCCGCCAAAACTCTTGCTTATTCCCTTGAAGTAGATCTTTCTCAATACTCGGTGGATCCCAAACAAAAAAAGTGCCCAATATTTGACATAATCATTGCTGTAGGAGATTACCATTAACACCACCTTCTCCAGTATTGGATCTTTCATAGATTCACATGCTTGAATCATCCCCGTCATCAAGGTGGGAATCACACAGTACATTCTAAAGCAGTAGAGGTAGTATACATAGCTTACACTGGCAAAATGTATTGACTTTAATAGGTTATCTACATCATTTATAAAGAACCAAACTCCAGCCAATCGGGCGATAGCACCCTCTAGAACACTCCCAGCAGAGGCATCTTCCCTCAGATATTCTACCACATGTCGTAAGAAAGGGAGTCTCCCTTAGCTCTAATCAGTTCTTCAGCTTATATCCAGATTTGGTTTATCCGGATTATTTCTGCTGTTTTAGTTTTCAATACCTGACATTAACATCCTTGAAGGAAGGATTGTTTATACCTTGTGGGACCTGTGGAAAGAAGAGACTGCACTCGGAAAATCCTCCTAAGAAGAGCATCTACTGCCTTCATCCAGCCCATAAGGTAAAGGACTGTAAGATCTGTAGAACCTTTTCTTCTAAAACTCTCAAGGATAGAGAGGGGAGGCTGTTATTATGGCTCCAGAAACTTAAGGCTAAAAAAACTGTTATTTCGGAGGGAGAGGACAGGGAGGATTCTGTTACCTCAAAAGAGAAGTCAAGGAAAAGGGAGATGTCATGGCAAGGGTCACCAAAGACGCACAGACAAGCCTTAAAAAATACTCACCATGAGTCCTCAAAAGGCACCTCTCATAGAGAAAAGGAAAGGTTTTCATCAGAGGTCACTAGATCGGAGCCTTCAACTCCTACTTCAGCTTTGTCTTTACTGCCTGCCAAATCCTCTTCAGAGCCAGTCATGACAAAATCAAAACCGTCAGTGAAAGTCCAGTTGAAGACAACACCACCGTCAAAAACATTGTCGACGGTAGTAACCATTACCAGAATCTGAGGATTCCCGCCCGGCATAATTTCTCACTGGGATATTGAACGTGGGAGGAGCCTCCTGTGTGGAGCCTGGATACAGGGATGCCTTGCTCGGAAAACCGACCTGAGCCGGACTGTGAGGACCAGACGTGATCCTGGGGGGGGGGAGGGGGGAGGGTGGGGGGGGGAGTTGGGGTATGTAATTTTTAGTTATGCATATATGCATCTATATATTTCGTATATGTCAAATCCAGTGGAATCACTTCCTTATTGCTGTTTGATTGGGCGGCTGGCTCTGGTGTGCAGAGTACCGCATTATCTGTGTAATTTGACGAATAAAAATTGTCTTTAAAAAAAAAAACAACATTCTCGACGGTAGTGATGACGACAACAACAACGTTGACTACCTTAGCCCTGTCAACGACAACGTTGATGACGACCACCACCTTGCCGATGACAGTTGACGGCACAATCGAAGGCAAAACCACTGTTGTTGTCCACAAAACCACAGACTAAGAAATCACCCATGTTAACCTCATTCCAGAACAGACTACGACCTCGACGACACCTTCCACAATGGAAAAGCCAAAACAGAACATTTTGTGCCCAGAACATACCTCACCTAGGAAGGTGTCCCCCTTGCCACCAAGCCATTTATTGGATCTAGAGGAGTCTGACGAGGATTATGAGGGGCCTTTGGTATAGCTTATAGCTCCTTGGAGCTTAATGTCAATTACCAGGACGAAGAAGATGAAGGGGGCTATTATGAACAAGTATATCAACGACACCAATATATAGAGAAACCAAGGCAATATGTGAAGCACTTTTACCATTTTGTTTCTCCTCCACCGCCTGAGGCCATGATTCATGTTACCATTACCCTGGTAGAAGATCTACAGGGCATGTTGCACCACTATTGTAAATGGTTTCCTACACCTGCAGGGACAATATCGTCACCTTTTTGTCCACAACCTCCTGCACCAAGATCACCTGAACCTATGCCTACTACCTGCCACTCTGAAAAAGGCCCCTGAATCAAATATTACCATACCTCCTTGAGACAACTCCTCTTCTTTGGATGATGGTAGAGAAGAAAGTGAAATTTGTGATGCTCAATCTCTGGCCAATGAATGGGACGATTACCTCATCCCAACACCTTCCCCTCCAGCTCTGCAACTGGTGGATTCCCCACCAGATGATATTGATGGTTTCCATACCCTTATTGAGAGAGCGGCTAAGTGTTTCCAGCTTCCAATCACGATAAAACAATCTGATTGTTTCTTATATGATTTTAAAGAACAATCTAGAAAAACTGGCAGAGCAATCCCTATCGTAGATTATATCTGGGATGAAGGGATTCAAGTTATGAAAACTCCTGCCACAATCGCAGTATTTCTGCCAAGAAGTACATAGCTCCTCAAGAGTCTTCGGAATGTCTGGTTAGACATCTGAAACCAGACTCTGTCATTACACAGGCTGCCTAGCGCCGCACAATGAACCCGTCCACATCAATTTCTGTGACACCCGACAAGGAAGGCAGACGCCTTGACAACATTGGCAAGTAGTTCTCTACTATGTCTGACACAACTTTACATGCAGCCTATTTGCGGACAATCTTGGGCAGATATGACCGGCAGATGTGGTTGGACATCTCCACATATATTGATTTCCTGCCAGAAGACAAGAAAGCAAAAGGAAAGAAAATTATTCAGGAGGGAGAAAGCTCTGCGTCGTAAATCATAGGTTGTGCTATGGACATAGCTTCAATAGGATTCCGACAGCTCTCAGGATCAGCGGTCATCAGACGTCCAGGGTGGTTAAAGACCACAGCATTTCATACTGAGCTACAAACTGAGATTTTAGATAATGCATATGATGGCAAGGCTTTGTTTGGCAAGAACGTTGACTCCTTACAAGCAAAAACGGCTGCCATTGCTAGATCTTTGGGCACCTTGCAGTTCCGTAAAACACCTTTTAGAGGGCCCCGCAGAAGAGGCACTTATTAATATCCAAGAGGATACCAGAGGTATCCATCATACCAACCTTTTGAGCAGCCCTTTTGGTCTACCTACCAGCAGCACCAGCCATATTGGACACTAATAGCGCCCGCTTACTCCAAGCAACTACCAAGGAGAAAGCAGACAGCACCAGCAGGAGACACTGGCAGAAAGCAGTGACGATATTATAGTGCCAGTTATACCTTCTACAGCACACCATCCTGTGGGAGCAAGAATTTCCAAATATTCTCATCAATGGCGGAAGATCACAGCAGAAAAGATTTCTAGTTGTGATAGAGGGGAGTCGTCCCCTGCTGGTCTTTAAAATCTCCTCAGGCCCTTTTTGTGTGTTGTATTGGAAGATCACAACAGACAAATGAGTCCGGAACCTCATCGTGCATACTTTGGAATTCAACCAAATTCCGCCTACCACTCTAACAAAATGAGCGCCTCTATCTCATCTTCTCCGGAAGGAAGCTCTAGCTATGCTTAGCAAGGGTCCCACTCTCTCAAAAAGGAATGGGCTTCTATTCTCGTTTTTTCTTGGTCATGAAGAAATCAGGAGAATAGCACCCCGTTCTGGACCTCAGGAAACTGAACACGTACCTGAAAAAGCAATCTTTTCGTATGATCACCCTTCAAGAAATCCTGCACCTCCGAGATTTCATGACCAGACCAGATTTGCACAATGCTGATTTCCAAATCCCTATCCATCCAAAGCATCGAACATTTCTTAGATTCACAATAGACGGCACTCAGTACCAATTCAAAGTACTCCCTTTTGGCCTCAGATCTGCACCCCAGAGTTTTAAGAAGCGGCTCGCCCCAGTGGCAACCCACTTAAGACTAAATGGCCTCCACGTTTTACCGTATCTCGACGACTGGCTCATAAAAGCGCTATCAGCTAGTCCAGCGTTGCAGGCTATAGTAACCTGTTTGCAGATGTTTGAATCTTTGGACCTAACAGTCTTTTGCCAATAGTCTCTCCTTCATCCCTCAACGAAGATAAATTTCCTGGGAGCGATCCTGGATACATTGCAGGACAAACAGAGAGAGAATAGTGGAGTACAAAATAAAAGAATAAGCTGGAGCATCTTATATATTCTGACTAGAGGAGAGTATTGTGTAATGGAAGAATACAGTTCTGTATTCAGGGTTGATTGTACAAAAAAAAAAATTCTTGTGAATTTTGTCTACAACAAATGTGAGAAGTTTGCATAATTAAAACTCCCATTTTGTGAATAATATGTATTAACAACGAAAAATATAGATGTCTCACAGCTTCAATACTTAGGAAGAGTAAGAGTATGGGTCATGTGTGGTTTGAATGGTAAAAGAGTTTGGTATATATATTTTTTTATGTGTATATAGATATTTAATGTTGTGGAGTCCATGAATAAAACATATGACTTTTTTTTTATATTTTCCTATACAACGGTATGAATTGAGCCACATTACATTGTATTTAGAATTATAAGGATGGTTGCCTGTGAATTTACACTATTATTAGTCTTCTTCCCGGTCTCAGGAACTGGTATTCGAGAACAGGGGTCCCTTCTTATGTACATTACATTGCAAGACAAGGCATTCTTGTCACAAGAAAGACAAAAGAAACTCATGACGTTGGCACAGAATTTATCAAAAAGAAAGTCCATTTCTTTTTGCCTTCTCAAATCACTTCTCGGTTTGAGGTCATCGGCTATTCTACTAGTACTCCGTCTCCAGATGAGACCATTTCAGGAGGGATTAGATGCACAATTGGTGCAGACAAACGGTTCATTTGACTGTCATCAAACTCATGCCATTCATGCTAACGGCTCATCCTTGGTGGATAAACTCCTACAAACACTCGTCAGGGCTCAGGTTTTTGTCCCCGCTCCCCAGATGTCATTACAATGAACACTTCTCTAGAAGGTTGGGGGGCCCATTTTCAGAATCTCACAAAAAAAGGGGGAAATGGACCCTGGCTCAATCAAAGATGCACATAAACTTATTGGAACTTATAGCTATTTCACTTGCCCTGTAAGCTTTCTTGCCAAGAATAGAAGGATCTTCAGTGTTGATACGAACGGACAACACAATCAGTATGCACTACCTGAACAAACAAGGACTCACAAGATCGCAGATTCTTTCGCAAGAAGCTCAATAAATATGGAGACGGACCTTAGCACATAAGTAACACTGCGAGCGGAACATTTGCCAGGAGGAAACAACAAGTTGGTGCACACTCTAAGTAGAACAACTCAGAGTTGCCATGAGTGGGAATTAAATCAATCCATTCTCAATGCAATCTTCCAACAATGTGGCAAACCAGGACGAGATCTCTGCTCCTCAAGAGAACCGGAAATTCCAGTTTTACGCAAGCTGGGACCCTCAAGAAGGGTCATGGGTGAATACGTTTTCGATCAGATGGTTCGGGAATCTTTGCGTACGGTATTTCCCCTGATCCCCTCTCGTTCCCAGACTCCGCAGGAAGATGAACAGAGAACCGTGCCACCTAATAGTGATTGCAGCACTGGTTCAGGGAACTTCTCATGCTATCAGAGGAGAATCACATTCAGTTGGAGCCCCGGAAGGATTTGCTGTCGGTGAGCCGCAAGCAGGTCCTTCATCCGAACCAGACTTCTCTGCACTTATCGGCCTGGCTCCTGAATACCATGAGCTTCAACATTTAGATATCCCAGAGGATTGGAGAGACATCCTTGTAAAAGCCAGAGCTGACACTACTAACAAAACATATTGCCTAAAATGGAAGCGGTTTTGCTTATGGTGCCAAAAGTCTAAGGTCCACCCTATCATTACCCCCAGAGCAGGTTTTGCCATACCTACTCTGGCTAAATCAGCCTGGTTCACTCTTCCATTAAAGTGCAGTTGACCGCCATTTCAAAATACTGAAGAACTTTTGGATCTCCTTCTTTATGGTCTAACAGACTAATAACACAATTTCTTTTAAGGTTTATTCAGAGTATTTCCTCGGGTAAAGTCGGTACTGTCACAGCTAATGAAGAGCCCTATCTGACAGAGACTTCTAGCTGTAGATTCTGTACCTTTGAATTTCCCAGGTGTCAGGCTGAATCCGGAAATTTTTGCTTGCGCGCAGCATCGGGTGGCTCCATTCGGCTCCTCGTGACGTTCGCCGGCAGTGGCTGTTATGACGTTGCGGTGCCTTTATAGGCACCAACCAGGCGCGTGGACGTCAGTTTGTTTCTGCGCCAGTTAAGAGCCGATCCGGGAAGAGCTTACCCCTCTGCTGCTTTTTGGCAGGTTTTTTCTCGACTTGTTGAAGTCAGAATTTCTTTTCCACTTCGTGTGTGAGGGATGTCTTCGAGGAAGACCGGTTTCAATCCGTGTGGTGCTTGCAACCGCATGATGTTGGTAACCGATCTCCATCTCGTTTGCCTTCGGTGTCTCAAGCGCTACCACATCTCGAAGTTGTGCTCGGACTCTGGGACCATGGCTCCTAAGACCTTGAGGGAGCGAGCAATGAAGCTCTTTGCGACTCGGCATTCAATACCGTCCAGTGAGACTCCGCGGAGGTCCCGATCGAAGAAGAGGTTGTGGGACCGCTCCCGGAGCCCTAAGTTATGTTCATCCCACTCGAGGTCCTCGGGACACTCAGGGAAGAGGCATAAGAAGAAGAAGTTCAAACGGATTTCATCGCCACCTCGGCTGACGTCCGTCGTCGAGAGAGGTAACGAACCCTGACGCTCCAGGCACAGTTCCGCAGAGCCTGAGTTGACTTTGCGCCTCCCACCCTTTCTGGGAGCTGGAGCAACTCCTGCTCTAAAATAATTTTACGACGCCATGCGCCGCGTATTTGAGCGAAACGACCCCGCTGGTGAGCCCTCTGGCCCTGCGGAGTCGGAAGGGGCCTCATCGGGTTCGACGGCGCCGGTGGGGCCTCAAGGATCCGATCCCGCATCCGGGTCGACGCCGGTCGTGCCATTCTGGCCTTCCCCGGCGTCGGACTCGAAGTTGGTGCCCATAGGCGGCGCCAGCCCCATCCTCATCCCCGATGACACGGAGCCTGACCGACGTCCCTCTACACCGATTCCGACGCCAATTCAACCCAGAGATTCTATGTTGTCGTCTGAGCACTTTGAGGATGAGCTAGGCTCAGGAGAGGAATGGTTAGGGGTCTGTGCACCCTCTGGAACACCAGGATGTCTCTGAAGAGAACTTGGACTGGTATGGGGAACTTGGGGAGGCCAGTGGACTGGACACCTTCCCAGATACTGACATGCTTTCTCTGCCAACAGTGGCTACGGAGGAGAGGGCATCCTATGCCATGGTGGTAAAGAGGAAAAAACAAAGGTCAAGGGGAGGCCGCTTGGGTCCTCGTGTAGCCTAGGCTACTGAATTATTTTTAGGCAGCGTTAATCAGGTGGCACAAAGTAGTGTAGTCCAGGCGGGACTAGTTAAGCAATAGATGCTGGGACACAAAGTTTGGTATGACATCACATTTATTAGCGGCATAAATGGAGTGTCATAATATAATTGCTTGGTAATGGTTCTGGTGCTCACACAAAAAAGTGAAAGTGCGTGAAGTGAGGGGTGTTTGTGACAATAAAAATTTACATCGCATTGACAACAGTGTATAAAACTCCAAATTTAGTTAGTTGCAGTAATGGAGTTTTAAGTTGTAAAGGTCGACGGCGTTTCGATCTTATGAATGTAAGATCATCATCAGGACGGAACAAGTATGAGCAAGTAGAATTTATGCTGTTCAATGTGAGCTGAACATCGGGAGTTCTGAAGTGCAGCTTGGCAAAATAAAGTTGCAAGTGGGAAAAATTCCTGTAAGTCTGTAGGGTTTTCAAGGCCACGGGGGCCACAGCTGGTGGAGAGACCCTGGATTACTAGGGCGTTATTTCGTACTGCATCAAGCAGGAGAGTGAATCTTTGTGAGTGACCTGCTGGCGAGGAGCGGTGGATCCGTCTGCTACTGGACCGTGTTTCCGATCGGATGCTTGATGCAGTACGAAATAACGCCCTAGTAATCCAGGGTCTCTCCACCAGCTGTGGCCCCCGTGGCCTTGAAAACCCTACAGACTTACAGGAATTTTTCCCGCTCGCATCTTTATTTTGCCAAGCTGCACTTCAGAACTCCCGATGTTCAGCTCACATTGAACAGCATAAATTCTACTTGCTCACACTTGTTCCGTCCTGATGATGATCTTACATTCATAAGATCGAAACGCTCGTCGACCTTACAACTTAAAACTCCATTACTGCAACTAACTAAATTTGGAGTTTTATACACTGTGGTTGTCAATGCGATGTAAATTTTAATGTCACAAACACCCTCACTTCACGCACTTTCACTTTTTTGTGTGAGCCCCAGAACTATTACCAAGCAATTATATTATGATACTCCATTTATGCCGCTAATAAATGTGATGTCATACCAAACTTTGTGTCACAGCATCTATTGCTTAACTAGTCCCGCCTGGACTACACTACTTTGTGCCACCTGATTAACGCTGCCTAAAAATAATTCAGTAGCCTAGGCTACACGAGGACCCAAGCGGCCTCCCCTTGACCTTTGTTTTTTCCACATACGTATTCACCCCTGGTCTTACTACTGGGGTCCCCTTGTTGTCTAAAAATATATGGTGGTAAAGAGAGCAGCTGAGGACCTTGGACTAGATCTGCCCTCAGTCCAGGTCGAGACTAATCTCCTGACCGAGGTGCTTCCACTTCCGAACCCCTTTTGCCCTTTAATGAGGCACTCATGGACGTCCTACTAGGCACGTGGTCCAAGCCTAGCACAGGGGCTCCTGTGAATAGGACAATTACATGCCGCCATCGCCCAACTCCGGGCGATCCTAAGTTCCTCAGCCAACACCCCACCCCAGAAAGTTTGGTGGTGCAGGCCTCTACGTCCCAGGGCGCGTTCCCTGCCGGATAGGGAATCCAAGAGGTTGAATGCATTTGGGAAGAAATTGTTTTCTTCCTCCAGCCTGGTATTGCGGTTAGTGATTTCCGCATGCTTATTCGGCCGTTTCTCCCATTCCCTTTGGGAGACGGTTGCGCAACTTCTGCCACAGGTCCCAAGTGGTCAAGGATGGGAGAGATGCAGCAAAATTCACCATACGGTGTGGCTTAGATATGACGGATACGCTGGGCAGATCAATTTCAACGACAGTGGCATTGAGGCGCCATGCCTGGCTTCGAACAACTGGCTTCTCTGGGAGGTCCAGGCTAATCTGATGGACATGCCCTTTGATGGAACCCGTCTTTTTGGGAGAAAGGCAGACTCGGCCCTGGTCAGGTTCAAGGACTCTCGAGCTGCGGCCAGATCCTTGGGCCTCTCCTCCATTCCTCGTGGCCAGTCTTCCTTTCGCCCCTTTCGTGGCAACGGAAGGGGTTTCCAGCCACCGTCCTGCACAGACTGCCCATGCCATGCGAGGATGTGGACACGGTGCATTCCGATACAGGACTGGAGACCAGAAGTCGTCGGCCACACTGCCCCCGGCAGCTGCAGCCTCCAAGCACTCCTAGGACTATTCTGCAGGACCACAGTACTCCGGTTGGTGGGAGAATTCGTCATCATCTCCCCCACTGGAGATCCATAACATCGGACAAGTGGGTCTTGCAGATTGTCCAGGGGGGCTATTCTCTGCCTTTCCTCTCTTTTCCTCCTCTGTCTACCAAATCAGAAACGGCTGACGGAGGATCATTTAAGGTTGCTCCAAGAGGAAGTTGCAGCTCCCTTGGCCAAGGGAGCTAAAGAAAGGGTCCTCATTTCAGAAGTAAACAGTGGCTATTATTCCCACTACTTTCTGATTCCAAAGAAGAACACGGGGCTACGCCCTATTTTAGATCTTTGGACCGTCAATCTCTTCCTCAAGAAGGAGAAATTCAAGATGCTCACTCTGGCTCAGGTCTTGTCTGCTCTAGACCAAGGAGACTGGATGGTAGCGTTGGACCTCTAGGATGCGTATTTTCACTTTCCCATCCTGCCGGGCCACAGGCGTTACCTGCGGTTCAGGGTAGGCATTACCAGTGCACCTCAGGTGTCCACCAAGGTGATGGTGGTTGTCGCAGCTCATCTGCGCAGGTTAGGGGTGTCCCCTACCTCGACGACTGGCTGTTGAAGGCGTCCTCGCCCCAAGCAGTCGTCTCCCATCTTCAGACTACGGCAAACCTCTTGCATTTGCTGGGGTTCTCTATAAATGTGCCAAAGTCACACTTGACTCCTTCTTAGACTCTCCCTTTCATTGGGGCAGTTCTGGACACAGTGCAGTTTCTGGCCTATCATCCAGAGCAGCGAGTCCAGTATGTACAGGCTATGATTCCGATGTTTCAGCCTCTATCCTGGATTACGGTGAAAACTGACTGAGGCTGTTGGGACTCATGGCCTTCTGCATCCTGTTGGTGAAGCATGCCAGGTGGCGTATGCGGACTCTGCAGTGGGACCTGAAGTTCCAATGGGCACAGCATCAGGGAAATCTTACCGACATGGTCCAGATCTCGGAAGGAACTGCGAGAGATCTGCAGTGGTGGTTGACGTACCGCGATTAGGCCAATGGCAGACCCCTTCCCCAACCAGATCTCACTGTCGTGACAGATTCGTCACTTCTGGGATGGGGCGGCCATGTGGGAGACGTGGAGATCAGGGGACACTGGTCTCTGGCGGAGACTGGACTCCACATAAATTTATTGGAGCTTTGGGCGATTCAATTGGCGTTGAAGGCATTTCTTCCCTCTGTCAAGGGGAAGCTGATGCAAGTGTTCACAGACAACACCATCAGCATGTGGTACTGCAACAAGCAGGGCGGAGTGGGGTCGTAGACCCTTTGTCGAGAGGCCCTGCGTCTCTGGACATGGCTGGAACAGCAGGGCAAAACCCTGGTGGTTCAACACCTGGCAGGTTCTCTGAACGCCAGGGCGGACGAACTCAGCCATTGATGCCCTAGCGGATCACGAATGGCGTCTGCAGTCGGAGGTGGCGCAGTCTCGTTCAACACTGGGGAGATCCTTGGTTAGATTTGTTCGCCTCAACAGAACGTGCAGTGTCCGCAGTACTGCGTGCTGGAGGTTCCAAGGTGGCTATCGCTCGGCAACGCCTTTCGTCGTGAGTGGAGCTCGGGCCTACTGTACGCCTTTTCACCCATATCAGTCCTGCCCAGGGTTTTGAAGATCAGGAGCGACTGGGCCCAAGTTATCCTTGTGGCTCCAAACTGGTCGAGGAGAGACTGGTATCCAGAGCTTTTGAGAATGAGCATCGATCCTCCGATCAAGCTGCCCCTTCGGGAGGATCTTCTGTCGCAGCAGCAGGGGAGGGTTCTTCACCCGAACCTGTCAGCTCTGTGCTTCCATGCGTGGAGATTGAGTGGCAAAAGTTGATAGCTTTTGACCTTCCTCCCAAAGTCTGTAATGTTATTTTGGCGGCCAGGTGGCCCTCCACTAAGACAGTATACGCCTGCTGTTGGCAGAAATTTGTATTAGACTGTACAGAAAGGTCTATTGACCCTGTTTCTGCTTCTTTCTCTTTCTACTGTCCTTTTGTTCATTCTGACCCTTGCCCCACAGGGCTCTGCTTTGGGAACTCTCGAGGGTTACCTTTCTGCTCTGTCTGCTTTTTTGCAGCTGCCAGACCAACACTCTCTTCAAATGTCCCATTGTACATGGGTTTCTCTGAGGGCTGGCTCACCTGTTCCCACCTATACCCTTTGTTATGCCGCAGTGGGACCTTAATTTGGTCCTCACCTATCTGATGTGAGCTCCCTTTCAGCCTTTACACAATTGTCCCCTCTGGCTGTTGACCATCAAAACAGCCTTCTTGGTGGCGATTACATCGGCCTGGAGGGTGAGTGAGCTGCAGGCTTTATCTTGCTCGCCTCCTTATCTCATGTCCTCTCCGGACAAAGTTGTGCTTCGCACCCGGGCATTCTTTTTACCAAAAGTCGTGAGCCCTTTCCATCTGGGTCAGTCCATCACATTGCCCACCTTCTTTGCTCCCTCCGCATCCCTCTAAGGAAGAGGAGCATCTCCACTGACTGAACCCAAAAAGAGCGTTGTCGCTCTACCTTGACCACACTAAAGAGTTCCAGGTAGACGACCAACTCTTTGTGGGGTACGTGGGAGCGAAGAAGGGAAGGGCAGTGCAGAAAAAGACCATTTCTCGCTGGGTCTTTCTCTGCATCAAGATCTGTTATGCCCTGGCAAAGAAGCAGTCCCCTGAGGGATTACGGGCCTATTCCACCAAGGGAAAAGCTGCGACTAAGGCCTTGGCTCGTGGTGTCCCTGTGCAAGACTTCTGTCAGACAGCAACGTGGGCATCTTTGCACACGTTTGCAAAACACTACTGCCTGGACGGGTAGGTCCGCAGGGACGGACACTTTGCTCGCTCTGTCCTGCAGGACTTCCTAATATTGGATATTGATCCGCAGCCCACCACCGGGATGGTATGTCTTGGGTATCTAATTCAAAGGTAAGGAATCTGCAGCTAGAAGTCTCTGTCAGATGAACAAGTTACTTACCTTCAGTAACGCATTATCTGGTAGAGACTCTATCTAGCTGCAGATTACTTACAGCCCCACCCATGCCTCCCCGCTTTGCGGACTAATATTGTAGGGCTAGGGTTACTCCCCTTTTCCAAGCCATAGTTTTGCACACAACTACATCAGTTACTTCGTGGCTCTGCGCTTCTGGTGTGGAAAAAACGAAAAGTACGGACGTCCGCGCGCCTGGGTGGTGCTTATATAGGCACCGCAACGTCATAACTGACGTTGCCGACGATGTCACGCGGAGCCGAATGGAGCCACCCGATGCCGCGTGCAAGGGGTAGTGCTCAGCAAAAGTTTACGGATGCAGGCTGATGCCTGGGATATTCAAAGGCAAGGAATCTGCAACTAGATAGAATCTCTACCAGATAATGCGTTACCGAAGGTAATTAACTTGTTCTTCGAGCATATTCACAGGGCAGAACTCAAATTCTTAACATGGAAAGTAGCCTTACTTTTAGCTCTGACTTTCACCACAAATAAGTGAAACTTTCTTAAAATTTAAGAATAAACTGTAATTTTCAGAACTAATCCCAAGTTCATATCTAAAGTTCCAACAGATATCCATCTCAACTAACCTATTGTACTTAAGACATTTTTTCCTGAATCAACAGACACCTGCTAAAGAACTCTGCATACACTAGATGTAAAGAGATGCTTGAAGTTCTATTTGCATTGTACAAAGCACTTACGGACTACAGATCAGATATTCTTTGCATATGGAAACCATAACAAGGGAGGTCCGGTTTCCAAAGCAACCATAGCAAGATGGATTTCAACAACCATTTAATTCTGTCATTTTAAGACTAGTAGGCCTTTGAGGGAAAAGACTAAAGCACTGTTTCTACAACGGCAGCCTTGTATGCTGGAGTGCCTATTGAGTGTATATGCTGTGCAGCAACTTGGGAAAACAGGCATACGTACACCCAACATTATTGCCTGGATTTGTCGCAGTGCCGTGATACATCTGTGGGACAAACAGTACTATGCCATCTTTTCCAGTAACGTGAGCCTTCTATCATCATATATATATATATATGTTTTTACCCACCATCTGCTTAGGTGATCTATAACATGTTTACAATATATAGTATGTAACTGCTAACTATTCTGATTCAAGCATGTGAATCTATGAAAGATCCAATACTGGAGAATTTTTTTATTACTTGCCTGTAATTCTCCTTCTTCAGTATTGGTATATTTCATAGATTCACATGTGACCCACCCTCCTCCCCTTAGAGGTACTCCTTGTCAAGTGGTGACTATTTCCCACTAGTGCTTGGAAATCTGAAAGGAGATGCCTCTGCTGGGAGTGTTCTAGAGGGTGCCATCACCTGATTGGCTGGAGTTTGGTTCTTTATAAATGATATAGATAAGATATTAAAGTCAGTGTCTTTTGCTATTTTAAGCTGTGTATACCACTTCTACTGCTTTGGAATCTACTGTGGGACTCCCACCTTGACGACTGGGATGATTCAAACATGTGACTCTTTGAATGAATCCAAAACTGGAGAACGAGGGTTACAGGTAAGTAACAAAAACGTATCTTATTCGATTGAGCAGATCTACGGATTTCCTTTGTAATCTCTTCCTCCAACACAGCCACTGAAGAGCAACACAGACACAGTTTCAGGGAAACGTAGAACTATTGACTCAAAAGCACAAGGAGAGAACTGAGTTAAATTATTCCTTCAACTACATAAAATGATGTAAATTGTTCAACACAAACTATAACAGCGTAGTAGCATTTGAGGAAACGGAAACAGTGGCAATTGTTACTGAAATAGAAAAACCAACAAGCATTGGCATAGCCAATAGGTCTCGCCTTTGGGACCTTATAAGTGTTTAGCCAGAGATATTGACTTTGCCTATGTCTTTAAGCTGTGCTGTACAGAAGTCTAAAAACGAATTCCCTTTGGGATTTCTACAAGGCATACACTAATATTCACACACCACAATCAATAACAAATCAATCATCCACAGAGCATTACAGTAGCCAAAAACTCAATATGGAAATATTTATTAGATATCTCTATGATACAAAAAGTTAAAAACAATTTTAAAATATACGACAATACCTCAATGACTAGGAGTTCATCAATTCTTCAAAAATGTCATCTTACTAAATATAATCTAAAACAATGTGTATGGAGAGATAATAATGCAAGTCACATAGTACATCAACAATTATGAATAATTCAACATTTGGTGAGATTGTTCTATTATTATATCCAAGAGAACCCTAGTGGTTCAATAATTTAAAAGACCAAGAAGTGACGCGTTTCGGTAGTATCAACAGGTCCAACCACCTTCTTCAGGCTTAGTCGAAAAGTCTCTCCCAGCACTTTAGGCTATTTAAGAAAATACATAAAAAGTCACATTTCAAACACTATTATTAAAAAACACAACATCTAAAAAACATTCAAGTATATATATTTTTATCTATTACACCTCATCAACTATGTCTATTTTTTGTACAGTACATTTCATCAAATACCAGTGTTTTTTAGAGAAACCATATTAAATTCTTGGCTCTGACATAATAATACTCTGCATTATCACCACTCATACACTTTCATTCACCAAATGGTGGAATTCTGTGGTCCCACACCAAGTCCCTATTCATTCTACAACATTGCAACTCTCTCATTTCATGTTCTAGGCTATAACCATAGCTCTGAGCCAAGTACTCATATCCTTTAAGTACTAGCACACCATCATGATTCAATTCAGCCAGACTATAATCATAGCTCTGGATGCAATACCCACCACAGTCTGGGCGTGTTGACTTTCTATTTGAGATTAAAATCCTCCCGTTATTGTTCTTACTCCCAGTGTCTCTGAAAGATTAATGGCCAAGGATTTGGGGAAGAGATCACACCCCTCCTTTCTACAATTAAAAATAGGGGTAGAACCATTTTTAGAGCAATTCTGTATTAAAATCGGAACTCCTAATGCTCTACGATTCTTACTATAAGTAAAACACAAAGAACACTACATACCCCAATAGTTAATGTTATTGAGATTGTCTGAAGCTTAGTAGATCCAATGATTTGTATAATCCACAAACTCAAGCCAAACAGTCGTAACCAGTGTCCACCAGTTAATCGTGTCCTGAAATACATAATAGGACACGCATCTGTACAAGACAGATCTACCATGTTTCATAATTTTATGGCTACTTGTTAAGTGTATTGTTTTAGTTGATTAATAATTTTAATTAAGAAATACCGTTATTAGTTCGTCACAGTTATCTTGTTACGTCTCACCAGTCTATTTCATATAGGAGGCAGGGAACTTTAATATAATATAGTCCTGCTTCAATGTGCTTCACGTGGATTCAATCGTGGAAACAGCATGCCTAAAAATAAAGGACAGTCTAAGCTTACCCCAACCATTCGTATTTACGTTCTTCGGAGTTAAAAAACTAAATTTCTCATTCGTTGTGTATATTATTATCCCCATTGTACTAAATGTTCATGCTTACTTTCACTCCCTAATATCACCCTTCTAAAACAACGGTTTTCCTCATTTCTCAGAAAAAGACTCCCAATACTCGAATAGCACACCTCGATATTTAAAAAGGTCGGAAAAGACTATAGTTACAATCCTCTGCATGAAAAATATAGATGAAAAAAACCACTAACACTGAAAACCAATCCTATGGCCACTCTCGGAAGTTACCATACACCAATGTCCTCCAAAGTCTACATCCCTGCGTATACCTAAACATTGCCTTGAAAATATACCGCTTACCGGGATTAAAGAATCTCAGCGCTCGCTCCAAATTAACTCTATCTTCTACCCAGTTTTCGCTAGCCTTTTATAATGCTTACTGGCGTCTGTTCCAACCCGCCGCATTCTCGTTTAACAATGGAAATAGGACTGAAACTCGCCTGACGTGGCCGCCATCTTAACCAGGGAAGAGTCCCGTGAATGCTACTTCCCCCTTTGTGATCGTTACCCGCATATGTAAACACAAAAAGAGGTAAAAATCTATTCAACGGCCACACGTTTTCAATTATTAAAAAACGCATAAGACCCCGACAGACATCTGTACTCAAAACAGGCTAAAATAAATTCCTCAAAATGGTTAAACAAACAATATTATTTTCTTTTTTTGTTTATATAAAACTCATATTAGTTTTGTAGGCTACTAATCATTTATACCTTAATTCTAATAAAAATTATTATTGGGCTAATCTCATTTCCAATATTCTCAACACTGCGGTCCACTAATAAATCTCTCTCATCCTTACCCGATTTATGCTGTGTACCTGCGCATGTCTATGTATAAAAAATGCTCTCCCATAGTATTTACATTGGTGTCATCTTTCCGGTTGTCAGTATAATCTATCTAGGCCCAATCTGGCTTAACGTAAGCCATATTACTGCAGAGATATTATCTGACCAGTTTTTCCCACTCTTCTCTTGAATTAAGGCCCTGTCTGATGGTATTAAAAACAGATATATACCATTGCTCTCTTGTTTTACGTTTTTCCTCCATATTGCCCCCTCTTTTATTAAGGTAGACTCTTTCCAAAATAAACCAAACAAAATCTGTTTCTTTATGTCCACATTCCAGAAATTGAGACACTAGTGGAGCATTTAACTTTTTCGTTTTGATAGCTGATTTATGTTCTGCTAATCTGATCCGAAGTTTGCGACCAGTTTCTCCCACATAGGCTAAGCCACATGGGCAGCGCAGCAAGTAAATGACATTTTTGCTGTGACAATTGTTCAAAGTGTGGGCCACTATAGTTCTACCATTATGAATAATCTCCTTCGCCACAATGCATTGAGCACGCATCTGACAATTATCACAACGCATGTTACCTTTAGCCACAGTATTATCTAACGTTCTCCGTCTTTCTCTTGGTGCTTCTCTATAGGTATGAACCAATTGGTTACGTAAATTTGTATTTTTCTTATAGGCAAACAGAGGTTTTTCTAATTTAATCTCTTCCTCGTCATTAAGAATATTCCAATGTTTGTTTACTAAATTTTTTATTTTGTTGCTTATTCCATAAAACTGACTCACAAAGACCACTCTAGACATTTCTTGGTCTTTTTTTGTTTTATTCAATATAGCGTCTCGATCATAAATCCTGGCACGTTTAAAAGAATGGGATATAAGTTTTTTTTAGGGTATCCTCTTTCTTTTAATTTGGTTTTTAATACTTCTGAATTTGTATAGAAATCATTAAGATCTGTACAGTTTCTCCGCAAGTGGAGAAACTGACTGAATGGGATATTATCCTTCTGAGATTTAGGGTAGAAACTGGAATAATGCAGTAAGGTATTTTTAGCCATTGGCTTAGTATATAATTCTACTGCCAATTCACCACCTTCCTCTTTGATAGGAATATCCAAATAATCCACCCTATCTTTGCTATAGTTGGCAGTGAATTTCAAGTTTTCATCTCCCAAATTCAACCAGATAAGAAACTCATCCAGAAGATCACTGGGGCCATCCCATATAAAAAAGACGTCATCTATGAAACGGTGCCACTCGAGCACATTTTCATAGAACGGCGCCAACTCCTTATATATGTGGCGTTCCTCAAAATTACCAACATATAAACATGCCAGGCTGGGGGCACAAGTTGCCCCCATGCTGGTCCCTTTCTTCTGATGATAAAGTTGATCCTTAAATAAAAAATTTTTATTCATAAGGACCATATCTATACATTGTACTATAAATTCTTTGTTAACTCCTTCAATAGACACATCTTCCAGAATTCCTTTAATAACCTCTACTGTGGCTCTCTGTGGTATATTAGTATAAAGGGACTCAATGTCCAGTGTTACTAGACATTGAGTCTCCCTAAAGAACGGTTTATTTTCAAGCAGGCTGATTATATGAGCGGAATCCTTAATGTACGATTTCAGTTTGTTAACCAAAGGCTTTAAGAAAAAATCAGCATATTTGCTTAATGGTTCAAGCAACGAACCTAAACAACTGACAATTGGCCGCATCGGGGGTCCATACTATCCTTATGGATTTTAGGCAACCCATATATAGCCGGAATTTTAACATTCTGGTTATTTAAAAATCTAAATTCACTCTCACAAATCCAATTTCGCTCTTTCGCCTCATCTCAAAGATCTCCACACTTTTTGGTTAAGACTATCAATTCACTTTCATGTACTGTGTGGCCGTTGAATAGATTTTTACCTCTTTTTGTGTTTACATATGCGGGTAACGATCACAAAGGGGGAAGTAGCATTCCACGGGACTCTTCCCTGGTTAAGATGGCGGCCACGTCAGGCGAGTTTCAGTCCTATTTCCATTGTTAAACGAGAATGCGGCGGGTTGGAACAGACGCCGGTAAGCATTATAAAAGGCTAGTGAAAACCGTGTAGAAGATAGAGTTAATTTGGAGCGAGCGCAGAGATTCTTTAATCCCGGTAAGTGGTATATTTTCAAGGTAATGTTTATGTATACGCAGGGATGTAGACTTTGGAGGACATTGGTGTATGGTAACTTGCGAGAGTGGCCATAGGATTGGTTTTCAGTGTTAGTGGTTTTTTCGTCTATATTTTACATGCAGAGGATTGTAACTATAGTCTTTTCCTACCTTTTTTAATATCGAGGTGTGCTATTCGAGTATTGGGAGTCTTTTTCTGAGAAATGAGGAAAACCGTTGTTTTAGAAGGGTAATATTTTGGAGTGAAAGTAAGCATGAACATTTAGTACAATGGGGATAATAATATACACAACGAATGAGAAATTTAGTTTTTTAACTCCGAAGAACGCAAGTACGAATGGTTGGGGGTATGCTTAGACTGTCCTTTATTTTTAGTCATGCTGTTTCCACGATTGAATCCACGTGAAGCAGGACTATATTATATTAAAGTTCCCTGCCTCCTATATGAAATAGACTGGTGAGACGTAACAAGATAACTGTGACGAACTAATAAAGGTATTTCTTAATTAAAATTATTAATCAACTAAAGCAATACACTTTTTAACAAGTAGCCATAAAATTATGAAATATGGTAGATCTATCGGTCTTGTACAGATGCGTGTCCTATTATGTATTTCAGGACACGATTAACTGGTGGACACTGGTTACGACTCTGTTTGGCTTGAGTTTGTGGATTATACAAATCATTGGATCTACTAAGCTTTAGACAATCTCAATAACATATTAACTATTGGGGCATGTAGTGTTCTTTGTGTTTTACTTATAGTAAGAATCGTAGAGCATTAGGAGTTCCGATTTTAATACAGAATTGCTCTAAAAATAGTTCTACCCCTATTTTTAATTGTAGAAAGGAGGGTGTGATCTCTTCCCCAAATCCTTGGTCATTAATCTTTCAGAGACACTGGGAGTAAGAACAATATCGGGAGGATTTTAATCTCAAATAGAAAGTCAACACGCCCAGACTGTGGTGGGTATTGCATCCAGAGCTATGATTATAGTCTGGCTGAATTGAATCATGATGGTGTGCTAGTACTTAAAGGATATGAGTACTTGGCTTAGAGCTATGGTTATAGCCTAGAACATGAAATGAGAGAGTTGCAATGTTGTAGAATGAATAGGGACTGGGTGTGGGACCACAGAATTCCACCATTTGGTGAATGAAAGTGTATGAGTGGTGATAATGCAGAGTATTTTTATGTCAGAGCCAAGAATTTAATATGGTTTCTCTAAAAAAAACACTGGTATTTGATTAAATGTATTGTACAAAAACTAGACATATAGTTGATGAGGTGTAATAGATAAAAATATATATACTTGAACGTTTTTTTAGATGTGTTTTTTAATAATACAGTGTTTGAAATGTGACTTTTTATGTATTTTCTTAAATAGCCTAAAGTGCTGGGAGAGACTTTTCGACTAAGCCTGAAGAAGGTGGTTGGACCTGTTGATACCACCGAAACGCGTCGCTTCTTGGTCTTTTAAATTATTGAACCACTAGGGTACTCTTGGATAGAATAATAGAACAATCTCACCAAATGTTGAATAATTCATAATTGTTGATGTACTATGTGACTTGCATTATTATCTCTCCATACACATTATTTTCGATTATATTTACTAAGATGAAATTTTTGAAGAATTGATGAACTCCTAGTCATTGAGGTATTGTCGTATATTTTAAAATTGTTTTTAACTTTTTGTATCATAGAGATCTAATAAATATTTCCATATTGAGTTTTTGGCTACTGTAATGCTCTGTGGATGATTTTGTTATTGATTGTGGTGTGTGAATATTAGTGTATGCCTTGTAGAAATCCCAAAGGGAATTCGTTTTTAGACTCAGTCATTTTGGTGTCCGGTCCCTTTGGAAAGTAGGACCCCTCTCTTTAATTGAAATTCTGTACAGAAGTCTGCAGCATGCTGAAAAGTTATAATAAAGAAGTGTCAGAAGCATTTTGTTACCTTATATATGACCAAGAAAACATAATGTACAACTGAACGACTATATTAAAAAAGTATTAACAATAAATAATGCCTGTCCCAATAGTTGCTTGTTATGGTTTTTTTTGTTATGGGGGGCATAAATAACAGGAGGGTGAAGGTTGGGAAATAGTACCGGTATAACAGTCAGTGAGAGAGTGAGAGTCAGTCAGTGAGACAGAGTGAGAGAGTCGGTCAGTGAGAGAGAGAGACAGTGAGAGAGTGGAAGACCTGGGCTGGACTCTGGGTCACAGAACGGCGCAGCGTCGCAAACAAGGTATATGGAGCATAACTTAATCTCCGTGCGACTTGGAGTCTCATTGTAACTAGCCCCAGGCAAACCTTGCGCATGACTAAAGGACATACTATCCTCAATAGGTGACGCAAGAATAAAAGCTACACGACCCTCTGAAAAGTAACAATATAAACATGTGAATGATGGTAGTACAGGACTACCCATATATAGTCGGGGCAATAAATCATCCACAATCTGGGATTTCAAGAATCATGTTAAACGTTTAAAAGATTAATCGAAATGCAGAGTGGCTTAACGAAGATGACTGGTTCTGTCTCGAGAGAAGCCAGTTTCATACGCAACGTCGGACACATACAGCTTAGTCCCGAGTGGTTCCATTTTCCGCGTTACTACGTTAAAATAGTAGGATTCAGCCTTCCCTTTACACAGAAAAGCGCGCATGGTTTCAATAAACATGACAAATAAGTTGGGTCCGAGCACTGCTAGACGCCTGAGAAGAACTGGTAGCTGGCCAAACCATGATCAATGCGCCCTTTAAATGAAGATTCTTATCTACTCTAAATGAACCCTACCAAAAAAAATCATAAAAACAGAAAACCAGCGCGGCCGCGAAAGTGAAAGCGACCGCGCTGTGTTTCATTAGTAACATGATCCACAACAAAACAAGGGAGGAATGCAGCTGCCACAATGCACACCGCTGCTCGCTCCCGACACCAAAACGCTATGGGAGTGAACATTTAGAGAAAAGGTGGGACATACACCCGCCTTTGGCCATTTGCGTACTTTCATTATTGAAAGCCACACGCAAAGGCCAATGGAATGTGTGGGAGTTGCCAGACCCACACGGAGAAGTCTCAGGGAAGTTTGGAGTGCTCACAAGAGGCCTCCCATAGAGCAGCGCATGTGCGCTGCGCTAGGCTCGACCTAAAAATCAGCAGTGTAGTTCTCTCAAAACCTCGAGGAGCAACGAAAAGCTGTTGGAAAACAGGAAAGGATCTGGTGATAAAGTCCATCTCCATCCACATTAATCATTTAAATCTACCGGGAAAACATAAAAAAACAGTTCAACCAAGAAGTGAGATCTCTGAACTGGTTCTCTGTGGAAAATCGCTGCATGCTCATCGTGGCATGCATAACATACTAAGTCCAGAGTTATAACACCCCAAGATTAAAATTTTACCTGAAATCACAAAATACAAAAAAAACTCATAATTAGTCCTTCTTGGTGGCAGCACCTACACGGCTGGCTCGTGTGGCTCCTCGGCCTGGGTTCTTGTTGGTCCGGGGAGTCTCCCGGTTTGTAGATCGCTGTGATCCACCGGCTCTGCCACGCGCAGTTACCTTGGGGCTCCGGACCGGGGTCGCGAGGACGTGCTGGCCTGGAGAGGCGTCCAGAGCCGCTCCACTGGACCCCGCTGCTGCTGCTGAGGCCTGCGGGCGCGGGGCGGCGCTCTGCTTTCGGTGCTCTGGTGGCTCTTGTGTGGCTCCTCGGCATGGGTTCCTGTTGGTCCGGGGAGTCTCCCGGTTTGTAGATCGCTGCGATCCACCGGCTCTGCCACGCGCAGTTACCTTGGGGCTCCGGACCGGGGTCGCGAGGATGTGCTGGCCTGGAGGGCGTCCAGAGCCGCTCCACTGGACCCCCGCTGCTACTGCCGAGGCCTGCGGGCGCGGGGCGGCGCTCTGCTTTCAGTGCTCTGGTGGAGTCACCCGCTTACTGTTTGCCGGCGGAGCTGCTGGGTGGATGTGGGGTGGTACCGGGTGGGCTCCGGTACACGCATAATTTGAAGGTAAGCTGCGGGGGCAGGAGTCCGGATTTCTGGGGCCCTGTGGAGGTCGGGGGCATAGTTATTAAACTCACCCCCCCCCCATCGTATCCTTGACTTCAGGGTTATCAGCGACCTGGGGGTCTCAATAACTGATCAACGTTGGGGCCGCCATTGTTTTTGTAGCGCGGTGCCCCTTCCCCATCAGCATCGAGTGTTTCACTGTTCACCAGCCCTGAGGGCACCTGAACTTTTGTGGTGGCTACTTGGTGGCTACATGGATTCCGGCTCTTGAGCCTTGCTGGCTCCATGTGGTGGCTTGGATTGGGCGTGCTCTGACCTGTCTATGCTTCTATTTGTTTTGGGGACACAGGAGCTTTGGGCAGCAGCCATTTTTGCAGGACGTTTGTTTCCCACATCATCCACGGCACAGAACACTTTAACTGGAGCTTTCTGAGAGTGTGGAGCGAGTTGACCCTTTACATTTATTGCAGGCACGAGCCCCCCGCTGCTGGCCGGAAAACGCACCTGTGTTGGCCCTGTGAGCCTTTGAACCTGATGCCTCACCCGGACCCGCTGAGTCCCTTGACTCCTGACGATAAATTGCCCCGAGGTCACGTGAGGCTGATATATTATAGAATCAGGCGCAGCTGGAACCAATCTATCCGGTTGAAGCCGAGTCTCTCCTAAGATCCCAGAGGGTGTAATCAGGAGTTGATCCCGTACTCCACCTCCACTGCAGAGCAACACGGTTCCTCGCCGGCTGCTCTGAAGACCTCCCCCTACCTCCGATCGATCTCACTCTCACTGCCTAATCTCACTGTCACTGTCCACCCTCACTGTCTAATCTGACCCATAGACATATGCACTATAACCCACCTGTAACGGTTTTACGACTATGTATACGTCTTAAAGTGTCTGCCCTGATCTGATGCTTATTACTACTGTTGTTGTTTTTCACTACCTGCATTTCCATCCGCCTCCCTAATCGCTCTATACTCCCCTCGGCTTAACAATGTATTCCCCATCCTCCACCCACTGAGAAACACTACTGCCTACTCGAACTCTGAATCTAACCATACCTTAACCCTCCTACATCCCTCCTCTTAACCCTTGACACAAACCACTGCCCCCCTATCCTATTAGCACCAAGCACCATCCTGGGCCTCAACCCTGCCTTTCTCCACTCTCTACTGACAACCTCCCAAATCCTATTATCCCCCCGCCCGCCCCTACCTCGCCCAAAATTCTCATCCCCCCGCCAATGCACTTCACTCTTACGCCCCCGGATTTGCTACCGTGACCCCAAAACTAACCCCTCCTCTTTCCACACCCTCTCCCTCCGCACTCTTACCCAATCCTCCCTCCTCAAAACTTCTCCCCTTCCCTCTCTTTGCCTGCTCCCCTATTCTCCACCAGTCAAACCGCAACACCATGTCCCACCTCAATACCATCCACACACCATGCCCTCCTCCTGCCCTAACCGTCAAACACCCCGCCCTCACCAAACATGGACCCAACTCTTGGACCATTCCTTACCATCCCAACCTCTCAAAAATGCCAAAAGAATCTTAAACACAAACTCCTAGTCCGACATCCTGAAACCCTAATCGAAGACAACTACCACAGCCCCACGTCCCCCATTAAAACTAACTATATTTTCTACACCAAACGCCCTCCAAATGGAAGAGCACCTTTTATGCCACCTCCCAGTATCTAGTACAATTAAAATCCCCCACGGTTACAAACTTGCCACTTCTCCAACCTCTCTTTTCCCTGGTGAAATAGCCATTTCCATCTACAAAACTGGAAACATCCTGATCCAAGCCTCAGAGCAGCACCTCACAATTTTTGAACTCCTCTTCAGCACTCTTTCTGACCATCTGTCACTGCCTACTCCCCCCCCCCCCCAACACCCTCCCAATCCCAGAACCCCTCCTGGCTCCCCACAGCCCCCTCAACCCCTAACCCTCTCCCTAACGACAGTCCCTCTCTTGAACTCTCCCCTGTCGCAATCCTCTCCCCCCTCCCCACACCAGCTCCATCCCCTGCCCCCTCCCAGCTCTCCTCCGCCTCTCCGAGTCAAACCCCACACCCCCAAGACACTCCTATCCGTAATGACACAGCCCTCTCCTTAACTCCTATTCTGCCTCCCCCTGGACCTAGCCCCCCTCCTCCCCTAATACACTCCTCCAAACTCCTATGTCCCCTTATGACTGCCCACCTCCAGCACCCAATCACCTCCCTAGCACCCCTCCCCCTCTAAACCGTCCAATAACGAACATAACGCCTCATACTCTTGCCCCTTCCTCCACAAACTATACCTCCACCCATTACGTCACTACCACATCCCCCCTGCACCTCACACTCTCCCTTCACCTCTCCCCCTTTCCCCCACTCCCCACCAGTCCATCATACAACACGCCCATCCCTCCCTCTCAACACCGGCCCACACCCCTCCCCCTCCCCTGGCCTTCCCACTCCCCCGTTAAAAGCTGTACTCCCTACACCAACCCCTCCTGGCGAACCGCCATCTCCAAGCTATAAACCTTCTCACCCTAGCCAATCCGTCCCTAACTCCCTCTCCATTCCAGCCACTCCCACTCCCTCCTCACCAACCTCAATCAAACACTTCGTAACTTGGAATACAATCTCTCTACCCTGGTTACTGAACTTACCCTTCTCCGAAAAGATTTCAATCGGTTCAAATCTGACAAACCCACAGCCCGCCCACCCTGGCCCTCTGCCCCACGCGCTAGCCCTCGAAAACGCCCATACCCCAAGCATTGGTTAACAACGCCTCTCCTCACCCGCTCTCACAGACCCCTTCGAACCTCGAATACCTACTCCGCCTCCGCCCTCTCTGTCCTCTGCAGTACCTACCTCAACAGACCCCCACCCAAAGATCTGTTCCCCCCTCACTCCAATATTCCTGTTATCTTAGGGACTAGCAGAATTCCCGACTATCCTAGCTCCCCCAGACCCCCCCCTCAACTCACCACCATTCAACTACTCCCCGCCCCTAACACCAACACTAAACCCCTTACCTGCATGCTCGTGAACTGCCGCTCAGCCGTCCGGCATGCGACCGAAATCTCAAACCATTCTTAACGAAGATGCCGACATCGCCTTCCTCACTGAAACCTGGCTCAAAAATCACTCTACACCCATCCTTGACCTTCTTGCCCCCCCCCCAGGCTACTCTATTCTCAGAAAAGACAGACCGGAAAAAATAGGGGGGGGCATAGCAATCATTTTTAAAGAAGATCTACAACTCTCCCCTATTAATAACACTGACTACACAACCTTTGAATACTTAGGAGCCAAACTTAAAATGAAAAGCTCCCCCCCAATACGACTGCATAATATCTATCACCCACCTGGTGAACGCCTTCCCATTGCCGAAGAACTATCGGACCTTCTAACTAAATCGCTACTTTCCAACTCCAAAAATATCTTCCTAGGAGATCTTAACCTGCACTGGAATGAACCCGATGATCCCACAATCAACCTTCTCAATAACCTTCTTGAGATTAGTGACCTCAAGCAACTCTGCCACTCCCTACCCACGCCAAAGGAGCTATTCTTGACGCCATCATCTCCAACCCTGATCTGACATCCTTAACCAACATCATCCCTATCGACTGGTCTGACCACCATCTCATTCTGTTCACTATCTCCCCCAGCCCCACCCGCCCCTATAAAAAACAACAAAACTACAATTGTGACCAGAAATCTTAAGCAAATCCCCCGGCGCACTGGAACTTAAACTCCAATCCCAACTCAGTCTCACCCCCCCTCTTCAAATGCAAATGAACTCACTGAACACTTTAATAAAACTGTCTCAGAGGTTTTAGACCAACTCGCCCCTCTGAAAAGTAAAACGCTAAAAAATGCCCCCTCCAAATCATGGTTTACCCTAGACCTTAATAAAGAAAGACGCTCACTTAGATTGGCAGAAAGAACATGGAGACAACACCCTTCCCCATCCCATCTTGCTCTCCTTAGAACTGCAAGATCCTCTTACAAAAAACACATCTTTTCGGAAAAAGCATCTTTCTTTCGTCTACAACTCTCACGGGCCAAAAACAGACCTAGAGAACTGTTCAACATTATTAGAAACCAAACCTCCCCTGCACCCCTCAACCCGGTGGCCTCCACTAACAAATGTGAAGAAATTGCCAACTTTTTCACTGAAAAATTGCCAAAATCGACCGTGCTTTCCTTGATACTCAACCCTCGCTCACCCCTCAACATCCCCTGGATACTCCACCTTATCCCCCACTCCACTTGAAAACACCCCGACTCCCTCACTCCTCCTCCCCTCACATACCCCTCCTGAACCCCCTTACTATCACACAGCTTAAAAATAACGCCTCATGGCACAATTTCCACTCCGTTTCTGAACGGGAAGTCTTCAACATCCTATCCAAACTCAAACCATCCTCCCACACTAAGGACCCTCTCCCTTCCACACTCGTCCAAGATCTCAAACACGTCATTGTCCCCTACTGGACAAACATCATTAACGCCTCCCTCTCAACAGGGAATGTTCCCACCTCCCTTCAACTCGGACAAATCTCTCCCAATCCCAAAAATCCCAAGGCTGACCCCAATGACCCCAACAATCTCCGCCCTATCTCCAACCTCCCCCTCCTCTCTAAAGCCCTAGAAAAGTGCGCCCTACTACAACTGGACAAACACATTGACACATTCAACCTTCTAGACCCCCTGCAATCTGGCTTCCGCAAAGGTTGCAGCACTGAAACTGCACTGCTCAACATAGTCGACGACATACACCTTGCCCTGGACAAGGGTGAGACCTACCTACTTATCCTTCTTGACCTCACCGCTGCATTTGACACAGTCTACCACCCAACCCTACTCAATACACTCAAAGATCGCTTTGGCCTTAATGGCACTGTCCTCAACTGGTTCACCTCCTACTTCCAACATAGAACCCAACAAATTAAAATTCAAAACTGCCTCTCTAGCCCAACATCTGTCTCCCTAGGTGTCCCGCAAGGATCCATCCTCTCTCCTGCCCTTTTAACCTCTTTATGGAACCCCTCACCCTGATACTTAAACAAGCCAAAATCAACTATCACCTGTACGCTGATGACACCCAACTGTACTATAAAATAAAATCCCATTCCGACATCCTGCACCTCAACACAGCACTAACCAAGATCCAAACCTGGTTCCACAACAACCATCTTAAACTCAACCCTAACAAAACTGAGATCATCCTCTTCTCGCCCAAAAACAACCCTCTCCCCATTTAAACATGGATCGCTGACCTTAATGCCCTTAACTGCCCTCTCTCCCTCGCCGAATCTGTCAAATCACTCGGCATCACCATCAACAATAATCTTACACTAAACTCCCATGTTATAAATTCAGCAAAAAGTGCACTTTTCACACTCCGACATCACAAAAAAATCAAACCCTTTATTCCAGCGGAAGACTTCAAAGTAATTACCCAATCTCTTGTCCTATCCAAAATCGACTACGGAAACGCCCTTCTCTCTGGTACTCCCAAAATCCACCTTGCCCCCATCAAATCCGTCCTCAACCTCACAGCCAGACTTACAGCAAACTGTAAACGTTATGACTGCATCTCACCTGCCCTCAAGGCCCTCAAATGGCTCCCCATCGAAGGTAGATCCTCCTATAAAATTGCCTGTATTACACACAAAGCCCTCTATCAGAAGACTCCAACCTACCTTTCAACTAAACTCAAAAGCTGGCTGCGCCCGAACGCTGAGTAGCACCAACACACTCCTTCTAATACCCCCTCTACTCAAAAAAGCGCCTCACAATCCCGCTCCTTCTCTGGCAAGGCCCCAACCATCTGGAACGCCCTCCCCAAAGACCTTCGATGCAACCCCTCCTATGCCAACTTCAAAAGAAACCTTAAAATACACCTCCTCACTAAATATTGGGGAAATTAACCTGTTCTCCTTTCTGACTATTTTCCCTCCTGCCTTAGGCAATCCCGCCTACCCCTCACACCCACTCACCCCCCCCCCCTCATACCCTCCTCACCCCCCTCCCCTTCATTATATTCCCCCTCACCCTCACGATGTCCCTTGAGTCCTTGGCATATTGTAAAAGTGCTTTCTATAATGACACTCTTGTTCTCTCAATTGGTGTTTTGTTTATCTTATATGCACCCTTCTCACTATGTACTCTAAATGGTTCCTTCTATTTTTGTTCTGATCATCTGCAGAATTTGTTTCGTACATTGCTACTGCTGCTTTCTTGTTTATTGCCATTGCTGTTGTAAAGCGCTCTGATACCCTTGGGTGGAGCTAGCGCTATATAAAACCTTCAAAATAAATAAAATAAATATGATCTTGAAGGTACATTCCTGTAGAACTCATTAAGAGAGGAATGCAAAAACACACTTTCTCTTTATTCTTCTTGGTTCATTAGGATGCTCTCCTCCCCTTTCAAATAAGACTTCATGTAAGCAACGTTTCTAGGCACAGACCTTTATCTAAGAATTAATCTACAGCTGGTCTAAAATATTCGTGCACAGTACTGATTCTCATCTTACGTTGTGCATATTTGACAACTTATATCATTAGAATTGATCTGCACAGTTACATAACAATTTGACTTTGTACATACAGCAGCGTTTTGTGTATGGGAGCAGCACTCCGCTGAAACATTCAAGATTGATTCAAGGCAGTGGTGTGGTGTGGGGTAAGTGAGTGCTCCGAAGGGGGACTGGAGCGCGCCCATTGGGAGGGATTCACGCTCCTCACCTCAGCTTCAGGCTGCAGTCTATGACCTTTCTTGTCAGCGTTCCGCCCGGTTGCCCAAGAGTGAGTTAATGTATGGTGGCTTTGAGAAAAAAGGAGTTTTGAAGGAACTGTTATGTTCCGAGACGGTGTGCGTCAGATTTTCTTGCACTCGGACAGAGATCTCAGCACAAGAGGAATACATTAAGAAATTGTGACATATATGACTAAGTGGCTGCACTTTCGAAAAGCACCAGGTTTTTCTAATTACAAGAAACTATGAATATGAATTACGGACTTTCAAAAAAACCAGAGCTGTTTACATACCCATACTACGATTCTGTTTTCATACACAAACAAGTTCAGTGGCAGAACGCCGTGCTCTATGGGAAAGAGCGGCGCAAGATGTCTTTAAAGGCAATGTGAGAACCAGTGATGCACGATATACAACGAATGCTGGTCCCGAAACATCAACCCAGATAATTAAAGAATTGGAAAAAGCTTGCATCTCTAAGTTGAAAAAATTGTTGGGAATTGACCTCTCTCACCAAGTATATAGAATGCGGAAGGGTGCCACGGGGACTGCGTATTTTAATAATGCCAACCCTTGATATGGATGCAGACCTCTTTGAGGAATGAAGATCGCACACAACAGAAGGTTCAGCTAAACTCATGGCTTCTCTGATCACGCATGCTAAACGCCATATGGAACACCAAACGAAAATAATTGGGAAACTAATGAAACTGGAGCCCATGAAACATCAGGAAGAAGTTAAGACACTACTGTCTAAAATGGAGGAACGTATCATGAAGAAGAAATCGGAATGTGTAAAGCACAGAAATTCAACAGGGATAGGTTGGATTATGAATATGGAAGAATTTATAATTTGGTGAGAAAATTTGACTCATTGAGAGCCAAAGAGAGGATGAACACCATGGAGCAGCCAAACAATGCACCTAGTCATACTGATGTGAGCTCTTATATTTTCAGCTGATGAAGCTCCTAGAGAGAAACAATGGAGATGAGGTTACTCGGAATGGCCACGCCACATTGTGGCAGAGGAAGAGGCAGGGGACGTGCTGGCAAAAAACAAGGAGGGGCAAAAAGAAAAGCAAAGTCAAAATCAACAAAGGATTAACCAATCTGGGGGCAACTATTGCAGAGTCGTGCTCTAACACCAGAGTGATAAATAGCTCTAAGACAACACTCACTGAGAACCAAGAAATAATTTTTAATTATGGACCCACTGCCAGCTCAGACTGTCATCCTTCGAATTGAAACATACAAATTTGTTAGAAAATGTAAACTTTGTAAACATCACGCCATGAGGGTTCCTCGTCATAAAAGGACAAATGAGGATTCCGATAATACCAATTCCGCATTTACGATTGGAGATATACCAGAATCTTTGGCCATCAATGAACTTGCCAATAGCATTGAAAATGATATACCAACTGAGATTGACTCAAACAACAACATTACAGTGGTTCAGTTACAGCAGATGGGTTTCACAACGGACTCACATACTCCCAGTCATTTCACAACGGACTCACATACTGCCAGTCATTTCAAACCTTCCAGTATGTTTTGCCCTCAGCTACCCAGTGGCAATCTTATTGACACATTTCATGAATTGGCAGGGGATAATATAAACAAACTACCACATCCCCTAGAAACAGAAGAGGCAATAATTTCTCACATAGAGACTGGCAAGAAATCAACCAACTGAGAGATAACAAATCAATTGTCATCAAGTCCTCAGATAAGGGTGGAAATGTTATTATGGACACTAAATATATTAAAGAAGCCCACAAACAACTGCACAATATGGGTCACTCTGAATGTCAGTCCCACTGAAATGTATCAATCTGAATGCCATGGCATGCTCAGGGAATGGCTCTATCAAGGGCTATTGGAATTTGAAGAATTTGCATACTTAAAAACAGATCACCCCAGGAATCCAGTTATATACTTTTTGCCGAAGGTGCACAAAGATTAATTCAACCCACCTGGCAGGCCCACAGTGAGTATGGTGAATTCTCTTTTGGAAAATACGTCTAGGCTTATCCATTCCTGTGCGAATATGTCGGGTAGCTGTCCTCTTACATACAAGACAAATGATTTCCTGGGCAAAGTCTACAACATCTCGAGTTTTGCCTCCCGCACAGTGTTTTTCTATTTAACAAGACCTACCTCCAGAAGCAGGGGACCACAGTGGGGGCTTCCTTTGTGCCGGCATACGCCAACATATATATAGGTTGCGTGGTCCGACAGTCATACACAATACATGGATACAGTGGTGCTCTGGATGCGCTTCATCGATGACTTGTTTCTAATCTGGGATGGGGAAGAGAGCCTGTCAGGAATATGTGCAAAAATTGAATGAGAACAAGTATAACATCCATTTGACAGCGACCTGGAGCCATTGTAACATTGAGTTTTTGGATGTATCTCAAAGTAAATGGTGATGTCTTTCGTAAGCCAACAGCCTGCAATTCAATCCTGCATGGCAATAGTGGACATCTAAAATCTCTTAATTGGAGCATTCCATTTAGTCAGCTTCTAAGCGCACGAAGATTATGCTCCACGGATACACTATTTGAAGAAGAAGCCACAGCCATGATTGTCAGATTTCTGGAAAGAGGATCCCCCCATAAGATCCTCAATGAGGCATACTGCTGGGTCAAAACGAGGAAGAGAGAAGATCTGCTCTACGGTAAGACGCATCCTAAGAGAAGCCATGGGCATGATCTTAAGCAACAGGAAGCAATGGACACTGCTCCCATTAGGTTTTTTGTAGAGTTCAACCAGGAACATCACTCTATTAGATCAATCCTCACATGCAATTCATCAGAATAAGAATTGGATCTCACCCTCCAAATCACGTTCCGTAAAGCCAGGTCTCTGGGAGATATTTTGACGCAAAGTATGTTCCTCAACAATGACAAATCAAACTGGCTCTCTAATAAAAGTCTTGGTTTTTGGAGATGTGACCACCTCAAGGCATGCTCATATGGTGCCAACACACAAACATATGAGACCTTTGAAGTAAAATCATTTGCAATCAAAGAGAGGATAACCTGTGAGACAGAATTTGGAGTGTATGCTCTGCAATGCAGCACCTCTGATCCATAAAGAACCAGGACAGAAGCTACCCTATGGCTAAACACTTTTGGGAGGTCTATTAAGGTGACTCTAGCAGTCTTGCCTTCTATGATGAAAGCCCATTCCCTTAAAGGGGATCAGGAACTCGAACTGCTAAGAGCGGAGTCCAGAGTGATCTTACTACTGGGTAAAGAAAAGCCATGAGGACACAATCTGGATGCAGAACTTTGTCCATATATAGGTTGTTTAAATATATGGATCTATGATAACATGAGTAGCACCATGCATCAGAGTGATCTGCATAAGGTTCATTTCACTGCCTGTTCATTGCATTAATTTGTGTTACTGATTGCTGTTATGCAATTATTGGAATTAATTGAAACAGAAACTAGCTTAGTATGTATTAGCATTGTTGCTTGTTGTTTTATCACTTCGCTTGAGATTTTTTTAAGTGTATTTATTCCCTCTGCATTGCACTAGCCACTTTACCTTTTGAAATAGCAATTTACCACCACATATGATGGAATTCTCCTCCATACATAGAGCCCATATTTCCCCGACAGTGATGGATGATATCAGCTATCACTCTTTCGCTAATGCTCTTTGAGGTTGTACTGTAGAGCCAACTGATTCATCAGGTAGCATGTATCAACTTGTCAATGACTGTTGACTGAATTTGCATGGATAGATCTATATTTACATGAATTTCAGTTGGATATTTGCATTTTACCACAAAGTTACTCTGGATTATCTCCAAGTAATATCATCTATGCTTACATTGGTTTTTATATAATTTTTTGAGCATATGTGCCCCTTAGGTTCATACCTGATAATTTGAAGATATGATTATTACCCATATGTACTGAGGTCTGAGCTATGATTTGCACATAAGCATGGAGTCACCTTTAAGTCTTTGGATATTTGCACTTTAGCACAAAGACACTTTAGATTGTCTTCTGTTCAAATGATTTTATTAGTTTTGAGAAAACACAATGCACGAAACGAGCATAAATGCCCAAATTAGGCAATGATATAAGCAGTATTGTAAAACAATAATACAAAATAATGCAAACAATAATAAAGCTACGAGGCGATAACCAAACAGGCAATAAAAGTAAAATACAAAACAATAAGTGGCCTGAGGCCATATATACTGGGCGAGATTGACTAAGGGAGTTGAGAAGAAAGAGAGAGTGTGAAGAGAGAAGAAGGAATCATTGCATTCCATGTGCGAAGAAGTATGAGTATTAATCTACAGAGTGCAGGCTTGTACCGTGCAATTGTGAGTGAGTGTTGGAAGGGGAGCCAACGCTGGTTACTCATGCAAATATGGTTGACATTGCGATGGAGTATGAGTGAGGTAGAATATTCCCGATAAGAATACTTAGGGTGGTTTGTTGGAGGCGAAATAGTTGTCTAACCTGTCCCAGATGTGTCTTACTGGAGGTTTCCAAGGTGACTGTTGTAGGGCGATATTGTCTGCGCCTCTAATATGTATGATCCAGTTAATCCAACATTTGAATGAGGCTTTGTGTGTGTCTTTCCAATTGTTTAGGACTATTTTTATCGCTGATGTGAGTAAGAGATCCATTAGTGCTTTGTCTGCTTGGTTTTCTAGATCTGCATTAAGAAAGCCAGCAATTAGGGAGGGAATTTTTTTTTTAGATGGCAATCGAATAAGGCAGACAGAAACGCAAACACTTTGTCCCAGTAGGAGGAAAGAGCATTACAGTGAAGGATGTGGTGGGCTAAATCGCATGCTTCTTTACAGTTCCAGCAAGTGGGGTCTGGCAGGAGATGTTGTGTGTGTAAACGCACTGGGGTCCAGTAAGCTTTGTGGATGAGCCATAATTTTGTTTGCGATAACACTGGAGAAATTTTTGGGTAGGTAACAGATTTCCATATTTGGGCCCACTGTGATTCTGACAAGGGGCTAGAAGAGTGTTGCTCCCAGAACAAGGTTAGATTTTTGTTTAAGTTCGAGGATTTAGGACGTAGGAGCTTATATATGTGGGAGACCTGATGTCCCAAGCTATTGATTTTAGTTATAAAGCTAGGAAGTGATGGGTTTGTTGTATGCAGTTTAGAGTTTGACATGGCCGCTTTGATTTTAAGGACATTTTAGAATTCCATTTTATCAAGTTTGTATGTGTTTTGGATCTCCAAGAAAGACAAAGGATACGATGAGCATTCTAGCTGTTGGGGGAAGAAGATACCTTTATCCAGGACTCTATGTATAAGGTTTTACCCTTGTATTTAATGTTGCGGTTATTCCACAGAGATTCAAGGTTTGAGAGACTTATGCTTGTGTGGAGCTTCTTGTCTAGTTTTAAGAGAGAGGTTTTTGAATATAGATTTTGATCTTATTAGTTTTGCAGTGTTTGTGGTTAATAAAGTAAGTGGATTTAGGTTATCTAAGATGGCCTTTTCTACTTCAAGCCATACCGGTGTGTAATTGTTGGGCGGATACAGCCAGTTAGAGCCCTGTTTTGCTAGGAAGGCGGTTTGATATGTTTTAAAATCGGCCAAGTTGACCCCCCCTCCTAGAGATTTATCTAGTCTGAGCTTTTTGAGGGCTATTCTAGCTTTCTTGCCTTGCCATATCAATTTTGAGATCAGGTTATCTAGTTTGTGGTGGTAGTCTTCGGTTAATAAGAGGGGTAGCATATTGATGAGGTAGTTGACTAATGGGGTGATCATCATTTTTATTGTTTCGATTCTGCCCCACCAGGTGATAACTTTGGGGGTCCATTTGTCTAATAGTTTTTTAATTTTCTCTAGGGTAGAGTTTTCATTATGGTGTAATGTGTCTATTATGTTGTTTCCAAACTCAATACCCAGGTATTTTATGCATCCGGGTTGCCATGCCAGTCCTGATCAGCCTAAAACCTCTTTTGTACAGTGAATGTTTAAAGGTTTAACTTCAGATTTGTCTCTGTTCAATTTATAGCCGGAGTGTACAGAGTAAGATTCTATGGTTTGCATAAGTGCCTTGATTGATGGTCCAGGGTTTTCTGTGACTATCAGAATGTCGTCCACATAAGCGGCCAATTTAACCTGTTCATTATTAAATACTATCCCATGATATCGGTATTTTGTTTTATATCCTGTAAAAGGGGTTCTAGAGCTAAAAGAAAACGGGAGGGTGAAAGTGGGCAGCCTTGTCTTGTTGCAGAGTGAGTGTCTCGGAAAGGGATCCATTAATCGCAATTCGCGCAGCGGGTTTTGCGTAGAGTGCCATGACCATCTTTATGAATGGCTCACCAAGGTCAAAGGCCTTCATGCATTGGTTTAAAAACAACCAAGAAACTCTCGAACGCCTTCTCTGCGTCTAGAGTTATAGCTACGGATGGTTTGGTAGTGTAGTTTGCGTTTTCGAGAACGTGGCAGAGAAGACGGGTATTATCGTTTGACATGCGGTGTTTAATGAAGCCTACATGTGAGTTGCTTATTAGATTTGGGAGGTATTTGTTTAGTCTAGTGGCCAATATTGTCGCATAAATTTTACAGTCTACGTTAATGATCGATATCGGTCTATAGTTTTTGGGTTGTAAGGGATCTTTCCCTTCTTTTGGGATAACTATGATATTGGCTTCTGCCATGGAATCGGTCGTTCCGCCTGAGTTAGCAATATTATTGAATACTTTTAACATGGTTGGTTGTAATAGATCAGTGAATGTTTTGTAAAATTTGGCTGTGAAGCCATCTGGCCCCGGGGCTTTGTTATCCTTCAGGGATTTCATGGTTTTAGTCACTTCCGAAGCATTTATCCATTTTTCGAGGGTGAGCCTGTCCGTTTCTGATAGTTTGGGGATCTTCAACTTTTCCAGGTATTGTGGGCATTTTTGCAGGTTGAAGTCCTGATCGTTACGATATAGGGATTCATAAACATTTTTAAAGCAATTTCACATTTCCTTCTGTTTGGTGTGCGTTTGGTTGTACACATCTTTGATTGATGTGATTCCAGGTTGATGTTGTCTGTGTCTGAGGTAAGAGGCTAGCATCTTCCCTGCTTTATTAGTTTTGCAGAGTTTGAGGCCCTTAAATTTGTTTATTCACACACCTGCCCTTTCACTCAAGATTTTGTTGTATTCATATTTTTTCTGTTAGTTGGTTAAGTGTGTTATTGTTTAGAAAGTTAGCATGCGAAGTTTCCAGTTGTTTAATTTCCTGCTCTAGTTTTATTAGATCTGCGTTATACCTCTTGTTGATTTTCGTTTTGATTTCTATGAGAACCCCTCTCATGGTTGCTTTCAACGCATCCCAGAGTGTGTTTACATTTGTTTCTGGGAGGTCGTTGTTTTTGAGATAATCCGTAATTGAGTCTTCGATTTTGTTTTTGTCCTTGGGATCTACCAAAACATCGTTGTTGAAACGCCATCTTTTAAGTGGAGGTTTAGACTGGCTGCCTGTTAAAATGGCATTAATGCATGAGTGATCAGATACCAGTTTCGGCGAGATATTGGCCTGGTCGATTATGTGGGTAAATGAGCCCAATATCAATATATAATCTATTCTCGAGTACGAGTTGTGTGGGGCTGAGTAAAAGGTCTCTGGAATCAGGGTGTTAAAGGCGCCAAGAGTCTTTGATGTTGAGTTTTGAACATATTTTTTGTAATACACCATGAGATTTTGTGGGAAGGTATTTGCAGGTGGATTGGCGGTCTAGTATGGGGTCAAGTGGTAGGTTAAAGTCACCGCCCACTATGATTAGATCTTCTTGGGGTAGGCATTCTATTTTGTCAGAAACTATTTCCCAGAATTTGGCTCGTCTGTGTTTGGTCCATATATGTTTACAACATGTAAGGTGTCATCGCCTCTACGTAAGCTAGTATCTGAAAGAGACACGTTAGTGACAGATTCCTTACCTTAGAATATCCCCAGGCGTCAGGCTGGATCCGGAAAGTTTTTTGCGTAGCAGTACCCTTGCGCGTCGGTAGGCGGCGTCGTGCGGCTCCGCGTCCGTCGTCAGCGTCGTGATCGCCGGGATGACGTCGCGGGCAGTACTTAGACGCCGCCCCTGCGCGCTGACGTCAGTTCTTCTTTTTCCGCGCCAGCAAGCGCAGATCCGGGAAGAGCAGTGCCCTGGTCATTTTTTTGACCATACTTTTTGGTGAATTTTTTTTCACTGTTTTTTCATCTCTCAAGAGTGTCGTAGGGATGCCCGGTTTCAAACGTTGCGGCGCCTGTGCGCGGATGATGTCCGTCACCGACCCGCATTGGGAGTGTCTCTTCTGCCTCGGCCGAGGCCACGACACGGAGTCTTGTCCCGAATGCCAGGCCCTTAACCCGAAAGCTTTGCGAGAGCGGTCTCGAAAGCTCCTGGAGGCCCGGCATTCGGCTCCGCGGAAGCCCCGGTCGCGTGAGAGGTCCAGGGGTCGATCGCGGAGTCCACACCGGTCGTCGGCGTCGAAGTCTTCTTCGTCCGGTAAGTCGAAACACAGAAAGTCCAAAAAGCATCATCGCTCTAGGACTTCGCCTCGCCGGTCTCGCGACTCGGCTGAGGCCCCTCCCGGCACCGTCCCCGCCCCAGCGGCCCCGGACATGCCTGTGGAGTCGCCCCCGCCCTTCCCGGGTTCGGGGGCGGATCCGGCCAAAGTGCAGGAATTCCTGTCGGCCATGGCCCGCCTCTTCGGGCCTTCAGGCCCCTCCGTGCGCCCGGGCCCCGCGGCCCTGATGGGGTTGCTCCGCGCCGCCGACGGCTCCAGCCCCGGCGTCGCCCGTGCCTCCAGCCTCGATCCCGGCTCCGGCTTCGGCCCCGATCCCGGCTCCACAACCCCCATCGACGCCGGTCGACCTAACGACACCTCCGCCGGCGCCGATGTCTCCGGTGCCGTTCTCGACGCCACCCTGGGCTCCGGGCGGCGTCGTCCCCCAGTTCCTTCCGGCTCCGGACCGACGTCGCTCGACGCCGGCTCCGGCGCCAATGGGACCTTGGGTCCCAACTGTCCCTCCTCCTCCTTATTTTGAACCAGAGGAGGACCAGTTGGACTGGGAGGGGTCTGATGACCCTCTGACACGACACTGTCAGTACGATGAGGACTGGACAGAGAGTCTAGGGGAGGCCAGTGGTCTGGATACTTCCCTGACATTGGCATGCTGTCTCCTCCCGTGGCTACGGAGGAGGGAGCCAATTTTGGTACGGTGTTGCGTAGGGCGGCTGGGGCCTTACGCCTCCAACTCCCTACTTTGACGGTCAAGCCTAACATCTTGACAGAGGTGCTTCAGCCGGCAGCCTCCTCTGCGGAGACTGTGCTGCCGTTTAACGACGCCTCACTGACGTTCTCTTGGGCGCCTGGTCCAAGCCCAACACAGGGGCTCCTGTGGATCGGAACGTGTCACGACGCCATCGCCCAGCTCCGGGCGACCCCCTGTTTCTCTCTGTCCACCCCACTCCTGAGAGCTTGGTTGTCCAAGCCTCCGCTTCCCAAACCGCCTTCCCTACCGCCCTCCGGATAGGGAATCCAAACGCCTGGATCAGTTTGGGAAGAAAGGTTTTTCTTCCTCCAGTGCTGGCTTGCGGTCCGTTAACACCGCTTGTCTTTTGGGCCGATATACCCACTCCCTGTGGGATTCGGTGGCGGATGTTTTGCCCCAGTGTCCTGAGGAGGTCCAGACACTGCTTTCCCGCGCCATTGCGGAAGGAAGGGATGCGGCTAAATACACTATACGTTGTGGCCTTGACACCGCCGACTCGCTGGGCAGGTCTATTGCAACGACGGTGGCGCTCCGACGCCACGCCTGGCTGAGAACCACTGGTTCTCAGGGGATGTCCAGAATACTCTCATGGACATGCCCTTTGATGGAGTCGGTCTTTTTGGGTCCAAAGCAGACCATGCGTTGGAGCGCTTTAAGGACTCACGGGCTACTGCCAAGTCCCTGGGCCTTTCTGCTACACGCCCTCCGCTGACTTCTGCTTTTCGCCCCTATCGTGGCCACGGTAGGGGCGCCCTTCACGTCAGCAGCCCAGCCACCGGCCCGCGCAGCAGGCGTCTTCGCGTGGCCGAGGACGTGGATTCCGCCGTGGCGGATCGGGCAACCAGCGTGCGGGTCAGGCCACCACCTCCAACCCGTCCGCGGCCTCCAAGCCCTCCTAGTCCCTCCTTTCAGGTGCACAGCACGCCAGTAGGGGGCAGGGTCCGCCATCACCTTCCCCACTGGCGTACCATCACCTCGGACAGGTGGGTCTTGGACATTGTCCGAAGGGGCTACTCCTCCCCTTCGAGACCACCCCCAGCCATGCCACCTCAATTCCACCGCATGTCAGGGGATCACTTGGTGCTTCTACAGAAGGAAGTCACGGCCCTCTTGACCAAAAGGGCCATCGAGCATGTTCCGACCCCAGAAGTAGGGCGTGGTTGCTACTCCCACTACTTTCTGGTGCCCAAAAAGGACAAGGAGGACATGCATCCTATCTTGGACCTCCGGAACGTCAATCGCTTCCTCCGGAAGGAGAAGTTCAAGATGCTCACCCTAGCTCAGGTCTTGACTGCCCTCGACCCTGGAGACTGGTTGGTAGCGTTGGACTTGCAGGACGCATATTTCCACATCCCTCGTCCTGCCGGCCCACCGGCGTTACCTTCGGTTTACGGTAGGCCCCGAGCATTTTCAGTTCACCGTGCTCCCCTTTGGCCTTACCAGTGCCCCTCGGGTGTTCACGAAAGTGATGGCGGTGGTCGCAGCTCATCTGCGCCGGGCAGGGGTTTCAGTCTTCCCTACCTCGACGACTGGCTGCTGAAGGCGGGCTCGCCCCAGGCAGTCGTCTCCCACCTCCAGACTACGGCCGAACTCCTGCACTCGCTGGGGTTCTCCATCAATGTGCCGAAGTCGCATCTGATTCCTTCTCCACAGCTCCTTTTCATCGGAGCGGTTCTGGACACGACGCAGTTTCGGGCCTATCCTCCCGAACGGCGAGTCCGGGATATTCAGGCTATGATTCCGATCTTTCAGCCTTTATCCTGGGTTTCGGTACGGATGACCCTGAGGCTGCTGGGCCTCATGGCCTCCTGCATCCTGCTGGTCAATCATGCCAGATGGCATATGCGGGCTCTGCAGTGGGACCTGAAGTTCCAGTGGGCGCAGCACCAGGGCAACCTGTCCGATCACGTCCAAATCTCGGAGGGGACTGCAAGACAGTTGCAGTGGTGGCTCTCGAACCGGCAATGGGTCATGGGCAGATCCCTCTCCCTTCCCCAGCCAGAGCACACAGTTGTGACGGACGCGTCCCTTCTGGGATGGGGCGGTCACATGGGAGAGGCGGAGATCAGAGGCCTCTGGTCTCCGGCGGAGTCCCGGCTCCATATCAACCTTCTGGAGCTCCGGGCGATCCGACTTGCACTGAAGGCATTCCTTCCCTCTGTCAAAGGGAAGGTAGTGCAGGTGTTCACAGACAACACCACCGCCATGTGGTACTGCAACAAACAAGGCGGGTGGGGTCGTGGACCCTTTGTCAGGAGGCTCTGCGCCTCTGGACATGGCTGGAACATCAGGGCATGTTCCTGATGGTTCAACACCTGGCAGGTTCCCTGAACGCCAGGGCGGACGAACTCAGCCGCCGGTGCATGATGGATCACGAATGGCGTCTTCACTCGGAAGTGGTGCAAGGACTCTTTCTACAGTGGGGAGAGCCTTGGTTAGATCTATTCGCCACCGAAGAGAACGCGCAATGTCATCAGTTCTGCGCGTTGGAATTTCCAAGGCGGCACTCGCTCGGCGACGCTTTTCGTCACGAGTGGAGTTGCGGTCTATTGTACGCCTTTCCGCCTATACCACTTCTACCCAGAGTGTTGAAGAAGATTCGGCACGACCGGGCCCAAGTCATTCTTGTGGCTCCGGACTGGGCTCGAAGAGTTTGGTATCCCGAGCTACTCAATATGAGCGTAGATCCCCGATCCGTCTGCCTCTTCGGGAGGATCTTCTGTCGCAGCAGCAGGGACGGTCCTCCACCCGAACCTGTCCAGTCTACACCTGCTTGCATGGAGATTGAGCGGCGGCAGTTGATTCCTTTCGACTTGCCTCCCGAAGTTTGTGATGTGATTCTGGCAGCCAGGCGTCCCTCCACTAAGGTGGTATACGCCTGCAGGTGGAACAAATTTGTGGCATGGTGCACAGCAAAGGCTGTGAATCCCCTTTCTGCCCCTCTTTCTGAGGTCCTTCTGTTCCTTCTCTCTCTGGCCCAACAGGGTTCTGCCCTGGGTACCATCAAGGGTTATCTTTGTGCTATCTCGGCCTTCCTCAGGCTCCCTGATCAGCCCTCCCTTTTCAAGTCCCCTGTTGTTAACAGGTTCTTAAAAGGCATTACACACCTCTTCCCTCCTGTTCCGTTTGTGATGCCTCAGTGGGACTTGAACTTGGTTCTTACCTTTTTAATGTGCGCTCCCTTTGAGCCTCTACATAACTGTCCTCTTCGTCTTCTGACTCTGAAGACAGCCTTTCTGGTGGCCATCACCTCCGCTCGGCGGGTGAGTGAGCTCCAGGCTCTATCTTGCAAACCTCCCTTTCTGTCTGTTCATCCAGACAAGGTTGTTCTTCGGACGCGTCCGTCCTTCTTGCCAAAGGTGGTTACTGCTTTCCACATTGGGCAGACCATCACTTTGCCCACCTTCTTTCCGCCTTCGCATCCTTCCAGAGAGGAAGAGAGGCTCCACCGTCTGGACCCAAAACGTGCGCTCTCCTTCTATATTGACCGCACAAAACACTTCCGGGTGGATGACCAGCTCTTTGTTGGCTACGTGGGCGCCAAAAAAGGTCGGGCGGTGCACAAGACCGCCAGGTCAACGGCTGCTACGACGGCCTTGGGCTGTGGTGTTCCGCTGCCGGTTATATGTCAGGCAGCTACGTGGGCCTCGCTGCACACGTTTACAAAGCATTACTGCCTTGACAGTCAGGTCCGGAGGGACGGCTTCTTTGGCCGTTCTGTCCTCCAGGACTTCCTTGTCTGATCTTTGTTCGCAGACCCACCACCGGGGTTGGTATTGCTGGGGTATCTATTCTAAGGTAAGGAATCTGTCACTAACGTGTCTCTTTCAGATGCACAAGTTACTAACTTGTGTAACGATATATCTGTAAGAGACAGTAGTTAGTGACAGATTCCTACCGCCCACCCATCCTCCCCGTTCTGCGAACTGATTTCTAGGGTTAAGGACATCCCTTTCAGGGCCCTAGTATTTTTCAGACACCTATGTCAGCTTCTTGCATGGCTCTGCGTTCCTGGCGCGGAAAGTCGTGTACAGAACTGACGTCAGCGCGCAGGGGCGGCGTCTAAGTACTGCCCGCGACGTCATCCCGGCAATCACGACGACGGACGCGGAGCCGCACGACGCCGCCTACCGACGCGCAAGGGTACTGCTACGCAAAAACTTTCCGGATCCAGCCTGACGCCTGGGGATATTCTAAGGTAAGGAATCTGTCACTAACTACTGTCTCTTACAGATATATCGTTACACAAGTTAGTAACTTGTGCAATCAGGAGTCTGCCCTCCTCATCATGTGAGTATGATTTAAGGGTGAGCAGGACACTTGCGATATCCAATTGTGTTTGATGAATTCAGAGTCTTTGCTAGAAAATTTTGTCTCCTGTAGAAGTATGTCGTCACCTTTTGTTTTTGCTAGATAGTCAAATAATTTCCGACGCTTAATCGGGTGGCTAAGCCCCTTCACGTTTAGGGAAACGATATTGAGGTTGTCTGAAATACTATGTGTCATTGTATGTATGTGTATTGGAGGCTGGGCTTGACTTTGCATTGAATATTAATACGTGTTTGGAGTAATAACTCCGAAACAATGGTGAGCATATAGTACAGTTTGACAGGTAGTGTGAAAAAACAGACGGCACTGCATATGTACAGATAATGCACTGATGAAAGATTAACTTGCAGAGCAGGAAACAGTGATAAGAGAAATCAGAAGAAAGAGCAGGCCAAAAATGACAATAATAAAAAAAATTATGATAGCACAAACAAAAACCACAAAACCCCAACCCCCTCACCCACCCGCTCCAACCTATCCCTGAAAGCATCGAACGACGGAGGTGCGACAGCAGGAGCATCAATCCGCCAACTTGGAGAAACATAAGATTCAACGTTAGATAACCTTCTAAAGTGTAGTAATAGCATAAGAGTGTTGAGGACTAGACAGTACTTGGTTAAGGGATAATTGGGACTAAAACGCTTTGGCTTGGGACCCAACGAGGTCAGAGGTGACTAGAGTCACTGTAAATACGGCATCTAACATTTGTAACTCTTATATAAACTTTTAGTTATTGTGATAATTAATAGCCAAGGAATATATTGTACCCGGGCAGCAGTACGAATTGAGCATTCCATATAAGCCTTACCTATAAGCATTACATACAAGTAAAACGAGTGTCTCGATTGGCTTTAACAGTATAACAGCTATAGTAACTTGTTTCGTATATCTCGCCGATTGGGCGATAATGCAAACTGGACCGCCCTTTTCTAGGGTGATAACAAAACCTCTTACAAGATGGTCATTTGAAAGGCGAGTGATTACATATTTAACCGCCACTTGACAGCAAATTGGCAATAAATTGACAGCACGTCTTAAACATGCATATAAATTAAACAACATGAACATAAATAATATGAACAGCTGCATATTTCAAATCTATGGAGGGACATTTCCTCCTGGTAAGCAAAACTTAGGTGATGTTCTGGAAAAAGGATATTATGATTTCCTCTTGTTAGAGAAGGAGTTAGTGTGCTCCATGTCTTGAGAGGTCGTGCTGTCTAGGAAGTTCGACAGATCAATTGGATCGGTGAAGAAGTGGAGCCTTCCATTCTCTGTGATCTTAAATTTTGATGGGCCTGCAAATGAGAATTGGATGTTTCTTTCTCGTAGTTTGTCTCTGAGCATGAGGAAACCTTTTCTTGTGTCAACAGTAGGTTTTGAGTAGTCCTGTGTGAAAGTTATTTTTTGGCCATTCCACGTGATCTGGCGATTCTTGCGAGCAAATTTGAGAATGGCCTCCATGTGCTGATATCGCAGGGGTTTGCAAATGATCGGACGTGTCGTTTTCCTTGCTGCTGAGTTATAGGTCGGGAGTCTGTGCGCACGATCCAGTTCCAGGTTCTTGTGGAATTTTATGCCTGTGATCTGTGGAATCCAGTTCTCTAAGAAGGAGATGCAAGACTCTGCAGAGTCCTCTGACCCTTCAGGTATTCCAAAATTCTAATGTTACCTCTTCTGTTCTGGTCTTCAAGTTCGGCTGCTTGTTTTCTAAGACTGCTGGTGATGACCAGGAGGGACTTTATATCTTTGTTGGATTGAATATTGGAGTCTTCTACATTGCTTATTCTCTGTTCCGCAGCGACAATTTTAGAGTTGATTGTGTTTGTCAGCACGAATGGCGGTTAATTCTAACTGCATAGTGTCTGTATTTTGTTTGGTTGACTTCGCCAGGTCGTGGACATCCGCCAGTTTTTTGAGGATCATTTCCATCGTGCTGTTCATATCTGCCTTATGTTTGATAGGAGAATCTGATGGAGACGGTTCAGCTTTGGATCGTTTGTAGTGTGCCTTAGGATCTTTTTCTGACATGGTGATAGAGGTTGTGTGTCCGATAATTGGGGGTTAGATACTTAGTAGTGTTAGACCCACGCGTAGGTACTTTGGCGCACGTGCTTTACAAGTTTTTAACACACTTGTTTTATAAGTTTTGGCCACTTTGACAACTTTGTCTTCTTTAAGTTCTTTAATTACCTTAAGTGAGGTCTGCGTCACCTGAAGAGATATTTTAGGTGGGTCAGAGAAGACTACAGAGCAAACATTGATAGCTTTATTTGTGAGCTCCTCCTTTCATTGGTTTTGATTTAGTTTGTGGGGGGCAGACGTGTATGCTACGCTGTGCTGTAAGGAGCTAGAAGGTGCACCAGACACTTACTGTGGTCAAACATGCACAGTTCTCAAAGAAAGCAGCTGGGGTGGTGCCTTAACTTTGTTCTAACAGTGGCACATCGATATGGTAATACTCCATTTTTGGGTCAGGCACCTAGGCAGGCAGAAGTGGCAGACTTGTGGTAGGTGCAGCTGTTAGGCTTTGGCTGAGTAGAAATGAATCTCTGGATATGCTGGAAAAATTACAAAGCTATGCATTAGCACGTTGTTTGGTTTATATTTGCTTATACAGAAGTTGGGACACAAAAGGCTTACACTTGGAGTGCGCCATTTTGTGTGCACAAAATTCTGAGGTAAAGTTTGTTGCTAGCGTTTGTGTGCTCGGATGTTTTAATGGGCCGTGGAACAACAGAACATTAAACTGCAGGCATGGCAGAAGCTCCCTTACAGGACGCTGTGCATGGTGAGCTGGGCGCTGCCATGATGCGGACCCTACTAGCGCGGATGTGGTAGCGGTTACCATCTTAGGGTCAGGCAGCAATGAGGACCCGATCGGCGTGCAGCACGAATCGGCACAAAGAGAAAACAGGTACCTTAAATGGTATTTGGTAAGTGGATGGGTGGGTTTTCCTTCAAGGAACAGCCTCTCGAGGAGGAGAACCGGTGTACCGCTACGCTGCGAGCTCTGCTGTCGGGTACGACTGTGCCACCGCCATCTTGTACACGACGCGCGTAATGCTGCCGGAAACTTCCAGAATGGATTTTCGCTGAAATTAATGCGTCCAGCCGATGCTTGATGAGACCGAAAGACTCCTCACTGTATTAGGTCCCAGAATCTGGCCACAGAGTTCGATTTAGCCCCTGGTGAATGGTGAAGGTCGCATGGAAGTCTCCGCGTTGGGCAGAGCGACGGGATCAGGCAGCCATCAGCTCTGCCGTCCAAGCCACACCCCCACTTAAGATTGTCTTCAAGTAATATCATTTATGCTTACATTGAATTTTACATACCTATTTTTTGGGCATACTGAAGTGAACAAGGACACCCAATGTAAGTGCCTCTTAAGGTTCACACCTTATAACTTGAAGATATATGATTGTTACACATATATCCTGAGGTTCGAGCTATGATTTGCACACATACATGGAGTCACTTTTTAGTCTATTTTGCCTTAATGGACTATCTAAAAAATATTGGTCTTGACAGCCACTCTATACTTGTGACTGTATCCTTATACATAATATGGGCTTAAATGTGTTTGACACTTTATGTGGCGTTTGCACAAAAGCACAAAGTTACTTTAAAATTAGTGTGTTTATCCTTGATATAAGTTATAGTTATTTTTTTAACTTAAAATTCAATAAGGTATTTGCACTTAAACATGGAGTCAATTTAAAAGCCTGTGGGTATAGAAGGGTATTTTGTACCAGCCAATACATATACCCAAATTAGGGTCAATAGGACACACAGATAGACTCCATATCTTACTCCTCTTCTGTAGGCTCCTTGGCACCTAACACTTTAGCGAATAGATAAGATGGCATAATTAGTTACAACACTTACCTATGGCCAGTTATTGGGACCACTGGAATGCATGGATAATTATTCCTCTGTTCTATAGCAATTGCTGACCTTCATAGAACTGATGCAGAATTGTTATTAATTATTATTTGGCCTTCAGAGTGTCTGGGCAGCATATTAAGCTCTGAAAATTGTCCTAAATGTGGGGTGTATAGTTGCACAAAAACACACCTTGATATTCTTGTTCATGTAAGGAGAACATGACTCAGTTTTTCTCTTTTCCATTGAAGTTCCTTTACCTCTTGATGTAAACGTATCATCATATAATTAATAATATGTTGGAATGTAGAAATCAACAATTTGAATCACTAGCACATGTTTTGGATAATATATTTTTTTTTCCCCAATTCTTTTTATTGAAAACCAAGGCATGACAATGAAGAAAATCTAGCACAATAGCACATTAACACAATAGCACCACAGTCGAAATGCAATAATATCAACTAGACCAGGCAGTAACAGTTTTCCCGGTTCAGGATCCCGTTACTCCACCCCCTCCCCGTCGTCTCTTGTGCTTGGTGGCTCACATATACCTCCCCTGTAGGTGTTCCAGGGGCCCCGGATTTGCGACCATTTTTTGGGGCACCCCCTGGCCACGTAAATGGATTTTTCGGTTACCATGCACCAGTCCATGTCTTTGTCCCAGTCCCCAACATTCGGAACTGTTTGGGCTCTCCACAACCGCACAATATTGCGTTTCGCCACCATCAGACCCAAGGTGACCCCTGTTCTCTCTTTCGAGCCCAAGTCTGTAGGGCCCCATACATTGAGGATAGCCAGTTTGATATTACATTCAAGCCTCTGCCCCGATACTTGCTCTTCACCACTTCCCCCCAATATGATTGGATATTTAAACATTCCCAAAGTATGTGAATAAAGGTTCCCTCCTGCCCACAATTCCTGACACAACCTCCGTCCGGGCTATACCCTATTTTGGCCATCCGCGATCGAGACGGGTAGGACCTGTGGAGGATCTTCAGTTGCACCAGCCGGAATTTAGAAGAGATAGCCACCTCCCTGGGGGAGGCCACCGCAGCCTGCCACTCCTCGTCATCCAGGCCCGCCACATCGTAGTGCCATCTAGCCCTTAAGGAGGTCAAGGGATCACTCATGTTGATCAATTTTTTATAAATTAGGGAGATAGCCTTCTCGGGTAGGTCCCCGTCCAGAACTCTGTCCTCCAATGGAGAGGCATCAGGGGATGAGCTTCCTTTGGGGAGAATCGCTAGGAGTGCATGTCTGACCTGGAGGTACCTAAAGTGTTCAGTGCCCGCCATCTCATACTCATTCTGAAGCTGCTGGAAGGAAATCACCTCACCGGATTTCCACAGGTCACAGACCCTAGATATGCCTATAAGGTCCCAATGATCGAAACCTTTTGACTGGGTCAGTTTGCCTAACAGATCAGTGTGCCAGAGTGGTGTGGCTACAGTAATTTTCCCCTCCCATCCCAGACTCCTAGTAGCGGATTTCCACACTTCCACCGCGTGGCCCGTTGGTCCGGTTAAGGATGGCTTAAGTGGCTTCGTATATAAAGCGCACTGGAAGCTCTGCCCTGGTAGGAGCCATCTGTCCATCCGAAAGGCGGGATCATCGTGCGGCCTGTATATGTGCATTGGTTGATGGCTGCCATATGTGCTGCCCAGTAGTATTTCTTGACGTCCGGGAGCCCAATGCCCCCATCAAACCAACCTAGCGTAAGTTTCTGTGTTGCAATGTGGGGCGGCTTATTCTCCCACAATAGGTCTCTGACTATGGAATCTATTTCTTTGAAATATGAGGGTGCAATGCTACTTGGCGGGATAATAATTTTTATGATTAATTGTGAGATTGAAATAATGAGAATATGTGAAACTGTTTAATGGAAAGCATTAATTGTAGCCTAAGGTTGACTTAGGAAATTGTTATGCATATAAAATGGAGGTAGAAATGTGTTTGTTCATTCTAATTCAGCATTCTAGTAGAAGAAGCTTGGGGCAGTGCAACAGTAGAGGGACTACTTTTAAATCACTGGGGTGAGAGGTCACAGGTTGTCCAGTGGAAGGCATAAGCCAAAACGCGTATACGTCCTGTTTTCGATTTGGTGCACGACATGAACTTAATAAAGAAGATGTAATCCACCTTGCTGAGTCCGGTGTCTCATACAATGATTTCCTGATTGTGATGCGGCGGTTGTTGGTGAATGAAGATCACCAAGAGTGTCGGTACCAGTTTGACTGTGTACATGTTATGTACATGTATATTCAAGTGATATTTGCTCGTAGCTCGTTTTTTCCCCCCCACTAATTATACAGTGCACTGACACAGACTTTAATGGGTGGATCTACAGAAAGACCCAGTTAAATTAATATTGATACACATTTCACAAATTGCGGCTTCGCCTTCTTCGAACAGCAGATGTTCCATTGCCTAAAATAAAAATAGATGCTGTGGGTTCCATCACAGACTGTTGTGTTTTACTTTATTTTGTAAGTATCATCTTCTACGTATGTTCATTCCATTCTCTGTCTCGCTCAGTTCTGTCCACGTCAGCCTTGGGTTCTAGATCGCTGTCGGTGGACGTTGGAGCTGGGCGAGGAACGGAGGCTCTTGCTGTACCAGTGTTTCTACCTTAAATAAAACTACTATTCAACTCACTCGTGTCTGGCTCCACTTTACAAGTGGCGACGAGTGAAACACTGGTAGGACCCACGCGTTTCTACAAAGTTCTTGCGTACAGGAAGTAGCGATTTCTCTTAAGGTGTTCGTCCTTAAGCTACGGAGAACCGTCGGTGGGAGCAGTGCATTCCTTCCACTTGGACTGAGCCTCTGTCGACAGGTCGTATGCCGGATATTACTACTTTTTTTTGTGCCAATTTGCTATTTTCTACGGTCAAGCCTTGCTGTTGGCTACGCAACCGTTTAATTTCAAACCCCGCGAGCGCTCGTGCTTACTTGATTCCATGCGCGTCAGACGTTACTGTGGAACCTGGAATTCCGTTTGTGTGTTCACATCTGCTATTCCAAGCTATCGCGTAAAGGTTCCTGGAGCGCGATTTACGTCTGGGGTCACGTTGTGTAACTTTACATGCCACCATCTTGTCAGGCACATCAACTGCGTTTTGTCTTTAGCGTGGTGACGTGCACACCTACTTGTGTAATCTTAAAGGCATTTTATCTTCAAAGGCATCCTTCTTCTATGCTGCGATGTTTGCTACGCCTCTTCAACTTTAAGCATTCTACAGTACACGGTTCCGTGCAGTTTCAGTGCGTTTCTGTCACATACGGTGATACGCACACCTCGTGAAGAAGTCAACACAAGTATGTTTTAAGTCTACTGGCTCATTATTTTTAGTTATAACATACTGCGCAGTGAACTTTGCACACTTCAAAGCAATTTATTACATGGTGATACGCACACCATTTGAATTTTCAGTGCGTTTTCGTCACAAACGGTGATACGCACACCTCGTGAGGAAGTCAACACAAGTATGTTTTAATACTAATGGTTCATCAATAGTTTTTAGTTATAACATACTACACAGCGAACTAGTCCTTCTTTGGTGAAGTTTGGACGCTGTTAAATCTACGTGCATTGTTGTATTTTGCTCCCCTGTGCTATGGCTAGTCAAAATTTTTCACTTCAGCCACCCCAAGCATTTTGGCCTGCTGGTGGTAATCTATGTATGAAGTGGACAGAATGGAAGTCTTATTTTCTTAACTTCAGTTACACTATTGATGAAGATAGAAAGAGGACTCCTGAAAGGAAAAAGAGGATTTTATTACATTCTGTAGGTCCAGGAGGTCTGAAAGCTTACGAGGAAATGACAAACGCCTTGGGGGTGGAGATGCTAATGTTTTCGATGCTATTAATGAATTTGATAATTATTTTGCACCAAAAGTTTGTATTGGCATTGTTAGATTTAAATTTTTCCACAGAAAACAAGAAGCTAATGAGACAATTGATGAGTATGTTTCGGCTTTAAGGAAGTTAGCGGCAGATTGTAAGTTTGACTACTTATCAGATCAATTCATTAGAGATCAAGTAGTTATGCATGCTAAAGACCCTGCTATCCAAGAGAGGTTATTTATTAATGGTGACGCTGAACTTAAAGATATCTTGAATATTGTTAGGAAAGTTGAGATGTCTAGTCGCAGTGCTAAACTACTTAAGAGGTCACGGAAATTCCTGCTGAGGTACTCAGTAAAATTAAAACTAAGGCCAAAACCAAAACAGAAATTATTAAGACAAGGATTTTTATCGGCGTGGTAATTTCAGGTGTTACCGTTGCAACAGTACGACACATATCCCTTCTAGCAAATCTTCTCCTGCTGTTAAGCAAAAATGTTCCAATTGCGGTATAATTGGACACTTTGCTAAAATTTGCAGAAGGAAAAGTAGTAGGAAGGTGAAGTGTGTGGATGACGCTGATTGCGATTCGAGTGATGGTGAATGTAACATCAAGAAACTTAGTATTAATGATTGTAGTGATGATTCTCAAAACCTCAATCCTAAAGAATTGTTCATTTGGAATATCAATGATAAGAGTAATTCGTGTTTAAAAAAACCTTTGTGTTCCATGTCTATTGGTGGAGGTTCTGTGCAAATGTATGCCGACTCAGGTTCACCACACACTATAATTGATGAAAAAACATGGAAATCTCTGTTTGCTGTTCGTTTAGGAGATAGACTACTTGAACCGGATATTCATCAGGAAGGATTTATGTTGCTAGAAAAGGACCTGCTGTTTTAGGTTGGAAAGACCAAGGAAAATTAGACATTATTTTCAATCCCAATAGTTCTGATCCTGTTATGGTCCTGAATGACAGTGATCTACTTTGTAATGAGATTTTGGAAAAAGTTCCTAAGGTTATCAGTGGAGGAATTGGTAATCTTAATGATTTTGAGCATCGCATTGTTTTGAAACCCGATGCATGCCCCAAGGTGCATAAAGTTAGGCATATTCCTGTCTTACTTAGAGATGATGTTGAGAAGGAGTTGGAAAGATTAGTCAAGGCTGATATTATTGAGCCGATTGAATCGGCTGAATGGATTTCTCCGATTGTAGTAGCCAGACGTAGCAATGGTAAGTTGAGGTTATGTATTCACCTTAGACATCTCAATAATAATATAGTAGTGGACAAGTTTCCTCTTCCAAAAGTTCGGAGATGTTAACTCTTGTTAAAAATGCGAAGTGGTTCTCATCTATTGATCTTTCGGCTGCATACCACCAGATTTCTTTGGCTGAGGAGAGAAAGCAGTTTACCGCATTCATTACCCCCTTTGGATGTTTCCAGTACAAAAGACTTCCGTTTAGTTTAGCCTCTGCAGCTGCCATTTTTCAAAGGCTAATGTACCAATTATTTGGTCAATTTAAAAATGTTAGGTGTTTCCAAGATGACGTTCTTGTTTTTGGGGAGGATAGGTTGGAACACGACAGGATTTTAGGAGAAGTTCTTGCTGTTTTGGAAAAAAAGGTTTGACGGTTGAGCATTCTAAATGTAAATTTGCTGTCAAATCCATCACATATTTAGGTCATGTCCTTAGTTGTGAGGGTGTATTACCTAAGCCTTCTTTAACTGATGCCATTCGCGATGCTCCCAGTCCTAAGAATGGGGAAGAGGTTAGATCTTTCCTTGGACTTGTGGAGTTTTACTCCAAATTTGTTAAAGATTTCTCTACTAAAGTGTTTTGCATTAGGCAATTACTTAAAAGCAAAGTCAAATTTTCGTGGGACGAGGAATGCCAATCTGAATTTGATAATATCAAGTGTGCCATTGTGGAAGCTCCTGCGCTTAAGGGGTTTGATCCTGATTTGGAAAATGTGGTTACTGGGGATGCTAGCAACAAGGGTTTCGGTGGAGTTTTATCCCAAATCAGGGCCGATGGTAATGAAAACATTGTAGCTTATGTTTCTCGTGCTTTATCTCCTACCGAAGAGAAATTTTCTGTAATCGAAAAAGAAACCCTTGCATGTGTGTGGGCTATGGAACATTTCCGTTCATTTGTGTGGGGGAAACCTTGTGAAATACGGAGTGACCATAAACCTTTAGTCAAATTGTTGACTACAGAGGGGTTTTTAAATGCATCTGCAAGAATCGCAAGATTATCAATGCGTCTGCAAGATTATATTTATAAAGTTGTGTACGTTCATGGCAAGAAGATTGTTATTGCAGATTTTTTATCTAGGTTACCCATTGACATGCAGGAGTGTGAGAGTTGTGATTTGGATGTTGAACAAATTGCTTTAATTCATGACCAAGGGTTACTCAATGTAGGAGAGAAGGATTGGTTGGAGCGTTCCAGTTTAGAAAAAGATTTACAAAATGTATCTGGACTTATCAAGTCTGGTTGGCCTAGGAAAGCTAGTGTACCTGACGTTTTGAAACCCTTTTGGGAAATTAGACATGAACTCTCCGTTATCAAGGGGTCCATTTACAGAGGAGACCGAATTGTCCCTCCTTCTTCTTTAAGGTCTGATATTGTCAAACTGTGTCATGAAGAACATGGTGGTATTGTTAAGACCAAACAAAGAATAAAACAATGGTTCTGGTGGCCTGGAATTGATGTACTCATTGAAAGAATTGTGGGTGATTGTCTGTGGTGCACCAATTCTGACAAATCTCTTGTTACCCTGCGATCTAAAATGTGTGAGTCTATAGTACCTTCTAAACCGTGGCATACTATTGCTGTTGATATCATGGGACCTATTGGTTTTGAGGCGAAATATATCATTGCTCTCATTGATGTTTTCTCTAGATGGCCTGTTATCAAAATTGTGAACAAGGTTACTTCTGACGAAGTTTTAAAATTTCTTTACAGGACCTTTATTGAGGAAGGTTTGCCTGTTTGAGTTATTTCGGACAATGGTGTCCAATTTCTATCCAACATTGCTAAAGAATATTTAAACAGAACTGGAATCAAACATAGAACAGCTTCTTTATACAACCCTTCTGGTAATGGCATGATCGAAAGGTTCAACAGAATTTTGAAGAACTCTATTCAAATGGCTGTTCAGAATGGCTGTAATTGGGAGGTTCAAGTTTTTAAGACCATGTAGATGTATAGAACTTCTCCTCACAACGCTTTAAAAGTGTCCCCTTTTGAAGTTATGAGAGGTCGTGGTGCCAGAACTAAATGTAACCCCGAATGGATGTTGGAGGCTGCAACCAGCACTGTGCCAGTGGATGTTGTTAGATCTAGAATTGTCCAGAAACACAACAAGTATAAAGAAATGTATGATCTTAAGAGGAATTCAAAGGATGTTTGCATCAAAGATGGTTGCTGGGTAAAGGTTAAAAAACCCTGGAAAGTGAGGAAGGGTGAGAGCCAGTTCTCTGAGCCTTTAAGAGTTACTAGAGTCTTAAGAAATGCAGTGCAATTAAGTGATGGTAAGGTCTGGAATCTTAAACGTGTGGCTATTGTTCGCCATAGTCCTAATTCCACCCGGAAGCCTTCATTCTCTGCTGATCTTCATTCAAGGAAGCTGTTGGAAACCTCTAATACTCAATCTGAATGGGACATAAGTGTTGTTGATGTTGGTTTGTCTAACTCTGTGGATGACACCAACAGGAATACTAAGTTTACCACCAAGGAAAGTAGTGTTAGTAGTGACGTTGTTGTACCTGATGTAGGAGTTTGCAATGAAGACAGCAGTTTAGTACGCTGTGATAAACGTGTCCGCATAAAACCTAAATGGATGGCAGATTTCATTTGTGATGAAGAGTGTAAATAATTATTATTATTTTCAAGGGGGGAAGATATGTTATGTTTTACTTTATTTTGTAAGTATCATCTTCTACGTATGTTCATTCCATTCTCTGTCTCGCTCAGCTCTGTCCACGTCAACCTTAGGTTCTAGATTGCTGTCAGTGGACGTTGGAGCTGGGAGAGGAACGGAGGCTCTTGCTGTACCAGTGTTTCTACCTTAAATAAAACTACTATTCAACTCACTCGTGTCTGGCTCCACTTTACACAAACATTAAGTTTTAGGCTCTGTTGCCAGGGTTGGATTGGGATCAAAAATAGGCCCAGGCACTCTTAAATAAAAAAAGATATATATTGTGACCCTCATTTGCACATTACACCGTTTCACAAAGCACTGCTTCAGTTTTTTAAGTATAATGAAAAGGGGGTTGGGGGTGTCTCTAAAAGAGACATGTTTTCTTAGCTTCACTGAGATAAAAAAACAAAATGCAAATGTTGCCCGGACTCTTTGTGCACGGATTAGTTCACAATGGTGAACCGCACCTGAATAAAGGTGAGGCCACTTCTGCTGAGGCCCCCTCCCTAATCTGCATTTATTAATGGGCCGGCCCAGCGAGAGACTGGGAATGACACATCCACCCAAATGGTAAAAGGGAGGTAATAGAGGCCCATTTATTTATTCATGCGTTTTTATATAGCGCGTACTTTACCCAGAGGTGTTGAAGCTCTTTACAATAGAGTGAAGTAAATTACATAAGGAAAAAGAGTAACATGGTAGATGGTATCACTACTTATATGTACAACAGTTACTCATGGTGTGAGTTACAGATTAACAAGTTACGTATTCACTCAAGATTAAGTATTAAGAAAAGGTGGTGCAAGGACCAGATCCACAAGGAAGAGTGGTAGTAGATGCTTAATTGGAGAGCGAGCAGGTGTGTGTAGCCACAAGCGTTACTCCCTTCAATTGCCTCCCAACCCATTCCATATCCTGTTACCAGGGAGCCAGTAACCAGGATACCACATCTCCCTTCTTTACACAATAATAACAAATTATAATAATAACTATAGCACAAATATCAATGTTAAAATAACTAAAACCTACAGAATAAATGTATATACATCACAAATAAAAGAAACAATACACAAGGCATTGACTGATATCACAGAGGAGGTTGAAGATGAATAGACTTAAAATAATTACAAAACCTTCTTGGCTATCCACAGAAGAATGGTGACAACATAGTCATGCACGTTGGCTCAGTCGAGTAATACCTAGACATAAATATACATCACATGAATACCCCAAGAACCAACAATACCATCCCCCCCCCATTCCTACACTATTTTACATGACAAAACTTTCTAACCTCTTGGGTAAAACTACTGGTCTACCCTTACGCGTGGCCATTACACCACCACTCTGACTTGAAGGTGGTGATAAAGGATCACCATCTGCAACCCCCTCTTAAGAACATTGCCTCCTGTATTGGTAAATTCCTCCCACATCCAATCCGTGGATGTAGTTGCGTCATTTCCATTAGCACCTTTCCAGTTCAGAACTCTATTGCATCTTGCCATTCTGCTAAAATGCCACACTTTCCTGTCATTCAATTTAGCTGATTTAGAATACACTTCTCCTACTTGCATAGGTTCTGAGAACTTACTCTCTCCCTTCTTGGTATTAAACCCCAACTTCACTCTCACCAGGACTTAAATAAACATCTTTTGTGCCATGTTTATTATAATAAGTCTTTCAGACTTTTTGCATTTTATTCAAGTTTGATTTCGCTACCGCAGTTGACCCCTTACTACAACTCTTCATGTAATTCCACACCATATTGTCCTTGGTGAAAGGTTCTCTTCCTCTCAAAATCCTAAATGGCCTATAACCAGTTCCCGTGGGTGTTATCTAAAATGCCCAAATTGTGCTGTGGAATTCCTTCACCCAATCCTTACCAGCATTTATGGAAGCTTGAATGCTCGCCATCACAACTCTGTTAAAGCGTTCCACAATGCCATTTCCCACTGGATGGTAAACAGGAGTTTTCTTCCCAATAATTCCATTCCTGTTAAGAAAACTTCCAAACTTATCCAAAATAAATTGAGGACCATTGTCACTGAGAATAAACTTAGAGATCCCTTCCCTCAAAAATATATTCTCAAGTAAATTATCAATCGTTCTGCTGTCGGCCGTGTCAACCATCTCTACTTCAGGCCACTTGGAAAAATTATCAATAACAACTATCACATGTTTGTATTCTCCTCTGTCATCCAAAATGGGGCACAACAAGTCAATCCTCAAATCCTCCCAAGGACGCTCAGGAGTTTGTCTACCACCTAATGACGGCCTCAGCTATAGCTGCACCTTGTCGAAATTGGCACAAATGGGACACGCTTTTACAAATTCCTCAATTTCTTTGTCCATACCCCGCCACCAATATAATGACTTCACTCTTTTCTTTAATTTAACCATACCTAGATGTCCCTCGTGGTTAATATCCAGAACTCTTGCCTTCAACCCACCTGTGACAAACACTCTGTCACCTCTGAGAACATAGTTCGTATCATTAACAGACAATTCATCCTTGATTTCCCAAAACCTTCTATACTCCTCTTGTAGTTCCTTCTTGCTCGGCCACCCCTTAACAATGAAATTCATCACATTGCTCAACATACAATCCTTGCCGTATTCTACATCCCATTCCTCAGAAATGGCATTGTTGTTTTCTGTTATGATTGCCACACTAAAATTCTCCCAATCCATTTCAACTTCTCCTCCCCAAAATAAAGGGGATCTACTCTAATAATCTGTTACCTGATTCCGTTTCCCTGGTAAATACACATCATACATGAAATCCAGTAATTTTAAAGTCATTTTCGCTATACTGGGAGTAGCTTTAGCAATGCCCTCTAATGTCAAAACTTTCACTAAAGGCTTGTGATCTGTGCGTAGTGTGAAATTCGCCCTCCAAACATATTACCTGAATCTTTCCATAGCCCAGACCGTGGCCAGCATTTCTGTTTTCGATAACTGAAAAATGTTCTTCTGCAGGAGACAAGGATCTAGAAGCAAAAGCTACTGTGGACTCCTCTGCAGAATCAGTCATTTAAGTCAACAAGGCTCCTATACCTTTCCCACTGGCATCAGTGGTTATTATGCTGTGGTGTCGAAACTTCGTAAAAAGAAGAGCAGTACACAGATCTTGTTGGATTCCCTCAAAACCTCTTTGTAAATCATCGTTCCAGACGAATTCTTGTCCTAATTTTAACAATTGCCTCAACCCATGCGTTTTCATTGCAAAATTCTCAACAATTTTAGAATAACATTGTGCTAATTCTAGGGAGGATCTCAACTCCTCTTTCGACCCAGGAGTTGGGAGCATTACTAATTGCTGCAATTAACCCTTTTTTGGTGAAATACCATCTCCTCCAACTTCATGGCCAGATAGGTGACTGGCTTAATGTCATATCTGCACTTTTTTGAACTCTGCAGTCAACCCCTTTTCCATCAATTTACCAAGAACTGACTTTAATCTTTCCTCATGTTCTGATTTATCTCGTCCCATCACCAGGATATCGTCTTGAAAATACGTCACCTCCCTTCATGCCTTTGAAAATCCTATGCATCAGACGCTGAAATACAGAAGCAGCCAAGGCAAGACCGAAAGGCATGCAAACAAATCTATAGCATCCAAAGGGGGTGATAAATGCTGTTAAATCCCTACTGGAGGGGTGTAACTGACCCTGGTGATAGGCCGAGGTCAAATCAGTGGTGGAGAAACACTTTACCCCTTTGGACTGTGCTAACAGTTCATCAATCCTGGGCAAAGGGAACTTATCAATTACAATGTTTTTATTTAAGTCTCTCAGATCAATGCACAAACTGAGTCGGCCATCAGATTTGCGTGCGACGACCAAAGGAGTCAACCACTCAGCACACTCTACCGGTTCTATTATGCCTTTACTTTCTAATCCGTCCACCTCAGCCATTACTCCCTCTCTCACTCCAATAGGAATGTTCCTAGCTTTGTGACAACAGCTACTGCCCCTTCTTTAACCACAATTTTATGGACAAACCCGGTCGTTTTCCCAACATTGCCTGAGAAGTCACTTGGAATTTTTTCCTTGACCTCCCTTACTATAGACTCATCATGTTTACCGAGCAACATGACTTGTTCTCTCCTGTTGGGACTTAGAATTATACCTAAAGCCCCTTGATCAATCCACCCTAACAAAGATGGGCCTGTCTCAGCCACGTATAATTTTCCTTTAGCATACCTATCTTTGAACCAGAATTCTTCTTCTACAAACCCAACCATTGGAATCTCCTCCCCTGTAAACGTAACATAGTATATATCAGTTGGTCTCAAGCATTTGTCTAGCACTTTAGCAAACTTGTCCTCCCACACCGGGCGTTGTATGATAGTGTACGGAGAACCTGAATCAGGAACAATCCATATCTGCACTCCCCCTATTATGTCACACGGGGGTTTCTGGCGCACACCCAAAACGACCTCATCTCCACACCCCACTTCATCTATATCAATAGAACCTCTGTCACTTAATGAATCTGCATCACCATCCGCTTCATCATCTTTGTCCCCAATACACTTCATATATTTCTTGTCCACCTTGTTTAACTTCCTCCAGCATACTTTGGCATAAAGGCCAACAATTCCACAGAATGCACATTTAGATTTCACTGCGGGACAACACTTATCTCTAGCCATGTGGCCTTTGTTCCCACATCTAAAGCAGACTGGACGCTTATCATCCAATTCCAGTTTATTTTTACCTGCACCTTTCTAATTCGAATCTTTTCTTCCCCTCTTCTTTGGAAGTAGACACTTTACCTACTACTTCATTCTCACAATTGTTCTTTGGGGCTGCTTTAGCACATCTCCTAGACATTTCTGCCTTTCTTATCGCTACAATTTCATTAAGAGGAGATTCCCCACACACCCATAACTTCTCTTGTATACTCGCATTGTTTGAATGCATAACCTGTAAAAGGTCATCATGCAGTGACTCAAATTTGCATGTAATTGCTAGTTTCTTCAGTGCTGCAACATAATCTACAGATTCTGTTTTCGTTTGCTTCCTTTGGAAGAAGGAGTACCTGTCAAGGGCTACACAAACAGTAGGATGGTAATGAACATCTAAATCCTCCAACGCTTCAAAAAACACATTTGCATTCTCTGTTGGTCTTGCTTTTTTCTCCATCTGATTATATACATGTAAACCTTCTGGCCCCCAGACTGTGTAAAAGAATCGTTTTTTTATCTCGAAGGCTTAAACTCATCTCCATTCTCTTCCTCAAGAGCCGAGACGTAATTTAAAAAATAATCCTTCCAATCAGGCCACTTCAACAAAGGCTCACCAGGACGAGGTAGAAATGGCACTGGTGGCGTGAGTCCACAGCTCTGTGAACTCATGTTAACTGTAAATACAGGTTTACTTCAAATGTTGGCACGGTTTCAATACTCTTAAACTGTGGAAGCGGACCACCTCTCGGAGGAACAGAACAAAAATGATGAATTGCTAGTGTATTAAGAAGAATGAGGAGTAATTACCCAATTACTATCCAATTACCTAAGATAATGCTAAAATAGCTTCAAGTTGTTTAACTGGTTATATCCTTAACAAATATTAATATTCAAAGCATTATATAATGTCTCCTACACAACACTACAATGCTACTAGTAGCCCATGAGAATCCAAACAAAGGGCTCGGAGAACATGGCAGCCGAGTAGCACGCAGGTCGCTGAGCACCGGGAGGCACCCACCAGTAATGTAGTTTAAATCCCCCCTCCCCCCATAACGAGCTAATGTGCTTTACCACATCTGGTCTTTCGGTGGAGGTGGCGGTTGGGCTTGCAGAGCAGCAGGGAAATCGGGACGCAGACGACCGTGTATTGCGCTGGTTCAGGGCCGCCCTGGAGCTCAGGAAGAGCTGTAGGGCAGCAACGTGAGGTTTCCTCTGGGCCGGCGGTGGCAGCATCAGCACATACGCTGCACCCGCACGCGCTGGAGGTTTGGAGGGCTCTGGAACGCCAGAGGAAGAGCGGGTTGGAGTACACCCGGTCGGCGCTCACAGCAAGGACATTCGGGATAGAAAAGGTAGGAGGGCCAGTCCCAGGGCCAGTTTTTGTGGAGAGAAGGGAAAGATATCAGTTGAAGCCTTCCTTAGGAAGTAGGTAAAGGCTGCAAAGAGGGAGGGAAGGAAACAGTTCTCTGATCTAGCAACAGGCAATTCATTTGGCTTACCGGCCCCCTCCCAATTACAAAAGGGTAACCCCAAAGAGAAACCTAGGAGGGAAGAGCAAAAAAAAGGAGAAGAAAAAAGATGACATTCTGGAGAGTAAGGTGAAAATCACACCCTCTCTGAGGTCCTTTTTTAAGGTTCATCCACCGATCGTAACTCTGCAAGGGCCGATGCAAGCTGTGGCAGAGAAGGCTAGAGGTAACTTAAGCACAGCAACAATGGAGGAGGGGGAGGTACACCTTAGTGCAGAGGAGCTCCGTCAAGAAAAGGGCTTAGAAGCTGTCTGTACAGGTGGAATTGAGTACCAGGCGGGAGGTAGTACACAGGATAAAGATGGTGGAGAATACCTATTAAATATAACATCAAAAAATCTAGGAGAAGGGAAACACGTAGAGACCTGTGGTCAGTTCCTTGGAGGCGATGCTCTTGTCACTCGCTGTAGACATTAAGAAAGGGTTTGCAGTACCTGAAGCAAATCAGGGGGAAATTTGTGCTTTTTGCGAGGCACTAGAGAAAAAGATGGACACTTTGTCGGAAAGGACGCAAACACTTGACATCAAGGTGAAGGAGTTGAAAAAGGACCTAAACAGCAGTAAAATGGAGCTCCCGGTGCTGCGCCGGGACGAGCATGGGCTACAGGAGAAACTGGAACAGTTAGAAAATAACTTGAGAGTTTTGAATATTCCCGAAGGGAAAGAGGGGGACAATCTTAAAACTTATGTGGTATCTCTCATAAAGGCATCAGTTCAGGTAGATGAGACTGAGGCTGACATTGCGAAAGATATTCAAAGAATACACAGAGATCCTTTCAGAAAAAACCCAAGTAGAGTGAAGCCAAGGAAAATTCTCATCAACTTTCAGACATATGCCCTAAAGGAAAAAATCCTTCTGTCTGCATTCAAATTCAAAACTCTAAAAGGGCCAGATTTCCAATTTGAAATTAGGTCAGATCTATCTCGGGTGACCTTAGATAGACAATGGGAGCTGGGAAAGCGTATGGAGGATTTTTAAAAAGTTGGGGCAACTGCGCAGCTCAAATTCCCTGCATCCCTAAGAGTAATGCATAACAATAAAATGCATATGATAAGAATTACAAGGGAGGCAGATGATTTACTAGAACTCATTAAGAGGGTTGGAGGGGGCAGCTGAGGGTTATGTAAATAAAAAGAAGCTATATTTTAGGGAGATCTAGGCTACCTCTACTCTCTCCCCTTTTTCCCTTTTCTTAGGGGGTACGGCAGAGATGATGGGGTGGGGGGGTTTACACATATATACGTAGTTATTTTTTGGTGGTGGGTGCCCGTGGTGTATGAAAAGAAATTTGGACTAGCATCAGGTCCGGGAAGAAGTATGGGAGGGTTCTCCAGGGAAGGGGGGAGGGGGGGTTGGGGGAGTGCACCGGGTGGGGAGCATATGGGATAAAATTATAAAACAAATTCCTCAAAAACCTCAGAGAGATACAATGGACTTAGAATAACAGAGATATGTCTATCCAGATTCTAACATGGAATGTTAATTGGCTACGTGTGAAGGGGCGCAGGGACAAGATGTTGCAATACCTCAGAGACTCTCCTGCGCAGATTCTGATCTTACAGGAGACACATTTGGTAAAAAAGGAATGGGTTGAGCTGTTTAGAAAACAAAGATGGGTACAACAAATAATATGCACTGATCAGAGTGCTAACATAAGAGGGGTTGCAATAGAGGTGAAAAAACAAGCAAAAATATGGGTATCACATATGAGGGCAGATAAAGGGGGTAGGTGGATCATAGCAAGTGTAAAAATAGTGGATAGGTTATTTACATTGTGTTACAGCAAACAAATGATGGACGGAATGCTGACAATGCAAACATTCTCCCCCAGTCAAAAGATCTGGGTTAAATCCATCGTTCTTTTGCCCACTACGCCCCCCCAGTTTGGACCCAGCCATATGCAAATCAGTCTTGACCCTGTGCCCCATGGGAACAGTCCAGACCGAACTGCCAGGCCAGGTCCTCCCTGGACCGGAAACAAGCATCCTGGGACCGGTTTCAGGGTATGTCACCCTTCTTCAGCCAGGCTAGCTTGAATCCAGTGGCACAGTGAGCAAGGGACCCATGTCTGGGCATACCCATCCCACTTTGGGCGAAAAGTGTTACAGCAAACAAATGATGGACGGAATGCTGACAATGCAAACATTCTCCCCCAGTCAAAAGATCTGGGTTAAATCCATCGTTCTTTTGCCCACTACGCCACCCCAGTTTGGACCCAGCCATATGCAAACCAGTCTTGACCCTGTGCCCCATGGGAACAGTCCAGACCGAACTGCCAGGCCAGAACATTGGCAGGATACTACGGTCCAAACCATGATGATTGTGAACCACTTAAAAATATGTTTTCAAACTTGTTAGAATTTTCCGGTCCGGTAATTGTGTCAGGAGATTTCAATGTAGTAATGGACCTAAAGTTAAATCAAATAAAAGTAGAGCTGTACCTACGCCTAAATCACGAGCCCTTTTGAAAGCCATGATGAACCAGCACACTTTGTGTGATCTTTGGAGAGGGAGAGAGCTGGAAATTTGCAAGGTACTTCATTTCATAACAAGAAATATGGGCACAGATCTAGGATAGACTACTTTTTGGTAGATTGGAGCCTTGGCGAGCATATCTTAGATATTGGATATCTATCAGATCATTCGGCTGTTACATTAACAATTGAAGACATCAGTAAGCATATAGAAAGAAAGTGGACATTAGACCGCACTATACTGGCAGATATGGAAGTAATAGGAAGTCTAAAGGTCGAAGTTACGGAATTTATTTAGATTAACAGTGGTTCCGCTCCAACGGGTATAGTTTGGGATACGCTAAAGGCATTTATTAGAGGTAAGATCACTAGTGCAGTTTGCTACAGAAATAAATGTTACAGGAATGAAATTTCTCGGTTAGAGAATGAAATGGAAAGAATAGAAATTGAGATAAAAAGATCGGGAACAGAGGATGCTAGGATCTTGTTAGAAAGAAAATCGCTCCTGTTAAAGAATCAAATGGCGGAAATCCTCCAAACTCGGATTAAAAAGAGATGGGATGCTAGCAAGCTAGCACACTTCGAGTACAGAGAGGGGGTAGGGAAGCTTCTAGCTTGGAAGACTAAGACGGATCAGAATAGAAATCGGATTAAGGAGATTAAGGAGGATCAGTTCGGGGATATTCTGAGGAATGAGACTGAGATTGAAGAGGCATTTAAGGAATATTTCCGGGGTTTATATACTGAGGAGGAGATGAGTGCAGAAGTAGAGATTGAGGGATGGTTAGCAGACTCTATCCAACCCATAGATGCCAATCAGCAAAAGATCCTAAACCAGAATATCACCCAGGAAGAAGTTGGTATGGCCATTCAGTCAAGTAAGGGGGGGGGGTAAAGCTGCCGGGCCAGATGGCATACCAGTGGAGCTGTATAAAATCCTTGGGGAGGTGTTAATTCCATTTATGACAGTAATGATAGGAGAGATATTAGATCAAGGGGAGCAAGTACCAAATTCCTGGAATGAGGCCACTATTACTCTAATTTTGAAACCAGGAAAGGACTCGGCTAGATATGAATTATATAGACCGATATCTCTCCTGAACTAGGACTATAAGATCTTTACAAACATTTTGGCAGGAAGATTAAGTAAGATAGCCGGAGAAGTGATACATAAAGATCAGAGGGGCTTTGTAAAAGGAAGGTATCTACATGAGCTAACTTATGCGCTAATAGGAGCTATCAATTTTGCAACAACTTATGCAACCCCTCTAGCAATAACAACATTAGACGCCTCTAAAGCCTTCGATAGGGTGAGGTGGTCCTATTTGTTCTCCGTTTTGAAACGGTTTGAACTGGGAGGTAAATTCTGCAGTCATTCAACTAATATATCAAGAACCCACAGCAAGAGTCTTGGTGAATGGGAATTTATCTTCATCCTTTACAATACTTAGGGGTACAAGACAGGGCTGTCCCCTTTCCCCCCTCCTGTTTAATTTTTATATAGAACCCTTTGCACACAAACTCAGAACCACAACTGACATTCCTCCTTTCTATCAGGGAGAATGGGTGACGAAGGACGCGCTATACGCAGTTGATCTCATGGTTTTTTCCTCGGATCTTGGGGCGGCTTTGCCGACTATTATACAGCTGGTGTTAGAATTCGGTAAGGTGTTGGGGTATTTAGTAAATGAAGACAAAACAGAGGTTATGGTATGGAACCAGGGAAGTGAGAATCAGCTGATTAAGAAGGAAATGCGATACCTGGGTTTAAAAATAGTACAAGACATAAATGAAATCTCAGAAGTAAATCTGAGGAGAATATTAAAAGAGTGTGCAAATACTGAAGGGATGGGCACACCTTCCACTAACGATTCTGGGGAGGGTGAATTTGGTTAAGATGACTATATTGCCAAAGATCACTTTCCTATTTAATACCACACCACTGCACTTTAAAAAATCCACCATAGATAAAATCCAGCAGGCAATACATGCCTTTATTTGGGCATATGAGGGGATCAGGATCTCCTGGAAAAAGTTGCGGAGAAAAAGAGAGAAGGGAGGATTAACCCTTCCAGATATACAATAATATACTTGGGCCTTCCAATTGACAAACTCTAGAATGTTTGCGAAAACACCTGATGGATCTGTAATAGGATCTATGTTTTTGGCAATGTTAAAGGAAAGTAAGGCGGATGTAGATGGCTTCCTTTTTTAAATTCGGTGACCCAAAGTACTTTAAAAAAAATTAAACTAAAGGTACTACAAACAATGGCGAGAATATGGTACCACATTAGACGACTTTCAAAACTGGACTACTACTACCACTATGCTCCTATCTGGGAATCGCCAGGGACACCGGAGTGTCTTAATGATAAATTGGCATTACCTATAAAAAATGTGGATGTAAGGGTCTGGGGAGATCTGTCACGAGATGGGAGTCTTATACCATGACAAGATCAAAATGGGATGATGGAGGGTAATCTTTCAAAGTTTAAATACATACAACTAAAAAGTTGGGAACAAAGTCGAAAATCGGTGTCGGGAGTGGGAAATGTTTTGGAGGAACAACTGGTCACAAAACCATCAAGAAATAAGGAAGTCGCATTCTGGTATTGGGAAATACACAACACCATGGATGGAGATTTTACTCTGGCAGAAGAGCTGTGGGGAAGATCCTTGCCGAGGGAGCAGTTACAAAATATTTGGCGAGTATTAATGCGCACACTTTATCTCATTGTCAAGTCTGCTTTTTTAAGGAGAAACCACCTTTTCTCACTCCACAGGGCATATATAACGTCTGAAGAGCTGTCAAAGATGGGGATGGGAAGTGGAACCAGCTGTGCAAAATGTAGCCTTGAAAAAGTGACAGATGTCCATATGTTCTATCAATGCCCAGAAATCAGAGGGTTTTGGGACAAAGTGGAAACTATATCAGGTATTTTGGGTCTGCAAATTAAGGTAAGCCTATCATTGATTATTTTTGTGTGATGGATGGCCTTACTGGCTTTCTTAGAGACTTGCTGTTCTATGCAATCCTACTTGCTAGAACAGAAATTTGCCGTAAATGGGTGGGAGGTATCCCACCGCAGCATTCGGATTGGTTGGAGTCTCTCTCATATATGTCTAGGATGGACCTGCTAGGGAAAGACTCCAAGCGGAAAGGATTTTGAAAGCCCTTGCAAGTATGGAGTGTTGGTCCAGAAAGGGTGCCGCAAGATGCAGGGGGTAATGAGGATACATGAAGATACATGAATTATGAATCTGTCCAATGATTACACCGGTAAAAAACTCTCTGGTCTGCTGCAGGGCCCCTTCGCTTGACCTTAAGGCAGCTGCCGGTGTAAAATTAATACCGTGAGAGAGAGATGGCCGCAGGCAAGATAATGCTCATTGTGGTGTGCCCGCAGATGGTTGGTCACACTCTCGTAAAAGGGCGGAAGGAATGGACATTGACCCTGAGGTGAATGAGGACAAAAAAAAAATACAAAGCTACTATGAAGAATATATCCCCAGTATGAATAGGTGTGCGTATCACTGAAAAGTGCGCACTACAAAAGCCTAATATGTGTTTACTGCAAGGTGTGCGCATCACTGAATGCGCATTGAATACAAACACACGGACTTCCTTAGATAAAGTTACCGTTTAAAGGTGTGCGCATCACCGAAATGCGTGTTGTACATGTCAAATGCCTCCAATAGGTCTGCGGTGCCCAGGTGTGCGCATCACACGAAATGCGCGCTGAAATTTTCCTCACCGCTGTTCAGATATGAGAAATACAGCTCCTGTAGTGTCCGCTTACATGATACCTTTCCCAAAATGACGTCACATTGCGTACAACGCGTGGTGACACTCGATGTTGCCCTGTAGAACACTTGAGGATTTGCCAAGGGTGCAACTAAAAATGTCTTGACTCCACCGGTTACGTCCGTCTCCTTCGCGCATCACTCATGCGCTGCTCTCGCGCTGGACTTTCAACCGTTGTCTTGCTCCCAAAAATCCGCAGGAACTCCTCTCAGCAAAACCGACTCCACTGAGACACTGCAGAAGCTCGACTCTTGTCCCCGATACTCCAGCCTCCTCTCTCTCTCTCTCTGCTTGCTCTCCAAACGAAAACTCCAGTAACGGTTCCTTAAACTTCGTGGTAACACCACCGCAATTATTGTATCACAGCACGCCAGTGCATCTTCCCTTTCCTAACGTTGCCACATTGCAAGGACCAGATCCACACAGAAGAGTGGTAAGTCGATGCTTTATTGGAGAGCAAGCAGGTGCATGTAGCCACAAGCGTAACTACCCTTAACTGCCTCCCAGCCTATTCCATATTCCAAATTCTGAGTATCCCGTTTCCAGGGAGCCAGTAACCAGGATACCACAGGTGGAGTGATTAGGGTTACACAAATACATAATTACAAAATTGAGACAGTGTGTCACAGTAGCTATTGTGAGTGTCATGTAACAATCAGGGTCATGACCTAGGAAGAGGGGGCATGTGGCTGGAGGGGAGCTTGGCGAGGGGCATTATTGATCAAAGTGTCTTTGGAAGAGAAGAGTTCTAAGATCTGTTTTGAAAATCCGGAAAGAGGCGGTGGTGCCTAGGTTTGGAGATAGCAAATTCTAGTTGCGTTACCTGAGAAGGATTGCGCCATAAGTCTTTCCCTTTTGAAAGTTGAAGGTTCCACACTTTCAGCGTTGCGTGAAGGTGTGGAGCCACCTGATAATTTGAGATTGGCCAGGTACGCTCAGGCCCCTACTGGGCCGCTGGGGTCATCTGAACAGCACAGACTCAGCCCAAATCGGTCTCCACGCTGGCCAAAAATGCAGGCCACAACTGCAACTCAAAAACCGACTCCTCGCCCATTGTCCGCCTTACCAATCCGACCCCGTCTGTGGCAGGGAGAGATTTCCTGAGGAGCAACAGAAGAGTGCAAGGATGGGCGGAACGTACTGACGGGATGGCAGATTCTCTGACACCTCTCGCCAGCCCCTCCTTACCTGTGTTCCGTTCCACTACGCATGGAGCAAATGGCTGCCGCTGGCACCTACTTTGCCAATTTTATCAAGGTGCCCTTAGCAAATGTAGTGATTTTAAATTATAGAGACTTGAGTAATCCATTGGCCAAGACCCGGAACGAACTTCCCCTCCGCATCAGACGAAGCCCTACACTGCACCTATTCAGAAAGGTCTCAAGACCTGGGTCATTGGATGACCACAGAGCTGCTTGAACCACCCCCACTCCAGCGCCTTGAGCGCGCTTCAAAACTCCTGATTGATTGATTGGTTGCCTCCACTCCTTGGCTCTTTCAAGCCAGGAATCTTGCCTTTCTAAAATCAGTTTCATGCAGCTGTATTTATTAGATCCCCTGCTTATTTATACATGAGCCTAATGTGCTGTGCATAAACGCTGGGCCTCCCTTAGTGGACTGGTCTGTGGTGCCACTCTTTCTCTTGTCCTGCACTTGAGTCACATTACTCCAGGTTTACAAATGCAACTGAAGCACCCTTACGTTAGAGGTTCTGACCTGACCACTATCAACTTAGACTTGTGATTTCTGCTTCAATGTCTCAATACTTTGAAACTTCACGTTGATGATATGCTGGGCAGGGGTCTTCAAACTGGGGGGCGGGCCCCCCAAGGGGGACCTCAAGCGATCCCAGGGGGGGCGCCAGGCTCTGGTCAAAAGAGGCATTATACTGATAACAGTGCTTTGTATTCAGTGGGGGAAAAATAAGCGGCAGTAAGCCGCTCTGTAATGGGCCATCACTAACATCTCTTCTCCCTTCTATCGTGGCTCGGAGAAGGTGTCAAAAGGGAAGGAAATCCAAATATTCTTCAGAACCCCACCCCCATTACTAATAATCACACTGTGGGTACTTTTACACGTTAGTAAGGCGTACTGACAAGAACAGTATGTTTGGCAATGATGTATTTGGTCGCATTTTTAAAATGGAAATAGAATTTACCTGCAATGTTTTTAAATAAGTCTAGACATACTTAAACATTGCTAGTTTAATAGAATATTGGGAAAAATATTTTGAGGAGGGCCCCAATGATATTTTCTTTTCACTGGTGGTGGGTCGTGGGGGGGGGGCGCGGGTCATTGAAAAGTTTGAAGACCACTGTGCTAGGGTGACCGATTTTCAAAAACTGGAACAGGTCAGACTTAAAAGTAGGACTAAAACCTTAATTCTTACTTCTGTCCCGTTTTTTGCAAATATGTATGGATAGGTTTGTAAATGTGTGTCTATACGTAAATAAACACATTTACAAGGCTGTGGTTCCACACCAAAGTCACACTTCCCTCCTCCCCAATCTCTGCTTCCCCTCTGTTGGAAGCTTGTAGCTGACTGCCTCCCGCACGGCCTGAAAGAAGCAGATTCATTACTTACATTATTAGTTCGGACTTTGGAGGCGCGTGTGGAAAGGAAAGCATGTCTTTCAATTCTGCTTTCCATAATGTCCTAAAGACCGGGGCATGTATTTAAAATGAAGAGGAAAAAAAAAAGTCGGGATACTCCTCTGAAAACCGGGTAAATCCGGGACGTCTGGTCATCCCTATGTTATGCATCTTGGCGGAAACAGGGCGCTTTAGTTCCGAAGCCTTGCCAAGAGATGGCAGTGTTGACGAAGTAACCGACTATTGAAACCCAGTGAATCATCTGATTCGCCCATCATGCTGGTGCCTTTTTGGAAGCTTCGGAAACCTTGAATTGAAGCTGTTCATAAACTTTGAGTACATGATATATGTGACTGCGAGTTTGGAGGGCGGAATACTATGTCCACTTTCTGTTTTGCACAAAAAACAAACGTCTACGTTCTAGGTGCCTAGTGCCGCCATTGAAGAGGTTTGTAACCTGTATCGCTGCGCTTTAACTTTGTTGTAGAACGGATGTTACTGTTATTAGCCGAGCAAGTGACTTACATTACACACACTGGAAAATTGGGTCTTTTAGTATCGTGTATTCATTGCATTACTTATTTATGAGGAACTGTATATATGACAGTACACAAACTGGGGATTATTTTTAACTGTTGTGCATTTTTTTTATAATGTCAAATTTTAGTATGTAATTGTTGTGGCTTACACTGAAACAACGTTGAGATTGAGGTTACAGACAGGGAGGAAAACCCCGAGGAAGATATTAGTCTATTTTCTCACTTTTTCAATTAAGGAGCTTGTTTTAACTCGCGCATTAAAAGATCGGTCATTGACATACGGGGACTCCACTTATCTAATACGATCTGATATGGGTAAAAGAACAGCGGCGCGGCAGTGGCTCTTAGGTTCAAAAATGAATGAACTCCGGTCCAGAGGTGCACAGGTTCACATGAAGTTTCCTGCTATGTTGAAGATCATGTGGCAGAATAAAATGTTTAACATCCGAGAACCGGAGGAAGTTGACGCCCTTTTAAAGCAGATGCGAGGGTCAGAATAAAGATAGAATAAAGATAGGATTTACATGACTTTAGGTCAAATATAGGATGTGTAAATAATTTGTAAATAGTATGTTATTGAGGTTGGTAGTAATAAGGAATCACAACCTGAGAAGGGAACCCATTAGATATAGTATAATTGGCGATTGGCATTTCATATTTTAAACTAGGATAAACATACTATAAGTTGTATGAATTTCTCTTGATATATTTGTATGAAATCATGACACTATGACATCACTACTTAAGTTTGAGGTATAAGGGGTATGTAGAGTTCAGGGATGGTTTTGCTACCCGGACTCGTCTTGTCAGCACGGGGGTATCTCGAAGGCGCTTGCGCCCTAAGAGATAGAAAGGGGGGTTCCCCAGGGGGGAGGGGGGAGGGAGGCACGGGGTGTTGGGTGCATTTGGGAGAAAAAAGAAAAAATCAGTGTCCTTAATCTGCCATATAGTATTTTTTTATTATGCTCTTTTGATAAAATATTGGTTCTTCTTGTCTTTTCGCATTAAAATGAAGAGTACAGATTCTCTTCTGTCAGATTAAGAGAGAGATGGTTTCTCTTTTACCTTATGAATGAGTAAATATTTAGTGAATCTCACCTCATGGAATGTGAATGGGGTGAGATCTATGAGAAAATTGGCTCGTATAATGGAAACTTTTAAGAAATCTGAGGCTAATGTTATCCTTTTACAGGAGACACATTTGGAAAGAAGTGAGTGCTTGACCATGTTCAAAAAATGGTCTTGGGTCCAGGAGGTTGTTTCTTCTAATCAGAGGGGTAGTACAAGGGGGGTAGCCATAATTATTAAAGCAAACTGTGGTATTAAATTGGAAAGTCACTATACTGATATGTCTGGGAGGTGGATACTCGCTAACATTAAGATTCAGAGTAGGGCGCTAGGGTGTTAGTTACTATGGTCCGAATCAAGATAACCCAGACGCTTTAATTAAATTGGAGGCTGCCCTTTTACCAACTAATAGTCCAGTGATTATAGGAGGTGACTTCAATTTAGTTCAAAGACCTGATTTGGATAGAACATCTAAAGTAAAATATGTCACTCCCGTACAATCAATGGCTATACTTAAAACCATGATTCAAGAATTAAACTTAGTCGATATGTGGAGAATCAAGATGGGGGATAAGAAGGGTTACACCTTCTTTAGTAAGAAATATGGTCATCACTCCCGTATTGACTATTTTTTAATAGATCAAACATTACTTGAGGGAGTGGAAAAGATTAAACATCTCCCTGCTACCCTCTCCGATCATTCTGCGGTATGCCTGTCCCTGAGATTTCAGGAAAAGAGACCTATAATAAGGTGGACCCTGGATCGGACAATTTTACTAGATGAGGCTGTCCAACCTAAAATGCAAGAAGAGGCTGTGTCCTTTTTTGAAGTTAATAATGGGTCAGCTAAAATACAGGTAATATGGGACTCCTTTAAGGCGTTCTTGAGAGCCTTGGGTACATCTATTATGATAGGGAAAAATCGTAATTCTAGGCAGCAAGAGAATGACCTCTTAAAAAATATTCAAATTAAAGAACTAGAGTTGCAAAAGGCATCTTTAGAGTCTTTTAGTAAGGTGCCCCTTCTTACCAAGGAGTTAAAGAGCATCCAGCAAGAATATCAGGATGTTTTAGATCAGATCTTGATAAATAGATGGAGGGTCAGTAAACTTCAGAATTTTTCATATGGTGAGAAGAGTGGCCGGCTTTTAGCATGGAAAGCTAAAACCGATAAAGTCCGAAACCAAATAAGTAGTTTAAAGGAGAGTTCAAGTGGTCATATAGTAGATACCAGCACTAAAATAGGAGCTGAACTTCGTGGTTATATGGCCAAGCTATATAAAGAGGATATTAAGCCAGGATTGGAAAAGATTGAGACATTTTTGGATGATGTTGAGCTCCCCTCCCTGAGTGAACATCAAAGAGAGATGTTAGCTTCTGAAATAAGCGAAGAAGAGATTCGATTACAGATGAGAAAGATGGCAAGAGGGAAGGCAGCTGGGCCAGATGGCCTTCCGATAGAAATCTACCTGTCTCTTGAGGATAGTATGGTATCTGTGTTCAAAAAGCTTTTTAATACCATTTTGAGGGATGGGGAGGACCCCCCGACATCTTGGGCTGAGGCAACAATAGTTTTAATTTTAAAACCAAATAAAGATCCGTTGCTGGCAGAGTCTTATAGGCCTATATCCCTGTTGAACACGGATTATACAGTGTTCACCGCGATACTGGCAGCTAGGGTTGCTAAGATTATCAAGAGCCTAATTCATAGAGATCAGAGGGGCTTTATCCCCGGAAGGCAGCACAACGAATTAACCTTCACAATGCTAGGAGTAGTGGATCTGGCAGAATCCTTTAATCTTCCAGTAACATTGGTGGCAGTCGACGCTGCTAAGGTGTTTGATCAGGTTCACTGGTAATATCTTTGGGAGACTCTAAGAGCTTTTGGATTCCCTAAAAATCTAATAAAAGCAGTTCAGTTATTATATAGTGCACCTAGTGCTAGAGTGTTAGTTAATGGGGAGTTAACAGATCGGTTTAGTATTATGCGGGGAACAAGACAGGGATGCCCGCTGTCCCCCTTGTTGTTTAACATGTACATTGAACCCTTCGCAGCTTCAATTAGACAAGATCCATCTATTCTTCCATTCAGGTACAAAGATCTCGAGGTTAAATTAGCCTTATATGCGGACGATCTTGTTTTGTATATGCTCAATCCTAGGGACGCCATCCCTAGTCTGATGGCCAAAGCAGAACTGTTTGGGAAGGTATCGGGGTACAGTGTAAATAGAGACAAAACTGAAGTTATGGAGTGGAACCAACCGTTTCAGACTTTTGGGGCAAAACATCAGATGCGTTATCTTGGCATTATAGTTACCCAGAAGTTACTCGATGTTCCTATAGCTAATTGGAGGAAGATCAGTCAGGAAGTAGGGAAGTTATTGACTAGATGGGCAAATCTTCCTCTTAATCTGTATGGCAGGGTTAACTTGATTAAGATGATTGTACTTCCTAAGGTCACTTTTCTTTTTAACACTATACCCCTCCCATTTAATAAAAATGAGGTAGCAAAATTACAGGGCAAGATAGGCAGTTTTCTCTGGGCTTCAAAGGGTACCCGTATATCCTGGAAAAGGCTGAGGAGAAAGTTGGAGAAGGGGGACTCTCTCTACCGGATTTATAGGTATATGCACATGTCTTTCATTTTAAGAACTTTCGAATGTTGTTAAACAAACCAGATGAATCTGCATTAGGTATTTTGTATAGGGCAATGCTTAGTGATCTGGGGGATCAACTTGAGCAGTTTCTCTTTAAGTTTGGGAACCCAAATTTTTTTTTAAAAGTCAGATTGAAGATTTTGTTACAGGCAGTGAAGAATTGGGTTTACATGCGGAAAAAACTTGGAATACCCTATTATTCTGATTATGCACCAATCTGGGCTTCCCCAGGTACTCCAACATGTTTAGATGATCTGCTTAGTCTACCATTGAAACAAGCAGGTATCACATGTTGGGGTGATTTAAAATCAGGTACGGATCTGGTAACTTGGGAAACTTTGACAGCATGTACCTGTGGACAATTAACGAGATTTAAATTTTATCAACTTTCTGCTTGGTGGGCTAGACAGAACTGGGGGGACCAGACGGATGATGCATGGTTAATTCAAGCCATGAAAGTTGGGGGTATCAATAAAGAAGTGGCTTTGTGGTATCGAACTTTGATTGAGGCAGAAGATGATATAGAGCAGGATATTCAAAAGCTGTGGAGTGAAGATGTTGATGATATTAACTTGAATGAGGCTTGGATGAACTCTTTTGCACTGCTTCGAGAGACAGTTAAACCCGCTTTTCTTAAACAAAATCATCTTTTTACCTTGTATCGGGTATACTGGTCCCCTGCGAAATTAGCAAAAATGTCTGGAACTCACTATGTTTGCTCAAGGTGTCAAGACCCTTTAGCGGATGATTGTCATATGTTTTTGACTTGCCCAGGGATTACTAAATTTTGGATAGATCTCAGTGAATTTTTGTTGGATGTTACTGGTTTTCAGTTGAAAGTAACTCCCTTACTTATATTTTTTGGAATAAGCCAGGGCAGCAATGTTGTTTTAAATAAGAAAGTCGCAAGATAAATTTTTTATGTTATCCTTTTGGGAAGACAAGAGATCTGTAGAGCCTGGAAGTCGCTGTTCCACCCCTTTTTTCCGAGTGTAAAAATAATATCATACACATAAGTCAACAGGATATGGCATGCGACCCTAGAAGTCGGGAGAGGATATGGGCTATGTTGGTCGATTGGTGTCAGAGGAATGGGGTTCAATGATTAAGCCAATAAATAGCTGTCGGCCTTGGTCCCCCTCTTTCGCATGCTATGCTTGAGAGGGTTAGGAGTGGAAGCAGCTAGATTTCTTGTGTGGAAAGACTCTATTCCTGTCCGGTTTACAGTAAGGAAAGTGAGTATCGCCAACAAGTAAATTGGCAGAATGAGGACCAAAAAAAAAAAAAAAGAGATTGATTGAGTTCGTATCGTAATAAATATCGAAGGGCATAGTAAAGAAACGATGCATTGTTGTATAAATTAGGGCACCATTTTGCAGCTCCTTTGGTAAAGAAAAGAACGAACACATTTTTTTCAAATCTGCCTCAAAGATAGATTTTTGCACGGAGCAAACATTGAGTAAATAAATTGTGGAATAGTTGTTAAACATGTACAACCCGTTTAGTAATTAATGAGGAGTCATAGTTTCTGCCTTTAAATTAAAAGCAACAGGAAGTGGATGTTGCATTATTTTTGCTACCCATACGCTAGAGGTTGTAAGAAACTGATTTGCCCTCCAGTGTTCACGTCAAATTGTTCACGTTTACAACGTGAGGAAATGTATTTTCTATTTTTCCTACTACAGTCTATTGAGAAAAGCAGCTCCATATGAAGCCCTAGTGGAGGTGTGGGGCAAACACCGATTGTTACATTCCTTATTTAAACAAGCTACATAAATGCTGCATATAAAGTTGCTATACTTGGCAGCCTTTGCGGTATATTCCACTAAACTGGGCACTATTGATTCCAATAAAATAACCTCTAGTGAGGGCCTTTATGCATGTAATGGCCTCCTGCATCAGTTGCCGAGCCAGGCAGCAGTCTCCGGATTGCTGCATCAGTACCAGTTTCAGGCTTTGTTCAGGTACTCCTTTGTTAGGTGTGGGTTTTGGCAGCACATGTACGAAACAGACCTATTGATAACCTACACAGATTGGGCTTTGACCCCTTTCAACCATTGGCTTTCTTCAACCGGCCTCTTTCAGCCATTGTCTGGACACTTTGTCAATCGTATCTTGGCTCGGCTCAGAGTATACCTCTCTTACTTCATTTTATTCGTTTTGGGGTGTATTCTTCCACTTCAGAGCCTGTATTGAACTGCATGAAGGACTACTTTACACCTATAGCCCTCTGTGTCCACTCTTGCTGGCTTTCTTGCGAGTGTCTCGTTCTAAAGTGCTAATGTTGAATGCTTTAGCACATTAAACCCAGACCTATTTGCGTTTTATATTGCCCAAGGCCACATCTCGCAACACACTTTTCCTTTTCCATTAAAGATGTGCTTGGTCCTTATTTCACATCCTCCGGATGTTTTTTGACAGTGCTTTACCCACACCCCTAGGTAAGGGTGCCTGGCCCTGGTCCTCACTCTACCCAATGTTCACCAACACTGGACAGACAGGTTCTGAATCAGATGTTTTTTCTCCTGTAGGAATTTTCTGTTCCATGATTTAATAAAATTGAGAGATGCATGTGGATCTTAAAGTGATAATGGAGGAGCTCAAACTTCTACCCTAGAAGTAAAATAACTAACGTAACTTAAAAAGGAGCTCCAGTAGTACTGCAGAGAAGAGTGTACTCAAAGGCTGTTTTTCGAGTGATACTTCTGTACCACCTACGATCAGGTTGAGAATGCAGAAGATTGTGTGTCTACTGGAGCTCCTAATAGATGGCAAGCATGGCTTAAATGTTCACATTTGACACACTTGACTTGAGTCCTACGCCTTTCTTTTAATGGCGAAACTTTTGTCGTCATGCTACAGATTCTTTTTTTAACCTGGTGTCCCCTGATTCCAGTCTATTCCCTCTTGAGATGGAACTACTGGTGTGCTTTTTTTTTCAAAACTCTTTTTATTGAGTCAGCAGATATAGTAGTTGCAGGCATTACAAAATAGTGAAAACATACAATCGTCCATATATTGAATGCTGAGCAGGTGACTGTTATATAGCAGTTGTAAAACAAAAAAATAAACCATTCGGGTCCGTAAACGACAGCCCCAAACATTTTAAAACTCTGTGTCATATACTGCAAAACAAAACCCCGATCATGCCCTTCAAGCCCATCTATATACATCATGTCTAACTGAACAGCCCTATTGCCCTGTGCTGCATCTCTATATGGTTTCGACTTCCGCAGGGTGTGGCGGAGGTGGTTCCAATATAAGGCCCCTGAAATCTGCCCATCGTTTCCATATTTTAAAGTGTTTCTGAGGGCACCCCAGATATAATAGTGCATCGGTGCAGAGTTTGATTTAGCTTTTTAAATTTCCACCAGACGAATTCGTGTTATAACTTGTTTAAATTTTTAAAAACTTGTATTGAAAGTCATTCGTATATTTTTATAACAAATGTTTTACTCGAAATTTGTTGTTCTCAGTAGAGAACTAAATCAAATAAATTAAACTAAAACTTGAACTTGAGGGCGCCCTCACGCTTTAAAAATGGGTTGTTCCTGACCCATACACCAGTCGAGACCCGCCCTACAAGCACTCTATTTGGGTGGAGCCGTATCCTTCCATGCCCTTGCAATATCCCTCTTAGCTTGGGGTAAGACCCAAGAACAGTAGATGTCTTTTATAAATGTTGCCCCCAATTTCATCTGTGATATGTAGAAGAACGAGCCTAGGAGAAAGAGGTATAAGCCATCCCAAAACGTCCGATAAACAGCGAACAACCCCCCCTCCAAAACCGGCCCAGTGCACCACAGCTCCAAGTTGTATGCAGTAGTGTACCCTCCTAGCTATCGCATCTGAGGCACATGGGGGAGTCTATCAGCCCCGCCCTCCAAAGCCGATATCTAGTGAAATAAGTGCAGTGTAAGTATTTGAATTGAATAAGCCTGAGATGGGATGCAATTGCAGCGTATCTCGGGGACTCCAGGGCTTCCCTCCAGTCGTCACTATCCAGGGGGTCCAAGTCATTCTGCCATTTATCCCGGAGGGGATCTAAAGTCGTGGAGAGATTTGTCACTAATGTTTGGTAGATCTTTGCGGTTTTATGATCACCCAAATCCCCCATAAAAACTTTGGCCTCAATAGGGTTGAATTCGGGAAGGGAGTCTAGGTGTGTAATATATGGGGATAAGGCATGTCTCAGTTGCAGGTTTTTGTAGAATTGTGCATGTGGCATGTCATATTCATGTCTAAGGTCATGAAAAGATTTCATCGTGGTGCCACGCATAACGTTGCCCAACATGGATATACCTATAGCGTCCCATTGTTTAAATCCTACTTACGTGGTCACCTGTGGCATAAGGCCACTCTGCCAGAGAGGGGTCTCCCTCGTCAACCGCCGCAACCACCCCACCCGATGCAGTGAGTCTGTCCACACACCGAAGATAACACGAGTAGCTGGCGGCAGCTTACGCTGCTCTCTCGGCATATAGAGCAGTCTGTGTGGCAACATATAACCCATCAGCCATTTCTCTACCCGATATGCTGGGTCATTTCTAATACCATACCACCAGTCGTTTAAGACCAAAAGGTGGGATGTTGCATGATACGATTGGATATCTGGGGTCGGTATACCCCCACAATAGGTTGATTGAAAGCACGTCTTGAGTGACACCCTAGCGGCCTGATGTGCCACAAAAAGCGGCTCAACCTGGAGTTTAGCTGTCGAAACCAGGAGAGTGCTATCTGATAGGGGTGGTTCTGTAGTTGGTATAGGAGACGAGGGAAGGACACCATTTTAAATATTGCGGATCTGCCCAGTATAGAGAGGGGCATACGCGACCACGACTCCATCTCTGCCTGAGTACGAGTCCAGATGGGGGCAATATTCTTATCCCATGATACTAATTGGGTGTCCGAGATGTACACTCCGAGATATTTCAGTCCGGTTGTGGCCAACGTCACCTCCGCCGTCCAGGTGCCCATAGCTGGACACCCAAGTACAGGCCAGAGTATAGATTTCTTAGCATTCATATACAAGCCAGTATGCTGGCCGAAAATCTGCATGATGCAGAGAATACGCGGTCCCGTCCAATGTGGATCCATAAGAAAAAACAGGACATCGTCCGCATAAAGAGCGATCCGATCCGAAAACCCCCCCGGCCATTCAAAGCCTGTTACCTGTGCATCGATACGAACCCATGCGGCTAGTGGTTCCATAGCTAAGGCAAATAAATATGGGGAGAGGGGGCAACCTTGACGGGTACCGCGTCCTATAGGGAAGGGATCGGATACTGCACCAGCTATTCTGACCGAGGCCTTAAGGTCAGTATAATAGGAGTTTAATATAGGACATAAGGCGTGGGCCTAAGTTTAAGCGTTGCAAAAGAGCAAACAGATAAGTCCATCCCAGCTAGTCGAATGCTCTGTCAATATCTGCTAAGAGCAGGGCCACCGGGCCCCCAAGGCAGTCAATGGCTGCAACCGCATTGTGCACCCGTTGGATATTGTGGCGGGTAGCCCGATGGAGCATAAAGCCGGCCTGATCTGGGTGAACCAGGTCTGGCATATAGGGGAGAATACGATTGGCCAAGGCTTTGGCCAGTAGCTTTGCCTCGATATTTAGCAGTGAAATAGGGCGATACAAGGAGCATTGATCCGGGGGCCGGCCCAGCTTGGGGGAAGACCGCGATTTCCGCATGCCGCCAGTCCGGAGGGAGCTTCCCGTCTTCAAGGGCCGCATGTATCGCTCCCAGGTAGTGGGGAAGGAATTGAGTCTGGAACGATTTAAAAAATTTGCAGGGGAAGCCATTCGGACCCGGTGCTTTCCCGGATCGTAAGTTGACCAGAGCAGCACTCAGCTCATCAATTGTCAGCGGGGCATCTAGATCCCCCCCCTTGCAGTGTCCGAAATGGCCTTGGGAGGCAAATCATCGAGGAATTGATGGATCAGGGGTTCTGGGAGGGCGTCCCTGGGAGCATAGAGCTCCGTATAGTACGCCGCAAAACTAGCAGCAATTTGAGTAGGGTCCGTGAGTGTCTGGCCGTCGCCATCAAGAATACCCGGTATGCTCACTGGACGGAGAGCTCGCTGGCACAAGCGATGCAGAAGAGAGCTTGATTTGTCACCCCATTGATAAATTCTACTGCGGGATGCCAGCCAAGCCTGTCTGGCCTCATCGCGTAATGTATCAGCATAGGTTTGTTGAAGAAGGAGCAGTTGGCGGCGGTTTGCCCTGCCGTGCTCACCTCTACATTTCTGTTCTAGTTGCATTATCTGGGCCTCGGTCTGAATCAATGTCTCCTGGTGCTTCTTCCGTTGAGCGGCACAGTATGCAATATCTACCCCCCCTAATGGCGGGATTCATAGCCTCCCAGAGCATAGCCGGAGAGTCCACAGTGCCCAAGTTCTCTGCAAAATATGTCGTGAGAGCCTAATGTAGGTGTGATGTGTATTGCAGGTCTTGGAGATGCCACGGCGACAAGCGCCATCGAAAAGGGGGACGCGCCACCGCTAGGCGCAATGTTAGGGCCACTGGAGAGTGATCAGATAAACCTCTGGGTAGGATATCAGTCGCTGCGATTCGAGAGTAATAGGAGCTTGGTATAAATATATAATCTAGCCTGGAGAGAGAGTCATGGACAGCCGAATAATACGTGTAGCCATATGTAGCTGGATGTAGGTGCCTCCATGTGTCCAACCACCCCATATCCCCAATTAGTGTGTTCAGTCGTGTATTCCTCGGTGTCTCGGGTGCAGCGCGCAATCGCCATCTGTCCTGTGCCGCATCGTTCCAGTCCCCACCTATAATAGAGCGGCCCATAGGCATTTCCAACAGCTTTGTCGTCAGACGCTCCACAAACGAGTCCGAGAACGGGGGGGGGTTGCGTATATGCTGCCCAGGGTAATGGTTTCCCCATGTAATGTCCTTGACACAATAATGTACCTACCCTGGGGGTCCGTCCACGTTTTAGAATGTATATAAGGGACTCTACGATGAATAAGAATTGCCACCCCCCGGGAGCCCCTGGTGAACCCCGCGTGAAAAACTTGTATATAGCCAAAGCGGGCGAGGCACAGCGCTTTAGTAACCATAAGATGGGTCTCTTGTAGTAGGAGAACATCAGCCGAGGCACGCTTGGCCTGCCGAAGGACCGCACCTCGTTTGATCTTATTTAACGCCCCCCGTATATTCCAGCTAACCAGCTGAAGCCCACCAGCGGGGTCAATTACAGGGGAGGGCATCTAATAGAAGAGTAAAATTCCGGGCTGTCGCAGGGCATATAGACCACAGAAAGAAGCGAATAGGACACAGTGTGATCAACAACATTTAACAAACCCAACCCCTCCCCCGCCCACCCCACCCCTCAAAACAGCTGAAGCATCTGTCGCGGTACGTGTCGCACCTCTGCCCCAACGGGAGCAGGACCCAACCCCATACCAAGAATTCCCCAAAAAACTGTCCCCAAACATAGATATAGTTCTCAGATACTGAGAAAAGAGTTATGGGGGGTAGGCCTCACGTGGGCCCGTGACACAGCAAGTGTCATCAGCACTGCCACCATTATAATGAAAGTTCTCCAACCTCGAGTCATGTTGGTGACGGGTCCGCCGAGTGTCCGCTGTTCGTGATTCAGAAGCACTCCGCGATTTGGAACTGCGTCTCGAGCGTGATCTGCCAGTGGGTTTTACCTTAGACCCGGCCGCCTGTCGCGCAGTCTCTCCGGGCGATGACTCAAAATCAAATCGTGGTGGAGTATGCAGCTTGTGGCTCTGTTTTTCATCCGCCCAGGCGAAGACCTCCGGGGTGTCGAAAAAATGAGTAAGTGACTTGTAAATGACTCAACCTTGCCGGGAAAAGCAGAGCATATTGGATTTTAAGGTCCCGCAGCCGGGCCTTAGCAGCAGTAAAGGACTGGCGTCGTCGTTGCACCAGGCGCGTATAGTCTGGAAAAATTAAGATATGGTGAGAGTCAAAGTGGAGTTTGCCGGCCAACCTGGTCTGAGCAAGGACGGCATCACGATCATGAAAGTTCAAAAGTCTCGCAATAACGGGCCGCAGTCGGGCCCCAGGTGGAGGTTTTTGCATAAGGGCACGGTGCGCACGCTCGATAATGAAGCATTGCGACAATGACGTCTGAGGGATCCAGCTCGCGATCCCCTTCGTGAGGAACTGCTCCATGTTGTTGCCTTCACATCCCTCTGGAAATCCTACAAATCGAAGATTGTTTATCCGTGCCCTGCCCTCAGCATCTTCCGCCCTGATCGCCAGCCCCTTCGTGATGGATTCCAGCGAGGTCACCCGTACCTGGAGGGACGCAGTTGTATCTTCCACAGTGGAGATGCGTGTTTCGGCTTCAGTAATCCTATCCACTGCTTTACGCAAGTCCTGACGGATAAGGGCAACATCAGATCCCACCTCTCCGATCTTGGCCTCAAGTGCCTCGCGGGACTGGGTTATCGCCGCCATCAGGGCCGCGTTGTCCGGCCCAGCAGGGGTCTGGCTCGACGTCTCTGGTGCGTGTGCCCCAGGTCCCGCATATCGATCCAGGGTGCTCTGCTTCGATATTTTATCTCTGGTAATTTTAATGCTGGCGATTGGATGATGACCCAGCGAAGAGGAGTATGGCGCTACTGGGTATATTCGGTCACAAACACGCGGCCCCGGCTGACACGCGACAGGGCGTCCAATCCTTCGTCCTGTATCTGTTTGGCGGGAAGACAGGCCCAGAGGCAAACCGCACACAGGCCGCACCAGGCCTAGCCCGGCCGCTTCCACGCACAGATGCCTCCGCGCCCCCCTAATGGGTGTCACCCATCCGCCCAATCGTCGTGCAGGCCCCTCGTGGAATAACTGCCGCCGGGTCCCAGGGAAAGCCCCACTGGCCCCCTCGTACAGGGGTCACTCGTCCGCTCCAGCGGGGATCCTCCGCCAGGCAGATGGGCACTCTCCTCGGCACAATCCCAGATCTCCGGGAGGGGGGGGGCACACAGGGAGCCTTACCACAATCACAGGCGGCTCTGCCACTGCAGCCCCTCGCTGCACACTTATAACAATGTCCGGCGGTGGTATGAGGGGAGGGGGTTACAGGGGACAGTAGAGGGCCCAGGGGTAATTTTCTGGAGGGGGGGGAAGAGCCTCCACCACACTGTCACTGCTTCAGGCGGGCCCCAACATCACCCCACTCACACCCGACTGCATCAGGGAACCCAGGGCACTCACCACCTCGCCTTTCGGAGTCCGCACCGGCAGCCACCGCCAACCGGCCGCCGCTATAGCGATACGGCTCTCGCCGCAGGGGATCCAGGCGTCCTCCAGTGCCCCGCGGGCGCGACAGCATGTTCTTGCAGGGGGACCCAGCGCTGGCCCTGGCTAGGCCCCCTTAGTGCCGCTTCACCGCCGCGGGCTCCAGCGCGTTCAAAAACGCCCTCAAAATGGCCGCCGGAGTTGAAGAGGGCCCAGGCCGGGCTCTGCGGAATCCCCCGGTCACGGGGCACCGCAGACGCCAAATCGGCGGGCAGCAGCAGCGGAGAGGCTCACATGGAGCGTCTGGGGCGTCAAGGAGCACCTCGCCTCTCACTCCAATCTCCAGAGGCAGCGGCCGGACCCCAGCACAATCACGCCCCGGAGCAGCAGCAACACAGCAGCGGGCGATGGTATGAAACCAAGCCCCGGGTCTCCGGCTGCAATCGTCGCGGTGCGGGCCCCCAGCTGCTCCACGGCGCGTCTGGTGTGCAGTGCAAGGGTTGGAGAAGGCTAAAAAAGCGCTGATGACCAGGATTTAAGACAGGATAGTTGTCATGACCTGGGCACAAGGGCACTAGGACCCTGTACCCGACTAGTGGGGAGGGGATCGGAACTGGACACCACTTCCGGTCAAGGGAGTGGGGAGGGCATTGACAACGAGGACAGGGGACGAGAGCGGACATGGCGACATGAAGCTAGATGACGAACATCTAATAAAGAAAGCATATCACTTACCTGACTCCCGTGCATCATTAGAACACGACAACTGGCGACGAAGGTGACGACCAAAGAGACAACGCGTGGTCAAGAAACGGAGTTCGTGTTGAAGAAACGGAGCCAGGAGCCCACCCTGGTCCGAGTACAGAGACCAGAACGACGCGGGAGCCCACCCCTGGCGCAGCAGACAAGCGGTAAGAGGCCCCATCTGAGCACAGAGGCGGTGTGCGCAAGAGAAGCCACAAGGTGCACCCGGCACAATATTAAAGCCGCCCGACGCAGGAAAGTCAGCGCAGCATCTGAAGAAGCTGCCCCGCTGTGTAAAAGTCAGCGCGCGCGCTATTGAAAGCAAATCTCGCCGAGGACGGCGGCCATTTTGAGACCAGGCGGAAACAACCAATCAGCATCCCGGAAGGCCCGGCGGCCATTTTAGTCAGGCGGAGGCACGAAATGACCCGCGATCTCGCGAGATTTGGGCGGCCATCTTAGAATCAGGCAAAATAAACCAATAAGAAGCGCGAGAGGCTCAGCGGCCATTTTAAAGTCAGGAAACAAAGATAAAATAACAAAGCTGCGCAAAAGAAGAAATTAAAAGAAATAACAAAGATAAGAAGTAATCAAGAAGATAAAAAAGAAGGCAAGGAAAGATAATAAAGGGAAATAAGGACAAATAAATAAGAGTATATAACATCACGGTGGTACCAAGAAAGAAGTACGCCACAACGAGAGCTTGCGCCAGTGCTGCAAGCCAAACAATGACGGACCCCACACATGACAAAGAACGGCACACAAGCGATATTCACGAGGCCCTTCCATTCAATTTATCTGAGCCACAGATAGGCATCAGATGGGAACCGATGGATTCGCAAATTCGAAAGATACATGCGCGCCACAGACGTCGCAGAGAGCAAGCACACAGATCTATTTCTAAACCTCGTAGGGGATGAAGTGGAAGACTTGCTAGTAACGTTCCCTCAAGACCAAACAGCAACATACAAGGGACTGATCAAATGCCTCACAGACAAGTTCGACCCGCAAAGAAACATTGATTTCGAAAGATACACTTTCGCCATCGCGTACCAACAAGCAGAGGAGTCGCTCGATGACTTTGCAACACGACTGCGAAAATTGGTCACACACTGCGAATTCGACAAGTTCGACAATGAACAAGCAATTCGACTGCGCATTATTGAAGGTTGTAGGTCCGTGGAGTTCCGCACACGAATCCTGAAAGAACCGACCTCACTGGAGAAAATTCTGACAATGGCCCGGGCAGAAGCAAGAGCAACCACACACGCAAAGCAGATGGAACTGGGAAAGGAAAGACGAATAGAACAAGCCAACCGCATGACCGGAAGTGGCCGCATGACCGGAAGCAACAGGAAGAAGGAAGACACCGAGCACCTGCCAAGAAAGCCGCATGAAAGAACATGTTACAGATGCGGACTCGAGGTTTCCACACGTCGGCGCCTGCCCAGCAATGGGTCAGAAATGCAGGAAATGCAATAGGGACAATCACTTCGCAAGTGCCTGCATGGGCGCGCAGTTCAAAAGCGAGAGGGCGACTCGGAAGACCACGAACAGCAACGAACAGATATGCCAGACACATGGAGACGGCAAATCGCAGCTCGTCAGCTGAGTCGGAAGGGGAGACAGTACAGGAGGGCGTGGGACGACTATACCTGATGTCCAATGCCCCTGTGGAAGACGGAGAGCGTGAGCACATCCATCTAGTGGAGAAGCATCAAGTGAAGAAAACAGCGTCCGTAGACATAAATGTGGGAAGACACAGCGCACAATTCGTGCTGGACAGCAATGCCACATGCAATATAATGTGCGTGTCAGAATACGAGAAAATGAAGATAAAACCAATGCTATGCCATCAACAGTTGATGTATTCACCTGGGGCTCGAAGAAACCAGTGATCAACATGGGAAAATTTACAGAGACACTGATGTACAAAGATCGATCAAGCAAAGATGAAATACATGTGCTACAGGGCGACATACCAGCACCATGTCTGCTGAGCAACGTCACGGCGCAGGTGATGGGTCTCCTCGCAATGACATACCACGTAACAGAGAAGCAGAACATCTTGCGAGAATATCCAGCGACACTACAAGGACTAGGAAAACTAAAGGACGGCAAATAACACTGCACATCGATGAAGCAGTAAAACCCGTGGCTCAGCATCACCTACGAGTGCCGATACACCTGCAGCCACAGGTGGAAGAGGAGATACAAAGCCTGTTGAATGAAGACATTATAGAGCCTGCAGACGGACCGACCCCATGGGTGTCACCAATAGTGGCGGTTCCAAAAAGAACACATCCAAGATTCGCATATGTGTAGACATGAGGATACCAAACACAGCAATTGAAAGGAAAGACACCCAGGACCGCATCTAAACGATATGATCAGCTGCCTCACTGGCGCCTGCCGATTTTCAAAGCTGGACCTGTGTAAAGGATACCATCAGCTGGAGCTTGACCCACAATCATGGTTCATCACCACATTCTCCACACACATGGGTCTGTTTCGCTACAAACGACTGAGCTTTGGCATCTCATCGGCGGCCGAGATCTTTCAGGAAACGATACGGCAGGTCATAAGGCCAGTGAAGAACAGTTTAAATTACAGTGATGACATTCTGGTGTTCGGTTGATCAGATGAGGAGCATGACAGGGCTCTGCGGGAAATATGTTTGCATCTGGAACAAGCAGGCCTAACGCTAAATGAAGACAAGTGCGAAATAGGGAGAACTGAACTGGTGTTTTTCGGACACATCTTCTAAAAAAAAAGGAATGAGACCGGACCACAGCAAAGTGGAGACGATGGAAAAAGCGAGTCCTCCGGCAGATGTTGGAGAAGTGAGGTCATTTCTTGGGCTCGCCAGCTACTGTGCTCGATACATAAAAGACTTTGCCACAGTGAGCACGCCACTCAGGGAACTAACGAAACAGGGCCACAAATTCAGTTGGACACAAGACTGTAACAAGGCGTTTGAGGCCATCAGACATGCTGTGATTGCAGTGGACCATCTTGCCTATTTCGATCCACTGCTGTGTACGGAACTGACTGTGGACGCCAGCCCGGTAGGACTAGGAGCGATCTTGGCACAACACATGCCAGGCAAAGAGTCGCCAAGGAAGATTGTGGCATATGCAAGCAAAAGCCTGTCCGACATTGAGAGGGCATACTCGCAGCCGGAAAAAGAAAGCCTAGCAGTAGTATGGGCGTGTGAACACTATCACATGTTCATATACGGAAAACCATTCACCATCATCACAGACCATCAGGCCCTAGTGACAATCTATGGAAATCCAAATGCAAAGATACCGCCTCGCATCGAGCGATGGGGCATAAGACTGATGGACTATGATTTCAAGATCGTGCACAAACCGGGAAAAGAACATAACCCGGCTGACTACATGTCACGGCACCCCTTACCACAGACATCTCAGGGCACATCAATGGCGGAGGAATATCTAAACTTTGTGCTAAAACAAAACACTCCGGCATCAATAACGATAGCAGAACTTGAGCAAGAGACAGAGAGGGATGCCACGATGCAAGCAATTAAAATGGTAACGAGACAGCAGAGATGGAGACATATCAACAACAATAGCATCATGGAAGAAGGAGTCAGCAAGGAGGAGATGCTGGCATTCAAAAAGGTTCACGAAGAACTCTCAGAGACTGTGAATGGAATAGTAATGAGAGGAACAAGAATAGTTATGCCAAGGGCTTTGCGCAGACAAACTGTAAACTTAGCACACGAATCACACAGAGGCATGGTTGCGACAAAGAAGCTGTTACGGGAGAAAGTGTGGTTCCCTGGTTTGGACAAGATTGTGGAGGACACTGTCACAAATTGTCACATCTGCCAAACGACAGGGCAGCCCGCGAAGCCTGAACCACTACAAATGTCAGAACTCCCACGGGCAGTGTGGACAGAACTGGCAGCCGATTTCTATGGACCTCTAGACACGGGCAACTATTTGCTCGTGATGATTGACGAATACTCCAGATTTCCCATTGTGCGCCAAGTCTCGTCGACATCAGCAAGTGCAACACTGCCAATACTGGATGACATATTCGCAGCCTGGGGCTCCCCACAGACACTAAAAACGGATAATGGTCCGCCATTCTCAGGGGAGGAGTTTCGAAAGTTTATGGACTACCTAGGCATTCGCCACAGGAAGATAACACCTCTGTGGCCACAAGCAAATGGCATGGTGGAAAGATTCATGGGGAACATAAAAAAGGCTGTCCAAAGAGCAAAGCTAGCGCAGATATCAATAGGACAGGCCCTTTGTCAAGTGCTAAGAGATTATCGAAACACCCCTCACAGTTCCACAGGACGATGCCCCGCTGAGCTGGTGCTGGGCAGAACAAGCAGGACAAGGCTACCACAGCTGGAAGCAACGGCGCCACCAGAGAACAGCAGCATTGCTGTCAGAGACCATGAGGCCAAGGAAAAGATGAAGGCGTATGCCGACGCTTGGGAGACATGCCACTCCATCGCACCTCAAGCTAGGGGACGCGGTGGTGGTGCGGCAGCGGCAACTGAGAAAATCGGACAGTCCGTTCTCAAAGGAACCATTAACGGTGACAGATGTGAAAGGGCCCATGATCACAGCAGCAGCAGGCCCTTATCGAATAACAAGGAACAGCTCTCACTTTAAGGGAGCAAAGAGCCTGGAAGAAGACGGAGGAGACATAGCAGCTGGAGCCACTGGTGAGATGAGAGACCGGACGAGGAATGGCAGAAGGACAAGGGAGAGCAACATCGAAGAAGAGAATGCAAACGACCAAAAAGACTGATCGAAGAAATGTGATGAAGGGGACACCGAAATGTCTCTTCTACATCTCTCTCTCTCTCTTTTCTTTCTCTCTTTCTCTTTCTTTTTCTCTCTTTCTTTCTTTCTCTCTCTCTCTCCACATATCTCTCTCTCTATCTCTTCATCTATAATTCTACCTCTCTCACCACTGTCTACCTTCATTTCCTGCAACAAAGGGGGAGATGTCATGACCTGGGCACAAGGGCACTAGGACCCTGTACCCGACTAGTGGGGAGGGGATCGGAACTGGACACCACTTCCGGTCAAGGGAGTGGGGAGGGCATTGACAACGAGGACAGGGGACGAGAGCGGACATGGCGACATGAAGCTAGATGACGAACATCTAATAAAGAAAGCATATCACTTACCTGACTCCCGTGCATCATTAGAACACGACAATAGTGAACGAGCCCACGGAGCTCGACTAAGATGCGCCATGTCGGACCTCTTGGCCATGCCCCTCCTGGTGTGCCTCTTTCAAGGCACTTGCCAAGCCGGGGGCATCAGACTGAGTCCTAAAGAATTGTGTGACAAGGTGGGATCGGGGGGGGCGCTAGGTGGCGCACGAGCGGAATGGCCGCCACTGTGTGAAGCTCCCGCAGCCCGGCGCCGATATCCTGGCAATTATCCTGTTCCGCTGACGAGGCTCGCCCAAAGCAACATCGGAATGGGAAGCCTGAAACCTGGGGAATAAGCGACCCGAGGTTGGTGAAAGTCCGACGCGGATTGCGGCTGCAATTGCCGAGTATAAACGTGACCGCGATGTGTCACTGAACAGCGTGGAGCAGCCGCTGGGTGGACTATACACGCGAGCACCGCGGCCCCCATGAGGCTCGTAGGCCGGCCGGCTGAAATGGCGGCGGCTGTAGGGCGGTGAGTGCCTCAGTTATAGCACACACGCACCCACACGCTGGGACGCACACTGCAGCAGGCAAATACCTAACCTTTCTCCCCTGCGAATGCATGGCTGGCATATGGCAAAAAGGGTGATGACACACTGACTTTATGCGTTGTGTGGCTTGAGGAACAGCCATAAGTGGGAGCAGCGCCATACAGATACGCGGCAAGAGCGGCTGTCACGGAGCTGATGCGAGGTGCACAACACACCAGGGACGAATACACCTTGCGCATTGACAAGATTGGACCACATGTGACATTGCCCGCATGTCCTGATAGCCAACCCTGTTTCTTGCATACGCGACGAGAACAAAGCTACCTGCTGCCATATTGGAAAGCTGCTGACAGGCCGGCAGAGACACACGGTTTGCGGTAGTAGAGCCGCACGACACTGAGGTCCAGCCATATACAAGGCCACGCAGGACGCATTAATCCCCGCGACCGCTTTGGGGCTGTGCCTACTTTGGAACATCGACGGACTGTGCGCTACCTCCATAAGCGCCGTTACAGACGAATAACGGGCCTGGGAGGGTGCCCCGGGACGGCCCCCTTTGGACACCACAACATCCATAAATCTCGCGACGCCTCTTGCATATCGAGGCGACGCACGATGGGGAAACCGGACGCGCGCCAACCGCGACTCACCTTCGACGCGAAGAAAAGCACCCGCTTGCAGACGGCGGAGGTGAACGATGGCGCTGAAGGGCAGCTGCAGGATACACAGCCCCCACAGGGCGACGACATGAAAACAATCCTTCTGGAGATGCGGCAGGGCTTCGCAAGCATTGCGGACAAAATGGACACTCTGACCACACGCATGGACTCGATAGTCCATAAAATAGATAGTCATGAAACGCGTATAAAGGACGCCGAACAACGCATATCAGAAGCGGAAGACACCACGACACATATGCAAAGCACAGTGCAGCAAATGGACAAGCTACTAAAGATAATAGCAGCCAAGAACGAAGATATCGAAGCGAGAAGCAGAAGGAACAACATACGCGTACTAGGAATACCGGAAAGCACAAACACGGGCAAAATGGAGGAGTATATTGAAAGACTGCTGCTGGCGGTGGTAGGAGCGGAAGCTCTCTCCCCTCACTTCATTGTTGAACGGGCCCATAGATCCCTTGGGCCGAGGCCACCCCTGGAGGCACGCCTAGACCCATCATTGCGCGTCTTCTGAATTATAGGGACAGAGATATGGCCCTGAAGGTGGCGAGAGAGAAGAAACAACTGCATTTTGAAGGGGTGCCCTTTGCCATGTATCCTGACTTCACGGCACATGTCCAGGAAGAACGGCGCAAATTCCTCCCTGTAAAACAACAGCTAAGACAGGCCCAAGTCGATTATGCACTGCTATATCCTGCACGCCTCCGGGTCACGTACCAAGGTCAGCAAATGTTCTACACGAAGCCACAACAAGCCGAAGAATTCCTAAAAAAGCTTAAGAGACAAAAAACTGCGACCACCACACCAGAAGATTCGCCACGATCACGCTCACCGAACGTAGAATGATGGACCCTGTGATAGAAGACCGCCTGCGGTATGTTCCTCGCAGAGGAGAATGGACACAATAATGCTGTAGTGCGTCGGACACTAACACAACAGGATTTCACGCTCCCCAGGGACACATATGACGACGGGGGCGAGGCCACCTTTCTGGCGGGACACGAGGATCAAAGGCAGCCAGGCACCCTCGGAGCCCACTAGGGGGACTGGCTTGACAACACAGACAGCCCCTAAACGGCGAGAGGTACCCGTGGGCCACCCAGCGGAACTTCCCCCTCAGGGAGATCCCCTTATCAGGTCCACTCTGGTTCTAGACCAGAGAGGATCAACGTTATGGTTTGTTTAGCGGGTATTGGGGAGGTGGGAGGGATGAATGTAACTGGCATGATTGGGATGCTTCAGTGGGAGGGGGGTAGGGGTATGGGTTTATGAATACTTTGACAAGCGTAGCCTACAGCACTTCTATCGTACATGTGACTCTCTAAATGTTCGCTTACTACTGTATATAGGGTTGCTATGTAGTAGATACCGCATTACAAGAAGGGATGATGAACCCGGTGGATAAATCCCAATTGAGAATACTGTCCTGGAATGTCAGAGGCTTAGGGGACCCGAGAAAGCGACGACAGGTCCTAGCCTATCTGAATCGTCAACAAATAAGCATCGCTCTGCTTCAGGAAACCCATATTAATCCACATTCTCCAACCACGTTCGCTAACAAATGGGCGGACACCAGGCTATTTTCCTCCTATTCATCCTATGCCCGTGGTACGGCTATATTGATTAAAAAACAGACACCTTTTGCACTGGCAGGTGCGATAACAGACCCACAGGGGAGATATGTGATCGCATGGGGACGCTTGGGCAGGGATTCGGTCACGATAGCAAACTGTTATGGCCCTAATGTAGACACCCCTGAGTTCTTTACCAACCTCTGGGGGAAAATAGTGAACGTAGGATCCACCCATATACTATGGGGCGGGGACTTTAACGTAGCCCTTGACCCGGAACTGGATCGGTCCAACAAAGCCTCACACCATTATAACAACTCTCTAACAGTGTTGCAGGGAATTTTGGAGGAGGGGGGTCTGATAGATAGCTGGCGCTATACACACCCACAGGTCAAAGAAGGCACACATTTCACAACATACGCTGGGACGTGGGCTCGACTAGATTATTGCTTACTCTCAAGAGGCCTGGGTACGACTATCAGAGACGTTGTACATCCTGCCAGAACATTTTCAGATCATTGCCCCGTGAAGATAACGCTCATACCTCCAGGATATGATAAGCCCAGGCCTAGCTGGAGGTTACAGCCTACTGCCCTGCTGGATGCGGTTTTCCATTATGAACTGGGGGAGGAGATCCAGGATTTTTTTCTGAGGAACAAGGGGTCAGTAGATAATGTGGAAACGATCTGGGAGGCCTTCAAGGCCACAATCAGAGGGTTCTGTATCTCAAAGAGTTTTGGTGTGCTCCGGGATATACAGGGAACGCTCAGGAAACTGGAAAGTGACTTGAAGATGCTGGAGGTACGGATGGGGATGGGGGAAACAGGACAGGTGCAGGCGGATTTCCGGGAGAAAATATCAGAATATAGAGACACTGCGGCGCGAGAGGCGAAGTTCAGGGGACGATACTGGGTGGCCCGTAGATACGGTGAAGGTGAACGGCCAGGAAAGGCATTGGCTGAAGTGACTAGACGCCCCCGTTTTTCCACTCACATACTTGAAATCCAAGGACCGGGGAGGTAGTACAGAGAGATACAACTGACATACTCGAAACGTTCACATCGCATTATAATACGCTATACACGACGCAGCGGGAGGGGTCGGCGGACCTAGACAGTTTCTTGGGGGATGTAGCACTTGGGTGGCTTAGTGATACACAGAGGGAATTCCTATGCATCCCCTTCGAAATGGACGAAATTAGAGAGGCGATAATGCAGCTGAAAAATGGGAAGGCACCAGGCCTAGACGGCCTACCCGCTGAATTTTATAAAAATTACATCGACATCATGGCCCCAGTTCTTAAAGAAGTCTATGAGGAATCCTTAGAGAAGGGCGTGCTCCCCCCTTCCATGAGGGAAGCGCTAGTTACATCCCTCCTGAAACCCGTCAAGCCCCCTGATTCCTGTGACTCCTATAGGCCGCTGTCGCTTATCAACTGTGACACGAAAATATTAGCTAAGGTCCTGGCTAACCGGTTAACTCTTTTAATGGATAAACTTATCCTTCCTGATCAGTCGGGTTTTGTCCCCGGACGAGCCACCACCCATAATCTTCGTACCTTGTTCTCATTACTCCAGAATGTAGCACCAGACTTCCCACTAGCTGCAGTTTTTTAGATGCTACTAAGGCGTTTGACTCTGTGGAGTGGGACTATCTCTTCGGAGTGCTACAGCGTATGGGCTTTCCCCCTCTGTTCATCTCCTGGATCAGATTACTATACCAACGGCCTACTGCCAAAGTGTTGATTAATGGTCATCTTTCTCCCGCTTTTTCCATCACGAGAGGCACCCGACAGGGATGCCCACTCTCCCCACTTCTTTTGCCATAGTGATTGAACCGCTGGCGTCTAAGCTTCGCCAGCACCACCAGGACAAGGCTTTCCGCTGCTGTCTGCGCCAAATTTTAATATCCCTTTACGCAGACGATGTCACACTCTATGTCAGAGATCCCCAACAAAACATCAACCCCCTATTACGGGAATTCATTGTCTTTGGTAGACTATCCGGGGTCAATATTAATTGGGGGAAGTCTCAAGTTTTTCCTCTGACACCTGCGGTCACTAGATTTGCACTCGATTTCCCGTTGGAATGGTGTGACGCTGACCTTCGGTACCTGGGTATAGTGCTGGCCGGAGACAGAGAAAACATCATACGTCTCAACTATGGCACGGCTATCACGCGACTCACCAGCAATGTCACGCGCTGGATCTCTCTACCTCTCTCGCTCGCAGGCCGAGCCTCACTGATCAAAATGGTTGTCCTCCCGCAGTTCTTATACCTCTTCATGAATATACCTTACAATCCTGGCCCCCATTTTTTAAAAAATCTTCGCACTGAACTATTGAGATTGCTCTGGGGAGGTAAGCAGCCCAGGCTCAGATGGTCCATACTCACGAGACCCTATGCTCAAGGTGGCTTTGATATTCCGGACTTCGAAGTATATTTCATGAGCGCGCAAGCTCATTACGCTTATTATTGGATCCACCCCCCCAGATACATGCCGCAGGTGGCTACGGAGGATTGGCTCGCTGACCCTGTACCCTTGGATGGCATCATACATGCCCCTATTCGAACCCGAGCAACGCCACCCACCACGATCACAGGCACGGTTGACGCATGGCACCGTATTACAGACCTTCTTGATTCCCCTTTATTATATTCATCGCGGCTCCCATTGTCCTATCATCCCTGCGTGCCGCTGTTGCAGGAAAAGGGATTTCATAAATTGTGTGAACGGATTAATATTAATAAATGGGGTGACCTCTTTCAAGATGGCATATTCCGCTCTTCAGACCAATTATTCCAAGGGATTCGACCCTCGCCTTTAGAGCTTTTCCTGTACATCCGACTCAGACAAGGAGTGCGGTCGGTTATCCCAGACTTCCCCCGGGAGCCCACGAACCTTGCCCCGCTACACCAAATGCTAGGATCCACGGATGGAAAACACCTAGTATCTAGACTATATACTAGCATACGCACACAACAAAAGGAAGCCACTAGCCCAGCTCGCATACACTGGAATGTGGAACTAGGGAGAGAGGTGACTGATGAACAATGGACATACTGTTGTCTCCAGACCTCACAGATCTCCGCCAGTTGTAGACTACGGGTCATACACTACAAATTCTTACATCGTCTGTATTACACGCCTGCCAAAAAGTATAGATTTAAACTGGCTGATAACGATCACTGTGAGAGATGTGGAAGGCCGGGGGCGGGATTCATACATTTGGCATGGGAATGTCCCAAGATACAGGAGTTCTGGGAACGGGTCTTTGAGGCGCTTGAGAAAATGTCGCATAACACCCTGGAAAGAGATCCCCTGATGGCGCTTTTAGGCTATACAGCACAGATACCCAAGACATATCGCAGGTTCATTGCCGTATCATTCTTGCTAGCCAAACGCAGAGTGGCTTGTAGATGGGGCAGGGGGAGAGCTCCGAAATTCAAGGATTGGATGGAGGACATGCTCTATAGTCAGGAGCAACTAACGGCTTATGCTGAGACGCTTCCACGTGCTTCCAGACCCAGGGATATTTGGGGTCCCCTCCAGGGCTATCTCCTCTTGCAAGACCCGGATGGGATGGAAGCCCACCATTCGAGAAATGTTGCTTGACCAATATGTGAAACATGCTTTTCCTTGTCTCCCGCACTCCCCTCCTCCGTGCTAAGGTACTATGAGGTGCCTCCTGTTACTATGGCTGGGTGCTCTGAGGTTGTTTTTTCCCTGTTTTTTTTTTTTTCCCTGCCTGTTCCGCCAGTGCTGTTTGGGGGTTTCATGAGGCACACTCTCCGCGATATGTAAGTAATATGGCGATGCATGCCTGCTGCAATGTACCCTTGATGTTCCAAATGCATCTTTATCGTACTGATCTCGAACCATGTAGCTTTGCTATAACTGTATGCTAACTGGGATTCACCCATCTGACGTTTTTTGATGATGTACAGAAATAGGAGAGGTCACTAAGCTAGACAAACGCATGTCAACCCTATGGTTATCAGAAGCTGTACTGTTTGTTATATATGATGAAAATTATCAATAAAAATTTTTTAAAAAAAGGTGGGATCGGCAGGGGTACAGCAGGAGGACGATATAGACTGGTGGGCTGCAACGCCACTCTCTCCCCCTCTTCTCTCCCCTCAGCAGGACGAGTGGGACTCCCCAACCCTGCCTCTGTTAAAGGACACGGACAACCCACAGCACAGCGCCTTTAATTGGGGATTCCCTGATGACGGGACTCCTCCTCCGAATGACGTCACGGCATACCCGCCAATAAGGAGCGAGGACTCATGGAGGCCGGCGTGCATCGACACCAGAGCGGAAGAAGGAGAGTCAGCAGCGAGAATCGAGAGAAGCGAAAGACGAGAAGCAGGAGACCGGAGTGTGAGCAGCGGTACCGGACAACGAGGACTCCAGGATACGCCAGGAGGCCACCGGCACCACGCTTCGCCGAGCCACGCTCCAGGAGGAGCGTGGCTAACCCAGGTACGGGACCGGTTTACAGGGTGGTTAGGGAGGAGGGATTCCTCCGACACCTAGAGAACCGGGAGGGCAGCCCGCTGTCGTCCCTGCTTGCACCCTTCCCCGTGCCGTTATATTCTGTTGCACGGGTTGTTTTGAGGTGTCCCCGCACTACCCTATCCCTGACACACTTATAGACCAGTGCCCTCATACCCGCTATTTTCTATTTCTCCCTTTTCGGCACTCCCTTTGCTCCATATCTGCACCCCGGAGAACAAGACCGTTTGAAGACCGGATCTCCAAGAGGAAGAGTTCACCAAGCTGGAGAAACCCAGGAGAAGCGGACGGAAGACTGAACAGACCCCTTATACCCCGGAAAGACTGACCCATACCCCAAAGAGAGTGTTTGGCAAAATAAAAGCGTCTTTACCACGACCTGGCCTACGACTGCTTATTGCGACCCCGCCACAACTGGTGTCAGAAGTGGGATGGCCACCTCGGTTCGTCTGTACTCCCATGATGGACGCGGTCATTCAACACCTTATCAAGGGCCAGGAGAAGTTAGAATGGGCCGTAGAACGACAGCTGTCATCCGCCCAAGCTGACAGAGATGTTTTCAAGCACACCATCACGGCCCAGATAGAAGGGCTACAAAAGATGGTACAGGAACCAGGGACTCCGGTGCCAAGAGAACGCCGAGGCCCAACGCAAGGCCCTGCGGGTGTATCATTGCAAAAATACGTGTCCGGGGAGGACCCGGATGCGTTCCTGTTAAACTTCAAGCGCGGCGCGAGAGCATACGGCTGGCCGGAAGAAAAATGGCCTTACTTTCTGGCGCCTCTACTAACAGGGGAAGCCCAGTCAGCCTACCAGGTGGCCAACGCCACTGGTAATACCCCTTATCAGGACATAAAGGACATTATTAGTCAGTCATAATAGCTTTATTCGACAAATAGTCATAAAAGCTGAAATACAATACAAAATTTATGACCAAAATATTAAAACCTTTTTTTTTAAAACTTCCCATGAAGATAAGTCCATAAAATATTATAAAAACAGCAATAGAAATTTTGTAACTCCTCTCAGTGTTATATACATATATACAAAGGAGTCTTTTTACATTGAGACACGAAATTCCATGGACAACTCGACTCTTGCCATACGCTTACTACCTTTAGTATTAAAATAAAAATAAAAGGAGAAACAAACCTCAGTTTCATTTAAGCAACTAAAAGAAAAAAGTTAGGCATATAGTACACATTCATTACAATGCAGCAATCGCTTTTGATCTAATGACCCATGCCCAACCTAAAAATTTAGCTAAAGATATGGCAAGAGGTAGCCATGTTTCAATGCGAATTAATCTAAGAGCTGCCTCATGTTTTCGGGTACCCAGAGCTCTACAAATTGGGGCCAACCAAATACGCCGCGGAACTTTATAGGCGGGACACACAAATAACAAATGGGCCAAAGACTCCAAGTTTACATGACAAATAGGGCAGGAGGTGTCGTCCACTGTATCCCATCTCACAGTAAATGACTTTATGGGTAATGTGCCCACTCTAAGTTGGAAATAGAGCTTTCTATCGTGAGGCTTCGTTATGGTGTCCCAGTATGGTTCCAGCTTTTGCACTGGTTTTACATCTAGGAATTGGCCCGTTAGTGTCGAAGGATCACTATTCCTAAAGATGTTAACAGACACCCATCCCCAATATCTTTCCTTCAGCTGTGCTTTAGAGGGAAACTGAGTGTTTTCAGGATTATCCCATAAAGCGGCCATGCCTATACTTACTAAGATAGATCTAACTTCCTGTAGCCATTTGATTTTCTTATAGCAATCCGCTCTTATTAGATCTTTTAGGCCCTCAACATAAGGTGTCAATTCAGGACATTATACTGGACCACTTAGGCCTGGATGCAGAGGCCTACCGGGTCCGGTTCAGAAAGGAGAGGGGTCTACCTGGGGAGAACCCCAAAACACTATTCTTCCGCCTTAAAATGGCCGCCGATAAGTGGCTGAAACCTGCCTCCAGCTCCAAAGAAGAGATTATGAACCGTGTATACTTGGAACAGTTTATGGAAGCACTTCCCTATGGTACACAGAGTTGGTTGAGGCAACACACCCACCTTTCCCCGAAACAAGCCATTGAAATGGCTACCACCTACTCACGATCACAGCCAAGGACTATGATATGGGACGCCGAGAAACCAAATAGAGCACACCCCGGAAGAGCTGAAAAGAAAACACACAAACCCCTGAACGACTTTACAAAACCCCGCCCTTCCAGAATTGAAATCCCCACATTTAGAGGGCCGCAATGTTTCGAGTGTGGGTACTGGGGTCACATCTCGCGGCTGTGTCCTAAACGTATACCAGTGGACGAACCCATGGAAGTGGGCTACATCCCTAGCTCGGTCTTATACACTGCTGAGATGGGGACCTCTTTTTATGTAAGTGTACAGGTGAACGGGAGGGTGATCAAAGCTCTTTTAGACTCAGGCTGTAGGCAATCAGTTATTCAGAAAACCCTCATTCAGCCATCGCAATATATCCCAGGCACACTAGTACACATAAGTGCGTACATGGGGATGTCAAGCCCTACCCTCTGGCGTCTGTCACCATCTCCCCATTGACTGGGTCTCCTTGCACTGTATGGGTGGGGATGTTGGATACCTTACCTGAGGATCTCATTCTCGGGACGGACAACCCGGACTTTCTATTGCTGTTTCACAACAACATAGAAAAAAAAAGGGGAACCCATACGTCTCCACAACCCGCCCTTATAACCCCCGAGCCTTGGGTGCTAGATAGGAGCTTTAGGTTTGCCCAGACTAATGACTCTACCCTGTTCAATGCCTGGGAAGCAGCACACGTCAATCAAGATAAACTTGCAACCTCCTACCCCCAATTCTTGATCAAAGATGGCCTACTATACCGGAAGGGAACCGCTGAAGATCCAGCTCAGCTGCTTGTCCCTATGTCCTTCAGGGAGCAGGTACTCTTCTTTTCCCACGCTCACCTCACCGCTGGACATATGGGTGCGGAAAAGACAACACAAAACGTGTTGCGCCATTTCTTCTGGCCAGGTATATACAAAGGCATTAAGGTGCATTGTCAAGAATGTGTTGTATGCCAAAAAAAGAACCTACAACGCCCGCCAGCCGTACCCCTTCAGCCCTTACCCGTGGTAGGAAGACCATTTGAACGGGTGGGCATGGATCTGATTGGACCCTTACCCAAGACTCCGAGAGGAAACCTCTACTTGCTAGTTATTGTAGACTACGCTACAAGATTCCCTGAGGCTTTTCCACTCTGAACACCCACCACCAAAAACATCGCGGACAAGCTTATGGAGTTCTTCTCGAGGGTTGGGTTCCCGAAAGAAATCCTAACGGATCAAGGTACACCGTTTATGTCGCGGCTAATGAAGGAGGTCTGTCGTTCCCTAGACCTTCACCATCTACGGACATCAATATATCACCCCCAAACCGACGGTCTCGTCGAGAGATATAACAGAACCCTGAAGGCTACTTTAAAGAAAATGTTGTCTGTGGAAGGTAGAGACTGGGATCGACTGCTGCCACTGGCCCTATATAGCCTGAGAGCTCAAGTCCAGAGCAGCCTGGGCTGCTCGTCGTTCGAGCTGTTGTATGGGAGGCAACCCAGAACTTTATTGGAAATGACCAAGGACGCCTGGGAGAAGGAGGGAGAAGACGAGAAGAAATCCCTTCTAGAGTACACCCAACAACTGCGCTCTAGAATTGGAAAATTAAGGGATTTGGCCTATTCCAATCTTGAAAGAAGCCGGGACAGACAAAAGAGATGTTATGATAAAGGAAAGAAATGGAGGAGGCTGTCCATCGGGGATTGGGCCCTTGTTTTACTCCCTTCCTCAACAAAGAAGTTTCAGGCCGAGTGGCTGGGCCCCTATAAAGTGGTGGGGGTCTTTGGCAAAACCACGTACCAGATCCAGATCTCGCATAACAGAAAACAGACTTATCATATAAATCTGTTAAAAAAATGGTTGGGACCCTTGCCTAAAACTGCACACTTGACGCTCCCAACCTCCTTGCCAGGAGGTACCACCCTAAGCCACCTCGTAATAAACGAAGAGCTGTCCAAGGAAGAGAAGGCCGACCTGGTGGCCTCGTTATTACCGTTCGCACCCCTTTTTCGGATACCCCGGAAAAACCACTCTGACTGAACATCGAATTGAGACCCAACCAGGGAAAAAAGTGAAACAGAGGCCATATAGGATTCCCGCCGCAAAAAGGGCAGCAGTGAGAAAGGAAGTTCAAGACATGTTACAGTTGGGGGTGATACGTCCCTCTAACAGCGACTGGTCATCACCGATAGTCATGGTCCCCAAGCCGGATGGGTCAACCCGTTTTTGTATGGACTTCCGAGCGTTAAATTCTATTTCCACTTTTGATGCCTACCCTATCCCAAGGGTTGATGAACTCATCGAAAAATTGGGGGATTCCAAATACATAACCACGTTTGATCTAACCAAAGGATATTGGCAGGTCCCTTTGCGTGAAGAAGACCGAAAGAAGACCGCATTCACAACGGAGGAAGGCCTATACGAATTCAACGTCCTCCCCTTCGGTCTACACGGAGCACCTGCCACGTTTCAGAGGCTTATGAACACCGTGCTCCGTGAATTCCCTTCTTTCTGCTCGGCGTATCTGGACGATATCGTGGTCTACAGTGCAACGTGGACAGAACACCTACTGCACCTACAGAAGATCCTCAAAGCCCTGGAACGTGCAGGACTCCACATCAACTCCCGGAAGTCTCGAGCCGCTTATCACAAGGTGAAATATCTCGGATATGTTCTGGGGCATGGCGTAATAGCTCCACAGGCGGAAAAAGTGAGGGCTATCGCGGACACCCCCTTTCCCACCACCAAAAGGGACCTACGTGCATTCATTGGATTGTTGGGATACTACAGACGCTTTGTCCCACAATTCTCTGAGATAGCCTCCCCATTGACGGATGTTCTCCGTAAGGATATTCGACCTCAGCGATTGCTACACCCCTCCAGAGAAATGCTGGAGGCGTTCCAGAGACTCAAAGACACTATAACCACAGGCCCAGTACTAGCGTCCCCCGACTTCCACAAGACATTCATCTTACACACTGATGCCTCTAACTACGGGTTGGGTGCGGTATTGTCCCAAATAGCTGAGGACGGGGTGGAACATCCCATTTTATACATTAGCAGGAAGCTGTTCCCAAGGGAGACCCGATACCCTACCATAGAGCGAGAATGTTTGGCAGTGAAGTGGGCTGTGGATTAGCTAAGGTACTATCTAGAGGGACGTCCGCTTATTTTGTACACGGATCACGCTCCCCTACAGTGGATGTGTAGACACAAGTCGCAAAACCCCAGGGTTCTCCTCTGGTTTTTGTCACTGCAGCCTTTTTCCTTTGATGTGCGCCACCGAAAAGGGAAGGACAACGGGAGTGCTGACTATCTGTCCCGTGTGTTTCCTCTCCCCGATCGGGAGAATCCAAGGGAGGGGGTGTGTGACAAGGTGGGATCGGCAGGGGTACAGCAGGAGGACGATGTAGACTGGTGGGCTGCAACGCCACTCTCTCCCCCTCTTCTCTCCCCTCAGCAGGACGAGTGGGACTCCCCAACCCTGCCTCTGTTAAAGGACACGGACAACCCACAGCACGGTGCCTTTAATTGGGGATTCCCTGATGACGGGACTCCTCCGAATGACGTCACGGCATACCCGCCAATAAGGAGCGAGGACTCATGGAGGCCAGCGTGCATCGACACCGGAGCGGAAGAAGGAGAGTCAGCGGCGAGAATCGAGAGAAGCGAAAGATGAGAAGCAGGAGACCGGAGTGTGAGCAGCGGTACCGGACAACGAGGACTCCAGGATACGCCAGGAGGCCACCGGCACCACGCTTCGCCGAGCCACGCTCCAGGAGGAGCGTGGCTAACCCAGGTACGGGACCGGTTTACAGGGTGGTTAGGGAGGAGGGATTCCTCCGACACCTAGAGAACTGGGAGGGCAGCCCCCTGTCGTCCCTGCTTGCACCCTTCTTCGTACACTATCTCGCGGCTGTTATATTCTGTTGCACGGGTTGTTTTGAGGTGTACCCACACTACCCTATCCCTGACACACTTATAGACCAGAGCCCTCATACCCACTATTTTCTATTTCTCCCTTTTCTGCACTCCCTTTGCTCCATATCTGCACCCCGGAGAACAAGACCGTTTGAAGACCGGATCTCCAAGAGGAAGAGTTCACCAAGCTGGAGAAACCCAGGAGAAGCGGACGGAAGACGGAACAGACCCCTTATACCCCGGAAAGACTGACCCATACCCCAAAGAGTGTGTTTGGCAAAATAAAAGCGTCTTTACCACGACCTGGCCTACGACCGCTTATTGCGACCCCGCCACAAATTGATTGCCTTACTACCTGCAGAAAATGTTCCTGTATCCATCACGACCACCTAAATGCTACTCCAGTTTAGGAAACAGTTAAAGTTGCACCTCTTGAACGAACATTACATCACAATGCATCAACAGTCCACAAACCTGCTACCTCTTTATCACTCATTGACTTTATGCTTGGCTTTCACCCTGTACAACGCTGTGCTGCCTCTTGGCTAGGTTCATGCTATGTAAATACCTCCCACAGACATATAATGTCTCCCTTTAGTACTGGAGGAAGTGAAGAGATCCAACCTAGTGTCTGGCCTCTGTATTCAATGGAATACATATTGCATCTTTTCATTTGGCAGTTTCAGACATGTTGAGATCCGTCGGGTGCCAATGCTACCTCTGAGCAGGGAATGACACCATTACGCTACCGGAGGTTCCACACGTACCATTCCTCTGAAAAGGTATTGAAAGAGAATACCTACAGTGCTTTGACTTAGCTGGTAAACTCAACTAAATTCTGGATAAAAGTTCAATTACCAATGGTGGGTCGGATGGCACTTAGAAAGGCAGCTAGTGCTACAAAGATTCCTCTACTCTTTCTAAGTATACTGATGCCACTAAAAGGACTTTTTTTTAAAAGAATCTGGGCACGTTTCCGTGCCAACTATTCAGACCAATGAATTGGTGCAGGGTGTCACTGGCTAAACCTGAAAATCTTTGAAAAGGGAAGTCTTGGCTTCCCTAACATCCTGTGCCCCGCACATGCAGGATGGATCTCTGTGGAAAAATCTGCACGATACCCCTGGGGAAAAAAAACACTGACAGAGTGGCCCACATCTGATATCCTATTTATTAAGGAAAAAAATGCACAATTGCCCAAGGTGGCAACATCTGTCCGACACATTCGCCACAAAGTGTGCAGGAACCTTGTTCACCTACAAGACCACGGCATGGCCTAATGTATGCTTTGCTGCAGCCCCCAGTGAGATAAATGTAACACTGGAAATGCGAGTGTTGAACTAGCTTAGAACACCTATATAGAAACCAGAAGCTAAAGTCATTTACGGAGGAGATGTTGTCCTTTGCCTTTAAGGACAACTTGTTTTTGTTCAAAGGTGACCTGCATTCTGCTGTTCCTGGGTGTTCTGCTCCAGCTTCAGCCGTTGGAGCAGTTGCACCGAGGACATCAGAAGAGCGATCGTGGGCTCCATTCCCGAGACATACATAAACAACATTTTACTTCTCCTGCCTCGTCGGATTTTCATTACAGCTCATTCAGCATTTGGCGACAAGATGGGACATCGCAGATGAGCCCACCGGCCAGCCGACCTCAAAAATATATATATTTTTTTCTCTCTCCATCTTACGTCCATTTCATTCTGCTTACAGAGCTGCTGTTGATCTTCGTACCCGTCAAGACGTGTTCCGCACTTGAAACAGCTCTGAAGGACTTCCGGTCTTCAGGGAGGAGCTTCAAGACATATTCCGGATGACGCCGACAAAGCATTTAAGACGCGCACGTCAGGAACCAAGTAAATATTTATTGCCAAGCAACCTGAGCGTCGACAGGACGCACTGCGCTCCCGGCATCCATCTTCATTACGACAAGTATTCTACTTTACCTGCCTGCGCCCTCGGTGACATCCACAACGTATTTATAAAACTTTATTTTTGCCTGCACATTCGATGACAGGCACACCTTGCTATTTAAAAGTGATAATTGCATAGCCTGCACACTCGGTGACTGACACACCTTTATTAAAGTAATTCAGCAATCCTGCCTGCACGTTCAGTGATAGGCACACCTGCCTTCATTCTTTAATTGCTTCAGTTGTGGTTTTCATTCATAAGTGTTCGCCTCACCTTATTTCTGTCATTGCAAGTGTTACCATTGCTCATTAATAATTATCCATTTATTTATTTTGTTTTCTTGAAGTTATATATGGTGCGCTCATAAGTTAAATTAACACGGCATCCAATAACCAACTTCTTCAAATTTCGCATTTTCTGACTGCTCCGGCCAAACCAGTTATGCTATGGAAACACTGGATCAAATCGTTTGAAAATTATTTGGTTGCCAATGATGCCATAGAATTTGATCTTGAAAGAAAATGTGCACTTTTATATGGTCATCTAGGTTATATGGGGCAACAAGTTTTTAAAAAAATACCACAAGTTGATGCACCAGGAGGGGCGCAAGAGGCTTGGAATGTTTATGCGGAAGCTGTAGCCAGACTCACGAAGACGTTTTCTGAAGAGCCAAGTATTTTACTGAAACGTTATAATTTCATGAGGAGAAAACAGAATATTGATGAGTCTGTAGAAGAGTACATTTCTGCTCTCAGACTGTTAACCTCTAAATGTAATTTTGGTTGTACACTAGACATTTGCATACGTGACCAGTTTGTGTTCAGCTGGTTTTCCAAGAAAATTCAGGAAAGACTATTGAGCTGCGGAGTCAATTGAAATTGCAAAAGGTATAGAAAGGTCAATGATAACTACAAAGTTGATGTCTGCAGATTCTTCCACTTCTGGCACACCCATATCTTGTGTGTCTGGCAAAACTGAAGTTGTTGGTTTAGTTGATGCAAGAAATAAATCAACAAGAGGCTCCTTCAGAAGAACAGCTAATATATGTTTTAGATGCGGCTCAAAAAAGCATATTGGAAATAATCCAAATTGTCCTGCCAGCAATAAGTGCTGCAACAAATGTGGTAAGCTTGGACATTTTATGTCTGTCGGTAGAAGCTCCAAGAACACAATGAGAATCAGTTCTGCAGACCTCACCACAGATTCATTAGCACAAGAGTTATCCAGAGTTGTTTTAACCGTTTCCTCCGATAAAGCTTCTCAGCCTGCAGTGAAAGGTTCTTGGTGTAAAGCCATTGTGGTACAAGAAACTGTTGACATGATGGCAGATTCAGGTGCACCCATCACCATCATTTCGGATGTACTTTTCACAGAAAAATGGGGTGCAAGGTTACTAACTAAAACTGACATTCATCCAAAAGCATCGGTGAACAAGACATTGACGTGTTGAGGTATTTTATTGATTCTCTGTCCTGCTTAGGGAGACAGATCACCACTACAATTTATGTGGCAATTAAAGGCCGGAACATTATAGGTTGGCAAGACTTGGCCAGACTTGGGATCATGTTGATACCTGATGCGGAAAATCCCATTGTCTTGGCTAACCATCCTATTTCTTTCATTGAAGATGACAATGATGTCAATTTGGATTCTGTTTTTGACAAATTTTGAGATATTTTCAGTGACGAGATTGGTAATATTTCGAAATTTGAGCACTTCATCAAGCTCAAGGATGGTGCCACTCCTGTAGTGCATAAAGTAACATCAGTACCTTTGGCAATTAGATCGGATCTCAAGGTTCTACTTGGCAAACTTTGCAGTGAAGGTGTTATTCAGGCAACTGACTCATCTGAATAGGTTAGTCCAGTGGTTATTGTGAAGAAAAGGACAGGAGAAATTTGTCTTTGTGTGGACTTACGCATCCTCAACAAAAATATTATCGATTGTCATCCCCTACCCAAAGTACAAGATCTTTTAGCAAATTTGGGTGGGGGCAAGGTTCTTTTCATTTCTTGATCTTAGATCAGCTTATCACCAAATACCACTTGCTGTAGGGAGCCAGGATCTTACCACATTTATTCCACCTTTTGACACTTTCAAGTTTTTACCCATGCCGTTTGGTCTGGCCTCTGCAGCAAGTGTATTTCAAAAATTCATGGACAAGGTTTTAGGAGGCATCCAGGGAGTACAGACATTCCAGGATGATGTGCTTATTTACACTGAGAGTACCAGGGAGCACAATTTAATTTTGGAAAGGGTTCCGACTGTTTTTAACAATATAGGCATCATGCTCAGAAATAAATTTGCAAATTTACGGTTAACCGGTTAGATTACCTGGGTCACTGCATCTCCAGTCAAGGCATCAGACCAAAAATGTCACTTGTCTGTGCCATTCAAGACACTACTTCCCCAAGCACCAAAGATACACTTCGCTCATTTTTAGGAGTTTGTGAATACTATTCACGATTTATCCATGGGTATGCGTTAGTGGTACAACCCCTGCGAGATCTGTTAAAGGAAGGTCAAGCTTTTGAATGGTCTGATGCAACAAATAAGTCTTTTTCTAGGATTAAATCCCTCATTACTTGAGCTCCAATTTTATCAGCTGTCTCGGCTGGACAGCCTTGTTTTTTGACAGTAGACGCCAGTCAATTAGGACTCGGTGCAATATTTTCTCAATAGGTGGACAAGAAGGAGCACACAATTGCGTTTGCATCACGTTATTTAAGTGCTGCTAAGTTCAGCTACAGCACTATTGAAAAAGAAGCGCTAGCTTGTGCATGGGCAATTGAAAAATTTAAAACGTATCTATGGGGAACACAATTTCAAATATTCACTGATCACAAACAACTTATTTACTTACTTAATGGCAACGGCACAGGTAAAGCCTCTGTAAGACTAGTCCGCATTCTGTCAAAGTTGCAAGAATATAACTTCACAATTCATTATCTTCCTGGTGGGAAGAATGCCAGAGCAGACTACTTGTCTAGAAAGTCTATTAGCAATGAAGCGTTATGTGAATCTGAGGAAGAGGTTGAATGTGTGGTTGCTCTTGTCAAAGATTTTGATGAGAAACAGGACTCCATTACAAGAGAGTCATGGTTAAATACTCTCAATGGTGACCTAACTCTCCAACAAGTTATCAAACATGTTAAAAATGGTTGGCCTCCTGAAAAAAATCTGGAGTTAAATTATTTGCACAATTTTCAGATGAGTTATCTGTTGAAGGATTTTTACTTCACCATGAGTTGTTAGTTCCTCCCAGTAATATGAGAGAACTTTTATTTAAAAATGCTCATGAAGGTCATTTAGGAATTACAGCCATTATCCGTAACTTGAAACAATATTATTGGTATCCTAGACTTGATGCTCAGGTTAACAGATGGGGGTCAGGATGCAGTACCTGTTTAATTTCTGACAAACACTGGTAATCTACTGAATATGACTTGCATATGGTTCCCCTACCGGATGCATCATGGGATAAAGTTGCACTTGATTTTGCTGGTCCTTTCAAACTTCTTCCTAGCAGTAAGAAGTATATGTTAGTTTTGGTGGACTATCTTTCTAAGTGGATTTACTTTAATTTTATTTCAACACCGGACATCACTTTTCTAACCAAAGTATTTGAAGTGGAAGGACCACCAAAATAACTTGTAACTGATAATGGTACTCCGTTCAAGTCCCATCAAATGCTACAATTTATTAATAATCTAGGTATCAGACATTTAAAGGTGAAACTGTACTCCCCGAGTTCTAATGAACTGTTGGAACATGTCAACACATTTTTAAAGGAATGTGTTCAAACTGCATTGTCGGCGGGTTTGCAGGTTGAAAATTTCTTGAGAGAGAAGGTTTGCAATTATCACAACACACCACACAGCACCACAGAGCTATCTCCTTTCAAAGTGTTGCGCAACAGAGGGCCTAATTGTAACCTGTGTCCTGGGTGGGTCAAAGAATTTTCCAGTGGTACTGGTAGCACAATGAGTAATACTGATGGCATGAGGAGTGATGTGGTCAGGAAGCATGAAGCAATATCCAAGTATTATTTTAATAAGAAGAACATTAAAACTATTCAGTTTCGGTTGGTGACTGGGTGCTCATTAAAAAAACAACAGTCAGAAAAGGAGAATTAAAATTTACACTACCAGTCAAGGTTGTCAGGATTTCTAAAGGTGCCATTCTTTTGAAGGGTAGAGGGTGGTGGAATAGGAGGAGTCTGGTTAAAGTTACTCAAGAACAAGCCTCAAAGATTGTAGCTGCCAAAACTAAAAGTATTCATTATCCTGAGATTGGTGAGGATAGTCCCTGGTGGGATTTCTGTAGGGGAAAGACCAATTCTATGTCAGGACCGGAGGCGAGGATTAGGCTTATCTTTCTCGCTTTATTTTCTCACAGCAGCCTTAGAACAACATGTAAAACTTGAGAAAACTACATTTCCCATCAGGCAGTGGGAAAGGAAACAGTTAAAGAATGTCCAACCAGGAGCCCAGGATCCTCCTTAACCAATCCCGTCGACACTCTACACTCCTCTTTCTTTGCTGCTCCAGCAGCCGACAGATGAGTACCTTTTGTTTCTCTTACTTTTATTGTGCTAATTGGTGTAATTTGAAACTGCTTTGTTGATTGTTTCAGCCCGCGTTACTGCTCGCGTTGGCCTGGTCCTTGTTTGCCCAGCCTAGACGGCCGTGGGAAACTTTTTCACTCCTTCGCGGCTGGACGCTTATGCTCTCAGGACGCAGTCTTCTGGCCGCTGGGGAGTCCGCGTCAGTCAATTTCGCGCACACAGCCTGTCTACCTCTCAAGCTCTCACGCATCTTCACTAGATCTATTCAGCAAGACCGTCAGCGCAGCAGTACCGAGGCTGCAAAATTCGCTTCTTCTGAATCTGGGCATTGTTTGAAAAGCCCCCGCCTGGAGCTTGACACCTGCTTTGCGGGTAAGAGTAATTTCAGCACATTAGTGCTTAAGGGACTGCCCAGGTGGGAGAAAGCTTTTCAGCTTCCCCCCTTTTCATTGTGGGATTGCTGGTCCCTGATATATACATACTAGCCTTGAGCTGGGCCATTCTTGGGTCTTCATACCTGCTTATATTCCTCTTGCAGTAAGCTCCTTCACAACACCATGGAGCAGTTTAATGAGTATGGTGACTACTATGAGGAAGAGGAGGAAGTGCAGCAGTAAGCAGCAGCGCGTATGAGCAGAATCGTCAGCATTAGGTTCCGTCATTGTTTTTAATACTTTAACTTGTTTTTAAAACTTGTGGGCGATACCTTATCTCCGCATGTTGCACCTTTGCACAAGCCGGTCCTCGTTCCGCCGCAGCTTACAGCTGATTGACGCGGAGCGACGTGGTTCCTCCCCCTACCTCCCTTACTTTCAGGGGCAGAATCCTTTTAGCCAGAAGCCAGACCGACTCGCAGCAGTAAGCAGCAGCGCGTATGAGCAGAATCGTCCGCATTAGGTTCCGTCATTGTTTTTAATACTTTAACTTTTAGTTGTTTTTAAAACTTGTGGGCGATACCTTATCTCCGCATTTTGCACCTTTGCACAAGCCGGTCCTCATTCCGCCGCAGCTTACAGCTGATTGACGCGGAGCGACGTGGCTCCTCCCCCTACCTCCCTTACTTCCGGGGGCAGAATCCTTTTAGCCAGAAGCCAGACCGACGCGCAGCAGTAAGCAGTAGCGCGTATGAGCAGAATCGTCAGCATTAGGTTCCGTCATTGTTTTTAATACTTTAACTTTTAGTTGTTTTTAAACTTGTGGGTGATACCTTATCTCCGCATTTTGCACCTTTGCACAAGCCGGTCCTCGGTCCGCAGCAGCTTACAGCTGATTGACGCGGATGGACGTGGCTCCTCCCCCTACCTCCCTTACTTCCGGGGGCAGAATCCTTTTAGCCAGAAGCCAGACCGACGCGCAGCAGTAAGCAGCAGCGTGTATGAGCAGAATCGTCCGCATTAGGTTCCGTCATTGTTTTTAATACTTTAACTTTTAGTTGTTTTTCAAACTTGTGGACGATACCTTATCTCCGCATTTTGCACCTTTGCACAAGCCGGTCCTCGGTCCGCAGCAGCTTAAAGCTGATTGACGTGGATGGACGTGGCTCCTCCCCCTACCTCCCTTACTTCCGGGGGCAGAATCCTTTTAGCCAGAATGCCAGACCGGACGCGTGCAGCGGGTGCGCCAAAGGCAAGCCCGTCTGCGCCCGTCCGGGGCCAGGGCCACAACCCCTGTGTCTTGCATTCCTCAACGGATACTTTATGAGGCAGAGGAGCTACTTAGCCTATCAGGCCCCATAATGAATAACTGCAAACACTCTATTATACCAGATAGTGATCCTACCGAATGTCTTCACTGCTGCTTTCAACTGTCAACAGCTACACACACCAATTCCACCAAACCCCAAAATTATAAAATGTTCCTGCTAAATTGCAGGTCACTGCCCAAACATACGGCAGAAATCTCAATCCTCCTGGAAGAAGAAGGGCCAGAGGTCCTGTTTCTGACGGAAACGTGGCTTAATTCCAGCTCCGACCCTGACCTTGTCCAGGCACTCCCCCTTGGCTATTCAATACAGAGGCTTGATCGGCCCATAGGGAAAGGGGGCGGCATCGCTATTATCCACAAAAACTATTTAACCTGTCGCATGACAGGCAGCTTAGTACCAGACTGTGAGAACGCTGTCTTTTCCATAGGATTCTCTCCAGTGCTCACCTTCTCGGGTATCTTAATTTACCAGCCCCCTGGTCCCTCAGCGCAATTCTGCAACTCCTTGCCCGACCTGGCAGCCAATTTTGCTAGTACATTGGCCAATTTCACGCTACTGGGGGACTTCAATCTCCACTTCGACGATCCTTTGCAGACGGCTGCAACTGAAATTACAAAGGATCTGGCGGCCTACCAGCTCCAACAAAAAGTTAGCGAGCCTACCCACATAAAAGGGCACCTATTAGATCCCATTTTCTCAAACTTGGAGGACTTAGTGGGAGAGAAACCCACCCCTATTCCGTGGTCAGATCACTTTCTCATTCCACTTACTTGGTCCCCGTCACCCATAGTGTCACACTCGAAACCTACTCATACAAGTTCACGTCCCTGGCCCAAATTGTCGATTGAACAATGGACCACAGAACTAGAAGAAACTAGACCAGTGCCAACTACTGATGCTGTCACTGCCAATGAAAATTTTAATAATTGGATCCAAGAATCTCTAGACTTGCTTCTTCCCGTAAAACTGATCCAAACTAAAACAGGAAGTAACAGAAAGGCATGGTTCTCAACAAAACATTTCGGGGCTTAAAACAGACCTGTAAGAAGCTCGAGAGAGACTGGAGGAAAGACTTCTCGAGTAACAGAAAACTGAAATACAGAGAGGCAATCAAATTATATAAAGCTGAAATTAAATTAGCCCAGGCAGCCTACTACGAAGATAAAATTTTAACAGCTCTAATTCCGCCTGTGAGATCTTTTGTATTGCCAAAACACTCTCCAGAGTTCCCTTTCCTCCAGTTACCCCTGATACCTCAGGCACACGCTGTAACGATTTAGCTGAGTTCTTCTTCAATAAAATCAAAACCATCTTCACCTCATTCCCCTCCACCAAGGGCTGCACACCCTACTTTAATACTCATAGTAACCAACCTCTCCTGGAAACTATCCCGTTGATGGATAGGCCAGTTTTGGATAGTATCCTGTCTCAGGTAAAAAGTGGGTCGCCTAAAGATCCAGTACCCCTAAAGATATTGAGGCAGATGGCGGGAGTTGTTACCCCTGTCATCTTAGAGCTGATTAATGCTTCATTTTCCTCTGGAGTGGTCCCTCCCCTATGGAAGGAAGCAATGGTAAAGGCACTTTTTTAAAAACCTAGCCTTGATCCTTCGGTTCTGGGAAACTACCGCCCCATATCACTTCTCCCGGGGATCAGCAAAATCGCTGAAAAATGCATCAATTCAGTATTGTCTACTTTCTTAGAGACACTCAAACTCCTCCACCTGTCCCAGACAGGTTTTCGACCTCACCAGGGAACCGAAACGGCCTTGCTATCAGTCATGGAAGAGTCAAGAAAAATTGTGGACTCCGGAGGCACCACTGTGGTCATTCTTTTGGGCCTCAGCGCAGCCTTCGACACAGTCAACCATCATATCCTGGTCCATAGCCTCAGAAAACTGGGAGTTACCGGAACTGCTCTGGCATGGCTACAGTCCTTTCTGAGTAACAGATCCTTTCAGGTCTTTGACAATGAGGCAACCTCTAAACAGATGCCCCTTTGTTGCGGAGTTCCACAGGGGTCATCCTTGAGCCCCACCTTATTTAACGTTTATATGTGCTCCTTAGCAGAGGTGGTATTACCTTTTGGTGTACACGTAGTGACCTACGCAGATGACACACAACTTGTGGTAGGGCTTAATCAAGCTGAAAGTTCCCCTTCTAGTCTTCGCCCTTGCTTAGAAGAAATTGCCAACTGGATGAATGACTCCTTCCTGAAACTGAACGGGGAAAAAAGCGAGATAATGATCTTGGGGAATCGCTCCCCCCTTGAGCTAAACACAATATGGCCGACCACTCTCGGTCTTGCCCCTACCCCAAAGACTCAGTTAAAAAGCCTGGGTGTCTGGGTGGACCAAGACCTAACCTTTAAGACACAAGCACGGAATATGGCGGCCACGTGCTATGGCATCTTGAAAATGATTTGAAAAGTCCTCCCCCTTCTCCCATTCCAGGCAAGAAAATCATGGTCCAGGCCCTTATCCTGTCTCGGCTGGGCTAAGGGAATGCCCTTTATTTGGGTGCTCCTACCGCGACCCTTTCCAAACTCCAGATTATACAAAACTGGGCAGCAAGACTTCTCCTGGGTACTCCTAAACATCACTCAGCTAAACCTGCTTTGAAATCCCTCCACTGGCTCCCCATCCGGGAGAGAGTTAATTTCAAGGCACTGTGCATCGTCCACAAGTCATTAGCTGGAAAGGGCCCCGCCATTCTTCACACCAACATTCAGCCCTACCGGCCCAACAGAAGTCTTCGTTCAGATGATATCAATTTGGTCACTGTCCGCAGGATCAAGAAAGCCAGAAGCGGGGGTCGGCTATTTTCATATAATGCAGCTAAGCTCTGGAACTCCCTTCCACTCCACCTACGAAAGGAAACCAATCACTTGGCCTTCCGCAGACTTTTAAAGACCTGGCTGTTCCCTTAGCTGGCTGGACTTCTTATATCTGCTGTTACCAGCGCTGGGATGCCTTCGGGTAGCCATGCACTATAAAAAACATTTTTTTAAAAAGTGGCTTATTTGCCCATCGATGACAGTTTTTGCCAGATCATGGATGTTTCTATTTGCAGGGCAGTTTCTAATGTAGTGTCTCCCCTGGAGAAGCGCATTGAGGAGCTACAGGCTCAGTTTCTAAGACCCCTTGAACAAAGGGAAGACCTACTCAGGCCCCAGACTGCCAGGGGCAGCCACCCCCTCCCCTTTCCTCTGGGTGGCAAGCGCACTGAGGCTCCCGGGGTGGATAAGGATGTGTTTGAGTGCCTTAAATTTACATTTATTCAGCCCCAGCCACCTTCCTCCCTCCCTCACATTGAACCACCCCCTCCCTCGGGCCCTGAATCCTCCGCCCCTGCACCTTTGGATGAAGGGGATTCCCCCAACACATCAGACTGGGATGGGGATTCCAGCAGACCCTGGAGACCTTCGGTTGTGGCCGACCCCTCAGGGGACATTGATGCGAGACCGGCCATCCCGTCCACCTCCTCCGACTTTGGACCCCGACGATCTGGTTCATCCCAGATCGGCAGAATGGGTCCCGGCTCCTAAGATGGCCTCGTATATAGAGGGTAGGCTACGCAAGCCCTTGGACAAGGAGGTGAGGAGTTGTCTACACTCGGAGTGTCCCAGGCCAGCACTGGAGGGGAAGGTCGCTCAGACTCCGGAGATTGACCCTAAGATGGTCACCTTCTTGGCCAAATTTGTCAAGGAGCCGAAGAAGGGTATTGATAGGTCTTGGTGATCTTGCCAAGACAAGCTCTTGGATGTCGCAGGACCTTTGTCAAAAATTCTTGACATGGCGGAGGATGCGAAAGCATCGGGGTCACTGATCTCCCCTGAGGCCCTTTCTGGTTGGGCGCAGCATTATTTTGTTTGGGGAACGCCAACTGTGCGAGAGCCACCGAGCGTCACCGCTCGCTCCTCATAAAGATCGATCCCAAGCTGGGAGAACTTTCCACTTCTGAGTTGGGCCCCATCGCTGATGGCAACCGTTTGGGGACCCTTTTATTAAGTTTGTTAATACCTTTACTTTCCTCGACAAAGCCCAGTCTTCGATCAAGCGAATCTTCACTCCCTGGGTTTTTGCCAGCGCCAGTCGTGGTAGGGGGCGCTCGGCTGGCCGTGCTTCTTACCAAGCGCCTCAGAGAGAAAACGACAATCACAGAGGAAACTGGCAGGATCCCACCTGTTTTGGCAATTTCTACACCACCAGATCCTACCCCCGAAGGAGGGTGACGAAGGGCAGGGGCAATGGCTCCAATGGCCCAAATCAAGGTAAGAGTTCAGGATCACACAGGGATTCTACTGGACGGCAGGTTGGGAGAGTTTTCTCACAACTGGTGGAAGATTACTACAGATGCATGGGTTTTGCAAACTATCAAAGGGTTCCACTTGGAATTCGTGGACTCACCTGTTCAGCAGAGGCGTCCGAATACTCTGGGTTTTTCTCAGGCGGCACTCGTGGAGACGGAAGTGCAGCGTCTACTGAAAAAGGGGCAATAGTCAGATCCTCCTTACACCCACTTGGGTTTCTCAGCAACCTATTCCTGGTAGAGAAAAGGGACGGGGGCCATCGTCCTGTGATAAATTTGAGGAATCTCTACGAGTGGTTGGTTTACCGCCACTTCAAAATGGAGGGTATCCACCCCCTCTTGGACCTCCTTCTCACCAACGATTGGATGGTCCGCCTGGACCTCAGAGATGCGTACCTTACGGCCGCTATCTTTCCGCCTCACAGGCGATACCTTCAATTTTTATGGAATTCTCAGGTTTACGAGTTCACGTCCCTTCCTTTTGGACTGTCCTCCGCTCCTTGGTGCTTCACCAAGGTGTTGAGGCCAGTTATCGAGCACCTTCGTACCCAGGGCTTCAGGATTATTACATACCTGGACGATATCCTGATCGTGGACCAATGTCCACGCACCTGTCCCATCATTTACAGATGGCGATCAGTCTTCTGGAATCTCTGGGGAGAAATCCTCCTTGGTTCCGGTCCAATCGACTCAGTTCTTGGGATTTGTCATGGACTTTGTCGCAGCCACCCTCAGTCTCCCTTCTCGCAAGCTGAGCAAGATCAAACACGAGCTGCTGAAGGAGCTGTCCAGAGCCGTCATTTCCCTTCGTCAACTGGCTCGGATTGTGAGGCTTCTTTCATCGTCGATTCAGGAGATCTTCCCGGGACGCTTACATTACAGGGCTCTGCAACGGCTGAGATTGCCAATCTGAGACAGGGCCTCAGTTATTCTCACTCGGTCCCTCTCTCGGCCGAGGCTCGAGAGGAATTACAGTGGTGGATTGCACACATCGAGGCCGTGCGATCTTCAGTTGCTGCCCTGATATAGTCATAGAATCGGATACCAGCTGCTCCCGTTGGGGCGCCCGCTGTGGGGAGTTCTCCACAGGAGGACGATGGTCCGCAGAGGAACGAAGTTTACAATTGTCTAGAACTGATGACGGGGTCCTTTGCGGTGAAATGTTGGACCAAGAACAGTGCTCAGTTCTGCGTCCTCCTAAAGATGGACAACGTGGCAGCTGTTCGCTACGTCAACCATCTGGGAGGCACCAGGTCGAAGGGCTTCTCCGGCCTGGCGCGTTCCCTTTGGTTGTATTGCCTGGACAACCAAATCTCCCTCTCGGCGGAACATCTCCTGGGGATATCCAACCAGGTGGCAGACTGGCATGCACTTCATTGCCACAATTCCAGCCTCTAGGAACTTCATCTGGGAGTCTTCCGGGCTCTCCAGGAACGCCAGGGCCCATTTTCCATCGACCTCTTCGCTTCTCCGCTGGACCATCAGCTGCAGAATTATTGCAGTTGGAGGCCGGACCCCAATTCAGTAGCCACCGATGCATTCCTCCAAGATTGGAGCAAGGAACAGGCATATGCGTTTCCTCCGTTTGCCATGTTAATGTGAATTTCCACACAGGTTCGGAGACAAGCCGCGGACATAGTCCTGATCACCCGACGTGGAGATCTCTAGTCTGGTTTCCAGTTCTGACTGAACTTTCTTGGGACTTTCCAATCCCTCTACCACTGTTTCAGGATCTCCTCAAGGATCCCCTGGGGAACAATCACCACATGGTGCTCTCCCAATCTCTCCGCCTCATGGCCTGGCGGATTACCGGTAACGTTGGAAAGTCCCGGGCATTTCTTCCGCTGCTGCGGCGCTGCTCGCATAAGCGTGGGCAGACAGCACTAATAGGAGATATCGATCCGCTTGGTCAAGATGACTGGGTTGTTGTTATCAACGACAGCTGGATCCCATGGGGGCGGATGTTGTGTTTGTAGTGAATTTCTTGGCGGATTTCGCCTCTTTGGGTTTGGCTTATAGATCTATCAATGCCTTCAGGTCTGCGATTTCTGCAGGTCATTTGCCAGTTGATGGTCGTCCAGTGGGCGAGCATCCTCTGGTGTGCAAACTTCTAAGAGGAGTGAGGTTGTCGGTTCCTCCGGAACCTAAGTGCTCGCGTCTGTGGGACGTGAACAAGGTTCTCAACCTGTTTAAATCTTGGCCTTCGAATAGATACCTCTCCTGGAAACGGCTATCGGCAAAAACTAGCTACTCTTTTATGTTTGATCTCCTGCCGCAGAGTCTCGGATGTCAGAGCCCTGGATTTAGCAGGTAGAGTTTTTACCCTGGACGGAGTCACGTTTACCATTTCTAGACGTACCAAATGTAATTCTAGATCAGTTTCATATCCTTCCTTTCCACAGGTTCCTAAACTTTGTGTAGTCCGTACATTGAAGGCATACGAGTCAGTAACGGAGGAGTTTTGACCTCATGGGGAACATCAACTGATTATAGCTCTTACCAAACCACATAGGGCGGTGTCTTCTCCTACCATTGCCAGATGGGTCAAGTGGGCCATGCAAGAAGCGGGAATTGATACTTCCCAGTTTGGGGCACATTCAGTGAGGGGGGAACTATGGCGTCTAAAGCGTTCTCCATTGGTGCCAGCTTGGAGGACATCCTTAATGCCGCAGATTGGTCCTCTGATTCCACTTTAAAGAAGTTTTATTTCAAACCGGTCACACATGTGGCATCTTTGGTAGTGGAGAAGCTTTGAGCTAGCCTAATCCTCGCCTCCGGTCCTGACATAGAATGAAAAATTTCCTAGCTATCGTAACAGAAAGTTTCAATTCTATTAAGGACTCGGAGGAGAGGATTAGCCCGCCCTTTGGCATCTATGGCAAATTCCCGCCCGATACAGGTGGTATTTATTTTTTCTTCCTGTTATGATCATTGGTTCTTGGATGTCTCTATGCACTGTTTGCTATTCCTGTCTCTCTGTTGTTCAGATGCACTAGGATCTTGATGCTGTTTGACCACTCTCTTGTTTTGTACGTTCATGCTTGTGGTTCTGATACCCTTGTCTGAATTCTTTTAGGATCGGAGAATTCCAAACAGGTTTGATTTACTGTGGATGAGAAGATGTTCGCAGAAAGAAAGAGGAGTTTAGAGCGTCGACGGGATCGGTTAAGGAGGATCCTGGGCTCCTGATTGGACATTCTTTAAGTGTTTCCTTTCCCACTGCCTAATGGGAAATGTGGTTTTCTCAAGTTTTACATGTTGTTCTAAGGCTGCTGTGAGAAAATAAAGCGAGAAAGATAAGCCTAATCCTCCCCTCCGAGTCCTTGATAGAATTGAACCTTTCTGTTACAATAGCTAGGAAGTTTTTCATTCTAATTTAACTCGCACTTACAATGAGTTCTTTCATTAACATGAAGAATCATGTATGTTTGTGCCCTCTAGTGAGGAAGTGCTCCTTCTAGTTCTAATGAGGAGAATTTGACTACAAGCTTTTCTGTTGAGAGGTCTCCTTGCAGGGTATCTCGCAATACTTAATTTCCTCTAAACTGTAAAGATTATTATTTAATGTAATGTTACTCCATTTCATTTGCAACGCCTTATTTTGTCTGAAATTTAAGGATATGTATTTTTATGCAATTTTAATTTATTGTGCATGCTGGTTTGCTTTTGTTTTTGTTATAAATGTGTTCAACGTTCATTTATTTATTTTAAAAAAGGGGATGATGTTGTGTTAACAAGTTGTCCTTTGCCTTTAAGGACAACTTGTTACTGTCCCATGCTTCTGCTTGGGAGCACTTGTGTTTGTTCAAAGGTGACTTACTCTGCTGTTCCTGGGTGTTCTGCTCCAGCTTCTGCCGTTGGAGCAGTTGCACCGAGGACATCAGAAGAGCGGTCGTAGGCTCCTTTCCTGCGACAAAAATAAACATAATTTTACTTCACCTACCTCGTCGGATCTTCATTACGGCTCACTCAACAGAAGAGCGTTTAACAAGCCATTGGCCCAATTCAGCACTATGGGCTTTAGGTCCAGGCAGTGAAAAATCGGTGGGGTCTGAATTTAGCAGAAAGTGAGTAGTCTGTAATTCTGGGCACTGTCCAAAAACAGAATTGGAGTGCTAACATACCTGTACACTATATGCAAAACTTTGTTGGATTCCAAAGCATATGACTTCCAAAAACCTAGAAAGTATTGTACCTGGGACTGAAACAAATAGGTTACAGACGATCTTTGAACTGATGTGTTTGTATACCACACAAGTATCTAGAAACGCCAACTTCAGACTAATACCATATAATTGCCTTCACAGATCTTACCTGACCCCTTCTCCATTATATAAAATGTATGAGGGATGATCGGAGAGATGCCCTTACACTGACTTGATGGAGCGGATTTCATACATATGGAATGGGACAGTTTAGTAGTACACTGTCTCTCTGGTTTGATGCTGAGAATGTCAGAGTAGTCTGGAAGCCAGCCAGGAGGAAGTGTGAGAAACTAGAGCCATGTACTGGCCTGTCTTTGGTCCTAGCTGAAAGACACACCCCAGTAGAGTAGAAATCCTCTTCTGACTGGAAATGCTTTCACTGGCCTCAAGACTGTAAAGAGGGCTAGAGACGAGCTATTGGTCCTTATCAGAATAAGGGGGCCAGGCTGCCCAGCTAGGAGAGACCAAATAGGGGGATTCACCCAATGAATGACCTTTCTGTATGGCAGGCTGACGGCAGTACGAATGTGAGTTTGAGGTGGTCGGGTCTGGATTTTCGCATACATTGAAAGTGTCTATTTACTGCCCGGCCCATTTTGGCACTTAGAGCCAGTTAAGATGGAGGATTTGTTGAAAACCTTTTACCTGAAGCATACTGTGTAAGGACACTGATGGTCCCTTAAGCAAGGTTCTGACTCCACTCTTCTTTGCGAGTTAAAAACTGCCACTGCCCGATTTCCCAACTGTATGCGTGAGCTGTGTCTTTGTATGATTTGTGCACTGATGAAAAAAATGCTTTAAAAAATGCTCCTAGAAAGAAGTAATTACAGCTAAGTTCCTAGTCTCCCCTCTCATTCAAACCACAATATCCCTTCCAAGGTCAGAAAGGAACACCTGGTGTATAACAGCCTAAATGTTCGAAAACCCGTGATAAGATTCCAAAATTGCGCTATCTGTCCATACACCAGTCACAGTCTCCAGAAATGGTATGGAAGTGAAGACTCTCAGATTTGAAAGTGATAGTTCATCATTCGAATTACGGTCAAATAGCTCTGACAGAGATTTTTTGGGGCTGAAATTAGGTCTGGTTAGATAGACCAGAACCTACTTAACCTTTTTGGACACTATCATCCTCGCTGGCCAAGTTAAACAAGCATTGGCATAGCCAATAGGTGTCGCCTTTGGGACCTTATAAGTGTTTAGACAGAGGTTAAATCTGGTAGCCTCTCTGAGACATAGGCATCACATGTGACTGACTGCCCAAGATTTACTGACCTTTCAGGAGCCTGATAAGTGAGTGACTGTAGGCCCAACCGGTCTCCCAGGGGCCCTGGCCTTCTCTGGCCCTACTGGTGTTTCAGAACCACCATTCTGATATGTGTCTGACTCTTTCAGTGAGTGACTTTAACGCAGCTTCAACACCCTTTCTGAGGCACAGGCCAGGTAAGTGACTGACTCGTCCTCAGTTATAAACGCTTTTCAGAGGCACCGACTGACATTCCCCGTCCCAGCCCTACTGAGTTTTCGGAGATGCTAATCTGTTTGGAAATCTACCAGGCTGGCGAGGAGACCGCTGAAGCAGACCTAAAAAGCAAAGCCAAGGAAAAGATTGTTTTATGAAGTTCTACACATCCGGAAACTCTGGGCTGGCATTCCCGCATGGGCGCGGCGGCATCGGAGCGTGTAATGAAGGAGGGAAGAGGAAGGCATTAAACACCTGTGCCGAGGAGGAGCGCGCTCGGAAGTTTAGACAAAGCAGGGACAGGCAAGAAATATGGCGATCATGCGAGACCGCCCGCGTTAGGAGCAGGGGAGAGGCAGCGCCTCGCTCGGGGACCAGATGCGCCTTTACGTTTTATCTAAATAGTAAAGAATAATTATTCGAACAAAAGGCAAATCTGAGTGACTTTGAGTGTGTTCTTCGACAAGCATTCAACCTAGTAAGCGTACATGATATGGGAGTGAGCATTGTTAGAAGTATGTAACGACAAAATAAACGTCTTTAATCTCTGTAAACTTCCAACAAAAATATTAATATTATTATTAATCCTAATTATTTAATATTGGCCATTCATGTACCTCGCAATGCAACTTTTATATTGATTTTAAACGTGTTAATTATATTTACTTAAAAATAATCGTCCCACCTACCAAGGAAGGATGAAAAGCACAGGCAGCCCTGTAAGGATTCAGTTGTAGAAAGTATTGGTTCTGATACCAGTTCAGAGGATGAGGGGTAACATTCTTGATCGGAATGTGCATTCATGGGTATATGGCGACCATGTGTGCATATGCTGGGGCTATCGACTGAAGATTTTCTTGTCAGCTTAGTTCATGTTATGTATATACCGTTATATGGTCTTCTTTGCCGATGCATAACCTAACGTGGCATAACGGCCAATGCTGCCGACTTTGGAACGGGGAACCTGGTTCGAGCGTCAGCTCAAACAGCCTGTGATTCTTGGCAAATCACGTAATCTTCCCTTGCCTACCAAACCATGAATGTATCCTTGTGCAACATAACTGGTGCTCATGTAAAGCACTCCAATACTTTCGGGTCGAGTTAGCGCTATATAAAACTACAAAAAAAAAAAAAAACTGCACCTGCAAACGTCTGTACCTCTTGCTATCCTTTGGTATTTAATGTGAAACTGAGACTCTCGCACTGTATGGTTGTTCTTTGTTTCTATTTGAAAAAGCAGTAAAACACAGTTGGAAAAAAATGTAGAAAGTATTGCAACTTCTATCCAAGTTCTCACTGATGTCAGAAAAGTATCAGAACAGAACCGGTATAGACATTCTTATCTTTCGCTTTGGCATACCTCACAAATGTGGGCCCCCTCGCTTGACTCTTCTGCAAGAAAACTGGCTTCTTTAGTTCCTAGAAATTGCCTGCGGGTGGCAGCATTGCATCACTGGCCCAGACTTGTCTCTGGCTATTGGCGGCGCAGTCGGAAAGAGGCCACTCTTAAAATGCTCATGGATTTCGCAGACAGAGCGGGTGAGAGCTCCGCATGATAACGTTCTAGTTAATAATGAAGGGAACTTGCAAAAAGCACACCGTCGCAGAATGTGCAATTTTTATTAGCAAATAAGTGTGTTAGTCGAACATATGCCTCTGCTAATGAGACATAAGATTTATATTTTTCGTTGTGTATACCTCAGAGAGAAACAAAAAGGAAAAAAGTTTAAACAAGCGCGTCCGCGAAGCGACCGTGCTTTGTTTAATTTTATTAGCGAATAAGTGTGTTAGTCGAACATATGCCTCTGCTAATGAGACATACGATTTATATTTTTCGTTGTGTATACCTCAGAGAGAAACAAAAGGAAAAAAAGTTTAAACAAGCGCGTCCGCGAAAGCGACCGTGCTTTGTTTAATTTTTATTAGCGAATAAGTGTGTTAGTCGAACATATGCCTCTGCTAATGAGACATACGATTTATATTTTACGTTGTGTATACCTCAGAGAGAAACTAAAGGAAAAAAAGTTTAAACAAGCGCGGCCGCGAAAGCGACCGTGCTTTGTTTAATTAGTAACATGGGCCAAAATAACTAAGGGAGGAATGCAGCTGGCACAATGCGCGCCGCTGCTCGCTCCCGAGACCCCTAGGCCATGGGAGTGAAAGTTTAGAGGAAAGGCGGGACATGCACCCGTCTTTGGCCATTTGCGTGCTTTCATTATTGAAAGCCACACGCAAAGGCCAATGGAATGTGTGGGAGGAGGCCGACCCACACGGAGAAGTCTCTTGGAAGTCTGGAGTGATTCCAAGAGGCCCTCTCCTAGAGCAGCGCATGCGCGCTGCGCTAGGCTCGACCTAAAAACGAGTCACTTCTGAGATGTATATGGCCTTTAAACAGCACATAGGCAGGTAGTCACTAGCTGCTTCCTCTAGATACCAAAACTAAATCATGTTTTACATGTGCCATGAGTGACTAACAGGGCCCGGGTGGTAGGAGCAGTTATGAATGCCTGCTGGACTACTGTAATGCTTATGATGGCCTGCCTGATATCCTACTTCACCATCTCCAGATGGTTCAGCAGTGAACTACAGTTTACACCTTAGAAAAAAAGAGGCAGGACTGGTATATTTGCATATGACTCTTAAAATCCTCTTACATTGTTGTGTTTTTTTGTTTTTTTTACTTTACATTTTGCGTTCTTGGGGTTCTATATGACTTTACTTATATGTATAATTTGTGTCACTATTTTAAATTAAATAACGTAGGTGCATGATTGAATCTCCCAAAAATTGGAGCACTGGATGGGGATATATAAAACAGCAACAAATGTATTTTGAGTAATGTTTGTTGTATTAAAGTCTTTCTTATTAATAATTTTTGGAATATCTGGGATGCTCATACCATAATATTTATGAATTAATAAATTAACTTTGAATAGAGATTAGTCTGAAAAAATAGGAAGTAATAGGGTTTGGACACCTGCATAAAATAGTACTGTGGATTTATGGTTGATTAGAGGCAAGTATGTATTTTTTTCTTTTGATGTGAAGGTGCCACCCGGCATAATTCTGGCACTGGCATAATGGTGGAAATTCCTGTCATACTGTTCGCATTCATGGTATGATAAAAACCACCCTGGCTACGATGCCAGCACTGGAGATTTGTGGCATATTGTGGACACACTCGGCATCATGATGACCATTTGTTATAATTCTGACTTGTGAGCATGGCTGGCAGATCAATGGCGGAGCCATATACTAGTGGATCTGTCTGAAACCACTGTCTTCAGGCCCTGGGTTCCACTGAAAGAGATCACAGTAATTCAGGAACTGGCTTATCACATCCTAGGGTGGTTGGTGTGGCGATTTTGTCTGAGGTACGTGATTACATTGTGAATAACTCCCAGCCCTTAGATCAAGGCCCTAGAGTTATCATCACTCCGCATGCGAGTGACGCATACATGCTGAAGACTATTGGAAGTGCTGCTCCTCTTAATAGCCACAGGGTCTTGGACCCCTAGGCACCCTGGAAAATAGTGAGTGTGGAAAGGACAGCATATATTGATGTTTAGCCCCTAAAAATACATTTGATAGGGTTGCGGCTGGTTGGTAGAGAGTCAGCCAGACCGGGGCTTATACACTAACTAGTAAGACATCGGCGAGCTTGAAGAGCAGCTTTGACCAAGGGGAGGTCAAAACTGAAAAGCCTAGAGGTGCATTCACACACACAGGCCAAAAGATAGGCAACAGCACCTAAAAAATGTGACCCAGTGTGCAGGGGCCTATAATAGGAAAAATGTAAAGCACAATGCAGCATATGGCTCAACAGGTCCCCACTCCTACAAATTTAACTTTTAATGCCAAAGTGCTAAGTAGTTCAAGGTAGGTTTCAGCTGGGGACTACCCCGCACTGGAAGTTGCTGGGGCTCTTACCCAGATCTTGGTGAGCTCCTTTGGGGACCCTGATATTCGAGGTAGGCAGCTACACAGAGGATGCAGTATGTTCACAATGTACCTGCTATCCCTGGAGCCTTCTCCACAAAGGCTATGTATTAAGTTCCTGAACTGCTGTAGCCGTGCTCTGAAGCTGGAAATAGGTCTCCCATAGGTTATTAGACACACAAATTAAACCGGCACATATGGTTCGCTGAAAGACTCACTGAACTCAACCTGGTCGGTCACCAGGGAACTGGAAAGAGATTCCTGGATCCTCCGCTCACTGTTATTATCTGTTATCTTCCAGGTACGGACTGTAGAGTAGAAGATGAGACTTTGATTTATCACAGTAGCCTCATTTAATTGCAGCAGAGGGAACTTGCTTGAAAACCCAGGGAAAGAAAAAGCCCCACGGATGGGAGCACCTCAAATCCATTAAACAAGCACTCGGAGACCGTCACAGGCAAAATGGGAGGCAGAGGAGGCCAGCGAGAACTGCCTGTCAAGGAACTTCTTCAGAACAAATAGACAAATATCACAGACCGATCCAGATAGAAGGAGATCAAGGACTTCCTCAAATGCTTCCTCAGGGAAATCAAATCGGAAGTAGGTACAATCAGAGCCGACTTCAGGACCTCTTTTAAAGAGCTCAAACAGGACATTTCTTCCTTTGGAGTGAGAGGGGATGACCTCAAGATAACAGTGGATGAAAGATCTGAACAACAGCAAGAGATGTGTGGTGGATGATTCAAGCCCTACAGGAATAGAATGAGAAGCTTCTGCTTAAATACAAAGACCTAGAAGTATATACATGGTTGTCTAAGAGAGCTGCTACACTCCATCAGGAAAAGCTGGACACCCCCGCTGAAATCAGACCTCTCAAACCGAATTGGAGCATAGGGCTCTGGTAGTACTGCACCCACAGAAACTCCCAGATGAGCTCACATATTTTAAGAAAATGAAGATTTGATGGCCCTGAAATATCATCTGAATTATCTTTCCAAGGACACAAATGTAAACTATATGAAGACTTTGCAGAGAAGAATGCAGTTTAGAATGGTCACTGAGTTCCTGCCTGACCAAAAGACCTCGTACCAGTGGGGGGGTCACATTTTTTTGCTAGTCATTCCATGGCTGGAAAAGAAAGTTGTTGCCAAGACTCTGAAAATGGCCAGAGATATTCTGATATCTGGCAAGAAGGCAGTCTGTGCTTGACATCCTGGCAACAGGAGTAGGGATGGGAGTCAGCAATTCGAGATGGTGCAAGCTGAAAAATCGTAGATGACAAAAGAAGCTTTCAGAAGAAGACATTACAGCTTCCGGGCCAATGTCCTCTAAGAGCAATGCACAGAATGATCCAGGAGAAGAATGCTTGGCCTTAACATGAGTCCTCAAAGAAGAAAGACCATAACTACTTTCACTGTAAGATTATGACCCCCTTAACTCTTATATCTCTCGGGCACCGGGACTTAAAATGGTAGAAAGGCTGTAATATTAGTGCATATGACCAGCATGCTCTTAGGAATTGCGATTTCCACTTGGGGTGGTGTACCCTAACATGATTATTTACAAAAGAGTCCTGACCCATGGATTTCTTTCTGTATTCTTTATTTGATGTTAGAGTTTCTGGGGGCCATCAATTGAGTTGGAAGACATAACCTAAAGCAGCAGTTACTCAGGATGAATATTGTTGCAATATTAGAGATGTCCAAAGGAGATATAATTGAGAGCGACCTTTAGTTATGGGAGGATTAAAAGATGGATCCACCATGAAGTCAGCACAAACAGACTCGGTGTTCAGCAAGGGAAGGACTTAGCTGCATAATATGGGCCTGATTGAAGCCTGGTGCATTCAGCACCATACTTCCATGGATCACTCAATTTTTTTCTTCTGCTCAAAAAGATTTATTGCAGGCTTGATAACTTTCACATGGGCTCCTTACTTTTCCCCAGAACAGGTCACACAGATACTGGTCATATAGCATTTTCAGGCCATGCACCTTCTCACTAAGCATATTCAAGCCAGCTTACCTTCAACAGATAGGCGCTGTAGTCTAAACCATTGGTTACGAAGGGATAAACCCACAATAGAGAATTCCGAGGAAGGCTATAAGAAACTTTATTGGTAAATGACGCTGGAGAGGGACATATTAGTACCATTTAGGACTCCTTAAAAGACATTCTTTGGGGGGAATTCACTCCTCCCCCCAGCAACGACAGCCAGCCTACCATCTCCTCCTGGACCCCAGTCACCACCGCAGGCACCACATCAACCATGAAAAGCATTCACTCAGCAGCCCCCACGGACCCCTGCCCTCTGCACATCTTCCACAGAGCCGCCGCCATCGCACCGGAGCTATGATGCACCATCAATGCCACCTTCGAAGCCGGCACTTTCCCCAATGACTGGAAACGCGCAGAAGTCAAGCCCCTCCTCAAGAAGCCCTCAGCTGATCCGACGGACCTCAAGAACTACCGACCCATCTCTCTCCTTCCTTTCACGGCCAAAGTCACTGAGAAGATCGTCAGCGACCAACTAACGAAATTCATCGAAGAAAACTCCGTCCTTGACCCCTCCCAATCCGGAATCCGCAGCACCAAGACCGCCCTACTCGCCGCTACAGATGACATCCGCACTCTCCTCGACCAAGGCCACACCGCGGCCCTGATCCTACTCGACCTCTCTGCAGCTTCCGACACCGTCTCCCACCGCACTCTCACTCCCAGACTCCACGACGCTGGCATACAGGGAATCGCCCTCGACTGGCTCCGCTCTTTCCTCACCGGCAGAATCCAAAGAATCAGGCTTCCACCCTTCCTCTTCGAACCCACAGAGACCAACTGCGGACTACCCCAAGGATCGTCACTCAGCCCCACGCTCTTCAACATCTACATGGCCCGCCTCGCCGCCATCGTCAGACAACATGGACTCAGCATAGTATTCTACGCTGACGACACCCAGCTCATCCTCTCCCTCACTAAGGACCCCCTCACCACCAGACTCAGCTTCCAGGAAGGAATGAAGGACCTCGCATCATGGATGAGCAGCAGCTGCCTGAAGTTCAACTCGGAGAAGACAGAAGTCCTCGACCTCGGACTCTCCTTTTCTGCATGGGACAACACCTTGTGGCCCACCACCCTCGGCAGCCCCCACGCCCGAAACCTCGGCATCATACTCAACTCCTCGCTCTCCATGACCCGACAGATCAACCCCGTCGCCTCCTCCTGCTTCAACATCCTCCGCAAAACATTCAAATGGATGCCCCCGAATCAAGAAAGACTGTCACCCACGCACTCATAACCAGCAGACTGGACTACGGAAACGACCTCTACGCCAGGATCAGCAAATCTCTGCTCCCCAAGCTCCAGACCATACAGAACACCGCAGCCAGACTCGTCCTCGGCATCCCTCGACACAAACACACCACCCAACACCTGCGAGACCTCCACTGGCTCCCCGTCGAAAAGAGAGTAACCTTCAAGATACTCACCCATGCCTACAAATGCCTCCACAACACCAGACCCCAATATCTCAACGAAAGAATCTCCTTCCACGTACACAAGAGAAACCTCCGATCCACAGCCCTTGCCGAAACACCGCGCATCCGCAGAGCCAGAACGGGTGGAAGAGCCTTCTCCTACATCGCGGCAAAGACCTGGAACGAGCTCCCGATCAACATCAGACGCGCCCCCACTCTGCACAACTTTAGGAAGACCCTCAAGACCTGGCTCTTCGACTGACCGGAGCTACAACCTCCCCCCCCCCCCAGCACCTTGAGACCCTTACGGGTGAGTAGCGCTCTTCACAATTCCCTGATTGATTTTTAATAAATTGGAGGCATAGGGTGGTTGATAAAATGAGGGATCTCTTGTGGTTTCACAGTATTGAGCCATGAGATGAGTCCACATTCTGTCCTAGATGACATACGTTGTCCTATTGGCTTTTAATACTTCTTGCTTGTTAATTGAGCAAGCCAAGGGTTTACTATGTATAAAATAGTATAATTGCATGTGAAAAGACTTAATTCACTGGCAAAACAGTGGATGATTGTGAAATACTTGATCGAAAGGGCCCCTGAAATACACAGTCTGTAAGAGACCCACCTTTCCCCAATGGACCAAGTCAGGATGAGGTACAATCTGTTTCCTAAAGCCTATTGCTCTTCATCCCCTATGAAACATAATTTTCTGCAGTTTTCTTGCATCAGGATTCTCATTTTCAATTACTAGACGTTAAGAGGGACAAGGAGAGGAGATATCTTATTTTGAGAGGCACTTTAACAGACAATCTATACTCCTAACAAAGCAGTAATTTTCTGCTTGACTTCTTGAAACTTTCAAACCTTGCTGTAGGGAATATAATTGTAAAAGTGGACTTTCATTTGGGCTTGGATGCAACTATAGAGAGGGCAAGGAGTGTGGAGGTATAGCTAAAGTTTTCTTTAAGAAATTAAAAACTACATAAAACATGATAGGTCTGATAGATATCTGGAGAAAACTTAATCCAAGGAGTAGATATACGCCTATTTCTCAAACCTACATTGAACATCCTCACAGGTAGACTGTATCCTAATTAGTTATACTCTGGCCCTTCAAAGCCATACAGATGATATAGTCTAGCAGTTTCAGATTATACTTCAATTTCTTTGACTGCAGACTTGAGCATATAAAAGAGTAGACTGGCCAGGTGGTGCCTACACCCGTCTCTATTGAGTGACCCGATACTAAGGAGGAGTTAGCATTCCAAAATATTGAGTACTTTTCCATGAATTTCATCAGCGAGCTATCCCCTTTGACGGTATGGAACACCTTTAAGGCTGTTTTTTGCAACCAGCTCATAGCCTCCATGGCAGATATAAGTAGACTCAAACACGTGGAAACCTAGAGACACGAACAGTAATTTTAAGATGCAGAGCAGAAGTATGCTGATGCCCTTCACGTAAAGACTTAAAAGAGGCACGAGGCTCAGGGGCCAACAAAAAATTATATTCACAAACAGGAAAGATCTCTTCCCCCCCCATCCTAAAAGGCAAACAATAAGGCAAAGGACGGGATTAGCTTGGAAATTACAAGAAAAATCTGAAAAGGCCTACATTAGGGATACCCTATTAGAGGATGTTACCTGCTTGATGGGGGAAAGGGAAATCTGCAAGAATACAGATGCTTCTATGAAAATCCATGCTTCTGCCCTGCTTACCCTAGAGAAACATATAAAGTATACCTTGACTGACTAGATTAACCAAGGCCTAATTTGAAGCGTTGGAAACGCCATACAAATGAGATTAAATTATCTATCAAATGCATTAAATGTCTTTAATGTATCTGGTCCAGATGGATATTTAAAAGGTTTCTATAAATTGTTTAACTCCAGAATTAATTTTTTAAAAATAATCGAGGCTATGCATGCCCCCTCCATGAGGGAAACTAATGTTTCAGCTAGTGGTGCATCTTATGTTGTTTGGCAGTTGATTTGCCTGGTTAGACAATCACCCAGTCTCTACCCCTTTACTATGGTTTCAAAATAGCAGACAAGTTCCATTTTCTCTCTTTTCTTCTAATATATGAAGAACAACATGAGTAGTGGAACAAGCATGTTGAAAGGTTGTCCCCACGTTGTTGCTGCTTTAGACTACAAAATGGCATTTGACCATGTTGACTGTCGTCTCTGAAACTGGTCCTAGAGGAGATGGAGTTTGAATAATAATATATCAAAAAGATTTTGGTGGATTATGTGGCACTGAAAGCTCTCATTGTCCTGGGCATACCTCTAGGGTGTATACCCTTCTGCAGGGTACTAGATGGGGCTGTTCTGTGTCTCATCTCTTGATCACCCTCAGCCTAGACCCACCCTGGCTGGTCACATCAAACAATCTGATGACAACAAGGGTATACTTTTTGGATCAGAACTGCATAAGATGACACTTTCCGCAGATGATGCACTCCTCACTTTAGATACCCCAGTAACTTCTCTTTTGACACTGATATACCACTTCAAAGCATTCAAGGGAGTTGTGAGATATAAAATTAATACAAACAAATATGAGATATGAAACTTAACCCAAAGTAGAATGGAGGAAATGCAGCTGCATCCCTGGTTTCAGTTTACTGGTCGTCAAACAAGGTAGAATATTTCGGAATCAAGATAACGCCACATATTGATGATTTCTTTTAAGGCTAACTATCCTTCCATGATGCAGATAAACTATGGCATCTATAACATTTGTGTCTGCTGTTTCTTTCCTGGTTTGAAAGGATGGATACTATAAAAATTAATGTATTGCTGAGAGTCCTGTTCTTTTAGTTTGTCTTGATTATGGTTGAGCTGAGCTTCTCGGAGGTTCTGCAATACTCCATATACAATGTATTTGTAAAGGCCCTGACCTATAGTCACCCTCAAGCTTTTGCACTGCCCCAAGTCAGAAGGTGGACCAGATTTGAAACTGTACTAGCAGGAATTCCAACTCTGGGGTTGTTTGATCCGTCTTTGCTGGAGACTGATAATTTCTCCATCCATATGGAACAAGAGGTATGGGGTAGTTCTATAAAGGATATAGCATAACACCCAAAGCATAGATGACCATTAAATCCATACCCAAGCACCCCAGGCTATATACTGTTTTAAATGTTTTGGAATCGTTAGCCAGTAAGCAGGAACCAACCCATTCATTTTAATCCAGACTTTACACCAGGAATGAAGGCTGGATTTTTTAATAACTGGCTGAAGATTGGTAGCAGTGTTATAGTGGATATATTCCATTGGGGCTCTTTTAAGTCCTTAGACACTTGTAGAGGGAAAAGTAATCTTGCAGAGGAGGAAAGATTATACTATTGGCTAAGTTGGCATTGTGTAATAAACCAGCCAGGAGGGAGAAAATCACCATACAAGAGACTGTTCTCTTCCTAATCTGAGACTATAGGTGTAATTTTAAAGCTTTCTTGAGAGTTGCTTGAATTGGAACACAAATCTCAATGGTCCTGTAAGCCTGGTATGGAGCAGTGTCTAAGTATAACTTCCTCTGCTAGATATTGGGAAAAATACACAGGTTAGGAGTACAATAACTTTCCAGAGTAAGGAAACACACTAAAAACTGTTATTATGTACCAGAAAGAGTGCATTGCATGTATCCTAATGTAAGTTTCATATGTGTCTGTTTGCACTCACTTTCTGCCAAGGAACCCTCAAGAGTGATGCTCTTTTCTCTCTTGCTACCCCCACCAATGATAACATATGTAAAAATATGCAGACTAATGGTAGAAGTGGGGGTTGAGGAATGGAATAAGTTAAAAAAAAAAAAAAATAGACACAAGGCTTCATCACTTGTCACCAGGCTGATCAATGAGTTCTGCGGAATGTAATGATTTCTTTCAAGGCAAAGGAGATCTCTCAAGTGTCTGATTGTTCAGTGAACTACAATTTTGCATTGATGTGTCTGTGTAACCAACTCTTTGTACTTCAATATGGAACAAATAATTCTCAAACACTAAAGGGGCCTATTCACAAAGGTAAACTTGCACATGAGTAAATCTATGTAAATTTACTCCTGCACTTTTGAGCAACTTTATTACTTTTGGCTAATCACCATTTTGACTGTAAAGTTAATCAAACGTGGAGACTTGCATGTCTTTACTTCCTGAAACCGGGAGTGGAGTCAAATTTGAGTGAAAAGATACTACAGTATAAAGGAGCAGTAGTAAGTCCAGCACTACACATGGTCACCCACTAATACTGCAACACCCTCTCATAGAAAATAATGTAGTCGGGGACTTAAAAGAGAACTCCACAGGAAATAATAATTATGGCTTTAAAAAAAATATATAAATTAAATAGAATGTTAAAAAATTATACATAGATATATGTATTATATATTATTTAATGGTGAAATATATTAAAAACATTTGAAATGTAAAGATAAATTAAATTAACTTTGATAAAAATGAAAAAGGAATTTCAATTAATTCTATGCATACATTTTTGTAACTTTTAATACTTAAGTAAATACAAACGTGACTTCTGATGGCATTTGGTTAACAGTTATAATAACTGAATAAATAAATTAAAAATAAGTTAATAAATTATTCGTTTAAAGCTACTACTCTCACATGTAAGCAGAGGTCTTTGCTACCATGGCAAGGATCTCCATATGGAAAAGCATAGAGAAAAGTGTAAAGGTTTATCATACTTTACATGGACTGGCATGCAAAACAAGAAGAGCCTATTTAGGCAGCAAGAGGTTGTCTCCATAAGCACCATAAAATATGAAGGAAATGGTAGGACTTAGTATGATGGATGTAATGACATTTGATGTATGGCTGTTGGATGAGTATCTATATCGTGATTGCAGTGTGATTACTGCTATGTTATCAAAAATCTAAATTTGGTTATAAAAACATTAACTTTAAACAAATAGAAACCAATTTAAATGGAAAATGTATATATATTTTTTTTAACCTGTAGAATATAAAAAAGTTACAGCATTAATAACAATATTTAAAATGTAATTATTTTGAGCATATTTAATTAAAACTGTTTTTCTGAATTATAGATTTGGAAAAAGCCCACATAAAGTAAAAAACATTTTTATTTTGTATTAAACCTTATTACAAATGACGTATATAATTAGAATGAATTTAATTATATTTTAATGAGAATAATGTTACATTTATTGTTAGATTTAAAAGGTTAATTAAAATATGTTAAATTAAAGTAAATAAGATGCTTTTTTTTTATAGCATTACATTTATTTATATTTTTAACTAGTTTAAATATTGAATTTAGCATTATTTAATTAAGGGTTTTATTTTAAGTCCCTACCTCTATTATCTTCGTTGGTAGGGTGTTGCAGTACCAGTGGTTGGTGATGTGTGATGCTGGACTTACTTCAGCTGTGAGCTGAAGTACATTTACAACTGTTTTGTGTCCTTTTTGGATGTAGTAACTTTAGAAGTGCAGTTTGAGAATAGAAATGGGCTTACTCTTTTGTGCGTGGGTGAATGTCCCTCCCTAAACTCCTTCATGCTCCTCCTTACTCCTCCCTTAACCCGTCCCATTTTGGAGTAAGTGTTCCCCATTTTCCAGCCACTTCCCTCTGCCCTCCCTCCACAGTTACTACTAAAAAGTATACTTGCATGTTTAGAGACTCCGCAATCTGGACCGAGATCTCCACACAGAAAAAGATAGGAGATGTGGACGTGCAACCTCCTAAATAGTATTTTGTAGTACATTTGTAGTCAAAAAACAAAGAAGACTTACTAAATAAACAGAATTACCACAGTCAAGTGTCCTTCTAAGGACCTACACAGGAATCAGTCAGAATTTTGCCATCCCGATTGCATAGCAAAGTCAAGTCTATTCTAGACACACTCGTATAGCGCATGGCTACCTGTAGGCCTCCCAGCGCTGTCAGTGCGGCTAAATCTCAATCTCTGCAACCAAATAGCCTATCTATTTATATCTAAACCCAAAGCACTATATCAGTATCTATTAAATAAAAAGAAAAGCTTGCACTTTCTACAACTCCACAAGGAAAGTGCAATCAAGAAAAGCGCACATATTCTGTCGTCCTTCAGTAAACTGTCTCTCACAGAATTCTATGAGCTAATAGGATCAACTTGTCCAGCCAGCACACCCTCATAACCTTGCGCCCCCTCCCCCCAATGATATTCAAAGAATTCTTGCTACCAACTGTATCAGCAATCCCAACACTGAATATCGTCAAGTCCCTTACCACAGACACATTTCCTTCAGAACTCAAACATTGTTGTGTAGTACCTATAAATCTATATAGGATCTGCGCGTTTAGACAACATAAACTGTGGGAGTGGTGTCCTGACTTGATTCCAAACACCCCCACCGGATATGGTCACCTGTATGCGTGCTAGCTCACAGTGCCAGTATGAACCCCTCTTACCAAGGAGAGAATAGTTTGACAACTAACGAACATGACAACCCCGTCCCCTCAGGGATCGTGGAAACAGAACAGTACATTTTGCTCAGTCACTCGTGCCCACTTCGTCTCAGAGAGATACACAGAATGAACGATGGGGACGTTTTCAATAAGCATTTATTAAGCCAGCGTCATTAACGTGTAAAATATGTGTGCTGCAACAACCATAAGACAGAAACAGGTGTATACTGTTATAAGCACAAACAGAGTAAATAGATGGTAGAATTCTACCATAGTGCTAAAACAATGAATATATGCAAGTATATAAATACATAACAGTAATAATGCGTACTCCTACGATGCTAACCCTAACTAGATGTACCTAGCATGTATGTAGGTGTAGAGCCAAGAATCCCCCTAGCATAAAACCAACCCCATTACCTGATGTGAGAGAACGAAGGACCCCGTCTTGGTCTCGAGATGGACACCCTGCGAGGGATGTCAGACCACTGCGTGCTGGAGTGTCTGCGTGCAGGAACCTCAGCGTCTCGTGTCAACATGGAAGTCTTTTTCTCCTCTGCCTGCCCCAGCAAAGATATGGTGTTTATATACCCAAAAGGTACCCTCAGGGGTTCTACCTTGCTGTGTCATGTCGGCCGAGGATGACGATAGCGATGATCCTTATACATAGTTATTATGAAGAAGATGGTAATCCTGCTGTGATTCTGAGAATCCTCATGCATAATAAATGAGGCTAGTTTTCAGGGAAAGCCACACGACATTTATGCAGCACCTAACTAGGTAAAAGGTCAGTACCAAAACAGTTATGTAGTACTATGGCAGGGAAAATGTAGGTGAAATGTTAGGTGACTACCTAGGCCTTTATTGGGGTACATTACGAATTACAACACCCACTCCTCATCCGACTGGACGATATACTACAAAAATAAAAAGGGGATGTCTTTATAATCAATCATAAAAACATTGTTCAGAATAAAAAGTTATATAAAAATGCAAAAATCTTTATAAGTCCTTTATATATGTTAAAAAAAACTCTAAGTCCTTTAAAATATGTTCATATATAGTTTGAGCAACTGAGTAAGCCTGAAAGCCATGGTGCTCAGTAAGAGCGAGAAAAGAAAAAAATAAATCCAATTTTTGTTGTTTTGGAAAACAGGCCGAATTGTTCCCAGCACACGGAGAGCCAAATGTTGATGTATCCTGTGTGGGAGATGCAACATCACTGCTGCTTGCCTTCCCAGATGACGGTCCCTGTAACACTTCACAGATCAGGTCAATCGAGCAAAGGTGATCTTCAGTTCCCACAGCCGATGCTGAGGAAGCATTCGAAACATCCAAAGCCTGTGTGCCTACAGTAGAGCCGGTGTCCAATCCAACAGGAGCTGAGGCATCCCGTGGTCGCTCTGAGAATGCCGATATCAACATGGGAATACGCTGAGGACACTGCATTACGTGGGTCTTTAACGGGTTCAGCAACACATCCACATCTGGAGGCTCAACCGATGGAAGTGTTAGAGGTCCAAAACGATACAAAAGGGGATGATGGACGGAACGTTTGAGCCAATCAAACACTCACCCCCAGTCAACTGATCTGGGTTTAATCCATCATCATTCTTTAGCTCACTCCACCACCCCAGTTCAGACATGGCCATATGCAAATCAGTCTGACCCTGTGCCTCATGGGAACAGTCCAGCCCGAACTGCCAAGCCATGTCTTCCCTGGACCGGAAACAAGCATCCTAAGACCGGTTTCTGGCATTCCAGCCGTCATCAGCCAGGCTTGCTTGAATCCAGTGGCAAAGTGAGCAAGGGACCCACGTCTGGGCATACCCCGCCAACTTAGGGCGAACAAACGATACAAAAGGGGATGATGGACGGAACGTTTGAGCCAATCAAACACTCACCCCCAGTCAACTGATCTGGGTTTAATCCATCATCAATCTTTAGCTCACTCCACCACCCCAGTTCAGACATGGCCATATGCAAATCAGTCTGACCCTGTGCCTCATGGGAACAGTCCAGCCCGAACTGCCAAGCCATGTCTTCCCTGGACCGGAAACAAGCATCCTAAGACCGGTTTCTGGCATTCCAGCCGTCATCAGCCAGGCTTGCTTGAATCCAGTGGCAAAGTGAGCAAGGGACCCACGTCTGGGCATACCCCCGCCAACTTAGGGCGAACAAAGCGATACAAAGGGATGATGGACGGAACGTTTGAGCCAATCAAACACTCACCCCCAGTCAACTGATCTGGGTTTAATCCATCATCATTCTTTAGCTCACTCCACCACCCCAGTTCAGACATGGCCATATGCAAATCAGTCTGACCCTGTGCCTCATGGGAACAGTCCAGCCCGAACTGCCAAGCCATGTCTTCCCTGGACCGGAAACAAGCATCCTAGGACCGGTTTCTGGCATTTCAGCCGTCATCAGCCAGGCTTGCTTGAATCCAGTGGCAAAGTGAGCAAGGGACCCATCGTCCATCGTCCCCTTTGGTATCGCTTTGTTCGCCCTAAGTTGGCAGAGTATGCCCAGACGTGGGTCCCTTGCTCACTTTGCCACTGGATTCAAGCTAGCCTGGCTGATGACGGCTGAATGGCCAGAAGCCGGTCCCAGGATGCTTGTTTCCCGGTCCAGGGAAGACATGGCTTGGCAGTTCGGGCTGGACTGTTCCCATGAGGCACAGGGTCAGACTGATTTGCATATGGCCATGTCTGAACTGGGGTGGTGGAGTGAGCTAAAGAATGATGATGGATTAAACCCAGATCAGTTGACTGGGGGTGAGTGTTTGATTGGCTCAAGCGTTCCGTCCATCATCCCCTTTTGTATCGCATTGTTCGCCCTAAGTTGGCGGGGGTATGCCCAGACGTGGGTCCCTTGCTCGCTTTGCCACTGGATTCAAGCAAGCCTGGCTGATGACGGCTGGAATGCCAGAAACCGGTCCTAGGATGCTTGTTTCCGGTCCAGGAAGACATGGCTTGGCAGTTCGGGCTGGACTGTTCCCATGAGGCACAGGGTCAGACTGATTTGCATATGGCCATGTCTGAACTGGGGTGGTGGAGTGAGCTAAAGAATGATGATGGATTAAACCCAGATCAGTTGACTGGGGGTGAGTGTTTGATTGGCTCAAACGCTCCGTCCATCATCCCCTTTGTATCGCATTGTTCGCCCTAAGTTGGCGGGGTATGCCCAGACGTGGGTCCCTTGCTCGCTTTGCCACTGGATTCAAGCAAGCCTGGCTGATGACGGCTGGAATGCCAGAAACCGGTCCTAGGATGCTTGTTTCCGGTCCAGGGAAGACATGGCTTGGCAGTTCGGGCTGGACTGTTCCCATGAGGCACAGGGTCAGACTGATTTGCATATGGCCATGTCTGAACTGGGGTGGTGGAGTGAGCTAAAGAATGATGATGGATTAAACCCAGATCAGTTGACTGGGGGTGAGTGTTTGATTGGCTCAAACGTTCCGTCCATCATCCCCTTTTGTATCGCAGTGTTAGAGGTCCAACATGCATTCTTGTCCGCAGGATAAGCAGCGGAGAACAGGCAAAACACAGTCAATCCAGACTGGTCGGAGTGATAGGAATCAAGACTCGCTTAGCTCCCGAAGTTTTCCCATCTCTTTGGCGATTGGGACGTCCATTGCGTAGCAGAAAAATTAAAATCAGGATTCCCACTACCAGTAGCAAGATTAGCGGACACCCTCCAAAAACGCTTCCAAATACGGAGTGTAGGAAAGCTGGAATCACTCCGAAGACTGTCTGAAAGGTGCTTAACAGTCCAGAACCCATGGCCGTGGTTCCCAAACTGTGCGCTGCAGCACCCCGGTGCGCCGTTAGTAGCAGCCAGGGGTGCCCCGCATGTCTTTGGAATGTGCAAATCATGTTGTGAGCAATTTAAAAATGATGCGTCTTTTGACGCCCGACCGTTCAGCTGGCGTCAGGAATCGTGGTATGGCCCAGTGTTCTATTATCATCAGACTCATGCATCGGTCTACCCTTTTGTCCGTTTCTGCTGAGCTCGCAATGAATCGAAGATAACTGCATTTTATTTTTATTTATACCGGCAGCCTTGGCTTGGTCATCAGCCTTTCAGCAAGTGAACCTCATTTAAATACACCCAGCTGCAGCGCAACATACTGGGGAGTTACAAACTCCACCTGTAAAATCCGGAATCATGGTTTGGCCCAAGAGCGCACGGCCGCCTTCCGCACGTACGTCTTCACGTAGCCTCCGCATACGCAGGATGACTGTCGAGCGTTATTGTTGCCCGTGTTTTGCCGTGCCTTTGGGGACCCTCTTCACAAGTTACATCAAGTAGATTGCTAGAATAACTGCAAAGACACTTGTGACCATCAAGCCCGTGTATTTTTAAAGAGGCAATCATATTTACCGCTTTCTAGGGGAGAGAAACTAAAAATTAAAATGTGACGGGGTAAATAGGTTAACTGCAAAAATATCCAAAATGTTTAGCATATAATAAGACACATATTTTTCTACATTTGTTGTTAAGAAGTACTTGTTATTGGGGCAAATAGGCAGCGCAGAGTTTTGTCTGTTTCACCAGGTAAAAGTAAACATAACACAACCAGTCTTACCAGGTCCTGGTATGTTAAATTCTGCTAAAAGTCGAGCGGGCCCATAAGTTCAAGGGTGCCATTGCCTATTTTGGTTGAATGTTTAACATACAAGTGATAAATAAAACAAGGAGGGCAAGGATGCTGATGCGGTATTTCCGCTCTCAAATAAAATTATTATTGTTGCAAATAATTATTTGTAATTGTTGGAAATACTGTTATTTTGACATTGACCTTGAAAAATGGGTATTTACTTCAGGAATTGCTATTACCGCGGCGCACAAATTTGTGTGGCAATTCTCCATTTTCATCCGATTTCTCACCCAGAGATTTCACCCTTTTTAGCATGTAGAAATGCTGGGGGATGGGTAAACACCAACAGGAGATTATTCTGTGGGAATTGTAATCCCCATTCAGCCGGTAACTTGTGATGGCCGAATCTTGATTACCACAGCAGAGAAAAACAGGAGCGTCTTTTACCCCTCCATGCTCTGACATGAAGACAGGCACAGCAGCCCCAGCTCTGCAGCACTCCGAGCCCTCACCCACCCAGCACCTCTCGTGTTGCAGCACTTCATGCCCTCACCCACCCAGCTTCTGTCTGGGCCTCTGGTGCTGCAGCACTCCGAGCCCTCGACCCGGGGCGGCACTGGTCTGACTGACGCTATGGCACCCATAGCTCTCACCCCGGCCATCATCTCTCTACCGCTGGAGTAACCTAACCAGACCTAAAACCGAACCCTCAACATCTCTAGCGCTGCAGCACCCCTAATAAACACCCACCCAGGCCGACACCTCTCGCACTGCTACATCCTGACCTGAACTCTCAACTGGGCCAGCACTTCTCTAGCGCTGCAGCCCCCTAGAAATCATCTTGTGCTGCACCTCCCTGGCTCTGCAGCACCCTGAACTTTCACCCAAGCCAGCACCTCCCTATATCACTTTAGCAACCCTAAACATCACCTTATCCGGGTCCTCTCTAGCACTGCAGAACCCCAAACCCTCACCCAGGTTGGCACTTCTCAGGCACTGCAGCACCCAAAACCCTCACCTAAGCCTGAACCGCTCTACACAGCCTCGGCACTCTGAGGTCCCACCTAATCCAGCACAGCAGAATCTCTCTTCTTTAGTATTGCAGCAGCCATGGCCACCATCAAGGGTGGCACCTCTCTGGCATGGCAGTATCCTGAGCTCTCGCCATCTAGAACCCCTTGAGTGCCCCAGCACCTCTGGCTACTGCTGCCATTCAGGCAGAAAACTGGAAGTACTCCTGAGGTCGGGCATACATCCCCTCACCGGTAAAAATAAAAAAAAGTGACATGATGGGGAGCCACGGCCAACTGGCAATTATGTCAAGGGAGCCATAGGTCACAAACGTTTGGGAATCACTGCTCTAACCACATGGTAGAACCATGAGCATGTGACTAACACACTCTGAATTGGCGCATTCTCCTGATGCGCAATGTACGATGGTTGTTGAGTTTTAAAAAATATTTACGCTAGCGGGTGTTCTTCGAGGCTCTCTTCCGCCGTACGGATCTTCTTTTGTGAGTCCCGCCCCATACATAACAGGGGGCCCTTTAAAGAATGGTGGCCCTCCATATCCGGCTTGGTGTCTGTAATAGCCCCTGTACGGAGCGGGGTCGGCGTATGTTTTCATGATCACCATAATGACTTATTGAATATTTGCTGTCGCGTTGCGGTCTTAAATGAAGCTTAACAATAACTTTCCTGTATTTGAAGGACACTGGCTCAGATTGATCATCAAGATCATTACCAACATAGTGTCAATATGGTTTTTAGAAATTGGTACGTTGGCAGCTATGATATATTGAATATTAATCACTGTTATTTTCCCCCATCACCTGGACCCAACTTAACAATGGTGAATAACTATCCCCAATCCTCTGCGGCTCTACAATGTCACTATACACGTAGAGTGTGTAGAACCCTCCATTAATATCGGGGCATATAGGGTCCGACTCTACCTGGCTTTATATATGTTGTATTGTTCCTAAAACTCATCTTAATTTACCCTTACAACTAAACTCTGTATCGTGATTTGGAGCTTTAAGAAACACCTTCCTTCTAAAGTTATCTAACACTAGCTGAATATTCGAATACGTTTTGATGCTGGCTATGGATTTGTTGATGGCCTTGACACCCACCACAACGCTGGGGTAATAGCTGTGAGGAACGCCAGCTTGGATGCTCAAGGGGTTCTGATCATGCTGTATAGTAAATGTTGCCATGAGCATTGTAAAAGTATTCCATGTTCTTGGGTATTGGATTTTGGTTAGGGCTACCTCCCAGCCCCGTTTAGGTCCACTGGTTTAGCCAGTTTCATTGTATAATTAGAAATTTGATTGTCAGGGAACATGTCCTACGAGGTGTTGGCTGGCAAGGTAATATAAAATGACGTTGTCTCCATATTGTCGCCTTCAGCGGGCCCCCCCATACTCCTCCCTGCAGGGAGCTGGCCAGCACCCAACTGTTAAATTTCTCGGGCCACACCCAATTTCTGTTAGCCCTGCTACCTTTCCTTTACAGAATCTTTTCAAACTTGTATTCACGGTGTGGATCGTCCAGTACCTTTTGTAACTCTTCCCTGTAAAAGGCATTCACCACCATTTCGTCATCGTAGTCCTTTAACCTGTAAATATATATATATATATCTTCTTTAAGCTCTACACTCTCCACTATAAATATTTTGTCACTAAAAGTCTGCTGCTAGCCCTTCGTAAAGGCACGTTTCAAATTTGAAACCCTAACATGATCACTTTCTTGTAAAAGAGGCTTTTTCATCTTGGCAGCGAAACTGCTCCCGTACACCTTTTTCCACACCGCTAAGGAATTATCAGTCATTACCTCTATGGGAGACGTTTTGAATTGTTCTGAGATAACTGCCGTTTAAGCATCTATAAACGCCTGTAGAACATCCACATATCAGTAGGTGTTGTAGGCCGTGAAATATCGCCACATCTTAGATTTTAAACTTCTGTTAAAATGCTCTATAACAGCAGCTTATCCGTGTGCGTTACAAAATGATGAACAGCATGCTGTTTTAATAATTTCTCAAACGGATTGTTTAAAAATGATTTTCTGGCGTCTGTTTGCAGGTTTTGCAGGGTTCGTCCTTTCCTGAAGATGGCTTTAGAGGCTGGAGTGACACTTGTACTACTTTTATAGTTTAGAGCTTCTGCAAAGGCGTACTTGGACAATACATCTATTACCGTTAATATTTATCGAGCTCCATTATTATGCTTGGCTAGATCTTAAAGACTGATTATGTCCGCCTGCCATTGATAATCTAGCGGCACATTAATGATTGTCTGTCACCTCTTAAAACGCCTGTTGACTGGCTTGTGGAGTGAATACGCATCTTCCCCAGATAACCAGGTCTTCACCTGCGCTCAGTTTACTGGCTCATTTTCAGCTTTTCAGCTAGAGGCCTTCTAAACAGAGCTTTGGCGCTTCTGAAGCTTTCAACCCTCCCTTGTATTGTAATAAAGCTTCCTTAACCCAGCCCCTGACATGTTATCAGCCACGGCATTCCATCAAAATGAAAGACAATGGTTTTGTGTAAGGGCATTTTATTAATATTAATGAATGTTAGAAACACATGAACGGGGCCTCCTTTGCAGTTTCATGGTACGCATCTTGTCATTGTTGGACAGTTTGCTGACTTTTCACTATGTATACATAATATGACACATACTACATACATTAGTAGATCACAAGTTTTGAACTTTTTACAGCTATAAACTCAACGGCTGTAGACAGGACTTCCCGCTCACTCCTCCTATACCTTTGTATACTCAGGATAGTGATAGCATTCAAAAGATTGTACAGATCTCTGTTGTACAATATAAAACCTTTATTTCTGAAATAATCTTCGTTCAGAAGCTCCAAGGCAATATGTAAGCTGGTCATCGGTGATAGTGTGAACTCCCTCATATGGCATTTGTATGCATTCCAGTATTCATCCGTTGTAGGCAGCCACGCATTGATACGCGAGTTGGCTATGCACTTAGGACTGTCACACTGCATCGCCGTGGGTGGCTCACCAAGATTCAGATAGCACAGAGTTACAGGTTGTATTTCAGCTATTCTTTCTTTAAGCAACACACATACCAATCTGGCAATACATATGTACCCTGGACGTAACTCAGAAGCATCTTGCACACCGACATTCTGATGCTTGTCCTAAAAGTGAGTAAGTTGTAACGTTAAATAATACAATAATGACACAATATCGGAGAACTCGTCATTTTAAAAAAAAATTAAACTGGTCTATTTTTAAAATAAACATCGCACATACGTCTTTCTATATCCTTTTCTGCCATCCTTCTAACAAAATACGTACACAAACCTGGCATATGACAGAGTTTTGAGCTTGGCTCGCTCGAGCATTTGATCTATTTGAGTGTGGTCGACAATACCTTAATCATATCAGGGTCAGTATTTTTCTTTTCCTCTGACAAACCATACACCAACCTTAACAGTTTATATACTTTGTTCGGGTCTAGCAAGCTACATATATGATGGATTGTTCTTGAAGTGTATGAGTCGTATAGACACTTGTGAGCCTCCTGCTGTTGATCATGAAAACTGAAAAAGACTATTAGTTATAGATTCCTTACCTTAGAATTACCCCCAGGCATCATACTGGATCCGGAGATTTTTTTCTCAGCAGTACCCCTGCGCGTCGGTAGGTGGCGTCGGTCGACTCTGTGTTCGGCGTCGTGATCACCGGGATGACGTAGCGGTATCTACTTAGACGCCGCTCCTGGGCGCTGACGTCAGTTCTTTCTTTTTCCATGCCAGCCAGCGCAGATCCGGAGAGAGCATGTGCCTTTGGTGTCTGGAGCGCGACCATGACCCGAAGTGGTGCTCCGACTGCCGGGCCATGAACCCGAAGTCTTTGCGGGAGCAGTCCCGAAAGCTTCTGGAGGCCCGGCAGTCAGCTCCGTGCCCTCGAAGTCCCGATCTAGAGCGAGGTCAGGGGCCGGTCGCGGTGTCACCACCACCACTCCTCTTCTTTTTCAGGTAAGTCGAAGCACAAGAAGAAGGCGAAGAAGCACCGTAGGATGCGGAAGGTTGTTGTCCTTCGAGTCTGCCTGCGGAGCCTGTTGGGTCGGCTCCGAGCTTCCCTCCCTTTCCGGGAGCTGGAGTGACCCCTGCCCAACTCCGTACGTTCTACGAAGCCCTCCATTCCATCTTTGGGCAGCCCGACTCCGCCAGCGTGTCTTCGGGCCCTGCTGGGGGTTCTAAGACTTCGATGCCGGCGGCTCCGGCGCCGCAGGGATCCATGCCTGGATCCGGATCGGTGCCAGTCAATCTCACGACACCTCCCCCGGCACCGCTTCCACTGACGACGCCTCCGCCACCTCCGATGCCGGTTGGGTCCCCGGCCGGCGTCGGCCCCAGTCCACCCCTCGACATGGACACGGAGCCGGACCGGCGTCGACCGCCGCCGGTACCAGCGCCGACCGATACTTTTGTACCCCTGTTCAATCCTGGCGTTCCCTATCGCCCTGAGTGGCAGCCAGAAGAGGGAGAGGAGGACTGGAAGGGGTCTGTTGACCCTCTGGCAGACCAACTGGATGAGCCGGACTGGAGAGAGGAACTGGGTGAGGCCAGTGGTCTGGATACGTCCCCAGACCTTGGCATGCTTTCTCCCCCAGCCGTGGCTATGGAGGAGGGGGCTTCCTACGCTGTGGTGTTGCGTAGGGCGGCTGAGGCCTTGGGCCTTGAGCTTCCTACGGTGGCGGTCAGGACCAACCTCCTAACTGAGGTTCTTCAACAGGTAGCAGTCTCTTCGGAGCCCCTGCTACCGTTCAATGAGGCCCTCACTGACATCCTTCTGGGCACTTGGTCCAAGCCCAGCACAGGGGCTCCTGTGGATAGGATGATTGCCCAACGCCACCGCCCGGCTCCGGGCGAACCCACTTTCCTCTCCCAACACCCTACCCCTGAGAGCTTGGTCGTCCAGACTTCGACGTCCAAAGGCGCTTTCCCTACTGCTCCCCCAGATAGGGAATGCAAGAAGCTGGATCATCTTGGGAAGATGTTTTCTTTGGCCAGCTTAGGACTGCGGTCGGTGAACACCACATGTCTCTTGGGCCGTTACACCCACTCCATGTGGGACACGGTTGCGCAGGTGCTGCCACAGTGCCCGGAGAAGGCCCAGGCCGTACTCTCCCGTGCGGTTGCGGAAGGGAGAGACCTAGCAAAGTTCGCCATACGATGTGGGCTGGACACCGCCGACTCACTAGGCAGGACGATTTCAACGTCAGTAGCCCTGTGACGCTACGCCTGGCTGAGGTCCACTGACTTCTCGGGTGATGTCCAATCAACACTTTTGTACATGCCATTTGATGGCCGTCGCTTGTTTGGCGACAAAGCGGACAATGCACTCGAGCGCTTCAAGGATTCTAAGGCTACTGCCAGATCCTTGGGCCTCGCTACCACCTCTCGCCCCGCACAGTCTGCTTTTCGTCCCTTTCATGGCTACGGAAGGGGTGCCCCACCACGTTCCACCCAGAGCCACAGGCCTGCGCAAGCTGCCCAGTCTCTGCACTGCCGGGGACGTGGGACCCAGCGCCGCGGGTCTGGGGGCTAGTGGGTGGGCCAGTCCACCAGTGCCCCCTCTGCAGCAGCCTCCAAACCCTCCTAGTCAGTCCGACCTTTCAGGGCCACCAGTTGCCAGTGGGCGGCAGGATCCACCATCGCCTCCCCCACTGCAAACCATCACGTTGGACAGGTGGGTTTTGCAGATAGCCCAAAGGGGCTACTTCCTCCCCTTCGAGACTACCCCTCCATCCATGCCACCTATGCTCCATTGCATGTCGGAGGATCACTTGGCCCTTCTCCGCCAGGAAGTTACGGCTCTCTTGGCCAAGGGAGCTATCGAGCGAGTACCTGCCCCAGAAGTAGGTCGTGGTTGTTACTCCCACTACTTTCTGGTCCCCAAGAAGGAACAAGGCCTGCGTCCTATCTTGGATCTCAGGGACGTCAACCGCTTCCTCCGGAAGGAGAAGTTCAAAAGGTTGACGTTGGCTCAGGTCCTGTCTGCCCTCGACCCTGGAGACTGGATGGTAGCATTGGACTTGCAGGACGCCTATTTCCACATCCCTGTCCTGTCCTGCCTGCCCGCCCACAGGCGTTACCTACGGTTCACGGTAGGCCACGAGCATTTTCAGTTCACCGTGCTCTCCTTTAGCCTTTCCAGCGCCCCTTGGGTGTTCATGAAAGTGATGGCGGTGGTCGCAGCTCATCTGCGCAGATCAGGGGTCCCAGACTTCCCCCTATCTCGACGACTGGCTGTTGAGGGCGAGCTCGCCCCAGGCTGTCGTCTCCCACCTCCAGACTACAGCGGACCTCCTGCATTCGCTGGGGTTCACTATCAACGTGCCGAAGTCGCACCTGATTCCCTCTCAGAAGCTCCTTTTCATCGGAGCGGTTCGGGATTCAGCGCAGTTTCAGGCTTATCCTCCCGAGCTGCGAGTCCGGGATATTCGGGTTATGATTCCGATGTTTCAGCCTCTATCCCGGGTTTCGGTGAGAATGACCCTGCGGCTGCTGGGCCTCATGGCCTTCTGCATCCTGCTGGTGGATCATGCCAGGTGGCATATGCGGGCTCTGCAGTTGGACCTGAAGTTCCAGTGGGCAAAGCATATGGGGAATATTTTCGATTGCGTCCAGATCTCGGAGGGCACTGCACTCCAATTGCAGTGGTGGCTAACGAACCAGGATTGGGTCAACGGCAGATCCCTCTCCCTTCCCCAACCAGACTTCACAGTGGTGACAGATGCGGCACTTCTGGGATGGGGCGGCCACATGGGAGAGGCGGAGATCAGAGGCCTCTGGCGGAGTCTGGGCTCCACATCAACCTTCTGGAGCTTCGGGCGATCCGTCTTGCACTAAAGGCATTCCTCCCCTCTGTCAGGGGGAGAATAGTGCAGGTGTTCACGGACAACACCACTGCCATGTGATACTGCAACAACAGGGCGGGGTGGGGTCGTGGACCCTATATCAGGAGGCTCCTCGCCTTTGGACATGGCTGGAACAACAGGGCATATCCCTGGTGGTTCAACACCTGGCAGGTTCCCTGAACGCCAGGGCGGACGAACTCAGCTGCCGGTGCATGATGGATCACGAGTGGTGTCTTCACTCAGAGGTGGTGCAAGATCACTTTCAGCAGTGGGGAGAGCATTGGTTAGATCTGTTCACCACCGAAGAGAACACGCAATATCAGCAATTCTGCGCGTTGGAATTTCCAAGGCGGCACTCGCTCGGCGACGCTTTTCATCGCGAGTGGAGTTGCGATCTTCTATACGCCTTTTTGCCTATACCACTTCTGCCCAGAGTTCTGTAGAAGATCAAGCGCGACCGGGCCCAAGTCATTCTTGTGGCTCCGGATTGGGCATGAAGAGTCTGGTATCCCGAGCTCTTGAACATGGCCATCGATCCTCCGATCAGACTTCCTCTTCGGGAGGATCTTCTGGCGCAGCAAAAGGGAACGGTTCTCCACCCGAACCTGTCCAGCCTCCACCTCCTTGCTTGGAGATTGAGCAGTGACAGTTGACAGCTTTTGACCTTCCTCCTGAAGTCTGTAATGTCATCTTGGCAGCCAGGAATCCGTCCACTAAAACGGTATACGCCTGCAGATGGAATAAATTTGTGGCTTGGTGCACAGCAAAGGCTGTGGATCCCCTTTCTGCCACTCTTCCAGAGGTCCTCCTCTTCCTCCTTTCTTTGGCCCAGCAGGGCTCTGCTCTGGGCACCCTTAAGGGCTATCTTTCGGCTGTTTCGGCCTTCCTTCTCCTTCCTGATCAGCCTTCTCTTTTCAAGTCCCCTATTGTAAATAGGTTTCTAGAGGGCATTACTCATCTCTTTCCTCCTGTTCCTTTCGTAATGCCCCAGTGGGACTTGAATCTGGTCTTGACTTACCTGATGTGCCCTCCTTTCGAGCCGCTACATAATTGTCCTCTCAGACTCTTGTCCTTGAAGACTACTTTTCTGGTAGCCATCACCTCTGCTCGCAGGGTGAGTGAGCTTCAGGCTCTTTCTTCTAAGCATCCTTTCTTTGCTGTTCATCCGGACAAGGTTGTCCTCCGAACTCGACCTTCTTTTCTCCCCAAAGTGGTTACCTCTTTCCACATAGGACAGACCATCACTTTGCTCACCTTCTTCCCGCCCCCGCATCCTTCCAATGAGGAGTAAAGACTCCACTGTCTGGATCCAAAACGTGCGTTATCCTTTTATTTGGACCGCACAAAACAATTCTGGGTGGACGATCAACTCTTTGTTGGCTATGTGGGCACCAGTAAAAGGTCGAGTTGTGCAAAAACGGACCATCTCTAGATGGGTCGTACTTTGCATTAAGATCTGTTATTCCTTGGCGAAAAAGGAGCCTCCAGTAGGACTACGCGCCCATTCCACCAGGGCGACGGCAGCCACTACTGCTTTGGGACGAGGAGTCCCCCTCAATGACATCTGCCAGGTAGCCACTTGGGCATCACTGCACATGTTCACCAAACATTATTGCCTGGATACTCAAGTCCGGAGAGACGGCTTCTTTGGCCATTTGGTTCTATAGGACTTTCTGGTGTGAACTTGGTTCGTAGACCCACCTCCGGGGTTGGTATTGCTGGGGTATCTATTCTAAGGTAAGGAATCTATAAATAATCTCTTTCAGATGAACAAGTTACTTACCTTCGGTAACAACATATCTGTAAGAGACATATATATTAGTTATAGATTCCTTATCGCCCCGCCCATCCTCCCCATTCTGCGTGACTTCTAGAGTAAGGGACTCCCTTTCAGGGCCCTAGTTTTGTGCACCAGTGGGCAGTGTCTTGCATGGCTCTGCGCTTCTGGTGTGGAATGTCATGTAAAAGAACTGACGTCAGCGCGCAGGGGCGGCGTCTAAGTAGATACCGCGACATCATCCCGGCGATCACGACGCCGACGACAAACGCTAAGTCGACCGACGCCACCTACCAACGCGCAGGGGTACTGCTGAGAAAAAATTATCCGGATCAAGTCTGACGCCTGGGGGTAATTCGAAGGTAGGGAATCTTTAACTAATATATGTCTCTTACAGATATATTGTTACCGAAGGTAAGTAACTTGTTCTTTGTGGCCATAACAGAGGTTATAATAGGCAAGTTTGATACACGCATTCAAAACAATTGCAGCAAAAACTTCAATGGGCCATATGGCGTTGTAGGGTAGGCCTGGAGCTTCCTTTTCAAAATCTGCAATATTATAGGTACAAACCCATTTCTTACGTGGCTCTTTATTTTGTAACGTGGAACTTTCAGTCTGTTTTAAACAGCATAAGCAGTAAAATTTTATAGAGTTAACCTTTGGCAGCGTCCCCTCTGCCACGGCTCTTTTTGCTATTGCTTTCTACGGTTCAAAAAAGAAAGAGACTATTAGTTAAAAATAAAATATAGCCGTATATACGGTATAAGTATGTGTCTATAACGATTTTTACTAACCTCGTAATTTTCCTGGAACTCGGCGACAACTCTGAAATCCTGAGTCGCTGAGGTCCATCGAAGCATAACTGGTGTCGGAGTTTGCGTGCGGCTGTTGAACGATGATAGCCTTCTGAGTCGATTCCACCAGAAACCCCATATCTTCATAGGCCGGTGAGTTAAGAGCTGTTATAGATTCTTCACCATCTTCCATGTCGCTGAAATTGTTTCCAGCATTTGCTTCGTTGCTCAAGACTTTGCTGTGACTGCTGGAGCCCTTAATATATATTATCAGATGCGGCAAATCATTGAGACTGAGCGTTTCCAACCACCGACAGAGCTCCTTGTCAAAACTGGTGACGTTGTGACCACCCTCTTTAAGGTTGCTCTGCTGCGTGTTCTGCTCCATTGCTGCTGGTGTCGTGCTACGATAATATCTATCGATAGTGGCCAAACCACCATCAAAGAGTGTCTTTTTATGAGGTGGCTGTATCTGTTCATAATGACTGAGCAATCTCTTTCTGGAGGGCAGCTCCTGGGTTTAGCATAGGCTCCTTAGGAGCTCCTTATATGGATTCTAAGCATCAAAAAAGGGGCCTACTACTCTACATCACATCATGTCCACCAGATCTCCAGGGGCTCTGGTTCGTTGAGGGCTGCCGCATAGCTCTAACCACATGGTAGAACCATGAGCATGTGACTAGCACGTGACCAGGGTGATGTCACAACATACATGACCCAACACGGTCACGTGACCCCCCAGAAGTGACGTCACTGCCGGGGAGGTCCGCCAGGGTCCCGGAAGTCCTGGTAACAGAAGTGACATCACTTCCGCTGCGGGACAGCTGTCACGTTTTGCTTGATGTGAAAGGTAGCCCTCACTACTACTCTTGTGAACCATACACTGGCCACCACCTTTGCAGGGGCAGCCTTTAGCATGTGCAAGCTGGGCCCATGCCCAGGGTGCTGACCTGCAGAGGGCCGCTGGAGCTTCTTGTAGCAGTCTTACTAAGACTTCGGTCAAAAGAAAAGTGTGTTTAAACACTTTTTCTGAAGGCTGCTGGCGTCCTTGTTTGCTTATTGTTTGTTTCTTTTCATGGCGCTGCTTAATGTTGCTTCCCTAACCTTCCTCCTACTCCTTCCAAATTTGGTTTCGTCCAGGGCGCTCTCTGAGCAAAGGCCATCTCTGACTGTATGTTTCATTCTAGAGGAAGGACACCATTTTTCAACAGCCTGGGTCATATAGCTAGGGGCTTGTGGCACAGCAGTGTCATGGCAGAGAGACATATGTCAAACATACACAACATTTACCTTCTACAACAGATGCATGCACGAATACTGCCAAATCAACACCCACATTCACAATATATCTACTGTCATTTTCTAGGGCATTTCCCTGCATTCCTTTAGCAACGCCAAATGTTCTCCAGATCTGCCTTAGATGGCTTCTGTCGGCAGGGTCGGATTGGTAAGGCGGGCACTCGGGCAATGGCCGAGGGGCTGGTATCGAAGTTCCAGCTGTGGGCTGCTTTTTTGGCAGCCTTGGGGCCGATTCAGGCTGTGTCTGGTGTGTTCAGATGTCGCCAGTGGAGCCCTGAGTGGCCTTTCTGGAGGCAGATGGGCGTCCATTACCTCCCTTTTATCACCCGGCAGAGGTGTCACTCCCTTTCTCTCGCTGGGCCGGCCAATTAATGTGTGCATACTGAGCGGGGGCAGGGGACTGAGCAGAAGTGGCCTCACTTGTTTTCAGGTGTTTATAAAACTTCTGTGAAGCAGTGTTTTGAGGAAAGGCAATATGCAAATGTGGGCCACTTTTTTTTTTTTAGCGTGCCCGGGACGATTTCTAATCCCAATCCAACCTTGTCTGTCGGTGTCTCACAGGTACAAAGCCGCCGTGGTACTCTTTGGTGGGCTCTCACGTCTTTCACACAATGTGGCCACGTGTGTGTTAAGCACAGGCAAGAATGTGTTGTGTCTCACTGGTAGCAGGAGATTGTCTCACTGTTGTAGTCTGTGATGGTGTGACAGAGAGGGGGGGGCATCATGGTGACAGCAGCGTAGCCAGTGTGTCATGGGCCCTAGTGCAAGGAAGAAAATGGGCCCCATGGCCACTGTCTGAATTATAAAATGCAGCAATAATCCGGCTTCAGTGGGCCCCTGAGACCTCTGGGTCCCAGTGATACTGCACCTGCTGCATCAATGTAAGCTACACCCCTGCGTGGTGATGCTTCTGGTGTGTATTTAGCTCACATGATGCTGGCTTCTGCTAGGCTCAGTGCACTTGCACCTGACGCTGGCTTGCAGCAGCAGATGGCAATCTACTGATGTTGCCCATCCCGCAGTTATCTAATGCTCGCCTGCACTGAGTAATTGCTTTTTTAACTGAGGCTTCTTCCCCGGGCCCCTCCTCTCCCTGTGAGCGTGCAGCGGGGCCTAGATTCCTCTGCACTCTCTGGGTGGGTTTGTGTATCTGCAGGATGTGCAGGGCGAGGCCTCAATCCCATTGGCTGGGTGAGGCGAGCGTGACAACGACAGAGCAGCGGAAGATTCATTTTATCTGGTCGGATCAATGCCGACATACCCGGAGCAGTGTTCACCGCTCTCCCGCTGTTGAAAGGGTCTGATTTCTAAGGGAAGATTACATGCTCTGCCGCACTCTGTCGTGGGCGAGCGAGGACTGCATATATGCGTTTCTGCTCTGGGCCGTTCCATTCGTGGGTTTGTATATCGCTTTCTGCTACCCTTAGGCCCTTTCAAAGCAATATGGAATGTTGCTTCGTCCTTTGACGCGCGCTCACATTCCTGGGCGCAATGCTTTTAACAGGCTGGTGCTGAGGGAGCACTGAGTACCTGCACTTCCTTAAAACGAATGCGAGAATACCTGCACTTCTAAGCACTGCTTCAATGAGACTACCGACACTTCTCAGTAGCAAGGAGGTACTCTGGATCTGGGGCGGAGGAGCTACCGTTGGTGCAGCAGGTGCAGTGGCACCCGCGCTCAGACCCCTCAAGGTCCAATTGAACCCTGAAAAATGCTGTGTTTTACTACCCCAACAACAGTCAAGGGGGCATTTTTTTTTGCTTGCAACAGGGCCCAAGGCATCTTTGCTAGGCTAGTGCCTGGATAGTGAGTACCGATACAAAAGGGGATGATGGACGGAACGTTTGAGCCAATCAAACACTCACCCCCAGTCAACTGATCTGGGTTTAATCCATCATCATTCTTTAGCTCACTCCACCACCCCAGTTCAGACATGGCCATATGCAAATCAGTCTGACCCTGTGCCTCATGGGAACAGTCCAGCCCGAACTGCCAAGCCATGTCTTCCCTGGACCGGAAACAAGCATCCTAGGACCGGTTTCTGGCATTTCAGCCGTCATCAGCCAGGCTTGCTTGAATCCAGTGGCAAAGTGAGCAAGGGACCCACGTCTGGGCATACCCCCGCCAACTTAGGGTGACCAAAGCGATACAAAAGGGGATGATGGACGGAACGTTTGAGCCAATCAAACACTCACCCCCAGTCAACTGATCTGGGTTTAATCCATCATCATTCTTTAGCTCACTCCACCACCCCAGTTCAGACATGGCCATATGCAAATCAGTCTGACCCTGTGCCTCATGGGAACAGTCCAGCCCGAACTGCCAAGCCATGTCTTCCCTGGACCGGAAACAAGCATCCTAGGACCGGTTTCTGGCATTTCAGCCGTCATCAGCCAGGCTTGCTTGAATCCAGTGGCAAAGTGAGCAAGGGACCCACGTCTGGGCATACCCCCGCCAACTTAGGGCGACCAAAGCGATACAAAAGGGGATGATGGACGGAACGTTTGAGCCAATCAAACACTCACCCCCAGTCAACTGATCTGGGTTTAATCCATCATCATTCTTTAGCTCACTCCACCACCCCAGTTCAGACATGGCCATATGCAAATCAGTCTGACCCTGTGCCTCATGGGAACAGTCCAGCCCGAACTGCCAAGCCATGTCTTCCCTGGACCGGAAACAAGCATCCTAGGACCGGTTTCTGGCATTTCAGCCGTCATCAGCCAGGCTTGCTTGAATCCAGTGGCAAAGTGAGCAAGGGACCCACGTCTGGGCATACCCCGCCAACTTAGGGCGACCAAAGCGATACAAAAGGGGATGATGGACGGAACGTTTGAGCCAATCAAACACTCACCCCCAGTCAACTGATCTGGGTTTAATCCATCATCATTCTTTAGCTCAGTCCACCACCCCAGTTCAGACATGGCCATATGCAAATCAGTCTGACCCTGTGCCTCATGGGAATAGTCCAGCCCGAACTGCCAAGCCATGTCTTCCCTGGACCGGAAACAAGCATCCTAGGACCGGTTTCTGGCATTTCAGCCGTCATCAGCCAGGCTTGCTTGAATCCAGTGGCAAAGTGAGCAAGGGACCCACGTCTGGGCATAACCCCGCCAATTTAGGGCGACCAAAGCGATACAAAAGGGGATGATGGACGGAACGTTTGAGCCAATCAAAAACTCACCCCCAGTCAACTGATCTGGGTTTAATCCATCATCATTCTTTAGCTCACTCCACCACCCCAGTTCAGACATGGCCATATGCAAATCAGTCTGACCCTGTGCCTCATGGGAACAGTCCAGCCCGAACTGCCAAGCCATGTCTTCCCTGGACCGGAAACAAGCATCCTAGGACCAGTTTCTGGCATTTCAGCCGTCATCAGCCAGGCTTGCTTGAATCCAGCGGCAAAGTGAGCAAGGGACCCACGTCTGGGCATACCCCCGCCAACTTAGGGCGACCAAAGCGATACAAAAGGGGATGATGGACGGAACGTTTGAGCCAATCAAACACTCACCCCCAGTCAACTGATCTGGGTTTAATCCATCATCATTCTTTAGCTCACTCCACCACCCCAGTTCAGACATGGCCATATGCAAATCAGTCTGACCCTGTGCCTCATGGGAACAGTCCAGCCCGAACTGCCAAGCCATGTCTTCCCTGGACCGGAAACAAGCATCCTAGGACCGGTTTCTGGCATTTCAGCCGTCATCAGCCAGGCTTGCTTGAATCCAGTGGCAAAGTGAGCAAGGGACCCACGTCTGGGCATACCCCCGCCAACTTAGGGCGACCAAAGCGATACAAAAGGGGATGATGGACGGAACGCTTGAGCCAATCAAACACTCACCCCCAGTCAACTGATCTGGGTTTAATCCATCATCATTCTTTAGCTCACTCCACCACCCCAGTTCAGACATGGCCATATGCAAATCAGTCTGACCCTGTGCCTCATGGGAACAGTCCAGCCCGAACTGCCAAGCCATGTCTTCCCTGGACCGGAAACAAGCATCCTAGGACCGGTTTCTGGCATTTCAGCCGTCATCAGCCAGGCTTGCTTGAATCCAGTGGCAAAGTGAGCAAGGGACCCACGTCTGGGCATACCCCCGCCAACTTAGGGCGACCAAAGCGATACAAAAGGGGATGATGGACGGAACGTTTGAGCCAATCAAACACTCACCCCCAGTCAACTGATCTGGGTTTAATCCATCATCATTCTTTAGCTCACTCCACCACCCCAGTTCAGACATGGCCATATGCAAATCAGTCTGACCCTGTGCCTCATGGGAACAGTCCAGCCCGAACTGCCAAGCCATGTCTTCCCTGGACCAGAAACAAGCATCCTAGGACCAGTTTCTGGCATTTCAGCCGTCATCAGCCAGGCTTGCTTGAATCCAGTGGCAAAGTGAGCAAGGGACCCACGTCTGGGCATACCCCCGCCAACTTAGGGCGACCAAAGCGATACAAAGGGGATGATGGACGGAACGTTTGAGCCAATCAAACACTCACCCCCAGTCAACTGATCTGGGTTTAATCCATCATCATTCTTTAGCTCACTCCACCACCCCAGTTCAGACATGGCCATATGCAAATCAGTCTGACCCTGTGCCTCATGGGAACAGTCCAGCCCGAACTGCCAAGCCATGTCTTCCCTGGACCGGAAACAAGCATCCTAGGACCGGTTTCTGGCATTTCAGCCGTCATCAGCCAGGCTTGCTTGAATCCAGTGGCAAAGTGAGCAAGGGACCCACGTCTGGGCATACCCCGCCAACTTAGGGCGACCAAAGCGATACAAAAGGGGATGATGGACGGAACGTTTGAGCCAATCAAACACTCACCCCCAGTCAACTGATCTGGGTTTAATCCATCATCATTCTTTAGCTCACTCCACCACCCCAGTTCAGACATGGCCATATGCAAATCAGTCTGACCCTGTGCCTCATGGAAATAGTCCAGCCCGAACTGCCAAGCCATGTCTTCCCTGGACCGGAAACAAGCATCCTAGGACCGGTTTCTGGCATTTCAGCCGTCATCAGCCAGGCTTGCTTGAATCCAGTGGCAAAGTGAGCAAGGGACCCACGTCTGGGCATACCCCCGCCAACTTAGGGCGACCAAAGCGATACAAAAGGGGATGATGGACGGAACGTTTGAGCCAATCAAACACTCACCCCCAGTCAACTGATCTGGGTTTAATCCATCATCATTCTTTAGCTCACTCCACCACCCCAGTTCAGACATGGCCATATGCAAATCAGTCTGACCCTGTGCCTCCTGGGAACAGTCCAGCCCGAACTGCCAAGCCATGTCTTCCCTGGACCGGAAACAAGCATCCTAGGACCGGTTTCTGGCATTTCAGCCGTCATCAGCCAGGCTTGCTTGAATCCAGTGGGAAAGTGAGCAAGGGACCCACGTCTGGGCATACCCCGCCAACTTAGGGCGACCAAAGCGATACAAAAGGGGATGATGGACGGAACGTTTGAGCCAATCAAACACTCACCCCCAGTCAACTGATCTGGGTTTAATCCATCATCATTCTTTAGCTCACTCCACCACCCCAGTTCAGACATGGCCATATGCAAATCAGTCTGACCCTGTGCCTCATGGGAACAGTCCAGCCCGAACTGCCAAGCCATGTCTTCCCTGGACCGGAAACAAGCATCCTAGGACCGGTTTCTGGCATTTCAGCCGTCATCAGCCAGGCTTGCTTGAATCCAGTGGCAAAGTGAGCAAGGGACCCACGTCTGGGCATACCCCCGCCAACTTAGGGCGACCAAAGCGATACAAAAGGGGATGATGGACGGAACGTTTGAGCCAATCAAACACTCACCCCCAGTCAACTGATCTGGGTTTAATCCATCATCATTCTTTAGCTCACTCCACCACCCCAGTTCAGACATGGCCATATGCAAATCAGTCTGACCCTGTGCCTCATGGGAACAGTCCAGCCCGAACTGCCAAGCCATGTCTTCCCTGGACCGGAAACAAGCATCCTAGGACCGGTTTCTGGCATTTCAGCCGTCATCAGCCAGGCTTGCTTGAATCCAGTGGCAAAGTGAGCAAGGGACCCACGTCTGGGCATACCCCCGCCAACTTAGGGCGACCAAAGCGATACAAAAGGGGATGATGGACGGAACGTTTGAGCCAATCAAACACTCACCCCCAGTCAACTGATCTGGGTTTAATCCATCATCATTCTTTAGCTCACTCCACCACCCCAGTTCAGACATGGCCATATGCAAATCAGTCTGACCCTGTGCCTCATGGGAACAGTCCAGCCCGAACTGCCAAGCCATGTCTTCCCTGGACCGGAAACAAGCATCCTAGGACCGGTTTCTGGCATTTCAGCCGTCATCAGCCAGGCTTGCTCGAATCCAGTGGCAAAGTGAGCAAGGGACCCACGTCTGGGCATACCCCGCCAACTTAGGGCGACCAAAGCGATACAAAAGGGGATGATGGACGGAACGTTTGAGCCAATCAAACACTCACCCCCAGTCAACTGATCTGGGTTTAATCCATCATCATTCTTTAGCTCACTCCACCACCCCAGTTCAGACATGGCCATATGCAAATCAGTCTGACCCTGTGCCTCATGGGAACAGTCCAGCCCGAACTGCCAAGCCATGTCTTCCCTGGACCGGAAACAAGCATCCTGGGACCGGTTTCTGGCCATTCAGCCGTCATCAGCCAGGCTAGCTTGAATCCAGTGGCAAAGTGAGCAAGGGACCCACGTCTGGGCATACCCTGCCAACTTAGGGCGAACAAAGCGATACCAAAGGGGACGATGGACGGAGCGTTTGAGCAAATCAAACACTCACCCCCAGTCAACTGATCTGGGTTTAATCCATCATCATTCTTTAGCTCACTCCACCACCCCAGTTCAGACATGGCCATATGCAAATCAGTCTGACCCTGTGCCTCATGGGAACAGTCCAGCCCGAACTGCCAATCCATGTCTTCCTGGACCGGAAACAAGCATCCTGGGACCGGTTTCTGGCCATTCAGCCGTCATCAGCCAGGCTAGCTTGAATCCAGTGGCAAAGTGAGCAAGGGACCCACGTCTGGGCATACCCTGCCAACTTAGGGCGAACAAAGCGATACCAAAGGGGACGATGGACGGAGCGTTTGAGCAAATCAAACACTCACCCCCAGTCAACTGATCTGGGTTTAATCCATCATCATTCTTTAGCTCACTCCACCACCCCAGTTCAGACATGGCCATATGCAAATCAGTCTGACCCTGTGCCTCATGGGAACAGTCCAGCCCGAACTGCCAAGCCATGTCTTCCCTGGACCGGAAACAAGCATCCTGGGACCGGTTTCTGGCCATTCAGCCGTCATCAGCCAGGCTAGCTTGAATCCAGTGGCAAAGTGAGCAAGGGACCCACGTCTGGGCATACTCTGCCAACTTAGGGCGAACAAAGCGATACCAAAGGGGACGATGGACGATGGGTCCCTTGCTCACTTTGCCACTGGATTCAAGCAAGCCTGGCTGATGACGGCTGAAATGCCAGAAACCGGTCCTAGGATGCTTGTTTCCGGTCCAGGGAAGACATGGCTTGGCAGTTCGGGCTGGACTGTTCCCATGAGGCACAGGGTCAGACTGATTTGCATATGGCCATGTCTGAACTGGGGTGGTGGAGTGAGCTAAAGAATGATGATGGATTAAACCCAGATCAGTTGACTGGGGGTGAGTGTTTGATTGGCTCAAACGTTCCGTCCATCATCCCCTTTGTATCGCTTGGTCGCCCTAGGTTGGCGGGGTATGCCCAGACGTGGGTCCCTTGCTCACTTTGCCACTAGATTCAAGCAAGCCTGGCTGATGACGGCTGAAATGCCAGAAACCGGTCCTAGGATGCTTGTTTCCAGTCCAGGAAGACATGGCTTGGCAGTTCGGGCTGGACTGTTCCCATGAGGCACAGGGTCAGACTGATTTGCATATGGCCATGTCTGAACTGGGGTGGTGGATTAAACCCAGATCAGTTGACTGGGGGTGAGTGTTTGATTGGCTCAAACGTTCCGTCCATCATCCCCTTTTGTATCGCTTTGGTCGCCCTAAGTTGGCGGGGTATGCCCAGACGTGGGTCCCTTGCTCACTTTGCCACTGGATTCAAGCAAGCCTGGCTGATGACGGCTGAAATGCCAGAAACCGGTCCTAGGATGCTTGTTTCCGGTCCAGGGAAGACATGGCTTGGCAGTTCGGGCTGGACTGTTCCCATGAGGCACAGGGTCAGACTGATTTGCATATGGCCATGTCTGAACTGGGGTGGTGGAGTGAGCTAAAGAATGATGATGGATTAAACCCAGATCAGTTGACTGGGGGTGAGTGTTTGATTGGCTCAAACGTTCCGTCCATCATCCCCTTTTGTATCGCTTGGTCGCCCTAAGTTGGCGGGGGTATGCCCAGACGTTGGTCCCTTGCTCACTTTGCCACTGGATTCAAGCAAGCCTGGCTGATGACGGCTGAAATGCCAGAAACCGGTCCTAGGATGCTTGTTTCCGGCCCAGGGAAGACATGGCTTGGCAGTTCGGGCTGGACTGTTCCCATGAGGCACAGGGTCAGACTGATTTGCATATGGCCATGTCTGAACTGGGGTGGTGGAGTGAGCTAAAGAATGATGATGGATTAAACCCAGATCAGTTGACTGGGGGTGAGTGTTTGATTGGCTCAAACGTTCCATCCATCATCCCCTTTGTATCGCTTTGGTCGCCCTAAGTTGGCGGGGGTATGCCCAGACGTGGGTCCCTTGCTCACTTTGCCACTGGATTCAAGCTAGCCTAGCTGATGACGGCTGAATGGCCAGAAACCGGTCCCAGGATGCTTGTTTCCGGTCCAGGGAAGACATGGCTTGGCAGTTCGGGCTGGACTGTTCCCATGAGGCACAGGGTCAGACTGATTTGCATGGCCATGTCTGAACTGGGGTGGTGGAGTGAGCTAAAGAATGATGATGGATTAAACCCAGATCAGTTGACTGGGGGTGAGTGTTTGATTTGCTCAAACGCTCCGACAATCGTCCCCTTTGGTATCGCTTTGTTCGCCCTAAGTTGGCAGGGTATGCCCAGACGTGGGTCCCTTGCTCACTTTGCCACTGGATTCAAGCTAGCCTGGCTGATGACGGCTGAATGGCCAGAAACCGGTCCCAGGATGCTTGTTTCCGGTCCAGGGAAGACATGGCTTGGCAGTTCGAGCTGACTGTTCCCATGAGGCACAGGGTCAGACTGATTTGCATATGGCCATGTCTGAACTGGGGTGGTGGAGTGAGCTAAAGAATGATGATGGATTAAACCCAGATCAGTTGACTGGGTGTGAGTGTTTGATTTGCTCAAACGCTCTGTCCATCGTCCCCTTTGGTACTCGCTTTGTTCGCCCTAAGTTGGCAGGGTATGCCCAGACGTGGGTCCCTTGCTCACTTTGCCACTGGATTCAAGCTAGCCTGGCTGATGACGGCTGAATGGCCAGAAACCGGTCCCAGGATGCTTGTTTCCGGTCCAGGGAAGACATGGCTTGGCAGTTCGGGCTGACTGTTCCCATGAGGCACAGGGTCAGACTGATTTGCATATGGCCATGTCTGAACTGGGGTGGTGGAGTGAGCTAAAGAATGATGATGGATTAAACCCAGATCAGTTGACTGGGGGTGAGTGTTTGATTTGCTCAAACGCTCCGTCCATCGTCCCCTTTGGTATCGCTTTGTTCGCCCTAAGTTGGCAGGGTATGCCCAGACGTGGAGTCCCTTGCTCACTTTGCCACTGGATTCAAGCTAGCCTGGCTGATGACGGCTGAATGGCCAGAAACCGGTCCCAGGATGCTTGTTTCCGGTCCAGGGAAGACATGGCTTGGCAGTTCGGGCTGGACTGTTCCCACGAGGCACAGGGTCAGACTGATTTGCATATGGCCATGTCTGAACTGGGGTGGTGGAGTGAGCTAAAGAATGATGATGGATTAAACCCAGATCAGTTGACTGGGGGTGAGTGTTTGATTTGCTCAAACGCTCCGTCCGTCGTCCCCTTTGGTATCGCTTGTTCGCCCTAAGTTGGCAGGGTATGCCCAGACGTGGGTCCCTTGCTCACTTTGCCACTGGATTCAAGCTAGCCTGGCTGATGACGGCTGAATGGCCAGAAACCGGTCCCAGGATGCTTGTTTCCGGTCCAGGGAAGACATGGCTTGGCAGTTCGGGCTGGACTGTTCCCACGAGGCACAGGGTCAGACTGATTTGCATATGGCCATGTCTGAACTGGGGTGGTGGAGTGAGCTAAAGAATGATGATGGATTAAACCCAGATCAGTTGACTGGGGTGAGTATTTGATTTGCTCAAACGCTCCGTCCATCGTCCCCTTTGGTATCGCTTTGTTCGCCCTAAGTTGGCAGGGTATGCCCAGACGTGGGTCCCTTGCTCACTTTGCCACTGGATTCAAGCTAGCCTGGCTGATGACGGCTGAATGGCCAGAGACCGGTCCCAGGATGCTTGTTTCCGGTCCAGGGAAGACATGGCTTGGCAGTTCGGGCTGGACTGTTCCCATGAGGCACAGGGTCAGACTGATTTGCATATGGCCATGTCTGAACTGGGGTGGTGGAGTGAGCTAAAGAATGATGATGGATTAAACCCAGATCAGTTGACTGGGGGTGAGTGTTTGATTTGCTCAAACGCTCCGTCCATCGTCCCCTTTGGTATTGCTTTGTTCGCCCTAAGTTGGCAGGGTATGCCCAGACGTGGGTCCCTTGCTCACTTTGCCACTGGATTCAAGCTAGCCTGGCTGATGACGGCTGAATGGCCAGAAACCGGTCCCAGGATGCTTGTTTCCGGTCCAGAGAAGACATGGCTTGGCAGTTCGGGCTGGACTGTTCCCATGAGGCACAGGGTCAGACTGATTTGCATATGGCCATGTCTGAACTGGAGTGGTAGAGTGAGCTAAAGAATGATGATGGATTAAACCCAGATCAGTTGACTGGGGTGAGTGTTTGATTTGCTCAAACGCTCCGTCCATCGTCCCCTTTGGTATCGCTTTGTTCGCCCTAAGTTGGCAGGATATGCCCAGACGTGGGTCCCTTGCTCACTTTGCCACTGGATTCAAGCTAGCCTGGCTGATGACGGCTGAATGGCCAGAAACCGGTCCCAGGATGCTTGTTTCCGGTCCAGGGAAGTCATGGCTTGGCAGTTCGGGCTGGACTGTTCCCACGAGGCACAGGGTCAGACTGATTTGCATATGGCCATATCTGAACTGGGGTGGTGGAGTGAGCTAAAGAATGATGATGGATTAAACCCAGATCAGTTGACTGGGAGTGAGTATTTGATTTGCTCAAACGCTCCGTCCATCGTCCCCTTTGGTATCGCTTGTTCGCCCTAAGTTGGCAGGGTATGCCCAGACGTGGGTCCCTTGCTCACTTTGCCACTGGATTCAAGCTAGCCTGGCTGATGACGGCTGAATGGCCAGAAACCGGTCCCAGGATGCTTGTTTCCGGTCCAGGGAAGACATGGCTTGGCAGTTCGAGCTGGACTGTTCCCATGAGGCACAGGGTCAGACTGATTTGCATATGGCCATGTCTGAACTGGGGTGGTGGAGTGAGCTAAAGAATGATGATGGATTAAACCCAGATCAGTTGACTGGGGTGAGTGTTTGATTTGCTCAAACGCTCCGTCCATCGTCCCCTTTGGTATTGCTTTGTTCGCCCTAAGTTGGCAGGGTATGCCCAGACGTGGGTCCCTTGCTCACTTTGCCACTGGATTCAAGCTAGCCTGGCTGATGACGGCTGAATGGCCAGAAACCGGTCCCAGGATGCTTGTTTCCCGGTCCAGAGAAGACATGGCTTGGCAGTTCGGGCTGGACTGTTCCCATGAGGCACAGGGTCAGACTGATTTGCATATGGCCATGTCTGAACTGGAGTGGTAGAGTGAGCTAAAGAATGATGATGGATTAAACCCAGATCAGTTGACTGGGGGTGAGTGTTTGATTTGCTCAAACGCTCCGTCCATCGTCCCCTTTGGTATCGCTTTGTTCGCCCTAAGTTGGCAGGATATGCCCAGACGTGGGTCCCTTGCTCACTTTGCCACTGGATTCAAGCTAGCCTGGCTGATGACGGCTGAATGGCCAGAAACCGGTCCCAGGATGCTTGTTTCCGGTCCAGGGAAGTCATGGCTTGGCAGTTCGGGCTGGACTGTTCCCACGAGGCACAGGGTCAGACTGATTTGCATATGGCCATATCTGAACTGGGGTGGTGGAGTGAGCTAAAGAATGATGATGGATTAAACCCAGATCAGTTGACTGGGGGTGAGTATTTGATTTGCTCAAACGCTCCGTCCATCGTCCCCTTTGGTATCGCTTTGTTCGCCCTAAGTTGGCAGGGTATGCCCAGACGTGGGTCCCTTGCTCACTTTGCCACTGGATTCAAGCTAGCCTGGCTGATGACGGCTGAATGGCCAGAAACCGGTCCCAGGATGCTTGTTTCCGGTCCAGGGAAGACATGGCTTGGCAGTTCGGGCTGGACTGTTCCCATGAGGCACAGGGTCAGACTGATTTGCATATGGCCATGTCTGAACTGGGGTGGTGGAGTGAGCTAAAGAATGATGATGGATTAAACCCAGATCAGTTGACTGGGGGTGAGTGTTTGATTTGCTCAAACGCTCCGTCCATCGTCCCCTTTGGTATTGCTTTGTTCGCCCTAAGTTGGCAGGGTATGCCCAGACGTGGGTCCCTTGCTCACTTTGCCACTGGATTCAAGCTAGCCTGGCTGATGACGGCTGAATGGCCAGAAACCGGTCCCAGGATGCTTGTTTCCGGTCCAGGGAAGACATGGCTTGGCAGTTCGGGCTGGACTGTTCCCATGAGGCACAGGGTCAGACTGATTTGCATATGGCCATGTCTGAACTGGGGTGGTGGAGTGAGCTAAAGAATGATGATGGATTAAACCCAGATCAGTTGACTGGGGGTGAGTGTTTGATTTGCTCAAACGCTCCGTCCATCGTCCCCTTTGGTATCGCTTTGTTCGCCCTAAGTTGGCAGGGTATGCCCAGACGTGGGTCCCTTGCTCACTTTGCCACTGGATTCAAGCTAGCCTGGCTGATGACGGCTGAATGGCCAGAAGCCGGTCCCAGGATGCTTGTTTCCGGTCCAGGGAAGTCATGGCTTGGCAGTTCGGGCTGGACTGTTCCCACGAGGCACAGGGTCAGACTGATTTGCATATGGCCATGTCTGAACTGGGGTGGTGGAGTGAGCTAAAGAATGATGATGGATTAAACCCAGATCAGTTGACTGGGGGTGAGTGTTTGATTTGCTCAAACGCTCCGTCCATCGTCCCCTTTGGTATCGCTTTGTTCGCCCTAAGTTGGCAGGGTATGCCCAGACGTGGGTCCCTTGCTCACTTTGCCACTGGATTCAAGCTAGCCTGGCTGATGACGGCTGAATGGCCAGAAACCGGTCCCAGGATGCTTGTTTCCGGTCCAGGGAAGACATGGCTTGGCAGTTCGGGCTGGACTGTTCCCACGAGGCACAGGGTCAGACTGATTTGCATATGGCCATGTCTGAACTGGGGTGGTGGAGTGAGCTAAAGAATGATGATGGATTAAACCCAGATCAGTTGACTGGGGGTGAGTGTTTGATTTGCTCAAACGCTCCGTCCATCGTCCCCTTTGGTATCGCTTTGTTCGCCCTAAGTTGGCAGGGTATGCCCAGACGTGGGTCCCTTGCTCACTTTGCCACTGGATTCAAGCTAGCCTGGCTGATGACGGCTGAATGGCCAGAAACCGGCCCCAGGATGCTTGTTTCCGGTCCAGGGAAGACATGGCTTGGCAGTTCGGGCTGGACTGTTCCCACGAGGCACAGGGTCAGACTGATTTGCATATGGCCATGTCTGAACTGGGGTGGTGGAGTGAGCTAAAGAATGATGATGGATTAAACCCAGATCAGTTGACTGGGGGTGAGTGTTTGATTTGCTCAAACGCTCCGTCCATCGTCCCCTTTGGTATCGCTTTGTTCGCCCTAAGTTGGCAGGGTATGCCCAGACGTGGGTCCCTTGCTCACTTTGCCACTGGATTCAAGCTAGCCTGGCTGATGACGGCTGAATGGCCAGAAACCGGTCCCAGGATGCTTGTTTCCGGTCCAGGGAAGACATGGCTTGGCAGTTCGGGCTGGACTGTTCCCATGAGGCACAGGGTCAGACTGATTTGCATATGGCCATGTCTGAACTGGGGTGGTGGAGTGAGCTAAAGAATGATGATGGATTAAACCCAGATCAGTTGACTGGGGGTGAGTGTTTGATTTGCTCAAACGCTCCGTCCATCGTCCCCTTTGGTATCGCTTTGTTCGCCCTAAGTTGGCAGGGTATGCCCAGACGTGGGTCCCTTGCTCACTTTGCCACTGGATTCAAGCTAGCCTGGCTGATGACGGCTGAATGGCCAGAAACCGGTCCCAGGATGCTTGTTTCCGGTCCAGGGAAGACATGGCTTGGCAGTTCGGGCTGGACTGTTCCCATGAGGCACAGGGTCAGACTGATTTGCATATGGCCATGTCTGAACTTGGGTGGTGGAGTGAGCTAAAGAATGATGATGGATTAAACCCAGATCAGTTGACTGGGGGTGAGTGTTTGATTTGCTCAAACGCTCCGTCCATCGTCCCCTTTGGTATCGCTTTGTTCGCCCTAAGTTGGCAGGGTATGCCCAGACGTGGGTCCCTTGCTCACTTTGCCACTGGATTCAAGCTAGCCTGGCTGATGACGGCTGAATGGCCAGAAACCGGTCCCAGGATGCTTGTTTCCGGTCCAGGGAAGACATGGCTTGGCAGTTCGGGCTGGACTGTTCCCATGAGGCACAGGGTCAGACTGATTTGCATATGGCCATATCTGAACTGGGGTGGTGGAGTGAGCTAAAGAATGATGATGGATTAAACCCAGATCAGTTGACTGGGGGTGAGTGTTTGATTTGCTCAAACGCTCCGTCCATCGTCCCCTTTGGTATCGCTTTGTTCGCCCTAAGTTGGCAGGGTATGCCCAGACGTGGGTCCCTTGCTCACTTTGCCACTGGATTCAAGCTAGCCTGGCTGATGACGGCTGAATGGCCAGAAACCAGTCCCAGGATGCTTGTATCTGGTCCAGGGAAGACATGGCTTGGCAGTTCGGGCTGGACTGTTCCCATGAGGCACAGGGTGAGACTGATTTGCATATGGCCATGTCTGAACTGGGGTGGTGGAGTGAGCTAAAGAATGATGATGGATTAAACCCAGATCAGTTGACTGGGGGTGAGTGTTTGATTTGCTCAAACGCTCCGTCCATCGTCCCCTTTGGTATCGCTTTGTTCGCCCTAAGTTGGCAGGGTATGCCCAGACGTGGGTCCCTTGCTCACTTTGCCACTGGATTCAAGCTAGCCTGGCTGATGACGGCTGAATGGCCAGAAACCGGTCCAGGATGCTTGTTTCCGGTCCAGGGAAGACATGGCTTGGCAGTTCGGGCTGGACTGTTCCCATGAGGCACAGGGTCAGACTGATTTGCATATGGCCAGGTCTGAACTGGGGTGGTGGAGTGAGCTAAAGAATGATGATGGATTAAACCCAGATCAGTTGACTGGGGGTGAGTGTTTGATTTGCTCAAACGCTCCGTCCATCGTCCCCTTTGGTATCGCTTTGGATAGTGAGTACCAACACACACATATTTCCTTTTAGCGCACTGCCTGGGTGTTAAAAAACAAATAAATAGATAGATACGTAAGTAAATAAATAAATCGGTACCAGGAAGGGTAATGTGAGACATGAAAGGAAGGTTTGGGAAGATTGCTTTTACAGTGATTGTTACACACTGAGCGCTGTGGGAATACGGTCATGTACCACACGGTGTTATCCAACTTCTTCACCTCTTTGAGCCTCAGGTGGGATGACTTAGTTTCAGTGCTTAGTTTGTGAAAATGTTACTTGCAGGGCCCTATAGTTTTTCTTAGGAACTCACCGCTGACGCTGCTAAATACTGGGCTGGTAAATATCAAAGCTGTAGAGGCTTCATTTCACCACATGCCACTTTCTTCCACCACCAGTGCTTGATTTGTAAAATATTAAGTGCCAGGGCTCTGACCAGGACGTCACTGCAGCTTGCAACTCACATCGCTCTTGTCAGTGCTGCCAAAACAACTACTAACCATCTCTCTCGCATGTAAATGCGACAGTTCAAATTATTCCAGGTCCCCAAAGCTAAAGGAATGACTGGGGAGGCAGGTATTTTCACTATTTTAATGTATATTGTTTCTGATGGATACATCTGCCTGTGGATTCCTCACCTTATGAATATCCCCTGCGCCAGCATTCCACGGAAATTTTTCATAGCTCTCCGCGCCGACGAGGTCGTCATGGCGTCATGGCTCCGCACGCGGCTCCGCATGACGTCACCGGAGCCATAAAAAGACCACGTCGGCGTGATGACGTCAGTTCCCTTTTTTCTGCGCTGCCGACGCTAACGGATTTTCTGGGACTCTCCTATCTTTGTTACTGTTACTTTGTTTCAAGAGTTTGTTTGTTTCTCTTTTCGACATGTCTACTCAAAGGACGTCAGGCTTCAAGCCTTGCAAGGAATGCGGAGGTCACATGTCAATCACTGACCTGCATGATGACTGCCTTTGGTGTCTTTCGAGTGATCACGACGTCGAGGGTTGCTCTTCTTGCAGAAAGATGAACCCGAAGGCGTTGAAGGAAAGAGAGGCTAAACTCTACATGTCCAAGGTGAGAAAGGAGAAAAGGGGTCGTAAACGGTCAAAGTCGGAGTCGTCGACTTCGCATGGATCGAAGAGAAGGCACAAGAAGAAGAGGCATGGGTCTCGACGTCGTTCGTCGAAGCCTCGAACTTCGAAGTCGCCTTCTCCGGCTCCTCGACATCGTGCCAAAGACTTTGTTTCTCCTTCCGAGTCTCCGCAGATGTCTCCGGACCGGTCTCCTTATGTGGGCACACCGGCGCAGTCTCCGGCGTCGGTGGATTCTCCGGCTCCGGATGGTGCATCGAATCCTGTGGATGATGTGACTCCTGCTGTTCCTGGGGCTCCACCTGTGACTCCAGTGGCCCCGACTCCGGAGGTTCCTCTGTCGGAGGTCGAACCAGCGCAATATCCTTCGTTCCCGGCGCCATGTTCGGATCCATCGCAGTTCTTGAACGCGATTGTATGGCGTTTTTGCCAGAGCCACTTGCCCCTCTGGAGCACCTTCGGGTCCCATGGGCCCATTGGCATTTAATTTGGGCGTGCCGCAGCATTACCCCCCGGCCCCCTTTATGCCTATATGCCGGTGGCGCCGTCTTGGCAGTTCCCGGCGCCGAAGATGTCGACGCCGTATGGTCAGTCCCCGGCTCCATCTGGCGTCCTTTCATCTCGAGTTCATGCGGCGCGCGCTGCTGTCACGGATCCGCCTTCGACGCCGCTGCCGGAGCCGTCGATACCGCAGATGGCGCCGTCGAGGATGCGTTCTAGAAGGGAGGCTCAAAGGCTTATTGAAGAGGAGCAGTATCAAGCTGGTGAGATGGAAGAACGTGAAATAAATGAGTCTGAGGACTTGTTTGAAGACTTGTGTGAGGCAAGTGGTTTGGATTTTTCACCAGAAGTGGATTTTGATTCGCAGAAGGCTTCTCTTTCAAGGGATGTTGCTCCTTATCATGTCGTGATTAAGAAGGCAGCTGAACTGTTGGATCTGCAGCTTCCCATGGCGGAATACAAGCCAAATCTTCTTACAGAGGTTCTTCATTCTCCTACCTCAGTAGTTGAGCCTCTCTTGCCTTTCAATGATGCCCTGACGGAGCCAATTCTGGAGGTTTGGAGTAACCCTCTTTCAGCTCCTGCAGTTTCTAGATCTGTCTCTAGACGGTATAGACCAGCACCAGGGGACCCTGAATTTCTTTCTTTTCATCCGTCACCTCAGAGTTTGGTTGTTCAGGCTTCATGCTCAAAGCAGTCTGTGGGTTCTTTTCCTCAAGCTCCAGCAGACAGAGATTCCAAAAAGCTTGAGCAGTCCGCAAAGAAAGTCTTTTCATCAGCTAGTATGGCTTTAAAGTCCACCAACGCCACTTGTTTGTTGGGCAGATACATTCACGCCCTTATGGACTCTGCCAAGCGGATTCTCCCGAAGTTATCTGAAGTGGATCGGGGCAATTTAAGTGAAGTTTTGGCGGACTCTCAGGCGGCTGCTCGCCAGGTAATCCAGTCGGGTCTGGACACTGCAGATTCAGTGGCAAGGGTGATGGGCTCATCTGTTGCCACTAGGAGACATGCATGGTTGAGATCATCGGGATTTTCACCGGATGTCCAAGCTGCGCTTTTGGATCTCCCCTTTGACGGCTCTAAGCTTCTTGGGGAATAAGCTGACTCTGCGTTGCAGAGATTTAAGGACAGCAAGGCCACAGCAAAGTTCTTGGGTCTACAATCTCAGTCAAGAGGCTATGGCTACAAAAGGTACCGTGGGTTTGGGAAATCTTCCTTTCGTTCCCGTCAGCCTCAGCAGCAGCAAAACCCTCTGTATAAGTCCTACAGAGGTAAAGGCAGAGGTCGCTTTCGTGGAGCTGGGCGACATCCCTCTTCCTCCTCCTCTACCTCCCCAACCCCTCCCGGTAATGCAGCAAAGCAGCCCTAGATCCGCCATCCTGGATCATGTGGGCCCTGTGGGAGGCCGGCTTACTCATTTTCTACAAGATTGGAAATTAATAACTTCGGACCTTTGGGTTCTAGATCTTGTGGAAAATGGGTATGCCCTTCCCTTCAGGGAATTTCCCCCGCCTTACCCTCCTTGTCAGGGATTTTGCACAGAGGATCATTTACTGCTCCTTCAGAAGGAGGTTCTTTCCCTGTTACAAAAGGGTGCAATAGAGGTGGTTCCGGAGCAGGAAAGGGGTCAGGGGTGCTACTCCCGGTATTTCCTGATCCCCAAGAAGGATGGCAGGTTACGTCCCATCCTGGACCTCAGAATCTTGAATCTGTTTCTCAAACAGGAGAGGTTCAAGATGCTTACTCTAGCGCAGGTTCTTCAGGCGCTGCAACAGGAGGATTGGATGGTGTCCATCGACTTGCAGGATGCGTATTTCCACATTCCGATCCTGAAGTCGCACAGGAAGTATCTCCGTTTCACGGTTGGGTCGCAACACTACCAGTTTGCGGTCCTTCCATTTGGTCTTACTACCGCACCTCGAGTCTTCACCAAGGTGATGGCAGTGGTGGCAGCTCATCTCAGGAGGTTGGGGATTCCAGTTTTCCCCTACCTGGACGACTGGCTGTTGAAGGCAGAGTCTCCGGAGATGGCGAGTCACCATTTGCAGGTTACAGCCCAGCTGTAATACAAATTGGGTTTTTCGATAAATGTACCCAAGTCTCACCTGGTGCCCTCTCAGCGCGACCTGTTTATAGGGGCAGTACTGGATACCACTGTGTGTCGAGCTTTTCCACCTCCGCAAAGGATTCTCGACGTTCAGGAAATGATCCCTTTGTTTCACAATGGAGCGGTTGTTCCAGTTCTGAAGGTCCTTCGCCTGCTCGGTCTGTTCGCTTCCTGCATCCTGCTGGTCACAAATGCACGCTGGAACATGAGGGCACTCCAGTGGTGTCTCCGCAGGCATTGGTATCAGCACAACGGAGATCTCAGGGAGTCTGTCAGGATCTCCAGAGAAGCTGCAGCAGATCTGTCTTGGTGGAGCGTGGAGGGCAATCTGTCTCAAGGAAAGCCCTTCCACTTTCCTCCATCGGTGGCCACAGTGATAACGGATGCCTCTACCCTAGGGTGGGGTGTACATCTGGGGAATCTGGAGATCAAGGGTCTTTGGTCTCCAGAGGAAAGGTTGTTTCATATCAACCTTCTGGAATTGCGGGCGATACGTTTGGCGCTCAAGGTCTTTCCCCCTTCCCTTCGCGGTCAGTCAGTTCAGGTCCTGACGAATAACACTGCCGCGATGTGGTATGTCAACAAGCAGGGAGGAGTAGGGTCGTACCGTCTCTGCAGAGAGGCTTTGCGACTCTGGTCCTGGATCATCGGATTTGCTTGATGGCGAATCATCTGGCTGGGGTGCTGAACGTTCGTGCGGACAGTCTCAGTCGACAGTTCTCCGCCGACCACGAGTGGAGGCTTCATCTAGAGGTAGTTCGACACCTCTTCCAGACGTGGGGGACTCCTCGGGTGGACCTGTTTGCCACTCTAGAGAACGCGCACTGCCCGTCATTCTGCAGTCTCCAGATTCCAAGGCAGGGAGCGTTGGGGGACGCGTTTCAGTTGAGTTGGAGCTCACAACTCCTCTACGCGTTTCCTCCCATACCCTTGATTCCTCGGGTTCTGAGGAAGATTTGCCAAGACCGGGCCCAAGTCATATTGATCGCCCTGGATTGGCCAAGAAGGGTGTGGTTCACGGACCTTCTTCACCTCTCGTTGTACCCTCCGCTCCGTCTCCCTCTCAGGGTAGACCTCCTCTCTCAGATGGAGGGGCAAGTTCTTCACCCCCACCTCCAGAGCCTGCACCTTCATGCCTGGAGATTGAACGGGGCAACTTGAATTCTTTTTCTCTCCCGCCTGACGTGGTGGACGTTATACTATCGGCCAGGCGACACTCCACCAAGTCGGTCTATTCTTACAGGTGGTCAAAATTTGTTAAGTGGTGCGGAGAGAAATCTATTGATCCCTTAAAAGCCCATCTTTCTGATGTTCTTTGTTTTTCCCTTCATTTGGCCCAGCAGGGTTGTGCTGTGGCCACTGTTGAGGGATATTTGTCGGCATTGTCGGCATTTTTGTGTTTACTTGATCAGCCTTCTTTATTTAAGTCTCCTATAGTCTTAAGATTTATTAAGGGGCTGACAAACATGTTTCCTCCCACTCCTTTTATTATGCCCCAGTGGGATTTGAATCTGGTTTTAACTTTTTTAATGGGTTCAACGAGCCTATGCATAGTTGTCCGTTGAGACTTTTGACTTTTAAAACAATCTTTCTGGTGGCTATCACTTCGGCTAGGAGGGTGAGTGAGCTTCAAGCTCTTTCCTGTAAACCTCCTTTTCTGACCATACATGCTGAAAGGTTGGTACTCAGGACCAGGGCTGCTTTTCTGCCTAAGGTGGTGACTCCTTTCCACCTAGGTCAGTCTATTACCCTTCCTACTTTCTATCCTCCCCTCATCCATCCAAGGAGGAAGAGAGACTTCATCGTTTGGATCCAAAGAGGGCGATTAGCTTTTATTTGGACAGAACGAAGGACTTTCGCCACGATGACCAGCTCTTTATTGGATATGCTGGTCGCATGAAGGGCAAGGCGGTGCACAAGCGCACTTTATCCAGGTGGATCATCTTGTGCATCAAGATATGCTACTCACTGGCTGGTAAGGAGCCTCCTGTAGGCATTAGAGCTCATTCTACCAGGGCTAAATCGTCTACTTCTGCCTGATCTAGAGGTGTTCCTGTGTTGGACATATGTAAGTCGGCAACTTGGGCCTCCCTCCACACTTTCGCGAAGCACTACTGCTTAGATTCCGATGTGAGGAGGGATGGCCATTTTGCTCGCTCTGTTTTACAGGACTTTTTGGTATAGAGGGGTGGACACCCTCCTCCGGGCGAGGTACTGCTGTGGGATTCTATTCATAAGGTGAGGAATCCACAGGCAGATGTATCCATCAGAAGAACAAGTTACTTACCTTTGGTAACGCTTTATCTGGTGGATACAGTATCTGCCTGTGGATTCCTCACTGACCCACCCACCTCCCCGTTGTACACACCCTTTTATACCATAAAAGCTGAGGTATTAATTATTTGATGTATTTTTATGTACTCAAGACTTGGTTACCTCTATTGTTTTATTGTTGTCTTGTTTGAAATTCAAGCTTTCTCATTTTATTATACACTGTGTATTTGTGTGAATCCTGTATACTTGGTATGCATTGTCTCTATGGTCGGTTCGCCCGTTTTGCCTCGGTGGCGCGGAAAAAATGGGTGGAACTGACGTCATCACGCCGACGTGGTCTTCTTATGGCTCCGGTGACGTCATGCGGAGCCGCGTGTGGAGCCATGACGCCATAACGACCTCGTCGGCGCGGAGAGCTACGAAAAATTTCCGTGGAATGCTGGCGCAGGGGATATTCATAAGGTGAGGAATCCACAGGCAGATACTGTATCCACCAGAAAAAGCGTTACCGAAGGTAAGTAACTTGTTCATTCGTAAACAACCGTAGTTCTTCTCATCTCTAAATTAGATGAGCAGCCCCACCATGTGGTAGACTGTCAACACCATACTTAGAACAGTTAGGTGCCGGTGCCGAGCACCGGAGAGCACCAGCTCAAATTAAGCACTGTCCACCACTGTTCACTTCCTGGCTCTTTATCTCTCTCTTGCAGGTTTCTTTTATTCCTTCTTTCCCACTCAGTCACTGGTCTCCAATCTTTCGCTTACTCCTCTCCCTTTGCTGCTTTTCTCTCTTGCTCTGGGCCAAAGTCTGATGGTGAATAATAAGTACCGGCCTCTGAAAATGAGTGTTAATGCCCACCAACTGCAACCACTGGCAGAAATTAAGCATTTTTAAGCATCTAAGCATATTTGTGTTTTTACCCAGATGGAGAACCTTCACTGGGTGAAGATTATTGGGGGGGGGGGGGTTGTTTTCAGCTGCCCTTGCTTGAATGAGAGTGGATTATCTGGTTTGAGAAATTAGGCTTTTCCTTAATGTGGTGCTCCAAAGAAGGAGAGGATATTGTGATCTTCCACTCATTTTCATGTGAATGTTCATCTGGAGAGAAACAACCTGTTGGACTCATCCCAGTAAATTTCAGATCCAACCACAGCACCGAGACAGCCCTGGTTGCTACAACAGACGACATCCTTGCCCTACTTGACAGAAGAGAATCAGCTGCCCTTATCCTCTTGGACCTCTTTTGCAGCTTTCGACACCGTCTTCCACCACACACTCATCAACCAACTATGCCATATTGGAATCACAAAAGACGCACTCAGATGGATGGCATCCTTTCTCACTGGACGCACCCGGAGAGTCCACCTCCTGCCCTTCATTGCACAACCCAAGCACACCATCTGCGGCGTACCCCAAGGATCATTCATCAGTCCAACCCTCTTCAACATCTACATGCACCTCTCGTAGCCATAGCCAGATCACACAACATCAACATCATCGCCTATGCCGACGATACCCACCTCGTCCTCTCATTCCCAGGGCACCCCACCTCGACGAAGATCAACTTCTACAACTTTATGAAGAACGTCGCGGCATGGATGCAAGACAACTGCCTGAAACTCAACACAGACAAAACGAAAGTCCTCATCTTCGGCAGACACACCGCCCTCTGGAACAACTTCGCTGGCTGGAGGAGCTCGGACCAACTCCTATGCCGAAAGACCATGCCCGCAACCTCTGCATTATCCTGGACAGCAAACTATATATAAAACGGCAGGTCAAGGCCGTTTCCTCAGCCTGCTTCCACACGAACCGCATGCTCCACAAAGTCTTCAGATGGCTCCCCATCAGCACAAGGAAAACGGTGACACAGCCCCTCATCATCAGCCAAATAGACCACGGCAATGCACTCTATACAGGCACTACTACCGAACTCATGCAAATACTCCAGATGATTCAGAACGCAGCAGCCTGACTGATCCTCAACCAGCCAAAGAGGACCCACATCACCCAGCACCTGAGGAACCTCCACTGGCCCGTCCAGAAGAGATGCCATTTCAAGCTGCTGACCCACGCCTACAAAGCCCTGCACAACCAAGGACCAGCCTACATAAGCCATCACCTGACCTTCCACCAACGAACCACAAATCTCTGCTCCACACACCTTGCCCTCGCACAGACACCACGTATCTGCCTCTGCCAATCCAGAGGACGCTCTTTCTCCCACCTCGCAGCCAAAGCCCGGAACACCCTTCCCCACCACCTCCGCACCCTCGCTGACCCACTCAGGAAGGGACTCGAGACCTGGCTCTTCAACTGATGCCTGCAGCACAGCACCTGTATACCTGCAGGGGTGATTAGCCGCGCTCTACAAGTACAAAATATTTGATTGATTGATATGTGTGTGCAATGTTTAATCAATTGTCCGACCAAAGGTTTAGTAGATTGAGGGTTAGGGTCATGTGCCCCTTGTTGGGATGGAAAAGTCCTCTGCATGGTCATGGACGTGTGCCTCTGCCCTGAGTGCCCAACTGTACTGTTGTCTGGATTCCTAATACTGATTTGTATTGCCATATGCAAACACGGATCATGCATGTGCATCATGACATGGGCCTGTCTCACGGATTGTGGTCTTGTTGGACTAGAAGGGGCACCCAAAGCAGCATGAGTGCAGTGGTGGCAGCATAATGTAGTGGCCAGCAGCAGTGAATAGGTCCTTTTTATGTCTCGGCTAGACTGGCTTGCTCTGTCTCTTTGAGACATGTATATACTTTATGGGCTTCTTCCCGCCCATAGGCTTTCCAATTGCTGGCTCCATCGTCGCTCTCACAGTCTTTCTCCCCATTTGTCAATGGCATGCATGATGTCTCTTCCTGTGTTTAGCCCTCCCCGAGAGCAAAGACCAAGTACTGTATCGATCCACTGGATTTTAGCATCTGTTCTATGAACTACTTTTTTCTTTGTCAAAGAGCAGTTCACATGAGCGCTTGTTTCACCCTGAGTTCCTCTGTAAATAGGCCTGTAAATCTTGTTCTTATCTCCTAATATTTGCTGTCCATTCAAAGACTGAGATGAAACATTCCGTACCTGATATAGTGACAATTTGAGTGTTTCAGATACTATACATGAAAGGCATTGGCTGGAGCCACGGTAAGATCAGGCAGATAGAATGGTACAGTTCATTATCATTGTGTAATAGGTAAGCCTGGGCAAAGCACTACGCTCGCGTAGTTTGCGAAGTTTGCGCTACTTCGCACTACGCGAATTGCACGTAGCACAGTGCAAACACGCGTAGCGGTCATTTTTTGCTTGCTCGCGGTCCTCAACGTCAAGTTGGCGACCGCGAGCAAGCAAAATGACATCCCAGCGAGACTTTTTCCTCGTTCGCGATCAGCAACATCAAGTTGCCAATTGCGAGCGTGGAAAAAAAACCTCCCGGCGAGATTCTCAACGCGGGGAGGTCAGGTTTCTCATTGCGAGTGGTTGCGCATGCTCGCGACCGCTCGCGATGAGAAACTACCAGTCCGCGTTGAGAAAGCTGCCGCTCGAGTAAAAATCTACTCGAGCGGCAGTAAAAGACAGCTCGCACTGTGCAAGATGCCGTTTGCAATGATTGCACAGTGCGGACAAGCATCCGGCACTGTGCAATCAGTGCGAACAGCATTTTGCACAGAGCACTACGCAGTTCGCGTAGCTACGCGTAGCTCGCGTAGTGCGAGGTGCACTTCACGTAGCTTCGCGTAGCGCTACTTCGCGAACTACGCCCAGGGTTAGTAATAGGTCATGTATGGTGTTCTCCGCTCTTCAGCTTAGCCCTAATTCGTATTTTGCCTGATCTTAAAATGGTCACTGTTACAACATAACTCCGCCGACACAAGTCCTCCAGTTTAAGATGTTCCCTCTGTTAGACTGGAGGCTTGTGGATTGTATTGCACATTCTTCTGGAAAGGAAGGGGCGACGGCTTGGTTGCAGGAGTTTCGATTGTAGAGGAGAATAGCTCAAGCTGGCCCCTTCGCTCCTACCATGGCTCAGTATGTCACGTTGTGCCTGATTTTGCGGAACACTTGCCACATCTATTTGGGCAAGGTATGGTGCGGAAAACACAGACACTGACATCAGGGGTAGAGGTTCTAGCTGCGGAAGGTGGAGGCAGAACAGAGATGGCGATTCATTGCTGTGGTACTCAAGGGCTGTGTACTTGCCTTGGCCTGATGCTGTGATGACCGTTACTAAGCTGCATTTTTTGCACTTCAAATACCAGTCCTCTTACCTTCTTGATTGTGACACCTTTATAAATTAAAGTTTGGGGAAAAGATATGAGATCCTATCAAGCTTATCTTGATTTAACTGCATTGCTTTGTGGTACATATAGTCTGCTTTTTTTCTACCATTATAAGCCTGCATGTATCCAGGGGCAGTATGGTTTGTAGGTAGAAAGGTAGGCAAGACATGACCGCTTCAGATATGAGAATTCAGGACTTTTGGGTAGATATGTAAACAGCAGTGAGTAACGGTCCTGAGCATGATACAAATTATCATAGAAATCCACCTCCTTTGGGTGAAGAGAGGCAGGTAGGTGATAGGGTTGTGAAGGACAAAATCAGTGTCCGCCCCAATGAATGGGCAGCCGATATGTACGCGTTAGTTTAAAAACTCCTAAAATAATTTTAACATATGGAAAAATGTGACTGTAAAAGTGTTTGTGTTTCATTTTTTACAAATGGGCAAGATTTCAAGGAATCTGCTCCAGAGACCTTTGTTTATTTAGCACATCTTGGTATAATACAGATGGGGACTTTCTTAATGCACTTGCTGCAGAGATCTGTATGTAATCTGCTGATCAGATGTTTGGCCTATAAAATATTCTGGAGGGTTAGTGTTCTGCTGAAGTGAACTGTACACGCCTCCCAATTTTGAAAACTTTCGACTATTTAACTTAATATTTGCCAAACTTTGGGGTGCAAGCCAATTTTTGGTGAGTTGCGAAAGTCCAAGCAATAAATAAAGATGCCTTTAAATTCTGTATTTTTCTTATCACATTTGCTGTGCTTCAGATACAGAGGTCAAATATCAGGCTACGTCTTCTGCTGCTTATTTTGTTTTTAACATGGGACTGCTGTTTACAAACTCCTCTCGCTTTGCAGTACAGTGAATTATGCGACAATCTCGCTGGGAAACACGAAGTGTGAAAGGAAAGGCTGTAGGAGGTCATTTTTTCGTAGCACACAACAAAATGTTAATACCTGTAAATGAACTGTAAACATTCAGCAGCTAGGAAGACAAACACAAAGCACATTTTTTGGGGAATTCTGAAGTGTGAAGGAAACGCATTGTAATCGTATCAGAACAAATGAAGACACTTTACTTGGTGATGCACTAATAATAAATACTCACTTAAACCCGATTTCCACACCATATCATTTGTGTGCAATATATTTTTATCAGTAAAACTGTATGTCTGTGCAAGTTTAGTGACCATTTCAAAGGAAAATGTGCTGTCTGTAAATGACAATGCACTACCACACAATGCTTTAGTTACATTAAAGAATCGTCCTCAGGTTCTTAGTATTTTGTCACATGAGCCAGGGAGGCTCTTGTTCAGGAAGTGACAGTGCCCTAGTGGGAACTTTGAGCAAAGAGTTGAATGGTCCGGATTGGAAGTTCAAACATTGATGATTATCACCCCAGTCACATTCATAGTTGATACTTCTCAGTATTTTTGTTGAAATCACATCCACACCCTAGCTCAAAGGCCAACTTCTCTTGTCAAAATAATTACCATGGGAGGTCTTTTTGTTGTAAAATATGCCTCATTCCTAACATAAACCCCTCGCTTTCCTGAGAAATACCAGGAATATGTGGTTTTGCTCACTAATCTTCAAATCTGACTGCTACCTGCATGCAAATTAGCAAAGAGCTGCATAAAATCTTTCACTGGAAAGATTTAAAAAAGTTTGCTGCACCAACTAGTTATTTAGGGGCCTAATACTCACTCATGTAGCGGAATAAACTTTTAGCAGTCTACGGTTTTGGTTGCTCTACATCATCATTTGATTTATTTTTTATTTGAATTTGTAGAGCTGGACAGTTACCCAAAGGCATCAAGGCGCAATAGCCGGCCGTCCAGAGCTAAAACCAACTGTAAATCCAAACAGTATTATCATTTAGATTCAATGAACCGATGTCAGGATAGCTTCTTCTTTCAGCAAATCTTTATTAATTTCTTTTTCTTAAAATCGCATCAGTTGAACAGTAGCCAACTTGTTTCGTCCACCAAGAACTTCTTCAGGGCTCAGTGCACGTTGTTATCATTCCTACTCCTCGGTGCGTTGAATTTTGTGGATAACAATTGTATATACAAATTTTGGAGTACAATTGCTCGGATGCACCAAGGAGTAGGAATGATAACGTGTACTGAGCCCTGAAGAAGTCCTTGGCGGATGAAACGCGTTGGCTACTGTTCAACTGATGTGATTTTAAGAAAAAGAAATGACTAAAGATTTGCGGAAAGAAGAAGCTATCCTGACATCTGTTCATTGAATCTAAGTGATAATACTGTTTGAAAATACTAATTGTGTACAATAGATCCAAGATTCACTAAGTATATTTAACTATTTTGCGATTGAGTGCTGAACCACTGTCGTGTATGTTCATTTTGGGAATTTTATTTCCTCTCAGGAGTGTAAAAGGGTCACACTTCGGGTTCGTAGCACAATTGAGATTATAATCCACTGCTTCCACTTTGTACTGGCGAGTGCAGGATTCTAGTGCCTTAATTCTTCATCTTGGTTTGTGCCAACTGTAAATCCACCTGAAAAAAAGCAGTCTATAAAGCCAGGTTGTAAGTGCTTTCCCAAAAGGCAACAACTGTGGGATAGCCCTCATGCTTTACGGAAGAGAGTTCCAGAGTCTACTTTCAGCAATCAAGAAGGCTCTATCTCCCTATTTCTTCTTTGGAGTCCTAGGCACAGCAAGCAGGTTTTGGTGTGCCAAACGAAGGTTTCTACCTGGAGAATGCCAGTGAAACATATCTTTAATCCTCGCCGGACTAGGGAGAAAAAGGGCCTTATGCACTGTGCAAAGTGCTTTAAACATAATGTGCTTTCTGATGGGGAGCCAATGTAAGGTCCTCAACCCCATAGTAGCCGATTGGTGCCTGGGAATGTCGAGAGTTATTCTAGCAAGCGCTTTCTGTGCTACTTGGAGTTTGTGCTGAGTGCTAATGTTGGAGTACAGATAGAGGGAATTGCAATAGTACAATCTGGACATAACCAGGGCTAATGCAACCTGCTTTCGTGCAGGCTGAGGGATAAGAGAAAAAGTTTTCCTGAGCACCCTTATAAGCCAGAAGCATTTTGCCATAGTGCGTTTGGCCTGGGCATTGAGTGTGTTCAGTATCTAAGAAAACTCCAAGATTTTTGTCCTTCTCCACTGGTATTGGACCTGTGCCTAAGGTGTCTGGCCACCAATTACTATTCCAGCTCAATGCGCAAGGCAACACCTCAGTTTTATCACCATTTAATTTAAAAGAGTTCCGTCCCATCCAGTCTGCAACTGCCGACATGCATTGAGCGAAGTTTTCTGCTGTGGTGGCCGAGTTCTTGACAGCGGACACTATAATCTGTGTATCATCGGCTTATGATAACACCTGCATCCCGAAAGCCCGAATGATATCTGCAAGTGTTGACACATAGAGGTTAAAGAGCATAGGGCTTAATGATGAGCCCTGCTGCACTCCACACGGCAGGGAGAAAAGCTCCAAGTAGTACTACTGTAACATCACCCTCTATGAGTAATCCCTAAGGAAAGAAGACAGAAGGGCCAGGGCTTGATGTGTGTAACCCATGTCTTCAAGGCGCTCAATCAACGGAAAGGGCGAAATGGTATAAAATGCTGCGGATAGATCATGGAGTATCAATGCCACACCTTGTGCTTTGTCCACTCAGCGCCTAATACAATCCATGGCTGAGATCCGCGCAGTTTCAGTTCCATGATACTTCCTGATACCAAACTTAGAATTGTCCAGCCATGTCTGCTGTTCTGCTAAAATCCTAGAGAAACATCAAATTATCTACCTGATGGAATTTGTAGGACACGGAAGCAGCGAGATAGGGCGATAGTTTTTACAGACCTTACTATCCAAATTAATTTTTTTAAAGAAGGGGCCTGATCACTGCTTTCTTCCATTGCTAGGGGTACGACCCGGAAAGTATAGCTTTGTTCATCAAATTGGAAAGTGGTTGAGCCACGATACTAGCTACTGTGTGTAGTATTGCTGCAGGACAGGATTCCAGAGGTGACCTAGATTTAGTGTTAAGGATTTATTACTCCACCATCTTAAGGGTAAGGAATGGGAAGGCCGAGAGTAATTTAGGTCCTTATGCTCAGGCGTCTTGGAGGGTGCTGGTTGAGGCTCTCTACCCGAGGTTTGCTGTGCATGTGGATTTGAGGAGTTATGCACTTCAAAACCATCATAGATGTCAACAAATTTAGATTGAAAGAAAGTAGCTAGCTGGTTGCAGAATTCTTGTGAACCTTCGGGCTCTCCCGCAGCCGGAGGGTTGGAGATCTGTTGGACCACCCTAAAAAGTTCTTTGGCAGAGGAAGCATTTTCAAATTTCTGAGTACAATATTTAAATTTCTCCTCAGTCAGAGCTAATTTATATTCCCTAATTTGATTCCTATAGATGACATTTTATTGCTCTTCCTTATTTTTCCTCCAGCTCCGCTCTTGTCGGCGGCACACGTGCTTGAGCGTTCTGAGTCTATTATTACACCAGGGTGCCGATTTAGAAAGCCTCTTTTGCTTGACTTACCTAAGGGGGGCTAGCCTGTTGGCCGCCAAAGGTAATTGCACTTTTATGCTGTGAAAATTCCCTCACAGTGTGATTTTTAATGAGTTACCCATCTGTTAAAAAGCCATCAGATGACTCCTTTGAATGTAATAACTGCAGGTCTCTTACGGGTATTTCATTGCTGTCAAAAACTACTGAGAACAGCTTCGCTGCCGACTTAACTCTCATCAGAAACAACATGTTAAGGGCAAACCTATCAGCCTGAAATTGGGACGCAACAATAAAACTGCTATCGTCACTTGTTGGTGATACAATTGCATTTTTGACAAAAGAAATAACTTAAAGTTCTCTTTTTGCAAAAAACAGAAACTTCTAAAGCCACCTTGAATTCAGGAAGGCTGCAAAGACTTGGCTCTTTCCGATATGTTTTTACAATAAGCAGAAAAAACTGATTGCCGCATCTAGGAGGGATGTGCAACACAGATCTCTGGATCATACCCACATGGAATTGTAACAAATTTCCCAAAGGGTGGTAGACTCAAACACATGTGTCTCTTTTGCTCTACTCCTGTCTCTTGCACAGCTATGCCGTCGCAGAGCAAATGCATGAATTGGTTTTGTTATACATGCAGAGTACCAAAAGCCCTATGTGGCCACTTCCCTCGTCTTATAGTTCTCGGCTAGACAACGCATGCTCTGTCTCTGCAAGACATGTACTCTCAAATTAAAGAGTAGCGCTATGATGCTGGCTGCGTCATACCGCTTTTTGGTATGACTTTCAGCCATGCTGAACATCAGCAATGCTGCTATTCAACATGGCTAAAAGACATTGACTCTTGGATTGTCAAGACCTATTGGCTTTGCCAATGCTTGTTATACTACAGGCTCACTCACTTTTTTTTAAGTTCAACTGCTGTGTGCTTAACCCACTCTTGGCCTACATCAGTTAGATGTAAAGTGTTGTGCAGCGCAGGAGTAGTGACTGTGCTAGATGTACGTGTGCCAGGGAAGTGTTCAGTACAAGGATAGAGCAGTGCTTTGCAGTGTATGCATGGTGTGTGCATGTACTGGGTGTATGTACACCAGAGAGGAATGCATTACATAAGAGAATTTTGCTGTGCAGTGCGTACGCAGTGAAGGCATGTGCTGGGTAATTGTGTGCTTTCAAGAAGTACAATACATGGAGAGGCAAGTGTTGTGCATTGCGTGCATGATGAATGTGTGTATTAATAGTGGGTGTGTTTGCACTTAGCACACCATGGCACAATACAGAACAAATACAGTACTGAGCAGTGCACACAGAGTAATTGTGTGTGCTGAATGTATGCTGGGTGGCCAGATACATGGAGTTGACAGTACTGGACAGTATGTGTGCTGTGTATGCACACTGTGCGAGTGTGCCTGCAATGGTACATTACATGGAGGGCAGATCCAAGCCTGCATGTTGAAGACATGAGGACAAGAGGAATCCCCCCAGAGAGATTTGTGTATTGCTTTATTCCTGTGAGCTGGGACACACCGGAGAATGGAGAGAGAGAGACCTCCTCTGTACACTTCAAAGGGTGCTCTTTGATTCAGTGAGAGATCACAAGGAAAGGGCCTGGACACATCTCAGGAATGAGATGGGGCTGAAAAGGGAATCATAAAGAGTAGGGCTACGAGCCTGTGATTAACCTTTTGATGCACATACCACAGTGGCTAACATCCAGGTGTGAACTCTAGTCACTCCCATGGCCTGTGTTGTGGGACTATCCGCTTCGGAGGCTCTCCTGCTGTGATGGACAGCCTTTCAAGAGGTAGAGGAAAAGTGTACACTTCAAAAGAAGCACAACCCCAACATAAAATTTCAAAGACACAGAATCTAATCACATTTGGTATCTGGAAATGAACTATAACAAGAGGAGGTAGAAACCCCAAAAACTTGTCATCTGCCAAGCAGCTACACAGGCTATGTGAGGAAGGGAAGCTCAGCAAGACTTCTGCCTATGACCAGGACTGGAGGACAAGGCCTATTAGTCTCTGTGCTTGGTGAGGGGACATCACCCAGGGAAACCAAGACAACCTGCTCTGGAGCGCCTGCCTGCTTGCCAAGACCAGTATGCCCTGTGAGGAAGAGGATAGCGTAGGAGGGAGCGAAGTCCAATGGGGGCCCTGTCGAGAGTACTCCCAGTGCGAGGTGTGAGGAGATGCCTGCTACACCAAACGCATCATTGCTAGTGTGCAGAATCAGGTTGGCGTTTCCCGTATGTCAGGGTAGGGCTGCCATGAAGCTAGTTGTGAGCTGTATGGCGTGCGGGGAGAGTGAAACTAATACTGCATCATTGTGGCAACCCTGATTCCAGGAAGGGCCACTGTAGAAGTAATCGGTGCTGACAAGTGCCAAGAGATGCGCGGACCTTAGCGGTGACCCAGTGTGCCTGGAGGGGCCAACATGGTATGGACTACTGTGCAGAGGAGACCGGTGCCTTGTTAGCAGGTACCGCAGCAGCCAGTATTGCCAGGAGGAGCTGCCGGTAACTAGTGAGTTGTGAAGCTTGGGCGGCTACTTGATGAAACAAGCATCGAGGACTGCCTCCGACCTGTCCTGTGGACTGAGGAGGACACCAAGAGTGCAGCACCACATCGCTGGTACTAAATTGGGTGCACCAGGATCAACCCACATCCCCTGTTAGGGAGCGCTGAACTTACCTTGCAGATGGAAGTACAAGAGCAACTCCAATCATTGCTGGAGCCTGCCTAACAGGCTTAGTGAGAGGCTGCACCTGTCGGGTGCTGCTGAGCGTCCCATGTGCAACCTGACTAGACTGAGCAGGACTGGAGTATTACAAGTGATCTCGGTTGGGGCACCCCCTGAGAAGCTGAACGCTTCCTTTCTGCTGTAGTGGGTAGGACTGGTTATGGGCCTACCGGGCCCTGGGGACTCCCTGCTATAGGCACTGTGGCTACTTTTTGAGAGTAGGAGTGGACCTTTGAGTAATGCCTACTAGTGAGCATTCCATGGTTGTGGCCATCAGTGAATTTGTGAATAACCACGACCACATTACGATGAACGAGTGGGACAGGGATTTGCCAGGGAAACACCAGCTTAAAGGATATTGTTTATGAGTGCCATATTTCTTTGAAAGTTTTAGACTTGGAAATAGAAATAAAATACTTATTTTTAATATGGAAAAAAGTAGTTGACTGGACACTGGTTTATTGACATTATGGACTCTGAGTTATGAGGTCATGTTCACTAGCATGTATCTACACTCACCCCCTGAGGGAACCTTAGACTGCTCGACCATAGATACCACAGAGAATCAAGTGCATAAGGGGTACTGGACCCAGTTTGCTCTGGATCCCTAGTAGGTCGGCCCCGGGACATCGGGAGTAAGAGACCTCAACCAATACGGTTGGGACCAGTAACCCCAGTGTGCCCCGTGGCCCTCTGAAAGGGGTTCTGACACCCCTCCCTACATCATTCTTCCTCACTAGCCTTGAAGCACTTGACTTCCATAAACTAGTTACTGAGCCCACTCACGTGAGAGATTTAGAAAATCCACTTATCCATCTGGTTCACTTCCTTTCTCTCTGTTAGACACATAAAGCATTTTAACGACGGGTGTTAGATATTTGCGTTATTTGTATTTGCATAAATTTCAGGAAAATTTGGCATAATTGCACAAAATAAAAATCTGTCATTTAACACTATATTTTAGCGTGAAATGTGTCCTTGCATCAATTTTTGGCACAAGGACACATTTCACAGGGAAAAAAATAACGTGAAAAACACAAACAAGAGCTGCTTGCGCTCTGGCATTTTCTATTCTTCCCCTGTGCTGGCAGTAACATTTTACTGCACAAGGCATGTACTTATGCAACATGGCATAATGTTGGGAATTTCACTTAAGCAAAATGTGAAATTCCCCAAATTACGTCAGTGTAATTTAAATTTTGCCCTAGCCTAATTTTAACTCTTTGCATTGAGAAACCACTAATTGTTTTCTCAGTGGATGTGTTTCCTTTATGGTGTATAAGTTCATTGTGTTCAGTTTCTCAGCCACAGGAGCACAATCTGCCTGTTGTTTGCATAAGAGGGCTGTAGAAAGGCTGACCTCTTTGCAGGACCTCACAATGTTCTACAGTCTTAAGCTGGAGGAGATAAGAGAAGAATGTGTGTTTTTGCAGAAGCAGGCACTGCTACAGGGAACCTTCAAAGGACTATCAAATCACTTATGCTAGAATGGGGAGATGTATACTTTCAGCCTGTTCTCCATTAAAACCTGAGATCAGAGGTCACCAAACCAGCTTAGGTGAGACCAGCCTTGGCATTCCATGGAAGGGGTGTAGTGGGATGTAATGTAAATGGGCTACGCAAAGGCAGACCAGTTTTAAACATTACTGGTGTAACCTTTTGAAAGCTTCATACCGACCACTCTCTGAGTTTTCACTGTCTGTCAGAGACGGTAGTAAACTGTGGGTGAAGGGAATCAGAATAAGGGCATTCCCTTCCACCACTGTATATGTGATGATGTTTTCGAGTTAAGCACTTGATGTTACAATAGCATAATTCTGCTGCCTGTCGCTTGCAATACCAGGACACATGCCACCTGACCAGAAAGAGAAAAACACACAAGATGATGGACGGAATGCTGCACATTGGCAAACATTCACCCCCAGTCACAGATCTGGGTTTAATCCATCGTTATTTTGCTTCACCACGCCACCCCAGTTCAGACATAGCCATATGCAAATCAGTCTTGACCCTGTGCCTCATGGGAACAGTCCAGACCGAACTGCCAAGCCATGTCTTCCCTGGACCGGAATCAAGCATCCTAGGACCGGTTTCAGGCTATCAGCCTTCATCAGCCAGGATAGCTTGACTCCAGTGGCGTAGTGAGCACGGGACCCACGTCTGGGCACACCCTTCCCACCCAGGGCGAAATGCAAAACACACAAGATGATGGACGGAATGCTGCACATTGGCAAACATTCACCCCCAGTCACAGATCTGGGTTTAATCCATCGTTATTTTGCTGTGAGCAAAAAAACTATGGATTTAGGCCCAGATCTCTGTACTGGGGTGAATGTATGACATTGTTCTGCATTCAGTCCATCAACTGTTGTTTTTGCACCTGACCAGAAAGAAGCAGTGTGGGGGTTGTGTTTGACCCGTTACCCACTGAGCCCAGACTTATGAGGTTCTGAAGAGACATAGTACAGTTGGACCTCTGGACACAGAGGAAAGATGACAAGAACCACAAACTTGGGTGATGAAGGACTTGGAAGCATACAAGAGACTGCTGATCTTTGGGAGGGATTGAGACAACCCCGACCAACCCCTGTGTGTTTTGTTCTACAAAAGGGTCAGTGACGGCTGATCTCCGGACAGCTCCCTGGGACATAACAGAGCATCCAGAGGACTCTTCTTGTGAGACACACTAGTTGTAACTGGTCTAGCACTAGACTTGGTGAAGATTCTTGGTTGGAACTGGAAAGTGAGAGACAAAGCTAACTTACACTTACTGTGAAGTGGAATCCGGAAAGGGGAATCCCCAGAAGAAAGGAAAGGACTTTGGTATCAACACCAATGACTGAACTGGTAAACTGAGAAGACCGACTTGAAAGGAGCAGAAGAGACTCTGTCTGCAGTGGAGACACAAACCAGAGATGCATCCACTGGAACTCTGTGAAGTTTGGAACCTGTGACCTGCGTTTGCCTGCACGTCAACTCACTATCATCCAGTCCCTGTGGTCTGACTGAAGGCTAGAGGCACCCTGGAGATTGGAGTTGTTCTGAGTGACTGGAGGGGGTGCAGGAACTTTGATGTCTATACAGAATGGATGAGCTATGTGGAATGAAACACTATAACTTTGCGGTGACTTATACAATTTTAAACTTATTTTAACCATAAAATACTTTTGATTTTAAAAAACTGCCTTGGATCTTTATTGAGTGGATTCTTGGTGCAAGATTTGTGCTGCTACTACTAACGCTTAACACACATTCTCTGAACTACTCTACTGCCTCACTCCTGTGCTACTAAGACGTAGATGAGGCTGTCTTAGGGAAACGGGGTTTGTCTGACTTAATTTTGCACATTGGTGGCAGAATTTGCCCCATTCAGCAGTCCATCTTCCTACAACAGGCCACACTTTCAATTCTATTTAGCCTCAAGAGAACTAATCTTCTATAGAAAACATCTCCAGAATATGGAGCAATTATCACTTCATAAATTTCAAGCTCAGGATACCCATAGCAACTCCACCTCATCATATGTACTTTCGACCTAAACTGTCTCCAAGTAAATATCACTGCTACTCTGCCTCTAGACCCAGAAATTTCAGTAAAGTGCTTCCACTTTTGGCTAAAGCCTTAGCCTTTGGGAAGCCCCTCATTAATCCACATTGCACGGTACATTGTCAAAAGGTGGACTGGTTCAATTTGTACATAAAGCTACAAAACATTGAAACCAGATAGATGCCTTGGAAGGCAATAGAGAAAAAAATGTGCAACCACAAAGACATACATTGGCTACAACTAGAGTATGTAATCTCCAAAACAGGCAGCTAGAAAGTCAAGCAGTCCTACTATTCTCATCGTATTTAACGTGTAACATGTCCAACTCAAGGTCTCATCAAAATAGTCTTTAAATTCCATAATCTACCCGGCACCTTAGCTGGCATAAAAGGAACTCGGCAGATTCTTGGAAGGACACTTCATTGTGGACGAAGATATCTTGAATACCACTTTCTCTAAATGTCGGCACTAAATGCCCCCATTGTCAGTCTTGTCAAATAGTGTTACCTGAGGACACAACCAAATCCGCGTTCCTTCAAAATGCTAATGAAAAACGAAAGTAATGAACTAATTAAAATGACAAACATTGATGGCTTGTTGACCCACCAAACCTATTTAAAAACATTCTAGGATCCTGTGCTGCTATACTGCCAGAGCAAAGACTAATATCGCTCTATCAACTGCAGAGTTCCCTGATTATCTGAAAATATCTCGTATTAAACCCATCTTAACCTGACGGCCAAATATTTTGGAATTTTGCATTTTCAAAAAAAAAAAATCCTTAACGTTTTACAAAAGCTCTTTTTTTTTTTATTAAAAAAGGGGGTCAGCGCCCCTTCTGTTGGCACTGCACTGCCATTGGGCAAAAAAAGGAGGGTGATCAGCAGGCAGGAGAGGTGCCTCCTCCTGCACCCTCCCCTGGCTGTCCCATGTCATCTCTGGCCTCTCACCGCACTGTCACATGTCTCCTCTGACCCCCTCCTACTCCGCACTCCATGCTTCCTCTGCCCCGCCCCCTCCTGTATCTTGTACATTTGAAGGTATTGCAGATCTCCCAAGATTTAATATAGGAGACGTTAACAGGAGTAAGGGGCACAGTTTAGTGGTGATCTGTGGGGGGTTTAGGGGATAATGGAAGGGTTGCGAATAAATGCTATGATAGTGCTCAGTGTTCTTCATTCAGACGCACACAACCACAATATACTCAATAATGTGATCACCTTCTGGCCTCCAAGAGGAACTAAATAAGGAAGGTGACAAGTAACTTCTGCGCAAAGCAGAACCTAAACAAGGTAGATGGGGTAGGATCTTAAAAACATAGCTCACTGTGCCCCTAAATATCTTAGACCTCACTCTTATCCATTTTTTCTCTCTTGTCTTTCACCCACTTCTTTCCTTCGTCTGCTCTCATTTCCTCAACCTCTCGTCTTTTCTTTCGTTCTCTGTAAATCTCACCCCTTTCTTTTTGCATTCCTCCTCCCTTTTCGCCTCTCACCCTACTACATTTGTCTCTCCTCCCCCTCTAACTCTTCCCTCCACCCCTCTTGAGCCCAAAGTCCGTTTCTCTCCCTCGTCACTTCCTCTCTTTCCCATCCACCCCCAGGGTCGGACTGGCCTACAGGGCAATCAGGTAGTGCCCGGTGGGCTGGTCTGACAGGTCAGTGTGTAGGCCATTTTGTGGCTATTTGTGGGCCTGATTTGTGCTCTGCTCAGCCTGTTCTTACTGTTCATTTATCTGATATTAAAACAAACATTCCCTGTAGGAAGCTGAAATTCCAACAGTCCTCATTTCTCCCTCTTTTGTTTTCTCTCTGTTCTCCTGTTCCATGTGACTCTAGTTAGTATTTGTAATATGAAATTATATTTGTTCGTTGAAGTTGCACTGACCAGAGAGCATTTTGTAAGCCAAACTTTAAGTTAAAAAACCAAGGTATGGAAATTGTGAGCAAATAAACGTGCTTGCAAGATCTCAAACACAGAACCAGGTAAGTGAGTTACAAAATATTACCACTTTGTGCTATTGAAAAGCGTTTAACAGAGTAGCTAAACAGTGCTATATTGCAAGTGCTCACTGCTCCGGGCACCCAGAGACACCCAGCAGCTCCACCCTGCTGCCTTCTGTCCTTAGTAAGTTTGTCTCTGCATTGAGCAGCTTACCAGAGGTCCCAGCAGAGAAGGCCAAATGTTCTATGAAGGACGACAGGACAGGAAACATCACAGATGCAGAGCTCAATTGCGGATTGGCATCTCTCCCTGTGTGCGCAGGCATCAGGCTAGTGGACTGTCACATTTTGATGATGCCAATGCGGGGGCTCTAGTTAGCTGTCAAACATGCATGGGGCAGACAAACACTGTGCCTCGGCACTCATTAATGTCCTTATTTTAGTCTTAGCCAGTAAACATAATCCTCAAAGTATCCATAAAGCTGCTCACAAAAAATATCAATCTTAGTAGTTCATTCCAAGATAGTTTTAATTAATGCTCCACTTAGCAATAAGAAATCATGTCTCAATGATTTATGTAAATCAGTCCAGCATAGTAACATAAACGATATTAAACAGACAGAGGTCGTGTTCCTGAGGCCTCCTCGGTGTCAAAGGATGATGGCAGCCGACACGTGTTTCGTTACTTACTGTAACTTCTTCAAGGCTTCACTCCTTAAGGTCCCGCAAAGATACCTTCTTTGCGGGACCGGGCTGGACGGAGTAACATACGGCGGGATCGCCGAGGATTAGGGGGCATATCACAGCCCTTGTGCACTCTACTCTTAAATAGTGTAAATTAAAGGTGTTGTTCGACTAACTTTGTTGTCTGAACACAGACACTTCTCTACCACGTAAGGCTTGACAACTATTTTACAACAGTGATCTACTTATACAGATTGAATTTTGGGATCTGGACATACTTTTATCGGAACCCTCCAGGGACCAACCCTGTTCTCAAGTGGATCTTTTAATTGACTTCTTGAAATCCCGGTATCTTTTAACATAAGGGTCCCTTGAATTTATCACTATAATTTGGTATGCTGTTCTTTACTTAGGATAGCGGGAGTCCTTAAGGACTGAAGCCTTGAAGAAGTTACAGTAAGTAACGAAACACATTGTTGTATTCAGCTTTAGGTGTCCGTATATAGGTTTTCCTGAAACATGTCCTTATATAGGCACAATTCGCATTGCCCTTATATAGGCATAGAATCCCAGTGCTTATTTAGGCATTAGCCATGCACTCCAAATACAGGCATGGTCACCGACATCCGTCCACCCTAACGTCACAACGAGTTCTTAGAAACCAAACTCTAAGCCCAGCACAGGATTATTGATTTCTCCAAGAACTCATCTATTATGCATGAACCACTATTCCTTAAGGGTTCATTCCTGACGTCTTCCTCTGTCCGACTTCACGTCAATGCTAACATTCCAAGGCACCTACCAGGTATAAATATACCTTCCCTTGCCCAAGCAAGTTGGAGGAGACCTCGACTTTAGAGGAGGCCGTGTCCCGGCCTGACGCACTGACAAGAGACGCTGTCATCCCTGCTCGCAGAGAATCCAGCTTCCAGTGTTCTGACTCCCTTCGCGGGGTGTTAGAGTTCGAGACCCGGAAAGAGATTCCCACCTCTCTCATTCTCAAGGTATGGAGCTGACTAGAACCTAGAGGGACTCTTGGCATACTAGACTATAGCATACCATACTATAGAATACTTCACCTACTTCTTACCTTGCCCTACACCTAGGTTAGGTACACTGGGGTAGAACTAGTTTAGAGAAGCATCTTATGAGTACTCGCATTTTTAGCTTATGTTATTTATGTATATGAATATATATTATCATAGCTAAAAGATAATGCTAGCGCAGTATTATTTCTTTCTACTGCTTACGCTGTACATTATATATCTCGCATACTGTCTTGTGATCATAACAGCTCATATCTCTTACACGAGAAACAAGACTGTTCAATAAATCCTTTTATTGAAACGCCCGTCTATTCTTTCTGTGTAACTCTGAAGAAACTAAGCATGCATGATTAGCTGAGTGAAACTGTTATCTATTGTTTCCACGATTCTGAGAGTGTTCCGATTCTAAAGGGAAACAAAGTTGTCATGTTTATGCGGTTGCCAGAAACTACTCCCTTCTTGTTTACAAGGAGTTTCTAGTGGCCTCTGAGTTAGCTGGCACAAAGTAATTAAGTTTAATATACTCGATAGGGACATACTGACCTCAGTCCTATGTCGAATCTATAGGGTATATTATTCCAATGCACAGAGCCTATTAGGGAAATAGGAACTACACTACATGGCGCCCAACGGTTTGGTAAGGCACTAATTTAACGCTAGATACTGAGTAACTCAGTCGTGCTTTTCTCTCAGAGACCCTTACTCACATACTCCATAAGACGTCTGGAGTGGGTAGGGTTAAATATCCGCCAAGGCTAAATAGGACAAAAAACCCTATATATTAGCTGTTTGGTTTAATCAACGTTGAAGGATACAGTGTTCCAAAATATTGTGCACCTTATCTTTTGTTTCCTTGAAACTTGTACTACATTTTTCAAAAAACAAATGTCCGAACACGGGGACAATGGCACCGAGAACGGTGTAAATACGGCTGACCCAGTCGTAACAGCTTTTAACTTTACCGGTTTCAATGAAGCCGATGAGGGTGTTATAAACATCCATCCAAACTTAAGGAGAGTCATCACTCTAAAACTTATAAAACACGGCCTATCACCAAGAGGTGGTAGAGCAGTTTTCGTGTTAGAGGCACACGAATCCTTTCAGACAGAGGTATTCTATTAATGGATAGCATTCCCAGAATCAAATCCAGTAACAAATGTGTTTGACTTCTTTAAAGAAGATGAACCACCAGAGGAATACATTCCTTTCGAGGATATTGAAATTCCACTCACATACCAGGAGCATCATCTCTGGTTTAAAGGCGCCCTAAAACATCACAAAAACATTACCAGGCTCGGTCCACTAGGTAGACCAGGAGCAACATGGCCGATTCTAGCCGGCTACACACCTCATCCTGACATCAATGTAATGTCAGACGAGGAATTACTTACTCAACTACAAGAGTTAATAAAAATTTACAGACTAGTCCAATATGTCATGCGGACTTTCACAGTCCAACCACCAATGAACATTCCAATTCAAACCCCTCATCAGGGGAATACACTAAAAATTACTCCACAGACTTTATACGCAGTCATGCGTAAAATGCCCACAAAACGTGAGCAAATTCCATTCTGATAGCTCAAAAAATTACTCAAATCAAAGCAGTATTTCCAAATACTAGCCCTTATGAGAAACACAGAATTCTAACAATCTGTTTACCAATGGGGATCACACACAACTGGAAGACTGCACCACTTGGGGCGCAGTCTTTGCTGCCATCTATACTAAAACACATGGTGTTCCGTCAATCGCAGTAATACCAGATGTCCTGAAACAAATTCAAAACGAATACGGGGCAGAACCTGCTCTGAATTTAGGTATGAAATTACTGAAAAACTTCGACCAGGTCTCAACAATAATATTATCTAATATTAAAGGGGAGGCAGCATCAGTGGCGATCCGCCAACGCTTAAGGGAATTTGATGTTACAGAACATCAACATGAACTACCCAGAATAATAGAACAATCTTATGCAGAATTAGGCAGAGATAGTTTGGGTGGAAAACCTTTGAAGCCAAAACTATCTGAAAGTCCTGAGAAGGACTCTATTAAACAAACTCCTACATCTTCTAAAAAGAAGTGGGAAACTAATAAACAAAATTCAAAAGAGACACGTTCTCAATCCCGAGGTAGGTCTCCTCAAAAGGAGCCCTCTGAAAGGAGGTATAACCTCAGGAATAGGGATAATTTAAGAAAACCTGACAGGTATCAAGATACTGATACACGTTCCTCTCGTACCTTTCAGATATCGTCACAGACATCGGAAAGAAGAGGACGGTCAGAACACAGAGAAGAACGCGTGAAATCGAAAGACGATAAACACGTTCAGAAAAATAAATCAAAACCTCAATTCACAAAAAAGAAGGTAGCAGGTCTGAAGATCAGACATGCCGAGAATACTGAGAACACAGCTCAAGAATGGAGAATGGGCTCAGACAATGCTGGACAGTGCAGCAGAAGTCACAATAGCTTGCCAGAACCTGAAGGAACTTCTGGAGACAGTGGACTTGAATGAGTGCATCACAGTAGAGACTGTAGACACCAGGGTTAGTACTCCACAAAAGTTATATGAAATAACACTCCGAATGGAGGGAGACATACCAAGAAAAGTGAAAATACTCTTTTGGGAGAAACTTTCAAGGGGTTATGATATACTTCTAGCAGAAAAAGACTGGCCACCACAATTTGTCAGGGAGTGCCCACATGGCGAGGACATTATTATGCCTGCCTTCTTCAACCATATTCCAATTAACCTAAAATATACTTATGCCAGGAAATGGGCAGTTGCCCAGGCCCCAGCATTATATAAAAATCATGTAGGATGGGATGAGGACTCACCTCACCACAAAATACATCTAAAAAATGAACCTACTGCACAAAGGCAATAAAGCAAGAAGCTAAAAAACAGGTCAGGGAGATCTTAGATCAACTTGAATACCAAGGGGTGATTGAAACATGCACCTCCTCAATGAACAATCCTTTGTTTCCTGTATCCAAACCAGACAATACATATCGTCTAGTTTTGGATTACCAGTCCTGCCAAGTATCACGCATCAGGCGTTAGACGCACGCATTTCAGTGTGGTGCTCCGCATCACCGCACTGAAATGCATTGTCACATAGCCTCAGAGCTGTCACATAAAGCACGCTGCAAACAGTGTGTGGCAGCTAGAAGTGCGCACCAGTGTCTGCGCAGGCTGTTCCCGTAGGCTTGGGCGCCCTCCTAGCTGTTCGGGCTCAGCCTCACAGATACAATGTATCTATCTTTTTTGATTCCCACAAGGAGCGCAGAGAGCCTGAGTGATGTCATAGCGCGGCCCAGGTTCAGTGAGAGACACAGTCTCAGACTGGCCGTAGCGCAGCAGGAGGACGTGCGGTTACGTCCTGCTTCCAGAGAGCGCGAGGAGTTATTAAATTTCGTGAGGACTCTGCTGCTCACTGACCCGCAGCTGGGGAATCATGGTACTCGGCCTCGGACCTCACTCAGACCTGTCCTGAACAACCGGGCCTCCTGCGCTGTGGGGTCGGCCCAGGATTTAAATTGTCATGCCGCCAGAATTATTTCCAAACATCAACAGAGCCCAGGCCGGCCCGGCTGACACGATGCCACTGGGGGAAGGACAGTGCTGCGTCATGCACTCAAGAGACCGTGGTGAGAGGCTGAGGGCCGATCGTCACCGGTAGAGTCACGCTGCCTCAGCCTGGGGGAAGAAGAACGAACACTGTAAGTTAGCCAGCCAGTGCCACTAGTGTCAGACAGTCACAATATCACAATCAAATTAATGTAATTTTCAGAGCGTGCACAACGTTTCTATTCTAGTACTACGCTGCAGCAAGCTGTGCATTCGTTATGGCTCCCATGAGGCCGAACATTGAGGACAGCAATTGGGCTCCCCCGCACAGGCACCTGGCTGCATTCACTGGTGTAGTCAGGAGTTGGGGGCAGCGTGATTATGGGGGTTATTCCCAGCCAGGGATACAGCCAGATGCAAAGAGGGAGTCTGGCTGGGGATGGATCATAGCAGGCATATTTAATTTTGGTACATACACAAGTGGGAGAGATCTGAAGAGCAGCTCTAAAGCGCAACCAGAGCAAGTCTATGAGTCGAGCCAGGGGCTCAGGTGGCAAGGCAAGTTCCCAAAGAGCCCCGCAAACCTCGTGGGCCCTAGGCAGCTGCAGCCAGGACAGCTAGGAGGGCGTGGTATCCAGTGGGCAGAAGCAAGCTGTTTGGGGACACAGAGCATATTCTCTAGCAAAGCAACAGATACCCCAGCCGTTCAGGCATAGGAGCTCCCTGGGAGTGCTCTAACGGTACTACAACAATGCCACGATGCTATTACGGCCGGTAGCGTGGGTTACTGGCCTGGGCTTGTGGCTGTTGGGCATGTTTCTGCTAAATAGTTGGTATGTCTTAAAGTAAACAATTATGTGCCAAACGTGTTTTGTGACTACTCTTTTAGCTGCTGCATGACACACACTGGTACAAGTACTCTTAGGTAATAGCGCAGGCGACACACCAGACCCCGGCCAAGGCGGTCCTACGTTCAGCTTTAGGATTATTACTGCTCAGTGTCTCGAAGTGTCTTTTTGAAATAATACAGCATAGATATCTAGGCTATGTGTACCTCAGTCAGTCTCTTCTCCTGAGCCTTGCCCCACCCTCCTATCATGCCTCATTGTATTGTAATGATAATTGCTTAGACTAGCCATGCAACTACTTTCAGCCCCAGGTTAATAATAGCTGGTGGCGCTGCGCGCAGTGCTGTAATTAACTAATTAATTTGTATTAAACTGCTCAATATGTCCTTTTGAAATAAATAACAGACTGCGGCTGGGTTGTGACCCCTATCTATGTGTGTGCCCATCCATTTCTGGTGCTTTCCAGCCGTTTTAAGATCTTTTTATAGTTTTTCGTTGCTCAAATGGGTGTAATTTATAATATTTATGTTTCCCTCATCTTCATTGCTTGATTTTGCGTGCAAGAAAATGTCACTCATAGTTGTTGAAATGTCACTCATAATTACATTGAAATTCTAAAAATGTCACACATAGCAATCTGAAACCTTGGCAGCTATGCATTACAGACACTTGAACACTTGTTCAAAAACATTTGCAGTGCAAAATGCACATAGTACAGCGTTAATGAATAACATTGTGCGTAAAAAATATAAAACCACATTAGACATTTCAAATGGTTTCTTTTGTCAAAACGTAGCACCTGAAAGCAGGTACTTAACAGCTTTCTCAATAATGGGGACCCAGCGTCAATTTTGTAGACTCCCACAAGGGTTCAAAAACAGCCCGGGGTTATTCTCAGCAAGAGTAACAGAGTTACTACAAATTTATGATAATGAGGCATTGTCATATGTCGATGACATCTATCTGACAGACGATGACCTAGATAGGCACTTGAACAGGGTGAGTACCATTATATTGGGCTTCGCCTCAGAGGGCTATAAATTCAACTTTAAAAATCCAGAATTGCCCATCTCAATGTCCTTTTCCTAGGATATGAGCTTTCAAGTGAAGGCAAAAGCCTGGCAGCAAACTTTTTAGAAAAGTGCGCGCTGCTCCAACCTCCAAAAACGCTGAAAAACGTACATTCCATCTTGGGTTTCCTAAATTTTGGGAGAACTTACATTCTAAATTACGCAGAAAGGGTTAAACCTCTCTACGAATTAATCAAACCTGATTTTCAACAAAACATTGGACACAGGAACACACAGAAATCCTGCGTTCACTCCAAGCTAACATGTTAGCAACAAATCACTTACAAACACGCGTAAGTCAACGCAATTTAGTGATCCGAATAATTTCGGGTCAATGCGGATTCACCTACTTAACATTTAATGAGGGTGAAAAAGTACCAATAGCATACAAATCACATTTGTATACACAAGCAGAAATGCGCTTCACTTCAACATAAAAAATACTGACAGCAGTTCAAACCGCTGTAGCAAAAGAAAGAGCTCTAGCCCAAGGGAAATGCATTATTGTCGTAACTCCAGTACCGGCCTTAGAGGCGGTTACAAAAGCGAGCATTCCAAATGCAAAAGCCTTACATTTTAGATGGATACAATGGGTTAATTCTCTTGCTGCAACAGATATTGAATATGTTTTTGATCCTGATTTAAAAACACAAGCGTTCCTGCAATATGAACATGAATGTCCTCTGCCCACTGAAATTCTGCCTCTAGATCAGTATGAATTTATAATTTACACTGACGGAGCCTCACAACCCGCTACAGGAAGTAAGCAAGCTTACAGTGCAGCGTGCGCAATCGTTAAAGGTCGCATGCAAGATGGTAACTTCAGAACAATGGTCACTAAAACTCAATCTCTAGGAGATTGTACAGCTCAGCGAGCTGAACTACAAGCATTCAAACTGGCACTTGAAAGTACAGATCGCGAATTCCCCACACTAATAGTGTGCGATTCTTTTTACTGTGTTCAGTCGTATAATGAATATATACAGAATTGGCTTGAAAACGGGTTCAAAGATGCAAAAGGTGGCACAATAAAGCATAAAACGCTTTGGGAACAAGTAGTTCAGTTGAGAAACGAACTACCAAAGGCTCACGTAATACACACGCTGAGTCATCAACGTGATGGCGTTCACGTTGCAGGGAATTCATTGGCTGACGAAGCCGCAAAGGGGGCTGTTCAGACGGCTTCCGTAGCTGCGATCACTCGTTCAAAAACGAGAATAGACAGTGAGATATTGGTGGCTGTCAATGCTTCAAGCAAAGGCAGTGGTGCAGCGTTACCAAAGAAATTTCCACTCAAGTACTCTTATGTAATTGGTGCGAACAACGTTCCTTTTGCTCGAATCCCTGGAGTGGGGGATAGGGTAATTCCTTTTTTTTAAATTTTTTTAATTCCTCATCTCACCAATAGACATCTGCAGATTTAACAAGCCGTCATATCTTACATTTAGGCGCCCCACGGCTAACTGCATTCGCCTAGGTCAGCCCGACCTGCCCCAGGTAGTAGGGGCTTGGTGTAATCATAGGACCCGGAGGGGGGGTACAAAAAAGAAAAAAAAAAAAAAAAAACATCACTCTTCTGTTTTCAGATGTCAAGAAGAAACTAATCGCAAGTCCCGGCCCCATCTTAACAAAGGTTGCCAGATGTCAGTCTGTGACTCCTTATTCCCCTCTTGCTCTAATCGTGCCATTGCAAATGAGGCTTTAAGCCAGACTTCTCTATTCGGGGGGGATAGAGTCTTTCCACTTTATACAGATCTCCCTCCGGGCGAGCAATATAAGGTATAGCAGCAGTCCCCTATGGATCTGCGATAGAGCCAAGTTGATTGCATCATTACCCCCAAAGAACACCAACTGGCAGTTGATCTCAATGTTAACTTCAAAGATATTGGATAAAGAGTCTCCCACATCCTTCCAGTACGATCTTAACTCCGGACATTCAAAAAGATGTGGATATCCTCCGCATTTGCTGATTTACATCTAGGACATTTAGGCGGGGGAGCGGAGCAAACTTGGCTATCTTGGCTGGGGTATAGTAAAGTCTGTTAAGAACAAAAAAATGATTATTTTTAAGCTGGCTGGTTTAATATATTTGTAAAGTAGTTTAAAGGATGGCTCAAAAAAATCTTCAATATTTAGCTCAAGTGGAGATTGGTTCCAGACCGATGATTGTGGCGGAAGATCTGTATCGTCTGCTTCAAAAAGCCTCGTATACCACATGGATATCTCTTTTTTTTTGGCTGGACATTTTGCAATGGCCGCTCTAGCTCCCAATTGCCTCTTATTTCAGCCCCTTCTGCCTCATACCATGATTTAAGTTGGAGATACTTAAACTTAGAGAGTGCTGGGCCTATCTTGGCTCTTAGAACCTCCCATGGAAGAATTCCATCTGCATCCAACAAATCAGACCACTTAGCCACACCTGCTCTCTTGATTGGTAACGCCAGGCTATCTCTAAGGCAGAGTGGGGTCCCAGGAGAATCCCATATGGGAGCGAAGTCAGAGAAATATCCAATACCCCATCTGCGTCTCACTTTAAGCCATGTCTCCAAAGCGGCCTTAAGGACCTTGAGACGCACACGTTTAAAAAATCTTGAAGCCCCAAACTTATATAGAAAACCTTCTCCTCCACTTCCCCCCTCAACCATTGCCATTTCACCAAGGAGCCTACCCCATGCTGTATCATCTGGGATTGAAAGCAACATCCTAATACCTTTAAATTGAAAAGCAATTAAGTACCATCTAATATCGGGGAGGGCTAAACCACCTTTCGAGAGCCTCCTCCTCAGCTTTTTCCAGGACATCCTAGCGCTTTTATCCCCCCAGATAAAACTCCCAATTTTCCCCTGGATCTTACTAATACTTTTACTGGGGAAGGCTAAAGGGACTGCATTAAACAGATAGGTCAACTTAGGGAGAATACTCATCTTCACCAGATTGACCCTCCCATAGATCGTCAAGGGAAGATTCCTCCATCTGGCGAAGAGGTGATCGATTTCCTTAGTAACTTTCTCCAAGTTGATCATGGGGATTTTATTAAGATCTTTGACAATTTTAATGCCCAGGTACTTAAATTCGTTGCTGATGGGGCCTCCCCTATAGTCGATGTTCCAACACATCACTTCTGTTTTAGAGGCATTGGCAAGATAGCCAGAAATGGAGCCAAATTTCTCCAACAGGTTATCAAGCCGTGAAATAGTTGTCTCCGGATCGCTAGTATATATAATGACATCATCAGCATACAGTGCTATTTTACAATGATAGTTTAGTGATTTAAAAGGACGAATTAAATCATCTGACCTAACAGCTTGTGCCAAGGGCTCAATATAAATATCAAATAAGAGAGGGGATAAAGGGCATCCCTGCCTAGTCCCTCTCTGGATGTCAAAACTAGGAGTCAGGGTGCCATTCAACAGGATCTTTGCGGAGGCTCCCCGGTAACAATTCCTCAAGGTCTGGACAAAGACAGGGCCCATGCCCAGGCCCTCGAGAACCCCCAAAGATACCTCCAACAAACCCTGTCGAAGGCTTTGGCGGCGTCCAAAGCCACCACTGCCAAAGGATCAGATCTCACCACAGCCAAATCAATATTCCCAATCAACAGTTGGGTCTGTTCCTGAATGAACCTCCCTGCAATAAAGCCCTTCTGGTCAATATTAATCAGACTAGGAACCAGTTTAGCCATCCTCCCTGCCAAAATGCCCATAAAGATCTTATAATCGGCATTTAGCAGTGAGATCGGGCGGTAGGAATCGGCCTTTAGTGGGTCTTTCCCTGGCTTCAATATTAAAACGATGGTAGCTTCCTTCCAGGATCTAGGGACCACACCTATTGTATTATAAACTGAGTTAAAAAGAATATACAGTACCGGGATCAACTCATCCGATAGAATTTTATAAACCTCATTCGGAAGAGCATCTAGACCGGAGGCTTTGCTGTTTTTAGACCTCTTTATTTGGTCCCTAATCTCTTCTATGGTAATAGGGGCAAAAAGAAAGACCCGACTAGCTTCAGTTAGAGTGGGCAGGGATTTACTTTTTATCCAGGAATGTATTGTTTCCTGGGAAGGAGCCAAATTTTCCTTATACAGGTCTGAAAAGAGAGAAAGAAGACACTTTTGCAAGTCTTCCACCTTGCTAGATTTATCTCCATTACTATTGATTACGAGTTCATTGATGTTATTTTTTGAACGATCAGTCCTGGCTTTTCATGCTAAGAGAGCACCTGCTTTTTCACCATATTCAAAATTTTCCATATTTTTCACAAGCCATTGTGTTCTACATTTCTGGTCTAACAGACTCCTAAGCTCCTGCCTAGCCCCCTCCAGATCATCCTGAACCTGTGCTAGTCTATCTAAGCTTTCCTGATTGAGAGAATTCCTCTCAGCTTCTAAATCTTTTATCTTCCCCTCAATAGAATGTAATTCCAAGGTCCTGGCTCGATTTTTGGAGCTTATTAGACCATGCAGCATGCCTCTCAGATTAGCTTTATAAGCATCCCATACATAGTCTATAGTCGTGGAACCCAAGTTTAATGAAAAATATTCTAAAGAGGATGTTCTGATGGACTGAAAAATTCCAAGATCTGACAACATTGATCTATTCAACGTCCATCTGGTTTGTAAAATGTTGCCTTCCTTGGAGTACGAAAATAAAATAGGAGCATGATCCGAGAGGTGACTAGATAGAACAGATATCTCACATAGATTATCTGACACTTCCCTGTTGACTAAGATATAATCTATTCTAGACGCATGATGATATTTTTACTATAGAATGTGAACCCCTGGAGATCTCCCTTCTTGGCCCTCCAGACATCTACCAGGCCTATGTCATGTAATAGATTTTTCATGGCCCTGCGAGATCGCGGGGCCCCAATTGCACGGCTCAAATTAGACCTGTCTTTAAATGGATCGAGGAGGACATTAAAGTCGCCTCCTACTATTAAGGGGGGGGTCGCCTGCATCAATTTATCTTGCAGTTTACTAAGATGAGAAGGATCATCAACATTGGGACCATAATAGGAAGAACAAGCTAACTCTAGGCCCCCAAAATCCATCTGAGCCAATATCCATCTTCCTGTTTGATCCGTCTGTACAGATTTGACTACACATGGGGTCCCTCTCTTCACCAAAATTGCAACACCTCTACTATTAATTAATTGCTGCAAAGAGCAAAAACAATTTATCCAGGAAATTTTTGAGAAAATGGAACGTAATTCTATAAAAGTCAGATGAGTCTCTTGTAAAAGAAAGACCTGGGCCGAGGAGAGTTCTAGGTACTTAAATATCAACCTCTGCCTACGTGGGCATCTTAAGCCATTCACATTCCACGAAATAAAACAGATTTTATTATCCCTTTTAGTATTACCTGCCATCAGCTAATACGCCCCTTCCTTGAATTAAACAGCATTTCTTAAAATACAAATGAGATGAGAAATATTTTTTTATTTTTTCTCCCACTGCTCCCCACCCAGTGAACCCCACCAACCTCTCTCCCCCCCCCCCTGTGACCCCCTACACCCTGAGGAACCCTCCCTTCCAATAGGCAAAGCCTATTCGGTCGCCTCTCCCTCGGGTAACATTTTTAACTAATTAGAAACTTGGGACCTTACAGCCGAGCCCTCCTTATACTTGGATCTCTCCTTCATTTCCCTCCTTCTTTTCCTTTTTGAATCTTGACAATAAGGGCGTCTACCTCATCAGTTGTGCGGATTATTTGCATATGATTATTCCACATCACACGTAGTGTGGCAGGAAACCTCAGTTGAGCCTTTGCCCCCAAACTATTTAACTCTGCTAACCTCTTCCCCAACTCCCACTGTCTCGTATCAGTTATGTGGGAGATATCAGATCTAATGGAGAAGGAAAAAGGGGACATATCTGAAAGTGGAGAAGAAATCACTCCTTCCTTAAGTGCGGCTGTCAAAATCATCTCCTTGACTGAATAGGACAAGAAATTCACCAGAATCTTCCTGGGTTTCTGTCTTCCTGGGTTTCTCTTAAAGGGATCCTGATGCACTCTTTGAATTTCATGTGCCAGATCAATATTTGGAAATTTTTTCAGAACTGAGCCTTTAAGTAGGGAAATCACGAACCTCTTAATGTCCTCCCCCTCAAGAGCTTCCGGGATATTTAAAAACTTCAAGTTGTTTTTCCTAGAGTGATTTTCAAGTCTCTCGAGATCGTCCTTCAGTTCCTTATTCTGAGTTGATAACTTTGCCAAGTCAGCAGAGGTCATTTGGGTTGCTTCTTTTAATTTGGGAATCTCAGACTCAATTGCGTCGGTCCTCAGAGTGACTTCCTCCAATTTCTGAGCCAGTACCTCGCATGACGAGCGAATCGCAGCTTGATTTGCTTCAGATACAGAGAACCTGCTGGCTAACTCTGCTTGGTTCGTCTCCGAGACTATGAACCTGCTGGTCATCTCTTCTTTCATAGCCAGAAGTAAATCAGCTAATGAGTGCGTGCTGGAAGCTGGAACTGTATGCTCCTCGGAGGCAGGAATATCAAGACTTCTGTTAATGCTCTTGTGGGCCAATTCCAGTCCCTGTGCCTGTACCTGCTCCTGCTCGTCTTGTGAACCCAAGACTGAATATCTATTAGAGAGGTTCACCATGGGGTGGACCACAGAATCTGTTACAGTTTCGGGCACTGCTCCGGAGGCAGCAGCAGGAGAATCCTGAGATTCAACTCCCACTAGGCTGGGCTGCTTAATACTGCTCGTAGTTATAATTTCACTGCTGCTGATTAAAATTGGTGCCTTCATGGTTGGACACACCGGGACCATAGACGTCAGTGTGGACATGGGTGTAAATGTGGACTGAGACATAACTTGATAATAAGTTTTCAGAGATGGAGTAATTTTTGGATTCACAGTAAGACTTTTCTTGACTCTGCCTCTTCCTCTGCCCCTGTTAGCCACTTTCCCTTTAACTGGGGTCCCACTATCGATAGTATTTCCACCCTGCTTACGTTGTTTAATTAGAATTCTAACCTCAGAAATGGGAGGGGAAACCCGAGAAGGCAAAGTCGACTGAGTAATGGCAGTATTTGCAGATAGATGGGAAGCTCTAGCTCGTAAGGTGTACCTGCTTATTTTGGGCGGAGAAATACCCACTTTATTCCCATCACTTTTCTCCATGCAATAAAGAGGTATCTTCCTCTTCTGAGTCAATGAGGCATCTACTTGACAATGCTCGGGGAAACCACCAGTGCCAGTAAAGCGCTCTCTCCCAAAAACACCTTCTAATTCTGGATTACCGTTAAATGGGTAGATTAAACCAAACCTACTGTCCTTGGTACTTTCCTGGAGAGCCGGTCACTGTGGCCCCTCCACCCGCTTGCTGTCCACCTCAAATGAATTTCCAAGCTGGAGGACCGGGTATACACCAAAACTGGTGCTGACCCTGCCTCCAACGAACCGGAGCAGCAGACAGGCGATATCCCGACGTCTCCGCTCATGCGCGGCTTCTCCCCATCTCCAGTGCCGACCCCCTGCCTCGACACCACAAACGCCGCAGACGCCTAAGGCCGTTTCACCGTTTTGGCTGCGGAGAAAAGGGAGCCCCCGCATATCATCCAGCCGGTATGAGAAACTCCGGAGGGGGATTTAAATTAAATAGATCAGGGCTACAGCGTCGGTCCCGACAAGAGACCCGAGGGAGCGTGACCGCGGCCGTTAGCTAGCGGCCGCCATGTTCCTCCTGGGGGATAGGGTAATTCCAAACATGGAACGTAGATTAGGACTGATCCTAAACATGAAGGGATAGCTTCTGCCCATGCAGGTATTTCTGCAACAGTATCTTTACTTAAACAAAGATATTGGTGGCCTGGCATTAGGAAACAGACCAAGAACTATGTTTTGGAATGTGAAATATGCCAACAGATGAAAGTCTCCACAGTGAAACGTCCTGCGCAGACACCCCTGTTGATTTCAGACAAACCATTAGCTTGTGTTTACCTGGACCACTGCGGTCCCTTGCAAAGGGACGGTAACTATAAATATATAATGGTTACAGTGGATTCGTGCTCAAGGTTCCTATGGATATGGCCTCAGCGCTCGGCTGACGCTCGAACTGTTATAAAAGATTTGCGAGTCTTTATCGGCACATACGCAATTGGCACACTACATTCTGACCAGGGCCCTGCGTTTAGCTCTCGGGCTTACAAAGAAGCCATGGCCAGTTTGGGCGTAGCATTGGGGTACTCCTCTCCGTTTCATCCTGAGGGAAATTCTGTTGTGGAAAGGAAAAACCGGGACATAAAGCAGTCTATAACAGCTAGAGTATTAGGTTCGGGTGATGGGTGGGTCAAACATCTTTATGGGGTCCAACGCTCATTAAATAATTTACCAAGAAGTTCTCTAGGGGGGGGTCACTCCATATGAGGTCCTATTTGGGACAAGAATGTGGGTTCCTGATCTCGAATGTAAAGGCGCAGCGGTGGAAAATAAACCCTTTGATATCAAAGATCATTTGGCTGTTTTACAGGATCTAAATGAACTAAGATCGAAACAAAGCAACGTGTTCCTGAAGCCAACCACCACTGGGGAAAAACCGGCAGTCCCAGCAAGGCCTGTCTGGATCCCAAAAGTTGGGAAACTAGTCGGAGAGAAGATTGCGGACAAGAAGGAATTTGGACCTTCTTACAGACAACCAGTACCTGTGCTAGCCATTCACGGAACAAGAACAGTACTTCTGCCGCCCCTTGCTGGAAAAAAGGAGAAAAGTTTTCTGTCAATCGACCTCATCAAACCACAGTATGTGGCCAATACTAAACAGTAGGCCTCGTGGACTCCGACCTAGTAGCAGATGCACTCCTCTCACTACTATCCAAGAGGTTCAGACTGAAAGACTCATAACAATCGAGAATTCAGCAGTAACAGATGAAGGACTAAGCAACAATGCTATGGAACTCGTCCCTCTTGAAACTCAAGTAACAGTTTGTCCAGATACACCTGTCTATACCAACGTAACAAGTGATCAACTGGTTCCAGCGATTTCAACAAATCCTGATGCAATTCCAACAATTGACAGAACTGCTTCTGGCTATTTCATTAACTTTGATACGTTTTCTGAAGATCCGAGTGAACCTGAAACGACGCCAGCATCAAAAACTTTCAAACAGCAAGTACAAGACCTTTTTCATTTTCTGAAAAAGACTTATCTGGTTTCACCATGGATTGAACTGTGGATTATTTCTGGAATATTTTTCTTTCTGCTTTGGCTAGCTTTGGTTATGACTATCAGCGTGCTTATAAATGGCAGATACATCCGTTTGGACACTGAAAGTAAAAATGTGAACTTACTTTTGAAACCACACAAATCATCCCATCGTGAAGCTAGAGACTTGTCAGCAGTGAACATCACAGCCGTTCCTATACAGGATGGTATATTGTGGGACAAAATCGATTTCGATATCTTCGGCCCTACGGAACTTTTGAACATTCCACATTTATTTAAAATTTCATTAAGTGACTTTATTACCTCCAGTACCTATTCTGATGATTGGGACTTTGAGACTGTAAATGATATGTCTGATCTAGAAAGGTCTGCTGCATTCTCTAACAATTAATACTTAGACGGTTCATCAGACTATGAACAGCTTTATTGTTACAACCACTATGGTCATCATTTCTTGCATAATTCTGCAACACCTAGAAATGTGTTTATGTTTAACCAATGGGAACATTGTCCTACACCACCAAAAGGTAGTTCAAAAACGTTTGCTAAAAAGTTTCCCTATTTTTCAGGGTACAATACATCTGATCCAGAAACATTTTACTATAAAAATGTAAACAAAACAGGACAGAAAATGATGTTAACTAATACAAAACAGATTTATTCTGCAGCCTTTATTACCCAACTGTCTAGACATGGATTTGACTTGTGGAAAGACACAATAGACACGAAATCTGTCTGGGGTTCTAAAGATTGGCAAGTACAGGGGATAGAAGCTTTGTTTAGAGCATGTATCAGCCCTCAGCAAATAATGTTTTTGAATGACACTGTGCAACAAACATCTTGCCTTGGTTTAGCCAAGATCAAAGACATGAAAACACCTTCTGTACCAACACCTGCAAGTAATAGCACTACACAGGGAGCGGTTACAGTTGACACAATACTACAAACCAACAGAACAGATCCTGATTGGAAAAACTGGTTACTCTGGCCTACAGACACAAACATCTGTCAAGAAAGATTCCTGAATAGAAGACAGGGCTTTACTATCCATAGGCCAGACCCACGATACGTTCAAAGACAACATCCGGGGGTAGTAACAACATACAGAGTAGGAAAATTGTGCCTTGACTGGCTACAAAAATCTACACTTGAGGATGTGAAATAACACTTATCTTTACTTAAAGAAGACGCAGACCTTAGGGAATTCTTGCTAGGACCAAGAAAACCGCGTCAAAAACGTTTCATATATGCCGGCATTTATGCTGCTTATAATGAAGTATGGAAGGTTTCACAGGCAGAGGCCGCAGAACGAATATGTGAACTTGATCGTATTAACTTAGAGAAAACTCTCTCTGTGGTCGACAATGGGTTAACAACTTTGTCATCCAGAATTTATTCATTGGACAACATTGTATCCTCTGCTATAGACATACTGGAACAAGATTTAGCCATGTTATAACAAGGCCAATCTCAGTTACGTTCTATTATGTTATTAGGCTGGACGCTGCAATCCTTGCGTGCAGGCTATGTGCCGTGGCGTTTATCAACACGTCGGCTCTGTTTGCAGAATACAATCTAACTGATAAACAGATCGAACTGGCACAAAGGGGAGCAAAGTATACAGTGCTGAGCATTGAAAAACTGGAAAAATTACCATTTACAGTAGCAGAAAAACCAGCTACAGAATGGCTTATCCATGGCAAAATCACTCTGCCTGTCACTACTTTTCAGTTTCAGTATTGCCTCAAACAAATGCAAGCAGGCAAATTATGAAAGGTTAGGTAAAGAATACATTAAGACATCCTGGGATTTACCTTACGAATACAGATGTTGGAGTGGGGATCGTGAAGTGTTTCTGAGCGGTACAAACTGTGAAAGGCATTAAGCGGTTCACTCATATGTCAGGACATTTCTTTACACGGGGCTTGTAATGGTTCTGTGGCAAACTTGGCCTGTCACCAGCAGGGTACACCGGCTACTCTGATTAATCCAACGTTTGGCCAACTTTCTAACGGGAGTTACCTCATGTTGAATGATCAGAGTTGCTGTGGCATGTTGCCAGGCATCCCATATCTGGTAACGGTCAACTCCAGGGTTACTTGCTGTATGCAAGTATTGTTCCCCCCAATAGACACAGTCAGGGAGTCGCCTCTATGGCCTTCATTGAATGTTTCTTTTATACGTTTTGATACTTTAAGCAGAATGAAAGCCATGCTTTTGCAACAAACCGTGCCTCTGACCTCGGCCAAAGAAATCTATGATTTACAAATTGCAAGGACTTCGGCTGAGATACAGGCTTTAATTCGTACAAACTGCCCTATACATTTCGCAGAAATGATGGGACGTATCTTTAACATGTCTGATACGAGCGGTATTGTACATGTATTTAAGACCATCTGTTCAGGACTGTTAGCACCCTTCCAGGCAGTCCTCGGAATCATCCCAAACTTCGCACATTCGGTGTTTGGTGGTGTGCCACTAATTCTAGCACTTGTTGCAGGAATCCTATTTTTATTCCTACTATTACGCTATGGCAAGCCTATCCACCTACATCACTCCGAGCGATGTGGAGAAAGCTCTCCTAGAACGGAAGTGCCGTGAGTGCATAGTGCAGCTTTTGGGCATGCCTCGTCTACGGGAACTTAATACAACATGGTTCCTGTCATTCAGACCAATCTGGCAAGATTGCATCTTACCTGTTCTACGCTGCCTGCTTTGCGGTGAAGAATGCGTGCTAGACACCTGTCTAACACTCCCATCAGTCATGCCAACGGATATCGATACTCTGCTGGACCCGGTAATGGCCCATGCTCTGTGTTGTCCCCAGAGGCTACCAATCCTGATGACGGCATTCATTGAGATCTCACAGACGCTTCCTGCTGCTGCTGAGGTACGAGATGGATCAACAGGCACACATGTAACAACGGACGCGAACATTGCTGCGGCATCTTCTGCTGAAGGCGATGTTTCTCATCTCTGTGCAATTAACCTTCTGAACGAGGTGTTCCAAATGTCACCAACATCGGTAGACGATATTTTGTCTACAGAAATAGATGATTTCATGTTTACACCAGACCCATACACTGACTTTGATTCGGCTCACAGTGTACCAGGGAAGCAATGAATTTGGTCTTCATATTTTCAAAACTTGGAACTCTTCCTAAAATTGAACTTTTTCTTTATTTTTTGAAAATAGATGGCAAAACAATCTGCTTACAGTAGAACTATTCTTATAAAACGGACTTCTTTGACTCCTTCCAGTGACACAATATCACCTTATTTGTCTAAAAATTTCATTTAATACCATGATATGCAATGGCTTTGATTTTTGAAAACTTGTCAACCATTTCATCATATGTATATATTTCTGTTTATTCATTCATGTTGCATTTATTTTCAATATATGCTTAGAATGAAAAAATGCTTTAAAATGTACAGTACCTATTGCATTACATGTTTTAGCAACAGTTCTTTTAAAAACTTATTTTACTATACTTTTAGAAATGTTTTTAGCAATATGTGGTACTCAAGTTTAATGTTTAGCATTTAGTATTATCATTCATTCGAAAGTGGAGTGGGTGTTGTATTCCGCTTTAGGTGTCCGTATATAGGTTTTCCTGAAACATGTCCTTATATAGGCACAATTCGCATTGCCCCTATATAGGCATAGAATCCCAGTCCTTATTTAGGTATTAGCCATGCACTCCAAAAACAGGCATGGTCACCGACATCTGTCCACCCTAACGTCACAACGAGTTCTTAGAAACCAAACCCTAAGCCCAGCACAGGATTATTGATTTCTCCAAGAACTCATCTATTATGCATGAACCACTATTCCTTAAGGGTTCATTCCTGACATCTTCCTCTGTCCGACTTCACGTCAATGCTAACATTCCAAGGCACCTACCAGGTATAAATATACCTTCCCTTGCCCAAGCACGTTGGAGGAGACCTCGACTTTAGAGGAGCCCGTGTCCCGGCCTGACGCACTGACAAGAGACGCTGTCATCCCTGCTCGCAGAGAATCCAGCTTCCAGTGTTCTGACTCCCTTCGCGGGGTGTTAGAGTTCGAGACCCGGAAAGAGATTCCCACCTCTCTCATTCTCAAGGTATGGAGCTGACTAGAACCTAGAGGGACTCTTGGCATACTAGACTTGGCATACTAGACTATAGCATACCATACTATAGAATACTTCACCTACTCCTTACCTTGCCCTACACCTAGGTTAGGTACACTAGGGTAGAACTAGTTTAGAGAAGCTTCTTATGAGCACTCGCATTTTTAGCTTATGTTATTTATGTATATGAATATATGTGTCATAGCTAAAAGATAATGGTAGCGCAGTATTATTTCTTTCTACTGCTTACGCTGTACATTATATATCTCGCATACTGTCTTGTGATCATAACAGCTCATATCTCTTACACGAGAAACAAGGCTGTTCAATAAATCCTTTTATTGAAACGCCCGTCTATTCTTTCTGTGTAACTCTGAAGAAACTAAGCATGCACGATTAGCTGAGTGAAACTGTTATCTATTGTTTCCATGATTCTGAGAGTGTTCCAATTCTAAAGGGAAACAAAGTTGTCATGTTTATGCGGTTGCCAGAAACTACTCCCTTCTTGTTTACAAGGAGTTTCTAGTGGCCTCTGAGTTAGCTGGCACAAAGTAATTAAGTTTAATATACTCGATAGGGACATACTGACCTCAGTCCTATGTCGAATCTATAGGGTATATTATTCCAATGCGCAGAGCCTATTAAGGAAATAGGAACTACACTACAACGTGTCGGCTGCCATCATCCTTTGACACCGAGGAGGCCTCAGGAACACGACCTCCATCTGTTTAATATCGTTTATGTTACTATGCTGGACTGATTTACATAAATCATTGAGACATGATTTCTTATTGCTAAGTGGTGCATTGACGTTGGATAATTAAAACTATCTTGGTATGAACTACTAAGATTGATATTTTTTGTGAGCAGCTTTATGGATACTTTGAGGATTATGTTTACTGGCTAAGACTAAAATAAGGACATTAATGAGTGCCGAAGCACAGTGTTTGTCTGTATTAGGACACGGAAGTTCGGACGAATTACCGTGTAGCGACATCTTTGGTAGTGGGATGTTTTTGTGACCTTGAGAGGCACCAATACTGGGTATTTCTTACTAGTTAAAATATCGATTCAGGTTTTTTATAGGACTGATGTGCTGCTGTTGTTGCCACCACTGCCCCCTTGTTTTGTTTGCAAACATGCAAGGGGCACAGACCCAGCTGTCATGAGCAAGTCTCATGGTACGGGACAGCAGTGCCACGAACCTGAGCAAGTGTAAAGAATGCGGGAAGCTACAATAGCTGCGCAAGGCGACTGCACCAAAGTGCTGGTCAGTTGGAGCGAGGCAACCTGACATCCACTAGGATCTTAGGCACACTCGGGGGCGGGGCAAATCGCACACATAGCTCTGAACACCTTCTCTGTTGGCTGCCTCTGGCACAGAGAGATAGGAACAAAGGAAAACAGCAAGAGGCCGCAGACAGAGAGATCGAAACACCCGCTCAACTGAAACAGCAGATGTGCGTGAGCATTCTGGGACCTCGCGGCAATGCGAGAAAATTCCCGGAATACTTTAGTCTAACCCCAGATGAGTGACACTTGACCGGGCTGTGTGCCCTGTCCTGGCTGCCGTAGTTGAAGCAGGGTGCGCTACGAGCCTGTTGAATAAAATTGAGAGGTGCCGTTTTAAAAGCTGCTAAACCCGGATTTCCTCATGCTGTGGGAGACTCGCCTAAAAGGTAACATATTTAAATAGATACTAATTTACAACTGTAACCCATGCCAGCCATGAGAGTGGTTTGAGGGGGGCTACCATATTGATTAACAGACATTTTTCTTTGGGGATAAACCACATATGGCAAGGTAAATAATGGGCCCTACATCGTGCCCTTTATAGGACAAACGGATCATAGAATGCCCCACGTATCCAAGAACTCTCTCACTGCTATTAGGTCAGTTTTACTGGAGGCCCAAAATGAACTAATGATAATGGCAAGGGGCTGATGGATTAGACACTAGACAGATTTGGTCGCCAACTGTCAGTGGTGCCTCAGTCATCACTCTTAGTGGACTTTGTACAATATATGGGTTTGAGTGATATGTGACAACACTGCCACCCGAGGGAGGACGGCTTTACATTCTTCTCGGGTGCGCACCGGTCATTTTCAGGTATTGATCGCTTCTTGATTCCCGCTTCTAGCTTGGAATCATTTAAGGGAATTGGCCTGCACACCAGGGGAGTGTCTGACCACGAGCCAATTGAAATAAAGTTGGACCGCAAAATCCCTGACCTCTGAATTTCATTGCAGTTTAGTCCTTTGTGGCTAACGAAAAAAGAGGTCAGAGATACACTATCAGAGACCCCGATAAAATATTTTGAAACAAAAATGGGTACCGGAGAATCTGTAGCTATTCTCTATGATGTATATAAAGCAGCTAACGGGCCACATAATTAGTAAAGTCTTGCACCATTAAAGGGAACAGGCAAACAAAATTAACATATTGGAGACAAAAAGTAATGACCTCTGAACGTGAATATAGTTTCCAGAAAACTGATGATCATCTGCATAATTTCACTAAATCCAAACTAAAGCACAAACAGTCTAGAATGAATGTTGTCCATAAAATATGATTAGCCACACAGTAGTAGAATGTACGAATAAGGGAGCAAGACTGGTAAATTGATACACTGGTTAAGCTCTACCTAAGATGAATCTAGATAAATCACTAAGCTCTCTAGTGGTAATCGCAACATCCTAACTCACCCAACAGACATGGCAAACACACGTGCAGACTTCTCTAGATCTCTATATGGGCCAATTAACTCCTGTTCACAGGAACAAATCTTTGCATACCTGACTGCCATACGGATGCCCACATTGTCTGCCTTGGATAAAACCACACTTGTTGAACCAGCATTCACCGAGGAAATTATAGAGGCTTTTAAACAACTCTCCTAGGGTAAAAAGCTGAGTCAAAACGGATTCCCAGCGAAGTTCTTCAAGTGCCTTACAATCACATTGTTGCAACATTAGATGATTTGTGTAAAACTTTGACAGACGTAGGCACATTCCCAGTGAGTGAAGCACACATCGTCATCCTTCTAAATCCGCACTGTCCCCTGAACAAATGTGAATCATATAAACCCGACCCTTAAATAAACATGGAGGCCAAGATCCTTGAGAAAGAACTAGCCACTCGTCTATTCACAGTTATTACTAACCTTATACACCAGGACCAAAGTGGTTCATTCCACACGGTGCCACTAGACATAGCATAAGACAGGCACTTAATACACTAGCCATAGGACACACACTTAACATGCCTCTTGCACTGTTAATAATTAAATTTGATAATGCTTTTGAGTCTCTTCTGGGGCTATCTATTTACTTTATTAGTCCACATGGGCTCTGGCCCTCAATTCATTTCCTATATACATATACTCTGCGCAATCTCAGAGCTCCAGTGAAAGTTGGCGGAGCTTTGTCAAGTCTCTTCCCACTGGCACACGGGGCGAAACAGTGATGGCACAATCCAAGCTGTTGTTCGTCATAGTAACAGAACCCCTGGCTAGGAGAATTAGGCAACATACACGTCACTGGCTTTCGATGGACTACTGAGTTGGAGGACAGAATATATTTATATGCTGATAAACTAACATATCTGAGTGATCCCCTGGCCTCTGGTTCTGCAGTAATGGAGATGCTAGAAGAATTTGGTTGTTACTCTGGAACTAAAGGTTAATTAGGCCACGAAAAGACTCTTCCCTCTCGGAGCCTAGTGGGGTGCATGTTACCACACAAAGTATGAAATACCCAGGCATACAGCTTGCATACAAACAAGGCATTGCCCAAATGGAGAATATCCATCCCAAAACTGGTCTTCCCTACCCGTATCAATGTTGGGAAGAGTTGCTCTACTGAAAATGATCATCCTCCCCCAAAACCTTTATACTACACAAAAGTACCCTTTCGTTCTGCCAATCAATCTTTTGAAAACCATAATATCCCTTTATGCGAACATTCTTATGGAACGATTGATGCCCTTTGACGCCCTTTGGTCTCACTAGCTAAATGTTGCAAATGAACATATGACAGGGCACTGAGTATGATAGATGTCGCGTCATATTATAGAACCAAGCATCTGATGGGTACGAATGACTGGATCTATAGTTTTCATTTTGGTTTTGTCGCAGACCCTGCATACTCGACGTCTGTGGGCAATGGGAGAGAGTTCCTCCATTCATTATTTTTAGGAAGTAATAAACCAGCCAAAAAAGTACATGTAAGGCATCAGTCAAACAAACTGGTTGGGCTGGGGAAAAACCTGGCCAACCTCCAATATGGGTAGGGAGGTGTAGTGTCATGAGACTGTGTGTGCTAGGACCCTTGCAGTTCTGGGTAGAAATACGTAACTGTTTAGGAGGTGTTGAGGTGTGGTTATTAACGGTTATGACGTAATCTGAGACCAGAGTGAGATTGTATGCTAAGGAATAAAGAGTTAAAATCCAGATCTCTGTGTGTGGCGTATCGATTTGCATGCTTCCAGGCTGGGGAGGACACTTCAACTGGCAATGAGTGCGGGATCTGTGCCCCAAAAAATTGAGACCGCTCTCCCTGGAAGTTTGCATACCTGCCGCAAACTCCATGTGTGTACCACGTGCGCTTATTTCGATGAGCAGCAGTTCGAAGTTGATGTGTGTGGAATTGAAGCCCTGCTCCAACCCACATACGACTCTCAAAGAAGTTAAAGGCCCTGCAGAGGAGCACACTCGAAAGTCCAAGAAAAAATACCGCGCCACAGCCTAACATGGACCCATCATCGATACAGAGCGAAACGTTAGAAGCAGCCACAATCAGGCACAATGCAAAAAACTGAAAGCAGTGACGAACAAGTACGAGAGGTGGAACTGCTGCATGCCATCAAGAACAAAGATGCCACCCTACAACCTCTGATCGGGCGTGACAACCCAGGTACAAGCACACCACCAGTGCTTGCAGGAGGTACCGGCCCAAAAGAACAGCTGCCGCCACCTGAACAGCATACACTCTCAAAGGCAGTTGAAAAGAGCGCCAAGTATGGTGCCGACGCATTTCTGAAACCACCACTGCTTTTCAACACCGCCAAATGAATATGCCTCTTTTTTCTGCTTTCCCTCACCCTGCATGTTGTTACAACACGGTCGTTACAACGACCGCGTTGTAACAACACATACCATTACCCCGCAAGTCGTAACAACGACTTGCGGAGGGGGGCGCTGGATGTTGAAATAGTATAATTTACTATTCCAACTCCAGTCTGTGCGGACAGTAGGGAAGGTGTTGGATTTTAAATCCAACACCTTCTCTCCCCTCCGCAAGTCGTTGTAACGACTTGCAGGGTAATGGTATGCGTTGTTACAACGCGGTCATTGTAACGACCGTGTTGTAACAACATGCGGGGTGACGGATGCGGAGTAAGGGGTGTTTACCATGCCAAATAGCAGAATATTGGTGCCAGACGGACTGCATGGATCGAGACATTCGATTACTTCATAGATGATAAGAAAATCATTAAGTACCTAAAGAACCTTGCTGGTGACAGAGTAAAAGAAGTGCTGAAGAAAATATCACAAGCTGACGAAACTATTTCAGGATGTTATACGTCGAAGAATTCAACACGTCACAAATCCTTTTCATTACAGTGATGACATTGGTATTTGGAGTGACACGAAAGGAGCATGACAAGGCTCTTACACAAGTGTGCCAATTACTTGCTAATGCAGGTCTTACTTTGAACGCAGCAAAGTGTGAGTTTCCCAAGACCAAACTTAAATTCTTTAAACACATATTCTCTGATGGGGGAATGACTCCTGACCCTGATAAAGTAAAAGCACTGTCAGCTACTTACCTCATGCAAGATGTCACCATGCTGTGATCCTTTCTAGGTATGACCAGCTATTGCTCACGGTACATTTGTGATTTTAGTACTGTAAGTGCTCCATTAAGAGAGGTGACAAAACAAAATGTCCTGTTCCAATGGTCTTTTGAATGTGATCAAAGTTTCAAAGGAATAAAACATGCAATTGAGAATGCAACCGAGATGGCTTACTTTGACCCCAAACTACACACTGAGATCACAGTCGATGCCAACCCGGTGGGACTGGGGCAATTCTTGCTCAACATAATGGTCATCCGAATGCTCAGAGACACATTGTGGCCTATACCTGTCTGACACCGAATATGCCTATTCTCAGCATTAGAAAGAGAGTCTGTCTGTAGTGTGGGCCTGCGAACATTTTCATGTGTTTCTGTATGGAAGACGTTTCACTATCATCACAGACCACCAAGCGCTACTCACCATCTTTGGAAATGCAAAAGCCAGTGATGCAGGCAGGGAAACAGATCTGAATATTGCTCCCGCCCTCAAGGAGCAGCATTTTTACATGCTCCCCCCGCCGGTGGGAGCAATGCTGGCTCCCGCTGGATACGGGGAGCTGACTGGGGCTGCGGGGGGCTTGGGTCTCCCCCTGCAACCCCTAACCAGGATATGGTGGGTGCCCCCACCCTTTGTTGGTCAGGCCCCAGGGGGGATTGCTGCTTACCCCTCCTCCCCCTTTAGAATATGTTCAGGCCCTGGGAGATGGGGTCCCCAGGGCTGAAATTGACCCGGGAAGGGGGACTGCATCCCCCCTCCCTCATAAATATAATGGTGGATCCTGGGGGATGAGGTCCCCGGGGCCAAAAATGTCCCGGGGAAGGGGGCCATGTGCTCTTCCTGTAAAAAAATGTGCCGGGCCAGAATCAGCCCCGGGAGGGGGACATGAGCCCCTTTCACCCACAAAATGTGCTGGGCCCCAGGGGGTGGGGTCCCTGGGGCCAAAATCGGCCTGGGGAGGGGGTCTGCATGCCGCCCTTCCAGGTTGGCTGCCTTTGGGAGGTTGGCCACAGGGCCCCCAAAGGCCGTGCGCTGCGTGGGGTTGGCTGCATGCGAGGGTTTGGCCACAGGGCCTGGCTCCTTTGGGCATGTGCGGCGGCGGTTGGATTAACGTATGGTAATTAAATATTACTTTACGTTAAAAAAAATCTAGAAATTCACTGAAAAAAACAAAGGTTACAGGGATGTTATGGTTTGGTTCAGATTTGACACACAGAAAACCATAGAAATTCAGCAGAGTTAGAGTATCTCAAGTAACTGTAACTCGTGCCCTAAGGTAACTAGAACTCGCACCCTGGCCATGTACTACTAATTACTCCACATATTACATCACTCTTTAATTTTACTTTTTTTAATTGAGCAGGAAAAATATGAAAAATATTATTTGCGCTGTATTAATCACCTTTGCCTTAAGAAACAAACAGGAGCGACATAACCAATCATTAAAATACAAGAGTGCAAAACAGATTTCATTCATCGAAATAATCATTACACATTAGCAGCAGCAAGTATCTTTGAAGTGCACCAGTATATAAAAGTGCATTGTGCAACATGGTTTTGTAGCTTTAAGACATAAGTAGGACAGATAGATAAAATACAATTCATCATTCAACTCAATATCTAGTATATAATGCATTACACTTGGAGGAAAAAAGAGACAGTTAAGATTTGATTTGAGTTTTATAAAGTGCGACAAATGCCTATTGGCGGCTTGGCGCTGCCATCTGAAAGAAGGAAGACTACCTAAGATGATTTACAGTGGAAAGGTAAACAGCCATATTTTAAGCGGTTTTCTGAAAGCCATGTAGTTGGATTGGTTTCTCAAATGGTAAGGCATTTGAATCTAAAGGCGAGATATAACATTGTAGAAGCTTCTGCTTCCCCAAGTGGCTTTATGAGTAAGTCAAACTGACACATTCTTGGCTGTGACTGATCTGAGATGTTTTTAGGCATATACCAGGAGATTTTATTTTTCAGGAAATCCGGGCCATTTTGATTAAGTGTTTTATGTGCAATACAGAGTGCTTTAAAAGCAACTCTCTTTTTTATGGAAAGACAGATACTGACTCAAATTTTTTGATATTTTTAAGGACTGCTGCATTTTGCAGTCTCTGCAATCTATCCAAGATGCCCTCGTGAGCCCCCATATAGAGAGCATTGCAATAATCTAACTTGGATAATGCCAGGGAGGTGACCACAGTTTTTGCCGATCGTGGGGTAAGAAAGTGAGAATTTTCTTTAAGATTTTTAGAACAAAGAAGCAGGAGGAAGTAAGATGGCTAGTCTGATCTCTAAAAGAGAGATTACTATCAAAAATTAGTCCCAGATTTCTTTCTTTCTGAATTGGGATGGGAAGAGAGCCAAGGGATTGTGGCCACCAGGACACATTCCACAAGTTAGTATCCAGTCCAAAAAGGAGCACCTGTCTTTTCAGAATTTAGTTTCAGACAATGAGAGCTCATCCAGTTAACTATGCCACTCATACAGTTATTGAATCTTAGGGCAAACTCTTCTATAATTTTGGTTGTGGATATGACAATCTGAGTGTCATCCGCGTAGGAGGACTGGGGATAAACCGTAGGACCTAATTAGTTCCAGCAGAGGAGCCACATACATATTAAATAATGTAGGGCTCAATGAGGAACTATAGTAAAGACGCAGCATCTAATTCCTTCTTTAAGTGCATTTATTCGTTGGTGAATGTCCCCAGCAGTTACAGCTGTACACCTCTAGCTGTCTCCCCAGTACTGGTTCCTAGCATTCCCTCACATTACATTCTAAGTTCTACATAAGCGTTCCAGGCATGAATTACATCATCAACCCTAAACATCTTCCCCGCTACAAAAGCAAAGACAAATCAAAGTAAACACAAATACCTACATTTTACAGCAAAATATCAAAATACTTACACGCTTACATTAATGATGTCAACATGGCATCGCAAAGAACAAGAGCTGAATATGATAATGAATAATTAAGTGAATAAAAAAAATCACTAAAAATACAACGAAAAACAATAAACTGGCACATGCATCAAGCTAGGATTTTGCGAGTCCTTTATAGCGAATATTAAGGATTCGCAATTAAGGATTCGCAAAATCATATGCATGTAGGAATCGCTATAATAATAGCGATTCCTTCACATTCCTTATTTGCGACTCGCAAATTGCAAGTCGCAAATAAGGAATGGCTTCCCATTCATTCCTATGGGCCTACAGGCCCATAGGAATGAATGGGAAATTGCGAGCGCTATTTGCGAGTACCAATAGGTACTCGCAAATTGTGCATGCAATTACAAGGGTGCAGGGGTGTCAAAAGGACACCCTGTTGCACCCCTGAAATTGATCCGTGCACATATGTTGCGCACACACATGTCCCAAGGACGTGTGTGTGTAACCTTCAACTTTGAAAAATGCACTTTAGTGCAGTTCTCAAAGTTTTTGCAATTTACCATGAAGTTCAACTTCATGGTAAATTGCGTCCCCTAGTAGCGAAATCGCTAATTTTTTTACTTTGTTGCATTGTATTTAAGGAATAGCAATTTGCGATTCCTTAAATGCAATCGCAATTAAGTAATCGCAATTTTGCGATTCCTTAAATTGCGATTTTTGCATTTGGGATGATGCATCCCAAATGCAAAAATACAGGTCGCAAAGGGGCAGATTCTGCGAATCTGCCCGTTTGCGACCCGATTTTCGGATGTTGCATGGGGCCCATAGTCTTCTTTTACTTCTGATAGTTGGCAATCTTGCAGACATTCTCTACACTCCACACAGTCCCATTTTCCAAGACAATCACGTTCCACTTCACTTGGATAACCTTAAGTGGGCTGGAAAATTTACTATCTCCTTTTCTCACTATTCCACTTTTCTTTGTTACAACCAAATCACCCACTTCAATGTGTGGTTCTCTAACACCTTTCTTAATATTATAGTACTTCTCCGCACACTTTTGTTTTACAGTAACTTCAGTTTTTATTGCTTCATGATCCACCAACACACAGTCCTTGGCAACCAGCCAAACTGGGTTCTCCTTCCTACCAGGTTCTCTTCCCTTCAAGGAAACAAAGGAAGAAATTCCAGTCACAGTATGAGGGGTAGTTCTGCGTGCCCACACCAACTTCCTCAACTCCTTCTTCCAAGACAATCCATTGGCCAATGACAATTGCAAATTGTCCATAATCAAGCAGTTCACTCTTTCCACCATCCCATTCGGTTGTGGCCTAAATAAAGCCACCCTCTCATGAACAATGCCCCATTTTTCCATAAATGGTTTCATCTCACGGGATACGAATTGTACCCCGTTATCAGAAACAATAGTTTTTGTTACACCTTCTTCCAAGAAAATCTCCTCCAGAAAATCTATCACACTTTCGGTATTGATACTAATCATTGTTTTGATCACAAAACACTTAGGGGCTCATTATGATGTCCGCCTGCCATCATAACGGTGATGGGACCGCCCGCCAGACGTGCGGCGGTCCCACCAGCCCAATTAGGATGCGCCCGCCACACTGGCGGGCGCATCCTGGCCTTTTCACATTGCGGACGGTGCCTGCCACGCGGTGCCTGCCACCTTGTGCATGGAAATGTAGGGGGTACCATGGGTACCCCCCAGTGCACCCCCGCCCACAGAGGGGGCCCGCAAGGGGCCCCCAAAGCCAGTCTCCGCCTGTCTTTTTGCGGCGGGATTTCCGCCGCAAAAAGACAGGCGGAAGGGCTCATCATTATCACTACGGCGGTGCCTGCACGGCACCGCCGCAATGATGCCTTGGTTTCAGGTCCCGCAAGGCGGGCGGTAAAGGACCGCCTTGCGGGACCATGGCGGACGTACTTTCCGTCCGCCGCGGAACCAATGTGATTCCCACCGCCATCCTAATTTGGCGGTGGGTGAATCACAATATGATGGCGGGAGGATCGCCACCACCGGCCCGGCGGTGGCGATCCTCCCACCATCATAATGAGCCCCTTAGTGTGATAATCAACAAGTACCATTATGAACTTACACTCACTTCCCAGTTTATTTATGGGACCAAGAAAATCTATAGCCAACCTCTCTCAAGGTCTTCCAGGTATCTCAACACCCTTCAACGGGGATTGCCTCACGGTTTTCACCTTATCACTGTTAGCGCAAGCACAACAATGTCTCAGCACCTCTTTTACCATACTATCAAGTTTTGGCCACCAATATGTCTCTCTTATCCGCCTCTTGGTCATGTTCATACCAGATGCCCCTTATGTGCCAATTGGATAATACGATCACGAAGACCTATAGAAAGAATAATGTGATTCCTTCTCATCACTTTATCATCAAGAATTCTTAATTCCTCCTTGACGTCTTGATATTCCTCTACCTGGACATCCTGATACAGCTCTTGAGCCCACCCATGCTTTACGTTCTCTTTCACTTTCTTCAACACCAAATCTTCATCCATAGCAAGACCCCATTCTTCTTTTCTCAATGCTATACCCTCCTGAATATCAAACGTGTCACTCACATCAACTTCGTCGTCCCACACAGTCTCATTAGTAGGTAGCCGGGATAGGCAATCTGCCACTACATTTCTCAACCCCTTCAAGTACTCCATCTCAAAACTGAATTTGAAGACAGATAACATCCACCTGGAAATCCTAGGTGTCACCCCACCTTCCAGACCCCTGCCACCTTTAAACAAATGCACAAACGGCTTTTGGTCAGTCCTGGCTTTAAAAGGCAAGCCCTACAGGAAGTATTTAAAATGCCTGATACCCCAACAACATGCTAGAGCTTCCCTCTCAATCACAGAATATGACTTTTCCACACCCTGCAATCTCCTGGAAGCAAATCCTACTATCCTTTCTTGATCCCTCTCCACTTGAGTCAACACTTCTCCCAAGCCTACGTTGCTAGCATCAGTGGTTAAATATATTTTGACGGTCACCTCAAAATGACCAAGGGAAGGAGCTTGCATAATTTTTTGCTTAAGTAGTCTAAAAGCACCCTCACATGTATCAGTCCACTCAAACAGAACATTTTTCTTCATCAACATCCTCAAAGGCTCAACTATTTCAGTAAAGTTCCTCACAAATTTCGAACAGTACTCTGCCAATCCAAGAAACGATTTCAATTGGTCCTTATTTTCAGGACACAGTGTATCACTTATCCCTTGAACAATGCTCTTCTTCGGTTGTATCCCCTCACTCGATATTTCATGTCCAAGATAAGTGACACGTTTCTTCCTGAATTCACATTTTTCTGTCTTAACAATCAGACCATATTCATCGAGACGTCTCGTCACCTGTTCAAGCAGCTCATCATGGTGCAACTCATCCCTTTCAGCAATCATCAAATCATCTTGAAAGTACCACACATTTTTCATACCTTCAAAAATCTGTTTCATCACTCTCTAAAACACTGCTGACGCCGATGCTAATCCAAACAGCATCCTTAAATAAAGGAACGCACCTAAGGGAGTAACAAAGTTCGTAAGGTGCCTTATGCAATTTGACCTGATGATATGGCACCGACATGTCAACCACACTGAACACCTTCTCTCCTGTCATTGCTGTCAACATTTCTGAGATATTCAGAAGTGGTTGCCTGTCAACCCAGATGTTATTGACATCCCTTAAATCTATACACAATCTGATCTTGCCACCTTCCTTGGTAGCGACTACAATTGGAGCTAGCCATTCCGACGACTCTATGGGTTCAATTATCCCTTGACTCAACAATGTATCCAATTCTTGTTGCAAAGGCTCCCTCATTAAGAGGGGTATTGTGGCGGGGTTGCAATAATAGGGCGGAGGCCAGGTCGGTTCAAGTATGGCTTTATTTTGCCGAGTGTCCGTTTATGCCTGCTTGTCAGTCTTTCTGTGGCAAAAGCTGCAGGATCCGTCGTGCCTGGAGTCCTTCGACTTCCCTCTCCGGTCTTCGATCCCAGTTCCCAGGCTCCGGTGCGTAGACTCAGTCGGCCCTCCGTGGTGATGGTGCGTGAAAGAGACGGAAAACAATTGTGTCAGGATTTTATCCCGGGGAACGGCAAACAAGGGACCAGGGAGTGAAAGGACACCACACACTCTCGTGCTCTTACAACTACTGATGAGGAAGGCGTGTTTTGTGAGCGGTAGTGCGGGAAAACTAATGGGGGATCTTGTGAGGGTTCTCGAGCTCCCGGTTAACTCTTCGGGGCGTCCCTCTTCCCAACCCACCCTGAGATCCTTTCCCGTACCTGGGTAAGCCACGCTCCTCCTGGAACGTGGCTCGGCGAAACGTGGGGACGTTGGCCTCCTGGCTCAGCCCGGGGTCCGGATGGTCTCGGTCCTCGTCCTGCGGTGTTGTCCTCACTCTCTCTTCAACTCTCCACATACGCTCCTTCGCCCGAATCTTCCTCCTCTGCTCCGGTGGCAACGCACCCTCGCTTCCTGGAGTCCTCCGTTCTTATCGTCAAAAACGTGTTGACGTCAGGAGGGGGAGGCCCGTCGTCCTGGAATCCCCAGTTAAAGGAGCCGACGATATTTTCCTCTATCGGGTTCACTATAGCCTCTGTTTGTGTCTTCCAGTCGTCCTGCTGGGGGGAAACCAGAGGGGGGGAGAGAGGCACTGCAGTCCACCAGTCTGTATCGGATACATGTCTCTCCCCCACCGGCCCCGCCCCGTCACAGGTATGTTCTTTACTTTATGCACCACGGAACCGCTCTTTTCTTCAGGACAATCTTATGTGAAACCCCTTTAAGTAACCCCAAGTCATTCTTAAGCATGCAAGGATACTTTTTCACCACCCAGTCATCAAACGCATCTACTTGGCTCACATGTTGCAGCTCTTTAGTTATCAACATGACAGGAATTTCCTCATTTGGGTTTAAAACTATGCCCAAATCCGTCTGATGGCGCCACTGTAATAAATTAGAACCAAATTCAGTTAAATACACCCAACCATACACCTCTTGCCATTCAAATGCTATCGTCATCCATCTCATCGCCAGGATCTCACTTTTCTTTCCTCCATACCCTAAGGCCTTTATGTCAGGTTCAGACCAATCTTTATATAAATCTTTAGATAAGATATGTTTGGACTCCAAAGTGTACATACTTCCTGAATCCACCAGCATCTTTACCTGTAACTCATCTAAGCATACAACGCAATGTGGTTTTTCCAGCTTCCCACTTCTCTCCTTCTTCACTCTGTCCACTCCCTTAATAGGATAATTTGCGTTCTTCTCAGACATCTCCCCAACCATACCTTCAGTTTCCTCATCATGAATAGTCAACACCACTTCAGTGACGTTTTCACATACATCTTCAACTTCCCTTACTGTTACTGGAGCAGATCTTGCTCTGCACATTTTAGCAAAGTGTCCTTTTTTACCACAATTACGACACAGTATGCCATTTGCCACACATTTAAAACTAGTCGCAATGTGGCCCAGATCGCCACATCAAAAACACTTTATCTCCCTTGTTCCAATTTCTTTTTTCACATTAGTGCTGGATATGTCCTTTTCACACCACCTGATGTATTTTTTCCCATGTTTCCATTGGAAGTTCGTACCTCCAGAACTGGAGCACATGCATTGTCGACATCATGAATTACTTTTGATGAAGTATTCATTTCTTTCAAACATTTTGCAGCTTGTTCCATCCCTTTTACCACCTGGATAGCTTCCATCAAATTAAGATCTTTTGTCAACAACTTTTCTCTTACCCTCTTGTCGTTAGTACATCTTACAATCTGGTCCCTGATGAGAGAGTCACATAAATTTTCAAATTTGCTGTCAAAGATAAACCTCGTAAAGTTGCGACAAAAGTATCTATGTCTTCTTCTACCAATTGTACCCTTGAAAAGAATTTGTGTCGTTCCGTCACTACATTAATCTTTGTAACGAAACGTGCATCCAGCATTTGTATTGACATCTCATAAACGTTAGTTGGATGACCATCCCCCATTCCTAGAGAAATTTCAGGAAGATTCTCATATACTCTTCTCCCTTCTACTCCTAAATGGTGTAGTGATATAGTTTGACGCCTGACAGGACCATATCTGTCACCACCTATGGCCAACATATATGTAAAAAACAATTTTTTCCATTGTTCGCAAGGAATCTGTGTATTACCAGGGGTAGCCAGAAAAGTTGGAGGTGATGCCACAGCCTGATCTCCCATTCTAGTACCTGTAAGAAGAATATAAAACAAATAGCTAAAATAATGAATTAAAATAAGAAGATAAAATAATAATTCAAAATAACAAGCTAACAGAACAAGCTAACACAACAATCATATAACTCTTCCCTGTCTTCTTGTCCCTTTTTTCCCTTTTAATGTGAAAGAACTGCGTGCAGTGTAACGTTACTGAACTGTGAGGTTCACAGTCTAGAGCTCAAGAATGAACTCTTTGACCTTCTTTCATGTACCTCACCGAGCACGATGCTGTTGCAGTGACGGACGCATACGCAGAAGGAAATCCAGGCAGACGGAGAAGCAATCTCAAGGTAAGTGACTAGATTGTGTGCGTGACTCTATGTTTCACATGTACGATTCCTCGTGAAATTGGGTTGCTTCCGCATGCAAGTGAGATCCCGGAAGTTATTTCTAAACTGGCACTAGATCAGTGTGCCCGTTACTCTTATAATTGCCGGTAAAGTCCTCGTGGCAATTGAAAAATTATATTAACACCTGCACTCGATCAGTGTGCCCGATACTCTTATAATTGACAGTAAAGTCCTCACAGCAATTAAAAATTATATCAACACTGGTACTCAATCTGTGTGCCCGGCATATTTCAATTGCCGTCTATCCTGCTTAACAGTGAACACGCGCCATGCCCACGCAGAAGAATAATTCTGGAATTAGTTGCGTGTCTTTCATAGCAGCACACGCTGGCCTCGGATCTAGCTCCTGTGCCAATTAAGTAGATCGTAGTTGCTCGTGCAGTAATGTTTGGCCTTACTTAATGAGGCGCCAAATAGTTACCGTATTTTAACGGATTTCCAAGCAAAGCAAGTAGGAATTTAAAAAGTGTAATCTTACCCCTTCAGAAGATTTACACTGCCGCTTAACTCTTTAGGCTAGGGGTGAGGACATTACTCAATCTGCGCCCTGCGCAGTCCACAGTTCGTCGCAACTTTATGTAGTAATGACCCAGTATCCAATTCCTTCTTTAAGTGTGTTTGTTCGTTGGTGAATGTCCTCAGCATTGACAGCTGTACACCTCTAGCTGTCTCCCCAGTACTGGTTCCTAGCATTCCCTCACATTACATTCTAAGTTCTAAAGCGTTCCAGGCATGAATTACATCATCAACCCTACAGGAACCTTGCGGAACTCCACAGGGTAGAACAAATGATTTTGAGCTACAATCGTCCATGTTGATTGTTTGCTTCCTGTTATCAAGAAAAGAACATAGTAGCTTAAAAGTTGTACCTTGAACACCAATCTCCATTAGCCGGTGTTTCGATAGTACATGACTTACAGTGCCAAAGGGCGCGGATAGGCCTAAAAGGACCACCGCCGCCTTATCTCCCCTATCCAGGATGTCCCTAATGTCCTCTGTAACTGCTACTAACGCTGTTCCATGCGATTTCCTGAACCCAAATTGGGCTTTGTCAAGTATCTCATTTTGATCTATAAAAGCTGAGAGAAATGTGTTTACGTGCCTTTCTAAAACATTTGCTAGCATGGGAATGCAAAATATGGGCTGATAGCTTTTTTCCTCCGAAGGGTCAAGATTCGGCTTTTTATTAAAGGCAGGGTGGAAGCTTTCTTCCACTCTGTTTGGAAACAGCCTGACTTCATGATACTATTGATAAGACAGGTCAGAGGAGTGGCAATATATTCTGCTATTTCATACACCATCCTGGCTGGACAGGGAGCTATAGGATCCAGACTTAGTAATGTTTATTAGTTCAATCATGCATTCCGTCGTGATGGAAGGGAACTCGTATAAATTGGGGTGCCTAGGGTCAGGTAAGGTTGCAAATTGGAATGCAAGGTCACTCTCTCTATGAAGATCCATATGTGCCTAAATAGTGAAAGAGGCCTGCAGGGAGATTTCATCTTAATACGCATAAATACATAATAGATAAAATTCAATACATGAAAACCCATTTCAGGGATGATGAAGTTAATAGAACTAGACCTAGTAGATCTCAGTAACCAGTACTTAATTATAGAATAATCCTAAATGCCATTCATCTAAGGAAATTCATTCTGCTTGAACCCAACACATGGTAAAAAAACCCACATAAGCTTATACTCTAATACCAGACCCCAAAATAGATTACAGCAGCATAAAGGCGCCCCAAATTGCATTAAAGCTCTGAAGTGCCCCTACCCATTTAGTATTTGCCTCTTCAAAAGCTCGAGTTCTAATAATTTTTTTATACCATTGATAATTGAGTGGAACGATGTCTGTTTTCCAACATTGTAGAATCAGCTAATGCGCCACCGCAATGGATATCAATATAAAGCGTTGTTGATAATTACACAGATGGTATGCCTCATGCGAGGAACCAAACACCATTATCAATGAGGACGGAGAAATTAAAGTTTGGGTGCTTTGGGTAATTACCTGAAAGGCCCCATCTCAAAACTGATGGAGCATAGAACACTAAAAAAAAGTGTGGACCCAACTGCCCCCATCAGCTGCCTTGCATCTGAATCACTGGCCTGGGTGGGATGGAAACATCCTACGCAATTTGTGAGGCTTGTAGTATGCTGTACATCTGGATAGAAACGCCAATCTTTTAAAATTAGAAGCTCCAAGCAATCTATGCCCTAATTCACAGAGGCTGGTTTTCCTGAAAAACATTTTGCAACAGCTTGAGTGATATGGTCTGACAACCTCCTGACGCAATGCCTGGTACGAATGTCCCGCTCTTGAAAGTTTGGTTTCATAAATACGGTGGACAATTAACTGAATATCCTTCTTCATTACCACATAATTAATTTTAAGAAAACTGATTATTTGGTTAAAACTAAAACAGAATAACAAGTTGTGGCTGCCAAATTGTTGAATTATTGAGTCTCATGAAATCAAATTTGAACCATTATAAAAATCTCCCAATTTCTTGAAGCCAAATACTTGCCATGTTTGTAGGATTTCTTTAAATAATACCAACCCCCAGATCTCACAGTCTTGTATAGGAGTATAGACATGGCATAATGAGATTTCCCAAGATTTGAAAAATATCTGAATACGTGATGCTAAGGCCGCTGAAAGCTTATACCTTGTTTTCTTGGGAAGCTTGGCAGTTCAAAGAAAAACTGGTAAACCAATTTGGCTTTTTCTAATCATATGACATAACAGAAAATTTTCATAAGCTGAAGTTGCTACTGCTAGTTGAACTAGAGAATCAACAAATGCAGCCTTATAGTATGACCGAAAATGCGACACAGCTTACCCTCCCTGGAATGTATCAAGTTGCAGAATAGACATTTTCACCATGGGTTGTTTGTTGGACCATTCAGGGGACAGGGTTACACTGAAGGTTGGGGAATTCAGTAGGGGTTGGAGGGTATGGGGGGGAAGATTTTGTAATGCTTTTGTTTATTGACAGAGATACACACAACATATTTACCTTTTGGATGGATCCTGGCTGGCATCCACCAACCCTTATTGGCCATATTCTGTAAATATTGAAGGGCAAGATCAAAGCAATTACATGGAACATCCGAGGCCTTGTCAACCCAGGACCACCTTTGTTTAATTTTGCCCCGGAGAGGAGGTGGTCCCCGGGGCTGCAGGGGGGCGGGCACGCCCCCACATAGTTATTATGGTTTGCCCTGGGGAGGTGGCAGTACCCGGGGCTGCAGGGGGATCCGCGCACCCCCCCCACACTCATTTCTAATAATGCCCAAGGAAGGTGGCGGTCTCTGGGGCTGCAGGGGGGACCGGCGGGCCCCCTGCATAGTTATTATTGTTTGCCCAGGGAGGTGGCGGTCCCTGGGGCTGCGTAGAGGGTCCACGCGGCCCCCCAAAATTCATTTCTATTAAAGCCAGGGGAAGTGGCAGTCCCCGAGGCAACTATAAGCCCTAGGAGGGGGGCTCCGTGCATCCCCCTTCTTTTCCAGCCTCTGATGCCCCCCAGAACCTGGCCCACCCGGTGGCCAAATTAAGTAAAAAGCTTGGGAGACCGTGTTTAAAAATAAATTTGCGGATCCACCCGTGGATTTTTCTGAGATTTTGTTTTTTTAAAATGCTTTTTAGCCATGACAGCGTCTCGGGGAGACCCCTGCACTACAGCCAGGGGCTCAGGGTGTCCCTACCCTGGCCCCTTTTTAAAAAAAAATCTTTTTGGTGGGACTCTGTTTGAAGCTGAGTCCCAAGATGGCTGCCAACACTGCCTGGTTGAAGTGTTGGCAGCCAATCAAATTTCAGTAGGATCTGCAAGTCCAATGCAAGGAATCGCGTCCCCAGATATCTATATTTTTTAAACTAAAATATTTCTGAAACTACAGAACGGATTTACACCAAATCGCAAAAGGACGCTTTCTGGACCAATATCTAGTTTACTGCCATATTTGGTGTAATTCTGTTCAGCAGTTCAGGTTGTAGTCGTGTTAAAAAAAAACTTTGGTCCTAACTATAACTACCTACTGGCTATTGCAAGTAGTATATATATATATATATATATATATATATATATATATATATATATACACAGAACCTCCAACTCCAACAGGAAACTCCAAATGAAGAAGGCACGGACATCAGGCTGATGGTATACGGCTTCTTTTATTATGTCAGGTCACCCTCGACCCCCAGACCACAGAGACGCGTTTCGGCTTCTACGAAGCCTTTGTCAATATATATAATATGTGTGTGTGTATATATAATATGTGTGTGTGTATATATAATATGTGTGTGTGTGTATATATAATGTGTGTGTGTATATAATATGTGTGTGTGTATATATAATGTGTGTATATATATATATATATATGTGTGTGTATATATGTGTGTGTGTGTATATATATATATATATATATGTGTGTGTGTATATATGTGTGTGTATATATATATATATCACTTTTCTTCCGTATCAGGACAATAAATTTCCCCAACAGACGGACACGGACCCAAAGTAAGTGTTCAAATTTTAGTTTACTCCGTTAGTCGCCATAACGCGTTTCGGCTCTCGCGAGCCTTGTTCATATATATATATATTTCTGTGTGTATATATATATATATTTCTGTGTGTATATATATATGTGTGTATATATATATATATATATATATATATTTATATATATTTCTGTGTGTATATATATGTATATTACCTACTGGCGGTCGCCAGTAGGTAGTTATAGTTAGGACCTTGTTTCTATTCAAAAAACGTTTTTTCTTTTGCCAATATCTTTGGTGCCGTTTGACGAATCTTTGCGAAATTTTCAAAACTAATGGTTCACTCAGGTCAGCTCCTGTCCTGAAAGTTTCGAGGTGATTTGTCAAGCGGGGGCCGAGAAAAAATGGGGGGTCCCAAAACGCGTTTTCTCCATGTTAATTTCCATGGGAACTTTAGACACGGCTACAGCCCGAACTGCTGAACGGAATTACACCAAATTTGCCAAAAAGGTAGCTCTTGGTTCAGAAAGCGACCTTTTTTTTAAATAGTGTAAATCCATTCGGTAGTTCCTGAGAACTTCAAGAAATAAAATATCGATATCTGAGGGCCGAGGAGGATTTGCGAACCCTCCCGAGTACGAGCTTCATTCTGATTGGCTGCCAACACTCCAAACCAAAATGTGTTGGCAGCCATCTTGTGACTCGGTAAAACCGAGTGACAAGAAAACAGTAAAAGAAAGATAAAAAACAAGAAAAGGGGGCAGGGTAGAAACACCCTGACCCTCTAGGCCTGCTCATGGGCCCCAGGGCCAAAAAAAAGCATTTTTAAAAAATATTTTCGGCCGAAGCCCCGGGTGGGCCAGGTCCCAGGGGCAATGAGGAAATTATATGTGGGGGCCCGCGGTGGCCCCCGCAGCCCCGGGGACTGCCACCTCCCCAGGGCTTAGTATATCATATGCGGGGGGCATGCGGCTGCCCCGGGGACCGCCACCTCCCCGGGGCTTTTTGTTAAAAATGCGTGGGGGGCTCCTGCCCCCCCACGCTTCCCCGGGGACCACCACCTCCCTCGGGCATTTAATTATTTTAGGGTGGGGGGCCTCACGGGCCCCCCCAAGCCCCGGGGACCACCACCTCCCCGGCGCTACATGATTTAAATGCGGGGAGCCATGCGGCCCCCCCGCAGCCACGTGGACCGCCACCTCCCCGGGGCTACTTTCAAAAACAAAGTGTGGGGGGGCTGGAGCACCCCCCACACTGCCCCGGGGACCACCACCTCCCCCGGGGCACTGTTGATTAAAATGTGGGGGATCCGTTGCGGACCCCCGGCTCCGGGGACCACCAGCTCCCCGGGGCTTTAATCAGTTGGGAGGGGGGCAACACGGCCCCCCTCCTGGAGCCCTAGATGGCCCTGGGGACCACAGCCCCCCAGGGCCGGCTCCTGCAATGTCCCGGGATGCCCACCCCTGGGACATCGCCATTTGCTTTGGCAGGGCAAGAGCACGGAAACCTGCTCTCGCTTCCAAGAAGCAAAGCAGAATTGCTTTTGTGCAAAGGGAGCTGCATGCCAGCAGCTCCCCTTGCCCAAAAGCAATGCCGGCTCCCGCAGGAGGCGGGGAGCCGGCTGGGACCGTGGGATTTTGGGGCTCCCCCCGCGGTCCCCAATAGTGGCCCAGGGAAAGAGGCCACGCGGCCCCCCTCCCTAGATAAAAAAATAAATAAAATAAAAAAAGTACGAGGCAAAGCCCCGTGGGATGGGGTCCCCGGGGCCAATAATGGTCTCAGGAAGGGGGCCGCGCAGCATCCCTCCTTAAAAAAAATTAAAATAAAGAAATTAAATGTGTGGCCATGCCCCGGGGATGGGGTCCCCGGGACCAAAATCGGCCATGGGAGGGGGGCCGCCCGGCCCACTTCCCGTTTAAAAAAAAAAAAATGCTCAGGCCCTGGGGGATGGGGTCCCCCTTCCAAAAAGCAAATAAAAAAAAAAACTGGCATCTCGCCGGAGGCCCCACCCCCTCCCTGCACCACTGTGCAAACGCGCCTCCTGGCACGTTCTGGATTGGGGGATTAAGCCCCCTTGAATACTAAGGATCCTTGGGGGCCAACTAGACCACCAGGTACCTCCAGTAATCCCCACACAGTGGGACTGCTGAGAGGTGGTCCGAGGCCACGCCCCTTTGTACACCACTCTGCAAACGCGCCTCTTGGCGCACTGCTGGTGGGGCGATGAGGTTCTCTTGTGTCCTGAGGACCTCAGGACTAAAGTGGACTTCATCCCCCGAGCAGCAGTGCGCCAGGAGGCGCGTTTGCAGAGTGGTGTAAAAAGGGGGCATGGCCTCGGACCACTCTCAGCAATCCAGCTGTGTGGGGCTTACTAGAGATAACAGGAGGGCTAGTTGGCCCCCAGGGACCCTCAGGAGGCAAGGGGACTTCATCTCCCAACCAAGAGCGCGCTTGGAGGCGCATTTGCAGAGTGGTGGAGAAAGGGGGCGTGGCCTGTGTCCACCTCTCAGCAATCCCACTGTGTGGGGCTTACTGGAGGTAACAGGTAGGCTAGTTGGCCCCTTTAGAACCCCCACAAGTGAAGGGGACTTCATCCACCAACCAAGAGCGTGCCAGGAGGCGCGTTTGCAGAGTGGTGGGCAAAGGGGGCGTGGCCTGCTATGAGAACTTAGCAATCCCACTGTATGGGACTTACTGGAGATAACAGGAGGGGTAGTTGGCCCCCAAAGATGTCTTTGGGGGCCGACTACCCCTCCTGTTACCTCCAGTAAGTCCCACACAGTGGGATTGCTAAGAGGTCTTCGGAGGCCACGCCCCCTTTCTCCACCACTCTGCAAACGTACCTCCTGGCACACTATGGGTTGGGGGATGAAGTCCACTTTACTCCTGAGGGACTTTGGGGGCCAAGAAGCCCTCCTGGTACCTCCTGTAAGTCCTATGCAGTGGAATTTCTGAACTCTGGTCGGAGTCCCAGCCCCCTTTCTGCACCACTCTGCAAACGCAAATACTACGTTATAGTTATAAATTAGCATTTAAAAAACCTTAGAAATTCACAGAAAAAACCATAGGTTTCAGGGACGTTATAGTTAGTAATTAGCATTTAAAAAACCTTAGAAATTCACTGAAAAAAACATAGGTTTCAGAGACGTTATAGTCAGAAATTATCATTTAAAAAACCATAGAAATTCACTGAAAAAACCATAGGTTTCAGGGACGTATAGTTAGAAATGAGCATTTACAAAAACATAGAAATTCACTGAAAAAAACACAGGTTTCAGGGACGTTATAGTTAGTTGGACATTTCACTCGTACAAAACCAGAGAAATTCGGCTGTTATAGTTAGTTGGGCTAACTATAACTCGCGCCCCCACAATGCACTGCTGATGACATCACATATTACATCACTCATGACATGGTCAGTGACATCACTGATGACATCATCCAATGACTGAGTGTTTCTAAAAAGTTTAAATATGTTTTATATATATTACCTACTGGCGGTCGCCAGTAGATAGTTATAGTTAGGACCTATTTTCCATAGGAAAAGCATTTTTTGTTTTCCCAATAACTTTGGCGTCGTTTGACGAATCATCGCGAAATTTTCAAAACTAGTGGGGCGCTCCGGTCAGCTCCAGTCTTGAAAGTTTCGGGGTGATTAGCCAAGCGGGGGCCGAGATAAAAGGGGGGTCCCAAAACGTGTTTTCTCCATGTTATTTTCCATAGGAAACTTTAGACACGGCTACAGCTCGAACTGCTGAACGGAATTACACCAAATTTGGCAAAAAGGTAGTGCTTTTTTTAAAAATGGTGTAAATCCGTTCAGTAGTTTTTGAGATATTAAAGGAAAAAAATCTTTATATATCTGGGCGGGACCTAACTGCACAAGCCTGGCTCTAATTGGCTGCCAAAACTTCAATCCAGGAAGTGTTGGCAGCCATCTTGGTGCAATGCTTTTTAGGTCTCGCCTAGCGACGCAGCGCATGCGTTGCTCACTACACAAACACCACTGCACTACCCTAAACCCTAAAACGCTACCCCAGCACGACCCCCTACACTACCCAAACACCACTGCACTACCCTAAACCCTAAAACACTACCCCCAGCACGACCCCCTACACTACCCAAACACCACTGCACTACCCTAAAACACTATCCCCAGGACGACCCCCTACACTACCCTAAACCCTAAAACACTACCCCCAGCACTACCCCCTACACTACACAAACACCACTGCACTACCCTAAACCCTAAAACACTACCCCCAGCACTACCAACTACACTACCCCAACACCACTGCACTACCCTAAACCCTAAAACACTACCCCCAGCACTACCCCCTACACTACCCAAACACCACTGCACTACCCTAAACCCTAAAACACTACCCCCAGCACGACCCCTTACACTACCCAAAAACCACTGCACTACCCTAAACCCTAAAACACTACCCCCAGCACGAACCCCTACACTACCCAAACACCACTGCACTACCCTAAACCCTAAAACACTACCCCCAGCACGACTCCCTACACTACCCAAACACCACTGCACTACCCTAAACCCTAAAACACTACCCCCAGCACGACCCCCTACACTACCCAAACACCACTGCACTACCCTATACCCTAGAAAAGTAACCCCCACCCCATGCCCAATCCCCCTTACCTCTCACTCCTCGTGGTTCCTCTCTCCTCGTGGTTCCTGCTTCACGTCGTCTCTGAGGGGCGGTGCACGTCGTTGTGAGGAAACGGACCAGCCTCTGTTTCCTTACAACGACGTGGATCGTCTACATTTTTTAGAACGCATGGTCATTTACCATACATACCTTTACAACGAAATTCGTTGTAAAGGCATGCGTGGTAAATGACCATGCGTTCTAAAAAAATGCGTAGTAATGACTTTGCGATGTACACCGCAATCGTGGTAATGCATGCGTTGTAATGGTATTGCGAAGTAAAAAAGTCGTTGTAACGGCTGTTTACCGATCGAAGCTGGCCCCTGTTCTTCAGTGAGTCATTTATTTGATAAATTAGGAGGAAGGAATGTGTTTTTTTTACCGAAAAGTGCATTCCCGGCTGTTGTATTGTGAAAGTGTCCACGTGGCCTGGTTTCATTTCTGGTGAGAGAGTGGAAGAGTCTGTTTGGATCTAAAGGAGTTCTGTTGTTGGACGGGGCCGGCACGACACGTCATCAGAAAACACAGCTAATGGAAAGCGTCCTCCCCGAAGTGTGGAGCAGTGACATGAGAGGTCAACGAGTGTGCGTCCCACCGCAGTATGACCGTACCGTGCCGTTCCAGGGTACGGGAGGCAGAAGCGGCATCCATCGCAGGTCCTCTTGTACAGTAAAAAAGGACCAAGCGATGCTTTCCTTTCTTTTCTTCTTCTGCTGCACCATCTGTTCTTCCTCCTCTACTGCAAGTGGATCAACTTCGGCAAAACTAGAAGCCATAGTTGTATTAAAAATAAACAAACACACAAAAAAGGAATATCAATATAAAGAGAAGCAAGAAACAGGTCATCTCTGTATCAAGGACAAAAAGTAAGGGAAATATCAGAAGGATGAATCCTCCCTCTTTCACAATGAAATTAATTTCAGCCAATCAGATTCCTTTTTTCTTTTGCTGACATGAAGTCGCGTAGGGTGCGCGCACTCGTCACGCACCCTTCGCGCAGCCGCGAAAATCATATATATCATTATACACTATAAATAAAAATTTCTATAAACTTTTAATAAGTATATTAGCAAAACTGTTCATTCTAATATCATATTCAAACTTTCTATAGTCATTTTATCAACTTTAAAAATCTCAGCGCGATCACGGCACGACCCCGGAAATACGCGCGGGGAGATGTCGCGCACATTAAGCGGCTACACCGCGCATTTCGTAACTTTACTTTCGTCGAAATTATATTGAAAATAATACTTTAAAAATACTTTTATTAATACATTTAGACAAACACTTAAAGGAAAACTTTTATTTATAATTAATTTAAAGATATTTCATACTTTACAAATTACGCCAAAGTCGCGACCCCAGCGCGCCTTTTCAAAATGGCTACCGGAATGCGCGCAGCCATCGTGTAGGATGCGCAAAGGGTGCGCGACTTCTGTATAATATTAAAAAAAATTAAAAAAAGAATGAATATAGTTTTTCTAACTAAAAATTATTCACAATTTTTTTTAAATATATATATATGTATATGAACAAGCTGCATTAATCAACTTACAGCTTTGCACAAAATTGTGGTCCGGGCTCCTGTTTTTCATCCGTTTGATTGCAGTACGAAGAGGAGTTGCTGCGCTATGTATATATATATATATATATATATATATATATATATATATATATATATAGAAAATTAAAAAACCATAGGATTGAGGTACATTAGACTTACAAATTTTCATTTAAAAAACCTTTGAAATTCACTGAAAAAACCATAGGTTTCAGGCACGTTATAGTTACAAATTAGCATTTAAAAAACCATAGAAATTCACTGAAAAAACCATAGGTTTCAGGCACGTTATAGTTAGAAATTAGCATTTAAAAAACCATGGAAATTCACTGAAAAAACCTTAGGTTTCAGGAACGTTATAGTTAGTTGGACATTTCACTCGTACAAAACCATAGAAATTCCGGCGTTATAGTTAGTTCAGCTAACTATAACTCGTGCCCCCGCAATGCACTGCTGATGACGTCACATATTACATCATTCATGACATGGTCAGTGACATCACTGATGACATCACTGATGACATCTCAAATTACATCACTGATGACATTGCGGGGGGTGCGAGTTATAGTTAGCTGAACTAACTATAACGCCGGAATTTCTATGGTTTTGTACGAGTGAAATGTCCAACTAACTATAACGTTCCTGAAACCTATGGTTTTTTCAGTGAATTTCTATGGTTTTTTAAATGCTAATTTCTAACTATAACGTGCCTGAAACCTATGGTTTTTTCAGTGAATATATATATATATATATCCATATGAGCGAGCTCCCATCATATGGATATGTTAGCGGCCTGCTCTGGTCGTGAGGGCGCCCCGCTGCTGACGATGCGGGTCCAGCGCCTTGACTGACAGGGTGCGTTTGGAACGGCGTGTCCGTATTGCATGGACCTTCATTTGAGCAGAGCTACAACCTTACCTCTATTCAGTAACCCACTGTGGTATTTAAAATTTTAATTGAGGAGAATTTGCCGGCACCCAGTTGGGATTTAAAGAAATAAGTGTACTCCCAAGACCAGAATGCAATCGCAGTATACGCCTACATAGGGGGGGACATAAAAACCCATCGCGAGTGCGATGTAAGTGACTGCCGCTTTCTTTCTCTTTACAGGCCAAGCCAGTGAGCAAGGGCGAAGGAACGCCCGAAACGCGTATGGAATTCTTGGCATATTTGTGAACTGGAACAAGCGATGTTGATGCCCTGTATGCCCTGCAATAAAAAAAGGAATATAACACGACTGTGTGTGGCGCCTTCAATGTTGGGAGCTCGTTCATATGAATATATATATATATATATATATATATATATATATATATATATATACCAAGGTGTATTGAAGAATGAGTGGGTGTATGAGTGTCTGAATGGATGATTTAATAGGTGCATGACTGACTGTATAAGTGAGTGATTAAACGTGTCTTACTTATACATGGGTGTGAGAAGTTGGCCTGGTATATGCTGTCCACTAGTTATAGTGGGCACCTTGCACCAGTCCAAACAACCCCTTATTGATTATAGGTTTAAGACAACCTTATTTGAAAGCTATCCTATTGGTAGCTATGGAGAGCAGCCTTCAGGCTAAGTCTTGAAGGAGTGTAAAGCAGTTTGTTTTACCAGTCTATAATCTCTTGAATGGCTAAATGAAAGGAGACCACACCAGGTATATATATATAAAATATATGTATTTATTTCTAAACACACCCTACTAGTCTCTTTATGAGGCTAGAGGTCAAAGCACATATGTTACACTTCAAATATCACAGTAAATTAGTACAATATACGATAGGCCCTAGGGGCGAACCAAACCATATATTAAGAAAGTGGTATAAGAACCACGACTTGACTAGACACAAGGCCTAGAGCCTGTAGAATCGCTGGGACCCCAAGGAACCACCCAAGGTAGTGACACAGGGGACCCACGGGGGACGTGTGCAGTGTTTGAACACAGCCGCGAGCTCCGTTAGCTTCTATGGGGAAAGTTGCGGTTAGAGTTTTAAAGTTTAGGGACACTTAGGAGTGGACTAGGAACAAACCCTTTTGGACTTAGATGGTTCTAGGGCCAACACCCACGGGAGCACCGGAGTACTCGTGTTACCTCACCCAGGGAAGCCGGGTGCATAGCTGTCAAAAGGTGTCGGGTTGCGTCGTCGTTTTCAATGGCAGCTTGCTGAAAAGTGCTGCTGCCGGGAAGAGGAGAAGTGTCCGAAGGGATCCAAGCCTGGATCGAAGATGTGAAGAACCTGAAAGCAGAGGGGACAGAGTCTGGGTCACTTGCCAGTGACCAGGGGCACGATAGTCGAATGCCCACCGATGTCAGGTGCTAGGAGGGGAAGCTTGACTCTTCAGCCACGAGGACCAGGAGGCGTCGAAGACAACCAGGAGCTGGATTCGAGCTGTCCCACGAAGGATGTCGAGTGCTGCAGCGTCGGTGCCCGGATTGGACACAACAAGCCTTGGCAACAGCAACCCACGCAGGAAGAGGAAAGATGCTTCGGTGCGGACCAGCAAGGTCCTGGGGACTCTCCAAGCGATGGAGAGTCAGGGCACGTGTGGAGCAACCAGGAAAGCCCAATTGAAGTACAGTTGTCCTTCTCAGGGACCCACAAGTCGACGGACAAGGGATCGCAAAGGGACCTCGAGAGGAATCACAAAATGGCGGCCCACGGGTCACTCGGAGTGGGTAGGCCAGCAATCTTCGGTGGATTCACTGCTCGGGGTCAGGGCTACAAGTAACCCAAAGCACAGCCTCTAGGATCGACCAGAAGCATATGCACTTGCAAATGTGCACGGTGTCCAGGGGTTCCGGTTCCACGGTACCCACGAGGGCTACGGGTCTCCGCTTTGCTGGGGACTTGGGTCAGCCTCTGGGAAGTCTGGAAACCCACCTCCTGGGTTGCAAAGTTGTCGGCACCCGGCAGAAGCTTTGGAGATGCAGACCGGGCAGATGCGTCTTTGGTGCCTGCCAAGCAGGGGAGTAACTCCTTTACTCCAAGGGAGATTATTCAGTCATCTAGTCGTGTAGATCGTCGAAGTTCCGGGATTTCTGTATCAGAGTTTCGTCCAGGTGTAATCTAAAGTCCTGTAGCCAGGGGTTCCTTTCTTATACCCAAGGAAGGGGTTGGACATACTCTGGGGACCCACCTATGGGAGGGTTTGGAAAGAGGGGTGGCTACACCCATTTCCTTTGTCCTGTTTCGTGCCAGAACAGGGGCTGGTAGCCCCTGCAACCGGTTTGAACTGGACTATGCACAGGGACACCAAATGTGCCCACAGTGCAGGACTTCAAAGCACTCTGACAGTGCACCCACCCAGCCCCAATACACTAAAGCCTGTCTGGGAGGTGGTAATACCTCCCTGTGACAGGAAACCTATTGTCCAGGCCTCCCCTGCTGGAGTTTCGGTCAGCAGCAGGAGGCCAGACTCGTGTCTGTGGCTGCAGCATCCATTTTGTGATGCCAGGGCTCTGTTAGCTGGTACCGGGTATACCGGTGCTGTCATGTCTCTCCCTCGAGAAGGGTGGGATCATACTGGTGTGGGGGTATGATTCAAAGGTGTTTGACACCAAACACGACATGTTTCCGTGCAGCCATCCCAAAGTTAGCATTTACCGCTAGGTTATAATGCACTTAAGAGTATATGGTCAGGCTGCCTCACAGACAACCCCGGAGGATAGATTCCGAAGGCTGCAGAGGGGCTCTGCTCATGCATGGGCACCCTCTCACACAAAACCAAGCACCCTGCCTTCAGGATTGATAAGGCCTGCCATAGGGGTGACTGATAGATTTATATGTGCAGTGATAGGGTGAGATATAGTGAACCTATATCTCAGTAAGGGGTGCAGGCACCACCTCACTCAGGCTGCTGTAGCAGTCCTGTGGTGTCATTTTGGAAAGCTGCCCAGGGGTGGCATAATACATGCTTCAGCCCCTGGTAGGCCTCTGGGGTACCTATGCCCTGGGTACATAGTATACCATATACTAGGGACTTATAAGGGCAACCCAGAATCCAATCTGTGGTTTACCTAAGGTACAGGGAATCAATTTAGAGAGGAAGCAGCTAGGCTGGGGTCCTGGATAGCAGGGCCCCAGCCAGACTAAAGTCGAAAAACAGTGAAACATCAGCAAAAAGTGGGGGTAACCATAAGAAGCAGATCCTACTCTCCTACAATGGGTGTCTGTCTAATCTGTATGAATGTCTGCATCAATCTGTCAGTTGGTGTGTACGTGGCTGCTTGGGTTGGTGAGTAGCTACATGAGTGTCTATATGGGTTTTTGATTGGTTGTCTGAGTACCTGAATGGGTGCCTGAGTGTCTGTGTGGGTGGGTGGGGTGTGTGAGACTCCCTGCATGGATATGTGAGTGGGTGATTCACTGGGTGTATGGGCTCAAGAGTGCGTCTGTGAGGGGCTGTATGGGTGGGTGAGTGTGTGTATGGCTGTGTTGGTGAGTGAATAGATGTCTCAGTGGTACATGTGTGAGTAACTACATATGTGAAAGGCAGTATATGTGAGTGTTGGAGTATATAAATGATTATACGTGAGAGTGAGTGATTGTGAGAGTGGCTGTATGGATGAGTGTGTGTTTGTGTCAGTGATTGTATAAGAGAGTTAGTATGTGTTAGTATCTGTATAAATAAGTGAGGTGGTGTGTGTATAACTGTAGGTGAGTAAATGGGAGTGTGATTGATTCTTTGCATGACTGACTAGCTGTGTGAGTAACTGTATGGGTGAGTGGCGGTGTGTGTCTGTATGGGTGTATGAGTGCATATGATAGTGGCTGTATTGATGAGTGACTGCATGTATGAGTGACTGTATGGATGAGGGTGTGGATGTGTGTGTAGACCTAGGAATCAGTGAGTGGGTATGTAGTAACTGGTATTGGTGTGTCTATGGTTTCGAGAATGGCATTCTGTATTTTAGAGTGGGTGTATCAATGGTTATATTAGGCTGTGAGGCGGTACATCAGATTATCACGTGGATGATGTCATCAGTGATGTCACTGACCATGTCATGAGTGATGTAATATGTGATGTCATCAGCAGTGCATTGCGGGGGCGCGAGTTATAGTTAGCTCAACTAACTATAACAGCCGAATTTCTCTTGTTTTGTACGAGTGAAATGTCCAACTAACTATAACGTCCCTGAAACCTGTGTTTTTTTCAGTGAATATATATATATATATATATATATATATATATATATACACACACATATATATATATATATGCATCATATATATATATATATATATGCATCATATAGCATGTACTCCAGGGCAGGGTGTTGCTAAACTCATTAAGAAATCTTTATAATTCTATTTGATATACCTCTATAAAGACCCTGAGGGAGATGGGGATATATTTATATCCCCATCTCCCCTCAGGGTCTTTATAGAGGAATATCAAATAGAATTATAAAGATTTATTGAAGAGTTTAGCAACACCCCTGGAGTACATCCTATATGATGCGTAGTAGGTAGATTGTCCTCATGCCCTGGCATACGGGTTAATATCAGTCAGCCTGCAGTGTGTGCCCTCTTAAAGGAATCCTATTTCCACATTATGCCTATCCATGTATGTCCAGACCCGGCGTTTGTTTTTTGGGTTGACAAGGCCTCGGATGTTCCATGCAATTGCTTTGATCTTGCCCTTCAGTAGTTAAAGAATATAAGGGTTGGTGTATGCCAGCCAGGATAATATGTTGTGTGTATCTATGTCAATAAACAAAAGCATTACAAAATCTTCCCCATGCCCCTCAACCCCCACTGAATTCCCCAACCTTCAGTGTAACCCTGTACCCTGTATGGTCCAACAAACAACCCATGGTGAAAATGTCCATTCTGCAACTTGATACAATCCAGGGAGGGTTAGCTTTGTCGCATTTTCGGTCATACTATCAGGCTGCCCCCACTGGATTCCCCAACCTTCAGTGTAACACCGTTCAGTCCAAAAACATCCTACAAACATTTTGCATGTTGCGCGGATATGGGGGGTGGTCCAAGCACCAACCATCTTCTGCTTCTTATTAGATAGAGTGTTCCTTGAATTAATTACAGACATTGGAAGAATTGCTGGGGTTGCTGAGTTTTGGGGCGGCTTGTCTATCAGATGAGTTTTGTCAGCCCTTTAAGCAAATTTGGATGCCACCTTAGGGGTGGTGAAGATGGGTGTTCAGTACTGCAGTTGTATACAAAGTCGTGCTGGATCAAGCATATGATGTTTAAAGTTTTCAGCTCTCTGGATCTTTTTCGTATCAGCGAATGCTCTCGGGATTCCTGTACTGCCAACATGAGGTCTTGATAAATCGAGATACTAGAGCCCTGAGAATTCCGCGGCCCATCTCACGTGCTAGGAATAGCACAGCATTACAATCACAATAGTTCAGCAGTCTGGCAATCATTGGCGTGGGAGGGCCCCCCACTGGAGGGTGAGGGCCTAAAGATCTGTGTGCTCTTTCAGTGACCAGAAGCTCAAGGAAACCACCCCTGCCCAGAAGCTCAGCCAGTAGAGATTCAATAGAAATTTCAGATTTGCGCATGGCAGTGGTCTTCGGGAGGCCAGTGATGCGTATATTATTTCTGCATGATCTGGATTCCAAATCTTCATTTTTTGCCATTACCTTCACAATATCTCGTTCAAGCCACTGAACCGTGTCTGTGATGATAGGGCTCTCATCTTACAGTGTTAAGATCTAGGCTTCAGCCGTGTTTAGACGTTAACTGTGTTTGTCCAGTCTGTCTTTCATAAGGTCCATCCTTGCCTTTAGTTGGTGTTTTTTAGTGTACATGCCCTTCAGACTAGATTTCATCTCCAAGAGGATGCTTTTATATTTCCGTCACCGCTTTCACAGGCATTTGGTGGCGCAGTAGAGGCCGGTTTGGAATGTGTCCCTGTTTGTCACAGCTGCTCAAAGGGCAGCTTGCCTTTTTTGTGATCCGATTTCCCCATTTTGCAGCCAGAGTGGAGCACACATTGCATGGTAAATGACAGGGGTGAGTGGACCTCCCGGTATGTCCCCAAGGAGCGAGTGTGAGCTCTGCCGCTCAGGGCTCCACAGTGAACCAGGAATCAAATTGTTCAGATCATGCAGGCAATCCAGGAACAATTGCTGCCATCTAGCACCAGTGGTGGCTGCCACACACAAAAGGTAGTGGGGCGGGGGAAAGGGGGCACACAGGGGTGGGCGGGGGGGGAGAATTACAAAAATAAAATAAAACTGTAAAACTTACCTTAAGTTGACGGCCACGTCCCACCCGGTGCTTCCTCTTCGTGTCCCAGCAGGCACTGGGGCTGCACCAGACTCCCTGTCCAATCCCCGCCCTGCAGAGCAGCATGGGGATTAGTCTGAGCAGGCTAGAAAGATGTCCTGCTCAGACCAGGGAGTCTGTGGGGTTTCTCCTGAGAGGGCCGGCTAAACACACATGAGCACTTAGAGAATGCACATAGCATGCCTCCTACTATCCCCTTCCATGCCCGGGCCCCGCCCCTCCCTGTACAGGCTGAGCCAGCTACTTAAAAATAAAACGATAATCAAATATCGTTTTATTTTTTAGCTGCTGGCTCTGCCAGTGGGGCGATGCTCCTCCACCATTGGAGAGGAGGCGCCCCTGTCTAGCACCACTGGGGTCTCGAAATGTGGTGTTCTCCAGCTATCTAGTGCATCTCCTGTACTGCGATTGAGTCCAGGAACCCAGGGGCCCTTGAGGGGAGTATCAATATAAAAGGACAGCACTCCACCCTCCAAGCCTTTGGGCCCACCTGTCGTCTCCGCTGTGCAGCAATTGGTTGGTAGGTGTTTGGCAGGGTTTTTGGGCTATATCTTTGTAAAGCGCATCGGGCAGCCTCTCAGGTTAGTAGTTCTCCCATACATTGTGCTGGGCTGAAGAGAGGGTATTCTGCTTTCCATTCACTACCCTCAGGGTAAGCGTAGCACCATTGTTTCTCCCGCGGCCCCCACAAGAGAGCCTGTGTGCTTTGGTTATCGACATCACTGATGTCCAGAAGAGGACAGGCTAGTGGGAGGTCAGGTACTCTTATAGAGAATATATATGAGTGTGGCAGCATCTGGATGTATATCCTGCAACAGTACCCAGACTTCTACGGGATCTTTAGAGAAAAGTTCCAGCAACACCAAGAATGTTGCCATGGTCAATAAGAAAGATAATGTGGAAAAGAGCCACCCAACATGTGCTTCACTGGACTCTAGTCACCCTTTATAGGGTCTCTCAGCCATGCATGTCACATGCTACACACACAGTACACGGAGTATAAATAGAAGAAGAAGGATCCCACTAATGGGGAACTGGAGGAGTTTTACAGGCATGAGCCAGCAGTATTGCTCTCCTCTAGAGGTACCGGTAAAAAGGCCTGTGGCCATGTACTGCAATTAAGTGCTGAAAACCTTGCAATGGCCTGCACCAGTGTACTACAATCAAGTGCCACACACCTTGTACTCTCCACATAGCACAGCATTATAATTCAGTAGCCACCCTAGATGTGGGTTGCACTTCAAGTGTTTGCCTTGGGTAGTGGATTTCTGCTGCAGAACACAAGCAAATTTATGCAGCATTTCCAACTGACTAGCAGATTGTGGAGAGCAGAAAAATGCAGGGCAGGAGAGAATGTCAAAGTGGGTGGAGAGTGGCACAGTGTCCTCAGCAATTCAAGGACTTTGTGGCCAGATGAACGAAAGCTTTCGCAAAATGAATGCACACTGGTGTTTTGCGAAACAAAAATGATTTTGCAAATTGACATATGTACTAATAGGTCAGTTTGCAAAATAGCGAATCACAGGGCATCACAGAACAACCTGCCTAATTAATATTGTGAAAGAAATCATACACTCTGGAAAACTCATAGAAGTAACACAAGCTTAATTCAAAAATAGCTAGCAAGCGTCAGAAATATTCTATGTAAAAATGGGTAGCTGAACCGAACAGCATTAGTTAAAGCATTTAATACTAATTTCTATACATTTTGCCACTACGTTTATACAATTTTTATTAATGCAATAAGTGGAGGAAAGGACATGTGATGAAACCGAAACTTCAGGTACACCAACGAGCAGGTGCCAGGCTATTCTCTTGGGAAGAATACGAGAAGACCATGAGGAAGAGATATAACAAGCTACGGTAAAAGACTGACTGCACTAAATCTGCAGTTCTTGCTTTGTTGCGCCAACTTCAGAACAAGGCTACATGTACTTGAACAGTTAAACTCCATGCGCATTGTACAACATGGAATAAAAAGGTGGCACTGCATTTAAAATACATGTTAATGTGCAATAATTCTAAGGCTAAGTGTGATTTAAGCAGGTATAAGAACAAATTCACAATTGTTGATACAAACAGCTAGGTATACAAAACATCATGTTGCCATTCCCCCCTTTTTCGCCATTTTCCACCAATAATTCAATAGTATGCAGCCTAATCATTTAAGTTTGGAATTTTTTACCGTACCATTTTATGAAATCATCTGTAATATCAAGCGGAAAAGCATGGACAAGGCCTTCATTTGTGCATGCACGTTGAAGGATGCATAAACTGAGTTCTACCAAAACATAAAAGGTCGACAGAACAAGAATCACTTGTATTACTATTTCAGAAATCTTCATTCCCCATATGATACAGTTATCCGAGACCAGATGGCACCCTCATTCAATTTTAAGCCACTTTGAATGGCATACAGTTCCCTTACACTGTTCTTAATATGCTATATCTGTTCATGGATACTGGAGATGATAGGGATGTGAGCACAACATTGTAACTCTACTATGGCAATTACCCCCTCCCCTCCTTTTAGGCAAAAGGACATAGTTCCAGGCCATTCTATTCTGCAGGAGCATGGTTCTCTTGGAGTCCAGTCGATCAGCTAAAGCCTAAAGAAATGGTGGTGGCATTGACTACTACTTCCAATATTTGAGCATTATATCTTGTTTCTCTGATGACCTGCTCTACACCAAAGTCGGGGAACAAGATTGAGAAGATTCTGTTTATTTCATAGACCACACAGCACCTCCACCACTATTGAAGGGGATGGATGTGATAGTGTCTGATGGCAGGATCACATAATCAGCATAACAGGCTCCAGACCAATCAACGGTCAGCCAGGCGCAGGCTTTTTTGCCACAGATGTAAATTGCAGATTCCTTTTGATACCTACATTATGCCTGTGGGAAGACTGTATTGATAGGGGATTACATTGTGATGTATGGTCTCTAAGACAGTGTCACATTCACTTTGGCTGACAAAGATACTCGTTAGTAGCCTCTTGGTGTTCACAAAAATGCCCGTTCTCAATAAGCATGGTAACCTTGGACAAATAATAACTGGTAGGACTGTTATATTCCTCCAGACCTTGACAAGACTCAGAGGAGTGGCCTGTATATTTAGCCGGTCGATGCCCATGGTAGAATAAATCGAGGTAAGTTTCATTTTTGCTGTGGGGCACTCAGATTAAAGGCACACACCCCAAGACATCAGCAACTAAATGAGTGCAGAACGAGTATGAAGAAAGATGTATGATTTGGCAATATTTCTCAAGCGATAAGTTGTTCTCTTACACAGAATGACAGCACCGTTCAAGGACAGGGAAAGTGCAATTCACTTTTCCGGCTACTTCCCATTCCACTGCTATGTGGTATCCCACCAGGAGGCTGTGGACCACAACAAATGGCATGGGCAAGACCCACAGAGGGATTCTGTATGCAGAAGTTGGTTGCTCACCTCAGATGGAGGAGTTTACGAAGAGGGGCGATTGGGGCTTCTATGTGCAGCTGCAAAGGAGCAGATGGAGCTGGTTGGTCTCAGACATGTGGTCCATTTGCAGGAAACAAGGGAGTTGCTGTTCTGGCAGGGGTTCAAGGCCTAGGGATTGGTGCAGGTCTGGATATGGCCACTCCCTGGCAGGACTCCCACAGAGGGGCTTGCACTGTGAGGAATGGACCCTTTTCTGCAGTCTACAACACTTCACAGCTGTGTTGGTGATGAGCAGCTCAAGCTACTGGCATTGCCAGTGGGACTGCAGAGTGGACTTCCTCTGGTGCACCCTCCCAAACACCTAGTCACTGGCTGGAGGTTATGACAGATCTTAGACAAAACAGTCAGGTAAGGTAGATTGAATCTGACCGCGGAAACTGTAGAGACAGAGAATGAGTTTTCTGCAGTATTAAAGGACAGTATTATTTAATTGCAGGTCTAACTTAGCAGCTAAGATAGGTGGGTTTGAAGGCAACATCATAGGGCATCTCATTACTATCTCATAGGGGCTCAGTGTGGTTCATTGGGTTGGTATGACCTTTATAGACCAAACCGCTAAAAGCAAAGCATAGGGCTACTTCAGTTAGGTTTTGAACCAGATCTTCGCTACCTAACTCATAAGTGTGCCATTATTTCTTTCTATCTTTCCTGCTGACTCAGGAAAGTTTCGGTTGATCCCTAAAGCTTTGCAAATCTGTACTGCTGCTGAAATGAAGTGTGTACCTCGTAACTCGAAAGGTGACTCAGGATTCCGAAAAAGGGGGTGAAGTCGGTAAGTAAGCACTTAGCTACAGTTATGACATATGCTCTTGCAATACGCTTCCACCCACTCTGTGAGCATGCAATCACAAGTACATAAGAATAGGAGACACATGTCGACATCTGAATAGAGCCCATCTGGAGATGGACAAAGGGGCTAAAAGATGCCTGGTGAGCCGCAGGGGTGGTCTTGATCCCCATACCAACATCATGGGACTGGCAAAGGACACAGGTATGGCATCAGTTCTGGACAATAGAAGGAAAGAAGGGCACACTCCAGAAGGTTGCAGCAGCATGAACCATCCCAGCCCTACTGATATCGACAGTTCAGTGATACAACCGTGCAAGGTTAGGAACCAGAAGTTTTGGTGTGACCACACGCTCAGAGCTGCCTCTCCACACTCCAACTGGGTCCTCTGTACAATTTTCTGTCCAGTACTGTTTTTTTCACTTTAGAGGCTTCTTGCTATATGGAAAATAAACCGGTCTGTATAACATACATGGCAGCATCATTGGTCTAAGCCAAAGCAGCCTTACTAGCCACAAAGTCAACAAGGGTATTCCCTCAAGACACTTCATCCTGAGAACTCTGGTGTGCAGAACATTTTACAATGCAATCTGCTGGGTAAAAGTAAAGTGTTAAATAGATTCCTCACATACTAGCCATTTTTGATTGGGGGTAATGGCATAAGTTAAGAAACGCTGATGCATTCAGAGAAGCGCAAATTTGTTTGTGACTCCAGGGTCATGCTTCGAGTCTGAAAACATAGTTACAATTTTTTTCTCAGCTAGACTACAAGTAATGGTAACAACAACAAGTTCAGCAACTTGGGTGGATCTCACACTAGGCAAGCAACAGCTTTCGATAATTTGATATACCTTACCGTGTATAATGCAAACAGCTCACCATCATTATTTGTAAGACATGATCTTTCCACAAAATACACTAATTTATATTTTCGCGAATCAGTAAGATCAATGCAGCGCTTAGTCACGTGCTCGATTACTTTCAAACAGAGATGGGCAACGGACTTTAACAACAGCACCTCGTTCCTTTACTGCCGTCTTATCCAGGTTATTGTTTGTGCACAAGACTCCAACAACTGTCACCCTTTGGTGCTGCTGATTACAGATTCACATAACAATTCCAACAATAAGTAGTGCACCAAACAGAAGATGTTTCAGTCCTTTTGTGTTTTCTTTAATTTAATCCTTTATTATAGTATCCATATAAGATCTTTAAAAGCAGCCAACGCGTTTCGTTCTTTAAAGGCACAAGCCTTGAGAACTTCTTCAGGGCTGCAGATAAAATAACATAAAACATACATAAGTACAAACATAAACACAGTAATCCCACAGTTACCACATATAATACCACAACCATCAAAAAAACAACATATATAAAACGCAATAATCCCACGATTGTTAAACAAAATAGCACCACAAACAAAGAAGACAAATTTGGTACAAAACTCATTTCAATAAATTAGCAAACAATAAACTAATAAATATAATTATTTTTTTCCAATATATATACAAAATTTCTTTATACACTAGGATGTATATGCAACAGCAAAAAAAGAGGGAAAGAAAGACACAAATCCACACATTGATATGAATTAATGATATACAGTCAATAAGAAATAGGGGGGAAGGGAAGAGAAAGGGCGAAGACCCAGAGGGTTTCCACTCGTATACAAAGGTAAAAAGGGAAAAATCCTACTATATTAAATTGTTTCTTTTTTTCATTTCTTAGCATATTCTAACCACAGACAAAGGGGAAGAAAAAACAATAGCAGTATATTTGTACTAAAACCATGTCAAACCACAACCATACGAGGTTCAGTACCTGAGGAAAGAAAGTGGCGGCGAATCATACCCTATTATTCCGCCAATAGCCTTCAACAGAAAGAAAAGTGAGAAGAGGACATAGTGGGAGCTATTCTAACTGTAAGCAAAAAAGTAGAAACAACCCTGTTCTGAATTCGTTTAGAAAATTAGAGAAGCATAACCAAAAATCCAGAAAAGAACAGGGAAGTAAAGGCGAAGAGGTTATAGACTCACCTCAACAGTCAATAATGGAATAACTTATATATTAGGAGTACAGTCAGTGAACATATCACAATAAATGGCTAAATCGGTGTCTTCAGTTCGCACACCTTTGCAAATATTTGGAAAGGCAAGTAGTTAATTCCAAAAACACATGGTGAACTAATTTACAGGCAATCACTAATCGCAGTCATAATGAAAAAAAGCCAAACTCAGACCCTCCAGCGACTATTAAAACCTCATCATACACCCGGTACTAGAAGAGGCATCCCAAATTTGAAAAAACACAAAGAGACACTCATGGCGAGTATACCAAAGACTTTAAATAACCAAATAATTCACCCAAAAAGAGAGAGATGCACAACTAATCTATTTATTTCACGGACCAAAACAAAATCTATAACGACAAAAGGCTGCGGCTATATACCGAGTTTACACTCACCAAGTTGTGGGGATAGCGCAACAAGTAAGAAACCGTCTTGGCATACGAAGAAATGGATAGAAGGACACTCCTAGCGAATTCAAGGAGCTCCAAATAGCAGAGGCTGGTCCACCTAATAGAAAAAAGGAGGATCAATACACAAGGTGTTTATACCCAAAAAACCCTTTTTTCTCATTTAAAAAATGCAGACAATTCCATCGTGCTAGACCTATTTCACACACTAGTGGAGCCATTCAAACTCGTGCCAGGAACCACAATAATATGCACCCGACCATTCAAGGATACCACCAGTGTCTTCTCGGTTTACGAGAAAAGCAAGTGACACAATAACAGTAACATAAGACTTTAACACGAGTGCAAAGCCAAAGAGCTGCGCACCCGCAGAACCTCCCATAGTGGTTATAGCCATAATCCTTAGCAACATACCATGATAAGCGTTCTTCCAGCGTCTCGGTTGACAACAGCAATGTGTAATCATTTGTTTCGCAACATGATGGTTCTTTTAAACCATCTACCAATTGGCTAAACCTAAAACACATGGGCGCGTTCGGAAAAGAGACGATAGTACGCTCTCAAACCCACCTTTTTCACCACCATCTTAAGTGAGTCAAAAAGAAGGGAAGACACAATGTGTATACGGACGCCATTTTACAATAGAATCCGGAACATAATACCTCAATCATCTGGCCTAAATAGTTTATAGCTACTGAAGATTCTGATATTTATACATTGCCCCACAATAGATGGGAAATAACGAATATTTATTAAAACCGGAACAAGAAAGTATAAGCATATATTTATACGGCGTTCAAAAAAGAAAAGCTAGTGTGCTCTCAAACCCACTTTTACACCACCATCTTAGGTGAGTCAGAAAAGGACAGAAAATGCAATGTATCCATGGGCGCCATCTTACAATATAGTCCGACACATAATACCTCAATCATCTAGTCAGTTTATATCCACTACAAATTCTGATAATTTTACATTACCCCACAACAGCAGGAAAATAACATATTTAAAAAAAAAAAGCAGAAACAGGAAAAACAAATAAGGCAGGATCCATATGGCGTTCCGAATACCTCAAGACGAAAACTCATAAGGTGTCTGAAAATTACACGGTCGCCAATCTGAATTAAATTAAACTGTAAAGACATCTCTTATCTCAGCACAATTACCCTTCAGCAAAAATGCAGTCGCGCTTTCGCTACAACCAATGTCTTAGACCAAGAACCGATCAGTCAATGCACATTCCGTATTGTGTATATAAGTTAAACGGTCGCCATCTTGGACATGGTCTTAATACATTTATTCAAATTTGCACAGATTCACGAAGAAAAGTATTATTCCATAAAACCTAACACACCGGCATTTCACTCAGAGGGGTCCCGAATAGGCCTAGATGAAAGGGGCCATACGCAAAAATTAATCATGCATAGTAGTAAAAGGTTCTTACCACTAGGCATAAATATTTATAATCAATTCCATTCAGTAAGGGGATAGTCGGCATAGAAAGCCAAAGACCGGGATATATACTACCATATATATTAAAAAATACTATTGATGGTAGATAAAATGCTTTTGCCCTTAACATATCTCCGTATACAAAAAATGAACCGGTTTAATTTAAGAAGTGATGGAATTCATTGTCAGTATTGTGGCCACAACTTATGGCTCGCAATCTACAAATCCACTTGGCCTCTTTCTGTCTTAGAGTCAGCACCCGATCTCCACCCCTTCCATTTGCCGGCACATATTCAATACCGTGAAACCAAAAGGTGAGATCCGACTTGTGATGTTGTTTATAGTGTTCTGCCATGGGATATCTGATATCAACCCCTATGATGGCCCTGCGATGTTCTTGAATCCTAAGCTTGAGATTTCGTGTGGTACTTCCCACATAAATCATACCACAACTACAACCTAAAACAAATCACAAAGGGTGTATTGCAGTTTATAAACTCTCTGACTTCATATTGTTTGGGGCTATTATATGCAAAGTGTTGTGTCTTATTCTTTCCACTTTTGCATACCATGCATGAGTCACAGGTAAAGAAACCACAAGGTTTCTTAGCTAACTATGTCCCAGTGGTTCTTGATGTTGTCACATAACTAGGCCATAGCTTGTCTTTTAGTGTCTGTCCTTTCCTGTACGTTTATTTTGTGTTTTATAGAGCGCGAACTTGACCCGTTAGGGTATCAGAGCGCTTTACAGGAAACATAGAAATGTACAATAGGCTTGGAATCACAATAATATACAAAAGGTAAAAGGGGGCAGGGTGCAGGATATATAAAGGATAGAGGACACGAATGTACAGTTTGCATTTTATAGTTGCTCGAAACAAGTCCCCAGGTTTCTAGGAGAGGTGACTAGGTAATCCGAGGGGAGGCGCTAGTCAGGAGTTAATCAGGGTCTCTGTGCTGGTTGGAGGCAACATTTAAACGAGGAATTTACCCATAAGGAAGGTTTTGGCCTCCTTTTTGAAGCGTGTCAGTGAAGGGATTCTTCTGATGGTGGGCGGGAGAGAGTTCCATATTCTTGGAGCGGCCCCAGAGAAAGCCCGATTGTACGTTTTTTTCTTCCGGAAGCGTGCAGGTTGTAGCAGGAGGTCTCTGGCGGATCGGGAGTTTCTGGTTCCTCCGGATACCACAAGTTTCTGTGCAAGATAAGCAGGGGAGTTTGAGTATAAGGCCTTGTGTGTGATACAGGCCAGTTTAAGCTGTATTCTAGCCTCAAGAGGAAGCCAGTTCAAAGCTTTCAGGTGTGGAGAAATGTGGTCGAATTTTCTTGAGCTGGTAAGAAGTCTGGCGGCAGTGTTGAGGCAGGCTTTTAAAGGTGCCAGGGAGATTTTTGGTAAACCCGAGAGGGTAGAGCAGCCATATTCCAGTCTGGAGATGACGAGTGCTTGGACTGCCATTTTTAGATCGGCAGTGTCGAGGAAGGGTTTCAGTTTCCTAAGGTAGCTCAGGTGGAATCTGGCTGATTTGGCCATCGCGTTGATGTGGACCCGCATGTTCAAGTTTCTGTCCAGGATAATTCCCAGAGATTTGGCCGAATCCACGATGGTCGGTGGGCAATCTAAGGCTGTGATGGCCTTAATCCATGTCTGCATCTCGGGATTGGTTTTTGAGGGGGAAATTAAGAGAAATTCTGTTTTCTTTGCGTTGAGTTTGAGTTGATTGGAGGCGAGCCATTGGACAGTCTCTTTCAGGGCCTCATTCAGGGAGAGAATCTCCTCGAGGGATGAGGTCTTGATGTAGATCTGAGTGTCGTCAGCGTACATATGGTAGGAGATATTCGCTGTGCGTAGAACTTCGGCCAGAGGTTCAAGGTAAAGGTTGAAGAGGGTAGGGGACAGGGTTGATCCTTGAGGGACTCCAACCATGACCGGAGAGGGAGCCGATAGGTTGCCGTTGGTTAGGAATCTCTGTGATCGGTTTTGGAGGAAGGACCTAAACCATTTTAGAACGGAGCCATCCAATCCCATCCTGAGTTTGAGGCGTTCGAGTAGTTTTACATGGTTGACCGTGTCGAAGGCCGAGGATAGATCTAGGAGGATTAGGAGGCAGGTTTTCCCTTGGTCAAGGGCTTGGACGGCATCATCAACGATGTGGAGCATGGTCGTTTCGGTGCTGTGCCCGGGTCTGAATCCAGATTGGAAGTCATCAAGTAGGTGGAAGTTGTTGATGTGTTGACTTAGTTGCTGTTGTACACATTTCTCCAACCCTTTGGCTAAGAGAGGGATGTTAGAGATAGGTCTGAAGTTGTCGGGGAAGCTGGGTCCAGCAACGGCTTTTTCAAAATGGGGAGGACTTGGCCTGCTTTCAGAGAGTCAGGAATGGATCCCTGCCGCAGAGAGGCGTTAATTATTGCAGTCCAGCTTGGAATAATGGACTGGGCGGCGGCCACTAGGCAGTTGGGGGGAGAGGGTCATTAAAATGGTTGTTCGGGTTTAAGGTCGATAGGATTTTAGCGACGGAGTCTTCATGATAGGGTTTGAAATCGGTCCAGCGTGCTTGATTTTTAGGTGAAGTCTGTGGGGGCAGCGCCGGAGGAGGAGGCAGGTCTGGAGGGAATAGAGAGTCTGTGGCGGCACTAAGTTCTTTTCCTAAGGCTGTGGCTTTGTCAGCGAAAAAGGAGGAGAATTCCTCGGATGATATTAAGGACTTGGGGGTTTCTTTCGCGGTTTTGGCCAGTTTGTTGAATTGGTGTTTGACCAATTCGAAGAGCTTGCGGGGTCTATTCTTGGCGTTCCCCAGTTCAGATCTGAAGAATTCTTTTTTGAGTTGATGATGTTCCTGTTGTAGGCATTTCTGGCCTGGCGGAGAATTTTTAGATGTGCTACAGAGGGGTGCTGTCTCCAGATTCTTTCGGATTGTCGGAGGGCTCTCCTCTCATTGTTGAGGGATCCAGTGAACCAGGGGTTCCGATCTTTGATTTGGGTTCTCTTTAGTGTTAGTGGGGCTAGGTCATCCAGAATGTTCGATATAGTTGTAGAGTAGTGATCGTTGAGGTCACTGACCGTTGTGATATGCGAGGGGGGGGGGAGGTCTGATTTGCAGCGAGCTTCCAGTTCCCTGTGGTCCAGGTTTTTAGTGTCTCTGACCCAGCGTTTAGGAATCACTGGTTGCGGTGCCCTTGTCTTGTGGGTGCTAGGTAGTAGGAAGGCGATGGCGTGGTGATCAGACCAGTCGCAAGGGTCTATAGAGATAAGCTTGACTGTTGATTCCTTAGAGATGATCCAGTCAAGGGTGGCCCCTTTCGTATGTGTTGGGAGTGAGCAGGCTTGGGTCAGGGCTTGATCATCCAAGAGGTCTTTGATGGCATTGACATGAGGATCCTTGGGGTCGTTCCAGTGAAGGTTGAAATCACCCAGGAAAATATCTTTAGCGTTGGAGGAGATCTTAGCTGTGATGAGTTCCATGAGATGGTCAGTGAAGGAGTCGTTCATGCCTGGGGGTGGTAAAAGATGTGCAAATTGCACAGTTGGGTGGAGTTGCTGCAAATGGAAAGGGCGAGGTATTAGTAGGAGTCAGTGGAATCAGCCAGGAGTTCAGTGACAAGGAGGTTAGAGCGGTAGATGCATGCGATGCCTCCTCCTTTTTTGCTAGATTGCCTGTCCAGTCTTGCAATGTTATAATTGGGAGGGACTAAGAGGTCCAGGCATGGAGATGAGGAATCGTTGAGCCAAGATTCTGTTAGAATTGCTAAGTCGAGGTTTTTGTTCAGGATGAGATCAGCAATATCGGCGGCGTGCTTAAAGGCCGATCGGCAATTGATTAGGAGACCAGATAGAGAGGGATCAGAGGGAGTGTTGGGAGTCAGGGCGGACAGGAGAACTGGCGCTAGATTGCTTTTGACCACACTTCTGTTGCGGAGGGTAGCCGATCTGTTGGGGTTAATAGTGACCGTGCAGATGGCATGTTCGTCACTCAAGTCTGGCGGACAAAGGGTAGCTGGGGTAGAGTTGTAGTCGCGGAGGATGGCAAGGATTTCCTCTTCAGAGAGGTCTAGCGGACTTGGGGTGTCGAGTGTAGAGTTGTAAGAGAGGACGAGAGCTAGGGTTTCTTCCTCAGAGATGTGGAATAGTTGCTTGCGAGGGCGAAGGTGTCTCTGGGATAGCGGCAGTGGGTGCATGGGGGGCTCTGTGGTGTGAGGAGGGGTGGAGTTCCGCTGGGGTTTGAGGTTGGCTAAGGAGAGTTCAGCGAGGTGAAGGAGGTTCATTAGATCCAGAATGGAGATATGGATGCTCTAGGTTAATTTGGCAGCTCTTGAGTGCAGGGTTACGATATCCAAGTAAGAGGGAGGCGTTAGAGGGCAGGAGGGCGGTATTTCAGGAGCAATACTATCGGCATGCAAAGGGGATCGGGTAGAAGGGGTGGCTCGACCTGTATCAGAGGTTTTTGGAGGCAAAACGGTCTCACAGTTATCGTAGGGAGCTGGCGGGGAGGAGACCAAAGGACTAGGGGTGCATCTGTTGGCAAGGCTGGGAGGTGTGCAAGAGGGGATAGGATGACCCGAGTTGGCAACCCTTAGAGGGGTGGTTTGTGGGTGACTAGGGACGCTAGTCAGGCTGGTCGGCTGGTCGGAGGGGTGGGTGTTAGGTGCCTTGTTAGTGTCGTGCACATGGTTACTGAGGAGGGTAAAGAGGTCCGCAAATTTGTTAAGGTTTTTGGATGAGGCTTGGATTAGGACAATGCCATTTTTGTAGAGGGTGATTGTGAGGTCAGCTCGCAGGGTTGCAGAGGGTGCTATTGTAAGCTTAGTGCCATGAGGAATGTTCCTGGTTGCGCGTACATTGAGGAGGTGCGCAAAGGTTTTGCGCCAGGAGGAGGTTCTTCTGGAGTAGAAGATAAGGTCGTTAATGACTGTGCCATTGTCCGCGCTGTAACGCAGGTCGGAAATCAAAGTCTCAGGGTTACTTTTCAGGGTGGAATGCTTGAAAGATTTTGCAGCGGTTTTGGAGAGGTTGGGAGGGTAAACCAGAGTAAAAGAGTTTTCCCCTGTAGTAGTTAGGCAAGGACTTGCCATGGTGGCTGGGGTGGGGTACTCTAGGAACGACAAGGGGCAGTTAAACAGCAGCGAGGTAGGGTCGCCACCAACCAGGTCGTGGGGAAGTTAAGGTGGGCTAACTTAGCTTTATCTCTTCAGAGCAGGGAGGTAGGGTAGCCACATCACAGCTGTGTTATGGAAGGAAGGGTGTGTCCCAGGGTTAACTGTCTTGAGTGAGTGAGCTGTCGGATATCATTGGTGCAAGGCCCAAGCGTACTGCAAAGGTCTGGAGAGGCTGTCCGCGAGGCTGCAGTAGAGAATGAGAGGCTGGGCCAGTCACAACGCCTCGGTCCTGGGTGACGACAAGGCAGATCAGGGCCAGTAAAGGTCGGACCTTTTTTGGGGGATCAGAAGTCAGGTCCAGGCTTCAGCAACCAAGTTGGGCTTGGCAGGGAGTATCCCAAGTGAGGAAGCAGTTTAGTGAAATAGTGATTAAAAGGAGACTGCTATTCTCAGTTTGCAGCTGTGGAGGTAGCTAGCAGGGTGAGGCTAATCATGTTGTATTATTGCCGCCGCCATTTTAAAGTCAGGCAATGTGAGGTAATTACATGTCTACGAACCGCCACCATTTTAGGGTCAGGCAGTGGTCAGCTTGCGATGCATTTGAAATCAACCCCGATTCTGTATCTCACTCACAGAGGCTGATGGCAGTGATGCTTCCGAGTAACGTTTATCACCTTGTTAAAGTATGTGGCGACATCAGAGTTGAAAGGAACCGTGATCCCCGTATTAGTGAGGCGCCGCCATTTTAGGTCCAGGCAACCTTCAGCTAATGCTCATATTGGTAGTCAATAAGCCAGAAAAGAGAAGAAAAACAGAAGAGAATGCACCTGACGTGGGGCACTTCCCGGATCACCGGAGGCGGAGGGGCAGGGCTCCTCACTTAAAGACACCTCCAACCAATTCGAGCAATTCGAGCCCCGATCAGGTCTTCGGCAACGCTGGCAGGGGGAGAAGCCGCCGAGAGACGCCGACTCCAGGGGAGGTCGCCGAGAGGAGAGCCGGCAATCGAGGATCACCCACTAGCCCCCCAGGAACTCGCTCCAGCGGATGCAGGTCTCTGGATGCACATCCCTGCGGGTAGCGAAGCTCAAAGCGGGAGGGAAATGAAGTCCAAAGGGGATGCGGCACAGAAGGAGAAGCGCCGGAGGCTAGGCGACCGGAGGTCAGCACCGGGCCACCGGGCTCCGGGCAGGAATGACCGGACCAGGACAGAGCTCGATAGAAACTGGAGGGCACCTGGCGTTAGCGAGCCCAGTCCAACGAGCGGGCTCCAGGCAGGACGGATGGGCTGCAAGGAGGGGTCAAGCCGTAGTGGAGCAGGAATCCCAACATGGAGAAAGCCGTTAGCAAGCCAGGACTCGTCGGCCCCTCGGCTGGGCATCGGGAGAGATCCTCAAAAATGGCGCCAGTCTGGAGGGCCAACCCCGGCACTAGGCGAACAGATCCGGATCCTCTGCAGAGCAGGCTGCGCGAGACCGCAGAAACCTGCGGCGATGGAAAACCGTTCAAGCAGTCCCGCAGCGGCAAACCGACCCGGGAGCAGAGGGTCCGACCGGCAGCGCCAGCGTCCGGGCAGAGCAAGCGGGACCTCCGGCCACCGCGGAGATCGATCCAGCAGGTAAGATAGCTGTCGCATGTAGCTACATTGATGTGCTTCGGTAGGGGTCCCAGTCAGCTCCAGGGGCAAGCAGGTGGAGGGCCAGAGACCACAGTTTATCGGGGATAACTACCAAAGGTAATCCCCAAACCGGGAGCTCTTTACGAGGCTCCTACTCGGCGGCGGCCATCTTGTACCTCAAAAGGATTCAACGTAAGATCTTTTTTCAAGTTCGGTATTTCTTGCAACAGATGCCAATACTTTTTTAGAATTCGAAAGAACTTCTCACTATATGATGTATACTTGGTAACGAATCTAAGTTTCTCATCATACATAGTATGCTTCCTATTATTTTTTGTCACCAGCGTACTATCCCTGTTTAGTTGGTACACACGCGCCTCTGCTCTTCCCACATCCTGAATATTGTACCCTCTTTTAAGAAAACGAGAGCGTGTGTCAGCAATGTTCTCCTTAAAGGTAGCATTTTCAGAGCAATTTCTCCGCACCCTCACCATTTCTCCATATGGAATGTTTTTAATTACTGAACGTGCATGAGCACTGGTAGCGTGTAGTACTCCATTACACGGTTTCTTTGCGGTACATGGTACTCTGAATGATCCCATCTTTTATATAAAAATGGAGATCTAAAAAGTCAATCTTGTCCTTGTGACAGTTCATGGTTAATTGCACATTATAAGGATTGTCATTCAAGTACACAAAATATTACACAGGTGGTGGTTAAATTGATAATGTTTATTTGAGAAAAATCCGTTTTAATTAAGGAGAGTAAATTTGGTTTGGTCTTGAAAAAGATGGTTTAACATTTCATCCATCGAAACGCGTCGACGCTCATCTAAATACACAATCTGTTAGAAAGGCGGAGGTCTATGAGTAACACATACCAGGATCTATGCCTCAAATATTGGTGTAAAACAGATGTGTAAATAACTAATGATAAATTGAACCTGTCTGTGCTATGTACTCTCTTTAAGCTATTTTATTTTTGTTCTTTTTAATGGATTGTATTTTAACATGTGATTATTTGCTCTGAAACCTTTGTGATTTCTGTCTATCTATCATGCAATGTATTGTGTTTATATAGTATAGGGTTTTATTGCCCTTGAGTTTTCTTGACGACTTTTTTGATACACTGGTGTTTTTATCAATAAATCGATTTATATATCTTTATTTATTTTTGTATATTTTATGGTTCATGACCCTCTGTGGGAGCTATATGGCAATATTCCCTCAAGTGTGTATGTGAGACAATAGTGAAGAAGTATCGGCTTGAATGGAATGTATTGATTGGTTGAATATTAGAGTGTGACATTGGGTCCAAAGGATATTGTTTCTTTATTCACTGTATAGTGCCCTATTCCTTTGGCAGTAAGGGGCACCTCTTTGTCTTTTATTAACACAAAATATTCATCCAGACTTTCCCTTGATTATGACCACAGGCAGAAGATATCGTCAATGTACCTCCCCCAGAACACAACATTTTGTGTCCAGGGGGAGGCACTCCTACCCCATGCGTGCTCCCTCTCATACCACCCCATAAAGAGGCAGGCATAAGAGGGAGCAAACCTGGTGCCCATGGCAGTCCCATGAGGTTATGCTCATACATGTCAGCTCCTTCCTTATCCAAATAGGAACCTACTGCCATCCTTCCAAATCTATTCTCAATACAGGTATATAGACTGACTACAACCCATGTAACAAAAAATAAATCTTCAGACCAGATAAATTCTTTAAGTTTAAGTAGCACATCCATGCTGTCTTTGATGTAAGACGGCAGGTCCATCACATGTTTTTGCAGTTTCATGTCTACAAATTGAGACAACCTCTCCGTGGGTGAGCCCACCCCCGAAATAATGGGTCATCCAGGTGGAAAGGACACTTTTTTTATGCACTTTCGGAAGTGCATAAATGCAGGGGAATCTAGGTTGACACACCTTTAGAAACCTATACTCGGAGTCAGATAAAAGGCAAATATCCTTCCACTCACTAAGTTTCAGATTGATTAAAGATACCAGTTCAATCATAGGATTCCCACTCACTAATTCATAACAAGAGGTGTCACTTAGCTGCCGGTCAATCTCCTTCATATAATCTGTTTTGTCCATTACCACTATGTTGTTACCTTTGTCCGCTTTGCGGATTACAATAGTGTCATCTTTTTCCAGTCTGTATAATGCTTCCCTTTCACCTTTCGATAAGTTATTGTCTCCTTTTGTGGAGAATTTATTGGGACATTCCAATTTGTACAAATCTTCCGTCACCTTATCATAGAAAAGATCAATATTCTGATGATACGAACCACCCGGTGTAAATTTGGATTTCGGTCGTAACCCACTATCGACCTCAAGGTTCTCTACAATGTTCAATTCTTGTAACAATGTCCCCATTTCAATCTCTGTCCCCTCCTCAATTGACAAAAGACATTGGACATTCCGAATATCGGCAATACTTGATACAGAAGTGGGGCACAGTTCAGTTGGTACAGAAACATCACATCTTTGTTTGCTAAAGAAATCTTTTAATTTCAGTGTTCTTGTAAACTTAAACAAATCAACATGGACGTCTGTTAGATCTCCAGACTGTGTTGGGCAAAAACCCAGACCTTTGCTTAGCAAACTTAATTCGTCAGTTTCCATTACTCTTTGTGATAAGTTGATGACCTCTACATCTTTATGACGTTCCATCTCACATGTTGCACCCCCTTCACCTGCTACCATATCATTATCAGGGACTACGTTCTTTTCGACCTCGTCGTCATTCTTTCCTGGTCTATTTGGGCCCCCTTTGCATTTCTTATGGTATCTCCTTCCCCCTCTCCTTGTTTTTGACTTTGTTTTTTCCGCTGCTTATGCGCAGTTTGGCGAGCTCTTTCTCGAATGCAGAGGCTCCTTCCCCTAAAGGGGTCTCGTTGGGATTGCTACTTGAGGCTACACTGCTTTGTGAGGAAACCGAGACACTACTCACTGATCGAGTGTCATCAGCTTCCTCTCTTCCTGTCCTCAGGAGCCTGAACTGAATCGTACTTTCTCGCGAACGTATAGATCCTACCCTCTTTGTAATCTCTATCATCGTGTCTTTCTTTCCCTCTTTTTTTGTTGTTGCATATACATCCTAGTGTATAAAGAAATTTTGTATGTATATTAGAAAAAATAATTATATTTATTAGTTTATTGTTTGCTAATTTATTGAAATGAGTTTTGTACCAAATTTGTCTTCTTTGTTTGTGGTGCTATTTTGTTTAACAATCGTGGGATTATTGTATTTTATATATGTTGTTTTTTTGATGGTTGTGTTATCATATGTGGTTACTGTGGGATTACTGTGTTTATGTTTGTACTTATGTATGTTTTATGTTATTTTATCTGCAGCCCTGAAGAAGTTCTCAAGGCTTATGCCTTTAAAGAACGAAACGCGTTGGCTGCTTTTAAAGATCTTATACGGATACTATAATAAAGGATTAAATTAAAGAAAACACAAAAGGACTGAAACATCTTCTGATTGGTGCACTACTTATTGTTGGAATTGACATGCTCGATTACCACAAGACAGTCATGGGGATCACTTCACTGGTGAGCATAGAGATGCAGGGTTTAGAGCGGGACTACATTACGGAAATGGGAGGCAGGCAACAGCAGAATTTTTTATTGGGACAATGTGACAGTGGGAAGGTGCTGAGTTTTGGTGGTAAGGAGAAGAGAAACAGAGTGAGGAACAAAACAATTCATGTGACCTCAATACAATATTTTCAGATACTTCAACAAGGTGGGCAGTAGCAACTCCAGAGCATAGATGTGGAGGAAGCAACTGCCCCTATGGGGTCTAACTCCTAATATCACCACAGACCCAACCCATATACCTAGAGTGGATAGGGTACACAATAATCAACAGACTAAGTTCCCTCTAGGTATTATTTAGCAACAAAAATAATAAAAAAATTCAAAGATTGACAATCAATCTAATCATAAACTAATGAATGAAGCTACAGACCTGTATCTAGTACATACGTCCTTTATAAAGAGATGTCAACAAGTACAAATTCATACACTGTACAACAAGGATCAATCAAAAGACAACTGTGGTGCTCTGTAAAGAAGTGATCGCACAATGCAAATAAGTGCAGAAATAAACAAAACATAAATGGTGATCTTAAAAAGGGCAAGAGACGGGATAATGGTCCAATGACAGGGATACACCAGTAAACTGTTAATTTTCTAAAACAGTCTAACAGTCTTTTTTATATTTCTGATAAGTTCCTTGTGGGACAACTTGTTGACGTACTGTCTTTATACCTCAGAATGTCGACGGTATTTCGACCGAAAAGTAATTCGAAGGGTCATCATCAGATCAGTAGCAAATTTGCAGAACAAACTGGGTCCTTGAAATTGAATAGAGTACTAGTGAGAATATAGAAAATTAGGGAAAGGACAGACTTAGACCAGGTCCCTATAAGATAAAGAGTTACCTATTTCATCTGATGGGAAGATGAGGCCCTGTAACAAATGAAGGGAAGTTTTAGTAAAACTTTGAAAGGTGACTATACCGTGAAAGTAAAGTGCGCAAAACATGCGACTTACTCATACAGAGCTTGAGCGAATCTTTCATCTGAATGAAAATGGCGTATCAGAGGTAAAAATAATCACTAAAATCACGATTTACCAATAGCGAATATGAAATACAATAATATAGAAATGGACTTAGAGGAAACGCCGGGTTGTACTTAGTTAAAAAGGGAAAGTCGTTCAGCAGTGGTAAGCTGTGGTAATAAAATTGTGTGGCTGAAAAATACCGAAACAATTTTTAGTTTAAGAGTATGTCCATATTCGCTCATGTTTAGATGTAATATGAGTAAAATAAAAGCAACTTACGAAGTTCTATTATATGTTGGGCTCCCACAGTGAAAGGAAAGCGCGTCCTGGAAACCTCATGGATGCGGAATGGGATGCCAAAGCCATGCAGTAAAATACGTGGTATGGAAGAGGGAATTAATCCCAGATCAATATAGGAATAGGGAGCAAGATTCTCCGCCAGAAGCATTCCTCTCTGATTGAGATGAGCATAGGTGGGTGAATCCTTCTTCAGGTACTGTCCGTTGGGGAAAGCGGAAGTGAAACCGAAGAGAGATAACTAGGAGAAGGAGGTGGCCATCTTGGAGTGGGGTCAGGGGAATAAATTTCCAAGCCAAATAAGTTGAAAGCAAAAGAAAGAAAAGCTATTTAAGGGTCATAGTTCCATCCAAAAAGTGTTTTTGCCAATTGATATAAAACCACGTCTATCTGAGTCTTGCTGATACTTTACCAAGTTACAATCTATAAATAAAGAAAGCACTGGTTTGTATGGAACATTAACCATAAGTGTCAATGTAGATAATGTTCAAATTTAATTACCTCCAGAATTAGAAATTCCAAAGCCTGCAAATGGGGAGTACGAAAATACATTAAACACAGTTACAAAAGGTTTCTAAACACGCCTTGTAATATTATTCAAAAACAGGGATGATACAGATATACAAATCTTTCAGACTATAGTCCTAGTAGTACATAGGATAGAAAAGGTCAAACATAGCTATATATTTATATTAGTGAATGCCATTCATTGAGGGTATTTAACCGTAAGGTGGTGGCTGAACATTGCATGATCCATTTTGATTCACATCTATTAAACATGTTTTGTATGTCACCTCCTCTGGGAAGGTAATTTGACATGGTCAATCATTTGCCATGTGAATGATACTTCGGCATGTGACATTTCTGTGAAGTGTGCCACTAAAGAGGCATTCATCACGTGGCATCCAATACTACTTTTGTGCTGGAGTATCCTGTCCTTGATTTTCTGTGTTTGTTTTGCCTAATGAACATATGATTGCATGGGCATTTCATCACATACACAACATTGGATGACTTACAGTTTGTGAAATCCGTTAAGGTATATGTCCCTTTGTCATATGTTAATATTTTGCTGTCTGAAATTTGGTCACACATAGTAAGGTTACGCCGCTTCAAGTGTCCCACAAGAGGAGCTAAACATAGTAGACCTGTCATAGTCGATAGTTTGGGTGTCCAAGACATGACCTTGACTAAGTGGCCACACATATTTCTCCCTCTCTGAAAAGAGAAGAGAGGAGGTTCCTTAACAAGACCACATGCGGTTAATGTGTGCCAATTCTGTTTTATTATCTTTGTGATCTTATTAGATGTTCAGCAGAAGGTTGTGCCACAGGCCATACATTTAGAAGCAATCCGAGTTTTTGGGGTAAGTAGTGATTCGCTAGAAAAATACCAGGCTTGTTTCAAAGCACATGATATCAGACGTTTGAGGTAACCTCTATCCTTAAACGTTTCTGATAGGACAGCTGCCTCTCTAAAATAATCTTTTATCCATTTGTGATTCCTTCTTAACCTAAGAAACTGGCCAGATTGTAAGTTGTCCTTAAGACCATGGGGATGGAAACGTTGATATGATAGCATGCTATTCTGTTGTAGTGAGCCTCAGCAAGGCCTACCAGTGCTTAGGGGTTCTCCCTTCTCTGCACAGAGTCCTCAGACACTTAGGAAGAAGTTGGCACAGAAACTGGAAATAGAAAAGACAGAGTTTATTAAACCTCATGAGGTGGAGCTAACATTCGCACATCACCCTTCAGTAATGCATGAAGTAGCACACTGAATGAAAGGATCCTGGTCCTTTTATACCCACACAGGGGCTCAAATGAAGGCGGTACTAACACAAATGCTGGTTTTCGGCACATATAAGGTCATACAGAGAATGCACAGTCGACAAGTGGGTGGAGCTAACAGTTTCTACTTTTAGTAGACACATCCTGACATTTATAAACTCGGAACAGCTGCAAGCTCAACTGAGCATGTGCAAAGCAAGAGGAACTAAATATAACTTGTCTCTAGGCAGATTTCAAGAGCAGTTGACAGGAAGGTAGGACAGAGCACATGGCGAGCACATGGTAGCACATGGCAGCCAAAATGGCTGCCAGAAATACAAAATGGATTCCACAAAGCGGACAATTTAGCCTCTAAATACAGGCTGTCTTCAGCTAATGCTTAACTTAAATGCTGCCAAATTACAACAGACGACCCTTTCAGCATTGGCTGAAGACATTCGTTTATCTGGGGTAATCTAGATATTCATCCCGTACATCTATTAACATTATTTCGGCCACCTCTTTATTCAACATTTGTTGGGCCTTTGTTTCAGCAATGTTCCCTCTGGCAGGTATACAAGCAGAAATGCAAAAGGAGCAAAGCATTGGACCACATTGGATACATACACAGCATGTAAAAAATATTATAATTATTACACACAGGATAGTCAGTAGCTTCCAGCCCCAAGCAGAAACAAGAGTCCAAAACCATCCAGCAAAAGTCCAAGTTCCAGTCTCTGGATGAATTTCTGCAGCAATCTTATGCAATTTTGATATTGCGTCATATACTGAAGGTGAGTGATCTGGTATGAATACATAACAGCTGCTACCGATGATGCGACATGCACCACCTCGATCAGCCAAAATCACGTCTAGCACCATCCTATTCTGGAGTGCTACAATCCTTGCAATCTGTAGTTCCTCTGTAATGTTCCCAAGTGCCATAGCTGTCTGATTAGTAACAGCTTCCACAACACGAGTCAGTCGCCTAATCTTCCTGCTATTTAATGCAGCACCCACAAAGAAAAATAAGCCCAAATTGAAATCAACATATTGTTGTAGGGTAGTGTCGGTTTGGTCAACTTCATCCATACTTATTGTCCTCTTATTTCTGTTTTTGGAAATGTCATTGTACAGTTTAAAATCACGGTGATACAATGCAGGTGCCAGAAACACAGGGGGCAACAGAAAAGATACATAGCAGATTCCTGACCACCCAACAGGTAATTGATAATATCCGTTATTTCCACACACAAAATACGTGTTATGCGAGGCTGTGAAAGTGCTCTTATTGGCACCTTCAATAGTCAGGATTACAGTACACTCGCTCCTCCCCACTGGAATTCTTCCAACACTACAAATACACAAATCTGCTTTAGCTTTTGTCACAGAAATCACAAAAGGTCCAATGTTCTTTATTATTCTCACATTTGTGAAAACATATGGTGTTGAAATATTGTCCGGTTGATACTCTTCCCATTACCATTTAGTCCCTTTGGCTTGTGGATAACCTTCTTTATTTTGATAACACACTTTATTAAGTTGAAAAATAATCCCACCTACTGAAGGCTTTCCATATGCAAACAAAAGCGCATACCAAGCTTGACAAGAACCATTGTGAGAAAATGGAAGAGGAATAAAAGGTGTTCCTCCTTTCTTTTGATGTGCAGGTATCATCCCACACACCCAACAGTTGGTAGTATTTGTAGCATTGTGAGTATGGTGCAACATCTGGATAAAAGTATTGTTCAGGTAAGATTGTCGATGCTTTTGCTCATGGTAAGGAAGAGTAAAGTAGTGGTGTTCCACGGGTACTGGCGTAGTGGCAACAAAAAGCTGTCGAACAGGAGCCACCTTCTCGATGTACCATGTAATTGCTGCCATAGCCACCATAGCAACAACAAACCCTACAGCACAAATGATTTGTTTTTTCATTTTAGCAGCAGTAATGATTGATCTTTCTGAAAACTTGTTGAAAACAGTCGTTGGAGCTCTTCTCCCTGGGCAGCCGCTGATTTCTTCACCATGGGCCAAAGCGGGTGTCACTACACTAATACAGGGCTGATCCCCTCCCCTTGCCACAATGGCTCTCCGTTTCACTAACCCAGGGCGGTAGCTCAACCAGTCTTTTCAAAACTGCAGATCCTTTCCTCGGTCTCAATTGATATCTGGATACTCCAGTGATCGTGTGGTCCGGGAAGACTTCCGCAGATTCGTCAGGTGAGATAGCTTGGCCTTTCTCCGTCTCCAGAATCTCTCGATGGTCGGTCAACACAGCAGGTTCCACCAAGGCAGGCGACACGCGTTTGCAATGTGTGCTGTGGATCCAATTCTTTCTGTTTGTCACTCGAACTGCTGTCCTTGTCGCAAGGAGCACCTGCTCTGGTCCTCGCCACCTTGGCTCCAAGCTGTTCGATCTGTCGAAGACCTTGACCATTACATGGTCACCAGGACGGAGTTCGTGGGCCTCACCTGTAGATCTGTCAGGAAGAGCTTCTCGAACCTGTTGATGAATAGAAATCAAACTGTCAGTTAACTGTGCCAAATAATCATTCATCAGAACACAAGGAACATCATGTATGGGGCGTGGCTTAGGAATTCCCCAAATGTTCATTGGTCTTCCAAACACCACCTCATAGGGGGTAAGACCTGATCGTGAATGTGGCACCGATCTTATGGACAACAATGCCAAAGGTAGGGCATCTGGCCACTTTAGAGACGTGGAAGCCAGTATTTTCGCCAACTTTGATTTTAAAGTAGCGTTATACCTTTCCACCAATCCTGCTGATTGCGGGTGGAAAACTGTATGGAATTTCTGTTTGATCCCTAATCCTTTCAGGACATGCTCAACAACTTGCCCAATAAAATGAGGTCCATTGTCACTCCACAAAAGTTTACAAACACCGTATCTAGGGAAAAACTCCTTTAGAAGCACCTTTGCTGTGGTGAGAGCAGTATTATCCTTCGTAGGGTATGCCTCTATCCATTTGCTAAAGGCACATACCACCACTAGGACATATTTCAGATTATTGCAGCGTTCGAGTTGGATGTAATCCATCTGCAAAACTTCAAAAGGTGCGGTTGGTGTAGCAAACCCTCCTGTAGGAGTTCGTGTCCCTTTTCCAGGATTATACTGCCAACAGATCAAACAGGACTGTACTACCCTTTTGGCTGTGCTAGCAATTTCAGGATGCTCCCAAACTTGTGTAAGCAATGTAGTTATTGCTAGAGCTCCAACATGTGCCAGCCCATGTGCCATTTGAACCATAGGTTGTAAATAGGCCGCAGGCAATTTCCACTTATTCATTTCTTTGTTACGCCAACAACCCTCATCATCTAATATTCCTTCTTTAGACCATTGCTCAAGCTCTTCCACAGAAGCAGATCTCTGTATATCCAATACTTCCTCTCTAGCATCATGCCAACGCTCAGCTTGTGATTTCACTACGTACATGGGTGTAGTGCTTCGCTGCATCGCAGTCTCACGGGCTACGCGGTCTGCAAAGGCATTGCCTTGTCCTATTTTGTCAGTCACTTTCTTGTGTGCGCTACATTTCATAATAGCAACTTTCTTTGGGTATGTAAGTGCAGTCAAGAGATTATGCACTAACTCTCCGTGCATTATCTGCATCCCATGGGATGTAAGAAAGCCTCTTTCCTTCCAGAGTAGGCCAAAATCATGAACCACTCCAAAAGCATAGCGGCTATCCGTATAAATGTTCACACACAAGTCAGTGCTAAGCTCACATGCTCGTGTCAAAGCTATTAGTTCAGCTGCTTGAGCCGACTTCTGAGGTATGCGAGCTGTTTCCACTACTGTCTCAAGCGTGGTAATTGCATAAGCAGCTGAAGTCGTGCCATCTGGTAACTTCAAACAGGACCCATCAACCCACAGTTCCCCATCTACATCTGGAAGGGCGTATCTTGCAAATCGATGCGACCCTTTGTCTGTTCCTCAGTAAGGAATATACAATCGTGAGGCTCCTTTGACTGAGACTGAGTCGCAGGATATGGCAACAAAGTGGCGGGGTTCAGTGTCGCACATCTCTTCAAGGTAATATGAGGTGCTAGCAGTGTCAATTCGTATCCTGTCAAACGAGCACTAGGTAAGTGCTGAGTCTTAGTCTGATTCAAAAGGGCATCTACTGCATGGGGTACTAGCACCAACAGTTTGTGTGACAAAACTATCCCTTCACTCTGACGTATGGACACAGCCGTCGCTGCAACTGAACGGAAGCACCCAGGTAATGCACGAGCAACAGGGTCAAGAACTGCAGAAAGGTATGCGCAAGGACGCTGTTTGTCCCCGTGTGTCTGTACTAAAACTGACAATGCACATCCTTCTTTCTCATGTACATAGAGTGTAAAAGCCTTCGTGTAATCTGGTGTGCCTAACACTGGTGCAGAGCAAAGAGCTTGTCTCAACTGACAAAAAGCATTTTGACATTCATCTGTCCATGGAAGGGGGATCGGAGTGTTTTTAGTCAAAAGTGCTAGCAAGGGTTTAACAATGTGTGAAAAACCCAATATCCATTGCCTGCAAAACGAAGTCAGACCAATGAATGCACGGACATCTTTCTGCGTGGAAGGTACTGGGGTGTCTAAAATTGCTTGAATGCGATCTGGTGTCAGTGCACGGCCCTCCTTAGACAGAAGGTGTCCTAAATAGGTCACCTTCGGTCTACAATATTGCAATTTCTTTCGTGATACTTTATGGTGGTGTGTAGCAAGAAAAGAAAGCAAAGACAAAGTGCATTTCTCACACTGCTCAGGTGTATCGGCTGCCAACAAGATGTCATCGACATATTGTATGAGAGCCACTCCTTTAGGCAAGTTAAAGGAATCAAGCTGTCTCTTCAATGCTTGACTGTAAATACTAGGACTCTCAGTATAGCCTTGAGGAACTCTACAAAATCTGTATGATCTATTATTCAAAGTGAAACCGAACAAATATCGGCTATCAGGATGAATAGGAATCGAGAAGAAAGCGTTCTTCAGATCAATTACAGAAAATGTAGTTGCTGTTGGAGGGACCAGGGTAAGCAATGTCGTTATGTCAGAGACTACAGGGTACTGTGGTACTACAATCTTGTTGACTTCTCTCAAATCGATAATAAATCTATAAATCCTAGTGTCAGTATCTTTTTTCAAAATGGGAAGAATCGGACTATTGCAAATATTGTAAGGAACTTCTTCCACAACCCCCACCTTAATTAAATCATGTACAATACGTGTGAGTGCTTCTTCTCCTTCTCGAGAAATTTTATACTGAGGCAGTCTTGGCAATAAAGCGCCCTCCTTGATACTAATATGTACTGGTGGAATAACCATTTGCCCTACATCAGTGTCCGAAGTAGCCCACAAAGTACTAGGGAGTGAGGCTAGTGCAATGTCCTCTTTAACAATACAAGATCTCTCAATCATAGGGTAGTTGTCATTCAAAATAACCCGTACTCCTTCCGGAGAACACCTTATCGTAGCCCTGAAATATTTAAGCATATCAAGACCCACAATATTGTCTGGTGTGTTTGGAGAAAGCAAAAACGGACATGGAGCAGTAAACTTATCAATATCAAATGCAAGTGGTTGTGACAATGGGCTAAGGGAAGGTGTTCCATCGAAACCTATCGATGTAATGGTTAAGCCAGACAGGGGAGACCTTGGAACCAATTGTTTAGACAAGGCGCTACGAGTAGCTCCTGTATCAACCAGAAACTGATCAGTAGAACCCAAAACATGTGCTGTAACATAGGGACCCCTCTGATCTACTGGAACTTCAATTGATTCCTTACCCCATCCTAGGCAATCCTATGCATAAGCAGAATCTTGAAAATCAGAGGGCACATAGTCAGACATTTGATATTGGTTCCTTCTATCAAAAGTGTTAAACCCATTCTGCCCACGTGTATTAGCATCAAACCGAGCACGATCATTCGCGCTTCCTCTAGGCCCTTGATATCCTGAACGATTTCTCATTTGTCCCCGACCACGTAGATTCTGCTGAGCACGCAGCACTGGACAATCAGAAAGCCAATGTCCAAATTTTTTGCAGTACGCACACTGATCAACAGACAAATTCGAACGGGCAGAGGAAGGAAAGGACGAACCATAAGATCCACGTCCACCTCTATCATTATCTCTAGAAGGCGGACCATAAGCTTGAGCCAACATAACCTTTGTTTTCAACTCTTTAGACTTTTTGTCCTCATTACCTTTGGCTTCTAATTCTTGCCGCTCATAATACTGGGCCATAGTTAAAAGAGAAACCGGAGAAGATGTAGTCCATGAACTCTCACTGGCCTTTAAGCGACTAGCTATTCCTGGCAAAAGGTTTGCGACATATTTATCGACAAACAGATGCCTACCTGTGTCATCTGTCAATGACTGGCCACTAAAATCGTGAAATGCTTCTTCAAAGCGTGTGAAGAAGTCAGAAACTGATTCATCTACCTTTTGCTTGCAAGACGCTAGCACTGTCCAATCTATCTTTTTAGGGGGAATGATCGTCTTTAACTTAACTAATATAGCTGCCGGAAGATTTAAAATTAACTGACACGGTTTCTGTGCAGGTTCTCTATCTTCATCTAACCGCTCTAAATCTTTCCACAATGCTCCAAATGTCGCATTATCATCTATTTTGCGCACAGTTCTCCACATATCAGGTGGTAATATTAATCCAAAAAACAAATCAATATCAGACAGAGTCATAGTACAAGAGCTGATTGCACCCTCAACTTCCTCATAAAAGGCTGCTGGATTCTTTCGCGGGTCAGGCAATGCATTTTTAAGGGCCATAACATCTGCTCTATTCCAAGGAGTGTAAACCCAATTATAAATAAAGTACCCTTTCGCATTAAGAGAAGTCTTATCATCCTCTGTACCCGTTCCTTTAGGAGGAACATATAAAGGCGCGGCTTCCCGCATGGGTTTCACATGAATTACAACATTCTTATCTGTTTCAGGAGTAGAAGTTCGTGCCATGCTGATCTGAGATGCTAGTGCAGCTGTTTCTGCTGCCTTTTTCTCCTCTCGCAAACGGGCTGCTTCAACACGCAGTTTAACCAAGCGTCTGATCGTGTCAGCCACCTGGGAGAAGACAAAAAGACCGTCACGTAATTGTTTACAGTTAGTTGCTACATCATCGGGCTCCACTTCTACCGAATACTTCCTAAATTGTTCAATAACCTCTGCAGCAAATGTATCGGTAAAATATATTTGCTCCCTTTCCTGCCATCCTTTTATACTATCTAAAAGTTCAGAGGCAGTGGTAGTACTACGAACGGCTTTACGCGCAGTAGATCTAATGTCAGATGCACGCTCAGCAGATAGCATGGAACGAGTTTCTCGAGCTTTGTCCTGGTCTGAAAAAGAGTCCTCATCTGACTCATGAGGAGCAGAAGAAAAAATATACGGAGGTGGAGAACGATCTAATAACAAGAAATCATCTTGTGGTTTATTAAGGATAGGATAAAGGGGCTGCCTAACAGCGTATTGGCCAGTCACCTGTAAATGGCGTTCCCTATCTTCCCTCTCTTTAATTTCTCTCATCTCCTTGTTTTTTAACTCTAATGCTTTCGCATAAATGGTCTTTCGCTGTTCTTTGTCAATCAAGGCTTGCTCACGCTTCATTCGCTCACGCACTTCTTTCTCCCACATTCGCACACAATCAAACATATCTTGCCTAGTCTTTCGTTTAAACATACATTGTTCCACATACTGAATTTTTCGCAAATCAAATGACCCATACATAGGCCAACGCAACTCAGGATCTTTACTAGTATATTTGTTCCATAACGTGCAGTACATTATAGAAGAAATACCATACTTAATATACATATCCCTATTAGGCGTCCCCTCCGGGGGGGCTGGTTGTGCTTCGTCAAGTTTCAAATTGGTACCACTACAAAAGCAACACATCCTACGAAGTGTGCTGAAAACAGGCATGCCAAAAATAGTGCAAAATATGCAGTATTATAATCAAAGTAGCGCTTAAGGTACTCTTCGTACGTTGCGCTGTTCAAACAATTTTAAATAGAGAAAATTCTCCTCATTACCTGCCTATATGTATTGCAATACATATATAATTACAAAACAGATTCCAAAATTGGCCAATCATACAAACAAAGCCACAGTAAGTGTTACTAAAACTACCTTACCAATCAAAGGCATCAAACCAACAGCAAGTGCCGCAAAACGGCTCTTACCAATCAAATGGTGTCCAGGTTCCAACTGCCAAGTTCTCAAATCGACCAAATGGTCACTGCACGGCGAATCAACAGAAGAGATCTCAGTCAAGGACCGGCGCCGCCGGGATGGTCAGATCAGAAAGAAAGGAAAAACGCCGTGGGTGCCAAGACTCTGGTCTCCTCAGGCAGCGATCGCGTCCAAAAGCGAGATTCCAATCCTTCGTCGCGACCAGTCCTTCGGGCATCCGAGTCGCTGATGAGCCCCACGTTGGGCGCCAATTTGTTGTAGTGAGCCTCAGCAAGGCCTACCAGTGCTTAGGGGTTCTCCCTTCTCTGCACAGAGTCCTCAGACACTTAGGAAGAAGTTGGCACAGAAACTGGAAATAGAAAAGACAGAGTTTATTAAACCTCATGAGGTGGAGCTAACATTCGCACATCACCCTTCAGTAATGCATGAAGTAGCACACTGAATGAAAGGATCCTGGTCCTTTTATACCCACACAGGGGCTCAAATGAAGGCGGTACTAACACAAATGCTGGTTTTCGGCACATATAAGGTCATACAGAGAATGCACAGTCGACAAGTGGGTGGAGCTAACAGTTTCTACTTTTAGTAGACACATCCTGACATTTATAAACTCAGAACAGCTGCAAGCTCAACTGAGCATGTGCAAAGCAAGAGGAACTAAATATAACTTGTCTCTAGGCAGATTTCAAGAGCAGTTGACAGGAAGGTAGGACAGAGCACATGGCGAGCACATGGTAGCACATGGCAGCCAAAATGGCTGCCAGAAATACAAAATGGATTCCACAAAGCGGACAATTTAGCCTCTAAATACAGACTGTCTTCAGCTAATGCTTAACTTAAATGCTGCCAAATTACAACAATTCCATTCCATCAGTTTTCTGTAAATGTCCATACCTAGTTTGCCATCCTAAACTTGTATGGTAAGGTCAAGGAACGGTAGGGATGTATCACTGAAATTGTGTGTGAAGTTGAAATGGGCATGATTATCATTCAGCCAGGTCACGAAATCAGTCAGTTCAGAGATTGTGCCCCTCCAGATCATCAGAATATTGTCTATGTACTGCTTCCATAATATGATATCTTTGTAAAAATGGATTATTGTGATGTAAGATTATCTGACTTTCAACATGATACACATATAGAATTGCTAAGTTAGGAGCCAAGCATGCTCTTATTGAGATGCCTTAATATTGTTGATAGAAGGTGCCCTAAAATTGGAAAAGTTTTTTGCACGGGCAATTTATAAGAGTGCTTATAGGAAGGAAGTAGGGATGCAATATGGGTTGTGTCTTTTATCTAATAGATTACAAATTATACCAAGTCCTTCTAATTGTGGGATATTTGCATAGAGTGACACAATATCTAACCCAATGAACAGATCCTGTGAGGGGTCATAGTCCAAATCTTCGATCTACTTGATCAGATCCATGCTGTCCCGTATGTATGGTCAGAGGCACATAATCATTGAGGACCAGATCTAGGTACTTGCCAATGGATTCAAGAACTGAGCCACAACCCGAGACTACAGGTCTGCTTGGTGTGTTGGAAACACTCTTGTGGATTTTAGGTAGCATATGTATTACAGGCGTTCTTGGGGATGAATTGTTCAAGAATAGATATTCCTTATGGCTAAGAAATCCACTAGTTTCTGCATTTTTAGTTATTTCAAAACTAGTTTTTGGAATTGGTTTGTGGGATCCCTCTCAGTGGTAAATAATGTTCCAAATTGTTTAACTGTTTGAGAACCTCTGTCCTATAGTTATCGGGGTTCAGGATTACAATCCCCCACCATTGTCAGCGGTTTTATGACTATACACTATAAGTGTCATAACTGTTCTGTGTGTGACCAAACTTCAGACAACAAAATATTCACATATAACAAAGGGACACATACCTTAAAGGATTTCACAAACTGTAATTTATTCAATGTTGTGTATGCAATAAAATGCCCATACAATTGCATTTATGTAGGGCAAACCACACAGAAAATCAAGGACAGGATATACCAGCACAAAAGTCATATCAGATACCATGTGATGAATGCCCCTTTAGTGGCACACTTCACAGAAATGTCACATACAGAATATCATCCACATGGCAAGTGACTGGCCATGACAAATTACCCCCAGAGGAGGTGACATACAAAACATGCTTAATAGATGTGAGTCAAAATGGATCATGCAGTGTTCAGCTACCACCCTAGGGTTAAATGCCCTCAGTGAATAGCATTTACTCATTTAAATCTATAGATATGTCTGACCTCATCTATCCTATGTACAACTATGACTATATTCTGAACAATTTGTATTTCTGTGTCATCTCTGTTTTTGAATAATTTTGCAAGGCTTGTTTAGAAACATTTTGCAACTGCTTGTTTAGAAACATTTTGCAACTGTGTTTAATGTATTTTCGTTTTCCCCACCTGTGGGTTTTGGAATTTCTAATTCTGGAGCTTATTAACTTTGGAATTTATCTCCATTGACACTTATGGTTAATGTTCTCCAAGATGGCCGCCTCCTTCTCCTAGTTATCCCTCTCCAGCTTCTCTTCCTAGGACAGTATTGAAGAAGGATTTACCTGCCTGCGCTCATCTCAATAAGAGAGATACGCTGCCAGCGCAGACTCCTGCTCCCTATTCTGGTCGGGTATTAAATCTCTCTTCCATACTGGATATTTTATAGCACAGCTGTGACATTCAATTCTGCACCAGTGAGGTTCCCAGGATGTGCTAGCATTCCTTGCACTCTGGGAGTCTGACTTATTGTATAAATTAGTAAGTGGCTTTTATTTCACTCATTTTGCATCTAAACATGAGCGAATAGGGACATACTCTTAAACTAACAATTGGTACTGTATTTTTTAGCCACACAGTTTCATTACCACGGCTTACCATTGCTGAATGGCATTTTTTCTTTAACCAAGTTCAAGGTGGCATTCCCTGTAAGTCTGCTTCTATTTTATTGTAGTTCACATTGGCTACAGGTGAAGCGTGATATTGGTGAATATTTTGACCTCTGATATGCCATTTGTTTTCAGATGAAAGATTAACTCAAGCGCTATGAGTAAGTCACATGTTTTGTGCACTTTACTTTCAAGGTATAGTCACCTTTCACAGTTTCACTAAAACTTCCCTTCATTTGTTGCAGGCTCCCATCTTCCCATCAGATGATACAGCTAACTCTTTATCTTATATGGATCTGGTCTAAGTCTGTCCTTTCACTAATTTTCTATACTCTCATTAGTACTGTATTCAATTCCTAGGACCTATTGTTGTTCTGCAAATGTACTACTGCCATGATGATGAACTCTCCAGTTACTTTTGGGGTGAATCACCATCAACATTCCAGGGCATAAAGACATTCCATCAAGGAGTTAGCCCACCAGGAGCTTCTCAGAAATATTAAAAAAGGATTGTCTGCCTGTTTTAGAAATGGAATCATTTACTGGTATAGGCCTGTCATTGGACCAATATACTGTCTAAGTGCCTTTTTTCAGAACACTTTTTAAGTCCTGTTTATTTGGGCACTTGTTTCCACCGTGTGATCACTTTTTCACGGAGCACCACAGTTGTCTTTAGATTGATCATTGTTGTACAGTGTATGAATTTGTACTTATTGACACCTATTTAGAAAGGACTTATGTACTAGATACAGGGTCTGTAGTGACATTCATCTGTTTATGATTGGATTGATTGACCATCTTTGAATTTTCACATTTTTTAAATTTGTTAAATGATACCTAGAGGGAACTTGTCAGTTGAGTTATGCCTATGGGGTCTAAAGCAGAAGAAAATAATGCTATGGGCTTTTCTGATCTCCATGATCCTGTACCAGTAACCCAAGGGTAAGTCAATTACATTCATAATCATACGGAGTGAAAAACTTACATTGTCAGAGAGCACTAAAGTCAGCACAGAGGCAATAGCCTGCTTGAAGTACACAAAGACATGTTCGGCTTCTCTAGACCATTGCAAAGGTTCAGGAGTGTCCTTTTTAATATAAGCTTGCAGGGGATTTGCCAAAGCAGCACGCCCAATGATCCATTGTCTAGAGTACCCAGCCACACCCAAGAAAGTTTGTACTTGGGAGACAGTAACTGGATGGGGTAACTTGTGGATGGCTTCAATCCATTCTGTGATAGGTGGTGCTTTCCAGCAGAGATCTCATGACCCAGAAACCAGGAAATGTACATGAGAAAGGCAAAATTGCAGTTTCTCCTTTGAAGCTTTGTGCCCTTCCTTATCCAATTCAGTGAGTATGTAGACAGTCAGCTTCAAGGTGGTCTAGAGTAAGAACCAAGCAAAAGGCCATCTACATACTGATTTAAAGTAGAGCCCCCAGGGAATACCATGGTGTACAGTTTTTTCTTTAAGGCTTGGGAAAAGATCAACAGAGACTCTGTGAAGCCTTGAGGGAGCCTCTGCCGCCCAGTTGAGATCTACTGAAAAAGAATGCGAAGAGAACTGACTCTTATCATGAACGGGTATAGAAAAGAAATCAGAATATAGGTCTACCACCATAAATCATTGGTTATTTGTGGTTATTTCTGGGGATACAGGAAAGGATGGTAGCAGGATTGGGAACCACATGAAACTAGGGATTCCCACATTATTAATTATATGCAGGTCCTGCACGAATCTGTACACATATATATTAAATATGGAGGATGCAGCAAGCCCAAACTCTGTCCCTAAGGGGGCTTACTTGGTATTCCAGTTTGTGCTGGGGCTATTTATTACCACAAACTTGGGATTCATGTTTGTGTTTCTTGGCTTCCTCATGCCAGTTTACAAATGTGGAGGGAAGGAGACAAGGGAAACCCTACTCACTTGGAACCAGGGTACATAGTATACATACAGAAACAGTGGTTCCTGTGGACTAATACAATAAAAGTGGTAATTATAAGCACAATCACAATAAAAAGGGGTTAAGTCGATATCCAAAGGAGAAGGAACCATATACCACTCAATGTTTGGTAATAGCAATAGTTATTTTTATATATGTAACAATGAAAACAATCTACAAAGAAGTAACTACATATGTAGTGCAAGGTGTCCCCAGTGAAAAATTGGAACCTACAGAAATAGTGACATATTGTGACATAAACAACTGGTTTCCAAAATAATAAAGTCGACCATCAAAATGATACACAATAGGAGCAGCCTCCTTATACAATAATAGGGGCTGTTGAATGGTTCGCTTTAAATTATTGTCGACGGCGTTTCAACCCCTGCCTTTTTCTTGAGTTCAAATGTATTGAACTCATCAATAGTTTTGTTTAATTTATCTAAGAGTGCCTTAGCCTCTGCTAATCCATCTCCTCCTAGAAGTTCTTTTTCTAATTCCTCTATTTCCTTTAATTCAGCCTTCACAATTTATCCCAAAACGCAGTGGACCACGAGGTATGAAAGTCATGTTCCCATTGTAATTCAATGTTGGTCTTATTCCTATGATCTGGAACTTTAATGAGGAACTTGTAAATAGATGAGGCACTTGATTGGGCACTTAATATAGGAAGAATATTACTTTGAGACAGTAAAGGGGGAGAGATCGAAGATAATGAAGACAAGGAAGAGGATATGATTTGAATCAAAATATTAAGTTTATTAGAGTATGATTTTGGTAAATTGTAAAGTAATTGTGCCTCGGGAAAAGTGAGAAAAGTATCATTTGAGTAAAGTTCATGAACCCAAAGTAAACCCTTATCCCGCCAAGTCTTCCAAAAAATAGGTTCATTGTTGATTTTTATAAGATGGTTATGCCAAATTGAAGAATTAAGAAATCAGTCACTGTGTGAGAGGTGTGAAATAAGCATGGATTGAAAGAGTTTATGAGTAGTTTTATGTATAGGTGAGGATAGGTAGTGTGTCTTATGAGTAAATGAAAGTGATTCTTGGAGTGAAAAAGGAGAAAGAAAGGAGAGTTCAATGTCCTTCCACAGTGGAAATCGATCTGAAACTGATTGATATAAACATTAAGGGGCAGATGTATCAAGCATTTTTGCATTCGCAAACGGGCAGATTCTCAGAATCTGCCCGTTTGCGAACGCAAAAATTGCTTTTCCGATGCAGCAAACCTAATTTTGCGATTCGGTAACCTGTTACCGAATCGCAAAATGGGTTTGCGATTCGGTATTAGGAAGGGGCGTGTTTAGGGCGTCCCTTCCTAATACCGAATCGCATCGGTATGTATGAATGTTTTGTGACCGCACTTACGATCGCAAAACATTCGCATGTTACCACCTACTTCAAGTAGGTGGTAACCCATTCGCAAATGGGAAGGGGTCCCCAAGGGACCCCTTCCCCTTTGTGAATGTTTGTAAAACCATTTTTAAGAGCAGGAAGAGGTCCCACGGACCACTGCCTGCTCTTTAAAAATGAAAAGAAAACTTTTCATTTTTCGTTTTGTAAAGCATCTCGTTTTCTTTAAGGAAAACGGGCTGCTTCTACAAAAAAAAAGATTGCTTTATTTAAAAGCAATCACGGACATGGTGGTCTGCTGATCTCAGCAGGCCACCATCCCCGTGATTTTTGCGATTCCTAGGGGGTCACAAATTGCGACCTACCTCATTAATATTCATGAAGTAGGTCATTTGCGACACCCTAGGAATCGCAAAAGGTGTACTATACACCTTCATACATGACATTTTGCGATTCCCTAATTGCGAATCCTTGTGATTCGCAATTAGGGAATCGCAAATAACTATCTTGATACATCTGGCCCTTAGAGAGCTGTTTAAGGAGGAAGGCATTATGATAAGATTGAAAATCGAGAACATTTACACCACCGTATGATTTATTGCGTTTAAGCATAACTAGAGACATATGTGGGTTTTTTTTAATCCATAAAAAGGAAGCTAAGATAGAATACATTTTTTTGAAAAAATATGAAGGGATAGTAAAAGGAATAGCAGAAATAGTATAAAAGACAACAGGGGCAAGCATCATTTTAATAGTGTCAAGTCTACCCCACCAAGATAGATACAGAGGACACCATTTAGAAATTGATTTTAATATTGTGGGGAGATCTTCAGTCATATTTAATGATAAAGTATGCTTTAACGAAAGAGCAAACCAAAGACCTAAATATTTAATTTTTGGGGAGTTCCATGGGAAATTAGTAGAAGTAAAATCATGTTTAAAACAGAATACATTTAGAGGAAGAATTTCACATTTATCATGATTCAATTTATAACCACAAAGTAAGGAAAAAGCATTAACTTCCGCAGTGAATGCTAGGAGAGAGGACTCTGGATTAGATGGGTATAATAGGATATTATCTGCATAGACACTCAGTTTGATATGAGTTTTACCTTGTTGAAAACCATATATTTTTGAATTTTGTTTGTTTAGCAAGAAAAGGTTCTAATGCAAGAATGAAAAGAACCGTAGAGAGAGGACATCCTTGACGGACCCCTCTTTTCAAGGGGAAGGAAGTGGAAATAGAACCATTAGCAAAAATAAAAGCTTTTGGCAATGTATATAATAAAGATATATAATAAATAAACTTAGGGCCAAAACCAAACCAGGAAAGCGTATGAAAAATAAAAGACCAATCCATGCGATCAAAAGCCTTTTCTGCATCAAGAGAAATAGCCACAAGTGAATGGGGATATTTATTAGATTTGTGCAATATGTTAAAGAAAACTCTAGTATTGTCAGAGATATTTCTGCCCTTAATAAAACCGGATTATTCTTTGCAAATAATAGAAGGTAAGAGTGGCTCTAGTCGAAGTGCAAGGATTTTAGCAAATAATTTATAGTCAGAATTAACTAAACAGATTGGCCTATAATTTTTTACAAAAATGAGGGTCTCTTCCCTCTTTAGGGATTAGACAGATAAGAGCCTCTTGAAAAGTACCACTTGAAACTTTAGATCAAATAAAATGTGTAAATAAAGAATGGAGATGTGGAAGAAGGGATTTAGAAAAATGGGAGTAAAATTCAACAGGGAATCCATCAGGTCCAGGAGCTTTCCCTATTTTGATGAGCTTTAATGCAAGGGAGATGTCTTTTACAGAAATATCTCTCTCTAATGATGAAGTCTAGATCAGTAGGAAACTGTTTTTGCAGCGAAGAAAGATAGTTTTGTATATCAGCAGAGTCCGGAACAATTTCAAGGGTATAGAGAGCAGTATAATATTTTTTGGATTCCTCCAGAATATCTGAGTTTTTGACCACTGGAGAGGAGTCAGAATTTAAAACATAATCAATATTCGTACGTTCTTGGCGGATTTTAAGGTACGTGGCAAGAAGTTTTCTTTATTTTGGCCTCCATAATAACTGGCACTACCACTAAGAAGGTAGGAGTTAGCATTTTCTGTAGATAACTTAATATATTGAAATTTTTCTATAATAAGATTATTAAGTTTTTTTAGAATTAGTGGTAATATAGAGTGTTTCTAATAGTTTGCGTTTAAGAATTTCAAGTGCCTTTTGGGAATTACATCTCTTCTTTTTAGCAACATAAGATCTAATAAAGTCTCTGGCTGAGGCTTTAAAAGCATCCCATACAACAGAGAAAGATAGAACTGAGGAAGTATTACGATTAAAGAATTCAGTAATAAAAGATTCAAAATTAGAGGAAAAAGTCTGATCAATTAATAAAGAAGTGTTAAAACGCCATCTTTTATTGGTCATAGTAATAGGGAGCAATTCTAAATCTAAAATTACTGGAGCATGGTCAGAAATTAATATAGAACCAATATCTGCCTGTAATATGTGCTGTGTTAATGATTTAGAGACAAATAAGTAATCTATACGGAATTGAGAAAGATGAGTAGGTGATAAAAAAGTATATTCACGTAATTGTGAATTACATAATCTCCAGGAATCAACAAGGGATCTGTGAGTAATAAGCGTGGTAAAGTGTTGGTGCATTAGAGAAGGGACAAAAGGAACTTTGGATGTGCGATCTATATAAGGATCAACGACTAAGTTACAATCGCCACCAAAAATAACATAGTGTGTAGAAATAGACATCAAAAGAGTAGATATGGTCGGCCAAAAGTTATTGTTAGTTTTAGTAGGTGCATACACATTAAACAAAGAAATAGGTATATTATTAATTTTAAGATGAACAATCAACCAACGAGCATCATCTGAATTCTGAGAAAGAAGGGAAACATTAAGTTTTTTGTGGCAAAGAACCATCACTCCATTATTTTTTGCCCGTACCTGGAGAGGAAAAAACATTCCCGACCCATTGGTGTTTAAGCTTTAAAACTTCTGAAGCAACTATATGAGATTCTTGTAAAAACACAATATCTGATTTAAGATTAGATAAATGGGTAAGAACTCTTTGTCACTTAATGAGCGTACCCAAACCTTTAACATTCCAAGAGACAACACGTGACGTCATTTAGCAAAAGGTAAAAGAGGAATAGGAAAAAAAATACAGCATAACCATTAGAAAACTTGAACTAGATAGGATACCAGAAAGTAAAGCTCTCAAGCAGAAATAAAGTGAAATAAGAAATGAGAGAAGATGCGATAAAAGAAGGAAAGAGGAAGACAGGAAAGAAAGAAAAGGAAGGATAGAGGACTAGGTAAAGAAGTGTATAGAGATGATAGATAAAATAAACAATGAAACATACCAAAGACTCAAACATGAGTGGAGGGTGTTGAGGCCACAAAGAGAAGACAGAACAACCAGTCAAAGCTCTGGGACAAGCAACGAGGAGCGGAACAATCCAGACAGACTATACAATGATGGGTGGAACAGAAAAACAGCACCTAATAAGAAGAAATATAAGGGAAGAATTGACAATTATTCAAAACATGTCTTAGAAACAAGTAAAAAACAGCATAAACAATGTTTAGCATAACAAAAAATTATTATCAAGTAGAAGATGATTTTGCAAACTCCATGTTTTCTTCTGTACAGCTGCCGAGGAATCGCTGGAGCAAAACTGGATCTTCATAAGTAGTAGTTTTGTTTCTATTAAGGGCGGGCAGAGAACTCCGCTCCGCCAGTGGAGATTTGCCTACTCCGTGCTCCGCTGAGAACGCGGAGTATTGGGCAAAACTCCGACTCCGCAGCGGAGCGGAGTTAGCCAGCCCCCCCCTGCTAAATTGGCTCCCCGCCTCCACCCCCAACAAAAAATACTTAAAAGGTAATTTAAAAAGAAATAAAGTCACTTACCTGTACTGCGGCGTCCCCGGGCTGCCCTCCTCCTCCTCGCCGTACATCTCGCAAGAACTGCGCATGTGCGCGCGCGCGCATGCGCAGTTCTCGCAAGGTATACGGCGAGGAGGAGGAGGGCAGCCCGGGGACACCGCAGTACAGGTAAGTGACTTTATTTCTTTTTAAATTACTTTTTAAGTATTTTTTATTAGGGGGGGTGGAGGCGGGTGGCGGAGCAGAGTTTCTTCCCAACTCCGTGGACCTCCACGTAGTGGCACTATGCCAGCTCCGCCCGGGGTTAGTTTCTATAAGTCACTTTGAAGAGGCAAGGATGGATTAAACCGAATCTGACATTTAAGTCTCGTAGTGCTGGGCGCATGCCTAAGAAACTTCTCTTCCTATCTGCTGTGGCTTTAGCATAATCTTGTGAGAAAAATAACTGGGAGCCTTGCCAAGAGATACAACGTTTGAATTTAACTGCCAGCAAAACTTTCAACAAGTCAGTATATTCTAGAAAGTACAATATTACACCTCTTGGTTTGCGTGAAGAAGATGAGGGATATGACCAAGTCTATGTGCTCTTTGTATATTCAATTGCGGGGATTCAGGAAAATCACAGATCTGTGAAAGAAAAGTCTGAAAAAAGAAATAGGATTGGAACCTTCCAATCCCTCAGCTAAACCATAAATGTGTAGGTTGTTACGCCTGCTGCGATTTTCAAGATTCTCCACTTGTTTTTAAAGTTGAGAGATTTCTGCCTTCATAGGATGAATCTGCTGAGAGGTTGCTTGTAGAGATTCCACTTGTCGTTCCATTAATTTGATATTGCTGTCAAGAGTGGACCACTTATCATCTAAGCTTTGCAAACGTATATCAGTTTCCTCCATATAGGGCTTAAGAGCCCGAATCTCATCTAAGAGTAACTCTAGTGATATTGGTGGTGGAGAATTAGCTGGCGAAGGAGCATCTTTTTTAATCCGCTTAGTAGATGACAGTAATGAAGAAGGTGTTAACTTAGATGCATTTTTAGCATTTGGAAGAGAGGGGTGTGAAGCAGGAGCAGAAGTAAATGCAGGTGTAGCTGTCGACGTCCCCGTAAGGGGGTGGGGAGGGGGACGATATAACTTGTTCTGGGTCTTCCATGTCACTCTGTAGTACAGAAAAAGGGTTTGAAATTGCCAATACTGGGGATTTAGGGCACAGAATAGTATTGGAAACAGCACCTCTAACAGACTTTGTTCTCCCCATAGACATGGATAGCACAACAACAAAAGAACAATCTTTGTAGAAAAATTGCACAAAACAGCGATGTTAGGAAGCAGAATTTAAATGTTATGACCAGTTGAAAATATTGAAATCCTTAGAAAAAGCTATATGCTTAAGGCTACTTGAAGAGTCACAAGAACACAGTATTACTGATTGACACAAGTCTTAATAAGAGGCAGTCTGCATGACTAACAGATAAAAGTCAAACAATTGCTGGCTGGCACACACTCAAGTGTAGAGGAATAATCCAGAAGTATAATATTTTTTTTAAGAAATTGCAGGAAGCCATGAAGATGTGAGCGTCGGGTAGTTATACAACAACAAAATGGCGGACGCGAATCCAGTCAGGGAGACGCGCCGCCGCTTCCAGACTAAAAACGCCTTGTCAGCCTCTTACTGCGGTCAAAAGAAAGGCATCATGCAAGCAGCGCGTCTTTGCAAATAAAACCTTCGGTTTAGGTTAGGTGCTGGGACACCGCCACCGGGTGAAAAACAGCCCTCCTCGGAGTCCGGCACGGAGCGGCGTATCCAGCCGCCATCTTCTTCGGCGCCAGACCACGCCCCCCCCTGTGATTGCATTCTAAAACGTATTTTTTTTAAATTTAATTATAAAAGTTTTCTATTTTGGTTAGCATCAGGGGGAGCGGGCAGTGAAGGGTTCAAAACGGGTCCCATTCCCCTTTTCGAATCAGTTACCATCCTAACTTGGGAGTCTTACTAGTCAATAGTTGGCAACCGGAATTGTGGTCGCAAACCATTGATACATACCATACCAACTGGCAATTTGAAAGCCACTCCCATTTCACTTCCCTTCTAAATTGTGATTCAGTATGGGTCACTAACTCCATTTTGCGGTTCAGAAAAACTTTTCTGAATTACAAAATGGAGTTATTGCATAACAAAAAGGGACTTTGTGGTTGCAAACCCTAAGATTTTGGAAATTGCAGGGACTGCAACTCCAAAATCCCGAAAGTACATCTGGCCCTTTGTCGCTACATTGATGTACACGACAAGTTTGAAACATCTGTCTTGCAGTGTGCATTTTGAGAGGCCATTACTTTACCTCAAGTGGGTTAGCGAGTTTCTTGGCCATTTTTCAAATGAACCCTATAAAATCTTCAACAATAGCAGGATCTCCCATGGAAATCAGTTTTCTTTTCCAAAGTGATTTCAGAGTTTCATGTAAATCAGATAGTTTTACTTTATTCTTTACTCACACCCCTGTTGTAAAGAGAACCTTAAGAAACGATCTAGACAAAACAATTGAGAGTCTACACAGCATATTGTAAACTATGAGGTATGGGCACAGGGCTTCTTGTTACTACACAAACCCTTGCAAGGTCAAGAAATATTCTCGTGTTTTCACATGCTACCAGAGAAAAGTCAGCCCCTTTCAGGCTTTCCTTAAGGTCACTGTAATAGAGATAAAGTGGCCATTGTTGCTCTTCTCAGAAATGCTCTGTCCATGAGATTAGCTAAGCAGTCATATGGGAGTTCATCCACGCCCTAGTCAGACACTCATTTCTTCGCTCTAGAGTGAATCACAAGTTAATCCTGCTTGCCTTTGAATTAGGCCTGGGCGGTGAACTCCGCTCCGCTCGCAGAGTTTGCGGAGTTTTCCGCACTCCGCGTTACGCGAAGCTCGCGGAGTTCCGAAAAACTCCGCTTCGTGGAGCGGAGTTTTTTTTCCTCACTCGCGTTCACCTACGTCAAGTTGGCGAGCAAGGAAAATCAACCTCCCGGCGAGATTTTTCCTCGTTCGCGATCGTCAACATCAAGTTGGCGAGCGCGAGCGTGGAAAATCAACCTCCCGGCGAGATTTCTCAACGCAAGAGGTCAGGTTTCTCATTGCGAGTGGTCGCGTATGCTCGCGACCGCTCGCGTTGAGAAACTGCCCGTTCGCGTTGAGAAAGCTGCCGCTCAAGTAAAAATCTACTCGAGCGGCAGAAAAAGAAAGCCTGCGCTGTGCATGGTGCCGTTCGCAATGATTGCACAGTGCGGACAAGCATCCGGCACTGTGCAATCACCGCAAACAGCATTTTTCTATTGAACTCCACCGCTCGCGGAGCTCCGCGTAGTGCGGCGGAGTTTTTGTACCACTTCGCGGAGTTTCGCGTAGAGCAACTCCGCGAACTCCGCCCAGGGTTACTTTGAATCTCTTTGGTTAGTAATAGCATTTGTTTCAGGTTATAGCTTGACCTTCCCATCTCTCTCTCTAGGGGAGAGCGTGCCATTTTATTTACTGGGTATAAATATCACAATAGAGCTCACGATGGAATAAGTGAAGTTACATATGTGTAATTCATTCTGGTTCTCCATTCTGGGTAACTTAATTGAATTCATGAGCAAGCGACCCTTTGCCCAAGGGAAGCCAGGAACTTCATTTAAGAAGAAATAAAAATCCTTCCTTGGTTTACCTGTAAGCGTGAACAGTGGAAAGTACAGCCACTGCATTGCATTGTGAAATCCAAGTACTGCTGACTGCCTTCAAGTGCCCATTTCAGTTTTCTTTGGTTTGGGGTAGCTTGAGTGTTTCCTCTATTTTCCTTTTTTTAGGTCTCGCCTGAGCCAGCGCATGCGCTGCTCTGCGAGACATTTAGTAAGTGGGTTTTCAAAGTGCTACCAGAAGCTTTTGCTGGCCTCAAGCTTGCGGTTACGCGCGCGTGCAAGCGCGCAGCCGCCATCTGGCTTTTTGTCAAGGCTCATTAAGCCTTACAGCGCGTGAATCACTTTCGTTTTAATGGTCCTCCACCCCCTTGCTCTCTGCTCTCACTACCCCCTCCCTTCTCCCCCTCCCTCCCTCTCACTACCCCCTCCCTTCTCCCCCTCCCTCCTTGTTAGTTACTTTCACTTTCGCGCGCACTTCTACTTATCTCAGGACTCCGCCCCTTTCTAAAGACCTCTTCCGCCCCACACCCTCCACCTTCACTTTAAACGGAAAAGAATAGGAACTTGCTGACATCCTTCAGCTCTGACTCCCTCTCCTAAAATAGTTTATGGCCGGTGGAGCCTTTTAATCGAAGGCGCTGGAGATGGTAGATGCTGGCACGCATCTTGTGGTGAGTTATACAGTAATTAAGTTCGCAGTTAGCGCCTGCGAGGTGCCCTTAATAGTGGAGCACAGCTGCCTGCCTGCGTCCGCCCCCCTCCACCCGCGTGTGTGCGTGTTTGGGAGGTGCCGTTTCCCACAGCTCTGATCTAATTCAAACGAAACTCAATCTCCGTGTGACCAACCCCGCGCCAGCGCTCTCCCACCCGCCGACAGCCCGCTCTCTCAGGCTGTGTGCGTGTTACACATTTACATTGTCAATCTGGCAGGCTCCCCTCAAACAACCCTTGTGTCTCACTCTCAATAACTAACTAACTCAATCTCAAAAAGTCATTAAGTATCTCTCACTAATTCACTCTCTCGCACTTACTAAATCTCTCTCACTAACAAACTCTCTCTAGCAAACTAACTCTCTCTCACTAACTAACTCTCTGTCACTAACTAACTCTCACAAAAAAAATCTCGCTAAAAAACAAAAATAACTCTCGCAAAAACAATTATTCACTCTCACTAACTTACTATCCCACTAACTCACTCTCTTTCACTCACTAAATAACTAACTCACTCTCTCACTCTCATTCACTCTCACTAACTGACTCTCACTCTCAATAACTCTCACTAACTAACTCTCTCACTCTCACTAACTAAATGCCTCTCTCACTCTCACTAAATAACCCTATCACTCTCTCTATAACTCTCGCTAACTAACTAACTCTCACTAAAACACTAACTAACTCTTTCACTCTCTCACTAACTAACTCTCTCTCACTTACTAACTCTCTCACTCACTCTAACTAAATAACTAACAAACTAAACTTCACCGTCCTGTTCTTTATGCCCACCCAAAAAAAAAAACATTAGCATAGCCAATAGGTCTCGCCTTGGGGACATTATAACTGTTTAGCCATGCAACAATTAATATTGTTGCACCAATGATATTATGCTGCATAACTAAATACTTATAAGGTCAAAAAAGCGAGACCTATTGGCTATGCCAATGCTTGTTATTTTTATAGTAGGGCATGTGAAAATGAAGAAAACTACACGTCTGTGTGCTTAAATTCCTTGCTGATACAAAAGTGAACTAAAGGCATACATACTCAGTTAATCATCAAATAACAAATGTGTTTTCTCTATTAAAAGGTATGCTGATGTGTTGCAAAAATTCACTGTTCATGAATTACACAAAGATGCCCATGATGGAGAGCCCTGATTACTAGTAGGTAACTTTTCCTTGTATTGGGTATAGAAGTGCGTGAGATTGCCCCTCAAGAAACGGGTTGAGCAGTTTGATGTGAACACTACAAGCAAGAGGAGATTCCATGTGTGAAGCCCTTTGTAAGAAGGTGTTCAAGGGCGTTCTTAGTTGAGTAGCATGTGAGGTGCCCACTAAAGAGGAGGGTTAATGCCTTGGTCCGACTAGAATGTGAGACACCCAAAAAAAGAGTAGAGGTTCCCTAGATGGAGAAACATGGTCTCTCCAGGGCAGGGTTGGATCTGTGGTTGGAACATTACATGAAGCGGTCTCTCCGAATAAAGGAGATGAAGCATTGTGTGAGTGGAGCATTTTATGAGGTGACTCTTCCATGGCTGGGTTGATTCCGTGGGTGCAATATTATTTGAAGTGATGTCTCCCAGACAGGATTGACCCCATGAGAGCTTTGTATGATGTGACCACTGCAAGACCGGTAGGGTTGTCTCCCAGTGCAGATGGGAAAGTAGTCTGTCCAGGTTCAGTCTTCATTAATGGTGAAACATTGAAGGTGGTGTCTGCCAGGCAATATTGCCTTCCTGAGATGAAGCAGTAGGTGAGGTGTCTTCTCCATGGCAAAGTTGGTTCCATATTTGAAGCACTGTATACGGTGGTCTCCCCAGGGCTGGGAAACCCTCATAAGTCAAGCAGCATCTGAGGTGTCCCCTAAATGGCAAGACTGGTTCCATATGTGGAGTATTGTGTGTACTCTCCAAAGCACCGTTGTTTCAACGGGTGGAACATTATATGAGGTTTCTCCATGTCAACTTTCTTTCTATCAGTGGAGCATTGTATTAGTTGATCCCCTATGGTTGTGTTACACACGTGGAGCATGGTGTGAGGTGACTGATCTAAGACAGGGGTGGTTTTGATGGATGAAAAATTGAACTGATATCTCTCAGGCTGGGTTGACTCCATGAGTGGTGGAACTTTCTTTAATGTGAAATGCAGGATTGGTCCTTTCTGGTAAACTTATGTATGACATGGTCTGTCCTAGTGTGGTTACTTCAGTCACTCCATGATTGGTTTCCATTTGTGGAATAATGCTTAAGGCGGTACCCCAAGCAAGATTGTTTCCATGGGTGAGGGTACACTGTATGCTATAACCCCCTATAAAGTCAGATTGATTCCCACCATAAAGCAGTATATGAGGTGGTCCCACAAAGCAGAGTGGCCTCCATGGGCGACGGATTGTGTGAAGTTGTGTCTCTTCCGCGGGAGATGGGGTTCTTCCATGGAGCATTGATTCAATTGAGCCTTTCAAGCCAGTGGTGGGTTCATGAATGAAGTGGTGTCTCCTGTCCTCGGGAGTGCAGTTCCATGGGCGAAACATTATGGGAATGGATCCCTCCAGGGCTTATTTCTGTAGGTTGAATATTGCATTAGTTGTCTCCTGGCCAGGGTTGGTTGCATTGGTGTAGGGTAGAGTGAGGCGGTGCGATCCGGTCAGGTGAGTACCTTTCGGTGGTTTCACCCTCTGTGCCAGGTGAAGTGCACTCTCCCGGAAAGAGCTGACTTCCAAAGCTAAAGCTGTGCGGGTGAACTGCTGCTGTGCAAGGCGGTTCCATGAGCGGAGCACTATGTAATGAGGCTCTCAGAGACATTGTCAGGTCAATGGGTGAGCCGCATGTGGGGTGCCCCTAAAGGAACAGGTTTTGTGAGTGAAGCATTGCGTGAGGTGGTGCCCTTGAGATCAGGCATTGATGGTGGAGGACCCTGATTTTTGATGGTGGGTGGAATGTGGAACACTCAGAAGTGCTCCGGTTTGAAGTTTCAGGTCTTGAAGCCTTGGTTGCCACTGACACCGTGTGTGATCTAAGGACAGTCCCTTTACCTTCTCCAGTGACTGTTTTACTTGCACATTTATTTATTTATTTATTTATGCGTTTTTATATAGCGCGGACTTTACCCGAAGGTGTCAGAGCGCTTCACAATAGGAACAGTAACATTGCATGAGGAGAAGGTTACAAGTGAGCATAATACAAAAGCAAGCGTTACATTACATGAGGAAAAAGTGACAATTGTGCAAATAACAAAAACAAACAAGATACAAAAAGAGGTATACGTTGCAAGAGGAAAAAGTGACAGGTGTGCATGATACATAAGATACAAAATACAAATAGAGGTATAATACTGCAATAAGTGACAGTCACTCAGAACACACTGGGAAGGCACTTCTATAGGCATGGAGTAAGGAATTTCCTATAGTGGAAGAACTTCCTTGAGGGAGTAGAGAGGGCGTGAATTAAACAGGAGACTTAAAATGAAGGGTACACAAACATGAAATCCAACACAGCACGCAAGGGTGAGGAATGTACAGGAAAAAGTACAAGCATCCGGCGGCAGATTTGAACCAATGACTGTCGGGGAGGGACATATAAGGGAGGAAGGGAGGGGTGACTGGGCTTGTTGTGCTTGTGTTCTGCTTCTCCCCCACCCATCCCACGACCTCTGCTTCCCAGCAAGGTGAGGCTTATGCACGTCGTGATCCTCTGACGAGGGGAAGCCGAAATTGAGTAGTTTATGATGAAATGATGCCCCCAACACTTTCTCCTGCCCCCGCCGATTCCTGTGATAAATATAGATGTATTTAAAGCTCAGGCGCCCCCGGCCCCTCCCTCCCAGTGACGGGAGCTTGTACACAGCAGAAGCTCTGAGCTCTGGAAGCCTCATTACTGATTTAAATTACAGGAATGGGCTTTTTCTCCCAGATCCTCATGATCTGGTATTTGCATTTAATCTGCTTCCATTTTCCACCCTCTCCCCCTCCCCCCCCCTCCCCCTTCTTCCACCCACCCCCTCTGTGCTGCGAGCAACACAATATGCCCAGTGGGCTGTCCTGGCGGCCCGGTGTGGTTACGCGAATGGGGCCGTGTGTAATGTTAGGTGTCTTTGTTACATATCTAATTCGGTGCAGTTAGCGTGGAAAATATGTATATATATATATTTAATGCACTGGATTGTATTGTTTGGTTGGCTGTAGTAATAAGAAGAGATACATATTTTCATACCTAGTTAGAATGTTTGTTAAAAACACATTGTGTCTTTAAAAGTCAAAGGTTTTTAAACTGCTGCCATCCAGGTGCCATGCCAATGGGTCCTTATAGCAATTAAAATATTCATAAACTGCTGCCATCAAGGTACCGTGCCAATGGGTCCTGATAGCAATTAGAATATTCAGGTTCAGAATGCTTTTCAGGAAGAAGAAACTGATTGAACAAAGGAAAACTGTAAGGCTTAGCAAAGTAGCTTGGGGATGTCTTTACTTAAATGCCCAGTAATAATCGACCCAGCTGAAGTTGCGTAATGAGGGGACGTCCATTTAATAGTGGTTAATATTCGACAGCATGTGGGCAATACGATCATTAGCACCTGCCCTCTCCTCTCAGCCCAGCACAGGCATCCAAACAGATCAATTGTCCTGTGTGCTCAGTTTCCCTACCGTCCACTATCACTGAACTCAGAGTGCAGGCAAAGAGCAGTGGTCCATTCCACCAATCTAAGCACTCTGATTGGCAGAGCCGATCCCAGCGTTCCATGTATGGTGCCAATGAGGATATACCCCGATGCTCTTCAGACTCCCTACTTCCTGTATGACTCACCACGAGGCAGAGGCTCAGCAAGTCAAAAAGCCAAAGCACAACCGAGGCCACATCCCTTTCCAGCCTACAATACTTCATGAGCAGCAGTTAAAGGTTAGGCAGGTGTGCAGAAAGGGGGGAAAAGAGACATGACTTAGAAAGGGTCAAGAAATGCCATTACTGTAAATTCAATGCTTTGTAAAGGCTTCTAATAAAGGGTGATGTTTTGAAATAATTATTCACAAATCAATGACAGGTTCATCAGTCCCTGCGGATAGAGTTAAGTAAGACGAGTCCTTGGTTATGAGGTGAGATGTCTGCATAGGTGGGCACAGGCTATAATCGAAGCTGTACATCTAGAGGCTTGTATATGGGGCAATGTGACTTGTCAACTGGGTAAACATGGAAGGATCCGTCTCTTTGTTCAAAAGGAGTAGGGGTAGACCCAGTAACCTACCCCTCCTCAATTGAAGCTTGCGGGAAGCCCACACCAAGTCAGAGGGTAGCGTCTTTGATGTCAAAGCATCTTGTCAAATAGTACTTCTGTCCTGAATTCTTTATAAGGCTTAGAGGCTAACAGAGCAGTTTGGTGTTTGTTCTGTTTATGACATGCCCCTCTTTACTCATTGCTTACCTCAATCACATTTATGTGCGCTGCACTTGTTTCATAGCTTTCCTTGGAAACTCCAGAGCCCAGCTGCAGTTATGATGCCATCATCACAGGACGATGCGTCCTCCAAGAATGGTTTCTAGTCGACACAATCTTTCTGCCTTGGAGCTGGAGCAGGGTGACCAGATTTCTTTTCATGTAAAAAAACAGGTTATTCCACATTCATAGAAATAGGACTACAATTTTCCATCAACCCAAAAATTAACAGTGCTTGTCAACAAAGAAAACACAGACTATTTGGCATTGAGGTTAATAATTATATATAAATCAACTTTTAAACACACTATCATCCATGTTATTTAAAATGTTTTTTTCTTCTAATTGATCCTGTAGTGGAACACATGAAAACTTGCCCCCTCCTGTGTTTAGTAGTTCCTATCTGAAAACGGGTACTTGTTAAATTCACTGAAATTTGCCTGGTCTAGGGGTGGGAAACTGAATCACCCAAAATCGGAGTGAAAAGCCTTCAAGCCACCCTTCTTTGGCAAACCAAGTTAAAACACAAAGTAAGGGAGTACACTCTTCTTTCATAAAACAGTCTGATTCCCATTGGACCAAAGAGTCGTTTGTAGTGTTATTTGTCTAAACGGTCCCCTTGGGACAGCCCCAGCCCCTCCTAGGGACCTTCCATGTCGTAGGCTCTGTGGGACACCCACAGCCACAGTGCCTTCAAGGGGCCCCTGTTATACAGGTCGTCTCTTGCCCCTTTGCCACCCAGGAACACCTTCAGCCCCAGTGCCTTCCAGGGGCCACAACCATCCATTACCCTCGGGTCACCCATGACAGCTCCCACGAAGCCCTCCATGGTCCAGGTCTCCATGAACCACCAATGCAGCATCAGTGCCTCCCAGCGCTGAAGGAGGCGGACATTCACACTGCCTTTGGAAATCAGGTTTCTCTTTTTTATACCTGAAGTGCCTTCCAGCGAGCGGATTAACGTACCTTCAGAACGGTTTGCGAATCAAGGACAAAGAGCTTTTACATCCTTTGTGTTTTCCAGTGCAGTGGGCGATGGAGGAACCTTTAGGAGAGAGTCCTTGAAATCTCGCATGTGGCATGAGGATACAACACTAACACAGGCGTGACTTTACCAGGTGTATCCTGGACTATTCTATGCAAGAGTTGCCATACCAACGCCCCTGCATTGCTAGTGCACGGGATAGAGTAATCTATATTCAATGCCAGTCTCTGATTGGCTGAGCCGGCTGGGGAAGCATCTGTCACATGACACAGAGAGGTGGCTGTTCTGCTGGGTTTGAGAGAGGGTTCAGAGGTCTATGTGGGTTCTCACATCTGAGGTAGACTGGGGCTGCTGTTCTGGCAGACTGCTGAAAGGAGGACCATGTAGTGGTGCCTGCCAGGCCCTCCAGCAGGCTGTTTGGAGCCTGCTCCGCCCTTTCAGCTGCGCCTGTGGTCTCAAAAGAACCGGAGCTCCTACTGGCTGTCAGAGTTGTGAAACCCTGTTGCAGGGAGTGCCCATCTCAAAACTCAATTTTCAGCCATTCCTTTGGGAAAAATGACTCGATACCATTGGGAATTGTAGTGAAGACATTGCTTTCTTGAAAGGACTGGACAATTAAACACCAACGGATTTTGGCCGAAGTAATCTCAGAGAAACCACTGAACAAGCAAAAATCATGGGACATAAAAGGCAAATTTTGTTAATTAAAGGTAACAAATCAAATGAACATATCAATAGAATAGCCCTCTTTGTAATGTTTAACTGTCAGAGTAAATTAGTATATTGTATTATACAAAAATACAGGTATGTTTTGTCACATAAAAACTTGGCATTACTATACGTGACCACATTTTCCACAGTTTTCTCAAACCAATAGCTACCAACACTCCAAACTGGTTGACAAGCAATATAAAGGGCTCATACAAATGTGGTCAATGCAATATGCTCCCCTTCTCCATTTCCTAAATAAAGACATTTATGGGGAGATTTTCAAAACATTTACGCAGCGCAGCCCCCCACGAGGCTGCGCTGCGTTGCCCGACAGGTAGGGAGCAGGAGAGCACCATATCTTCAGAGATATGGCTCTCTCCTCCCCTTTCCCTTGCGCCAGCGCTGATTACAGCTGCCGTGCGCCACGCATACACCTTAGCGCCATAGCGCTAGAGTGTGTGCATGAGTCTAGCGTAGGTTTTGTACAGGAAGGATACTCTTCCTGTACAGAATACGATGCCCAGACACGATGCAAAGTTTTTCCCACTTTGTATGCATGCTGCACAGTGCAGCACACTTGCAAAGTCGGAAAAGGAAGGAGAAATTAAAGCATTTCTCATTCCATGCGCCTACTTGAAAAGGGCGCAGTTTTCTCACGCTAAACCCAATCTACTTCATTTAGTAAACTAGGTTTAGCGTGAGAAACCTTGGGTGGTTGCATGGGAACGCCCATGCTCCACCCTTGGTACGCCCCCATGGCGCAAAGTAATGCGAAGCAGCGCTATGCGCAGCTTCGCATTACTTTTCCGTTATTTCCAGCGCTAGACAAGTTTAGCACTGGAAACTAAATAGGGAAAAAAGATTTTACGCCGATTTGCATCACTTTTGTGATGCAAACACGGCGCAAAATCTTAGTAACTTTCCCCCTTAGTTGTTATACAACTAACTGTACCGAATAAATGAAATGATCAATTGCAATACCACATTTGTGGTACATGTCATCTGTCACAGTGCGTCAATATATATAGGCAGCACTATTTGCAGTTTAAAACAAATAATTCAAGCGCATATAAGAGCCATCCGCAAAGGATGGCAAATAGCCTTTAGCTAAACAGTATACAACACATCATATCTTTGTACACAACGTTCAGAACTAATTTCAAGATATTCAAATTACTAGAAACACATGTTAAAGGGGGGAAGCAGAGCGCTCATATTTCCGCTAAATGACCCAAAATTGGTAGCCAGGTTAAGATATGTCAATATGTGTCTCAACCAGGATAGTTAACTACATTTCTTCCTGGGTAAATGATATTGTTTATGCATTATTGTTTCTGAATTTCATACGATCTATTATTGTTTGAATCAAAAAACATAAGTTAGTCTTCTTTCCCCACTTAATCCCTCAAATTATCTATACAAACTTGCCTACTCTTTTCTCGAGATGCCTTTCTGTCAAAATGTATATTGTTAAAAGCCGGGTACGTCAGAAATGGCACCTGTTTTAATTAATTGCACTAGAAGTGAGTACTTCGTACCAATACCACTCAATAAGATAATATGTCATTCAGTAGGAACCTGACATTATATATGTTACCCACTGAGCAATTACACATATCCCTTTGGAATGTTTTCATTCTCATACACAATTTTTTTTACGTTCTATCAATTTTTTTCTTGTAATTACCATTTGGAACCTGTGACTTCCAAGATGGCCCAGGTATTTTCCTTTCAAATTGAATATACGCCATCACGAGCATCCTATCATGACATAAGTATTTAGATGTAATTACTTTAAATTGGGAATACATAGCCATGGCTGAACCATTTTTTTCTCAAACTTATATGACTATGTGCCATCGATTACTACTTCATTATTGATGCCTTCCTTTACAATCTAGGAATTTTCAGATTGTGCCCCTTTTCCCAATGTAACACAATCAGATTGACGTCTGAGGTCCCTTCCTTTTCTTTTTAATTACCACAAACCTAGTTCAATTCAATGCTCCTATCTCACCTTCTTCGAGTCATGCTGTCGAGTAAGCTTAATGGAATGCACTTCAACTTTTTTTTTACTACAGCCTGATTGTGACTTGCTTTATGGGGAATGACGGATTTTGAATGAGTGATTTCTATTACGATATGAAGTTTTCCCCGTGACTAAGTAATCCATTTGAGAATAACAATCATTTGCCATCTCTGCGTCCCATATACGTTGTTTGTCTGCTAAGTTAACACAGGGGCTATGATATTATCAAGGAAACCCTATATAGACATTTTACTTTAAACTCACGTCTACCCAAACTATTTTCTCGCTTTTCAGCAAACTGTAATAAGATTGAGTTAGCTGCCCACAAGACTTTATATTCAGCAGACATACGTTTTTCACTAAGGGCCGGCCTGTTTTGTACACTACTCCTTTGACATAACTTAAAGCATCTGGAGAGGTCTCCTCAAATTAGGATAGAATAGACTGGAGACTTAGCCATTGAAGCATTATATGTATAATATGTTATTAAGACAGGTTAAAAGTAATTATTGATATTTACTTCATATTATTTATTCATCGCCTCCTTTTTAGGTCTCGCCTGAGCCAGCGCATGCGTTGCTCTGGCGAGAGTTTTAGTAAGCGGGTTTTGGAAGTGCAAACAGCAGTTTTGCTGGCGACCAGCTTGAGTTCACGCGAGCGTGCACGCGCGATCAGGCGCCATATGGCTTCCCTCGCGATTACTTTCACTTTCGCGGCCGCGCGGCCGTGTCAGTTTCACGGCCGCGCGGCCATTGCTTGTTACACAATGATGCTTGCTCACATCTCTGCCCTTGGTTTTTGTATGTCTTTTTCCTTTAGTTTTAAATTGTAATGGCCTCTTCGTTTATATCTGTGCTTTCCAATCGTTGAACTGTGGATTGAGTTTTCTGTTCATTTCAGCCCTATTCATTTTATCTTGCTGCGGAGTTTTTCGGCACATGGGTAGATTTTTAGTCGAAGGTGTAGGCTATATTGTTGGTCCTGCCTTCGTGGGCCTGCCCTGTGGTGACTGTGTAAGAGATCCCTAGGCTGAAGTTGAGCATTTGGTTGATAGTGCGTCAATGAATGCTGTATTTTGGCATATTTTAGATTTACGACGAGTGACTGATTTACAAAGTTGTTTGTGCGGTCATTTTAAAGTTGGCGCACTCGTACAGTAATGGTTTTCATCACAAGTTTCATAAGGTGGAAAGGCCATCTCGAAGGTTGCCTTTGACTCTTGCCCTGGCTTTGCGACCATCAAAAATCGTTAACACCCTCAAGGATGCACATTATGAAGGGGTTGGATTTTGCAAATGGTGTTTCGAATTAGTTGTAAGTGGAATAAGCCATTTGTATTATAGGTGTGCTTTTACGTAGTAATGCTACACTGTCTTCCCTTTGTGGGTTTAGTGCAGTTTCTTTAGTTTGGGCCGTGAGTTGGATGAGCACGACCGGGATATTTTTCGATGTGCGCTTGATTGATGTAATGACTGGTGCGTTTTTAGAGCCGTCACTGCTGTGGCGTTTGCCTATAATTGTGCCTTCTGAGCCAGCGCTGTCTTATTGCAGTGGTGTAGATGGTCTAATGACAGGATGAATGGCGGTCTTTTACAAATGGAGGCGCATTTAGACAGTAAAAAATATTATGGCACTTATTTAAATACGCATTGGATTTTTCTTTGGTTCTTCCTTTTCCTCTCGAGTTGAAGTTTCAACCTTTTGGGGCTGGTGACCTCTAGCGGTGGAAAGTAGAACTAGCAAATGTTGAAAGTTGTCTGTTTCAACGAACGTGTTAAAAAGGCGCTTATTTTTTGAACCAGTAAATGTATTCTTTAGAATTGCTCCCTTGTAACAGCTGTGTGAAACAAGTGACGAGAAGCTCGTGTTCTTTTTTTAATTTTTTTTTATTATAAAAGACTAGATCTTTCTGAAACTTCCAGTTAACGGATCTTCGACATTGGGCAACAAATGTTTGGTTTTGGTTCCACTTTCAAAACCTATTGAAAAAACGTACTCTGCCGTTTGTGTCCATTAGTAAAATCAGAAATTTAAAGTGACCGTGGCGCATACCACGAATTGATATTTTCAGATTTATGAACTCATACATATGTGATACAGTCACTGCATAGGTACAATTTGTAACAACTTTCATGTGACTTTATCTTCAACCAGTCTATATGTATGTAAGTGAAACAAAACCAGGAAAAACAAGCATTGGCATAGCCAATCGGTCTCGCCTTTGGGACCTGCTGCATAACTAAATACTTATAAGGTCCCAAAGGCGAGACCTATTGGCTATGCCAATGCTTGTTTCATTACAGGATCTTACCAAGGACCCCATCAGTCAATATACTTGGCCTAATTAAGAGCTATAGGGTTACTGGGGTACTTTTACAATACATTTTCTTCAGCTCCCGTTGTTCCATTTTATACAGTCACATAATGTTGGATCTCTTTATTCTTCACAGTTTCAATTCACACGACTAGTAAATCCCTCTTTTTTCCCCCCTACATAACAATAAGTAGCCCGCTAATAACCCCGATTATCCAGTAAGACACAACTGTACTTGTTACCATCTTTAAATATCTATTCATTTCTACATTAGAAAACATGGTCCTCTTTTTTTCCTCCCGGTTAGGACCAATTTCTGCATCATCAGTAACAAAGTTCAATAACAACCACGCTGATTTTCGAGGTCAACCTAGACCAACCCTATTCACGTATATATATAGCCGTTTTTAGGTCTCGCCTAGCGTTGCTGCGCACATGCGCAACTCGCTCGGCGAGATTTATTGTTAATGAGTAGTTTTAGAAAAGGGCTTTAAGCCCCGCCCCTTATTTCCATTGGCTGGTGGCCTGCCATTGGAAATTAGGGTTTTTGGTGGGCGCCCTTTCACCTCCGAGCCGGACTCGGTGGCCTGCTTTGCGTCTGTCGCAAAGCAGTTTCTTATCTTTATAGGGCCATGTGTTAGAAACACATGGCCCCATAAAGACAATAGATCCCCATGCTCCGGCTCCAGCGCGGTCCCCTTTCACTTTCGGGACAGCGCTTGTCTCTAGTCTTTTCTTCCACCCTGCCCTCTCTCGCCGTCTCTTTCGCTGTCACTGATCACCCTTTTGTCTCCCCGTCTTCCATCACTTTCCACGTTGCTTGTCAGTTAACATGGCCAGCCTGTTGTCTATAGGCAACTGAATACATTCCTTGATAACCCGATTCCTACTGTCCACAAACCCGCTGGTTTGAGGATAGAACGAATATGTACATTATGAAGGATGGCCCCAGCAAAGCTGCATACCATTATCTGAAATCATTTGGTTTTTCTCTCTTTTAAACCTCTCACCTGAAATTATGATAACCACTTTCACAATTTCTAGTATTAAAAAAAATCAGTAGCTGGAATTGAAGACCAACTCCTTTGCTCTACTCAGTTTTAAAAGACCCCATTATGTCCATGTTTTTCTAAACTTTTAATTGGGCCGGCTATAAGTTGTAAACACAGTACCATAGATTTCAAAGGCTTGTCACTCATGCCCCACTCTAGAAGTCTTTGATCACCTTCTTTATTTCACCATTGCTGAGTGCTACCAATAACTGTCTGGACCTTAAATTACGGCCAGCTCCATGTCCGGTATCTTTCATGGACCAATACTTCAGTTTTCCCACTGAGTGACTTCACTGTAACCAGTCTTGAACCTTTACACACACCATTCTCCACCTAACAGTTTATCTACACACTTCAGAAAACTTTTTTCGACATCTCATCTCTGACCTGTGATCAGCATCTACTCCTATGCATTAATTGTTCAGATTTTATTTTATTTAATTTTTGTTTTCCTGAACCGTTTCTCTTTACCCATTGTGAATAACAGCAATAGCAATAACAGAGATGCTTCTCCACATCAGTTACCCAACCTACATCTTACTCATCCACAGGCAATCCTGAACAAGCATTGGCATAGCCAATAGGTCTCGCCTTTGGGACCTTATAAGTATTTAGTTATGCAGCACAATATCCTTGGTGCAACAACATCAACTGTTCCATGGCTAAACACTTATAAGGTCCCAAAGGCGAGACCTATTGGCTATGCCAATGCTTGTTAATCCTGTCACAAGGTAGCTGAATAAAGTTTGCCACATAGCTAATCTTGTAGCCAGTTTTAACCACTTTCACCTTAGCACTGCACTTCACACTGAGCACACCACGCTCACATAGGGTTTCAGACTAACCCTCCTTCCCAACATAAAACATCCCTGTGCTCCTCCCTCGCAGCGAGGGGGTTGTAGCCCGCGTAGAGACCAGGTTCTTTACGCGAGGAGGCACCCCTATGATGAAGCATGACACCTCTGGTGTGTGAGGGGAACCGTCCTTAAAGGGATTCCCCTCTAGCACATGGTTGACGAAGGCCACTTGCACCTCAGACTTCTACCCTGGACCCGTGGACTCTTTTTGTGATAGTTATTACGAGTGGGGAGATTGCCCACGCAGGTCCTTAAATCTCCTTCAGCCCCCCTTGTGTGTATTCCAGGGTGAGATCACCCAGCAGGTGATAGATGCGAGTGGTGTTTACTCAGTGATCTGGTGTTGATCAGCATGCATAATAGTACTCTCTTATTGAGTGCCAAGGGTTGAGCTGTCTGGTGGGTTAAGTGGCACTAAAGATTGCTCTTGGTGCAGAGGAGGAAGGTAGCCATTGGCACTTGCTGCACTCAGCCCAGGATAGCTCATCTCTGGGGACCAGTCTGTGGCTTCCACTGCCTAGCATGACGAGCAGGATAGAACTATTAGTTCTCTGGCTTCTACGAATGTTAGTAGACATTACTTTCGTTTTGTTTTGTCTGCTTGTTAATATTGCAGAGATGGGTTTTTTGTTAACTTTATACAATTGAGATAACTGAAAAGAAAAAACAGATGCATCCTGACATGAACAGTTGCACATCATTATCTGGAAGTTTACAGCAGAGAACTATTAGGCTCATCGGGAAAGGCCAAGAGTGCAATAAGATGTCCAAACAATCAGTAGAGCACAGGCATTGGTAAGAGTGGCGTACCAGCATATCGCGAAATAGTAGCACAAACGACCATCCAGGCCCCAATCACCTCTCTAGTCTACAGTCAGATCTTGTATGGCCTGATCGCATCCAGGAATTATTTATAAACTGCCGCACCCCATGCCCCAAAGCTTCCGTACTCATCACCAAAAAGCCTAATGCAGATCTGCCAAATTTGAAATGTACAGGGACTTTAGAGGGGCAGAGCTTTGTCCTTGGCAAGTCACTCTGTCTGCCCAAAAACACAAACAAAAGGCTTCTTAGCTGTGTCTGGGGTAGGTTGCAAAATCCATAATAGATCTGCACTGTGCAGACAGAGCCTTCCCACACTTGCTGGAAACCTAGTCGGGGCAGTGGTTTCCAGCTCACCCTATGATAATTAGCGTGCCACTCGGTTATTGCATGTATTTTTTTATTTTATTTTTATTTGAAAAGTTTTATATAGCGCGAACATGACCCCTGTGGGGTATCAGAGCGCTTTAGAGTTTGGCAATCACAAAGTTACAGGAAGTAGTAACAGTAAACCAACCAGTCAAAATACAATCATAACAGTTCAATATAGACAGATATAGACAAGCGAGTCCTAGAGTGCTTGGGGGGCTGGGGATCTAGGAAAGAAATGGCTTCATCAGTAGCGCTTTAACTTCCCTTTTGAAAGAAGCCCTGGAATGGTACAGTCTGATTTCAAGGGAATTCCAAATTATCTGTGCAATACCTGAGAATGCTCGATTGTAGGTTTTCTTTTTATGGACTTTCTGTGGCTTGAGCAGTAAGAGTGCTGATATCATATGGTTCACAGTGGCACAGTGTGTTAAGCTATGTCTGGCGTGATAGGCAGCTTATGACTCTGGGGATTCCTCTCATCTGATTGGATGATCGAGGTGGGGCCAAGTTTTAGTGCTGTCGTCTGCCTTCTCATTTGGGTTTCCCATTGGATTTGCTTAGTTAGCCAGAGGTCAGTCAAACACCACTCTGTGGTGAGACCGGGGGTCTCTCTGGGTGTCTCTCCCCAGTGTGATGTTGAGGTCAGGTTTAGCCTGGGCGAGTTCCTAGAACGGGGTAGTGATAGGGAGGTTTATTTTATTTATTTAGGAGTTTTATATAGCGCTAGCCAGACCCGAAGGTATCGGAGCGCTTTACAACATAAGTGGAGGGGAAATCACAAAGAAAATAACAGTAGTATACATGTTGACTCGTGGTGAGTCGAAAGTCTCAGATCGGAATACACATTGAATAGCAGGAGATCACAGAGTATAGGGGTGATATATATATTGACTCGAGGGGAGACCGTTTCAGGGAGGGCAGGCATAGGAACGAGTCAGAAGGTGGGTGAGGTAGAAGTCTTAATATTGAGGTGGCTGAGTGCTGCAATGGACAAGAGTCTGCATTCGGGCGGCAGCTATCTATTCGGAAGGGAACGGTTGAGGAAGAGGTCTTTGAGCTGCCTTTTGAATTTTACAAAGGAGGGGTTAGTCCTGATATGAACTGGGATGGAGTTCCAGATTTTCGGCGCATTACCAGAGAAGGAACAGGATGAGGATTTTTGTTTGCAAGTTTTCGGGGGGATGAGGAGTAGAGTGTTGGTGCTCCTGAGGCTCCTTGTCTGGCCGACTTTCTTGAGTTTTCGGCCAGGTAGGTGGGTTTCCCAGTGTGCAGAGCTTTGTGCGTGAGACAAGCAGTTCTGAAGTTGGCACGCATTTCGATTGGGAGCCATTTTAGTTCTCTGAGTGCTGGCAAAATGTGTTCAAATTTCTTTACTCTGGTGACCATTCTGGCTGCTGCATTAAGAGTTGATCTAAGAGGAGCTAAGCGAGATTTTGCTGTTCCTGTGAGGGTTGCATTCCCATAGTCCAGTCTGGACAGCACCAGGGATTGAGTTGCTTGTTTGAGATCATTGGAAGGGATGAAGGGTTTTATTTTGTTGAGCAGTTTAAGGTTGAGGAAGGCGCTCTTAGCGGAGTTCTTGATGTGCTTGGCCATGTCTAATTTTGGGTCCAGAGTGATTCCCAGTGATTTTACAGAGTCGGTCAGGGTGAGATTTCAGTTGAGAGCATCTATGGCTTTTAGCCATTCTGTGACTTGGGGGTTCTGCTCCTTATTGGAAATGCGATACAAAAGGGGATGATGGACGGAACGTTTGAGCCAATCAAACACTCACCCCCAGTCAACTGATCTGGGTTTAATCCATCATCATTCTTTAGCTCACTCCACCACCCCAGTTCAGACATGGCCATATGCAAATCAGTCTGACCCTGTGCCTCATGGGAACAGTCCAGCCCGATGGATTAAACCCAGATCAGTTGACTGGGGGTGAGTATTTGATTGGCTCAAACGTTCCATCCATCATCCCCTTTTGTATCGCTTTGTTCGCCCTAAGTTGGCGGGGGTATGCCCAGACGTGGGTCCCTTGCTCACTTTGCCACTGGATTCAAGCAAGCCTGGCTGATGACGGCTGGAATGCCAGAAACCGGTCCTAGGATGCTTGTTTCCGGTCCAGGGAAGACATGGCTTGGCAGTTCGGGCTGGACTGTTCCCATGAGGCACAGGGTCAGACTGATTTGCATATGGCCATGTCTGAACTGGGGTGGTGGAGTGAGCTAAAGAATGATGATGGATTAAACCCAGATCAGTTGACTGGGGGTGAGTGTTTGATTGGCTCAAACGTTCCATCCATCATCCCCTTTTGTATCGCTTTGTTCGCCCTAAGTTGGCGTGGGTATGCCCAGACGTGGGTCCCTTGCTCACTTTGCCACTGGATTCAAGCAAGCCTGGCTGATGACGCTGGAATGCCAGAAACCGGTCCTAGGATGCTTGTTTCCGGTCCAGGGAAGACATGGCTTGGCAGTTCGGGCTGGACTGTTCCCATGAGGCACAGGGTCAGACTGATTTGCATATGGCCATGTCTGAACTGGGGTGGTGGAGGGAGCTAAAGAATGATGATGGATTAAACCCAGATCAGTTGACTGGGGGTGAGTGTTTGATTGGCTCAAACGTTCCATCCATCATCCCCTTTTGTATCGCTTTGTTCGCCCTAAGTTGGCGGGGGTATGCCCAGACGTGGGTCCCTTGCTCACTTTGCCACTGGATTCAAGCAAGCCTGGCTGATGACGGCTGGAATGCCAGAAACCGGTCCTAGGATGCTTGTTTCCGGTCCAGGGAAGACATGGCTTGGCAGTTCGGGCTGGACTGTTCCCATGAGGCACAGGGTCAGACTGATTTGCATATGGCCATGTCTGAACTGGGGTGGTGGAGTGAGCTAAAGAATGATGATGGATTAAACCCAGATCAGTTGACTGGGGGTGAGTGTTTGATTGGCTCAAACGTTCCATCCATCATCCCCTTTTGTATCGCTTTGTTCGCCCTAAGTTGGCGGGGGTATGCCCAGACGTGGGTCCCTTGCTCACTTTGCCACTGGATTCAAGCAAGCCTGGCTGATGACGGCTGGAATGCCAGAAACCGGTCCTAGGATGCTTGTTTCCGGTCCAGGGAAGACATGGCTTGGCAGTTCGGGCTGGACTGTTCCCATGAGGCACAGGGTCAGACTGATTTGCATATGGCCATGTCTGAACTGGGGTGGTGGAGTGAGCTAAAGAATGATGATGGATTAAACCCAGATCAGTTGACTGGGGGTGAGTGTTTGATTGGCTCAAACGTTCCATCCATCATCCCCTTTTGTATCGCTTTGTTCGCCCTAAGTTGGCGGGGGTATGCCCAGACGTGGGTCCCTTGCTCACTTTGCCACTGGATTCAAGCAAGCCTGGCTGATGACGGCTGGAATGCCAGAAACCGGTCCTAGGATGCTTGTTTCCGGTCCAGGGAAGACATGGCTTGGCAGTTCGGGCTGGACTGTTCCCATGAGGCACAGGGTCAGACTGATTTGCATATGGCCATGTCTGAACTGGGGTGGTGGAGTGAGCTAAAGAATGATGATGGATTAAACCCAGATCAGTTGACTGGGGGTGAGTGTTTGATTGGCTCAAACGTTCCATCCATCATCCCCTTTTGTATCGCTTTGTTCGCCCTAAGTTGGCGGGGTATGCCCAGACGTGGGTCCCTTGCTCACTTTGCCACTGGATTCAAGCAAGCCTGGCTGATGACGGCTGGAATGCCAGAAACCGGTCCTAGGATGCTTGTTTCCGGTCCAGGGAAGACATGGCTTGGCAGTTCGGGCTGGACTGTTCCCATGAGGCACAGGGTCAGACTGATTTGCATATGGCCATGTCTGAACTGGGGTGGTGGAGTGAGCTAAAGAATGATGATGGATTAAACCCAGATCAGTTGACTGGGGGTGAGTGTTTGATTGGCTCAAACGTTCCATCCATCATCCCCTTTGTATCGCTTTGTTCGCCCTAAGTTGGCGGGGGTATGCCCAGACGTGGGTCCCTTGCTCACTTTGCCACTGGATTCAAGCAAGCCTGGCTGATGACGGCTGGAATGCCAGAAACCGGTCCTAGGATGCTTGTTTCCGGTCCAGGGAAGACATGGCTTGGCAGTTCGGGCTGGACTGTTCCCACGAGGCACAGGGTCAGACTGATTTGCATATGGCCATGTCTGAACTGGGGTGGTGGAGTGAGCTAAAGAATGATGATGGATTAAACCCAGATCAGTTGACTGGGGGTGAGTGTTTGATTGGCTCAAACGTTCCATCCATCATCCCCTTTGTATCGCTTTGTTCGCCCTAAGTTGGCGGGGGTATGCCCAGACGTGGGTCCCTTGCTCACTTTGCCACTGGATTCAAGCAAGCCTGGCTGATGACGGCTGGAATGCCAGAAACCGGTCCTAGGATGCTTGTTTCCGGTCCAGGGAAGACATGGCTTGGCAGTTCGGGCTGGACTGTTCCCATGAGGCACAGGGTCAGACTGATTTGCATATGGCCATGTCTGAACTGGGGTGGTGGAGTGAGCTAAAGAATGATGATGGATTAAACCCAGATCAGTTGACTGGGGGTGAGTGTTTGATTGGCTCAAACGTTCCATCCATCATCCCCTTTTGTATCGCTTTGTTCGCCCTAAGTTGGCGGGGGTATGCCCAGACGTGGGTCCCTTGCTCACTTTGCCACTGGATTCAAGCAAGCCTGGCTGATGACGGCTGGAATGCCAGAAACCGGTCCTAGGATGCTTTTTCCGGTCCAGGGAAGACATGGCTTGGCAGTTCGGGCTGGACTGTTCCCATGAGGCACAGGGTCAGACTGATTTGCATATGGCCATGTCTGAACTGGGGTGGTGGAGTGAGCTAAAGAATGATGATGGATTAAACCCAGATCAGTTGACTGGGGGTGAGTGTTTGATTGGCTCAAACGTTCCATCCATCATCCCCTTTTGTATCGCTTTGTTCGCCCTAAGTTGGCGGGGGTATGCCCAGACGTGGGTCCCTTGCTCACTTTGCCACTGGATTCAAGCAAGCCTGGCTGATGACGGCAGGAATGCCAGAAACCGGTCCTAGGATGCTTGTTTCCGGTCCAGGGAAGACATGGCTTGGCAGTTCGGGCTGGACTGTTCCCATGAGGCACAGGGTCAGACTGATTTGCATATGGCCATGTCTGAACTGGGGTGGTGGAGTGAGCTAAAGAATGATGATGGATTAAACCCAGATCAGTTGACTGGGGGTGAGTGTTTGATTGGCTCAAACGTTCCATCCATCATCCCCTTTTGTATCGCTTTGTTCGCCCTAAGTTGGCGGGGGTATGCCCAGACGTGGGTCCCTTGCTCACTTTGCCACTGGATTCAAGCAAGCCTGGCTGATGACGGCTGGAATGCCAGAAACCGGTCCTAGGATGCTTGTTTCCGGTCCAGGGAAGACATGGCTTGGCAGTTCGGGCTGGACTGTTCCCATGAGGCACAGGGTCAGACTGATTTGCATATGGCCATGTCTGAACTGGGGTGGTGGAGTGAGCTAAAGAATGATGATGGATTAAACCCAGATCAGTTGACTGGGGGTGAGTGTTTGATTGGCTCAAACGTTCCATCCATCATCCCCTTTGTATCGCTTTGTTCGCCCTAAGTTGGCGGGGGTATGCCCAGACGTGGGTCCCTTGCTCACTTTGCCACTGGATTCAAGCAAGCCTGGCTGATGACGGCTGGAATGCCAGAAACCGGTCCTAGGATGCTTGTTTCCGGTCCAGTGAAGACATGGCTTGGCAGTTCGGGCTGGACTGTTCCCATGAGGCACAGGGTCAGACTGATTTGCATATGGCCAAGTCTGAACTGGGGTGGTGGAGTGAGCTAAAGAATGATGATGGATTAAACCCAGATCAGTTGACTGGGGGTGAGTGTTTGATTGGCTCAAACGTTCCATCCATCATCCCCTTTTGTATCGCCTTATTGGAAATGAGCAGGATTTCCGTCTTGTCTTGATTGAGTTTCAGGTGGTTGAGTGTTAGCCAGTGTTGGACTTCTCTTAGAGTGTCGTTTAGTCTTTGAATGTCGTCAATGGAGGAGGTTTCGAGATAGATCTGGGTGTCATCCGCATAAAGGTGGAAGGGGATGTTGATTTTTTTGAGAATGGAGGTGAGGGGTTCCATGTAGATGTTGAAAAGTTGCGGAGAGAGAACTGATCCTTGGGGTACCCCCCCTGCTGACAGGGTGTAGGTCAGACACGAAGTTATTGATATTTATTCTTTGGGTGCGGTTCTGTAGAAAGGAGGTGAACCACTGTAGGACCACCTCATTCGCCCCTACCCTTTCTTGCAGTGCCTTAATGAGTAATTTGTGGTCAACCGTGTCGAAGGCTGCCGATAGGTCCAAGAGTATGAGTAGACAGCATTGGTCATTGTCTAGTGATTTGTGGATATCGTCTATGACGTTCAGGATCGCTGTCTCTGTGCTGCAACCTTTTCTGAAGCCTGATTGGTGAGGGTCTAGAAGGTTGTTGGAGTCCATGTGTTGGGTGAGTTGGAGGAGAACACATCTTTCCAGGATTTTAGCTAGGAGAGGGAGATCGGAGACGGGTCTGAAGTTGCTAAGATCGTTTGTGTCAGAGCCCGTTTTTTTAATAGTGGTGTGACTTGGCCGATTTTGAGACAGTCCGGCATGACTCCAGTTCTCAGGGAGCTATTTATAATCTTAGTCCAGATCGGGGCTAGGGTGAGTTTGAGCTTTTTAACCAGTTGGGCAGGAATGGGGTCCGAGACATGAGATGAGGGAGTGGAGCTGGAAATCATTTTTGCGATCTCAGCTACGGAGATGGGATTGAAGGATTTCCAGTTGTTTGGGTGGTGCTCGGGTGTGATAGGTTCTGTATCAGCGAGTGAGCTATTGCCGGGGGGGCAGCGGTGAACGTCCAGGGAGTGCTCAATATTTGTGATTTTGTCATTGAAGAAATTGGCAAAGTTATCACATAAGTCTTTGGAGGCCTGAGCTGAGGATGTGGGAGGTTTGGAGGTTTGTTGTCTGATGAGATTGAAGAGTTCTTTCGGCCTGTTCTTTGCGTTGTTCAGAGCACTACAAAAGAAGGACTTTTTTTCATTCTTGATGTGTTTTTTGTATTTCCTGCGTACTGATTTGAGTCGATTAAGGAGGTTTGTGGACGGGTTGTTCCGCCAGAGTCTTTCTGCAGCTCTTAGCTGTCTTCTTTCGGAGTTTATGTCCGTGTTGAACCATGATCTAGATGGGATGTTCCTGACTCTTTTTTGTTTCCAGGGGGCTAATTGGTCCATGATGGAAGTCATAGTAGTATTCATATCGGCGGATCACTCTCATGAATGGGCTATAGCGTGTTCCAGTTGTTGCACTGTTCGTGTTCTGTGCAGAGCGGCAGCAGTTTCCAGTAATGTCTTGCTAACGTGGCAGCGTCTGAACCCAACAGCACGAGATTCTGTCAGCCGTCAGGCCACGGCACACCATCTTTTGGCGGTAGGTAGGCCCCGTGGTGCCTCCTACTGACAGAAATTGGGCCCAAGTAACCATTATTTTGTCAGCAGTCAGACCTAATAGCGCCGTGGCCTAGAAGCGGCCCTCTCTGTCATTCACATCAATCAATGATTGTAAAGATGGTGCATTCGACCTCTCTCCTCTCTAGGCTCGGCCTCCTGACATAGTGCCAATATCGGCAACACTCCCCATCCCTCCCACAGCAATAACCTGGAGAAATAAACAGGCCAGACACCTTCTTTGTGGAGAAAATTGCTGCAGGTTTATTTGCATAACAAATATGCCAACATGGTGGGTTATCTTACGGGCGATCCCAGGGCAGGCAGCCCCTCGCCGCCTGCCCACCTGATGAGCCAATTACACAATCGGTGTTTGCCAGATTTGGGGGAGGGGATAACCCCTCCCACCGGTGGACCGCCAGTCCACCCAGAAGGGGGGCGGAGCGTTCCAGGCAACCCCCAGTTGCTCAGGTCCACAACCGCCCGTAGGACTAACGGGGCGCCATCGCTCCTCCAGGGTCCAACGCGAGGACCTCCCTGGGGATATTTGGCCTTTGCACTCTTGTTGTGCTCGCGCAGAGGGTACCCCTCTGTACCTTGCTGCCTCTGGATCGCCCTGTAACTCCGCCACAGCACTGGGTGTGGCCACCGTCACCCCAGGGCCCCCCACCACGATAGGCCTAGTTACCTACACCCTGCTGATTCCAAGGCCTCTCCCAGATCAAGCAAGAACAGGTCCATTCCCACTCTGGACAGGTGTATCCCATCTTCATCACACACCCTATGGACTTGGCGTGCAGTAACCCATGCCAGATGAAGCCAAACCCCCTTTGTTCGGTGAATTTTCGCATGGTGCTGTTAACCCTCCTGCGCGAGGTCTCCATGGCTTCCCCTGACCGTGTCCCCCGCCACACCTGCCAGGGGGTTATTTCCGACCACCATAATTCACATGTCCCCAGCTATTTGCTCAACTCACACATTGTGGACCTCATTTCTTGCAGCAGTGCCCTTCTCCCCAGAGATGCCAGATCATTCCCTCCTAGGTGTATAACTAAAACATTGGGTGGAGAATTGCCCCCCCCGTCTCTGCTGCAGTTTCTTCAGCAAGCAGTTCCAGCGCATGCCTGGGAATCCCAGCCAAATAATCTCTGTGGCAGAGAGGCCGTGCCTCCATTTCCTGCTTTCCGCCCACCATGACACACGCAGGACGCCTGTATGGCCAATCACCCAGACCTTTGTTCCTGGTAAATAAAGAAGTGGAGGTTTGAAAACTTGTTTTATTGAAGACTGTACACCATAACAACATCTAAAATTGAACTTCATTACACTCCACTGCAAGCCACCGGCATCTGGTGCCGCAAAATGTCCCCTCGAGTACCCCTAACGCTCGCCAGCGCCTACACACTTCCCCAAATCCCCAGGCCTTCCTGTGTGACCTCAAGACCGGATGTATCTCTTGTAACACTGGGAGTCCCACCGCCCCAGTTGTTTGATGCGCTCAGCTGGCAAGCCTGCCCTAAAGGCCGTGGTAGCTGCCCCTATCCGGAATGAGTGGCTGCAGAAGCGTTTGCCCTGAACCTTGTTGCCTGACAACTCCAAGCAAGCCTGCATTATGCGCTGATCTTGAAACTTCGTAAGGGGCGTACTGTCTGCATGCACCAGCAAGTAACCTTCTGTCGCTGGGCGCAGTGCCAGGTAAGCCGAGACTAGGCGCACCGGGCAATACCTGGCAATGTCCAGTTTGTGCAGCGAGATCACCCTCCCCTCCCCTGCTTGGTCCGTTTTTGATCGTCTTGCCAATATAGTGAGGGCGTCCCCAGACAGTGCTGCGTCCTGCTTGTTCAAGGCCACCCCAGACGTGTCCTGCTTAGACCTGGCTACCAGCGCGCCAATTCTGAGGGCACCGAAGAAGGCCAGGCTAAAGGTGGCCGAAAAGAGGGCCGCTTCAAAAGCTGAATGGGTAGCCATGTGCACCCAGTCCAGCATCCCTTGCAGAGTCTCAAAATCTATAGGGGACCTGTTGTCTGGTGCCCGTGGCTCGCTCCTAGCCCAGCCCTTAAGCGCGGCCCTAATCAGGAATGATTTTGTGGGATCGTCCTGCCCTCTTAATCTGGCGTGGTGACTGATTGCTGATAGGTGGCCCGCAATCCAAGGGTGGCTTTTCCCCTGATCCTTGGCCCATACAATGAAAGTTTGTATCCTGCTCTCCAGAGATGACCTCCCTTCTTCCCAGGCTCCAACCACTGCACAAAACTTGGCCACACAAGCCCTATAGCGCTTTCTGGTCCTAGGTGCTAGGGACAGCTCGCCCAGCCCCCTCAAACGCCTTTCAGCTTCAGAAGGAACCAAAGGTGTGGTGGAAAAGGGGTCATCTCCTCTCTCGCTCTTGGCCACGTCTCCCGGAACCTGTGCCTCTGAAAATGAGAGAGAGCGTCAGCCGCTAGTTCCCTCAATAGACACAAGACCAAGGGACAAGACGCCGACTGGGAATTGATGGCCTGCACCACAGCCAGGTTGTTGGACCAGAACTAGACCCTTTTCGCTGCCAGCACTACGGGCCACAGGTGAAAAGCTATCACTATCGGGAACAACTCCAAAACCGTAATGTTAGCAGTGACCTTCTTCTTGTGCCAAACATTGGGCCATCTCTGCGCGCACCACTCTCTGTCTAGGATCACCCCGAAGCCTTCTCTGCCTGACGCATCTGTGAATAGCTCTAGTTCCGGGCTCCCACCCCAGGGGGCCCTCCATATGACCGAGCCGTTGAAGCTCGCCAAGAAGCTAGCCCACATGCTCAGGTCTTCTTTCATCCCCTTGCTTAACCTCAACAGGTGGTACTTTTTCTTGACCTTAGCCGTTGCCCTGGCTATCCTCCGCGCAAACACCCTCCCCGCTGGTATTACTCTGGCCGCAAAGTTTAGCTTTCCTAGGAGGCTCTGGATGAAACCCAGGGTGGCCTTGTCCTGATGATCCAGCGCGATACTAGCAACGAGCATTCATACACCAGATACTCACTTGGGCCCATCCATTCATACTACGCTAGTATTTCCTGCTGGTGAGTCAGTTGTACTCTTTATCAAAATTCCCTGCTACCAATTACTTTTCTGATTGAAGAGTAATGACTTACCAATGAATCCTTTGCTAATTGGGAAGTTTAAAATGAGTGACATTCATTACAATTCATAATCCTGAAATAATCACTGAGTCAGGAAGTTTTAAAATATTTATCTAAAGATTTAGCAGAGTAATTTACAGAATTGCATGATACTTAATCGCATATCAAGGATGAAGCATAGAATATCAATTATCGATTAATGACGGTCCCTCAGAAAGGAGAAGATAGAGACAGCAGCGCAACTTATAGGTTGCATGTATATTTACCTAAAGTGCGAGAACCAAACCCCTTGGCCAAGGAGTTGGAAAAGATAGGACCCAGGAAGGATGAAGAGCAAAAACCTCCTCCAGGTTCAGGACAGGACCGGTGACCTCTCTACCAACGACGCCTGCGTCGTTCCCCTCTCTGATACTCGACTTCTCCTCGATTCTCCCGTGCCTTCCTTCTAATGGACTCTGCCGCCCCCTCCTCAGGACCTCTCTGGACAGCGGTTCAGTCTGCAATCGATCAGCTTGTCGGTCTGGAGCTTCTGCCTGTCAGCGTCTAGTCTCGTAGTCTCTCTAATTAACTAATTCTATATCTATTATACCCTTCTACGCCCATGTACCTCCCATTAATGTTGCCAAAATATGGGACCACTATTTCTGATTGGACGGGGACAGGGGGTTGATCCTCACACCATATTGATTTAGTTCAATTTCCTAAAGCCCATTGTTTTAAAATACCGCCCATCACATTTAATACATTTGCTTTATTTCCCACCCGTCTCATGACAAAGTTTATACATTCTTCATGTACATTGTTGCATATTAGTAGGGACATTCATGGGTACAGCAGTGTTGGCCATCAGGTCACGGCCTTGGACGACGTCCAGGTTGACTTCATCCTTTTCCCTTGGCAGCCATGCAGGACGCATGCGCAGAATTATTGTCTCTCGAGTTTCAGTTCACCAACCCCAGGCCCAATTTACGAACTAATAAAAGTCAAAGAAGAAAATATTAGAATCACAAATAAAATGTTTCACTGTATACCCACTCTTTCTACTCTATTCCCATTTACTTATAAATTCTGTCCCGCATTAATAGTGTTAAGAAAACGACAATTTAATTACAACACGAGAGCAAGCTATAGCACGTGAAAACATTAAGCAGCCATTGTAATACATACTGCGCAGAAGCAAGAATTTCCCACCAAGCAAAGAAAGACGTCACACCACGTGATATGGTTGAGACATGCGCAATAAAGATTCCCGCGCTTTAGCGACCATTTTAGAATAGACAAGCGTTATTTGTTAGTTTAGACACATAGGCAAGCTTCCTTGCTACTTATGTTTGTGTACGCAAGAGTTAGTATGAACAATACAAAGTTTAATAAATTAATACTGTGAGGAGATTGCATCCGAGCAAGTCTCATTTGTGAGTCCTTGCTCCATCACTGACTTGAGGCTGACTGGATATGAAGTGCCAGGTCCTGGACCTTGTCTGCTGGCAGCCTGGACTCCCCTGCTATGGTGTCAAGTTCAATCCCCAAGAATGTTAAGACCTACGCCGGACCCCTAGTCTTCCCTGGCGCGAGAGGGACCCCCAGATGACTGGCCAGCTAGACCCTGGAGGGTCGCAAACACTAGGAGGCTACCTCGTGTGCCATCATGTGGCACTAAGGGGGGGCCGCCCTCTTAGGAGGGTCCCCTTCATGGACCCGGGGCAGCCCGCAGAACACGAGCTGGTCCCACACGCGCCATAGACCATACTGCAGTGCATTCATGCACGCGGCCACACTGTGGCGTACTACTGATGGACTTTGGACCTTTGTCAGAGCGGTGTGGCGCTAGATAAATGCAATTACAATGCAATACAAGGATTCTATTGTCTGGTCGCAATCTGGTTCTAGTGCTCCGTGCTCTGGCAGCAATGAATTCCAATTGGACCATTTTCTAACAACAGGCGATTTCGTAGATGGCACGGCCTGGCACTAAACTGAAGTGTCCTATTTTGGCAGTAATCGGGGCCGGTGGCTGCTTGTGAAGGCTTAGCTGTGAAACCGCGGTGGCCAGCCGTGTGAGGGCTACACAAAAACAATACAATCAATGTTGCCGCCTTGTCTTTGTCGCGCGCCACATGTTGCAGAACACATTCCAAAGGAGCTTGATTGCGTCCTAACCACCCCGTGACGCCAGCATCCTCGGCCGACAGCGGGGGACTGATTTAATATTGATATGAAATCTTATTTTCAAATAGAAAGCAAATCCCCCGAGGATAATCTGGAATTATCTGCGAGAACGAGGAGCAACAGTTTTCGGATTTGCGGGCTGTTCCCAGGCTGCGCTACCGACAATGGCCTTTAACGAGCACACGCAGTCTCTGATTGGCCATAAGGTCAGCGGCTCAAATAAAAGACCATTCTGTCTGAATTCAGGGCTACTTTATACAGCAGGATGTCTGATTGTCCATGACTACTGGCCCTGGCACCCGGCCACATGCTTAGAGCACCCGTTGTATTGTGCACAGAGACCTGTGCATCCTCGTGCACTGCTTCCCTTCCCCTGCGCACCCACGCACATCCACCTCAGCATAATGCCGCCTGCCTTTTCATGCCCCTACGACTCCTCGTGCCCAAATGCCTCATAGCACTACCTATCGCTAGCCTCTTACCACGACTCCTATCACCTGTTACTTCTTGTCATCTACGCACTCTTCCTGTCCAACCCCCTAGGGTTGGACAGGGTGTGGCTAAACAACCACACCCTGTCTTCTCCCGCAGCACCTTGTCTACTTCTGTCCCATCAGAACTACACAGCCCTCATTCCATGCCTCCTCCCTCAAAAGATCTAGGAACACATTGTGCACCCTCTGGCAGCCCACCAGGGTGATGCGAACTCACATTGATGCAGATGCCTGTCATCCACTCCCATCCTGCAGCATCCTATTCTATTCGACAATGCTCTACTATTGTACCCCAGCCATGTACTGCAGCACCTTCTCCTGCTCTAACATTAGGTTGGGCCAAGTCCAGGGCTGGCTTTAGCGCTGGTGACGCCTAGTGCGACAATCATTTTTGGCGCCCCCACTCCCATGACCTCCTCCTCGGATTCTCTCACTACCACCGGGCAAAAGTGCCCCTCATCTCTCCAATCATAAGTAGGTGCTAAACACAACACTCTCCCTTGGGTCAGCGCCCCCCTCCACAGGTCAGCGCCCAGTGCGGCCGCACCAGTCGCACAGCCCTCAAGCCGGCCTGGGGGCCAACATGCATATCTTGGTCGTTGCGCCTCCAAACTATCTGCTGTGCATCCCATGCCGTGTCAGCACTGGATTGGGTATCACACACACTTTTTTCTGCCAGTTAGGATTGCTTTCCATTTTGGTTGATTTCCGTTATAATTTTTGAACCTGGTAGGCATCCCACCCTGCTCCCAGTTTTAGACAAATACTAGACATCTTGGGCCAGTAGCTTTGATTTTTCTGGACTTCTCGAGAAGTTTTGCTGTGGCAGCACAGGGGGACATCTGGCCAGGATGAGGGCTGTGTAAGATGGTCTTTTCCCCAAAGGTGGGAACAGGCCAGTCCCTCAGGAGGAAGCCTTGCATTGAAAAAGAGTAAGCCATATCCATCAGTAGAGAAAGGAATTGTCTCTTGGCCACGCAAAGAAGAAAAACAAGGTTAGTGCACTGTAGTCTACGAGGAGGCCATGGCCATCTGAAGGATGTCAGCCACCCAAGAGCAAGTAGGGTTTTGCTAGGCAGTTGGTCAGAACCAAACCCAAGTCTTCTCCGTCACAAGTGATCCAGGTAGTTGTAAGAGACATTCCGGGATTGTGCATATGGCATGCCTGCATCACTCTAGCTTGCCACATACCGCCTCTCACTTTTGCAGAATATCACAAATTTTTCAGACAGGCACAACTTGACAGTCGTATTTTATTTCCATCCCAGATCTTAAGGTAGTTCCCCACTAACTGAGGCACATTACTCTGATTCTGGAACAATTTGAACCATCCCTTTACCTTTATAGTTCGAAAGATATTATGGTTTAAAGATGGAACTGGACCAAACATTACAATCCAGCTCTCCGGTCGCTACTGTCACTGGCGTCCCTCAACATTTTGAACAGGTGCAGCACTGAGACTGGGATTGTGGAGCACATTGGTGCGCATGCACATTTAAAATCTTTTTGAAGAGGTTGCCACCTGTGTACCTGAATAGAGCATAGTTGCTTAGGCTGTGGCTTGGCTGCTCCAAATAACAATGGCATACTAGCTAATGGCTACGTTCAATGTGTGGAACCCGTAGGACTTTCAGGATGCTAACGTGAAATATCGCATAAGTGAGAATGGCATCAGAACTCACATATTCACTCACTCATCCACCTATGCATTCCCTCAGTGGACTATGTTCCTCGTATAGAGATGTCTCTGTACCCTACATGTCACTCATGCCTTAATTGTACATGCTCTGTGACCAGTGAAAGATTATACTAGTTTGCCCTGCTGGATATATTCTGCTTGGAATGGAAAACTGCTTTTGCTGACTTCTGTGAGAGTGGAAAGCTTGCTTTGCGACTTCCATCTTAAACCAATTCTGTGACAAAGCAAAACTTGCACTGCTGTTGCTCGATTTTTGCATGTGTCCTGTGATGGGGAAACCTTGCCCTTCTGCTGTCGTACCTATGTCTGTCCTCTGAAGGAGGGACTCTCCCATTGGTTCTGCCCAAGGTGTACCTGTTGATTGAAGAAGGTGTGTCCCCACTGATGAATTAAATAATTTTCACTGCTTATGAAGAAAAAAGGATGAATAGAATGCACTTGTATTACATTCACTATGACTAGGGCTGGGACGTTTCTACAGTATTTGATGTGAGATACCTGTAGTCCGGAGAACGTTTCTGTCCCCATAGGGGCATTATTCGAGCGCTAAAACATGTTGACGGAAAAGCAAAGCAGGGCCCCTTGCTCTGCCCTTTGTTTTTAATCTTGTGGCAGGGTGACACTTGTAAAATATATTTAAGCTCATCCAAAGAAATCTTAATATAGGTGTGAGTTTAACAAAGAGAGAACATAAATATCGACACATGGAATATAACCATAACAAAACTAGGGAAGCCATAAATATGAGACTGTAACACCAGTGAACAGTAGTACGCCTGATGCTTGCAGTGCTAGATGTGGAACCCACTAATGAAGCATACCATGCTAGGTAGGTGAGGGCTCATCATACTATATGAGTAAATGAATGTATGGTGATTCTGCTAGAGGTTTGGCTCTTTCTGCCAGGCGTGTTGTGCATCTTGTACAACAGTCTTTTAGCTCCTCTCACTCTCTCATTAGTGTGTTAGCTACATGTGTTACAACTGTCCTGTATGTGTGAGAGAATAATACAAGTTCCTTCTGCTACTGCCACTTGTCGTTTACATATTCTTTGCATTAGGGAAAGCTGCACTGCTACTGTCCATGTTGTACCTTAGCTGCATTGTGAAGCTCGGTATAAAACTTTCCACTTCATAAAGACAAAACAATTTGCATGGTCATTTTAATGCATGATGTGAATGAACCCTCACAAAATATCTGAACAGACGTTATTTTTTTATGTGCGATACAAGCAGTTTTTTAAATGGACTAGATGATGTAACATTGTAAAACATACCTGCAAGCGGCTCCAGATTATGTATAACTCCATCGGCCAGTTCTGGCATTTTATCCAACATTGTGTTGCATTCTGGGGCTTTTGACCCATATAGAAACTGTTAAATCAAAACTGCAATCCCCACAATGCAATATGATGTTGCCTGAAAAGCGAGAAATGGCTGATATGTCATAGTGCACTTGGCAGACGTGGGAAATGCAAAAAAAAAAAATTGTTGCCTATTTTCTTGAGGTCCAACGAGTGAGAGGCAGAACTAGCCTTTCAAATGCAAATAGGAACATCTCACTGCAAATGGGCTAATGTTAACACTCCTTGGCAGTGCTTTAAATGGAAAAAAATAAGTGCAGGTACTCAACAAATTGAGATGTTAGCTAGGGGGTGGGGCTTGGGGTGGGGTTAGGGGGCGGGGTTAGGGGCGGGGCTTATGGCAGTCCAAAGGGATCCGGCCAGGGGCACACATTTAATGTGATTGAGATTTAATTGGTGTGCAGATATGCATAATGATACGAAATCATTTCTGGTATATTTTGATTATTCCATTTCCCTTATACGTACAAAAGGGTACATTTATTATTAAAGTGGGCTTCTCATGGTGCAACACCTAGATCACATATGACTCGCACAAGATATTTTCCTTAACATTTTTTTGAAAGGTTTAACTATGGTTAACCCTCTTGTCTCACTGCCACTTAGCAGACATCACCCTGCCCCTCCTAGATGGCACAGCTTTGCCTCAAAACTCCTTGCCTGCTGTAAAGTCTGATTCCCTTTTTCTGGAGTCGAGTATTTACCTCCTTTGACACACTTACTTTTTAAATCAGAATTTCCTGCTCGCCCTGCCTCCAAGAGTTCATTGCCGCCCCTGTGCCTAGTTAGATAATTACAGGAGGAGGCCGGTGTTCGGCCTGTCACCTCCTGACCTCGACACTTCCTGCCTTTTTAGCCCCTGTCGTGGGGGATCCCTGAAGATTGTGTCCCACACAGCGTGAGTCTGAGAGCAGGTGCTGCGTGTCTTTAAAAGGCACAACAAACACGGCTCTCTAGACAGCGGTGCCACTTAGCAGATTATCTCCCGGTCATCACTGCCTGAAATGTATTCCGATTGCCAGCAGCTGTCTGCAACCAAGGAGTGTGACAGACTCCAAGAGACTATGGGGGACCCATGGCCAGCAGTCTTTAGATCTCCAGCTGCAGCACTGTGACTTGTTGAACTTGGTAAGAGTAAAAAATGAAAGCTGCTGACATTTTAAATGTTCACCCTAAGCTCGGAGTTGAAGTTTTATTAGATAGCTGCCAAGGTTTCAGATTGCTATGTGTGACATTTTCATAATTTTAGTACAATTTTTGATGTATGTTTCCCTCATCTTCATTGCTCGCAAAAAGTCACTCATATTTGTTGAAATGTCACTCATAATTACACTACAATTATGAAAATGTCATACATAGCAATCTGAAACCTTGGCAGCTATGTCTGAGTGGACACTGCCTCAGGCATCACAGTGTGAGTCTGGCCCCTCCCAAACTTCCTGCCAACTCTGAATGAATGCCTACGGGCCGCGGCTCAATTAGCACATTGAAAGGTGAGATTAGCACTCGATTAGAGTGCTTCAGGAAAACGGACCCACTCGTTGTCAGCTGTATTGCTCTTCCTTTTTTTGTAAATGCCAATATCACTGAGCTTGGCTTAAAGCCCATGAGTACCGGTACTCTCTTTTGGACAAAGAGAAGTTCCGGTACTCAAGCGCCGAAAATTTAGAAGTGCCGGTACTCAGTACCGGTGAGTACCGGCCCATTTAAAGCACTGCTCCTTGGGAAAAGCAAATAGCATGCTAAAAAGAAACTGTTCCATAGAACAATGCGAGCAATAGAGACACTGAGGAAGCATTAACAGTGTGCTAGCGCTCCTCTTTCTGAGCCCATCCTTGGCCTAGAGGTGGGTGTGATTTAGGTGGGGCACCGGTCTGTGACCCTGCCTTATATTGTGCTGCTTCCCAAGGGCCGGCCAGTGGATATTGTTATCTTGAGGGGTGTGGGGTCCTTGGGGTACCCCCCTCATCCAAATGTCAATTTTAACCTCTTGTTAGTGAGGTGTGGCCCCTAGCCTTTGGTAGCCCATTCCCAGAATACTCGTCCCTGCTCCCCATTGTTGGTGTTGAGCAGTACCCGGTCTCCCTTGTACTGCGTTCAGTGCCCACACTGACACAAGCACCAGCGCCTTCTGAGCCCATTAATGGCACACTGGACCTTTGACTTTTTGAACAGTTCCTTGGAAGTTTAAAACATCCTTTTCTGTGGCTAAGTACCCCGGTTTACTCTGGGGAGACATGTTTTTGAGTGTTGAAATATGTTAGTGTTTTGTGACTTTTTGGCAGTCGTTCTCTGTTCTCCCCTGCTCCCACGGTCTTTAGTTTCATTGATTTTTACAGAAAGTTGTGGTGAGAAAGCTAAGACTTTCCACGGACACACACACACACAGAGGCTGGAGTTTTTTTTATTGGGATAAGCAGGGTGCATCCAAGTGAGCTATACATGAGCCCCACCAGGAACAGGGACAACACCTTGCCCATCCCACATTTTCTCAAGGATGCCAGATTTTCCAAGCGATGCCAACTGCCAGAGGCAAGCATCTCCATGGAAACGGAGCATTCCTTTGTACTAGTATGAGTTATTGGACGGTTATCATCTATCCACGCCCTCACGCTAATCACCACTAGACACAACACTACACGTCTCCTTTAACATAAAACACCAAAACATGTCATCACAATTCTCTTCCCATTAATATAAGACATCAAAGCACCAGTGCACTAATCACCAATAAAGACACATCACCAGGCGCGCAACGCCTATTGGGCTAAAAGGGCTTTATTTTATTTCACAGTGGAGTGCTAGAATGTGACATATTAATGTCAAAGCTCCACTTGTTAAAAAAATACACTTTTTTGAATTTTGAACAACTTTATAATATTTTATGTGATATTTGTTGTGTGATTTACATAGCAAACATTTTCAGAGCTCGGCTCATGCACGGGCTCTAAGATCCGAGCCAGGCCATTGGCTCGGCTCTGGCTCAGTTCTTCCTGTAAATTTATTGGCCACCTCTAGCGACAACACATGGCATGAACACAACTCTAAACATCATGCACAACATGTGCACAACCTTTATAGATCACATGGCAAACACACTCCATCCGTAGCACTCTCACAGAGCAGCGAGCTTAAGCGTCTCATAAGGAGTATTAAGCCTTATAGAAATATAATTCAAAAGCAGTACAATATACTTGAACCCTACAGAACTACTGGGCCATAAGAATAGCAATACAGACTTGAACAATTCTCTGTTAACATGACCTATCCCTACCTTCTACAACTTTACAGACTTTACTCAGGCCCTGATTCCAAGTTGTGTTTTTAATTTCCATCAGATCGCAAATAGAAGTTTGTGCACTGACTGGATTCTGTATTGTGTATCTATAACTATAGTGCACAATTGTCCCTTGACAGATTTCGCCACGAAAAACCAGGTGAAATGTATCAGGAGAAAATGCTAAAAAATAAATGCCGATTCCACATGTTACGCCTCATTCTGAAGTGGGGAAGTCGGAAAAGAAGTTAGTAACATCACCCAGTAAATAGGGCACGCTATAAAACAAATGAAATGCATGAGAGGGGTTTGGAGAGGTAGGGAGATATGTGGGACACTGTTGGAGCGTGGAGAAGGAAGTCATGGGGGAGAGGGACGTCAAAAAAGATTATTGCACTGGATGCCACAAGCGCTAAAGCTGGCCCTGCTCTGGGCTATGCACTAGTATAGTGTTGGAAATGGCCCTTTTTGCAGGGTCACCCCTAAACTTTTTGCCTGCCTCCTGTATTTTTGCTGACCTGTTTCTGTTGGTTTTATGACTCTGGGCACTTTACCACTGCTGTTCAGTGCTCAAGTGCATATGCTCTCCCTTTGTAAATATGACTATGTGAATTGGTATATCCCTGATTGGCTTATTTGGTTTACCTGTTAGTCCCTAGTAGTGTGGCCTGTGTGTGCCCAGGGCTGGTAAACCAAATGCTGCTGGTGGGCCTGCAGCACTGATGTGTGCCGCCCACAGAAGCAGCTTGTAAAGTGTGTCTCAGACCTGCCACTGCAGTGTCTGTGTGCAGTCCAGAACTGCCATCTTGGCTGTGAAGTGCACCCACTTCCCAGCCCCTGAACCTTCCCTTGGCATCTTGTAAGTCACCCCTATGGTAGGGTGCATTGTATGTGTAAGGTAGGACATGCCTTGGTGTGTGTAGCATGTCCTGGTAGTGAATTATGCCCCATTTCGTTTTTCACTACTGTAAGGCTACCTGTTCCTCATAGGCTAGAATGGGCAGTTTGGCTATTATATTCTATAGTCCTAACTGACCCCAGGAACATGGTAGAAAAACGAATTTAGTATGCCTGAGCTCAGAATATTAAAATACATCTTTTAGTGAAGTTTATTTTTATATTCTGTGTTTGAAAATACCACTTTTAGAAAGTAGGTATTTTCTTGCCTAAGCCTTCCAGTGTGCTCTGCCGTTATGTGTATTGGCTGTCTGGTTTTAGAGGGGCAGGACAGGCTGAGTCAGACCTGGGTTGAATAGAGAGATCTGCATTTAGAGTGTGGGGAGGGGTGGCTCTTTGATCTGAATAGGGCTGTGCCTGGCAAGGTGAATGCTGGCTCCACCTCCCACTGTGTGTCTGCTAGCAGACCCCTCTTTCTGAAAGGAAGGATGCAGCCTGGTAAACAAAGTGCTCCAGGCCTGAACAGAACTGGTTCTGGCTAGGTTCAGGGACTGGTAGCTTCAAGGATCAAAGGCTTTTGGGGTATAAATATCTGTGCTCAAACCCCTACTTTTGTATTGCTTTTGGATCTGGAGAGGAAATTCTGTCCGTGCCACTGGAGGAATCTGCAGGAAGTGACTGTCCCTGTGCTTGTGTGTTGTTTCTTGCACTGGCCTGCAGCAGTGACCACTGGACCTTGAAGAAGAGGAAAAGGAACTTTTGAGAGAACTTTATTTTTGTTACAGCAATTACCCAAGGGCTAGGAAAAGAGCTAGCCTCCTGCTGGAGTCTCAGGCACATCAGACTCCACCACCAACCTCCTGCTTCCTCCCTGCGAGGATTGCTATCTGCTGATGAGGCTCCTGTGAGTTCCCGGGCCTCTAGTTTGCTTCAGAGAAAAGAGTGCTGGAAATCGTCGCTAACGCACGTTTGCGAGCCGCTGCAGTTGAGAGCGCTGGAAAAATCATCGCGCTGCTGCCGCTGGGTGCTCGCAACACGAAACCATCGCTAACGCCCTTTTGCGAGCCGCTGCAGCTGAGACGTGCTGGAAGAATCATCGCGCTGCTGTCGCCGAGCGCTCGCAACCCCCAAAGAAATCATCGCTTCAAGACATCGCTTTGCGGACGCCGCGCGTCCGCCATTTTGATCGCATCGCACCGGATTTCGTCGCTCCTCGCGGAGCGCCATTTCTTCGCATCGCAACACAATCGCACACGCAACAGGATCGTCGCATCGTCTTCGCCCTCGCGGCAAGGCCTCAGCGCATCGGCGGCCTAGCGTGAAGAAGTTTGTCGCTCGTCTCCGCACGCATCAGCAGATCGGCGCATCATCCTCCCTTGCGGCAAGGATTTTAACGCATCGCCGGCCTCGCGTGAGGAAATTCATCGCTAACACTTCTTTGCGACATTTTGTTGGTTTTGCTACTGAATACAGGTACTTTGTGAGAGAAAGGGTCGCAGAGACCACTGCTTTGGATTTGAACCTTATTGTTGCAACCTTTGAACGAGAAAGGGCGCAGAGACCCCTGCTTTGAATTTGAACCTTATTGTTGTAACCTCTGAACGAGAAAGGGCGCAGAGACCCCTGCTTTGAATTTGAACCTTACTCTTGCAACCTTTGAACTATCTTTGACAGTCCTTCAACAGCTATCCTATTTTTGACAGTATTGTGGCTTTTACAGTTATGGGTCTTGTGATAAATCTGCCTTTATATAAAGATACTTATTTTTATAACTACTTGTGTGGTGTCCCTTTGTAGTGTTCCTCACTGTGTTACTGTGTATGGTCATAAATGCTTCACACCCTGCCTCTGAGATAAGCCTACCTGCTCGTGCTACGTTACCACAGGGTTGAGCAGGGGTATTAAAGAGGGTAGCCCTCTCACTCTGACTTAGGAAGAAGGGTCCCTACTTGGACAGTGGCCAGCCATTGCCAACTAGAGACCCCCATTTCTAACATTGGTGGTCAGCGGTGAGGATCTGGACTTGCATTTATGATCGCATACAATAATTATAGTGTACACTACTAGTGAGTGCAGACCATAACGTACCGCATACATTTTTGAGAGTTTTTTGGATCCTATACTGTAATTGATATTGCCGGTGATTTTTCACCCGCACACAATTCCTGATAGTTTTGGGATCCTATATTGTGATTGATATTGCCGGTGATTTTTCACCCGCGCCCATTTTTTGAGAGTTTTTGGATCCCATATTGTAATTGATATTGCCGGTGATTTTTCACCTGCGCACATTTTTGAGAGTTTTTGGATCCCATATTGTAATTGATATTGCCGGTGATTTTTCACCCGCACACATTTCTGAGAGTTTTTGGATCCTATATTGTGATTGATATTGCCGGTGATTTTTCACCCGCATACATTTTTTTGAGAAGTTTTCTTCTATCTTTTATTGATATTGCCCGTGATTGTTACAATGGGCAAGCCTATTTTTTATTGATATTGCCGGTGATAGTACCCGCATAAATTTTTGAGAATTGTTGGATCCTATATTGTGATTGATATTGCCGGTGATTTTTTACCCGCATACATTTTCTTGAGAAGTTTTCTTCTATCTTTTATTGATATTGCCCGTGATTGTTACAATGGGCAAGCCTATGTTTTATTGATATTGCCGGTGATAGTACCCGCATACATTTTTGAGAATTGTTGGATCCTATATTGTGATTGATATTGCCGGTGATTTTTTACCCGCATACATTTTCTTGAGAAGTTTTCGTCTATCTTTTATTGATATTGCCCGTGATTGTTACAATGGGCAAGCCTATTGTTTATTGATATTGCCGGTGATAGTACCCGCATACATTTTTGAAAGTTTTTGGATCCTATATTGTGATTGATATTGCCGGTGATTTTTTACCCGCATACATTTTCTTGAGAAGTTTTCTTCTATCTGTTATTTGATATTGCCCGTGATTGTTACAACGGGCAAGCCTATTTGTTTTATTATTGATATTGCCAGATATTGCTACAATGGGTCTTGCTGAAATGAGACCTACCTTTTATATAGATGATCTGTTAACCTACAGTCTAGAGGAGCTAAGGGGGTTCTGTGAGGAGAAGGGCTTAGCAGTGAGTAGGAAGGAGACTCAGCTATCCCTGCAGACATCCCTGAGACTTTGGCAACAAGACAGATGGAGATTCTTGGAGTCCCAGTACACCTACCAAGAGGGTAGTTGGTCTGAGGGTGGCTCTAGAGAGTCTGAAGAGGAGGAAGAAAGTGTTATGGAATATCTCATAGGTGGGGAGTTCCTTGATGAGCCTAGTGCCTATGGTAGTGCCAGATTCCCCTCATGGTCCCCAGAGGAGTTGGGGGACAGGCGGAAAGGTCCCATAGGTAGGGAGTCCCTTGCTGGATCTAGTGCTGGACTGTCTGTCCCCAGAGAAGTTGGACAGACAGAGGGAGAGGGAGTACCAGCTGGAATTGGAGAGGCTCCAAATAGAGATTGCCCAGCTGGAGGCGCACCTAGCGCAGATAGCAGAAAAGGAGAAGTTAGCTCCAGAGGGGAGGTTACCCCTGGAGCGCAGTTTTAATTGTCTGGATTCCCCAGAGAGGGTGGGGTCCAGTGGTGGCAGCAAAATTGAAGTATATAGTGATGACAGTGTAGTACACCCACCCAGGGATGTGGCACCTGACTTGAAGGAGGGGTTGATCTACAACAGGGGATTCAAGGACCTGAGATAGCTCCATTGGTGTGCAGTGTCCCTGAGGTGGATTGGGGAACTAGCGCAGGGGCCCATAGTCCTAGTGAAAGGAGGGATACTCTACCGACTCTGGATGAGAGGTGCAGGGAGAGGGGTTCCCCCGTGGTTGAAGTCCTGGTGTATGAGTGTGAGGACCGCCCAGAAGAGTGTGGGTTGAGTGATAGAGACAGTCAGTTAATGTCTCGCCCACTTCAAGAGAGTGGTGTGGGGTACGTGTGTGAGACACTGGATTGTGAGGTAAAGGTTAGCACCTGCGTGGAACTGTGTAATCCAATTGTGGGAGAGCATATTGTGAGTTCCTATTTTCCAGAGCTAAACCAACATGTGTTAGAGTGGGAGTTCTCTGATCCTAGGGAACTTGCGCAGGAGGCAGACCTCTGGGTGAGTATCAGAGGCTCTGTAGAGGCATTAGGGAATGACCCTAAGAGAAGTGGTTCAGAAGTTTTCCAACCCAGAGTGCTGGGAAAGGTTAGGAGTGTTACAGCTGGGTCCCCTTGTTGTGAGGAGGTTGTAGGGCCTCACATCCTGTCTCGTGGGAGCAGGAGTGAGACTGGGATAGGTCCCGAAGTGCCCCAGCCTCAGTCCCCAGGACTGGATGGTTCCATGAGGGAACACCAGGTGGGGAGCCTAGTCTGTCTGGATGGACCGTCCATTGTGGGGGTACCCCAGTGTTAGGTGAGCTGGGAGTGCCTGTAGTCAGGCCTCCATCAGTTCTTGTGCCTGGCAGTGCCACTCCTAGGGGGAGGGTACAGAAGTCCAGTCTGAGGGATGAAAGGGGAAAGAGTCCCCAGTGGAAGAACCAGTGGGTCAGGGGCCAGCCAGAAGGGCTGAGCCTCATAGGATTGGCCATGGTGACGCCACTTCTGTCCTGGGGCATCTTCACGCACTGTCAGAGGGACAGGAGGTCGTGAGCTCTGTGCCAGGCAGACTGTCACGCAACACGCTAGGTATGTGTCACCCTCAGGAAGTCCTGGTTGGCCAGGCAGTTGTTCAGCCGCAGGGGTTGGTCCCTGGGTTGGTAAGTCAGGTCCAGGAGTTGTCTGACCTGGAGGGAGGGACAACTGTAAGCAGTGTCCCGACCATTTTTCCAAGACCACCACTCCAGGTGGGGGTGCAGTATGCTGGAAGGGGTGCAGAGGGAGGGAGTCCTCGCCTCTGACCCCGGTGCACCCTGAGGGTTTTTCAGGTTGGTAGGTCAGTTGCAGGGTTCAGGCCCTGAACTGGTGGAGGGGTGTGTTTCCCTTGAGGGGAGCCTGTGTGCTCCCCAGGAAGTCCTGGGTGGCCAGGCGGTTGTTCAACCCCAGGGGTTGGTCCCTGGGATGGTAAGTCAGGTCCAGGTGTTGTCTGACCTGGAGGAAGGGACAACTGTAAGCAGTGTCCCGACCATTTTTTTCCTAAAAGCACCACTCCAGGTGGGAGGGTGCAGTATGCTGGAAGGGGTGCAGAGGGAGGGAGTCCTCGCCTCTGACCCCAGTACCACCTGAGGGTTTTCCAGGTTGATGGATCAGTTGCAGGGACAAGGCCCTGAACTAGTGGAAGAGTGTATTTTCCTTGGGGGAATTGGTGTAGTCCCCAGAAGTCCTGGGTTGCCAGGCACAGGCCCAGCCTAAGGGTACAGACCCTAGGTTGGGGGGCCAGGTTCAGGGTGTCCCCCTGATCTGGAGGAAGGGGCAACTGCTAACAGTGCCCCTCCCGGTTTGTGTTATGGAGGCACCTCTCCAGGTGGGAGGGTGCCGGGCCCCAGTAAAGGTGGCGGGGAGAGGGCAGCCTCACCCCTGACCTCCGCCCAGTCTAAGGGTACAGACCCTATGCTGGGATACCAGTTGCAGGATAGAACCCCTGAACTGGTGGGCGAATTATGCAGGACACCTGCCTCAGGTGCCCTGACAATTCTGGAGGGGGTTCCGCTCCAAGTGGGAGGGTACCGAGCCCCAAAGAGAAGGACCGGGTGTGGGGAGCCCACCCAGTCGCTAGTCCCGACGTTGGGTACAGGCCCAGGGCTGGTGGGTCAGTGTCAGGACGCGTTGCCTGACCTGACAGGAGGGAGAGTGGACAAAAGGTGCCAGACACCTGGGGTTACTGCCCGCACTCTCTGATGCCACAAAAGTTTGAGAGCCCTGAGAGGTATAGGGCTTGGATTTTATCACTGACTACTGTCAGTGACTACTGGGAGCTTGTTGTTTATCTGTTGGGACACACCTGGGGGCCAGTTAAGGTTAGATGCTGCACAGGTGGTATCCACAGGTGAGGGGAAGAGTTCCCCATTGGTTATCTTAGTGGGCCCTAGGAGTGTGGACAGAGGGATCCACCAGGGTTCAGATTGGAGTAGAGCTGCCATATGCCCCTGCAGTTGCGGGCCAGTTCCGTGTTCTATCGCCCGAAGCAGGGAAGCCCATCAAAGTAGTGATTGGTCTACCCTGCGTTTTGGCTGGAAAGGGGTTGTGTTGGAAATGGCCCTTTTGCAGGGTCACCCCTAAACTTTTGCCTGCCTCCTGTATTTTTGCTGACCTGTTTCTGTTGGTTTTATGACTCTGGGCACTTTACCACTGCTGTTCAGTGCTAAAGTGCATATGCTCTCCCTTTGTAAATATGACTATGTGAATTGGTATATCCCTGATTGGCTTATTTGGTTTACCTGTTAGTCCCTAGTAGTGTGGCCTGTGTGTGCCCAGGGCTGGTAAACCAAATGCTGCTGGTGGGCCTGCAGCACTGATGTGTGCCGCCCACAGAAGCAGCTTGTAAAGTGTGTCTCAGACCTGCCACTGCAGTGTCTGTGTGCAGTCCAGAACTGCCATCTTGGCTGTGAAGTGCACCCACTTCCCAGCCCCTGAACCTTCCCTTGGCATCTTGTAAGTCACCCCTATGGTAGGGTGCATTGTATGTGTAAGGTAGGACATGCCTTGGTGTGTGTAGCATGTCCTGGTAGTGAATTATGCCCCATTTCGTTTTTCACTACTGTAAGGCTACCTGTTCCTCATAGGCTAGAATGGGCAGTTTGGCTATTACATTCTATAGTCCTAACTGACCCCAGGAACATGGTAGAAAAACGAATTTAGTATGCCTGAGCTCAGAATATTAAAATACATTTTTTAGTGAAGTTTATTTTTATATTCTGTGTTTGAAAATACCACTTTTAGAAAGTAGGTATTTTCTTGCCTAAGCCTTCCAGTGTGCTCTGCCGTTATGTGTATTGGCTGTCTGGTTTTAGAGGGGCAGGACAGGCTGAGTCAGACCTGGGTTGAATAGAGAGATCTGCATTTAGAGTGTGGGGAGGGGTGGCTCTTTGATCTGAATAGGGCTGTGCCTGGCAAGGTGAATGCTGGCTCCACCTCCCACTGTGTGTCTGCTAGCAGACCCCTCTTTCTGAAAGGAAGGATGCAGCCTGGTAAACAAAGTGCTCCAGGCCTGAACAAGAACTGGTTCTGGCTAGGTTCAGGGACTGGTAGCTTCAAGGATCAAAGGCTTTTGGGGTATAAATATCTGTGCTCAAACCCCCTACTTTTGTATTGCTTTTGGATCTGGAGAGGAAACTCTGTCCGTGCCACTGGAGGAATCTGCAGGAAGTGACTGTCCCTGTGCTTGTGTGTTGTTTCTTGCACTGGCCTGCAGCAGTGACCACTGGACCTTGAAGAAGAGGAAAAGGAACTTTTGAGAGAACTTTTATTTTTGTTACAGCAATTACCCAAGGGCTAGGAAAAGAGCTAGCCTCCTGCTGGAGTCTCAGGCACATCAGACTCCACCACCAACCTCCTGCTTCCTCCCTGCGAGGATTGCTATCTGCTGATGAGGCTCCTGTGAGTTCCCGGGCCTCTAGTTTGCTTCAGAGAAAAGAATGCTGGAAATCGTCGCTAACGCACGTTTGCGAGCCGCTGCAGCCGAGAGCGCTGGAAAAATCATCGCGCTGCTGCCGCTGGGTGCTCGCAACACGAAACCATCGCTAAAGCCCTTTTGCGAGCCGCTGCAGCTGAGACGTGCTGGAAGAATCATCGCGCTGCTGTCGCCGAGTGCTCGCAACCCCCAAAGAAATCATCGCTTCAAGACATCGCTTTGCGGACGCCATGCGTCCGCCATTTTGATCGCATGGCACCGGATTTCGTCGCTCCTCGCGGAGCGCCATTTCTTCGCATTGCAACACAATCGCACACGCAACAGGATCGTCGCATCGTCTTCGCCCTCGCGGCAAGGCCTCAGCGCATCGGCGGCCTAGCGTGAAGAAGTTTGTCGCTTCGTCTCCGCACGCATCAGCAGATCGGCGCATCATCCTCCCTTGCGGCAAGGATTTTAACGCATCGCCGGCCTCGCGTGAGGAAATTCATCGCTAACACTTCTTTGCGACATTTTGTTGGTTTTGCTACTGAATACAGGTACTTTGTGAGAGAAAGGGTCGCAGAGACCACTGCTTTGGATTTGAACCTTATTGTTGCAACCTTTGAACGAGAAAGGGCGCAGAGACCCCTGCTTTGAATTTGAACCTTATTGTTGTAACCTCTGAACGAGAAAGGGCGCAGAGACCCCTGCTTTGAATTTGAACCTTACTCTTGCAACCTTTGAACTATCTTTGACAGTCCTTCAACAGCTATCCTATTTTTGACAGTATTGTGGCTTTTACAGTTATGGGTCTTTTGATAAATCTGCCTTTATATAAAGATACTTATTTTTTATAACTACTTGTGTGGTGTCCCTTTGTAGTGTTCCTCACTGTGTTACTGTGTATGGTCATAAATGCTTCACACCCTGCCTCTGAGATAAGCCTACCTGCTCGTGCTACGTTACCACAGGGTTGAGCAGGGGTATTAAAGAGGGTAGCCCTCTCACGCTGACTTAGGAAGAAGGGTCCCTACTTGGACAGTGGCCAGCCATTGCCAACTAGAGACCCCCATTTCTAACATATAGGGTAACAGCAGAGTACTGGAGTCCCTGGACTCTGAGGAAAAGTTACCAAACCATAACTGTCTATATTTGGCAAACTCTGAGAAGTTGATTGGATAGTAACAGATGCCCCTAGACCTGATTTATTCCCTTGAAGTCTGTACAGAAATGGACATTTTGAGAATTGATAAAATGGTGACCCTTCCCTATAGTCCCCCCGAACACTGGAGTATATCTGTAGTAAAGGCCTACATATATCTGTGTTCCCCTGTTTTTTTCCTTTGTTGTGTTATAATATGTGGATTTGTAGAGCATGTTATAAACTGGGTGTTAGAAACGGGTAGCGTGGTGCAGAGCGGGCGGGCCAAACTCCCGAGGAAATGTGTAAAGCATCTGCGCAGCACACACAGGCGACACACCAGGCACACTACAAAAAGAGACTCCACACCAGGTTAGGTGAAAAAACAGCATATGTATTATGCAGAACACATTAGAATGCAGTCACAGGTGTACACATTGTGCCAACTGGCACCAGGTAGCAATATACAGGGGGAAGGAAAGCATTACCAGCATAGCCATAACACTTGAGGCATTTCCACAAGCACATGAGGATGAAGTGTAAGAAATAAATGTAATGTCCATCAGCATTTAGATGAATAACAGCCATTAGCTTCTGGCAAGTCCATGCACGTAGTTTAAACACATTAGCATAAAAGCATTAGGCATAACATGTGAGTATAAACATGAAGCCTCATAACGTGGCATGAAAGCATTAAACATGCACAATAGGCATAATCACATGCATTAGGCATCCTTGTGGGCATGAACATTAGGCGGAACGCCAACAGCATCGGGCATACACATGAAGCCTAGAATGAAAACATCCGGTCAGGCATATAAACACACTATGCGCATGAAGGCATACATCAGCAGTGGGCATCATCCTCAGTGTAGGAGCATTAGGCGTTATCATTAGGCATCACTCCCATTAGCATAAACCCAGGGGGCATCTCAATAGCACCTTATGCATAAGCATACTACCAGGGGGGCATAAGCCACATTATCCGCATGAGGCATGGCACATGAGGCCTTCCCATAACCTTAGCAGGGTGCCCCCTTAGAACACAATAGGCCTAAAATCAGCACTGCAAACCTGAGGGAAAAGCATTAGGTATCATCCTAGGTACAAATGCATCGTACAACCCTATTCTGCAATAAATCATAAGGGGCAATAGGCCTCACCAGCATAAACCACGGTCGCCCCAATCGGGGGCACAACACTCTGAAACTGGGCCCAGGCCAACTGGCCTCTCAGGGGCTCAGAAGCCCTATGTCCCGCAAAGTCAGGGCTGGCTGCCAGGGCAGCGAAAACAAAGGTGCGCAAAGCGCTAGGGCAGGAGGGTCTCTCACTCCTCTCTCTGTTCTCCTGGGTAATCCAATGCCCCCAAAGAATACTGGCACCGGGGGCGGGCACCGGCAATGTGCCCCGACACACCCCCAACCACGGGATGACTGAGCCCCACTCACCACCGCGGGGTAATTGAAATATAGCGCTTAGACAGCACAGCACAGAGCTGCAGGCGCCAGCTCCTCTTCCCCTGGCACCTTGAATATAGCGCTTAGACAGCACAGCGCTGCAGGCGTCAGCTCCTCACTCCTGGCACTTTAGATGTAGCGCTTTGGAATCACAGCGCTGCAGGCATCAGCTCCTCACTCCTGGCACTTTAGATGTAGCGCTTGCGATAGGCTCGGTCCCACCAGCTTCAGGGACAGCAGATAGCGCACCTCTTCTGGTAATCAGGCAAATAGTCCCACTAGGCGCTAGAGTGCAGGCAGAGCAGCACAGGCACTTCAACTCTAGAAATATAGCGCTCTCGCAGCGCAGCGCTGCAGGTGTCAGCTCCTTACCTCCTGGGCAGTAAGATATAGCGCTCACCAGGTGCTGGGCTTAGGACGGCAGGAGAGCAGGCAGGCAATACTGGGCAAGATCAGCAGGCAGTGGGTACTCATCAGAACAGGACAGCAGCTCCTAGAAGCAGTCATCTCCCATAAAGTGGCACTGCTCCTGACACAGCAGTCTTCACTCCAGTAAAGGGCTCTCACTGGCCCTGTGGACAGCGGAGGGGTGCAGATGGGCACAGGGGCCAGCCCACAGGCCCAATGTGGCGGTACCTCCTGGCAGAGTGTCCCCTCTCAGTCAAGTCCACGCTCCGTCTGAGCACATGGAGGCACAGCCCCCTCACCCCACCTACCAGAAAGGGCTGGAAGCTTCTGGAAGGTTCCCTGGGAAACCGGTCCCAACTGGTTTAGGGGAGGTGTAGAGCACCCTGGGTGCCAGGCTTCCCTCCAAAAGCTGGGGGTGCTGGGAAATAAACAACTAGACTTGTAACCCACCTCTGGCAGGCAGGCACAAGCACACAGCCATGGCGTCCATTTTAAAAGTAACATTTCTTTACAACAGTACAAATAAATCTGCGCACGCCATTGCGCAGCATGTATCATTTCACACATGGTCAAGAAGGCTAGGGGGGAAAAGCGAAAAATTTTAGGACAATAAGGGCCAAGTCCAACACAACCCCCTCCCAGCCAAAAGCCAGGGTAGACCAATCAATGCCTTGATGGGCTTCCCTGCTTAGGGCGAGAAAACATGGACACGGGCCCGCAACTGCAGGGGCACCCACAGGTTCTCCGCCACTCTGGAACTCGATGGTTCCCTCTCTCAAACCACCCTGGACCAACTAAGCCACCCCACTGGTGCTCCCTAGTTGTCCGCGGCCAGGACCAGGCACTAGGCCGTCCAGATGTCTCTGGCCCTTGCTGTCTCACAGAGTGGGGGGCTGTAGCCCCAGGCCCGTAGTACCCGTCGGCCACCCTCCTTCTCCTCCGTGCAGTGCCAAACTGCCACTGGTCCTCCCACCTAGGGTCCGCACCCTCAGGTTGACCAGCAGTCCAGGGCGAGGCTCTCCTCCCCCTACCTCTCCTTCTGGGGTTCCGCCCTCTCCTCCTATGCGGGGCACCCTCAGAGCACCACTCTCTCACTCGTCCAGGGCCGTGACCCTGCAACCGATCCCCCAACCCAGGGTCTAACCCCTTAGGTTGAACCGGTGCCAGAGGCGAGTCCTCCCTCCCTCTGCACCCCCTCCCAGAGTTCTGCACCCTCCCAACTGGAGTAGTACCCCTGGAAGACAACTCCGGGGGGACACTGCTTACAGACGTCCCTCCCGCCAGGTCAGGCAGTACCTTTTCCTGGCCTCCCAACCCAGGATCTAAGCCCTGTGGCTGAGCCGGTGCCAGAGGCGAGTCCTTCCTCCCTATGCACCCCCTTCCAGAGTTCTGCACCCTCCCAACTGGAGTAGTACCCCTGGAAGACAACTCCGGGGGGACACTGCTTACAGACGTCCCTCCCGCCAGGTCAGGCAGTACCTTTTCCTGGCCTCCCAACCCAGGATCTAAGCCCTGTGGCTGAGCCGGTGCCAGAGGCGAGTCCTTCCTCCCTATGCACCCCCTTCCAGAGTTCCGCACCCTCCCACCTGGAGAAGTACCCCTGGAAGTCAAACCGGTAGGGACCCTGATTACAGGTGTCCCTCCCTCCAGGTCAGGCAGTCCCTGAACCTGGCATCCCAGCCCAGGATCTAAACCCTGTGACTGAGCAGACCCCAGAACCCCTGGAGCTCGGATTATAGATGCCCCGGGTTCTCCTGACACTGGGGGATCCCTTCCATGGATGGCCCCTCGGGACAGCATAGGCTCCCAACCTGGGGTTCCCTTATGGAACTCTCCAGGCCCTGAGACTGCGGTTGGGGCACCTCGGGACACCTCCCCATCTCACTCCTTCCTATAGATAGGATGTGAGGCCCTACAACCCTCTCACTATCCTGGGACCTAGCTGGGCTATTCTCCACCTCTCCCACCTCGCTGGGTTGGAAGATCCCTGCACCACTCCCTTCAGGATCACTCCCCAATGCCCTCTCAGACTCTCTGGCACTCACCCAAAGGTCTGCCTCCCGTGCAAGCTCCCTGGGGTCGGAGAGCCCACACTGCAACAGGTGGTGGCGCAACCTGGGAAAACAACTCTTGAGCACCTGCTCCCTGATGATCAGGCGGAACAGACCTTCCCAATCGATCACCTCGCCACACACCATCCACTCCTCCAGTGCGGTCCAACACACGTCCACACACTCCCCCCAAGACTGATGGGACAGTTTCTTGCCGCCCCTAAATTCCAACCTGCCCCCCTCCTCCTGGGGATCAGGCACCATCTTCCGGGCTCTGGGAGTGGGACTTCCTGCACTGGCTTCACTCTCGCTGCCACCACTGGATCCCACCCTCAATGGTGAATCCAGACCACAGACACCACTCTCAGGGGACAACCTACCCCCCTGAGCTAGTCTCTCCCTGGCGAAGGCCCTCTCAGCCTCAGCCATCCTCTCCTGTGCTAGGACCCTCTCGGTCTCTAGCCTCTTTTCTTCAACTCTCAGCTGCGCTAGCTCCACTCTGAGCCTTTCCAGCGCCAGCTGAAACTCCCTTTCTTCCCTCCTATCTACCCACTCTTCTGGGGATAGGGAAAGGTGTGGGGCAGTGCCCCCGGGGCTGGACCCAGCACGGGACTCCCTGTCTATGGGGTCCTCCCTACTTACTGGTGTCCCCGCCCTGTCATCTTCTTCCTCCTCAGTGTCACCACCCTCCACGGTTATGGACTGGGCACCCTCACTCTCAGAGTCCTCCTCACACTCGAGGTCCTCCTCGGGGTCTCCACCTAGTCCACCATTTAGATATGCGGAGGGGTAATCTGACAGGTCCCCACAGCGCTCTAAAGGTTCCCCCTTTTTAGGGCCTCATAGAGGAACAATTTCCTGCGGATGTTGCCTACTGTGGGTATCCCCTCTCTCTGCAGAGGTCCATCACTTCCTCCTCAGTGTACTCCCACAGTTCATCCTCATCATAGAGTAACCCCATCTTGGCGAGATACACAGATACAGTAAACGGGGAAACACAATTCCACAGTGACCCTTTTAGGAGGAAAGGTAATCAAACAAAATAATCCCCAAATCTGTGATTATTTCAACTGCTCAGTTTGCAGTGCAACCCGTTGTCGCTGTGGTACTGCGCAAACACAAGTCCTATCCCACCGCTGAACACCAATGTTAGAAACGGGTAGCGTGGTGCAGAGCGGGCGGGCCAAACTCCGGAGGAAATTTGTAAAGCATCTGCGCAGCACACACAGGCGACACACCAGGCACACTACAAAAAGAGACTCCACACCAGGTTAGGTGAAAAAACAGCATATGTATTATGCAGAACACATTAGAATGCAGTCACAGGTGTACACATTGTGCCAACTGGCACAAGGTAGCAATATACAGGGGGAAGGAAAGCATTACCAGCATAGCCATAACACTTGAGGCATTTCCACAAGCACATGAGGATGAAGTGTAAGAAATAAATGTAACGTCCATCAGCATTTAGATGAATAACAGCCAGTAGCTTCTGGCAAGTCCATGCACGTAGTTTAAACACATTAGCATAAAAGCATTAGGCATAACGTGAGTATAAACATGAAGCCTCATAACGTGGCATGAAAGCATTAAACATGCACAATAGGCATAATCACATGCATTAGGCATCCTTGTGGGCATGAACATTAGGCGGAACGTCAACAGCATCGGGCATACACATGAAGCCTAGAATGAAAACATCCGGTCAGGCATATAAACACACTATGCGCATGAAGGCATACATCAGCAGTGGGCATCATCCTCAGTGTAGGAGCATTAGGCGTTATCATTAGGCATCACTCCCATTAGCATAAACCCAGGGGGCATCTCAATAGCACCTTATGCATAAGCATACTACCAGTACCTTAGCAGGGTGCCCCCTTAGAACACAATAGGCCTAAAATCAGCATTAGGTATCATCCTAGGTACAAATGCATCGTACAACCCTATTCTGCAATAAATCATAAGGGGCAATAGGCCTCGCCAGCATAAACCCCGGTCGCCCCAATCGGGGGCACAACACTCTGAAACTGGGCCCAGGCCAACTGGCCTCTCTCAGGGGCTCAGAAGCCCTATGTCCCGCAAAGTCAGGGCTGGCTGCCAGGGCAGCAAAAACAAGGTGCGCAAAGCGCAAGGGCAGGAGGGTCTCTCACTCCTCTCTCTGTTCTCCTGGGTAATCCAATGCCCCCAAAAGAATACTGGCACCGGGGGCGGGCACCGGCAATGTGCCCCGACACACCCCCCAACCACGGGATGACTGAGCCCCACTCACCACCGCGGGGTAATTGAAATATAGCGCTTAGACAGCACAGCACAGCGCTGCAGGCGCCAGCTCCCCTTGGCACCTTGAATATAGCGCTTAGACAGCACAGCGCTGCAGGCGTCAGCTCCTCACTCCTGGCACTTTAGATGTAGCGCTTTGGAATCACAGAGCTGCAGGCATCAGCTCCTCACTCCTGACTTGTAACCCACCTCTGGCAGGCAGGCACAAGCACACAGCCATGGCGTCCATTTTAAAAGTAACATTTCTTTACAACAGTACAAATAAATCTGCGCACGCCATTGCGCAGCAGGTATCATTTCACACATGGTCAAGAAGGTTAGGGGGGAAAAGCGAAAAATTTTAGGACAATAAGGGCCAAGTCCAACACTGGGTAAGAGTCTAGCCCCACCTAGGGCTAGCTGGGCTATTTGAAGAGCCAGGTCTTCACCTTCTTGCAGAACTCAAGAAAAGGAGGCGGCTGTAGGAGAATGGCCAGCCTCTGGATCTGTTTGTGTATGCGTGGGATGTGTGCAAGTAGGATTCCGGCTGAGCAAGAGTGTCCGGAGGGTTTGTGGAAGGAGATACATATGTTTACTTAGGTGAGGCCGATGTGTAGTGCCTTGAAAAAGTGAGTAAGGACTTTGGGTATTGGGAGCTAGTGTAGCTCCATGAAGTGTGGTGTGATGGGAGTACTGCATGGGAGGTTTAGGGTGAGTCTAGCTGCCAAGTTCTGGATATTTTAAAATCTTTCGGTGAGTTGCTTGCTGATTCCTGCATAGAGGGTCCTCTTGCTGTCCAGTTTGATGGTGACTATGGCATGTGTGACAGTCTTTCAGTTGTTGTTTGGGAGCCATTTGAAGATTTTCCTCAGTATGTTGAGGGCATGGAAGTAGGAAGCAGTGATGGCGTGACTTCCACAGTCATGCCCAGTTGTGATGTCAATGATGAGCCTGAGGTCCCTGGCATGGGTGTGGGTCTAAGGTTGGCCGACCACCAGGTGCAGTCCCATGGTATGGTGTTCTTGCTGAAAATCTCTACTTCTGTCTTGTCAGTATTTAGCTTAAGATGGTTGAATTCATCCAGATGGCGACTTCGGTCATGCAGGCTGTGAACTTTTTCCATGCATTGTGGGTTTTGTCCAAGAGGTAGATTTTGACTTGTGTGCCATCAGCGTAGGAGAGGATGACCCTGGATGGTCACGGAGGGCCCTGGCCTGAGGGAGCATGTAAGCATTGAAGAGGGTAGGGCTGAGGGATAAACCATGTGGCACTCCACAGACAAGTTTCGTTTGTGAGTTTCTGATGAGTATGGGGCCAGGCTGACAGCTTATGTTCAGAGCCTATGGGGAAACACTCCGTGACAGGCCATACTTGATGTGGCTCGTGTGATGTGTGTAATTTGACCAGAGACACAAAGAGCATAGATGTGGGCCTGACATATCCGTGGGTGCAGAAGATACACACAAATTGTAATTCGGAGAATGTCATATACTTGACCAAATGCCCATGTAAGATGCGTTATATTGGTATGACAACCAGAAATGTAAAAATACACATCATGGAGCATAGAAGTAACATAGGATGCCAGAAAACCAATACCAAGTTCACCACACACTATCTGGAAAAACATCACTCGGTATATGACATGTTCCGGACGGTGTTGGATAAACCTACTATTTACAACACCACACGAGACATCAAGAAACTGTTACTCCTGAGGGAACAGAAGTGGGTATACAGGCTTCGCAGCCATGAGACGGGCTTAAAGGATGATGACATCCCATGGAATTCACTGAACAGGTGACATTTACCAAATGCGCAATGTGAGTTTGACCTAAATAAACTCTCGTAATCACCTTATTAAACAGTGGAATGCGATACAGCATGAGACACTAAGTGACATCATGATTAAGGCTCCCTGTTTTCCGTTTTTACTGATTTTTACAGATAAATACAGACAGAAAACCATTTATTTTCTTGTCTGTATTTATTTTTAAATGCGGATAAAAACGGAAATTGGGTGCTTTGTGAGTGATTCTAAATACACTTTGCCGTGACTGCCAGGCCAATAACTGTGTGGATTGATAGGTAACAGGGTTAAAAAAAGAAAGGAATTTTTGTAAAGAGGCTTAAACAGCAGTAAATATGCACAAGGCTGAAACAGAAATGTGCATATTTTCATATACGTGCATTGATTTATCTTTTGCGGGTGTTCATATTACTGAAACCTGGCAGACATTCAAGCATGACTCCATATTTATTGGTTAAATAAATGTGGAAATATACCAGTTTCAGCTTTATTTTTTTCACAAAACCCATAATAAATATGGATAAATACAGATAAAGTTGACAAAAAATAAATATGGATAAATACAGACGGAAATGTCACAAAAATAAATACCATAAAACCGGGAGCCCTAATCATGATATACCTCTTATCCCAAACGTACACAGGTATGCACCCACATTCGTGAAAAATGAGTGACCAACTAGATACAATAAAATATGTGAAGTATAACAATTTATTATAGATTAACGATGATATACACCATGTTTAAATATGTTCTTATGAATTTACCAATACCCGTACTCAAGGGCTGATCTTCGAGGTACATTTTAATATGTGAGGTAGATAGTTCTATGTATGATCTTGTCTGTGGTGTTTCCGGAAGAATATGATCTAAGTTGATCAAACGCACACCATTTTAGGATGGCGCGGCAAAAATACCAGAATCAGAGTACCAGGAAGCGCACACAATGCTCCAGACTACTCCGATCACGTGGTTGGGCCTCCCCACACGAGTTTGACCATATGGTTTGAACGAGCCTGACCATATGGATAGAATATGTACCTATGGAGGTGGGGACTGCCCATTTTTAAACCGGTTACACACGGCTAGTGAATGCAGTCCGCAAACTATGTTAACAAGCCCTATGTAAGGATGTAGACATATGGAACAGAAATTCCAGGAAATACTACTTGAAAGTAACATTTTATTATTTCTACACAGTGTGTGACTACAGGGAGCCGCTCCTACTCCCACGCCACTTCGAGCACACTTACTGATGAAACTCGGTGAGTGGCTCACACAAAAAAAGTTCACTTAATGGGGCCTTATGCGGATAAGGTCTCGGGACACTAATAATAATGGGTGTTTGAACACAAAGAGGTGGTTACAAAACCTGTGCAATAATGTTTTCTATAATCAATGATTTGCAAAAATTATTTTGGGGGGGGGACCTTTTGGTCGATTTAATCAAAAAGAGTGGTTAGGGACATACAATCAATTCAGTCCCAGTGACCCTGCATGGGGGTGTAATATATGAGGGATTGTGTAGTGCCAGTGGATAACTTGAATGGACACAAGGGAATGTATATACCCAACGATTTTAAAAAGCAGGTTGGTTCACAGTTTTGCTTACTGTGGTAATTCTTACACCCACAGATACAACGGAAGTGTGTGTTACATATCCCCTAAATGGAAGAGGGAAATACCCTTGATTAAAACCTACAAAATTAATGTAGGACAGGAGGATCTGAAGGGGATCTAGAGGTCCTGATGAAAGCTGTGCAGACCTTCTATTGAAGGCTAAGGTAAATCGGCAGAAACATGTTGACGCACATGCAGTAAGGAGGGGTTTATGGGTACTAATCTTCTTTCACCACCACCCTATTCGTTTTCAACCCTGGCCGGGTAATCCAGTAATAAAGCATACCCACGGATATACCCGAGCTAGTTTTAAAAATCACTAACTGCACATTTATTATTTTGTTGATCCTGTTATTTCTATGTTTCTATTGTCTTCCCCTCCCCTTTGCTCCACCCCAGGTGTTGGTCTGCGCGGGGGTGTTAGTCAGCAAGCCTGATGATGAAGCATGTCACAATTTGTGAGTGAGGGCAGTTTTTTAGCACTGAGCACATGCCACTTGCACTAGATTTTTAAGCCACATCCTCCATTCCTACCTCTCTTTTGTGTGGATAGCTTATGTTCTGCCTGTCAGGAAGGAGCAGATTTAATGAAGAGCGGGTCCTTGGATGCCAGTATCCTTCAGGCATCGGATAAGGATGTGATGGCAAACTGTGTCAAATGCTGTAGATAGGTCCAGGAGGATGAGGTCTGCCATGTCTCCTCTGTCCAGGATCATACGTATGTCATCTGTGGCAGTGATGAGTGCTCTTTCTGTGCTATGGTCCTTTGTGGTGATATGTGGCATGCATAGGTTTTCATTGGGTTCAGTGGTTGCCTACAGGTGCTAAATGCGGTGCTGGTGGCAATTTTTAAATAAATCAAGCAGTGATAGTGTTTTGTGGCTCTAGTCTTTTGGTGAAGAAGCATTGGCCCATGAGGGATAGCTCAGGTGTTTGGAGCAGAACCTCTGGGTATACTGAGAGACAGTTTGGCTATGTGAATGGTGTATATAAAATGTATGTGTAACGTGAAGCACACCTATGCTGCCTGAAGCAAGAACCAATACGATCAGTTTCTCATAGTGCAAAGAGATGCAGAAATTGCCGGAAGGGTGTCTATGGAGAGGCAGTACAGCGTAACAGCAGCACTTCCCTTGTATAGGTATTGCATCACTGTGTCGTGCCTTTCTAACTAGCGTAGTTTGGCAGCAAAATACTTGTGAACCCCAACTTGACTGTAAAACTTAACCAGGGGCTGTCAAATTCAGCATAACTCTGAGCATAATAGGGTACTAATACAAAAGCATTACACAAGGAAACACACTTCTATGTGCCCAACATGGTCCAATGTTCCGATGTGGACATCATATCTTTTCCTGTAATTACTAAAAGACATTTAAGAACTACCTTTACAGAGACCCGAGTAATTCTCGCAGGAGGCATTCTGAAGAAATTAGTAACAAATTATGCATTTTATCAAGCACATTGCGTATTCAAGATTTGCCACTAATATATTTTAGTGGTTTTGATACTGTACGTGCTGTGGGTCTTAGAAGAGAATTGAAAGCTGGTTTTTATAATATATGTTATTATGAGACACTATTTTTGTTTCTTTTGGAGTGATGTAGACACAGGACAAAGCACCAGCTTTGGGGAAACGGCCTGAACAACGCGGGCAGAACTATGCGTGCCGTTACAACGCAAGCGCAACCCCACTTGCCAAAAACACGCATATGCCTTAACCACGCGCGATCTATGTGCTGAGATGGGTGGGCCCAGAAATAGGAAGGATCAGGGGAGGACGTGGTGAGGTAAGTGGGGCTGGGGCTTGGGGGTGAGGGGTAGTTTTTAACAATTGGGGTAGTTTTTAGGGCTGGGGGCTGAGGGGTAGGGTTGGTATTAGGGCTGGGTGGTCGGGGTTGCTTTAAGGGCTCATGGGGGGGTCGGTAGTTTTTAGGGGTTGGGGGATCAGGGTAGGTTTTAGGGGTCGGGTAGTTTTTAAGGCTCAGGGAGGTTTGGGGTCGTTTTTAGGGCTCAGGGTGGAGTCATGGTACTTTTTAGGGCTCGGGGGAGTCGGGGTAGTTTTAAGTGCTTGGGGAAGTCAGGGTAGTTTTTAGGGCTCGGGGGCCGTGTAGCTTTTTCGGCTCAGGGTGTGGTCAGGGTACTTTTTAGGGCTCATGGGGGGAGGCAGGGTAGTTGTTAGGGCTTAGGGGGGCCGGGGTTGTGTTTAGGGCTATGGGTGGGTCAGAGAAGTTTTTAGGGCTCAGGAAGGGGGTCGGGTTAGTTTTAAGGGCTCTGGGTGGGATGGGGTACTTTTTAGGGCTTGGGGGGTCAGATAGTTGTTAGGGCTAAGGTCAGGTGGCATAGGGTGTGATCTTTACCACACATCCCTATACCAGTCATGCCTTTACCATGAAATTGCGTGGTAAAGGCATGCATGCTAAAGGAATGTGTTGTTCAGAAGCATTCGTGGTTTATGCAGCGTAGTAGAGGCACGCGTGGTTTAGCCATGCATGCTTCTGTCATACAGCCCCAGCTTGGTGGCTTACTGCATGGATGAAGCTCAATCATGCATTACATATGAGAACTGCTCAATGTGGGGTGCTAACAAAAACTATGTTATGCTAAAGATAGTGCAGATTCATGGCAGGGCAAATAAAATGTTATAATATTGCCAACTGAGTGGTATTCAGTCAATTTCAGGAGGAATGAACAATGAATCAGGAATCAAACCTGTCACGTGCTAGTCATAGACCCCAACCAGGTGTGTTCACCCACTAAGCTCAGTTTTTTGAGACTTGTGCATAAGTGCAGGCTCTAACAAGCACATGATGAGCAGACTGTAAACATACCTTTGGCCAACAATAGGGCAAGAGCACCTTTCTATACATGCAAGAATAAATACGTAATGAACACGTTATCCTGCCAGGAATGAATTGTCAGAGAATTGGCAAAAAGGGCCAACATTTTGAAAATAACTTTACGAAAACTTGTTTGATTTGTGCTTTGTACGGAAATCTGTTCAACCTGCTTATTACTTCATTTCTCTCAGCCCCTCCTTTAAAGTTCTGTGTAAGTAAATCCACACAATCATGTTTGTTCTAATAGTATTGGGTTTGTCCAATATGTTTAAAATACACAGTTTGTCACTATTTTGTTGCATTGGCTCTGAGGATAAGTCAGTTGCCAATTGTTTGGATAATTAGCTCTCTCTCTGTTGCTTGGTGTGTCAGCCCCTCCCAAAGTTCTGGTCTAGTTGCGCCCCCTCACCATACCTCTCCTCCTTATAACACACAAAAAATACCATAGACACACTCCAGGTAATAACATCTTGTATGAACACATACACATGGAACACCTCTAAGTTCCTCACCATGGTTGGGACTCGTCTTTACGCATGTGCTCATGGGGTTGCCTTAGGTCGAGTACTTCTCGACATGTGCATACATTGCACACCTCCTTACGTCTCCCCAGTCGAGAGTTTGCCTCGACATGATGTGCACCTGGTACCCAGACATTTGTTCATGGGACTGTCCGCTGGTGAGGAATCTGCCTCGACACATGGGGCCGGACTAGATGCCCTCAGCTTTCTACCGGTGGAGAGGGGCTTGGGCGTTGATCTCTTGCTTTGTACCAGTGATATGAACGAGCGTCCCGTTACTCTATGTAGTGAACCATCAGGACCGGTCACCGTGCAGCTCAGCTACCCAATACCAAGGGATTGTTAAACTCTTCCTCTTGCGGTTGGACCCTCCTGCTGATAAGGCATCAGCAGTGTGCCTGTCACTCTGACCAAAGCACGAGACAGAGCAGCACATAACACTGTCCCTAAATTCCCATTCTACTGCATTTGCAGCACCTTACCACATGCACAATCTAAAGCTGTTTGTGCTTACAGCTCAGCCGCAGGAGGTCCTAGGCAGTACCAACTTGATGGATTTGAGTGTGTCAACCTGTGTCTGCGTTCCAAAGCTACCACGACACCCTGCAGCTAGCCCTGACTACTTGACCCAGCTCCCCTTGCAGAATGAAGTGTACAAAGGCAATGACTAGAGGCAGAGCCGGCCTTTGTTAAAATAGCACCCTTGCGTATGCTAGTGAATTAAATGCGGCAGCACAGGGTCCCTTTTGTGTTCACTGGTCAGTACCTTGCTGAGCAGTGACTGGCCCCTGAACACAAACGTCCCTGGACCGCGCACCCAAATCACCAATAGCTTAGCTGCTTCACGCTGATGATGGTTTTGTTGATGTGTGCCAGCAGGGGTGAGATGGTGAAGGGAGGGCAAGGAAGGGGGCAATGGGGTGTTAAAAACATTGCCCACTGTATGATAATGAGGGATTAAAACCACTTTAAACTGGCACATCTGAAAGAGACAATTAGTTATAGATTCCTTACCTTAGAATTACCCCCAGGCGTCAGACTGGATCCGGAAAGTTTTTCGTCAGCAGTACCCCTGCGCGTCAAAAGGTGGGGTCGGTCGGCTCCGCGTTCGTCGCTGGCGTCGTGGTTGCCGGGATGACGTCGCGGTAGCTACTTAGATGCCGCCCTTGCGCGCTGACGTCAGTTCTTTCTTTTTACGCGCCATCCAGCGCAGATCCGGAGAGAGCGGTACCTCCAGTCACTTTTTGACTGACTTTTTGGCGACTTTTGTCAACACCGTTTTTGAGTCTTCGACTCCTGGTGCATGTCAGGGATGCCCGGTTTCAAGGCTTGCAGCTCACGTGTGCCTGTTTTGCCTGGAGCGCGACCACGATCCCAAGTCGTTCTCCGACTGCCGAACCATGAATCTGAAGTCTTTGCGAGAGCGGTCCTGAAAGCTTCTCGAGGCCCGGCAGTCGGCTCCGCGCCGTTCGAGGTCCCGGTCACAGAGCCACCACCACCAGTCTTCTTCAAAGTCTTCGCACTCCTCAGGTAAGTCGAACCACAAGAAGAAGTCGAAGAAGCATCGTCGCTCTTCGACTTCTCCTCGTCAGTCGGCTGACGGGACGAGGGATGCGGGTGGTGCCCCTCCTGCGGCTCCGCGTTTGGAGCCCGAAGGGTCGACTCAGAGTTTCCCTCCCTTCTCGGGACCTGGGGCGACCCCTGCCCAGCTTCGCACCTTTTACAAAGCGATGCATGCCATCTTTGGGCAGCCCGACTCTGCCGGCACGCCTTTGGGCCCCGCGGACTCGGCTGCGGGCCCTGGGCCTTCGACGCCGGCAGCTCCGGCACCGCAGGGTACCCTTGGATCCAGGCCTGGATCCAGATTGGCGCCGGTCGACCTGATTACACCTCCCCCGGTGCCGATTCTACTGGCACCACGTCCGCAGCCGACGCCTGTTGTGTCCCCAGCTGGCGTCGATCCCGTCTTCTGCCCTGCACTGGACACGGAGCCGGACCAGCGTCGACCGACGCCGGATCCGGTGCCGATGGGTACCTTTGTGCCCTTGTTCTACCCTGGTGCTTCAATCAGGCCACATTGGCAACCAGAGGAGGGTGAGGAGGACTGGGAGGGGACTGGAGACCCTCTAACTGACCAGTTGGAGTATGAACCGGACTGGAGAGAGGAACTGGGGGAAGCCAGTGGTCTAGATACTTCCCCAGACCTTGGCATGTTGTCTCCTCCTACCGTGGCTACGGAGGAGGGAGCTTCTTACGCAGTGGTGTTGCATAGGGTGGCCGAGGCTCTCAACCTCGAGCTTCCTACGGTGGCAGTCAGGACTAACCTCCTGACAGAGGTGCTTCAGCCGGTAGCGAGCTCTTCGGAGCCCCTGCTGCCGTTCAATGAAGCCCTAACCGACATCCTTTTGGGCACCTGGTCCAGGCCCAACACAGGGGCTCCTGTGGATAGGATGATTGCCTGACGCCACCGCCCGGCCCTGGGTGACCCCACTTTCCTCTCCCAACACCCCACCCCTGAGAGCTTGGTGGTCCAAGCCTCCACATCCAAAGGCGCATTCCCTAACGCACCACCTGATAGGGAATCCAAAAAGCTGGATCATCTTGGGAAGAAGATGTTTTCTTCCTCCAGCTTGGGACTGCGGTCGGTAAACACTGCATGTCTGTTGGGCCGTTTTACCAACTCTGTGTGGGATATGGTGGCGCAGGTGCTTCCCCCAGTGCCCGGAGGAGGCCCGGGCCGTACTCTCCCGTGCAGTTGCCGAGGGGAGAGACGCAGCGAAGTTTACCATACGCTGTGGACTGAACACCGCTGACTCGCTAGGTAAGACGATTTCAACGTCGGTAGCCCTTCGACGCTACGCCTGGCTGAGGTCGACTGGCTTTTCTGAGGATGTCCAAGCTACCCTTATGGACATGCCCTTTGATGGCCGTTGCCTGTTCGGCGACAAGGCAGACAGCGCGCTAGAGCGCTTCAAGGACTTACGGGCTACGGCCAAGTCCTTCGGCCTCTCCACCACTCGCCCTGCGCAGTCTGCTTTTCACCCCTTTCGTGGCTACGGAAGGGGTACCCGACCACGTTCCACCCAGGGCCACAGGTCAGCGCAAGCTGTTCAGCCCCTGCGCGGCCGGCGACGTGGGAACCACCGTTGTGGGTCTGGGGGCCAGCGAGCGGGACAGTCCACCACCGCCCCCTCTGCAGCAGCCTCCAAACCCTCCTAGTCCGACATTCCAGGGCCAACAATCGCCAGTGGGCGGCAGGATTCGCCATCACCTCCCCCACTGGCGTACCATCACGTCGGACAGGTGGGTTTTGCAGATAGTCCGAAGGGGCTACTCCCTCCCCTTCGAGACTTCCCCCCCAGCCATGCCACCTCAGTACCATCGCATGTCGGAGGATATCTGGCCCTTCTCCAACAGGAAGTTATGGCTCTCTTGTCCAAGGGAGCCTTCGAGCGAGTTCCTGTCCCAGAAGTAGGTCGTGGTTGCTACTCCCACTACTTTCTGGTGCCCAAGAAGGACAAAGGCCTGCGTCCTATCTTGGATCTCAGGAACGTCAACCGCTTCCTCCTGAAGGAGAAGTTCAAAATGTTGATGCTAGCTCAGGTCCTGTCCGCCTTCGACCCTGGAGACTGGATGTTAGCGTTGGACTTGCAGGACGCCTATTTTCACATCCCCGTCCTGCCGGCCCACCGGCGCTATTTGCGGTTCACAGTAGGCCACGAACATTTTCAGTTTACCGTGCTCCCCTTTGGCCTTGCCAGCGCCCCTCGGGTGTTCACGAAGGTGATGGCGGTGATTGCAGCTCATCTGCGCCAATCAGGGGTTCCAGTCTTCCCCTATCTCGACGACTGGCTGTTAAAGGCGGGCTCGCCCCAGGCTGTCGTCTCCCACCTCCAGACTACGGCCCACCTCCTGCATTCGCTGGGGTTCTCCATCAAAGTGTCGAAGTCGCACCTGACTCCCTCTCAGAAGCTCCTCTTCATCGGAGCGGTGCAGGACACGATGCAGTTTCGGGTCTATCCTCCCGAACAGTGAGTCCGGGATATTCGGGCTATGATTCTGATCTTTCAGCCTCTATCCCGGGTTTTGGTCAGGATGACCCTCCGGCTACTGGTCCTTATGGCCTCCTGAATCCTGCTGGTGGACCATGCCAGATGGCATATGCGGGCTCTGTAGTGGGACCTGAAGTTTCAGTGGGCACAACATCAGGGGAACCTGTCCGATTACGTCCAGATCTCGGAGGGCATTGCACACCAATTGCAGTGGTGGCCCACGAACCAGGATTGGGTCGACGGCAGATCCCTCTCCCTTCCCCATACAGAGTTCACAGTGGTGACCGATGCATCATTTCTCGGATGGGGCGGCCACATGGGGGAGGCGGAGATCAGAGGCCGCTGGTCTCCGGCGGAGTCCGGGCTCCACATCAACCTTCTGGAGCTTCGGGCAATTCGTCTTCACTCAAAGCATTCCTTCCCTCTGTCCAGGGAAGAGTAGTGCAGGTGTTCACGGACAACACCACCCCCATGTGGTACTGCAACAAACAAGGCAGGATGGGGTCGTGGACCCTATGTCAAGAGGCTCTCCGTCTCTGGACATGGCTGGAACATCAGGGCATATCCCTGGTGGTTCAACACCTGGCAGGTTCTCTGAACGCCAGGGCGGATGAACTAAGCCGCAGTTGAATGATGGATCGCGAATGGCGTCTTCACTCGGAGGTGGTGCAAGGTCTCTTTCAGCAGTGGGGAGAGCCTTGGTTAGATCTATTCGCCACCGAAGAGAACGTGCAATGTCAGCAATTCTGCGCGTTGGAATTTCCAAGGCGGCACTCGCTAGGCGACGCTTTTCGTCACGAGTGGAGTTGCGGTCTTCTATACGCCTTTCCGCCTATAAGATCAGGAGCAACCGGGCCCAAGTCATTCTTGTGGCTCCGGATTGGGCACGAAGAGTTTGGTATCCCGAGCTATTACACATGGCCCTCGATCCTCCGATCCGACTGCCTCTTCGGGAGGACTGCAGCAGCAGGGGATGGTCCTCCACCCGAACCTGTCCAGCCGCCACCTTCTTGTGTGGAGATTGAGCGGCGACAGTTGACAGCTTTCGACCTTCCTCCCGAAGTTTGTGATGTTATCTTGGCAGCCAGGCGTCCCTCCACTAAGACGGTATATGCCTGCAGATGGAACAAATTTGTGGCATGGTGCACAGCAAAGGCTGTGGATCCCCTTTCCATCCCTCTTTCTGAGGTTCTCTTGTTCCTCCTTCCTTTGGCCCAGCAGGGCTCTGCTCTGGGCACTCTAAAGGGCTACCTCTTGGCCATTTCAGCCTTTCTTAGGCTTCCTGATCAGCCTTCTCTTTTCAAGTCCCCTGTTGTAAATCGCTTCCTTAAGGGCATTACTCATCTTTTTCCTCCTGTTCACTTCGTAATGCCTCAGTGGGATTTGAACTTGGTTCTTACGTATCTTATGTGCGCTCCCTTTGAGCCGCTACATAACTGTCCTCTCAGGCTTCTGACTTTAAAAACTGCTTTTCTGGTGGCCATCACCTCTGCGCACAGGGTGAGTGAGCTCCAAGCTCTTTCTTCTAAACCTCCTTTTCTGGCTGTTCATCCGGACAAGGTTTTCCTTCAAACTCGTCCTTCCTTCCTGCCCAAAGTGGTTACTTCTTTCCACATTGGACAGACCATCACTTTGCCCACTTTCTTTCCGCCTCCACATCCTTCCAAAGAAGAGGAGAGGCTCCACAGTCTGGATCCAAAACGTGCGCTTTCATTTTATTTGGATCTCACAAAGCAATTCCGGGTGAATGACCAGCTCTTTGTTGGCTACGTGGGCGCCAAAAAAGGTCGGGCCGTGCACAAACGGACCATTTCTAGATGGGTCGTTTTGTGCATCAAAGCTTGCTATTGCTTGGCAAAGAAGGAGCCTCGAGTGGGGTTACGCACCCATTCCACCAGGGCGACGGCAGCTACCACTGCTTTGGGACGTGGAGTCCCCTTAATGACATCTGTCAGGCAGCTAAGTGGACATCGCTGCACACGTTCACAAAACACTACTGCCTGGACAGCCAAGTCCGGAGAGACAGCTTCTTTGGCCGTTCTGTTCTCCAGGACTTTCTGGTGTGAACTTGCTTCGCAGACCCACCTCCGGGTTTGGTATTGCTGGGGTATCTATTCTAAGGTAAGGAATCTATAACTAATTGTCTCTTTCAGATGAACAAGTTACTTACCTTCGGTAACGATATATCTGTAAGAGACATAGATTAGTTATAGATTCCTTACCGCCCCACCCATCCTCCCCGTTCCGCGAACTGATTTCTAGGGTTAAGAACTCCCTTTCATGGCCCTATTTTTGTGCACCAGTGGTCAGTGTCTTGCATGGCTCTGCGCTTCTGGCGTGGAAAGTCGTGTACAGAACTGACGTCAGCGCGCGAGGGCGGCTTCTAAGTAGCTACCGCGACGTCATCCCGGCGACCACGATGCCAACGACGAACGCAGAGCCAAACGACGCCACCTTTCGACGCGCAGGGGTACTGCTGACGAAAAACTTTCCGGATCCAGTCTGACGCCTGGGGGTAATTCTAAGGTAAGGAATCTATAACTAATCTATGTCTCTTACAGATATATCGTTACCGAAGGTAAGTAACTTGTTCATCAGACAGAAATGAGCACACAGGGACACGGACAAGGCTGGAGCAAGACGAGACAGATGGGTGCTGCTGTTGGCATTACCTTAATGCACACTGCTCCGTGCGCCCCTCAGAATATTGGTGCCCTGGGCTGGGCTCAGCTCGCCCATTCAAAGGTCCAGCCCTGACATGAGGGCAACAGTGCGGAGGCCCCAGGACGCAAGTGATACATGAGAGTAGCGTAGGAGCCATTGATATTGTCAGTCAAAGTGTATAATGCCTGCCATGGGCCACCGCCTGCGAGTCCACATGCAGCTCTGCTAATGGACCTTAGTCCAGACTTCTAGCACTCTGTCAATTTCTGGGCTTGGATGTCTCTTACACACACATGCTTTTTGCAAAGTCCTTTTTAAGTGATTCCTTTGATTGTATGTGTCACACTATTGTGGTGCATGGCACATGCTTAAGCAAAAGTAGTTTATAATAAATGAAAGGAGCGAGTCAGAGCACCTGAAAGTAGGTAAAGAAATGCAGGAAGATAATGAATAGTGAAAGTGGAAGTCTTTGGACCTTGTAGATGTACTGCCCTAGCACCCTCCTGGCTCCCCGTCCCATTTAAAGCAGGGGAGCCACTTTGCTTATGGCTGCAGCGCCTTCGCAGTTGGAAACCCGTAGCCCGTGGCCCACATGCCCTAAAGCCAGCCAGAATCTGAAGGCCTTTCCTACTTATGGAATTCCTTACGGTACAGATGTGAACAGTGAAAAGGCAAAGATGTCCTTGAAGCGCAGCAAGATAACTTCTTGCGTATCTGGGACATTGCTTGTTTCATCTGCACATGAACGTCCTCACTGTGGAGACATGTTTCTGGAAAACAAACATAATGCCAATTGGGTAGTACTTAATTTGTAAAAGAATAAGTGCTGGTGCCAAAGGTTTTGGTCAGTACCTCACGACCAGTGCTATGGAACGTCGTCGGTGCCGATACCAAGGCTGCGTAGTCTTGATTCCACCTCGTGCCTCTTCATCTACCAACAGACAGTCTCTGCAGTGGCGTAGCAAGGGGTGGGAGGGCGGACTGCCCGGGGCGGCATGAGTTTTGGGAGCAACAGCCTCCCCTGGAGCCCCACCCTTACCTGCAGCCATCGCGGGGCGGCCACCGCAGGAATTGCCAGCACCCTGGCCCCCACCCACCGCTCTTTCATACGGCCACCGTCAGGCTACCCCACTGAGTCTCTACCCCTTTATCTCACACTTCAAGGTTTTTTTTAGTTCTTGCTTTCCTTCTGTCACTGTTATTCTGTCTTCCTCTCCCTTCTTCTTTCCCCCATTTCTCTCTCTTGCTCTGGGCCAAAGCCTGATGAGGAAAAAATAAGTGCCGGCCCCCAAAAATGAGTGCCAGTGGACCCCACCTGCAACCACCTCCTCTAATTAAGCAGTGAATTCAGGCCATCATTACACCTTAAAATAACAGAGCCGTGGGGAGCTCTAAATTTGGCAGAAGACTACTGTTGGACTGGCAGAGGTGAGGCCACTTGCACCCCAGTTGTTTTGAGGATTATCCACTAATCTTAAAATGACTCCCCATACCCTGATTTCTCCACATAAGATTTTGGAGAATACAATATTTGTGTTACTTTTCTGCCCATTTTGTTCCATTTCTTCAAAGATAGATCCTTTTTCAGCCCTTGGAAGCCGTCAAAATGGCTCCTCAGAGACATGCCCTAATCAATTGTCTCTGATTCAATGTGACTTTTATCTTATGTTGCTTTCATGGTCGTTGACCGAAATAAAGTATTTACTGAGAATTGTCTCTGACAGGAAGCTGGGCATCTGTGAAATGCAGAGGATCTGGCTGACGAGGAAGGTTCCTTGAGAGATATGCTCCCTTTGCATATGCTGATGAACGTTGTTGCAAAGTGACATATACAAAAGCCCTGCTATACAGCTTACAGGTTTAAGGCCTAATACCCCTAAAGAAGATGTAAGACGTTTCTCAGATTTGCAGACTAGTTGTTAATTGAACATAGATTGGTTGAGGGATAATAGAAATGGTGATATTCTCTGACAACTATGGGACCCGTTGATGTCAAAGGTTGCTGTTCGGAAAGGTCGGAGCATTGTGGAAAACTCTTCCACCTTCCTGCAGCTGCTTCTCACATCCATTATGATATCAGTGTGAACTTCCATCACACTCACTATGATCTAACACCTACTCCATCCAAAGAAACTTACATTTGCAGCAATATAAGATATGTATTGACATGGCAAAAACCTAGCAACTTACGTGAGGGATAGGGAGACACTTTACGAGATGGTATATATCAAGTTGGGATTACACACATTAAATTTCACATTTTTAAGCACAGGGAGATAAAGTGATTTGCCCTTAATCCCAAAGCTCTGAGGCCGGATTCGAACGGGGGTCTTCTGGTTCCAAAGGGTACAGCTCCAGTCGCTAGGCCACATCTCCCCCTACAACAATTGACTGCTCCCTGGAAAGGGCCAGGTCAGATATTGTTGACACTTCTTCTAATTCCAAGTGACTCTTGAGATGTGAGATCCTTTAGAAGTCAGGAGCATTGTGGATTAGATACTGTTGGAGTGCTCTTTGGAAAGGGTTCTCTACAGATATCCAGAATTATAGTTATGTGTGAACTGATTTTTACCTATAAATGCAAACTCAAAAACTCAATTTCCTTGTATGTGTTTATTTTTTTAACATGCGGGGTAGTCTCATACTGCGTGATCTCTCTGTTGCCTTCGACACCATTTCCCACAAGATCCTTTTATGTCGTTTGCAGGAAATTGCATTTGCTGCCCCTTTTCCCTTGTGCCGGACAGCTGGCACTATTCCCCAAATGACTAAGGGGCAGATGTATCAAGCATTTTTGCACTCGCAAACGGGCAGATTCACAGAATCTGCCCGTTTGTGAACGCAAAAATTGCTTTTCCGATGCAGCAAACCGAATTTTGCGATTCGGTAGCCTGTTACCGAATCGCAAAATGGGTTTGCGATTCGGTATTAGGAAGGGGCGTGTTTAGGGCGCCCCTTCCTAATACCGAATCGCATCGGTATGTAGGAATGTTTTGTGACCGCATTTGCGGTCGCAAAACATTCGCATTTTACCACCGACTTCAAGTAGATGGTAACCCATTCGCAAATTAGAAGGGGTCCCCAAGGGACCCCTTCCCCTTTGTGAATGTTTGTAAAACCATTTTTAAGAGCAGGCAGTGGTCCCACGGACCAATGCCTGCTCTTAAAAAAATGAAAAGAAAACTTTTCATTTTTCGTTTTGTAAAGCATCTCGTTTTCCTTTAAGGAAAACAGGCTGCTTTACAAAAAAAAAGAGTGCTTTATTGATAAGCAGTCACAGACATGGTGGTCTGCTGATCTCAACAAGCCACCATCCCCGTGATTTTTGCGATTCCTAGTGGGTCGCAAATTGCGACCTACCTCATTATTATTCATGAGGTAGGTCATTTGCGACCCCCTAGGAATCACAAAAGGTGTTCTATACACCTTCATACATTGCATTTTGCGATTTTCTAATTGCGAATCCTTGTGATTTGCAATTAGGGAATCGCAAAATGCTATCTACATACATCTGGCCCTATATGACCCACACCTGTAACATATATATAACTCTTTTGGTCTTGTACTTTTTTCACGGCATTCACACTCAAATAGTCAAAATTACCAGTTGCACACGTGGCTGCATCAGTCAGCACCTTAACTGACTGTGGCGAATGTTGTCTACCTTTTGCAATTTTTACAGTCTCTTCTACGGTAGAATTGGTGCAACAAAGAAGGCACTCTTGAAATTTTTTAGAGTAGCAGTTGAGTATGATCTGCTCTCTAAGATACTGGTCCCTAGCATTCTCAAATTCAAACGTGCTGGCCAAAATTCTAAGTGCAGCACCGTATTGTTAAATATTTTCCTCTGAAGGCTGTTTTCTTGAATACAAATTAAACTTTTCCAAAACTATACTTGGCTCTTCAGAAAAGTGTTGTGCCAATCTTTTGTCGGCTTCCACACAAACATCCCAGTTGCCAGCATCACCTAGATCCTCCCCGGGTGGTGGAGCTTCTGGCAAATCATCGAATACTTTTGACCCTCAGTGCCCAAGCAATTGCATAAAATAGCTAATCTCCTAGCTGGAATGTAAGCAACCCCATTGATGGCTACCAAATAATTTTTTGAAAACAGGTATCAAGCTTTGGTTTACCTGGATTGTCTAAGAAATGAGGAGGCTGTTGCACATTACTTCTCCCAGACATGCTCACACAAAAATAACATACGTGGCTGAGAAAGGAAATATAGCCCAATAAGGAAAAAATAAGAAGAACAGAGTCAAAAATTAAATGGTCAGATCAAACACAGTGTACCATATACAAATTTACCCCACATGTCAGTTGAAAACCCTGACTACAGTTGCTGTAGCGATGTCCCAAAAACAACGTCAACGAGTGAATACTCCATGCGATTCTAGAAATCGGCTTCTACACTTTGCTCTGAAGCCGCTCTCGTAATATTGTTTCGATGCCACCTACGATTGCTCCATTTCAATATGGCAACACACTGAACGTAAACGTGATGACGCGTACACGCACCTGAGCTGCTTCAGTGAAACTGCACCAATGCCACTTTAGATTATTCAATTTCCTGGAATCCAAGATGGCGGCACACTGAACGTAAGCGTGATGATGCATACGCTTGCACGATAGTCGCGTCCGCCGAGGATCGGACTGATGCCTGGCAGCCACGTCACTGGAGCTACATCTGATACGTTGAAGGAAAACACCAGCGGCCAAATTCTGGTACACTCCTACACCAAGGAGCAACCACGGTGATTGGCCGATCCCACTGAGAGAACAAAAGCAAAAACGCAAGCCGGATGAAGGAAATAACTTCCACTCCTCTCCCTGTCGACGATCCCTGGTCAGCTACCACACGGCACTGTCACTGCGAATGGGCTCCAAAATGCTCAAAATGAGCAACATCCCATCCTCGTTGCCAATATGTTGTTGGTATGTACTTGGAAGAACGTGAGCCAAGTGTAGTAAACGTATGTAGAAGGTTTATACAAGTTGTCAAGTGGAGCCCATCCACCAGTGTCCCTCCAGCTCTGCGATCCTGCTAACGACTGACCAGGTAACTGACAACCCTTACCAGCAGGCGCAAAGAACATGGAAGATGCACATCCAAAGATACACACAGCATAGAATAAAGAAAGCATACACATCATGAATACATGAGAAGTGGAATACCACAAGAGGTGTGCAGCATGCAAACGGCTGGAAGTCCTGTCTGATTGGCACACCTGGCTACGGGTGCTGGTGAAGAGGGAGCTTAGGATGAGAAGCAACAGAAGCCCTGCAGCTGAAATGGTGGCCTATTCTCAGAACAACCGTCTTTTAACTTCTCTGAACGGAGGCCCCTTGATTTAGAAAAAAAAGGTGCTTGCCAAAGGACAGTGCCGTGGCTTAGTCCCTGTCAGGATGGAAATGTTCCCTGCATGCTAAATAGACGTGCACCCATGCTATAAGTTACTCAATGGCAAATTATTCTGGTATCCTGACTCATTTGGCACACCAACCACGAAATCTTGCATGAGGGATAGGCCAGAAATTGACCTGAGACCCAGAGCCTGGCTCTGAGATTAAATGGAAGGCACCAAAAGCGCAGCCTTTTAGCGACCCAAGACTACAGTCTGTGTCCCTGGAAGCATACCGTTTTTGCCTAAAGACCGACTCATGTAATGTTCTGCTGATGTGCCATGCCCAGGCCCTGTGCTGACAACCATGTGTGTGTGTGTCAAGTGCATGTTCTCTGTATAGTGCCGGCTAGAAGGACTCGATGTTGTTTACAAGTATATGTTTGCTATAAGCTAGTTGGATTCATTTTGGATTGCTCCTGATTTTCACATAATACAAGATGGAAGTGCCCACCCAGACAGTGGAAGTGTATTGCTTATGTTGCTAAGCTGGCAAGTGTAGCCCCAGACACTGAAGTGTGAACGGATTGCAACAGGGCAGCAAGAGGTGGGCGAGCCAACAAATTAACAGGGAGAGTCGAGCCGCGCCAAGGGTCAGCTCTAGCTGTACGAGCCCCTGCATGAGACAAGCCTGGAAAATATTCAGCATGCAAGTCAAGCAACAGATATCATCAAGGTATGATAAAGTCACATCAAAATTATTTCTTTAAATGCGAAGCACTTCACCTCAGTAAATTAGATTAAATCACTGCACTGAGAGGAGTTTATTTAAAGTGATCATTTTAAACATGAACTTAGAAACATGCATGCATGTCCCTGCTCCGAAGGTGACAACCCCATTAGTTAACTAAGCGGCAAGTCAGTTGTCATGTGTGCACAAAACGTAGCCTAGATTCTAATTATGCATATAGCAACATTACAGTTTAATCAATTGCAAAAGGTGTTTTTACAACACACATCCTCATCTCAGGTATTTGAAGTTGCTCTCAGATGTGATGAGGAAAAACGAGCCTGGCGAAATAAAATACTTGCCTAGGATCACACAATTTGGTCAAGTGAGGAAGCCGGGATTGATTCTAGATTTTCGAGTTCCACATTGTGCAATTCAGACACTAGATGATATCTCTTCTCTCTCCATTTTTATACATCAAAGGCCACTGATTTTTTCTTAAAATTCCTTGTGCATGAGGTTAGAGTGGTCTGGCAGGCAGAAGCCACATTGAGGCTCAGCTCGTTTTGGACTCAAGGGTACAAGGTAACCTTGACCAGAGCCAAGCATATGGCCAGAGCCTTGCTTGAGCTTTTAGTGGCTTGCCCACCACTAAGGGCTGCTATTAAAAAATCAGTGTGACCTAGTTAGCAAAGGGTTGATAATAAGTCCTTCCTGAGCACTGTTATTTGGGTGATAGTGTAGGGAATGGGAGTGAGTGAGCACATTCACTTGTTAACGAGGGAGAGATTTCTAAGCAGGGCCTGAGCCTCTTGTCTTCGCTTGAGTGGCCCATCCAGCAAGGCTGATGACTAGCTGGTGCAGAGCTTCACACTCATTGAACCATTTTATGCGTAGTCATGCTTGGGGCCAGCATCATCACTATCTGCTGGGAGAGCCATCACCTTACAAAACAATTATCTGCACTGCAGAAAGAAGGTGAAGTTATGAAAAAGAACCACCCTAAACTGGTTCCTGAACTATAGACAGTGGATCCACATTCCCTATCTGGAAACTCTATATAATAGTATTTCCAGTAAGTTTCAGTTCCAAAGTGCTTCACTGGCCAGGGACAGGGTTATCCAAGGGGTAATCGTAGAGCTACTGTGACCCAGGAGTGGTATTGCCAGTCTCCCAGGGTGAGGCGACACTGCTTGAAGTGGCATGTTTTTCTGGGGAAGCTGTGGTTCTCCATGAGACCAGAAAGACTGCTTGCCTGCTGATAGGGGAGAAGAATGAGAGTGTCTTGTCCTGCAGGAGTGGTGTGTCTGAGGAGGAAAAGCCCAGCTGCTAAGACTGGAAAGGAGCACCGTAAGACCCAGGTTGCCCAAGAGTGTGTACCCGTAGTGACATGCATAAACTCTAGGGGTTCCCAACCCTCCTTGTTCAACCAAAGAGACTATCTGTCAACAAAGATTCACCTGACGAACCACTTCTGCGACCACCACAGAGGAAGATGATACATCTGTGCTGAATCTGCCTTCAAATTACACAAAGACTACATCTCAGTGCTATTAGTGGTTGAGCTGTGTCCCCTTCAACGAGCTGCTGCACCCATCAGGAGGCGGGACAGCTGAGATGAGCCCTGGTGACCAAGAGCCCGATGGCTCATCCTGTGCAGAGAACAACTGCAAATCTGTGCTTGCACGATCTGAGTGCTCACCAATGAATAGGTAACACAAACACCTGAGGAAACATTGATTGTGAACGACTAAACAGAACTGCTTGGTGGATCTTTGAATAATACCTGAGACCCATATGCAAGAATTGCCCTGTCGATTGTACAGACTGACTTACAAGTGACAGACTACAGGAAAGCTGCTCCACGTTAATGATGTGTTGAATCAAGTTTCTGTTTTACTGTGAAGTGAACCCCATAGACCAGTGTTCCCCAAACTATGGGTCGCAAACCAATGGTGGGTCACGAGCCGATTTTTGGTGCGTCACGAAATTCTAAGCAATAACTAAAGATGGCTTTAAATGATGTATTTATCATGTCACATTTGCTGCATTTCAAAGACAGAAGTCAAATGTCAGGCAATATCTTCTGTCAAATTGTTGCTTATGTTTTTAACATGGGGATTGGTGTTTACAAACGCGTCTCACTTTGCAGTCCGAGAAAGAAAAGTAAAGTGGATTATGTGACAGTCTTGCTGTGCTACAGGGAGTGTGAAAGGAAATTCTGTAGGTTGTCATTTTCTGTAACACACAGCAAAATGTAAATACCTGTAAATGAACTGTACACATTCAGCAGTTAAGAAAGCAAAAATGAAGCATATTTCTAATTCTGAAATGGAAATGGTGATAGAAATAAAGATTATAATAGGATCAAATCAAGACACTTTACTTGGTGAGGCACAAACGATAAATATTCACTAAAACCTGATTGCCACACATTATCATTTGTTTTCAGCATTGTTTTATCACTAAAACTGTATGTTTGTGCAAATTGTGTGGCCATTTCAATGGAAAATGGGCTGCATGTGAATGACAATGCGCTACCACACGATGCTTTAGTTACATTAAAAAATCGCTCCCCTCATGTCCATTAAAGCCAGGTTGGTCACAAAAGTTTCTTGTTCTTTCATTGGGTTGTAGTTCTAAAATGTTTGGACAGCAGTGCTATAGACCCTATAGTGTTCATCGCAGTAGCACTACTTTATCTATATGTACCATATTATGTTTTGAATGATTAAAGTATTTCTTATTTTTTTAGATAAAAGCACTGGGCTGAATGTGCTTGTTGAGTTTTGAGTCTCCATCCCCAACACTGAGATGTCTTGGATTGATCACCCTCACTACTTTGAGAGTCAAGTGCAGTAGGGGTATACTTGGCCCAGCTTGCAGCGCCACATTAGGATGGGTCCCAGCATATGTTAAATCTGGTGCCCAGTAGCCACTTCATGCCCTGTGGCCCCCCAAACAGGTTTCGAAACTACGACACCTTCAAACTAAGGAAATACCAATACCCTCTCTCTCTAAATGAAGTCAAAGGTAGGATACAACCCTTATTTGTAAAGAAATGGTTACAATTTACTGCCTTCCATAATACTCACACAGCCAATGCATTTCAAACACAAAGTTCAAAGTGAAGCAAAACATATATAGATAAATAAAGCATTTCAATTTGACAGGACTGTTGTTGTTGCTTTGACATTTGGATGGCTGTGCCCCCTCTCTCAGCACTATCAATATATTTTGCACCCACTGCATTTAGGAGGGGCCAGGAAATGCCACTTATTCAACTCTTACCTTTTCACAAGGGTTAAGTTAACATCTCTACAGATGCTTGGGGACCGATTCCCTTTCCCCCCTTCCGTCCTCATACTAGAACCCCACCTTCCTGCCAGCTGGCTTGAGAGCTCCCTGCTTGCAGGTGCCAGAGTCCCCATCAGTAGTTGCTAGGAACACCCTTGCAGATGTTCAACTCAGCGTTGGAGGTTCTAGAGTCCCTACAGCCTATCACTGCAGATGCTAACGCCTCTCCCCCTTCGCTACAGCACCTTACCGCAAATACTAAAGTCGCTCTCTGCAGCTAATGGAGGTGCCACCATCTAAGTATCCAGACTTCCTCAATACAACTGTTGGAGCCTTTCGAGCCTCCACTTTTTGGCAGGTGTCATAATCACCTGCAGTACTAGATTACCATCATAGTGGTACTTGCAATCCATCGTAACAAGATTTAGAGATGCGCTATGCAAGTGCCATTGTCATGCCTGAAGGTGCCACAGCCTCCCCAAGCAGTGTTTAATTTGTATAAATAAATGTCAGGGGCCCATAGTTATTTTTCCTTAGGAGTCCACAGCCGGTGCTGCTGAATGCCAAGATTTTCCAATACCAAGGATATCTGGTCTGGTTTCTGCCTCATGCCATTTTCTTCCACCACCATACACTTCCTGCCTCTTTATCACACTCTTGAAGGTTCGGTTTCACCCTCGCTCTCTCTTTGCCAATGCTTTCCTGCCTTTCAGTTCTTTCTCCCCTCCCCCCTTATTGTCTTTGTCTAAGCTCTGGGTCAAAATCTGATGAGGAAAAATAACATCCAGTCCCCAAAAAATGTGTGACAATGCCCACCACCTTGCAACTGCCAACACAAACTTAATTCTCTCCCTTTTGCACACAACCAGCTGCCACAGTATCTCAGAGCAGGCATGGCAGAGGAATCCTCAAAAAAGTCCAACTGAGGAGACTACCAGAACAGCCACACCATCCAAAATAAATTTTCCATCTTGTAAAAAAGTCTCCCTCGCTTTGCAAGTCTCTGGTCCCCCCTCCCCCCTTAAAACGTTAGTCTGATATAAGTGAGTGTGAGGAGGGGCAGTAGAAGTAAGGAGTGCAAAGGCTAGTGGAAGGATTTCTTCCATGAATGACGAAAGTACTTAGGTCCTGATATAGAGTGTGGTGGATGGAGTTAATTCCTTTGGGATGGCTGAAGTCAATACCTCTGCCACCTGTGGGACCCCCCACCCACCATATTTACAGTTGTCCGTCGGCCCTGCAGACAACTCCACATTGACAGGAACCGCCGCCATGGTGGTTCCAGTCACTGGAGGAACAGTTTGACAGATAATACCGTCAACTGTGCTGGCTAGCTGTCAAACCTATTTACATTTTTTTTTTACAAAAACAAGCTCCCAAAGTGGGAGTTTGGCCCTGAAAAATAAAATACATTAATGGCCCCCACACCCTAGGAATTTTCACAAAACTGATCCACACATTTTTTCAAGATAGTTTGAGAACTTGCCAATAAAGACTCCTTCAATATTTATGTTTCTGCTTCCGAGTCTTTTCGTGAGGAACTCCCTAAACATGGCAGACAGGGTAAAGTCCTTCCTCCAACGGCCCCCTACTCCGTCGGGCCATCAGAGAAAGTAAAGGGGCTCTGATGGAATACTAATGGTCTGCCCGAATCTAAATGAGGTCAAATGGAGTGGAGGGCTTGGGCCAGAAGGGGCAGTATTTAGAGGAGAAAGAGAGGGAGGGAGGGGAGAGCAAAGGGACTTTGGGTGAGTAGGGAGAAGTGAGAGATGGGGGGAAACAGACATTGACAGACTGGAGCAGCATTTGAGTAGGAATAGGTGTACTTTTGCTTTATTGATTTTGATAACTGATCCGTGTTACACTGCATCCCATCCAGTCTCACTCTTCACACCACTTCAGAGTTGGGCCTAGACTCCTCTATCACAGCTGCCAATTAAAGTGTCAAGCAAACTGTGCATTATTGTGACTTGAGATTTACCAAGGCTAGCAGCTGCTACTCCTGGCTTTCCTCTTGTGACTCCTGGCATTGACCTTGTGACCCCCTGGCCTGAGAGATCACAAACACAAAGGAAGTGCCAGGAAAGAAGCAAATCAAGGCTCTCCTGAGCCCTGTTTACTTTCAGTTGCTTCACTAGAACTGGGACACTGTAATTGATTGGAGTGTGCATCACACTTCAAAATATTTTTATTTTGCAAACTAAACACAACCTGAAGTGCATGGGGTGAACCCTCTAATGAATTACAATGTCTGTGCCCTGTAGGGACTCCTGAGCAGCAGCAGAGTTTGCTTCCCGTTCTCTGCTGCTTCTCTACATTTCACTCGCCCTTGCAGAGCTTCTGTCTTCCATCATGAGTCAGGGGATGAAAGTAAGTCCAACAGACAACCGTTTTCCAAGTGTGTGGGTTGCTTGGAACTAGGGGTGGGGCGGGTATGCAGTGATGTGAAGCCAGGGTCCTGCTGCATGCTGTCTGGTGTCTCTGATGCAATGAGGCTCCCTTGCTGACCTCTTTCTCTAGACCACAGGGCCTTCTGCTAAGCATAGGTTTTTCATTTCTTACAGTTAAATAGCCATGGCTGGGCTCAACAATCGTTCTTGTTTGTACCCCTGATGCACACTGCAAAGATCCAAAACATGCAAAGGAATGATCTTTGAAACGCACTTGGCCAGACCTGCAGATGACTGAGAGGCATGTATGTTGAAGCACTCAGACCCCCTCCCCTGCTAGCCTCAAAAGTGTCTTTTAAAAATAATAATTGAATACACTTGATGCCACTCTCAGCGTAACTGCAAGGAGTTCTTCATTTAAAGATGGCTGCCTGGCAAGAGACGTTTTAAGGCATGGGCAAAGTGGGCTCTGGCCCAGGGCCCCAGCCTTCGAGGGGGCCCCCTGATAGAAGCAGCTCTGTTCTGCAGAGTATTGTCCTGAGTGCCTTGAACAATTCTTAAGCAGATTGTTTTAAATACCGTTTTCCTTCAATTTATTTTTAATGTGGGCGATGTGTGAGAATCTATTAAAGACATTTTGCAGATAAATATTGTGTTTATGTTTCATGCAACCTCCATAAAAAAGTTTCTTTTAGATCAAAACAGGACCTCACATATGAGAAATGGTAGGTCGTTACAGAGATTATTTGTAGTAATATTAGTGAGCTGCTGCTGTGTTACAATATTGAAAACACAAGTCACTATCCCTGAATATTAGATGCAAACACATTTAGAATTTGGCCAGAGTGCCTGTGCACTGTCAATGACCTGACCAAAGAGGGCATAGAAGAGCTGGAATTTTATCATAAATCCAAAGCTGTTCCGTACAGGTGGCCCCAAAAACGTTTGGCCCAGGGCCCTTAAAATCCTTCAGATGTCCCTGTGCCTGGCGTTGTTCAGAGAGTTGTTGCAAGCTGCTTAGAGGTCCCAAGTTATATATTATATATTACAGCTTCAGGAAATCTTAGCTTTTAGATAACATAAAATTGTTTCATACTTCGTCTTGTCTTTTTATTTTATCATGACAAGGCTTCATTTAAAAATCACAACCAGGAATGTGCTTTTAGATAAAAATCCAGGACTGGCGGAAGTCCTCACATGACATGGTGCCACTTGCTTGATGTGCACACCAAGGCCTACACTGCTGCCCATGATGTATGTCTTGTGTGTTAGGCTTTTCAAAGCTGCATCCCATGCTGCACTGATTTCGTGGCAAGGACTAGACTTTATTGACCACACCCAGACACACCCAAATAACTCCCAACTGATTACGTAACTTTGTAAGGAGTCCTCCTAGGACCACAAGGGTCCTACTGCAGATGATCACACGCCATTACATCTCCTCCTTTGTTAAATAAAAAATACAGACAACATATCTACATAAGAGTTCCTCAATGAGTCGTCGAAGTGCTCGCACCAATCTTCCAGAATGAGTCGTACAAGGTGAAGGTGTTGCACCGTCATCTGGCATTGGAGATGTAGACTCAGATGCTTGACTTGGGCACTAAGGTGGACTTGGTTCACACATGAGGTCTGAAGCTGACGAACATCGAGGCAGATGTTTGAAATGGGACGTGTCTCTCGTAATGGACTTTCTGGGACGTTGAGCGGTCACCGTATGTCCTTTACTTGTCATGACTCTCAATGGATCAGCATCGAACGGAGCATCAGTCCTGCGGTTCGATTTTTGTTTGACTAGGATTCAGTCTCCTTCTACGAAAACCGTGTCCCTAGCACATCTGCGCTTATTTGAATAGGCTTTCATCTTTCTTTTGCAAGAAGTGTCCGTGACATGAATCTCATCAGTGTTTAGTACTTGGCTCGTGGTCCATTGTGGTAGCTTCGTCCCAATGGCTCTTCCAAACAGCAAGGGGGCAGGACTTTCACCTGTTGTGGAATGGGGAGTTGACTGATAGGCACAAAGGGCTGAATACAAAGCTGACTTGAGATCGATTCCTTCAAGCACGCACTGAACCACTTTCTTCAAGGTTCACATAAATCGTTCAACAATGCCATTTGCCTGTGGCTAGAGAGGCGTGCTTCTCTGATGCTTGACGTTCAAACGACTAAGAAAGTCGTTAACTTCTCTGCTATTCAAGGGTGGACCATTGGCAGATTTGAGGATGGAGGGAACATCTCACGCTGCAAAAATATAATCCAGCCTCTCCATCACTTTGTCATGTGTGGTCGACGATAAATCTTCCACTAAGGGAAATGTGAGTACTCATCAATAACTACCATAAGATGATTATAAAGCTACAAGTGGTATGGGGTACTGGTTCAGAACCTAATTATTTCTTTTAAAGAAATAATTAGGTTCTGAAACAGTACCCCGTGGTACTTACCCAACGGAACCACTTGTGGCTTTATAACTATTAACCCGGGTTCCGAGGGATACAGGATGGCCCCATTGATCTTAATGGTACCATAAGATGATGGCCATTGTTTAACGGTCCAAAGAAATCACCTTCAATTTCCTCCCATGCTTGTTTAGGAAGGTCAGACATATTTAGCTGATGCTGTGTTGTCTTGGGAGACAAGCAGTTACACAGGTGACATGGTTTCAGTTCCTTCCCAACTTGTTTGTCAAGGCGAGGAAATCCACACTCAGTCTCTGAGGGTTCTCTTGGTGGCTACAATGCCACAATGTCCTTCGTGTGCCAGTTCAAACTCTTGCTGTCTCAAGCTTGCAGGTATGACAATTCTCGACCCTCTCAGTATGATAATTTCTTGAGTGATAGAATCTTCTTGCACATTCTTGAATTTTTGATATTCAACGTCATCTGTGAGAGGTCGAGTAGGCTTTCTCCATGATTACTTTGCAATTATATCCTTGAGTGTGAGCATGTCTCTGTCTGTATTGGTAGCAGCAAGGATATGCTCAATCGAAATGGCTACAGGGGTGCTGGTCTTTGCTATGAAATTAATGTATGCTTCAGCCACTTTAGACGTGGCACTCTGATGCTGTAAAGGGCACTCATGAGAAGTAATCTGCAGGTTTTTGATCATGCCCAGCATATGCACAATAGTGTAATCATACTCTTGCAGTCTCAGCCCCCTCCTCTTGATGCAAAGGGGCATCCTGGCTTTCCGATTTCTGGAAATGGTCTGGTGGTCAGTGACAAGAGTGAAATGTTTTCTGTACAGAAACACATGAAAATGTTCACAAGCCCACACTATAGCCAGACTCTCTCTAGTCTCTGGCTGAGAATAGGCATGCTCAGTCTGAGATATACTTTGGCTGGCATAGACCACAATGTTCCTCTGAGCATTTAGATGTCCAGTGTGTTGAACAAAGATAGTGCCCAACCTCCCCAGGCTTGCATCTCCAACAATCTCAGTATGTTACTTTGGATCAAAGCCATTTCAGTTGCATTTTCAATTGCGTGTTTGGTTTTCTTAAAACTTCGATCACATTCAGAGGACCTTTGAAAGAGAACATTCTTCTTTGTCAACTCTCGTAATAGGGCACTCACCATGGCAAAATCTCGAATGTATCTGGAGCAATAGCTGGCCATGCCTAAGAAGAGTGGCAGCATAGTTACATCTTGCAGGGGACAGGTGGATGACAACGCTTGTACTTGGTCAGGGTCAGGGGGAATCCCTTCAGAGAAAATATGCCCAAAGACATTGAGTTTGGTTTTGTGAAACTCACACTTTTCTGCATTTAACGTGAGACCTGCATCGGCGCGCAAACAACACACTTGGATACCAGCCTTGTCATGTTCCTTTTGTGTGGCCCCAAACACTAATATATCATCATTATAGTTAAAAGCATGTGTGACAGGTTGAATTATTCGGGGAATGACATCCTGAAAGATTTCTGCAGCCGATGACACACCAAAACTGAGGGGCCTATTTACAAGCCCCTTGCGCCTCTGGTGCGTCAATTTAATATGGGAAAAAGTGACGTACCGGCGGTGCAGGGGGCTTGTAAATAAACCCTGAGTCTTTCGTATCTGAACGAACCAAAATGAGTTGAAAAAGTAGTGATGTACCTACAGTTCTCTTCTAGCTCGTGCTGATGGTATCTGTTGCAAAGAAAAGGCGATAACACTGGAATGTAGAAGAAGCCTTTAATGCGTCTCTTCACCACCACAGGTTCCAGTCAGCTGGAGTCAGCTTTGGAACTTTCAGCTACAACAGTAAGGAACATGCCAACAGGGAAGGAAGGGGGGGGCAAAGGAATATACCAAGGTATAATTATAACACACCTCTCCCACAAATGAGAGCATTAAAATGAGGTAGAAAAGGAAAGGCGAATGAATACCAAGCCTGAGAGAAGCAAGAAAGGAGAAAAGAGAGGACAGAGAATAAGGAAGGAAGAAAGAGGAATAGGTATAGATACAGAAAGAACCAGAAAGAGAACAGCACAAAATACCAAAGGCCTACAATGTGATAGAGGAACCCAGCAGGAGGTATATAAAAAAACAGACAAAATACAATTCACTTTACACTGTAATCTTCGTGCCAAAAGGAGTTAAAATTGTTCTCTGGGATCTTCTCGGATCATCAGAAATTGCATCAAAACGAGAATTACTTGGAACAAGATGTTCCTTAGGCACACCAGAAGGCCTGTGTAAAACAATTTAGTCCATACTCCAGGTTTGACCACTCTCGAGATGAACCACGTTATTTCCCACCCTGGTTACAAGGTGGGGTTCAGAAAACCTGGAAGCATTACTCCTCCATGGTTTAGGCAGGTCTATACGGACCCATTCCCCCACCTGAAAGTTTGAACGTTTCACAGACTTAGTACGGTCGTATCTGCTCTTGTACTTCTCTTGGTGTATTGCAACTCTCCTAGAGATATCCATCATGTCTACAGAACACACATCCTTTTTCCTTAACCAGGTAGCTGATAACCTAGTCTTGGCAACTCTATATTTTAAAGAAGTGAAATGGACGACGCCCGTAACACAGTTAGGTGATGTGCGATATGCCCAAAAGGTGTCATTTAAAGCAGTTACAGCGGGGTACCCGAAGATTCAGTCCTCTGTAAACAATCTTTAAACATACGATTCATCCTTACTACTAAACCATTTGCACAGGGGCAATACAACGCAGTTTTGTGATGTGTTATATTAAGATTAGATAAATCTCTTTCATGGAGTCAGACGTGAATTGCACACCGTTGTCCGTCACCAGAATGCCGGTATACCCTCCTCAAAGAACACTCCTTCAAGGAACTTGATGAGATAGTTGGTATCCTTGTCGCCAGTGTTGCAAAGAAAAGGCGATAACACTGGAATGTAGAAGAAGCCTTTAATGCGTCTCTTCACCACCACAGGTTCGAGTCAGCTGTGGAACTTTCAGCTACAACAGTAAGGAACACACCATCACGGAAGGACGGGGGGGACAAACGAATATACCAAGGTATAATTATACCAGTATCCTTTGTTCAAATCAAGACGGGAGAAGACTTTGGCGCCATTCATTTGTGTAATCATGTTCGCTATGTGTGGACCTGGATGTCTAGCGATTGCTTTGTTGGCTTGGCGCATATCAACACAAATGCACACAGCACCTCCACTGTCCTTTTTAGGCACTACCACTATGGGCCAAACCTATGGCGTTAGACCTGTAGAGCGCTCGATGATGTCATGCTTTAATAATGTTTCCAGTTCTTTCTCAAAAGCCTCCTGTAAATGAAAAGCAATTGGACGGTGTCGCTAAGCAAGAGGAGGAATATCCTCATTAATATGAAGCTCCACCTTCATTGTCTTAAGTTTCCCAAGTCCATGAAACAAAAACTGGAATTGACTTACTATTTCAGAATGTGTGTTGAGGTTGTAGTTCTGAAACTGAGTAGACATGCACTCGACAAAGTACCTTGGAGAACATGAATTGGTGCTTGTACTGTCGTTTTCTTATGCCTCATGGTCGCTACAAATGACCTTTGATTTTGTAATGGCATAGTAGCAGCCCACGTGTACACCTTTGTTTTTGATGGTGTTAGACGTGGTACTGGTGACAGTTCATTGTATGCTTCTGCTGATATGATGTTGATCGATTCACCACTGTCTATAATGAAAGTTGTAGGGCGGCCATTCGCCTTTAGCGTTATCTTGGGGCATCGGCCAAATGATTTGGGTAATTTCAAGTGACGATCTCTCTTTGATTTGTGTTCTTCTTTGCAAGCAGCAAATCCTACATGTGCACGTTTTGCTGCGGTCAATATCACCATTGCACACCCATCTTCTTCACTATCGCTCGATTATGACGCTGAAGAGCCTTTGGAAGATGACTTGGATGACGATCGACTTCGTTTAGTCTCTACTTGCCACAATTGATATAGCTGTTTGGCCTTGTGAGCATGGCTAGAATGTTTCTGGAACTTTCTGGCACCCATTTTCTCTTCTCGTTGTGACGTACATAGTTTCTCTTTTGCTTTGCAGGCCGTTATGAAATGATTTTCTCTCCCACAGCCTTTACATATCTGCCCAGTGGCAGGACATTTACCTACATGTGGAAAGAGAATCCACATTGGAAACACAATTTCTTTTTCTTGCGATGCGTTGTCTTCTGGGACTCCACTTTGTGTTTCTGCTTACTTTTCATGATCAACGCTGATTCACTCTGGATTGTTCCAGCTTCCATATCAGCAGCCTGTCGATCTGCATGTTTCTCAGCTCTCAGCATGCGTCGTCTGAATGAATCGGAGAGGCACCCATCGATGACTGTAAGGTGCATGGCTTCTTAGTAATTGAATTTACTCAATTTGCAATGCTTCATGTATCAAGCCTTTCAACAAACGTATCCATCGTTTCACCAGCTTGCTGTCTTGCCTGGTTGAAAATGTATCTTTCGTTGTCAACATTCGGCATTGGATTGAACTTGGCTTCCAGTGTTTCCTTGATTTGACAGTACGATATTTCGTCAGCTTGTGATATTTTCTTTATCACTTCTTTCACACCATCACCTGAAAGTTTCTTTAAGTATTTGATGGTCTTTTTGTCATGTACTTCTTTTAGAGCATCTTTGAAGTTATCGAACGTTTCGATCCATGCAGTCCAACTGGTGCCAATATTCTGCCTTTTGGCGGTATCAAATGGCAGTGGTGGTTTCAGGAACATGGCTGGGCCATATTTGTTGCTTGTTTCTGTAACCATTGGAGAACTTCAATTTCTTGACCTTTTGATCTGTGAGGAGTGCACCCAGCGGCCGTTGGTCATTTCTCCAGGGATCAGCGGCTTCATAAGCACAACCCCTGTGTGTGCGCTCGAGTCGCCTTGCTGGATTCTGAGGTTTTAGGACACTTTGTATGTTTTTCGCTGGTGAGTAGACTCTCATTTATTGTACCTGATTGCCGCTGCCTTTAGCTTTTCTTTGAACCTGGTCGTCACTGCCGCTAGTGCTTTCTTGCACCTGGCTGTCGCTGTCTTTTGCGCTATTTTGTACTTGGTTGTCGCTGCCTTTAGTGTTTCTGCTATGTATGGATGATGGCTCTGTGTTACACTGTGGCGCATTATCTCTTCTTTTGGCCTTACCAGTAGGCTACTGGCGGGCTTTCTGACGGTGCTCCTCTGTAGGGTCTTCACCTTCTTCAGGGGCTTTGTACGAGTGGTGCTTTGACTCCCATACGCCAACTGTAGCTTGCTTCTTGGGGCACGCATGGCATGCACAAACAGTTTGCTAGACCTCGGCAAACTCTCAGAGAGAGCAGTCTTGTTTCTTCAGGGCAGGTATCCCCTAATCGCCACCAGTTGTACCATCCACCCCAGCTCTGGAGCATGCAAATGACTATGCCACACACGGAGCTCAGTAATTAAACGTCTTTATTCTTCGGCATGCAACAGTTAACTAAACGTACTGCATCATAGACTTTATTGACCCCTCCCAGACACACCCAAATACCTCCCAACTGCTTATGTAACTTTGTAAGAAGTCTGCCTACGACCAGAAGGGTCCTACTGCACATGATCACACAGCACTACAAAGGCTTGCAATGCTGCTTGCTTTGTACACAGTAGCTGTTTGGTGAATTAGGCTTCACTCACTCATGCTTCTCGGGTTGTTTGTACAGTTCACTCATATAGCACATACTTTGTGAGGGATGCACACCCAACTGTTTCTCATTCTGTATGTTTTCTGTTTTGTGAACTGTGCTATGCTGCTAGTTTCTGTATTGTGACTGTTGTTTTTATGAAGGAAGCCTGCTCAACTGATACCTAAGCAATACGTTTTTGAGTAAGGGTGTTTTTTCACATCAGCTGCCAATGATGCTCGTTATCTCTGAGAGGAAAGCTTGTGCTGTTGCTTCCCATGTTCTTTTTGTGGAAGAAGCTTACACACTGTTGTCTTTGCTATATCACGCCATGTTCCTCTGCTGCTGTGTGTGCTGTTCCTTTACTGTATTGTGAGGGAAGATTGCACCGCTGCTGTAGGTGGTGTACTTGTTCTCTGTTTGAGGGTGTCATAGGCTCATAGGAAAGAGAACAAAATGCCTGTTGTTGGGAGGAGGTGTGACTTCCTTCTAACAGGATGTCCAGAGGGCTGTGCCTGCACATGGCCAAGCTTCAAAGGATCAGCACCCTGTCACAGGCAAATGTAAGTCACACTTTAGCCTGCCCTCTCCTTTGTTTAGGTAGACTGACTGGCATCTCCTCCAGAGTGGGGAAACCTGTTGCAGAGCTGCTTTTCCAGTGGGAGTAGCTTATTAGACTGGACACACCTCAGGGGTATACCCAGGGCTCTGACCAAGGGAAGAAAGATTCTAACCAGAAAAATTTCTACTTGCAAAGGTAAAATCGTGACTGGGACTAACACAGCATTTCATACGACCGCGGTCCATCGCAGTTGGCTTGAAACTTTGACTTTGGCCCGGACCTCCGCGTTCAAGATTCATAGACTACTGCTACAAGTGAAAAGCAGTGATTTATGAAACTTTTTGTGTGAATTGCAGTGATTCCTGAAAATCTGTGAAAAATCAAAACTCCAGATGCCTTCATCAGATTTTTGTCAGTTTGGTATCTACGTGAAGATAAAAATATATGCTTTTATTAGGTCTGGTGTTAGCCAAGACCTTTTGCCTTTACTAAAATTATATCTATAATATACGTACTTAAAGGAGCTTTCAACCAGCTCTCTTCATTCATTAGTCTTCTGTTGTGTCATTCCCAATTTGCTTCCACCCAATACACCATACAGCATGGGTCAATGGATCAGCCCACTATCAGTCACTGGCTAGCTTCCCTTTGAGTGACTGCAATTTTCTCTTTCACAAAAAGCACATCCGCATTTAAGGCAGTTCCCTTTAGTGCCTGGGATTAATATGTCAATGCTGCTTTATAAGACCCAAACATATTTTTCCTTTTAGCAGCCAATTCTCTTATTGTTTGCTTTACTGGTGTGTTTTTTGTGTTTGTTTTAGCACAAGCCAGTAGCTCCAAACAGACTGCGACTGGGCTGCCTCTTTTGCTGATTTGTTTATAGAAGCAGTATGTGTTTTCTTTCACTGCTGCCTACTGCACAGCTGCCCTAGATGGACATGGTGTGTGCCGCATCACTGTTGTTTGAGGGAGTAGCACAAATTAGGACATACCAGAAGCATCTCTTGTGGATTTCGGAGGCAAAACTGGCACGTAACTATGGGCCCTTTGCATTTTCTTGAAGCATCGCCTTGGTGATTTATTTCACACGTTCGTTTTATTGCGTGCGAGACATTTTTCAAAAGTGATTTTTACACTTTAAAATGTTTTTTCTGGTTTCAAATAAATTAATTAAAATAGATGTTTGACTGGTTTTTAACGTGTATTTAAAGACGCCCTCTAGGTTGGTGGGTTTTCCATTAGGAGCACATTCTATTTTAGACTTTCTTTTCTTTCTACTGTGACGCCAATAACAAGATTGATAGGATGTGGCGCTTTGGCCAGAGCTGCTGACTTTGGAACGGAGAATGAGGTTCAAGGCTCGGCGTCGAATCAACATCCTGTGGGTCTGGGCAAATCACTTAATCTCCCTGCGCTTAAAAAATATTAATGTGACCTTGTGTAGTGTAACGGATGCCGCATGCATTAAGCAACAATTAAAAAAGCACTGAATATATTTAATTTCACTTGCTTTTCACGGTCATTTAATTGTTATGACTTTTGTCTGATGTTGAAATCTCAGGGTGAGATTAATTCTTGCAGAGCATTTTGATACTTGGAGCTTTTTATTTATTATGGGAAATGCATACAAAAAAGGGAATGGGCATAATTCCTACATCTGACAAAAGTAACACGAGATTCTGAAAGGCCATGTTTTTAACATCATGAATCATCTATACCTGCACCTATGACCTTTCTGTGTTTGGATGAAAGCCACTACGTACTAGTTAAGGATTGAGTATCCCGATTATGGGATTGTGACGTGGAGCTCTTTGCCTCCTGTTTCATAGCAGGAAGTTGGAAGGAGCTGTGGAAATAAACACAAGTTAAATCTGAGTCTTATTTTTCTGCCAGGCTAAGATTTACTGAGCTGTTAGGGTCACAAAGAACTACTGGTAGTTCCACAGTACTGAGTACTACGGGGCTGTGATAGTGGCATATGGTCAATACTGAGCTGTTTCGGGTGGGTTTAGTCTCTTGAGTCAAATTGAACAAATAGACTCTGTATGTTTTATCGCCTTCTTGTAAAGGCGCTTGGTACACTTCTGCCACGGAAACACTAGCCTAAGACTTCCTTCCACGGACACACTAGCCTAAGACTTCCTTCCACGGAAACACTAGCCTGAGACTTCCTTCCACGGGCACAGTAGCCTGAGACTTCCTTCCACGGACACACTAGCCTAAGACTTCCTTCGATGGGCACAGTAGCCTGAGACTTCCTTCCACGGGCACAGTAGCCTGAGACTTCCTTCCACGGGCACAGTAGCCTGAGACTTCCTTCCACGGACACAGTAGCCTGAGACTTCCTTCCACGGGCACAGTAGCCTGAGACTTCCTTCCACGGCCGGTAAGGATATCACCAGCTTTGCCAGTGATCCATTGGTGACATGAACCCTTCACCAACTCACTCTGGCTCTTTAAGCACCATGGACTGTTTTTCTCAGAAAAGGTTTGTTCTTCATAAAACACTGAGTGACGCAAGGTTTCTTGTTTGCTTTAGCTAGCACCCTGCCTGACAAAGCCAATAACCACTGGTGCACGTTAGTGTACAAGAAGTGCACTTCAGTGCCAAGGCTGCTGGGGCAGTGTTTCACACTGCCAGTGCTTGTTTCTTTCCATTCTTTATCCTTCTCTAAGGCTTTCTACTCAACTTTTTTTTTAACTATGCCTTGTTATATGTGTTCATAAAGCACAGTAACACCTGGTGCTGAGCAGGTGTGTGTGCCTATCCTTGGCTATGGTAGGTTGGTTAATTGAAAAGCCAGGTTTTCAGCTTCTTACGGGTTCAAGAAGAGAGAAAGAGGCTCTGATGTGGAGTAGGAGGCCGTTCCACACTGTAGAAGCGATTTAAGAGATCGCCCGTCCTCCTGATCTGGTTCTGTGTATGCGTGGGATTTGAACGAGAAAGAATCTTGTAGTGTGGAGGTGGTTGGTGGAGGGAGATGGGATTGTTCAAGTAGGTGGGGCCTGAGTTGTGTAGTACTTTAAATATGTGTGTGTGAGGAGATTGAATTTAGCGAGTTTGTGTATCGGGAGCCATTGGAGTTCCCTGAGGTGTGGTTTGATGTAAGTTCTGTGTGGGAGGTTGAGGATGAGTCTGGCTCCCAAGTTCTGGATAGTTTGTAGTCTTCAGGTGAGTTGCTTGGTGATCCATGTATAGAGGGTGTTCCCATAGTCCAACTTACTGATGACTAGGGCTTGAGTGACAGTTTTTCTATTATTGCTTGGGAGCCATTTGAAGATCTACCTCAGCATCTTCAGAGTGTAGAAGCAGGATGCAGTGACTGTGTTGACTTGTGCGGTCATGTCCGGTTTGTGCGGTCATGTCCAATTTGCTAGTGATGATTATTCTGAAGTTCCTGGCATGGGTTCAAGGTGTGGGTGTGGGTTCGAGTTCAGCTGGCCACCAGTTGGAGTCCCAGGGTGAGGTGTTATTGCCGAAGATCACTAATTTTCTCTTGTCAGTGTTGAGCTTGAGAAAGTTGGCTTTCATCCAGTTAGTGAATTTGGTAATGCTGGAAGTGAACTTGTTTCTTGTGCTGGGGGTCTTGTCCGAGAGGGAGAGTATGTGTTGCATGTCGGCATAGGAGAGGATGTTTGATGTCATGTGCGCAGATGATGTAGACCAGAGAGATCATATATGTGTTGAGGAGGGTGGACCTGAGCAATGAACCTTGAGGCACTCAGCAGACGAGTTTGCAGACTTCTGAGGATTAAGGTGCCAGTCTGACAGCTTGTGTTCTATCCTCTAAGAAGGAGCAGATCCAGAGGACCGGCGACCCTTGGATGCCAATCTCGTGCAGGCACCTGATTAGGATGAGGTGTGAGACCGTGTCAAATGCTGTAGAGAGGTCCAGGGGAATGAGAGATACTGTGTCTTCTCTGTCAAGAATTATGCTGATGTCGTCTGTGGCGGCGATGAGTGCTGTTTCTGTACTGTGGAAAGTCCTGAATCCAGACTGTGTGGTATCGAGGAGATGGTGGTTGCTGAAGTGGTCAATGAGGCATCAGTTGATTAGTTTCTCTCAGAACTTTGTTGGGTATGGTAGGAGGGAGATGGGCCTGTAGTTGGAAAGCGTTTCTGGGTCAGCGCATGGTTTCTTGAGCAGGTGCATGACAGCAGCATGTTTCCAGGTGTCTGGGAATGTGGCTGAGTTGATGAAGGCATTGAGGATGGGTTTTAGTGCTTCATGAATTGGTAGGAGTCTTTTGGTGAAGGTGTGGTGGGGGCACTGATCAGATGGAGCCTCTGAGTGTATGGTCTTCATAGTAGCAGTAATTTGGACTGTGGTGACAGCAGGCCACTATGTCAAAGTTCGTTCATCGACTGTGATGAGAAGTTGAGTTGCGACGGTGATGGGGTCGGGTTGAGGGTCGAAGTTGCTGTATATGGAGGTGATTTTGTTACAGAAGTATTCTGAGAGCATGTTGCAAAGGTCTTGTGAGGGTGTGATGTTGCTGGAGTTGGAAAGAGGTGTGGTGAAATCTTTGATGATGGCGAAGATTTCCTTGCTGCTGTTAGTTCAGGTGTCAATGTAATCTGCAAGAGTTATGTGCTTGGTGTTCCATATCTGCTGGCGGTAGTGTCTTAGCTGATTTAAATATGTCTTTGTCTGTGGTGTCCTGACTTGTTCTCCATGTGTGCTCCAGTTGCTCGCAGTAGCATTTCATGAGCCTGAGTACCTCTGTGTACCTCTTGTGCTCGAAGGGAGCCAGGGTGTCAGCGGAAGCGGTGATCCAGCTGTTGAGGTTCTTGATGGCTTTCAGCAAGTTGCTGGTCTGCTCAGGCTGGTGCTCAGAGAGGACAGAAGCCCACTCCTCTTCTGAGATGCTTTTCCAGGTGTGGCAGGTGGATCGGGTTGTGGTAGGTATGTAGTGGTGCGGGGTGGGTATGCTGAAAATGACAGGGGCGAGATCTGTCCAGATCATAGTTGCTGGCTTGTTGACTGTGCTGTTGCTGGATGAGGAGAAAATCGGGTTCAATCAGTGTCTGGCAGTGTGGGTGGGTTTGGTAACGTGCTGGGTCAGGCCAAGGTTTCCGAGGTTTTCTAGATGAGCCGTAAAATTTAGGTCAGTGCAGTCTTCGAGGTCATAGTTATGGTCTCTGAGAAGGATGAAGGTGCTAGCATTGATGATGAGGGGTGCAATGAAATCCTTGATGTCGTAGGTGAGATTGGTGCGGGTCCTGGTGGTCTGTAGAAGAGGGTTCCGCTCAGGGAAAATTTGGCTGTAATGAGTATCTTGAACGCGAGGTGTTCCATGTAGCTGGTTGCAGTGTCCGTGTAGGTGGTGCTAATTAGAAATGTACTCTTCTATTGAAATGATATGCAATCATTATTATTATTTTATTTACATTTAAAATTGTTGTTTATTTATTTGAAAAGTTTTATAAAGCGCGAACATGACCCTTGCGGGTATCAGAGCGCTGTACAAAGTGGGGAAAGCAGGAATAACAAACACAATGGAACAAGTGAGGTAGTTAAATAAACACACGGTCAAAACAAAGGGGGAACAATCACGGTCAAGGGGCAGGAGAGTCAGCCAGACTGGAGGGACCAGTACAGTTTCAGAAGGTCCATAGAACGAGATAACAAGTGAACAGGAAGCCTAAAATTCCAACAAACGGTATAACTGAAGTATCAAATCCAGATAGAGAGGAATCTAGGGAAGGTAAGCCAGGTTAGTGCTGTTGATGTTCACTCAAGGTTATTGCAAGAATATGGCAGACACATTTAGGCAGCTGCGCGTTTTGCTTTTTTAACTTATTTTTATTTTCATTGCATACACTTGCAAAACAAATTGCATTAACATGCGAGGATCAGACCTATTGGATTTGCCAATGCTTGGTATGAATTGGGGGTGAGATTTTTACATTGGATTTGCCAATGCATGTTATAAATTGGGGTGGGATTTTTATAGTAACATGCTTCAACTTATTACCTGTTTTGATATTGGTAAATGCTTAACACTTGTTTTTCTTTGAGCTAAGCCTGACGGATCTGTGCAGAGCTACCCAGGACTTTGCTAAGTTTTAAATTAAAGCAACCTAACTGGACCTGATACTGAATAGTGACATTATTACTTGGTGAGGTCTGACGACCACCCCAGCTAATAATCCACTGTCTCACAAAAGGAAAAGCAATGTAGGTGTGAAGGATGGTGGTGGTGATACATGGGGGAACTGGGACAGAAAGACAAACGAGGAACAATGAGAGATAAAGATTCGAGAATGGAGATGATAGAGATGAAAGAAAGAGGCTAACTGGGAAATAGACAGTGAATGAGAGAGGTTTTAAATGATTAGGTAATGGTGCTTCTCTGGCTTATCATACCTTTATCCTGGTTTAAATATTACTGCTTTAAATATTCTTGATAACTAAAATATAAATATATCAGATTTAGTAACAGTTGTGGTATGCAGGAAGCCATTTCAGAAGGCCACGGGGCACGTGGGTGCTGCTGGCCTCAACCGTGGTGGAGGCCTTTAACTCCTGATGTCTCTGGCACGACCTACTGTGGATCCTACATGGTACAAAGGTTATGTGTCACAGTGGCAAACAGTTGCACAACATAAACAAAGAAGCATAGACTTAATCTTAATTCTTTTGTCACAATAAAGCATCACCATGTGGATTTAAAAAAAATGAATGTGATTTTATTTAATCACCAAATGCATGAATGAATTAGGTCAGAAGATACACTTTATGTCATATTTACACATTTAAAATTGGTGCACAAAAAGTGAGGTGACCAGTGCATTGGAGGGATTTGTGCTAGTGATGTGGGAAGGGAAGGCAGTGTGTATTATATACATCAACAATGAATAATTTTAACCTATCCAGCCAAATATCTGGCAGATGCACATATGGCAAATCATAGCATACATTAATAGATGCAGATATACATTCTCTGTCATCTGTACTTGACACAAAAAAACACAATGCTGTCTACGTTTCGACCCCTATGGACAACAGGAAACTCGCGCCTTAGAGTGGGGTCTTCATCAGGACCGACGTGATGGAGAGGGAGGGGAGTGAATGAAGGCACCTATAAACAATAATTAGGGTTAATTGGGTGACGCTCAAATGGGAACATATCTAAGATTTGACAATCCAAAGGAATATTTACCAAATTGGCACAGCAGGAAACTTCAGGCTGTGATTGAAGTGGAAGGGCCCACCGGGCTCCTAAAGAGACAGAAGCAGAGACGACACCGCTAAAGTACTGGATCAAACTAACAGGTGATAAAAACAATGAGAACATCATAGTAAGATTTTGGGAACTTACTCAAAAAGGGTTGGAAGTTGCTACCGTAATGAATCAATGGCAGTGACCAGGTTATTCAGTAACCTAGGACTAAGAAGGAGGAAAATCTAAACATAGGCTCGTACCGGTGGGGAAGGCATGTCATAAATTTAAGGCTGGACACATAGGAACAACCATGCATCATGAAGAAAACTTAATCATCATCTCACACTTGTGAAAGTCCAGCGTAAACACTGGTTTCATACCATGTCTTACAGAACAACCAGAAAGTGCATGTTATACCGCTCACATGAACTAATATGCACGGACGCAGCAATTGCCAACGGTGAAAGACCATCAGCTGATTGTGCGGAGCGAGTGCGACATTCCAAACAATAAAATAAAGACTGTAAACGTGTAGTTTAACCTCAGGTATCGTCAACTGTTATGCGGTAGAGATAAGGCATTCTAAACTAAACATACGGTCTGGTCGTAGCGAGACTAATGGGCCGAACTGACCCAGAGGGTCACAGTGCTGTGAATAATCACGGAAAAATTCAAGGTAAAATAAACCGATTTGTGCACAGGTCATAGTTCACAGGCAAGCGCAGTGAATTAAACGCCAGACACTCCAGGCAAAGATACAGAATTCTCACGAACAAGATTCAGCGTGGGTCGTAGCGCACAGGCAAAGCGTCTTAGAAATTGAAATAATCCCGCAGATTACCTGACGTACCTGGGGGCTGCTCTGTCATAAACTCCAAGCTAACCTCGCGTCCTGTCAGCCTTCCCTCTTCAAATAATCAAGCGCTGGCGTGCACGTTGGGTACGTCCGGCGGAAAGCTGGTGCCTTTACGGCTGGTTTCCATGGAAACCGAGGGAAGCCGAACGGTGCCCTCTTTCCATTAGGATGATGTGGCGGTCAGAAAATTGCTGCAAGGATTTACATCACCACATGTGATTGTTGTGGACTGCTATTTGTGCGCCCCGATGAATACACAAGACTTAAATTAGAAAATATCAATGTGTATTCAATGCAGTACGAGAGGCATGCATACTGCATCAGAATCATAAAATATCATTACTTAGTCCACATGCCAGTAAAGTGACGCGGCGGCCAAAAGAGTTCCGTGATGATTTGGTGTAAAGGGAGAGACTACACAAGTGACCTAGATCGGCGCACATAGTGAAATAAATACATACAGGTGGAAATTACACACACATGATCAATGCCGTTCCCCATGATTTCAAGAAAGATAATAAATAAACATACTGAAAGGCAGACGTTCTGCATAGATATTTCAAAACAGAAAAGTATTAATTTGGCCAAACAAAATCATGTACTTAGAGACAAATTGGAAATGAAAAACAGTAAAAACATGATCAAAACGGAGAGTCTCAATGGCTACAAGAATAGTAATTAGGAGCTTTTGTTTATGCCAGCGTACAATCTTGTCGGTATAATGTAGAAAGAAAATGACCTGGTTAAATACATAAGGCGGAAAAGAATGTGAGTATATCTATCCCAGAGTGTAAGTCATGTTTGTACTCATACTTGCCTATACAATTGTCCGGAAACCAAGTATTAAACAGTTGCCCCAGGGTGGCGAGCAGGATCTAGCAAGAAGTAACTGACTGGTGAGATGCCTGCTCTTTTCACTGTTTAGCACAGATAAATGGGCTTATGTTGCATCCAGTTCGTTCAAGCCGTTGTGGACCGAATCATACAGATCCATCCACTTGCATTCCCGGGTGTTCAAAATGGCATTAAGATCACCACCCCTGATGCCAAGTTTAACTTTCTCAATGACCAGCCATTTGATGGATTCCGGGCAATGGCCCAATGTTTGGAAATGTTCAACTAGCGGAGCCCCTGCAGTGCCACATCTTATTCTGCTGCAGTGTTGCAGTATTCGTGCCTTGACCTTCTGCGTTGTCTGGCCGATGTAGATTAGGTCGCACGGGCAGAGAATTGCATAGATCACATCAGATGTGTCACAGTTTGTATGGACATTCAAATCAATTGCGTGGTCATGATAGCAGAATTTCTTTGTCTCGATTGTCAATTCACAGGCCTTACATTTACCACATTTGTGGTGGCCGGTAACTGCTGGTAAATGCCATATAGATTGAATGGTGGGTTGGGGTGCAGGTTCAAGAAATGACCTCACTACATAGTCCCGGACATTCTTGCCTTTTTTGAACGAATGCATAGGAGGGGTGGGTAACTGAAGGTCCTCAGCCACCAATTGCCAATGTTTATTTACAATTTCCCTGATTTCGTTGCTCTTGGTATTGAAAGTTGTAACACAGATCATTCGGTCCATGTTGTCTTTAGGTCGTTCCTTCGGTGTCAGAAGTGTTTCCCTTGGGTTGTGCCAGGCACGTTTCCTTCCACACTTCACCATCCTCTTGGGGTATCCCCGATCAACCAGCCGGTTGATGAGGTCATCAGACTCCGCAAAGAAATCTTCTTTCCGTGAACAATTCCTCCTGATTCTCAGGAATTGACCGAATGATAGGTTATCGCGTAATCCCCTTGGGTGGTGGCTTCCATATCGCAATAATGTATTCCTTTCTGTGGGTTTTCGATACAGAGTGGTGTACAGACATTGGTTAGCCGCCTTGATCGATATATCAAGGAAATCGATCGTGTGTTTGTCGCTGTGCATAGTAAACTTGATGTCTTGAGACCTACCATTTAACCAGCCGTAGAATACTTGGAGTTCATGGTCACTTCCGGTTCCGCTTCCAAAAGGTCACCTGATGTTTGAAGGGATTGTTATCACTGTAGACAAATCCATCTTCAAAGTTATCCATATACAGGATCGCCAGGTCCGGGTCAAAGCTGGCCCCCATTGGCTCGGTTCTTGAACCATTGTGCAAGTATGTTGATTACTTCTTGAAACCATTGGCTGAGAAGACCAAGTCGTACCTCCGCGACACTATGGAGGTAATCAACTTAGTAGATGGAATGGCATTTGATTCAACTTCACAGATACTGGTGACCATGGACATCGTCTCCTTATACACCAGCATTCCCCAACAACATGCTCTGGAGGTGATAAAAGGATATCTTGATAGAAGACCACAACCTACAATGGTCCCGACGGATTTCATTCTCCGATTACTATCAGTAGCCATGATGGAAAACTTCTTCTACTTTCAAGGGGAACATTTTGTCCAGACTAAGGGGGTCACAATGGGGGCCAGCTTTGCCCCGGACCTTGCGATCCTGTATATGGATAACTTTGAAGATGAATTTGTCTACAGTGATAACAATCCCTTCAAACATCAGGTGACCTATTGGATGCGGTACATAGATGACGTGTTTTTGATCTGGACCGGAAGTGACCATGAACTCCAAGTATTCTACGGCTGGTTAAATGGTAGGTCTCAAGACATCAAGTTCACTATGCACAGCGACAAACATACGATCGATTTCCTTGCTATATCGATCAAGGCAGCTAACCAATGTCTGTACACCACTCTGTATCGAAAACCCACAGAAAGGAATACATTATTGCGATATGGAAGCCACCACCCGAGGGGATTACGCGATAACCTACCATTCGGGCAATTCCTGAGGATCAGGAGGAATTGTTCACGGAAAGAAGATTTCTTTGCGGAGTCTGATGACCTCATCAACCGGCTGGTTGAGCGGGGATACCCCAAGAGGATGGTGAAGTGTGCAAGGAAACGTGCCTGGCACAACCCAAGGGAAACACTTCTGACACCGAAGGAACGACCTAAAGACAACATGGACCGAATGATCTGTGTTACAACTTTCAATACCAAGAGCAACGAAATCAGGAAAATTGTAAATAAACATTGGCAATTGGTGGCTGAGGACCTTCAGTTACCCACCCCTCCTATGCATTCGTTCAAAAAAGGCAAGAATATCCGGGACTATGTAGTGAGGTCATTTCTTGAACCTGCACCCCAACCCACCATTCAATCTATATGGCATTTACCGGCAGTTACCGGCCACCACAAATGTGGTAAATGTAAGGCCTGTGAATTGACAATCGAGACAAAGAAATTCTGCTATCATGACCACGCAATTGATTTGAATGTCCATACAAACTGTGACACGTCTGATGTGATCTATGCAATTCTCTGCCCGTGCGACCTAATCTACATCGGCCAGACAACGCAGAAGGTCAAGGCACGAATACTGCAACACTGCAGCCAGAATAAGATGTGGCACTGCAGGGGCTCCGCTAGTTGAACATTTCCAAACATTGGGCCATCGCCCGGAATCCATCCAATGGCTGGTCATTGAGAAAGTTAAACTTGGCATCAGGGGTGGTGATCTTAATGCCATTTTGAACACCCGGGAATGCAAGTGGATGGATCTGTATGATTCGGTTCACAACGGCTTGAATGAACTGGATGCAACATATGCCCAATTGTCTGTGCTAAACAGTGAATAGAGCAGGCATCTCACCAGTCAGTTACTTCTTGCTAGATCCTGCTCGCCATCCTGGGGCAACTGTTTAATACTTGGTTTCCGGACAATTGTATAGACAAGTATGAGTACAAACATGACTTACACTCTGGGATAGATATACTCACATTCTTTTCCGCCTTATGTATTTAACCAGGTCATTTTCTTTCTACATTATACCGACAAGATTGTACGCTGGCATAAACAAAAGCTCCTAATTACTATTCTTGTAGCCATTGAGACTCTCCGTTTTGATCATGTTTTTCTGTTTTTCATTTCCAATTTGTCTCTAAGTACATGATTTTGTTTGGCCAAATTAATACTTTTCTGTTTTGAAATATCTATGCAGAACGTCTGCCTTTCAGTATGTTTATTTATTATCTTTCTTGAAATCATGGGGAACGGCATTGATCATGCGTGTGTAATTTCCACCTGTATGTATTTATTTCACTATGTGCGCCGATCTATGTCACTTGTGTAGTCTCTCCCTTTACACCAAATCATCACGGAACTCTTTTGGCCGCTGCGTCACTTTACTGGCATGTGGACTAAGTAATGATATTTTATGATTTTGATGCAGTACGCATGCCTCTCATACTGCATTGAATACACATTGATATTTTCTAATTTAAGTCTTGTGTATTCATCTGGGCGCACAAATAGCAGTCCACAACAATCACATGTGGTGATGTAAATCCTCGCTGCAATTTTCTGACTGCCACGTCATCCTAATGGCAAGAGGGCACCGTTCGGCTTCCCTCGGTTTCCATGGAAACCAGCCGTAATGGCACCAACTTTCCGCCGGACGTACCCAACGTGCACGCCAGCGCTTGATTATTTGAAGAGGGAACGCTGACAGGACGCGAGGTTAGCTCGGAGTTTATGACAGAGCAGCCCCCAGGTACGTGTATCTCTGTCTCTCTGCGGGATTATTTCAATTTCTAAGACACTTTGCCTGTGCGCTACGACCCACGCTGAATCTTGTTCGTGAGAATTCTGTATCTTTGCCTGGAGTGTCTGGTGTATAATTCACTGCGCTTGCCTGTGCACTATGACCTGTGCACAAATCGGTTTATTTTACCTTGAATTTTTCCGTGATTATTCACAGCACTGTGACCCGCTGGGTCAGTTCGGCCCATTAGTCATGCTACGACCAGACCGTATGTTTAGTTTTAGAATGCCTTATCTCTACCGCATAACGGTTGACGACACCTGAGGTTAAACCACGCGTTTACAGTCTTTATTTTATTGTTTGGAATGTCGCACTCGCTCCGCACAATCAGCTGATGGTCTTTCACCGTTGGCAATTGCTGCGTCCGTGCATATTAGTTCATGTGAGCGGTATAACATGCCCTTTCTGGTTGTTCTCTAAGACACGGTATGAAACCAGTGTTTACGCTGGACTTTCACAAGTGTGAGATGATGATTAAGTTTTCTTCATGACGCATGGTTGTTCCTATGTGTCCAGCCTTAAATTTATGACATGCCTTCCCCACCGGTACGAGCCTATGTTTAGATTTTCCTCCTTCTTAGTCCTAGGTTACTGAACAACCTGGTCACTGCTATTGATTCATTACGGTAGCAACTTCCAACCCTTTTGAGTAAGTTCCCAAAATCTTACTATGATGTTCTCATTGTTTTTATCACCTGTTAGTTTGATCTAGTACTCTGGCGGTGTCGTCTCTGCTTCTGTCTCTTTAGGAGCCCGGTGGGCCCTTCCACTTCAATCACAGCCTGAAGTCTCTCGCTGTGCCAATTTTGTAAATATTCCTTTGGATTGTCAAATCTTAGATATGTTCCCATTTGAGCGTCACCCAATTAACCCTAATTGGTTATAGGTGCCTTCACTCACTCCCCTCCCTCTCCATCACGTCGGTCCTGATGAAGACCCCACTCTAAGGCGCGAGTTTCCTGTTGTCCATAGGGGTCGAAACGTCGACAGCATTGTGTTTTTTTGTTTCAAGTACAGATGACAGAGAATGTATATCTGCATCTATTAATGTATGCTATGATTTGCCATATGTGCATCTGCCAGATATTTGGCTGGATAGGTTAAAATTATTCATTGTTGATGTATATAATACACACTGCCTTCCCTTCCCACATCACTAGCACAAATCCCTCCTATGCACTGGTCACCTCACTTTTTGTGCACCAATTTTAAATGTGTAAATATGACATAAAGTGTATCTTCTGACCTAATTCATTCATGCATTTGGTGATTAAATAAAATCACATTCATTTTTTTTAAATCCACATGGTGATGCTTTATTGTGACAAAAGAATTAAGATTAAGTCTATGCTTCTTTGTTTATGTTGTGCAACTGTTTGCCACTGTGACACATAACTTTTGTACCACATTTTACCCGGGTCAAGTGGCCTTTTCGGGTTTACCCCATTGTTATATAACTCTACTGTGGATCCTAAGCATCTGGGCCAAGTACCCCTTGTGCACTTGATTCGCAGTGGTAACTGTAGATGAGCAGTCAAAGTCTCCCTCGGGGGAAGTGTAGATACAGGTTAGTCATAACTCAAAGTGCACTCAGTAATATCAATAAATCAATGTCCAGTCAAATTATTTTTTTTTATATGGAAAGAAGTATTTTATTTCTAACTCTACACATTCATAGAAGTATATGACATTCGTAAGCAACAACTTAATCACCTTGAGGCTGTAGTGTCTATCTGGCAAATCCCACCCTCTTCCGTGTAATATGGTGGGGGTTATTCCCCATTCACTGGTGTCCTCATCCAGGGAATGCTCACTAGTAGACCTTACTCAAGAGTCCCCTTTGACTCCTAGGAAATAGTCAAAAGTGTCTATGGTGCCGCAGCACCGTCAGAAGCGAGTCTCCTGGGGCCCAACAGGCCTGATTCAAGTCTTACCCACTCCAGCAGCACAAAAGCGTTTAGCGTTACAGTGGGTGCCCCAACCGTGGGCACTTTTATTTTTGTAAACAGATTTTATTTGTTTTAACATAACTCAACAAACATCGCCAGAGATATCCCACAGTCAAAGTCAGGACTGTCAATGTGTCAAAGAATACATCATCTCAGCAATACTATCATAAAAGATCCCTCCATCCCCTCTACCTTCCTTCCCCTCCATCGCTCTTCCAGGGTATCATGAATCATTCAGCGTGGGTAATTTCTTAATCCTAATGGCCCTCTCCCTCCCTTTCGCGGATATATAGTACCAAGTAAGTGATGGGCACCTGTCAATCGTTCCTGAGTTGGTGTCAATTCTTCTCCGGTATCAGACCCTCATGGTGTGCTGGACGTGGACCCTGTCATGGGGGTATCAGGGTGTTTCATGTCGTCTGCCAGCCCTTCCCATGGCATGGCCTTATCAAGTGGGCACTGGCAGCGGAGGGCCTTGGAAAGCAGCACTTCCCCTTCATAGTCTGCTCGTCTTTCCAATTCCCACCTCAATGTGGTTAATATAGGCCCACTCCCCGACTTCCAATTCTCTCAACCGTGGGCACTTGCAATGCTCTGATCCTGTTCAGCGGAGTTGGGCTGCTCATGGGACACGCGGCAGCGCCCAGCAGGTGCAGGCTCTCTCCCGAGCGGCATTGCTGACCTCAACAGCAATCAGAGGTGCTCCAGGCTTCCTTTGGCACAGTAAGTTCAGCTTCTCCCCACATGGGGGCAGAGAGGTTGATCTTCATGCTCCCGACTGGGTCCCAGCAATGGAGCAATGTCCTCTCAGTATCCTCCGGAGTCCTAGGGCTCGGTCAGGGGACAGGTATTGGGGCTTCTACCTGCAGGTTGCAGCTTCAGTTTTCCCGGGTGATGGCCCGAACGTGGCAATACTGTACAGTACTGGCAGCCCCTCCTCCCACACAGGGTTGCCGTGGTACCTGCTGGCAAGTTGTAGACCTCTCCTGTGCAATCACCTATACCACGGCAGCCTCTCCTGGCATATGGGTTCCCGCTAAGGCTCACACAAATCTTGGCGCTTTGTCGGCACAGCCACTTCTACAGTGGACCCCCTCTGGTATATGGGATCACCGCAACTAGGTGGTATGAACTTGGCACTCCTCACATGGCGCTCGATACACAGCTCAGTCTACGGGGCCCTCTTCTGCCATATGGGTGTCGCCAATTTACTCCTGCACATGGGCAATGACCCAATCAGTGCACAGCCGTCTCCTCACACCTCCCACCGGGAGTCCTTTAGGTAGGGCTTCCCACTGGACCTCACTCTCTCCAATGCTCTCCTCTTCCTTACAGGGCACACTGGTCTGGGCAAGCAGACAGGCACTGGTGCTCCATTCTCCAGGACAGGTGGGCTTGGTTTCCCTGGCTAGCAGGGAGACCAGCAGGCTTTGGCCCCCAGTCCTGGTCACAAGCAGAAGTCTTGCAAAGTGTCCCTTCCTCACACAGCCCGTCTGTCTGCTTAGCAGATGACACATTTTGGCGTCTCAACCTCTTGTTTTTATAGTCCATTTCCAAACACCAAATATGATGTATGGTCTGGGTCTTTGAAGTTTTATGTTGGGATGCTTCTTTTGAAGTATCCACTTTTCTCTCTCTTCTTCCTCTTGAAAGGCTGTCTGTCACAGGAGGAGAGACTCCAAAGCTGATAGCCCCATAACACAGGCCATGGGAGTGACTAGAGTTCACACCTGGATGTCAGCCACAGTGATATGTGTATCAAAAGGTCAATCCCAGGCTCCCAGTCCAATTCTTTATGATTCCCTTATCAGACCCTTTTCCTTCTTGAGATTTCTCCAGACCCTTTCCTTGTGATCTATCACTGAATCAAATAGTACTCTTTAGAAGTGTACAGGGGGAGTCTTTCTCTCTCTTCCTCCAGTGTGTCCCAGCTCACAGGAATGCAGCAATATACAAATCTTTTTGGGGGGCAATCCTCTACTCCTAATGGCTTTACAAGGCAGGTTTGGGCTTCCCAAAATGGAACCTAGGGTCCTCCATGTAAAGTACTATGGCAGGCACACCTGAACTTTGTTCACATACACAGCACACATACTGTCTAGTACTGTTACCTCCATATTTTGTGCGACCACAGGTGCACATACATCCAGAACACCAATCACTCTGTGCACAATGCTCAGTACTGTATCCTTCCTGTATTGTGCCATGGTGTGCTATTCGCAAACACACACTGCCAGCACACACAATCACCATGTGCGTGCTCCACAACACTTCACACTTCACCCTTCATGCATTGTATTTCTCACAAGCACACATAAACCAAGCACTTGCTTTCATTGCGCACGCACTGCACAGCGCTACATCTCTCATTTAATCTGTTCTTTGCAGGCATACATACACTAACCATTCAGGTACTGCACATCACTGCTATATTCCTGTACTGCACCCTTCCCAGGCACACATACATCCAGTGCAGAGTCACCCCTCCTGCGCTGCGCAGCACTCTGCATCTCATGTAGGCTAAGGGTAAGTTAAGCACACAGCAGCTGAACAATTTAAAAAAGTGAGTGAGCTGGTGCTTGCCGTACGGTTCGTACTTTCTCAGTAAAACTGTGCATTTGTTGGACAACATAAATGTCAAAACTCTGCAGGACTGATTGTACGCACACCTTCTGGATATGTTGGCCTGAGTTCTGGCTAGCTCACAGTGCACCATCTAACCTCTCAAGGTAACAGGTGGTATGCGCATCCTCAGAAGATGACAACCCTGACTTCCCAAGGAAATTGTCGAAACAGATCTAGAACCCTTTTGTTTGATAACTCATGCATGCCCAAAGGTAGACACAAGAAATACCCGAATTTGCATTTCAATATTTGTGTGTACTGCAATAATTAATTTTAAGGAAACAAAACACAGTAATCAGCATCACAAGAATGATAAAGAAAATGAACAGTTCAACCATTGTCCTGTTACATAGAATATATGCTTGCATATAAGTATAGTGATAGTTACGCTCCTACCTAATGCTCCCTATCCTAGTGTGCATAGGGTGGGTGAATCTGCCAGAATCCCTGTTGGGTGTTCTACCTCCCCTGTTACTTGTGGGTTTGTTTCATCTGAGAGGCCATCTTGGTGTAGAGCTGGTCATCATCCTTTTCAAGAGGTAAACAGGATTCCGCTGGGCTGGAAATACGGCATGAGGCGACCTTGGCAATGTCAGTGAAATGCTCCTCTAACTAAGCAACTGAGTGATGTCATTTATATAATAAACTTCACCCATGTTGCCATGCCAAAGTCCCAGTCAGGCCATCATTATCGATTCTATCCTGATAAAGCTGTTGCAGAGCGAACAATAACAAACAATATTTTGCGCTGTAAACTTTAGCTTTCGTACAAAATGATCAAGGCTCTGATAATATGCCTACGAAGATGCGTATATGTAAGCAAAGTTATTTCATGGAACATTATCCATAAAAGCATGCAAACAAACGTGTGTCAAATGGAGATGTCAACTTTAAACATGAGCGTGTAAAATGGTGGTGTTCTTTCCCGGGCCTAATGTAACCACTTGACAGCCTCACTCCAGTGACACAGGGTAAAAAGGACCTGTTCACTCCTACTGATCTCTACGCTGTATGCTGCCACCACGACGTTTATGCTGCTTAACTTCTGGTTAAGGCAGTGGCCTTTCACCACTATGAAGGTAGCACTTTGAGCACCCCTTCCGGTCCAACAAGAAGACAATCAGCGAGACAGGCCTATGTTAAGGCGCACACACATGGTTTGTGTTTGCCTATGACATCAAAAATCAGCATTAGGGATCCAGACAACTTTGGGCACTTGGGCAGGGGCACACATCCTTTATCATGCAGAAGACTTTTCAGTCTCAACATTGTATTTTATTCATTTTGGACTAATTGTAGGATTCTTAACTGTCGTGATGTACTTCATTTCATATAATCAGTGCAAAAGGTCATATGACATTACTTTCTAGGAAGACATGTAGGTTCTGTGACTTCACATATTGTGATATAATTGTGGCCAAAGCATGTGTTTTGTCACTTCCGCTACGCCCCTGGCATTTTGGTGAACCGACGTCCATGAAACTGATGAGTCCTTTCTAGCCATTGCAGGCCTACTGCTTAGAATCTTATCCATCAGCAAAAGCAGGTAGGATCAAACGTGCATCTATCAATGGTGCAGCAGATGCAGTGCTACTATGTACTAGGGGAGCCCGCTGCACTCCAGTTCGAGGGGTCACAACACAACAGGTGAGGAAGTGGACCATTATCCCTGCCTGAAATATGTCCCATAACAGCCTTGCTATGCTACTAGTAAGTGTTGCCTTTGAAACCGCTAGGTGCTGCCGTTAACCTATACAATGAGGAGAAAACAATTCACACAGACTATTCTTGTTCAGTGCGTTTGTCTGTCTTTTCTAAGTTTATGCCCTTTTTAGGTCGAAGCATGCCGGACAGCACAGCTGTCTGGTTTGCTAATGACATCTTGGAAACATTCGGAAAGCTTCCCTGGGAATGCATTCCGCCTACTCCTTACCATTGACTTTGTGGTTTGTAAATCACATTTGCTTGTTTTCTATTTGCTAGCTTTACGTGTTTTAGGGTGCCCAGCTTGAGTTTGTCCTTTCCCTTGCGCAAACCCTATTTACTGTATTCTTCCACCAGTACTGAATTTATGAAAACATGCCTATAAATCTTGTTCTTATCTTGTCACATTTGCTGTCTATTCACAGACAGAGGTCAAATATCAGGGTCTGTCTTCCAGGGAGCTTTGTGTTTACTTTTCTTTCTCTGACTTCAAAGTGAGAGGATTTATGTGACAATCATGCTGGCTACTTGGGGTGTGCTTTAAGATGTTATTTTCTTTTCTAGCACAAAACAAGATTTAAATGTCTGTAAATGAAATGTGCAGATATTTTAGAATACGGAAAGCACAAATGAAGCACATTTTTGGTAATTCTAAAGTGTGGTGGAAACAAATATTTTAATATGATCAAAACACTAGGTGATGACATTTCCACACTTATCGTTTGTGTGCTGTATATGTTTATCAGTAAAACTGTATGTATATGCAAATGTAATGGTCATTTCAATTAAAGATGTGTTGTCTGTAATGGCAGTGCACTACTACACCATGCATACTCCACTTTACCCCACTCCACTCTACTCTGCACCACTCCACGCTACTGCACTCTACTCTGCACAACTCCACTCTACACCACTTCACTTGATGCCTCTGTACTCTACACCATTTCACTCTATGCCAATGCACTCTACTCCACACTACTCTACTATTCACCACTGTAGTCTTTGCCACTGCACTCTACACCATTCCACTCTAATATACTCTGCACCACTACACTTTATGCCACTGCACTCTATGCTACTTCACTCTACTATGAAACAATCTACTGTACGCAACTCTATTCTATGCCGCAGCACTCTTATGTCGCTGTACTCTATGCCACTACATTCTACACCACTTTACTCATAACCAATACACTCTACACCACTGCGTTCTATGCCACTCTACTCCACACCATTACAATCTGTCACTTTACTCTGCACCACTCTATGCCACTGCACTCTAAACTAATGCTCTGTACACTACTGTACTCCACACCACTGCACTCTATGACACTCTACTCGGCAACACTGCACTCTCTGCCACTGAGCTCTATGTCACTCTAATCTGCGCCACTGCACTCTATGCCACTGCACTCTACTCCACTCTTCTCTACTGCACTCTACGCCAATGCACTCTACAGCAGTATACTCTATGCCAATGCACTCTACAGCAGTGTACTCTACACTAATCCACTCTACGCCACTCTAATCTCCTGTGCACCACTGCACTGTGACACTGCACTCTATGCCACTTCCCTCTATGCATCTCTACTCTGCCCCACTCTACTCTATGCCAGTGCACTCTACACCACTCCACTATGCACTGCTGCACTCTTCACCACTGCACCACTGTACTCTATGCCAATGCACTCACTCAATGCCACTGCCCTCTATGCCACTGAACTCAACATCACTCTACTCTGCACCACTGCAGTCTATGCTACAGCACTCTACTCTGCTTCACTCTACTCTATGCCACTCTAATCTATTCTACACCACTGCACTCCACACCACTCTACTCTATGCCATAGCACTCTACGCCTCTCTACTCTGCACCACTCTACTTTGTAACAATCTACTCTATGGCACTCTATGCTACTCTACTTCACTCTGTGCCACTCCACTCTACGTCATTGCACTCTATACCACTGCAATCTACTCTGCACCACTCTACTCTACATCACTGCACTCTAGACCACTTTACTCAAAAACCAATGCACTATACGCCTGTTAGAAATGGGATCACTAGTTGGCAAGGGCTTGCACCTTTGTCCAAGTAGGGACCCTTCTTCCTAGTCAGGGTAAGGGTGTTACACTCGTGAAGTAACCCCTGCTCACCCTCGTGGTAGCTTGGCACGAGCAGTCGGGCTTAATTCAGAAGCAGTGTGTAAAGCATTTGCACATAACCAACAGTAATACAGTGTAAGCACTACAAACGGACACCACACCAGTTTAGAAAAATAACCAATATTTTATATACTTAAGACAAGACCAATTACGACAAAAATCAACAATACTATACTTTAAAAATGAATGCTTGATACGGTAACTTCTTCTTTGCAGGAATAGCACAAAAGCAAAGTTCGTACGAGTCGGTAGCTCCGTCCGAGCCTACCGCGATGCTGAAAACCACAGAGTCTAACAGTTCCAGCCGACCGCGTCGATACGGGCCAGCAGAGTCGTGAACAGACTCGGTTACAGTACCTTTCTCGTTGTGGCTGGTACGGAGTGTACGAGCCGGTCGGCGTTCGTCGCGGTTGCGGTGCAAGACGGAGCGATGCAAGGTGCGGTGTCCCTCGATGCGGTGCAGGCAGCGGCTCGATGAGCGTCGTGCAGACGGAGTCGGTGAGTCCAAGGCGTGCGATGCAGGGTGAGACGATGCTCGATGCGGTGCTGACAGGTTGCAATGCAGGCGACCTAGCCGGAGTGCGGGAGCTGGCGTCGGACAGCGGTGCGAGTCGGAGCGGTGCGTCGCAGACGTGCGAGCGGTGCCCCAAATGCGGTGCGGTCTCGACTCTTGAGCCAGTTGCAGCGACAGTGTCGGTCTGGTCCGGCTGGCCCAGTGAAGCGATGCGATGCGAACTGCGGTGCCCACAGGTCACGGTGCAAGCAGCGGCTCGATGTTGGCGGCGTCGGACGTCGCCCACGGTGAGACCAGGGTTGCGATGCGAAGCGGGGCGATGCGGTCTGCGGTGCAAACAGGTCACCGGCCAGGGATGGATTCGGTTGACGGAGTCGGTTGCGGTTCCCTTCCTCTGTGGCAACTGAAACAGCGTTCCAGAAGCGGTACCCAGAGGCTTGTGAAGTCTTTGTAGTCCCTGAGACTTCTTAACAGGAGGCCAGCTCGGTTCCTGGCCCTTGGAGATACTCAGCACAAGTTTGTAGAAAGTTCAGTCCAGTCCTTTCACTGCCCAAGGCAGAAGCAGCAGCTGCAGGCCAGCCCAACAAGGCAACAACACAGCAAAGGGGCAGTACTCCTCCTGGCAGCTCTTCCAGCTCTTCGTCTTGGCAGGTTCCTTGATTCCAGCGAGATCTAAATTCATGGGGTCAGGGCCCCAATATTTATATCCCAAATTCCTTTGTTCTCTGAAGGCAGAGAGGCCTTCGCCTAGTCCAAACCAGTTCTGGAGCACTTTGTTGACAAGTCTCCGTCCCTTCTTTCAGTGAGTAGGCCAGGGACATCAGACGCACCACAGGAGGTGGAGCCAGCATTGTGGAGGGAAGGCACTGTCCTATTCAGGGCCCAGGTGCGACCCCTCCCACCCATCTACAGGTCGATCTGGCTATTCAGCCCTGCGCTGACTCACCCTGTCTCCTGGCATCCCCCAGCCCCTGTCACTCACATTCCAGACAAGGAATACACAACCTCGCAGAGGCAGGCTTGGATGGTTAGGCAAGAAAATACCCACTTTCTAAAAGTGGTATTTTCAAACGCAGAATGTTAAAACCAACTTCACTAAAAGATGCATTTTATCATTCTGAGTCCAGGCATACTAAACTCGAATTTCTACCATGTTCCCGGGGTCAGTTAGGATTATAAACTGTAATAATCAAAACTGCCCGTTCTGGCCTAGGGGGAACAGGTAGCCTTGCAATAGTGAAAAACGAACTAGGCTGTAATTCACTATCAGGACATGCCGCACACACCCGGGCATGTCCTACCTTTCGCATACACCGCACCCTGCCCACAGGGGTACCGTGGGCCTACCTTAGGGGTGACTAACATGTAGCAAAGGGAAGGTTTGGGGACTTGCAAGTGTGTGCACTTGCCAAGTCGACATGGCAGCCCCAGGCTGCGCACAGGCTCTGCGATGGCAGGCCCGAGTTACACTTTACGGGCTGTTTGCGTGGGTGGCACAATCCAGTGCTGCAGCCCACCAACAGCATTTGGTCTATAGGCCCTGGCACTCGCAGTGCACTTTACAAGGGACTGACACATAAACCAAATAGGCCAATCATGGAAACACCAATCCATAACACATTTTATACAGGAGCACGTGCACTTTCCCACTGGACCGCAGTGAGGAAAGTGCGCAGAATCATCACACCAGCAAAAACAGAGTCAAAACCGGGAGGTCAGAAAGCAAAAAGTCAGGGGAAACACGCCAAAAGATGCCAAGTCTAACACATGTCCCCTCCAGCTGAAAGCAGGGAGAACTACCCAACCCCATTGGAGTTCTCTTCACTAAGGCGGAAGAACCTGGACAGACCATCTGCGTCGGCGTGTTCTGTACCAGGACGGTGTTCCACCGTAAAGTCCATTCCCTGTAGGGAGATGGACCACCTCAGCAGTTTTGGATTCTCGCCCCTCATTTGCATCAACCATCTGAGGGGCCTGTGGTCTGTCTGAACCCGGAAGTGAGTCCCAAACAGGTATGGTCTCAACTTCTTCAGCGCCCAGACCACAGCAAAAGCTTCCCTTTCTATGGCACTCCACCTCTGTTCCCTGGGAAGTAGTCTCCTGCTAAGGAAGACTACAGGCTGATCCAGGCCCTCTTCGTTCAGTTGTGAGAGCACCGCTCCCACACCATGCTCTGAAGCGTCAGTCTGCACGACGAATTCCTTGGAGAAGTCAGGTGCCTTGAGCACGGGCGCCGTGCACATGGCTGCCTTCAGGGCATCAAAAGCTTTCTGGCAGGACTCAGTCCAGATCACTTTCCTGGGCTGCCTCTTAGAGGTCAGCTCTGTTAAGGGGGCAACGATGGTGCCATAGCCCTTAACAAATCTCCTATAGTAACCGGTGAGACCTAAGAAGGCTCTCACCTCTGTCTGGGTCTTGGGGGCTCCCAAGCCAGAATGGTGTCAATCTTGGGTTGTAGGGGCGCCACCTGGCCGCTTCCTACCTGGTGTCCCAAGTACACCACAGAACCCTGCCCGATCTGGCACTTACTGGCCTTGATCGTGAGGCCTGCACCTTGCAGAGCCCTCAACACTTTCTCAAGGTGCTGTAAATGTTCATCCCAGCTGGAACTGAACACAGCAATGTCATCCAGGTAGGCGGCACTGAAATCCTCCAGCCCAGCCAACACCTGATTGACCAATCTCTGAAAGGTGGCAGGGGCATTCTTCAACCCAAAGGGCATCACCCGGAATTGGTAATGACCTTCTGGGGTTGAGAATGCTGATCTCTCCTTGGCCCCATCGGTTAAGGCAATCTGCCAGTACCCAGACGTTAAATCAAACGTGCTGAGGAACCGGGCAGCTCCCAACCGATCAATGAGCTCATCAGCTCTGGGGATGGGGTGCGCGTCAGTCCTGGTGACGGCATTGAGCCCACGGTAGTCCACACAAAACCGGAGTTCTGGAGTGGCACCGGGCGCCGCAGCCTTTGGGACCAAGACCACTGGGCTGGCCCAAGGACTGTGGGAGGGCTCAATCACCCCTAACGCCAACATCTTAGAGACCTCCTCCTTGATGCTGGCTCTGACCCGGTCAGTCAACCTGTAAATCTTGTGCTTCACAGGATGGCTGTCACCGGTGTCCACGTCATGGGTACACCAGTGAGTAACACCGGGGGTCAGAGAGAACAGCGGGGCGAACTGTCCCAACAACTGGCGACAGCCCCCTGCTGCTCCTGAGTCAGAGTAGGGGAGAGGATCACACCCTCTACTGACCCATCATGCTCCTTGGTAGACAGGAGGTCAGGGAGAGGCTCGCTCTCCTCTTCCACCCCATCATCTGTCGCCAAGAGCATACTCACTTCGGACCTCTCGAAGTGGGGCTTGAGGCGGTTCACGTGAAGGACCCTCAAAGGGTTCCTTGGAGCCTGCAAATCTACCAGGTAGGTGACGTCACTTTTGCGCTCCTTTACCTCATATGGCCCAGTCCACTTGTCCTGCAAGGCACAAGGTGCCACTGGGGCCATGACCCACACTTTTTGCCCAGGTTGAAATTCGACCAGAGTGGCGTTCTGGTCATACCATCTCTTCATTTCTTCCTGGCTTGCTTCTAGGTTCGCCTGAGCGAGTTTCCTGAAGCGGGCAGTTTGGTTTCTAAAGGCCAGCATGTAGCTAAATACATCTTGGGGAGTTTTCCTGGGAGCTGCCTCCCAGCCTTCCTTCACCAAACTCAGAGGTCCTCTGACAGGGTGGCCATACAGGAGCTCAAAGGGGCTGTACCCAAGAGACTTCTGAGGCACCTCCCTGTATGCAAAGAGTAGGCATGGCAAGAGGACGTCCCACTTACGCCTCATGGGTTCTGTTAGACCCTTGATCATGCCTTTCAAGGTCTGGTTGAATCTCTCCACCAGACCGTTTCCTTGTGGGTGGTAAGGAGTGGTGAACTTGTAGGTTACCCCACACTCCTTCCACAGGGATGTCATATACTTCGATATGAAATTGGTCCCCCTATCAGAAACCACCTCTCTGGGGAATCCCACACGGGAAAAGATCCCCATTAACGCCCGGCCCACCACTGGCGCCGTCGTTGTCCTGAGAGGGATTGCCTCCGGGTACCGGGTGGCATGGTCCACCAAGACCAGGATGTACCTGTTGCCCATGGCTGTCTTGGGATCCAGTGGCCCCACAATATCCATCCCTACCCTTTCAAAGGGTGTTCCAACAACAGGAAAAGGTTGGAGAGGAGCTTTGACCTTCCTCCCACTCTTACCACTTGCCTGGCAAGTTTGGCAAGACCTACAGTGTGCATCTGACTGCCTTCGCATTTGGGGCCAAAAGAAGTGGGTGACAAGCCTGTCAAAGGTCTTGTCCTGCCCCAAATGTCCTGCCAAAGGCACGTCATGAGCCAGACCCAGTAGGAAGGTCCTGAAGCGCTGGGGTACCACCAGCACACGGGCTGACCCAGGCTCAGCAACCTTAGGCTCACTGTATAGGAGACCACTCTCCCAGTAGATCAGATGTGACCCGGACTGATTACCAGCTGCCTGGTCTGCAGCCTGCCGCCGCAGACCCTCCAGAGTAGGGCACTCGCTCTGCTCCCTGCAGAACTCCTCCCTGGTGGGACCCCCTTCTTGCTGCCAATGGGTCAGCTCAGAGATGTCTCCCAGTTCGGCTACCTGCTCCCCTGTAGGCACCGGGGCGTCCCCTCGAGGTCCGCCTCCTCCCGGTCCGTGGGAACTTCGGGGGCCGGTTTCCCGCGCCCCTGCCCTTTCTCTTGGCAGGGACTTGGGCCACTGTTTCAGGCTCCAAGTCCTCTTGATCACCCTTTCTGGCTGCCATTGACCGAGTAGACACGCATGCCCACTCTGGCAACCCAAGCATCTCCAAGTGAGACCTGAGCTCAACCTCCTTCCATAAGGACTGCTCCAGGTCGTTTCCTAGCAGACAATCTACAGGCATGGTAGGGCTCACAACCACCCTCAAGGGACCTGAGACCCCCCCATTCAAAGGGAACCTGCGCCACCATACATTGGCGCTTTGAGTTGTCGACAGCAACTACTTGGTGGAATGCTCCTGGGACTACTTGCTTCTCAGACACCAGGTGACACCGGACTGAGGTCACACTGGCTCTAGTATCTCTGAGAGCCTCTACCCTGTTCCCATTAATGGTCACCCAGGTGCTATATTTCTTTGTGTTAGGGGGCACCTGGTTTCCTGGGACCATCTCACTGTCCCCTAGTGAGACAAGGGTCATTTCTGCGGGATCCCCACCCTCCTGTGGGCACCCCTCCTCCCCAAGCGCTACACTAGCCAACACTTTGGACTGTCCACCGGTGGGCGGCTGTGTCCCCTTCGGGCACTTGGGGTCCCCCTTAAAGTGACCTACCTGGTCACATGCATAACACTTGCAGGGGCCGGTCTCACCAGGCTTCCCTGTAGAGACCCCTTTCTTCTTATCACCGGGGGCTGGGAACCTTTACCCTGGGTACTAGTTTGGGGCCCTTTAGAGAACTCCTGTGCTTTACCCTTGTCCCCCCACCTTTCTGCTGGGGACCCTGCCCACCTTTGGCTGAGTCTCCCCCAAACGCTTTCTTGTGGACCCTGGTACTCACCCAGCGGTCTGCTTCCATAGCAAGCTTCCTGGGGTCAGTTAGCTTACTATCAACTAGGTGCTGGCGCAGATCTGCAAAACATAGACTAGACAAGTGCTCCCATGCAATCAAGTTGTAGAGCCCCTGAAAATCTGTTACACTACTGCCCTTCACCCAACCATCCAGAGACCTGCAGAACACATCCACACATTCCAACCAAGTGTTGGCATCGGACTTCTTACTGGACCTGAACTGATCCCTGTACTTTTCAGGAGTAAGACCATACTTCGTGAGAAGGGCATCCTTCATGTCAGCATAGGTGAGGTGATAACCCTTACCCAAAGCTATCAGAGCATCCCTTGCTTCTTCCGGGAAAAGTGGCCACAATCCTGCTCCCCAATTCTCCTCAGGGACCCCATTCATGTGTATGGCTGCCTCATAACCCTGAAACCACCTTTGTATGTCATCCCCCTTCTTGAACTCCTTGCCTACATTCTTGGGAATGTGCACAATCCTGTCTGCTTTTCTGGACGAATTGCTGCCACCATCTGAGCCTGACTTACTCCTAAGTTCTAGCTCCTTCAGTTCTCTCTCATGCTCTAAGAGCATCTTCCTCTCCTCTATGGCCAATCTCTTCTCCTCCCGCTCACTCTCCAGCCTGAGCTTCTGCAGCTCAAACTGCCTTGCCTCCCGCCTGTCCTCCAGCTCCTCTGGGGACAGACTGCTGCTGCCTGACCTGGCGGGTTCCCCCTACCCAAAAGCACATCCACCCTGGAAATAGGCTCCTCCGCCTCCTCACTGAGATTACCAGGCTGCCCATTGGCATGTCTGGCTGCTACCCAGGCCCTCAGCGCCTTCTGTAGCTCCTCCTTCCTTGTGAGGCCTTTAATTTGGACTTTCAGGTTTTTACAAATCGCTCGTAGCTCCTTTACGGCGTAGGATTCCAACCTGTCCTCCTCAAAGATAACTTCCAGAGATGCAACGGATGATGCAATTGATTCAGGCATGACGAAAGTCGTGAGTTAAAAACTGGCAAGATCAAAAATAGGCCAAAGGAAAAGAACCAGTATGTGGTACGTAATGGTCTGCGATATGGTAGTAGTGCACACCAATCACTGTAAGTCAAGTGCAAACACAAGTCCTATCCTCACCGCTGACAACCAATGTTAGAAATGGGATCTCTAGTTGGCAAGGGCTTGCACCTTTGTCCAAGTAGGGACCCTTCTTCCTAGTCAGGGTAAGGGTGTTACACTCGTGAAGTAACCCCTGCTCACCCTCGTGGTAGCTTGGCACGAGCAGTCGGGCTTAATTCAGAGGCAGTGTGTAAAGCATTTGCACATAACCAACAGTAATACAGTGTAAGCACTACAAACGGACACCACACCAGTTTAGAAAAATAACCAATATTTTATATACTTAAGACAAGACCAATTACGACAAAAATCCACAATACTATACTTTAAAAATGAATGCTTGATACGGTAACTTCTTCTTTGCAGGAATAGCACAAAAGCAAAGTTCGTACGAGTCGGTAGCTCCGTCCGAGCCTACCGCGATGCTGAAAACCACAGAGTCTAACAGTTCCAGCCGACCGCGTCGATACGGGCCAGCAGAGTCGTGAACAGACTCGGTTACAGTACCTTTCTCGTTGTGGCTGGTACGGAGTGTACGAGCCGGTCGGCGTTCGTCGCGGTTGCGGTGCAAGACGGAGCGATGCAAGGTGCGGTGTCCCTCGATGCGGTGCAGGCAGCGGCTCGATGAGCGTCGTGCAGACGGAGTCGGTGAGTCCAAGGCGTGCGATGCAGGGTGAGACGATGCTCGATGCGGTGCTGACAGGTTGCAATGCAGGCGACCTAGCCGGAGTGCGGGAGCTGGCGTCGGACAGCGGTGCGAGTCGGAGCGGTGCGTCGCAGACGTGCGAGCGGTGCCCCAAATGCGGTGCGGTCTCGACTCTTGAGCCAGTTGCAGCGACAGTGTCGGTCTGGTCCGGCTGGCCCAGTGAAGCGATGCGATGCGAACTGCGGTGCCCACAGGTCACGGTGCAAGCAGCGGCTCGATGTTGGCGGCGTCGGACGTCGCCCACGGTGAGACCAGGGTTGCGATGCGAAGCGGGGCGATGCGGTCTGCGGTGCAAACAGGTCACCGGCCAGGGATGGATTCGGTTGACGGAGTCGGTTGCGGTTCCCTTCCTCTGTGGCAACTGAAACAGCGTTCCAGAAGCGGTACCCAGAGGCTTGTGAAGTCTTTGTAGTCCCTGAGACTTCTTAACAGGAGGCCAGCTCGGTTCCTGGCCCTTGGAGATACTCAGCACAAGTTTGTAGAAAGTTCAGTCCAGTCCTTTCACTGCCCAAGGCAGAAGCAGCAGCTGCAGGCCAGCCCAACAAGGCAACAACACAGCAAAGGGGCAGTACTCCTCCTGGCAGCTCTTCCAGCTCTTCGTCTTGGCAGGTTCCTTGATTCCAGCGAGATCTAAATTCATGGGGTCAGGGCCCCAATATTTATATCCCAAATTCCTTTGTTCTCTGAAGGCAGAGAGGCCTTCGCCTAGTCCAAACCAGTTCTGGAGCACTTTGTTGACAAGTCTCCGTCCCTTCTTTCAGTGAGTAGGCCAGGGACATCAGACGCACCACAGGAGGTGGAGCCAGCATTGTGGAGGGAAGGCACTGTCCTATTCAGGGCCCAGGTGCGACCCCTCCCACCCATCTACAGGTCGATCTGGCTATTCAGCCCTGCGCTGACTCACCCTGTCTCCTGGCATCCCCCAGCCCCTGTCACTCACATTCCAGACAAGGAATACACAACCTCGCAGAGGCAGGCTTGGATGGTTAGGCAAGAAAATACCCACTTTCTAAAAGTGGTATTTTCAAACGCAGAATGTTAAAACCAACTTCACTAAAAGATGCATTTTATCATTCTGAGTCCAGGCATACTAAACTCGAATTTCTACCATGTTCCCGGGGTCAGTTAGGATTATAAACTGTAATAATCAAAACTGCCCGTTCTGGCCTAGGGGAACAGGTAGCCTTGCAATAGTGAAAAACGAACTAGGCTGTAATTCACTATCAGGACATGCCGCACACACCCGGGCATGTCCTACCTTTCGCATACACCGCACCCTGCCCACAGGGGTACCGTGGGCCTACCTTAGGGGTGACTAACATGTAGCAAAGGGAAGGTTTGGGGACTTGCAAGTGTGTGCACTTGCCAAGTCGACATGGCAGCCCCAGGCTGCGCACAGGCTCTGCGATGGCAGGCCCGAGTTACACTTTACGGGCTGTTTGCGTGGGTGGCACAATCCAGTGCTGCAGCCCACCAACAGCATTTGGTCTATAGGCCCTGGCACTCGCAGTGCACTTTACAAGGGACTGACACATAAACCAAATAGGCCAATCATGGAAACACCAATCCATAACACATTTTATACAGGAGCACATGCACTTTCCCACTGGACCGCAGTGAGGAAAGTGCACAGAATCATCACACCAGCAAAAACAGAGTCAAAACCGGGAGGTCAGAAAGCAAAAAGTCAGGGGAAACACGCCAAAAGATGCCAAGTCTAACAACGCCAATCTACTTTGCACCACTGTACTTATGCTACTTCACTCTAGTCCACGATACTCTACTCTGACGCTCTACTCCATTAAACTCTATTCCACTCTGTGACACTTTATGCCACTCCACCCTATGCCACTCCACTCTACAACACTCAACTCCACTCTGTGCGACTCTATGACACTACTCCACTCTGTGACTTTTCTATGCAACTCCCTCTACGCCACTCCATGTCAATTTACTCCACTCAACTCTATTACACTCTAATCCATTCCACTCTCCAACATTACTCCACTCTATGCCACTCCACTTTATGACAATCTATTCCACTCTACAACACTCTACTCCCCTCTACGCAACACCCTCTATGCCACTCCATGACACTCTATGCCGCTCTACAATACTCTACCCTATGACACTCTGCTCCACTCTATGCTACTCAGCTCGACCCCACTCTATGTCCCTCTCAGGGCCGGACTGGCCGTAGGGGGCACCGGGCGTTTCCCCAGTAGGCTGCCAGGGTGGGGGCCGGTTTTGGACCCCTGAGGGGCCGATTTTGTTACCAGGGCCGGCAATATCGGCCCCGCGAAACAAAATCGGCCGAAACCGGCCCAAGAAAACAGCTCGGCCGCACTCACCCCATGGGGGGCCGGCCGATCAGTTTGCCAGGGCCGGTTTTGGCGCCCAGTCCGGCCCTGGTCCCTCTACTCCCTCCACAACACTGTACACCACTTCATGACACTCCACTTCACAACACTCTACAACTCTCCATGCCACCCCATAATACTCCACTCTACTCCATTTTTACAACACTTCGCTCCACTGTCCTTTAACTCACTAACTTTTACCCATGCTGAACAGCAGCCATGCTGGAGTACAACATAGCTAAAACATATTGCATTGGCATGACCTATTGGCTTTGCCAATGCTTGTTTCGCCCATGGCTCCTCCCCTGTAGTTCAACCCTTCTTTTCTTTTAGCTCTTTGGCCATAGTCTCCTTGGTCACCCCCGTTTATATTCTAGCCTTTTTTCCTTTCTCCCTTCTCTGCTTCATTTTCTCTCACGAGTTCTTCTTTTCTCCTTCGGTTCCCTCTCCTTCGGCTTTAGCCCCGCCCAATTTCCATTGACCCCTCCTCCTTTAAATCCCATTGAATGATTCTCTGTAATTGTCCCTGAGCTGGACTGAACCATCTTTCCAGTGGGTCTGCGTATATTTGTAGTATTCCTAAACGTACTGCTCCCTGGAAAGGGGACTTTACATCTGATGGTGGAAGCAAGACTGTGCCTGCCCAGCAAGTTCATCCCCGAGGTTTGTGGGACTACAGTCTCTTTCTGAGCCAATAACCCAGCACCTGCAGCCCCCTATGCTGAATGGTTTTTCCCGACCTATTGCTAAGCCCTGGAGCTGTAAAGCCGCCGCTTCTTGGGATGGGGAGAGAAAGCCCGGGGAGAACCGGGGCAGGGGGGAGCCGGAGCGGGGGCAGCGACCAGCAGGTATCCAGGGTGAGCCAGGGGGATGTATCGAGGCGCTAGGGACCTGGGTGGGTGGGATAGACTATATCCGGGGTGGATGCAAGTCCCTGTGGGGTGGGGAGAGGCAGGAGGCGGGTGATACCTGGGGGGAAGAGGATGTACCCGTGGGCGGGGGAAAACAGCTGGAGAGGAGGAGAGCCGACATCTAAGGTACCATGGACAGCCCGCGCGTCTAGGTGTGTGGACAGGTACTTGTTGGGACTCCGCGCATATAACTCGGAGGTATAAGGGGAGTCCTGGGTTTGGTGACGGCCCTCCCCCCCCGGGAAGGGGGCAAGGCTGTACCAGGGGTGGATACAAGGACCAGGGTAAAGAAGAACGGTGCCGAGAAGTGGATTAACTGTGGGGGAGACAAAAACTTCGGATCTGCGGAGGGACTTGTGACATAGGTAGGGCAAATGAAAGGTAATGAGCGAGTCGAGTGTTGTGCCTAGGACAAACGAGGATCGTTGATTCCTTTGGTATATGCATCGGGTGTCGACAGAAAAGGCAAGAGTTACCGCAAACGTCCTCGTCAGTCTCTCATCCAATACAGATTTTTGCTTTAGTCCCTGGGACTCGTAGTTCTCTTGAGCCCTTCATAAAATAAAGACTACGAGCCCCAGAAAGCAAAGTAAAAACCTGACTGGATGAGCGACTCGCACATGGACCTCGGACGCTTGCGACCCCTGAAGCGACGGAGCGCGATGCTGAGTGGAGGGACGGGGTGAGCAGGGCTGGAGGAGCGGCGCGAGTGACAGGGTAATGTAGTGGGGGCTTTGGAGGAAGGGGCAGTGGGGAGCGCACGAGGAGCAATTTTGGTTGTGTCACGAGGTGGAGTGGAAGGGAGCAGGAGACGGAGTTGGGTGGAGCAAGGGGCTACAGTGGAGAGGGGGGCAAGTTGTGTAGGAGGGGTCAGTGTGACGAGCTGCAATGATGAGCGAGGTAAAAAAGTGAGACTGGAGACAACGTGGAAAAGGGGTGGGATTAATGAGGGAGAACATTAAAAAAGGCGAGTAGACGCACCTGCTTGTTATTGCTTAGTTAATATTGTCTTTGAGGTAGGTCCCGCGCTCTACCATGGTGGCGGGCACTAGCTTACAGTTGCCCTAGGGGGCGCGCTAATGCATTGCTGGAGGGGGCTCTTGGTTAGGCGTGCCTCTTTAAGGGACCCTGCCTTGCCGCGTTGGTTTGCTAGCTTGCTTATCTCTTTGTAGGGGTTGCTCACTTCCCCGGGTGGGCATCCCTTGCCTGGTGGGGTTTCGTTCATTCATGAGTACACTCGCTTACTGTTGTCTCATGGAAGACGGCTCTCTTGCCTGCTGGGGGTGCTTGGTTACCCATGCCGGAGGGGATGCTCACGTACCCCCTTGCCAGGTGAGGTTGGAGGAGGCGGCATCCTTTTGCCTTCTTAGGCCTAGAGAGTTGTGCTGGGTGTTGATGCTTGATGGGAATGCTCACTTGCTCTGTCTCTGGTGAGGTTAGGGCACCCATGACTGTCTTTCTTGCCACTGCCTGGTTTGCTGGGGGAGCAGTGAGGCAGGGGGTGCTCTTTTGCCTGATGGCAGGGAGCTGATTTTCCATTGACAGGTCAGAAAAGCTTTCTTACCCTATTGGATGTGCTCAGCTACTCTTGCTGGGTGTGGCGGGGCCTTACTTTCTAGGTTGGGAGGGTGCGTGCATACCTTCGGCTGGTAAGCGGGTGCTCGATTTAGTCTTGGCTAATATGGAGCCCTCGCTCACCCTCACTGCTGATGGAAGACTTGTCTCCTCAGGTATGGGGGGGAAAGGTCCTTGCCAAGTGGGGGGTCTCTCTCTCACCTTTGCATGTTTAAGTTCTCACTTACTAGTTATTTAGGGGGAAACGGTACGTGCTTAACCCTAGTCGAGGGTGCTCGTTTACCTATGTATTATGAGGTGTGCATAAGAGAGGAGCAGGTTTTCCCTTGCTCTAATGAGTTTCTTGGCCGCCTTAAAACTGTGGTGTATGGTTGCTCACCCTTCACTATCAGGGACTCTGTTATCTTTTACTGGTTAAGCTGAGCATTTACCCTGACGTGGTGGTGGGAGGGGGGCGTGCGCATAGATGCACCTGTTTCTCATTGCATGGCTGGGGAGAGCGCTCGTCTATCTGGGACAGTTGGTAGGGGAAGCCCACTTAACCTTGCTTGGTGAAGAGAACTTTGCTTACCTGTTTTTGGAGAACTCACTTACCTTTGTAGGAGTTGAGGTGTTGGTCACTGTTTTCTGGTAGTTGATCTTGCTTCTCATCTGGCGAGTCATGCTCTTGAATAACATTTGCGTTTCATGTCTTTGCCAAGTTTAGGCACTCTCTCTTGCCTCATGGAATCATTAGCTTCACCTTGCCTGCTAGGAGAGTGCTTATATTTTACCTATTGCCAGACTCTTGCTTCGGAACTATTGTCGGACCGGAATTATTGTGGTAAGATTGCACAACTCATTCTGCAAGTTGTAGAAACAGAACTAATGCTTATGCCAACAGCAACATCTGTCATGCCTTTCTACATCACAGGACTTGTCTGAACTGCTTCATTATTCTTGGCTTGCTGAGGGTACCTGCTTATCCTTACCGTGTTGGGTTGTCATGTTTGGCGTAGTTATCAAAAGTGCACGTGCAATCCAGGAGTCGGTGTTGTGTTTTTATTTATTTGGTTATGTGTGTCTTACATTTTTATCTTGCATGTTCTGGTGTGTGTGATGCTGTCATTGTTTTGCAAAGGTTGCTTAGGTAGAAAAGGGAATGCTTGTTAGTCTTTGCTTGGTTGAGAGGGTGCTTGAATATTTTGACTGGGTAAGTGCAGCTTTATTTATTCTTGCCTCGAAAGGGGTGCTTGTTGATCCTTCCTTTGCTTGTGGGAGACTGTTCGTCCGCCTTATGGATGGTTATGGATACACACTTGCTTTGCTTGTTTGCAGGTGAGGATGGTTCATCTAATTAAATTTGCCTAGTGGTCGTTGATTGGAAAGTAGGGACTTACATGGAGGCATTTGCCCTGCGTGACTCAAGTTCTCCATTTACCACACATGTCCAGACAGCTGTATTCTTGCCTAGTCGTGCCTGGCCTTGAAGGGTACCTTGCTTGGCCTGGCAGAGGAATGTGTGCTAGCTTAGTTCATGCTTGGTCTGGCAGGAGTTGGGGCTAGTGCATAGACTGGTCCAACTGTTTGCTTAGCTTTGCATGTGCTGCCCATGAGATGTTCTGTTTGCTTTTTATTTCCTGACAAGTGGTGCACTCTTAACTTTGAGTGTTTGGCTTGGCATACTCTTCGCACCTGGAAGGTGGCCCTTCTCTTGGAATGTTATAATATTTTGTTGGGTCCTCTCATGTTCTTGCATGTGTTTGCTGGAGTAGTTTGAGGGAATCGAGAGGCACTAACTTGGCCTTGAATGATAAGCGGAGTCATTTGCTTTCCATAATAAGAACGAATAGCCAAAACTTTAAGGTATTAGAGATGCACAATATTTTAACCCTCCACTAATTTATGTCATTACAACAACAGAAATGAAGGAAACAATATATATTCAAACAAAAGAATGACAGTTCAGTCAGTCTGCAAACCTTTTAGACTATAAAATCCAAAAACCTGTCTTTTTGATCGAGACCTTTAGCTGCAGATTCCTCATCTTTTGAATAGTCCCCAGGCAGCACCAATAGACCTGAAAACCTTTCAGCGCTACCTCTGTGTGCCGGAAGGTGGCACCTTGTTGCTCCGCACTGATGTCACTCCGCTACAGAAATGATATGCGGGGCCTGTACAGTCGCCATCTCCCGACCGCTGTCAGTTCCTTTCTTTCCGTGCCATCAGGCGCAGATCAAGTGATTCTTTTGTTTCTTAGAGACTCGTTCTTCAAGTTTTTTCTTCAAGATGTTTCTTCAAAAAAATTATCACAGTGTGCAAGGGATGTCACCCACTAAGACGACTTGTTTGAAACCCTGTAAGGACTGTTGCAAGCAGATGTCGGTGACCAATCTCCACCAGGTTTGACTGTGGTGTCTGGGGTCGGGCCACAACTCCAAGACCTGCAGAGTCTGCGTGTTGCAACCCCGAAGGCCATCGGAGAACACAAGGAGAAACTGTGTTGCCAAGCACAAGAAGATGCAGTGTCAGGACCGCTCCATGTCCTGCTCTAAATCCAAGGCTCGTTCCGGCACAATCTGAGTTTCTGAGGCCTTCAGCCACGCCAAATCTAAAGTTCCGCGCAGCTATGCTCCAACTCTTCTGCCCTTAGCCCCAGTTCCAGTGCCACCCCTGGCGCCCATACCCACAACAATCCTGGGTATGCCAAGGCTGAGCTTGACGTCTGAGGAGGTGGGCCTGATTGTTCTCTCCGATGCCTGTCTGACTTGGACCGACGTCACGCCTGAATCCTTCTGAGCTACCCATTCCGGCACTTGCATTACCACAGGCAGACACCATTCTCTGCATCCCTTTTTCGGACTGACTCCGACAACTATTATGACCAGGGTATTCAGTTTGCTCAGCCCTATACCGAGGCCAATTGGTATGAGGACTTGCAGAAAGCTAGTGGTCTGGGGACCTCCCCAGAGACAGCACTCTTCTCCCCTCCCAGCTCAGGCATGATAGAATCTGCCTCCTATGCTTTGGTTATGCATAGGGCTTCTGTACTCCTTGACCTCCAGCTCCCCACCTTGGAGGTAAAAAGAAACTTATTGACTGAGATCCTACAACAAGGCCATGCTGCTTCTGAGCACCTCCTCACTTTCAGTGAGGCCCTGACTGACACCCTCCTAGGGGCTTGGTCCAAGCCTTGCACTCAGCCACCAGTTAACAGGCAAATCACCAGGCACCATCACCCTGCTCTAAGCGACATGGCCTTTTTGTTGCAGGACCCTTCTCCCATAGAGCCTCGTGGTGCAGTTGGACCAACCACAGCAATTTCCCTACCGCTCCCCCGATAGGAAATTAAAGTGAGTGGAGACATTTGAGAAGTGCCTCTTCTCATCAGCCTGTTTGGCCCTGTGATCGATCAGTGCCTCATATTTGTTAGGTTGTTACACTCATGCCCTCTGGGACTCAGTGGGTGGCACAAGTCCTACCTGGTGTACCAGAAGACCTTTGCCCTGTCCTTTCGCAGGCAATTCTAGATGGTTGTGATGTGGCCAAGTTCACAATTTGTTGGAGCTTCTACTCCGTTGGATGGGCTATAGGCACCTGCGTTGCCATTCGTCGACATGCATGGCTGCGATCAACTGGGTTCTCATGCATCATCCAGTCCTTTTAGATGGGCATGCCCTTCAATGGATTTGCCTGTTTGGAGACCAGGCTGACTTTGCTCTTGAACGTTTCAAGGAGAGTAGGGCTACCGCTCAGTCCCTGGACCTCTGCTCAACTTCGACAGCTGCCCCATTTCCACTGTTCCTTTTGCAGCTTTGACCGAGGCATCCATTACTGCCAGCCTGTTCCACCTCAGCAGGGAACCCCGCAGTTTCGCAGGAGAGGCCAAGATGCCCACAGACCCTGCAGCCAAGGTCAGCATGTCGCTCAGTCCACCCTCTTCCCTGCAGCCCACCTGCCAAACCTCTTTAGTGTACCCTTACAGGATCGCTACCACCTAGTAGTTGGCAGAATCCACTGATTCTATCTAGGTTGGCAAGCGATCACTTTGGACAGGTGGGTCCTGCAGATCGTCTGCATAAGTTATGCCGCACCCTTTCTTTCTTCCCCGTCGCACCTTCTACTGCCAGCCGAGCGACTGACGGAGGAGCATCTCACCATTGAGAGGGTCCAGCTCCAGAAGTAGGGTGTGGTTGTTATGCCTGTTACTTTCTGGTGCCCAAGGCGGATCGAGGTTTTTGGCCTATTCTAGATTTGCGCCCTTGCAATGCTTTCCTCTGGAAGTAGAAGTTCAAAATGCTCATCCTGGCCCAGGTCTTGTCTGCGCTCTACCCTGGAGACTGAATGGTAGCGTTGGGCCTGTAGGATTCCTATTTCCATATCCCCGTCCTGCAGGCACATTGAAGTCACCTGCCATACATGATGGAAGAGGAGCATTTTAATTTCACTGTGCTTTCCTTTGGTCTCATAACTTTTGTGAACACCGGAGGGGCGCTAATGACAGTGGTGGTAGCACACCTTTGGAGGTCAGAGGTGCCAGTCTTCCCCCCCCCCCCTACCTCGACGACTGACTGCTGAAGGCAGGCTCACCCCAGGCAGTCATTAACCACCTCTATGCCACAGCGAACCTCCTGTCATCTTTGGGATTCACTATCAATGTGCTTAAGTCACATCTGACTCCTTCTCAGACGCTCCCCTTCATTGGAGCCATTCTGGGCACGGTTCGGTTTCATGCCCTTTCCACGGGAAAGAGAGTCCAGACCATTGAGGTTATGATCCTGATCTTTCAGCTTTGCACCTGGATTTCAGTGAGGTCGACTCTGAGGTTGTGGGACTCATGGCCTCCTGCATCATGCTGGTGGTCCCGCCAGGTGGCATATGCAGTTTCTGCAGTGGTATCTGAAGTCCCAGTGGGCCCAACATCAAGGGGACCTCCCCAACCACATTCAGATTTCACAGAAGACTGTGAAAGATCTGCAGTGGTAGCCAGTGGCCACGATTGGAACCCAGTCACCCACCCAGAGCTGACAGTGGCGACAAATGCGTCACTTCTGGGCTGGGGCTTCTGGTCTACAGTGGAGTCCTGTCTCCATATCAACCTTCTTGAGCCGAGGGCCACCCGCTTGGCCATCTATCAAGTGGAGGCTGGTGCAGGTGCTCACGGTGCTCTGGTGTGTCCATACACCACCATGTGATACTGCAACAAACAGGATGGGGTGGGGACATGGACTCTGTGTCAGGAGGCTTTGCGCCTCTGAAAATGGCTAGTTAACCACCTGGTGGACTCATTGAACACCAGGACTGACAAAGTTAGCACTCCACAACTAGCAAAGCAAGAGTGGCAGTTACACCTGGAGGTGGTGTAAGGTCTCTTACGCAAATGGGAGAACCTTGATTTGATCTGTTCGCCACCTCCGAGAACGTGCAATATCATCACTTCTGCGTGTTGGAGTTTCTAAGATGTGTCTCGCATGGGAGACTCATTGCCCTTGAGTGGAACTCGGGACTTCTCTATGCCTTTCTGCTGATACCACTCCTGGCCTGAGTTCTCAAAAAGATCAGGACTGACCAGGCCTCAGTCATCTTAGTGGCTCCGGGTTGGGCATAAACAGTATTTTATCTGGAACTCCTGGGCTTGAGTATATGTCCTCCGATCAGGCTGCCCCTCTGGGAGCATCTGTTGTCACAGCAGAAAGGTCAGGTTCTTCATCCTAGACTTCACAATCTCCTTCGTGCATGGAGATGGAGCAGTGTCAGCTGAAGGCCTTCGATCTCCATCTGGAGGTAATGGATGTCATCTTGGCAGCCAGGCATCCCTCGACAAAGACTGTATATGCCTTTCACAAGTTTGTGGTTTGGTGCAGTGCACACCAGATTGACCCCTCCAGTCCAATTGTCTAATGTCCTGTTTGTTATCGCGCTCTCTCACCCAGCAAGGACTTGCTTTGGGCACTGTTAAAGGTTATCTTTCGGCCTCCCTGACATTGCCTGATCAGCCTTCATTATTTAAATCACCAGTTGTGATGAGGTTTTTGAAAGGGCTGCAGCATCTTTTTCCCTTTTCCCCTTTTGTGATGCCCCAATGGAACCTCATTCTCATCCTTACTTAATGTGTTCTCCATTTAAGCCGCTCCACTGCTGTCCCCTACGGCTCCTCACCATCAACACCGTGTTCTTATTTGCCATCACTTCAGCACAGCGTGTGAGTGAGCTTCAAGTTCTGTGTGTCCATACACCACCATCTTCCCTGACAAACTGGTTTTGCGTACTGTCATCCTTTCTACCGGAACTTGTGATGCCATGCCCAGTTGGTCACATCATCACCTGCTGGCCTTCTGTGCTCCGCCTCACCCCTGGAAGGGGGAGGAGATACTCCATCGCTTGGACCCTAAGAGATCCCTAAGCTTCTACAGCAATCATACCACAGACTACCAGGTGGACAATCAACTCTTTGAGGGGTTCGCTGAAGGGAAAAAGTCAAGGCTGTGCAAAGCGTACTATCTCACGGTGGATCGTGCTATGCATCAAGATCTTCTGCACATTGGCAAAGAGGAAACCTACTAAAGGGTTATGCACCCATTCCAACAGGGCCAAAGCTGCTGCCACTGCTTTGGCACACGGAGTCCCTGTCCTAGACACCTGCCAGGCAGCTATGTGGGCATCTCTCCATACGTTCACAAAGCACTATTGTCTACATAACCAAGTTTGCAGAGAAGAGCTCTTTACCCGCTCGGTCCTGCAGGACTTTTTGGTTTGAGTCCATTCACAGCCCACCTCCTATTAGGTACTACTTCGGTATCTGCTCAGAAAGGTGAGTAATCGGCGGCTTGGAGTCACTATCCGAAGAACAAGTCACTTACCTTTACTAACTCTCTTTGTGGTAGAGATTCTAGTGGCAAATTCTTCACCAATCCTTCCCAGTCTATGATTGGACTTTATCCATTAATAAGATTCCAAGTCTAGTCATCTGCTTACAATTTACCAATTCTGTTTTTCGGGCTCTGCATCTGGGGCGTGGACATTCTCGAAAGCAACTGAAGTCCGCACACGGGTTGTGGCACCAATATGGGCCTTGCTCGTTACGGTACATGTCAGTGAGGAGACACAAGGCGCCACCTTCTAGCGTGCAGAAGTACTGCTATAAAGTTTCCGGATCCAGTCTGATGCCTTAGGAATTAATATTTAAAAGGTGAGGAATTTGAGACTAGTTTGAGTCTCTACCAGAAAGTGTGTTACCCAAGGTAAGTAACTTAATTTATTATAATGAAGCGGTACAAAAGTGTCTTATTTGATTTTTCCACAGACAAACGATGTTGCATACGATTTCTGCAGATCACTGTTCTGGTATTTCTGTAAGAACACATGGGGAAATATATTTTAACTATTCCATCACATTCAGGTGAAGAAAATGGTAACTGCCCAAAACTGGAGTCCATTTTTATTATAGTTGTGTTCGTTTCAAAACTCAGGCCTTACATGCTCGTTTGAGGCGATATACATATGATTTTTAACAAAACACATTTCCAGACTTCACATTTTTATGAGATTTTTGACTTGTAGTGTAAAAAGTTTGGAAACTGATTTAATTATTGGAAATCTGCTGTTAGTGTGTGTGTATATGTGTATGTGTGTGTATATGTGTGTATATATATATATATATATATATATATCCCAATCTTTTCATCTTAGTAATGACTGACAAGAGTGGAAGCCTGCTTAGCCTTTCTTGTCTGTTGTGGCCTTAACAGTGCTGATTTATGCTTGTGTGTGCTGGACTGGTAGGGCCACTACCTCGATGTGGGCAGAGAGGGCATATTGACCCAGCTTTGTGTGCTGGGGGGAGCAGTGCCCTTAGGTTTGAATGGTTTGTCGGTCTGCACCTTTAGCCTTTACTGGCCTTACAGGCCCAACCTGGCGTTGTGCTTTTTCGATTTCGCTTGCTTTACATTTCAGGGGCAGATGGATGGTATGGAGGGGGGGGGGGGGGGGTCTCGCTTTACCTTGCATCGACAGCGAGGCAGTCACTCATCCTACCATTGATGGGTGGAGGGAATGGATGATTCCATCCTTTAATCAACCTCTGGTGGGGGTAGTGCGGAGCTCTTACTTGGCTCTTTGTGTCACTGTGAAATATTGCCCAGGCTGGTGACATTTCACCTAGGCGGTAGAGTTGCTTTGCCTTTCTTGGTTATTTATCTCTCATTCAATATTCGTGATCTGCATTCCAAAGGTAGAGTTGTCGGAGCAAATTAATTGACACCCTCTTCAGAGATTAACATCGATTGTAATTAATGTGCCAACTTCTATTTTATGCATTAATAAATACTACGGGAATATACCCACTCCTTGCTCATGCCTGCATGCTTCTGAGTCTGACTTCTTGACCTAGGTGGTCAGATGGCAATAGTTTTCAATCGCGTATATTTATAGATAATTGACTTATCAAGATTCTCATACAATATATTTACCTCCTAAAGACATCTTTTTACACACAGTTCTTGCTCCATTGCATAATGTATTTACCAATAATTAGTCTCATATTGTTGTTTTAAACCTTCAAATACTTAATCTAATTAAGCAAATAATAATCCACTAGAGGAACATTGTTGCTGTGATGTACAAGTGGGTGAATTGTGGTGAACGTCACCTCCTTTATCAATTTGCCGACTGATTATATCCTTATAATACATGAGATTCTGCAATCCCTGTATACACGGCAGTCTCTGATTTCTTTATAATAAGTGACTTGTGACACACCCAGTTGCAGTGAGAATTTGACTATTATAAGTTATTACAATTGAGTTCCGACATCACAATACCTGCCAGAGACAGCTGCCGAGGTGAAAGGCAGGTCAGGTCACTGGCTTAATTGAAGCAGCTGTTTAAATCAATGAAAACTTAACATTGATTTTTCTTTCTTTTGCTCTATTTTTTGGCTGACAATGACAAGCAGAGAGAACATGTTTATTTTTTGCACTCCTTAGAGAAAAGTTAGAATCTCTGCATGTTTCAACACATACCGAGCTAGTGCAGCTTTTTTATTTTTTTTCAAACTGACTTCTATTGAACTGTTTCTAATATCTGTTTGCAACAGAAAACTAACTGGTTTTTGATGTGTTTAATTTTGCACTGGAGGTTTTATTTCTATTCTTGTTTGCAAACATGCTTGCTTTTTCATATGAAAGAGCTACTCGCTAAGGTTTTAAGTGGCTTGTGGGAAAGGTGATTGTGTGACCATGTATTATATGGGCTAAAGTACCCCCTGGCGTATATAATACGGATATTGCAAGTCACCTCGGAGTTGCATAATCTTATAAAGGGACTCAGCCTTCGATATCGTTCCCCTAAATGGTTATAGAACTCCTTGGTGACTTGCAATATCCTTATAACGTATGGCAGAGGGTACTCTATCCCTTATATCTGTAGCCAGTAATAAGTGTCTCAACATGTGCTATTTTAGTTCAAATCTGTCAAGGATTATTACTTTTACAACTCCTGCCAGTCACCGTATGGTGATAGAGAGTCTTAATTCACGTCTTATTTATTTTTAGTAGTTCTCTCTTCTCTTCCATGCAGGCAACCAGTTTGAGTGGTGTCTGGAGGCAGTGATCGCTCCATTTATTATTTTACTTTTCAGAGTGCCCTCTTCCTCCTGTTTTCAGAGGCTCTTGTAGTAAATTCTCTTAATTGAACATATAAATTATTTTCACCTTTTTTGTGCCTGTGACTGTTTTGAAATGCAATGCTGCTGCAACACATTCCTCAAAGCATTGAAAGTCTTTTATGATCTCCTGGGGGTTCTTCACTTGACTGGCCTTCTGGAGGTGTTCCCTTATGCTTTACATTGTCAAGCAGGGGAGTCTTACTTACCTTCCATTTCTCAGGCAGAGGGCGGCTGGCTTTGTCTTGAGTGGCTCAACCGGCGCACTTCCTTGCGATTGTGTGGCCTGCTGAGGGAAGCGGTACTCGTATAGCCTCTCATGGCTTGGGGAGGATGGCAGCAATGAGCTTTGCCTTCATTGTGATATGTTTGCACTTGCATGAAGTGGAAGAGGCTTTCTTTTACGCTAGCATGGATAATGGCCCACATCTGCTGAGCCGCACAGTGATCAGTGCTTGTTTAGTTTTGCATGGCCCACAAAGATCTGTTACTCAGTCTGTTTTATGTTTCGCTCTCTGTCGCCTTGCTGTAGGGGTTCTTTAAGTTATAAATGGGAAAAGGGCATTGCTTTGTAAGGCCTGCATTTACGAGGACATATGATATCATGGCGTGGAAGGGGGCGCTCACTTAGCCATGTGCAACCTGCCGGGTTGGAGGTTGCTAGTTTAAATTTGCTTGCTGTGGGGTCAGTGGTCAATTTGAGCCAGTGGTTTACGGTTCTCGGCACCGGCACTTAATTGTCAACTTCAGCACTTATGACAGTCTGCCACATGGTGGCACTGTTTATCGAATTTAAAGATGAGCACATCAACAGTTGTTCATTAATTTAATATGCATAAATACATACTAATACCTGATGCTCAAGCCATTCTTCTAACTTGGGATGCCTGGAATAGTCTAAATGTTCACACTTATAGGAGTGTGATTGTTAGTAGTTTGATTTGAAGTGCTGGAAGGGGCAATGGGTGGTGCAAGCTGCAATGGCTTCCTGACGAGGGCCCTGCCACTTATTTATTTTACATACTAAGCACTGTGTGAGGGTGGCTCTTGCTTAGACTTGTACAGTCCGTACTGCATTATCTTTGTCTAGTTTAATGGCAGTCGCGGCCGGCACGACTTGCAGGTGGGGAGGGGTTGCGCGGGGTTAATTGGAAAAAAAAAAATATATATATATATATATATATACACATACATACATACATACATACATACACACACACGCGTGCCTGTGAGCTCCGGGAAGCACTCGACAGTTCGCCCACGGCAAGCTGACACTGAGCACAGGATGGTGGGCAAACTGTCAAGTGCTTCTCGGAGCTCACGGGCACTTGTGTGTGTGTGTATATATATATATACACACACACACACACACAAAGAAACTTATCTGCCTGGGTCCAGCATCTTCTCTGCTCTCCAGGAACAGGAAGCAGACAGCCAGGCTCCCTCCCTCCCCTAAGACAATCACAACACTGCTCAAGCAGCGTTGTAATTGGTCAGGACGCCGACCAGGCAGGCTCTAATGGGGAGGCCATTGCAGCCTACAAGGAGAAAAGGCAGAGTGTGCATGACTGGGTTGGGAGGCCCCGGGGGACGACCAAACAGCCTTTGCAACCTCTGGAGTCGGCAGGCACACCACTCCTCCCCTCCCCTGCTCTCCGAGCAGCGACGCCCACCCGCAACCAAACATAAAATGGTAATAACAAAGTTATTACCATTTTATGTTTCTGCTTCTTGCACTGCGAGAAGCAGTGAGGCGACACTCCTCCGCCCTAGTGGAGGAGCTGCCCCTGTTTAATGGACTGCCCCGCAGATGTGAAGGGCAGCTGAGCTTACGTGGATCTCCTTGGCTGTTGGGCATGCCTGCTGGGCATCCCTGCTTAGTGTGTGTTGCTTAGCCCTGCCTGGTGTCTGCTAGCTTTCTGGTATAGTGGGTTTCCTAACTTAGCCTACCGTTTCAGAAGCATAGTGTTTGCCAGAAATGTTCCCCTTTTGGGGCATATTGTGCTTTGAATACGTGAAATTTGCACTTGAAGATTAACGCTTGGGAGTGGGCATGCTTCTTTCATACCAGAGGATTAGCTGTGCCCATTTCTACCATGTCATATTTCAGCGCTTCCGTTCACCTCTGTAAGCCCTTGCTCTGATAGTGCCCTGGGAGGAAAGAAATGTGCTGGTGGTAACCCAAATGAGGCAGCAGGGGATCCTTTTCACAGGTCAGTCCCTGGCTGGCTAGATCACTCATTTACCTGTAAACACAAACCTCTCCCTCCCCATATTTCCTGAGTCACCTCCAGCTTGGCCCCTTCAGGCTGGTGCCAGGTTGTTTGTCGGGGAGGAGGTGTTGTGTGTGGCGGCGGGGGGGAGGGGCAGTCAGAGGTAGATGGGACGGCAAGTAAAGGGGCTGATGGGGTGTTTACTGCGGCACGTTTAAAGTGATTAGCAAAGCTTTGAACTGGATCACTGAAGCCAGGGTAGAGGGACTGCTGCCTGCAGGACCTGAATGCAGAGAGCTCTCTGAGCCCCTCTAAAGATAGCGCTGTGGGCTTGGGCCCACCCTGCCCATGACAAAATCCGGCCATGCTGTAAACATTGAGTAGTGCCCTTCTCCACACCTATAAGTGCAGGACTCTGCCCTTTCTAACATACGTAAGCGCTGGGTAGTGCAGTTTTCAGCATCTATGAGCATGGGGCAATGCCAATTTCACAAAGGGGGGGGAAGGGGTTTGACAAGATTTGACCATGTGTAAAGAATGTCACAATTTCATTATCCAATCTTGTTCTTGCAGTGAGCGGACTTCTGCACCAGCTCCTGTGGTTCTGTCGGTTAAGTCAGTGAGGTAATATCTGTGTGTTGCACGTCATTCCTGTTTCCTATGTGTATTTAATTGTCCTCCATGGTCTCAGGCTGTTTCCTGTTGTCTTGGGGCCCCTTCTCATTTCTTATACACTGGTGTCTTTCTTTTTTCAATGTTTTCAACGAAATTGTCTCTTCCCTCCCTCTCACTTTCCCTGTTTCTCCTATACTACTTTACACATTGTCTAATATTTTAATGCAGGTTGAATATTCTAGTGCAGCTACTGAGCCCACTCCCATGCATAAAAAGGTTACTGATGGGCGTCACACAGACCCACTCAGAAGCATTCTCCATGTGCTGCCTGCACTTTGCAGGCTGTTCACACCTTGCACTACACTTATCACCAGTCTCCCAATGCCCTGGAAAGTGGGTCCTAGTTCACCCTTCAACGAATGAGCTGTGCACATGCCTCCATTGTCTTGAGTCAAAAACACAAAAGGTGATGGGAGGACGCTTGCAATAAGTCTAACCACTGGCAATCACTCGGACTAGCATTCCAATGCCTTGTCCTTTTGCCCACCATACCATGTCAGGTTAGACCCAGTCTTATGCAAATCAGTCTTGGTCCTGCTCCAATTGGAACAGTCCAATCTGATATACCAAGTCCTCACTGAACTGTAAGACAAGCAACCCAACACCAGTTTTAGCCTGATTGGGGTTCTTCAGTTGGGTGTAGCTTGGATCCAGTGGCACAGTGAGCAAGGGACCCACGTCTGGGCATCCTCTGGCCATGTAGGGCATTACATCAATACACACAAAAGGTGATGGGAGGAATGCTTGTAATAAGTATAACCACTGGCAATCGCATGGGGTAGCATCCAATGCATTGTTACCATGCCATCTCAGATTAGACCTATCCATGTGCAAGTCAGCTTGGTCCTGCTCCAGTAGAAACAGCCTAGCCCAAACTGCCAACCAGGTCCGCTCTGAACCGGAACACTAGCACCCAAGACCGGTTTCAGCCATAAGTGTCCTTTTTGGCTATCTCCGCACTAGCTGAGGAGGGAGTGAGACTGAGTGCAGGATGAGCAATGGAGGCCTCGGCTTTTGGGAGAAGCTTTGCAAGGCATGTCCTTGATTCATCATGGTCCTCCTTTTCTGCTGGTGTGCTGCTTCATCACGCCAGGCACATTGTGGGACCTTCTGAAGGAATTTGAATTTATTACATTTGCATAGTTACTGAAAACCATTGCAATACAAAAGCATTGATTAAAACCGTAAGATCATGATAAAATATTAAGTACACGTTTTGTAAATTCCATAAACAATTAAAACTTTAAATAAATTGGATCACTGACAGGTTAAAGGCACTTTGGTGCTAGTGCAACTTGCTGCCGGTGTAAGCAATGCAGTCCGTGCAGAGTTCGTTGCCGAGTCAGATAGTGCAATCTGTCCAGAGAGATGCTTTACGGCGGCTCCAATCTGTACCCTCGATGAGGGTTTCCCGGCTCTACCTAGATTGGAACGGCCTCTGATCTTGAGTTGAATGAAATTGCACTATGATCACTGGTGTTTAATCTGCTGGCAATTTTTTATGACTAGGCCTACGTAGAGTGGTGTCCGGTAGGACTGCTCCGAAACCCAGGTGAGGCTTGATTTTATGGTGGCATTTTTTGCTCGACTAATGCAAGAAATCTTACTAATCTGCAGTTTAGTTGTGGTGTTACTGGGTCAAAGCATGCCAAAACTGCTTGCCTCCCTGAGCGAATTCCCCTTTGATTGAAGGGGATTTTTAGCAGCTGTCTCCTTTCCTGCAGCAACTCCTTGCAGGAGCATAGTAGATGGATGATCTCTCTCTGGCCATTTTTGCACAGGCATCAAGAAGTTGGGGATGACGCCAACATCCACGGTGGAAGGTTCTGTGTGCACGGGATCATGCCAAGGCGGAGCTTTAAGAATTTTAGTTTCTGAAGTTTTGGCTATCCCAAATTAAAATATTTTTGAGGGGCTAAGATCTTGTAGTTATTCAAAGTCATCCAAGCGTGAGATCTTGCAGAAAAGGCAGCTTTATCCTCCACCAACGACAATTGTTTCAGACATTTCCAGACCAGTTTCTTGAAGGCTAGGTGATGGATCTGTGTATTGCAAAGGGCCAAGAGCCCAGTGCTTGCCAGAGCCTCCTGAAGGTAGCTTCTTGCTGGGGAATTCTCCCTCTGTTGGAGGTCTTGCCATAAGAGCTGGTTTAGAGTATTTGGGGCCGATAATCTGATCTTATTCCAGCAGATGATGTATGCGCCGTACCTGGCCCATGAATGCTTCAATAGGCCAAACTCCAACCTTAATTGCGCCGGGGAGGTGTAGTTTGGGAGGCTAAACATTGTTCTATATGCTTTGACTAATTTTTTGTCCAATATCTTGACATCTCTGCCTCTCATTATTTCACTACCATAGGTTATAGTAGGTAGGATTTTAGCCTGTGCTACTTTCAGAAGCGGGCTTAGTGTTGGACCAGTTCATTTAGATGTTAAATTTTTCAAAGTTAATGCTAGCACCAGCCCTTTTCTTTTGATCTCTTCTTGATGTTGTGCGAAGGATCCTTCTTTATCTATGTAGACTCTTAGATACTTGTAAACCGCCGCTGGTTCAATTTGTGTGTCACCCAGGTAGCTAGGACCTCGCTCCTTTCCTCTTATTATTAATTGACATTGTCCTTGTTTTCTTTAGGTTAATGGTCAAGTTGTTTTCTTTGGCGTAGTCCTGCATTTCGTTAAGCAGGTGTTGCATGCCGACTACTGTGTGGCTAAGCAGAATTACGTCATCAGCGTACAGGTGATTGGACAAAGTTGTGCCCCCCAGCCTAGGCGCATGAGAATTGCAGGAGTTGAGTGTCTGTGATAAATCTGCCATAAATAGATTGAATAGGGTAGGCGCCAGCACACAGCCCTGTTTCAGGCCTTTCGTTGTTACTTTTCTCGAAAGGTGCGTCCCTGTTTCTAGTTTCACCTGTACCCAGGTGTCTGTATGGAGAAGTGTTAGGAGAGCTTTTGGAATGGCCCAACTGGCTAACTTCGCCCACAGTCTTGTCCTATCCACATTATCGAAAGCAGCACTAAAGTCAATAAAACAGGAGTGCAGCTGCATTTTCTTTGATATTGCTGCATCGATAAGCAAAGAGATTGTCAGGATGTTAGTTATTGTACCTGTTTTTTTGCGGAAGCCTGTCTGGTTTAGTGGTATTATATCGTTGGCATCAGCCCAGGCTGTGAGTTCCTCCAACAACGTTCCCGCAAAGTATTTGGCCTCGTTGTCAAATAGTGCCACTAATCGGTAATTACAAGGCAAGGCCTTATCACCACTTATATGAATCAGGATGATCGTGGAGCCTTTCCATGAGTCAGGGATTATGCCCAGTAGTCTCACTTCCGAGAATAGTGGTTGAAATATACTTGCCCACTCTGCCGCCCTCTGTTTGAACAGGGCCGGAGGGATTCCGTTCGGGCCCGGCGCCCCTTCCTTTCTTCCCTTTGTGATCTGCTGCCTAATTAGAAGCAGCTCTGCAGCGTTTGTCTTTTCCTCCGGCGGTTGATCTAAGTCGGAAGGTGTGTGTGGGACTCCCACCTTTGTTAGAGTTCCTACCGAGCGGTCATCCGGTAAGGCCCTCTTTTGGCAAATCGATAAGGGACCCGCAGTTTGGTGATTGAAGTGATCTTTTAAGTAACTGGCCCAGGTTTCCTCTAGTATGTGGGAAGAGGTGTCTATATGCTGCGGGTGAATAATTGTGTTTACCATTTTCCAAAAGCGGGCGCTGTCGTTATGGTTTGTTGTGAAGGAGCTTTGCCCAGATGTCATCTTCATAATTTTTGTTGATGCCCCATTTCAGCTTCTTTAATTTTGTTCTCTGTTGTCGCAAAGAGGAGAGGAGACGTGTTCCCTGGGTCATGTCACAAGGATCTTATAGAGCCGTTTATAGATCTTTTGAGGCCCTTTATTTGTGCCCCTTGTGCTGTTAGCCTTTTTTCCTGCTTTATGGCCAGAGGGCGATTCGTTTTAACTTGCGAAGCATGAAGTTCTATAAAGGTGGCTGTAAAGCGTTCCCAGTTTGATATATGATTCTTTTCAGTCGGTTGAGAGAGTATGAGATTGATTGCTGATCCTGACACGGCCTCAATATTTTCTGCCGCAAATTTAATTCTCTTGTAGTTTGAGGTGTAGCTGGAGCACCAGAGTGGAGCTGGCTGGATGCCAGAAGGTACGGTTGCAGCTATGGAGATTTCTTGTGGACGGTGATCACTTTCCCCCTTGTCTCCCATTCTGAAGCAGATTATGAAAGGGAACAGCGAGAGACTGGCGAACGTGTAGTCCAGGATCGAGCATGTTGATAAGGAATAATGGCTGGCTACAGGGGGGATGTCGCCGGCAAATCTTCCATTAAAGGCCCTAAGATTAAAATGTTCTAGGTCCTCTAGAAGGCGTCTGGGTTTTTTTGTTGATTTTTCCGTGGATGGAGCCTCATTGAGCTGGTATGTTGCAGTTTGAGGATTGGAAGCTTGCTTCGTTACCCTCTGACGTACCCAAAAGATATTGATTCAAGTTCCCTGACAGAATGAGGTTGCGCGTTTCTACGCTGCTTATGTAAGTTGTTATTTGGCCGATTAGCTTCGCAGAATCAGTTGATGTGCGTTTAGAGTGGATGTATGCATTAACAATCATTACTTCGTTTTGTGCCCCTGACAAAGAAAAAGTAAATTTAACTGCTGCGGCAACCTCTGTTGCAGGCCCGACTACTGCTGCTGACGATATGGTAGTTGTAGATATATAAGTTGCCAGCCCTCCTGGGACATTCTGCATTCATGGGGTGTTTTTGGTTGTTACCCTTCAGGAGAACTTGTGGGATCTTGTGTCTGCTCGCGTACAATGTGGAACCATGTGCATTCAGGGTACGTTCTCGATCTGCATCCTTCAGGAGAACTTGTGCCTGCTTGGGCACATTGTGGAACCTAGTGCATGCATTCAAGGTTACTTTCTCTGTCCCCATCCTGAAGGAGAGCTTGTGCCTGCTGGAGTCCATTCTTGGTCCTTGGTTCCTGTGGGACTTTCTGTCTGCCAGGGTCTATGATGGAGCCTCTGGCCAGTAAGGATGTTCCCCAAATCCTCATCCGACAGAAAAGCTGGTCATAGTTTTCCAGCCTTGCTTCTCAAGATTGTTGCATGAACCCTGCATTGAACACTCTGGGTAACGCACGAGCAGTAGGTGCTCTACAACCCAGATTGTATTTTCACTCCCAAACCTTAAAGAGGGGCTTGATCGCAAATTGAGATATAATCCCTTTCTCTGTGACAAAGATTTTTTTTTTTGTCATCTACCAGTCATTAGCAATGCACTGTTATGGAAATTGGACATGCAGGCACCCGACCAGACAGTAAATTATACAAGCATTGGCAAAGCCAATAGGTCTTGCCTATTGGCGAGCTATTTTCTTTGGCAATTGGGTGGGTGTGGGTAACTGGGGTGGCGTGAGGGGTTGGTAACTGGGGGTTGTGAGTGGTTGGTAACTGGGAGCATGATGGGTGAGTAACCGAACGAATAAAAAAATTAAAAAAACACTGAAGCGGCCAGCATTGGCTGCTTCATAGTGTATTTAAATTTTTTTTATTTTAAACTTTTGTCAGTGGGAGAGGTAGAAGAAAAATGGACTGTAAAAAAGGGTGGTAGGGAGAAAAGAAACTGGGAGGGGTGGAGAAGAAATGAGGGGGAGAAGAAACAGGATGGGGACGGGTGGAGCGAGGTTAAAAAAAAAAAAAAAAAAACACTGACGCAGCCAGTGTTTTCCATATTGTAGAGTTTTTGGGGAAAATATAAATAGTACCAGAATCACTGCATTAGCAGCTGAGGGACACTAATTAAACGTATTTAATCTGTGCTTGGTCCATGCGCCACCGAATGAAAAGGAAGTGACGCATGGAAAGCACTACCCAATTAGAAGGCAGCAAAGAAGAATGACAATGCTGCAAACAAATAGTAAGCATTGGGCGGGTTCCATGCCCATTATAGAATAAGAGTCTTGCAACGGAGAGTATTGCACTAGCGCATGCTCATGCAGGTGAGACCTAAAAATAATTATTTCCCCATCATGGGATCTCCCTTAATATTTAGAAACGCTAAATCTCATTTGTAGGCAAAATCGTAGAAACACTATTTTCAAACGCCGGGAATCTTTTACTTCATCTAATTTTGTGAGGCAATTATTTTTGTGTATTAAGCGTTATTCAACAAGAGTTTATATTAAAATTGTTCTATGGTCTGATGAAGTAATTGTATTATCGCCTGTTTTCAGACAGTCAGGAGAGAGTTTTTTTGATGTAGGTTTGTTTGTTGGTGTGAATATTTTGAAAACCAGTTTAATGAACATCAAATCGGTAACCAAATAGGCAGTGAAGCAAAGACCGCATTAGTGAAGTCAAGACATTGGCAGACATAATATTAATTAAGGAAAAGCTCAATAGCAGCAGGGTGTGACATCAGGTGCAGTCTCTTAGTAGAGGGCATGAGTCTCGGCCCTCCTCTCCATGGGTCGAGTGATGTACGGGGCCTCCCAGCATATTTCCAAGTTTTTTTTTAGCCTGCGGTCTTGGCTGCGTGGCCCCCCCTTCATGTTCCCTCCCATGATACGCTCTACTTCTCTCAGACTCCTAGTCCTCCCTTGCTCCCTCTTTCATACGGCCCCCCCCCATCCCCCTGCTTTCTGCTTACACACACCTCGGGCATCCGGACCTGATTGTTCATCCCGCTCCTTTAACGAGGGGGTGGCATCTCGTCCGGGAACGGTCAATTGGTTCACCATCTCTCCGGGTGACGCTCAGCATGTTCATCCTCTCTAACCTTATGTAATTGCTTTTTCTTTTGCCAAGGCCCATTCCTGTAAATCCTTCCTCCACATGGTGGTCTGCAGCGGCGCAGGTGCCATCCAGTGGATCGTGATACGCCATCTAGCCAGCAGAAGACCCAAAGAGCTAAAGTGGGTACATATCCTCACGCCAGCCCTCGGTGTATGCAGCAACCCAAGCAGACAATGTCAGTGGTTGTCCTCGAGTTTGACAGCCGTGATCCCTCTCAGCTCTTCCACCACTGCGCACCAAAACACTCCCAACCGTGGGCATATCCAGGTCATGTGTAGAAATGTCGCTGGGCCGACTCCGCATCTAGGGCAGCCCTTAGGGCGCTTATGGAACAGCCTACGGAGCTTTTGTAGTGTGAGGTAGGTGCTGTGCAAGCAATGAAATTGTGTCAGTTGGAATCTGGGGATCAGCTAAATTGTCTACCCACATCTGTCGCGCCCTCATTGTGTCATTATAGTGATCCAGTTTGAGTGCTGCATAGAGGCACGATAATGTGCCCCTACTAGAGCCGATGTCCAAGACAACCCTCAGCAGCTGGGACTCCATGGGCTCAGGCAGAAAGTCTGGCCACATCCCTTGTATCGACCGGGATATCTCTGCATATTGCAAAAACTGACCTGGCCCAAGGTTAAACAGTTTCTGCGCTTCTACAAAAGAGACAAATATGCCTCTCTCATAGAGATCTCCTAGCAACTGGCATCCCCCATCCGTCCACTGGCTCACATCCATCACTGTGTGCATCCGCTGGAGTGGACCTAGCCACCTTACCGGTAGCGTCTTGGTGTAGGGTTTGCAACGGAAGACTGTGCGTCGCCGCCTCCGATGCAGTCACCACCTGTCTCACGGTGTGTGGCCATCCCATGAATTCTCGAGGACCCCTCATAAGTTGCAATGGGAGGTCCGTTCCCGCAGTTAGCCCATCCAGTAGGCGTTTCTCCCAGTTCAGGCCCTCATCACACCATAGCACCACATATTGGACGCACCCTGCCAAGTAGTTGAGGAACAAATCAGGGACACAAATAGCAATGCTGATAGAGGGCATCCCTGCCTGGTGCCCCTAGCTGTCTCTATTGGGTCAGAGATAATGTTCCCCATGCGCACTCTGGCCAGCAGCGCTGCGTACAGAAGTAGAACCCAATGCATGAATCTGGGCGTAGCCCATCTTATGTTGGCCCTCCCACAGATACACCCTGCTTAGGGAGTCCTATGCCTTTTTGACATCAAGGGACACCAGAGGCACTTCCAACCCTTCCCCTCTGACCGAGTGCAGAACATGAAACAAGTGAGGCAGGTTCATATGCATGCCTCTACCTGGGATGAACCCACATTGGTCTTCATGCACCACTACCCCTCGCAGCCTAGCGGCCAGAGCTTTTGAAAGGATCTTGGTGTCGACGTTAATCATTGATAATGGGTAATATGACCCTGGGTCGTCAGGAACATAAGAGGACACAATTTTATAAAACCAGAAATAAAATCAAGATCAGGTCAGCATGACAGAGGTATGTTGAACTACTTGGTGAGACTGCCAGCATCTTCCGCAAAAAGGCATTCTTCACCTTCAGAATGCCTGGCATGTTCTTAAAACCCCAAAATCCTGCCCCGTACGTAGCAACTGGGTAACACTTAGACTTCTAAATGTTCTCCATCTATTTCATATGCTTAGAACCCAGTTGCAAGGAAAATTTAAACAAGGCCTCCGTGCTCTGCTCAATGACCGAGCATACTCTGCTTATGACTTGCAGCTGCAGGTTTCATCCAACAAAACCCCCACCTGAGGGAAAGTATGAACCGACCCAGTCTTACCATTGCTAACCACACAACTTCTGGATTTAGCTCTTTTGGGCCATATACCATAATATGTGTTTGTGCTTGGTTTATAGACCACTCAAGATGAGCCATAAAGTAGGAGAACTGGTCTACAAGTCTCTTTAAACCATTTGGGGTCCTATGCCACCAAACAGAATACAAATGAGATAAAAGCAGCCAAGTGCAGGGGGGCGGGGGGTTACATTCTATCCAGGCAGACTTCTGCAGAAAGAATTAAAGTAAGAGCCTCTCTGCTTACCAGCAACCGTTCCTTCTAGTGAAGGATCGTGGCTAGCTTGTTCACACTACTGTTCACCTTCAGTCCTTGTGCACACAGGAGCACAGTGCATGATTGCAATGAATATCTTCCTGATGTATGCATTTCCCCTCAGTTGCATACCAGATACCAAGAGGGGTGACCATAAAAAGGAGGCCCTGAGGTCACTTCCACTCCAGTACCTCCTATCATTCTGTAAAAGTGACAAAGGTTACAGTGTGACTCCTAAATAAACGTTATCTTTTTCCTATTTTTGTGGCAAAGGGGGATAATTCTGCCTTGTAGACCATACCACTCACCTGCGTTTACCCCATATCGCATTCCTTACATCCTACTGTTCCCCCTCTGACATGCATGGAAAACTGCCCTTGAGCCCCCTTTTTTCTGCTCATATTATCCTGCCATCTTTAAACAACGAGAGAGAGAGGGAAAACCATGGAGCCACTCTTGGTCCCCCTAGTGAAATAGCAAATAAACAACAGAAGAGTGAAGCCAAATATATGAAGAGCTAGCGAGAGGAGTCACTCTTGTTTTTAGAAGAACCCTCACTCACCAACCTAGTTGGTGACCTGCTTCATCATTGGGTTCCCACCAGAGAGGCCGAGTGCCTCCCTGGTGTGCTGCGATGCCTGATTACAGCGGAGCGGGTTTTTTGATTTTTGTGGAGGTGCAAAAAGTGATGGTGCAAATGTTAAAATTGCCTTTACCAATCCAAAATATTTATTGGTGGAGCAGTAAGGTGGTCACCACACCTGATCACCACATTGGGATGTGACCGGCCAATCTACCCAGTCTTACATCCACCTCACCAAAATTGTTTTAAAACTTTGCCTTACTGCTCCACCAATAAATATTTTGGATTGGTAAAGGCAATTTTAACATTTGCACCATCACTTTTTGCATTTCCACAAAAATCAAAAAACCCGCTCCGCTGTAATCCGGCGTCGCAGCACACCAGGGAGGCACTCGGCCTCTCTGGTGGGAACCCAATGATGAAGCATGTCACCAACTAGGTTGGTGAATGAGGGTTCTTCTAAAAACAAGAGTGACGCCTCTCGCTAGCTCTTCATATATTTGACTTCACTCTTCTGTTTATTTGCTTTTTCATATTATCCTGCCCACATAGCTTGTGTACACACACCACACACCACACACACACACCACTCCCCATGTCACTTTGTCGCCCTTCTTGGTAGGGTGACCAGGCGTCTCGGATTTGCCCAGACAGTCCCGGTTTTTCACCTGCTGTCCTGGCAGATTTCAGGCAATTTAGCTCATGTACCGGTTTTTAGAGAGGGTCGGCTGAAAACGGTGGGAGGTGTCTTTTTATGTTTTGCAAACCAGGGATAGTTAGCAACTGTTCTAAAAAAGCAATTTAATTAACGGGCATGCTACTGGCTTTACAATTGCCATTTTATGTATGTTCTTACTGCCTCTTCTGTAATTCTCTGCTAAGGAGCGCTGTCATTCTGTGCACTGGGATGAAGTAAAATTGTAGTCCTTCTATTTTTGGGAAATTTTCCGGTTTTTGGCTTTAAAATTCTGGCCTCCCTACTTCTTGGTCACTCACTTCACGCCCTCCCCTTTGGTCACTTGCTCTTCCTCCACCCTTCCTAGTCACCGGCCCCCACCCCCTTCTTGGCCGCTCGCTATACCCTGCCCCTTCTCTCTGCAGTTCGCCCCCCGCGTGCGGTTTGCTTACATTTCCCCTCTCACACCCCCCGCTCAACCTCAGCTGGTGTCCTATCAGCTGTGCCAGAGTACCTATTAAAGAGGTCCGCAAACTTTAAAAATAGCAAAAAAGTTCATCTGGACTTTGCCTAAATCCGAAAAACCAGTACATATCACCCCACCACTCTGTTACGCTGGCTGCCAGTAACACATAGAATGAAGTTCAAAGTTATATATGTTCGTTCAATTTCAAAATGGGCAATGGGCTCAGCCTTGTGTATCTAAAACAAAAACAACCGACTCGAAACTACATCCCCAATCCCAATTTAAGATGAAGCAGATCTAATCTGATCTGGCAATCGAGATTCACCTGGAAAGCTCAAGAAGCAGAGGTGCCAAACTAGGCATCCAGACTTGAGGGCCCAGTCCAAACTCAGTTCTTTAAAATAAAAAAAAAAACTTTTAAAACCTAGCTCCCTTCATTGCTTACAGCTGCTACATTGACTTGTTTCCATATAGCTCCTGTGAGGGACAGGCACATAGCCCAACTATGCCAAGATCTAGTTTGGAATGCCTTGGATCTTTCGATCCAGTTCTACCAATCAACAAGCTTAATGGTGGAAAATACAGGCAAACGTTTTGAACAACTCACTAGTGCTACAAAGTGGGTCCTGGAAAAAGCTGACGCTATAAAAACAAAGGTCGTCTGTTGTAATCTCTATCTTGGTTTCTAACTTTGGCCTTTTCCCCCCCTCTCCCACTCACGGTTTCTCCCTTGGAATCCTGAGTGGGAGGCAATTTAGAATGTTGACAACTGTTCCCTCAGAAGGTGTTGGCACACTGACTGTAGGAGGCGTTATTCTTTTGATCTCAATAAAGAATTGGACTTGCCTTTAAGCGTCTGTCCTTACAATATTTGGCGACGAGGATGGGATACTGTGACAGGGACAGAGAGACGCCTCCACCCTGTTGATATTCATCGTCCAGTCAGTGGGTGAAAAGTTTGCTGGATTTCACTTCTGTCATCCTCCATGTTCGCGGAGGGAATTGGCAACTGTGTGGTGGTCCTGTGGTGGTGAGTTGAAGCCTTGCTACTCCCTGTTCGTTTCCTTGCACCAGTCCAGGAGCCTTTTTCGCCAGCACCTCAGCGTGTCCTCTATTTGAACTGCGTGCTGTTGCTCCAACTTGGCATGGCTGGCTAGCATCTGGGGCACTGCCTGCGTTTTGGGTGGTCTGCCCTCTGCTAGATAAAGGAGCTTGGTAGGCGACTTCAAAACTGTACCGGTGCCAGCAGCGCATTGAAGTTGGGGTCGGGAAGGCTTTGGGGACTGACGACTCTTGCGGTCTCACTGCAGCAACGCTTCGCTTTCTGCTGGACTCCCTCAAGTCCGCGCTGCCTGCCCTCTTCTTTCTCCTCCCCTGCGCGATCGGAGTTACCCCTGGTGTAGTCGAGAGTGGGGTTGTACTCCGTGTCTAATGCGCGGGGTGGAGGTTATCGGCACCGAGACTTGTGAGACGCTCCTGCGCCAGTAGGGGCATTGGCATCGGGACGTTTTCAGCTGTGATCTCCTCAGCGGGGAGAGGCTTCCCGGAGTGGCACACGGATTCCATCTGCTGACTGGAGTGAGTTTCCTTCCGACGATCCTTCCTGCCCCTCAGGATCCCGCCTCCGTCAGTTTCATCGGCGTTACCTCAGCGCTTCCACGGCCACGCCAGCGCCTCAGACAGTTGAGCTAGCATAAGGAGGATTCCTGTCTTGATTTGTTCAGCACTTCGCAGTTTTGGTGCCGGTTTTTCTTCCAATGCGCATTTGCATGGCTCTACGAGCAGTTCCTCTTTGAGCAGCTTCACCGGATCAACGTGACAGGAAACTTGCTTTTGTGGGAGTTACTGGTTTCCCATACAGTGTCATAGAAAGAGGACTTAGCAAACCTCACATGTTAACATTTTCAGGTTCTATGTGTTTGCTCGTTTTGTAGTGTTTTTGTAGTGTCGCAGAGAGAGGACTTTGAGTTAAGTTCAATTGGGGCTCTTTACTACAAGATCTTTCTCCTAGTGTTGTATCTCTTATATTATTCTACAGTGACAGAGTGCAATTTTAAATTAACCTGTTTTTCTTTCAGGTAATGTGCTTGTTGTACTTCCTTCTTTCTTTTTATCTGTTTGCAGTAATATTAGAATCTTTTGGTCATCTCCTCGTTTAGCTTTCGCTCCCTTACCATGGCTGCAGCAAGTATGAGTCAACCACCACCTTTTCTAAACGAATTAGGCGAGCCAGACATACCATGGCGTAGGTGGCTGGGAATTTTTAAATCATATCTGATAGCTATAGGCGGTGTGAATTTTCCATCGATTAGTAAGCAGCATATTTTGCTTCACAACTTAGGTATGCAAGGGAGGAAGGTGTATGAAGACATTACTGGAAGAGATGTGGATGAAGAGTTGGAAGGGGAAGAAGCAGGTGTAGATGTATATGATTACACTTTAAGAAAACTAGAGGCACACTTTAAAGAGAAAATTAACATAGTTTTGGAGAGGCACAAATTCTTTAAAAGGGAACAAAGAAAAGATGAGAGAGCGTCGTCATATGTGGCTGTTTTAAGAGGAATGTCCGCTACTTGCGAATTTGGCACTCTTACTGATTCCCTTATTAGGGACCAAATTGTCAGGTGCACTAATGATCAGAAAATACAGGAGCAGCTACTCACTAGAAACCCTGATTTGACTGAAGCTATCAGTATTGCCAAGGGAATAGAACACACTGCAGTATGCATCAGGGAAATGAAAAAGGTGTCAGGGGGTTACTAAGGAACGAGAAGAAGTCAAAACACTAGTAAGTGAAGAGGCAGTCTGTAAAATTAGTGAGAAAAATAAAGATGCTCCCCGTAATAAGTTGGAAAATTTTAGATGCTATAGGTGTGGTAATCACAACCATTTAGCGAACAATTTGAAATGCCCTGCGAGAAATGTGGTCTGCAGAAAATGTAACAAAAGGGGACATTTTGTAAAAGTGTGTAATGCGAGAGGTGAGAAAGTACACCTTATAAATGAGTCAGAGCATAAATGTGATGAGAACAAAGATTACATTTTTCAGGTTAAAACAAGATGAAGTAGAGGAATCTGTACAATATCCTACATGCAACATAACTCTTGATGTCAGTATTTCTGTTTTCGCTGATTCATGCTCTCAATACACATTGATAGGGAAGAAATTGTATGAGGAGAAGTTTAGTACTCACAATCTAACTGTAGAAAATGCTGACATCCAACCTGGAGGGTACAACAAGGAACCCATCCCGTTAGTGGGCATGGTAAGAATGCGTATATCCTTCAAGGGTAGACACACAGTAGGAAAAGTGTACATCACTAAGAAAGGCTCCAGCCTGTTGGGGTGGAAACACCAAAAGGAACTGGGCATCACACTTGATCCAAACAAAACTGACCAAGTATTGCTAGTAGAACCCACAGAGGTAAGCCGTGATGTCAGTATGGAATTCCCAGAGGTGTTTTCGGATCAGTTAGGCAAATTAAAAAAATACATGCACAAGATCGTACTAAAAGAAGATGCCAACCCAGTAGTGCACAAGACCAGGTCGATTCCACTCCTCATGAGGGAACCATTAAAGGAGGAGTTGCAAAAGCTGGTAAGGCAAGGTGTTATTGAAGAAATAGAAAGCTCTGAGTGGTTGGCGCCCATTGTTCTTACCACCAAGGACAACGGGAAGAACATTAGGTTATGTGTGAACCTGAGGGACCTCAACGCCAACATCTGGGTGGACCGGCACCCTCTACCCAGGATACACGAGATGCTGAGCACCGTTCTCGACGCCAAGTACTTCAGTGTTCTAGACTTATCTTCGGCGTATCATCAAGTCACCTTGCATCCTGACTCATAAATATTGACTTCTTTCACCATGCCCTTTGGCAATTATAAATTCCTGAGAATGCCTTTCGGACTCGCATCGGCAGCTGCAGCCTTCCAGAGAATTATGCAGCACATACTTAGAGAATGTGTTAAGACCTTGTGCTTCCAAGACGACATACTAATTTATGGGTCCAGTGAAAGTGAACACAATATCAATCTGAGAAGGGTTCTATGCAAGTTGAAGGAAGCAGGATTCACCACCAAAAGAAGCAAGTGCAAGCTAGGTGTCACTTCAGTGGAATATTTGGGGCACACCATTTCCGAAGAAGGAATAAAACCTAAAACAGACTTAGTAGAATCACTAGTCACAGCCCCCAGACCCACATCCAAAGAAGAAATAAAGTCATTTCTAGGTTTGGCAGAGTACATGGCCAAATACGTAAAAAACTTCTCAGCTCTCACCCAACCCCTCAGGAACTTGCTAAAGAAGGATGTCGCATTCAGTTGGGAGGGTGAACATGATGCTGCATTTGAGGAAATAAAAAGATCCATTGCGTGTGCACCCCACATAGGAAATTTCAATGCAGAGAGGGAGACCATCCTCACCGATGCTAGTAACAAGGGCATAGGAGCTACGCTCTCCCAGATCATAAACAACCAAGAAAAAATTGTTGCATTTGCCTCCAGAACCCTTACTGGGGCTGAGGTAAATTACTCCACAGTAGACTCTCGCATGTTACTGGGCCATCACCCACTTTAAATTTTACTTGTGGGGCCTACCATTTGAGCTGCGAACGGATCACAAACCCCTACTTTCACTGCTGGCAAAAAAAAAATGGAGAACACCACTCCTCGCATAGCTAAGTGGGTTTTGGGACTCCAAACGTTCAATTACAGAATAACATACGTGCCTGGTGCTAAGAACTGTGCAGCAGATTACTTGTCTAGAGCGCCTGTGGCTAAGGAGGAGGAGGGTTGTGAACTCACTGAGGAAGCCATTTTGGAGATCAGTGTGTCCGCAGTTTTACAAGATCAGTGGGAGTCCAGTACTGAGCATTATTAAGAGCTCAAGGCAGTCAGGGAATTTATAATCAAGGGGTGGCCTAACAGATGTAGGGACCTATCAGAGGAACTACAGTGCTTCTGGAATGTAAGGGAGGAGCTATCCTTGGAGGGTGATGTCATATTGAAATGAGGAAAGATTGTACCACCTGAAGGCTTACGAGAGCAAATACTTAATTTAGCTCATGAAGGGCATTTGGGGAGGAGTCTGAGTAAAGCCAAGCTTAGATCCGATTACTGGTTTCCCTATATGGATCACCTTATGGAAGAGAAGGTCAGGGACTGTCAGGCTTGTAGCCTGAGTGACAAAACCAAAAGCCTAAGACGATTCCCCCCCCCCCCCCCTTATTCCTGTTGAGGTACCCACCACTCCTTGGAACAAATTGGGTCTTGATATAGCGGGACCCATACAGGCCATGGGTCCACAGGGAAGGTACTTAATAGTTCTCATTGACTATTTCTCACATTGGATCTCCCATAAGTTTGTCAGCACAGTCAACACAAAGTCCCACAAGTTTTTCTTAACGGAGGTATTCTCCAGGGAGGGTATTCCTGAAACCCTCATTATGGACAATGGGGTGCAATTTGTGTCTGAAGAAATTTCTTAGGGATCTGTCTATCTCTCAAGTTCGCACGCCTCTATATTGCCCCAAGGCCAATGGCAAAGTAGAAAGAGCTAACCGAATGTTAAGAGTCCATTCAATTAGCTGTGGCTTCAGGGAACTCCATAGAGAGTACGGTGAGGGATATGTTATGGTCTTACCACACTATTCCTAATTCAACGACAGGTCTGTCCCCGTTCGAGATGTTGAGAGGGAGAAAAGTGGGATCTAAACTTTCTCCCAGTTGGCTGTTCAAGAACAAGGAAGTCACTTTTAACCCAGAGGAGGTAGGAAGCAGAGTGGTAAGGCAACAAAAGATGTACAAAGACAGATACGACAGGAAGCGGGGCTCGAGAAGCAAGGACTGGAAAATTGGACAGTGGGTCCTAGTAAAGAAGCCCCAATGGGCGAGCAACTAAGGTGACAAATTCTACGATCCAGAAAAAATAAAGCAAGTCAAAAACAATGTGGTGGTGTTAGAAAATGGTAAAATGTGGAGCATGGACAGAATTGCCAGGTGTCCATCTAATCTCATTCCCTCTGGGCTAGAGGTGGAGGAACACGATGGATCTCAGGGATGCACAGGACAAGAAGCTAGAATGAGCAGACCTGTTCGCCCACCTGCATGGCAAACAGATTTTGTAATGTCATAGTTTTCAAGGTCTCTGCTGTATTTTGTTTTCCAGTTTTGGGAACTGTATATTTCACATATCACTTTGGTCATCTTTCACTCTCCTCTCCATTTTCTCACTCTTTCCTTATCCTCTTCTTACTTATCCTCTTTTCTCTTCTTCTTTCCTTTGGGAGGGAGATGTGTTGTAATATCTATCTTGGTTTCTCCCTTTGGCCTTTCCCCCCCGCCCCCCTATCCCACTCACACTCTTGGTTTCTCCCTTGGAATCCTGAGTGGGAGACAATTTAGAATGTTGACAACTGTTCCCTCAGAAGGTGTTGGCACACTGACTGGAGGAGGCGTTATTCTTTTGATCTCAATAAAGAATTGGACTTGCCTTTAAGCGTCTGTCCTTACTTACAACAGTCGCCCTCTGTCTGCTTCTCCTTGCTGTCTCTGTCTCTCTCTCTCTTCCATTCCCTCAGCCGCCGCGTTATTGTCTGCTAGTCACATCCTTTACATGTGATGTTCAGAAGATGAAGCCTGCGCCCACATCTCTTCCAGTTACCCCAGCAGATCTAGTTTCACCGGAAGCGCGCTTTCTTTAAGCATCGATCTGCTCAGAGGACATTGGTGACGAAATTCTCCGGTTTCCCTTTCACGGTCGGGCCCTCCAGAGTTTCATGAATCGATTGGCCTCGTGCACTGTTCAGAATACTTGTCTCGGGGTTTAACCTTGCAGCTTCCGTTTTGAGCTCCGTATTACGGCCTTTTCGATTGGCACCGCGCCCACTACTGATGATCTGTGCCAAGCTCAGTTTGTGCCCTCCACACAGTGTGGTGTGCGCGTGCATAGGACGTCACGGCCTGACGCGTGCGCAGAATCCGCGAGCGCGCCAGGCAGCGTCTGTAAGGTGGCCGTGGCGTAGGAGGAACCTGCGACTGTGTGGGACTGCTTAAAACTTGTTAAAATGTATTTGGCCGTTTGTTTCGAACCCTGCCCCCTTGTCCTACACATGGGACAGCGGGATCTCCTGCTAATGAATGTGTAATGACCTCTTTTTTGAAGTCTTTGCATACGTTATATTAATTATTTGTATAGCGCTGGTTGCCACCGTCAAGTCGCCTCAAAGCACTGACGGGAGCAGTAGAGATAGAAAAGAAACCAGGATGGCACACACTAGTGGGAATGAGCAGCGGTAGAAGTGTATAAAGAAAAGTATGGGACCTGTGGTCCTGGGTAAAATGGGGACGTGGTCAGTGGGGCCTGGGGCGGGGCAGAGCCATGACTAAACGAACAAACTAGCCTGGCTGTAACTGTTTGGTAGCCTTTCCTCTACAGGTAAATGCGTACAAAATATAATGCACACACCTTAAACGAAAAATAAATGCTACTCAAATTTATTTCTGGGATACGCATTTTTCTGGTAGGACAGCTAAGATGGTTAATGCGATCACTTCAAATGTCTGTGGGTGTACCTGGATGGTCAGTGGTTTTAATCGTGGTCAATGCACTGGAGAAGTAGTGATGTGTATTTGTAGTGCTAAGAGATAAAATGCATGTGACAGAAACCACTGTGAATAAGTAACCTTAGATTTGCTGATTAACCATCTGCACATATTTGCGTTTCTTTCAGGCAGCTGGCTGCCTCTCCCATCATTTCGGGTACAGCAGCCCCTTCTTCTCCCCTTTCAACCTGCAGCAGTTCAACCGTTCAAGAACGGTTGTTTGTTAAATAAAAAGTATGGGAACTGTTTTGATCAAATTAAAGCTTGGAAGCGTCGTTCCCCCGTTCCCCTGCACTCTTTGATCTCTGAAATTAGGTAGGCGCCTTGTTGGTAGATTCGCCTACACCAATGGTTCTTATTGAACTCAGTCGCATGGCCAGTGTGTCAATGACCCTAGTGCAAGGAAAGAAGTGCCGCCCTAGCTGCTGTTGGATATATATAACACAGGGTTCAACAGGCCCCTCCGACCTATGGGCCCCGGTATCACTGCACCAATGGAAGCTGCTCCCCGACTGAATTCCTCAGCTATGCTAAGGAAATCGAAAGCAAAATAGAAAGGTGAAGAAGACTAAGAAAGATATCCAGAAGGCTAAGAGAAAGGCGGGCTAGATTATAAACAGCGGGGGAGAGACCTAGAATGTGGCTTTGCCACTTGGTGGCCATTTTTGATTCATGGTTATATCGGTGAACATGTTGCACAATTTGAATCACTTTCCCATTCCCTTCGATGGATTGAAACCTGTTCTCAAGGTTGATGGGGGATTTAATAAGCTCGGTCCTCATCAACTGTTCATCTTGAAGCGAGCCTGATGCTGTATTTGTATGAGCTTTTAATGCATGTACTTTTTTCAATATGGCCCTGATTAGGAGTGTAGGTGTTATTTATCGCACCCGATAAATAAAAAAATAATGCTAGATGGGCGAAAGAATGGCCGAAAACCTGTATGCTCTTCGCATCACAGCAGCCATTTATGTAGCGGACACCCTAACGTGTGTCGTCTGTGCGCTGAACAATCCGTGTCATGGCCACCTCTCCCGTTGTGGCTTATGTTATTAGTTGCCGAGGAGTACAATGCTGGGTCTTTCCTGCCGGGATTCAATGGTCTGACTTGGGGGTTGTTTGATCACATACCTCATCACCGGTCGGCCGTCATCCATCGTGCCAAGTCCTAATGCCTTGGAAAAGAATATGGACAAATGTAATATGATTTTTTTAAAGAAAAACACTGCCGAATCGTTGTATAAGCACCGAGGTCCATTCCTACAAACTTATAGTACACCCCGCGCTTTCAAGTTTTATTTACCAGGGTTTTAGTCCAATTCTTACTTGGTTTCCAGCTCGGATGCTGTTACAAGTCGGGTCTCTGGCTCTGGCCACGTATTTTCACATGTTTGTCCCCTATGGGGGTCCATACATAAAAGGGCGCGCCGCGCACACATCAACTTCAAGAAATATTAATTATTGCCATCCCTGACTGGGGTAGTAATGCTCCGGTAGTCATGTGACTTCTTTTTTTCGCTAGTCTGTTTTTATTTTTTCGGGAATGCGTTTTTGGCCTTTTGTGATCACCCTGGGTCTACAAATCCTTTCCGTGGCTATTGATTCAGGTTGTTTCTCAGAATGGTAACTTCGCGCCTCCTTCCCTGCGCGGGGAGTGTGCACATACCTTCCACTGAAACCTACAATCGGATGAGAAGTTACTTATCTGTAGCATCGCGTGTGCAGCGTCACAAGCGTCTGCCCTCCGGATATGTTTTTAGATTCAAGAAGCAAACTGCGGCTTCAAGAGACTGACCCGGACCTTGATGTCATTATAATTGTATTTATATAGCACTTACTACCCCTGACGAGGCGTTGAAGCGCTTTTCGGCGGGTAGCACGCTACTCCAGAACCCAAAGTGGATTGAGATGGATTACTATAGGGAAATACGTTTTTAATTTGAGCGGTGGACATGTTGGTTTGTTACTTGGATTGAATAGGATAAATGTCCTTAAAGGGAATCCTAGAATTCACCTTGATTTGACTTCATCAGATATTTGTTTCCTCTCATACATCTGTAATGAACCCCACCTAAAAAAGGTCATCTATTAAAAATATTTTAAATGTCTTAAAAATATTTTAAATGTCTCTTGTGAACAAGGTGCGTGGGCCAGCGTGTAGATCTACGAACAGCAGATTCGTAATTTTGTGATAGCCTTCGTATCACTACTTTGAAAGAGGGGGGCAGGGGGGTCATTGAGCCCTCACTCTAGCAGCCTGAGAGGTGGTGGCTGCCACTGGGCAGTTCTGAATAATATGAAATATTTAAATGGCTGTTTATAGCTCCTTTGATATTGTTGGAGACTGACTGGTCTCCAAGAAGCTCATAAGTATGGCATTTGGAGTGGAAGGATCAAAGGGGGAGTATTGGAGAGATGGATGGAACAATGAAGGGACGTATGGAAAAGGTAAGGCTGGGTGAAGGATGGAAAGGAGTGAATTGGAGAAGGGAGAGAAGGACAAATGGTTAAAAAGAGAACAATAGAGAGATGGAAGGTGAAGGCTGAATGAAAGTATGGAAAGAAGAAAATTAAAAGGAGGCAAAAGAATGAATGATGGAGAGAATGAAAGACAAAAGACTGAATGCAGTATGGATAAAAGGAAGGAAGGAAATGTAAGAATTTCAGAATTCCTTCCAGGGAGAAATCTCCTGAACTACTGCCTTCGCTTGCCTCACTTGCTTGCTCAGACATGGTTTAAGATGGGAGGTGTTTTATTTTTCTGGCTACTCCCTTGGGAGAGAGTGATTTATTATGCTGTTATCGGTCCAAAAAGCAGGATATGAAAAAGATGATTCTGTATTTTTTGTTTCCTACTTTCAGTGCATTAGATTGCTATCGAATCCTGCCATCTAGTGGTTGTAGTTGTTATGACACCTTACTGTGTCTTTTGGGATTCATGGCTCCCTGTTTCATTCTGGTCACCTTTATAAAACGCGCAGTTTAGGTTTTATGTGCAAGTTCTCGTACTGCTCGGGCAGGTGACCGGGCTGTATTTAGGCCGGTGCTCATGTTCTCTCATTCTGTCATGGCCAGCCGGCCGCGTTCTGTTGTAGATAAGAGTTCATGCTCTCATTAAGCGCGCCTTAGTGCACGCTCTTTTTGAGCAGGTGTGCACATTCTGTTTTGTCGGGTGGTGGTGTACTTTTTGAGTACGCTAGTTCGCGCTCTGATTGAGTGTGCGTTTTCAATGTCCGTGTTTCGTTTTCATTTCGTTCTAATGCCCACACATGTTGTCCGTTTGCAAGTGTGTGCAATAGATTGGTGCGGGTGTGTGCTTTCTGTGTGGCACGCGCTTAAGCCGTGTTCTCTTTGTATATGACTGCGCATATTCTCTTGGGGTTCAATGTGGTTTGCATTTGTTTGGGCTGCTTTTGCCGTTAGATAAAAGATTAGAACCAAAGATTCAACCCTCTTCCCCTCAACTCCCCATACTGCTTGCCCCAGGGACAGGTTTTATTCCTGGGCACCCTACGCACATATATAATTCCTCTACAAAACCCAGACATATTTCAAACTGGCCCCTGAACACAGCCCCCCTCAAAAATTTATAATGCATATTGTTGTATAAATCACATCTTCAATATTAGCATATTCAGTCCAACAAAAAGACACTTCTCAAAACTTTGATATACTTCTGTGTCGGGCAAACAATACTAAATGGATGACGCTCAAATGGTCTAAATGCTTCCGAAGAACACCAAAATCAATTAATAAACAATTTTCTATAAAAATACATAAGTAACCTGTAATATGGTACCATATTGACATCTCCGTTTGTGAATGTCACCAGAACCCCTCAATGGCAACAATACAGACCTATATTACAGAGTTGCTTCTTTGTGTGTGTGTATATGTATGTATGTATGTGTATGTGTGTGTGTGTGTGTATATATATATATCTATCACCACTCAGTGGTTATAGTTAGGACCACGTTTCCATAGAAAAAGCATTTTCTGGTTTGCTTATAACTTTGGTGCTATTTGACGAATCTTCACAAAACTTCCAAAAAAAGTCTCCTCTACCTCCGCTCCTTCCTGGAAAGTTTCAGGGTGATCCATCAATCAGGGGCCAAGAAAAATGGGGCGGGGGGGTCCCAAAATGTGTTTTCCCCATTAATTTTTCTATAGGAAACTTAGACACTGCCCAAATTTAGCTGAAAGCTAGATCTTGGTCCAGAAAACGTGCTTTTTGTGATTTGGTGTAGACCCGTTAAGTAATTTTTGAAGAATTTAAGACTTAAAGTTTCGGGAGGGGTGCCGGGTCCCCCTCCCAACATGTTAATGGTCCCTGGGGTCCCCATTCAGCGGGGCCTATTGTGAACAGTGTCTCATGGACTACGCCCCCCAGCACACTGTCGTTCCCTGCCCGGAAGAGTACAAGCATACCCTGTCCTCCCTCTCCTGGGCAGGGGACACAACTTTGCACCTGCCCGGGTAAGAACAGTGAAAAATGCTGTTCCCCCCCAGGCGGGAGCAAAGTTACTGAGCCGCCTCCACAATGGGCGCTGGCTGTGGTGGCGGTTGGGGCGCTGACTGGGGCCTTGGGGTTTCTCCTGTGGCCACCAACAATTTGACTGCATGTGGGTGCCCCAGGTGGGCACCGGGAGACCAATTTAAAAAAATAAAAACGACCAGCTCCTGCCACGCTGGTGACTGGGGAGCTGGCAGAGGCTGCAGGGACCATGGGGCTCCCCCTGCAGCCCCCAATTTTTTTTAGAAGTTGTAGATGCATCGGATGGGCACCGAGGCATCCCCAAAACGTTTTTACATCTGAAAAAAGAATAAAAAATGAGTGGAAGGAGCTGCTCATTTATTACTCACTGCTCCAGCAAGGAGAGCTTCAAAAAGCTAAAGGAGGAAATATCTTGAATATCATAAAGTGTATGTAAATGGTCTATCCAAGATCGGTAAGTACCGGCACCCAGGTAAATTGGTGCTCACCTTACATTTGTCTCGGACTTGTGCAAGATTAAAGAAGAGGATTTTATGGATATATACCTGGGCGTATATATATATATTCTTATTAGGGTCCTCGCCCACAGGTACCACCTGTGGCTTGCTTCATCATTGGACCCTCACTCACACACAAGGTGTGTGATTGGACTCGACGCATTTGTAAGCGGAGTTCTGTGAGTGAAGGCAGGGGATCTTGGTGAGTTTAAAATAACCCCAGAAACCTAAAAAGTCATTTAATGGCGTAGGTTTAGGGGCTAGATTAAAAGTAGGAAAAGTGACACTATATTGGGATATAATGGTCCCAAGTGTCCAATCGGTCGACATGTTTCAGCCACAAACTACCCCGAAAGGTCAATTGGCTTTCTTCAGGATGTGTATTTTCCCTGCTAGTTACAATAAACAGCCTATTGGCATGTACAAATCACATCGTTTTTTTGAAAAGCATGCACATTTACATACAGACCATACACTGAGGACCTTTTCCTTGTATGGTCAACTGCTGAAATGAGAGAAATTCATAATCAAATTTGGGCGTCCTTAAACTTTTATTGTGCACGTTTAAGGATGCCCAAATTTGATTATGAACTTCTCTCGTTTCAGCAGTTGACCATACAGAAAAGGTCCTCAGTGTATGGTCTGTATGTAAATGTGCATGCTTTAAAAAGACGATGTGATTTGTACATACCAATAGGCTGTTTATTATAACTAGCAGGGAAAATACAGATCCTGGAAAGCCAGTGATGCCGTGGCAGTTTGTGGCTGAATATGTCGACTGATAGTACTTGGGACCATTATATCTAATATAGTGTCACTTTCATACTTTAATCTAGCCCTAAACCTACGCCATTAAATAACTTTTTAGGTTTCTGAGGTTATTTTAATCTCACCAAGATCCCCTGCCTTCACTCACAGTTATCACAGAACTCCGCTTACAAATGTGTTGAGTCCACTCACACACCTTATGGGTGTGAGTGAGGGTCCAATGATGAAGCAAGCCACAGGTGGTACCTGTGGGTGAGGACCCTAATATATATATATATACCCAGGTATATACACATAAACTCTTCTTTAATCTCCCACAAGTCCGAGACAAATGCAGGTGGCACCAATTACCAGGTGCTGCTACTGCGGTCTCGGATAGACCATTTACATACACTTTATGATATTCAAGATATTTCCTCCTTTAGTTTGTTGAAGCATTTTGTTTAGGAAGATGAGGATACATCTTCTGTAAAGACTTCTCACTCAAGTTGTGGGCCAGCAAGAAGAGCCCCATAATGCCCTGCAAGGGCTTTTTAGTTTTATTTTGAAGATCCTGGTGGTGTCTCTAGAAGGGGCAGGGGCTCTACCAATATATATATTTTTTAATGTTCTTGAGGATTGGTTGGAGAAGGTCAGTCCCCCCCCAAGAACATTATAAAAAAAAAAAACAGTAAGTCTTCTGGGCCATTGAATTCATGACCCCAGGAGAGCTTAAAATATATTTTAAGGCACTCAAAGCTGGAGCTGTATGCTCCTTTGTGGTTGGTTCTAAGGCTGTAGTTTATGGCCTGAAATATTTTTTAAAAAGACTCATATGCATGTTTTTATTTTAAAATGCTTTATTGATAACATGTTGTGATACTCAATATTATTAAACATGTCAATGTGTGCATTTAAATAATGTACATTTGATTATAGTTAGTGGTGACTTTGACAAAGCCAATGGGTCTGCTCTATATATGTTGGTCTGCTGAACCCTTGATAAAGCGAGTAGGCCCCCATCTTTTTATATTTTAGTGTTTTCACCCTTTGACAAAGCCAGTAGGTCCGCCTTACCTACAATGTCAGTTATTGTCCCCAGGCCCTGTGCCTAACCTCATGCACGGCCAAAGGGCGTGCGCAGAGTGGGGCTAGATGTGCGCCATGGATGGGGGGGGGAGGTTAGGTCAGGGTTTGGCCACCGTGGGCAGCGTGGTTTGGTGTCCGCGGGAGATTGGGCGCAGGGCCTGGCAGCAGGCCCTGCATCCAACCCCACACCCTGCATGGCAATCAACTACTTACTTTTTGTTTAAAAAAAAAAAAAAATAGACATTTACTGGAAAAAAACAAAGGTTTTTATTTATCAAGTTTTATTGAACAAGAAATATATTACAAAACAATACAACAATGATAGAGGTGAAATGGAATTAGAGTATGAGTCGCATTGTGTCGGCTGTACCACAATAGTTGCAATGCAAACAGTAATCGACAAATAAGTGCCTTGTGTTTCTGCGTAAAAAAGACAGAGTCTGGGATCCGTGTGGTTACAAGTGATGGGGAATACCAGGAGACAGAACAAGAGGTATATGCACAGAGCAATCACGATGCAGATATCTAGTGACAATTGTATATGCTATCACAGAAGCAGGGAATAGCTTATGCTCAGGGGCTGGGTGTATCTTTGTTAGCCTCCGGCATCGCCTGCGATGCCAGATAGTTAACCAGTGGATGCCAAATGTTCTTGGGTTGTAGTCTATCTGGGGCAAGTTTCCAGTATGCTTCAAGTTGTTCATGACAATACGCTGCAGCCTGGAGCTAGCTTTTAAGTTGAGGAACTGGGCACCGACCTCCGTGTATTGCCACCCTACACTTAGCTAGAAGCAGTAGCATTGCAGTTAGTCGCCTGATCCCAGGCAGGACGTCTTTAACCTGTCCCAGGAGCGCTTTCAAGGGGGAGCTCTGAGGGCGATATGTGATTGAAGCACTGGTGTCAAAGACTTCGTCCAATACTGAGCCACCACCAGACAGTTGAATGAATGAGGGCTTTTCTAAAGCGCAACAGTTACTGTAAAAGTGTCCCTGTGCTAAGGCAGACATCTATAAGAAGGTGTTCCACACCCTGCAGCTTAAACAGATGAGTTTTCAGATGCTTGCAGAATGAATTCCTTCTTAGGGATGCATCTGAGGGGAAGCAGGAGTTCATTCCAGTATGTGGCCGCAAGAACGGAGCATGTTGACCCGCCCTACTTCTTCAGTTTGATGAAGGGGATAGTTAGTAACCTTGAGGACTGTGAACATAAAGCTCTTCTGGGACAGTATTCAACCAACCGATTGGACAGGTATTTGGGTCCCGTCTTATCAAAGGTGGCATGTGCCACCGTCAGTGCTTTGAACCTGATCCTCTTTTTAACTGGTAGCCAGTGCAGTTGGTTATGGTAGTGGGAGATGGAGGAATGTCTGGGAAGCTTAAACCAAAGGCCAATTTCCATTTTCTGCACTATTTGCAGTCGATGAATTAAGTAGTCCAGGGCCACTAGTTATAGTATGTGAGCGCGTAGTCCAGTCTGGAAAGGATTAAGGCCTGGACTACTGTTTTCTGGGCTTCCCATCGCAGGAGGTTTAGAAATGTTCTCAACATCCTCCGTATCCAACAGGAGGTTTTACCTACCGATGAGATCTGGGATTTGAATGATAAGTGAGTGTCAATGAGCACTCCTAGATTCTTAGCTACCTCATTGTGTGAGTGCTGTGAGGTGCAACTCGCTGGCCATATCCCTAATCAGCCGGGCAGAGGTTTCGCACCAAACAACAAGACCTTCGTTTTCTTTGGGTTACATTGGAGCAAGTTGGACTTGCTACAACTATGCAGGTGGCAAATATAGTTCCATACAAGGTGTAGAAAAGTGGCTGCCCTCGCCACATATATAAAACATCAGACATCCTTCGACAGTTCCATCTTGTTTAGTTGGACAGGCGTGTGGTAAAGTCTATATATACATTTTAAATGTATGAGGCGCAGTTGGTAGTTTAACGAGACGGCCCAGGACTGGGCATAGCAGTAACACCATTGTTCTGGCATGAGGGAGGGCACCAATTCTTCCCCCCCCCAAGCCGATTTGGCCATCTGGGTGAGCACCGGAGCTTTCTCCTACATCGTAGTGTATAGACGTGTTATGAGTTTGCGGGATGGGGAGTTGGTTAACAATCTATCTAGGGCATGCAACATGGGCAGGGTCTCTGGGAAAGTTGTATGGAGGATTTGCCGGGCAGCTCAAGGTCCATGGTACAGAAAGATGTTGAGTGGGGTGTGGCAAGGTTTGAACTGTATGTGCTGTACTTTGAGGAACTGTTCCTCTGGTTAAAGGTCGCCAAACGTGTTGAGTTGTAGCCGCGTGAGCTGACAGCTGATGCCTGCTTCAGACATGGGGTGGATTGCCAGGTGTTCATGCAGGTGCATATTCGGTGAGTGTACATATTCAATCAGCTCATGCCGATGGAGCCTGTCCCAGGCACACACCGTGCAGTCAACAGTGTCAATCTCCCCTCGAGATCTCTGGGCTGGAAAGAACACAGCTGATCGTAAGGAGAAACGGGCAACTCTATTCACTTCAACTGCTGTTTGTGGCTGGAACGGTGAAGGATGTACTCAGAAATGTGCAAATTGTACCTTTGCGCAGTGACCGTATAAGGCCATATAAGGGGCACATAGACCGCCCTGCTCAAATGGAAGGGTTGTTTCCCTCTTGACAGTTTGTCAGCCCAAGCAAGAGTCAGATTAGTTCTGAGGTGTCTGAGGAACTGTACCGTCCAGGGGATGGGGACATTGATTAACAGGCATAAGGATCTGGTGAGGATGACCATTTTTGCAATGGAGATCCTCTGAAGCAGTAACAATGGCAGTCTGGACAAGGCTGAAATCTGCTCCTCCAGCCACATCATTAATCTGCCATAGTTTTCCCTCCAAAGTTCCTCCGGATTTCTGCTGATCCAGACTCCTAGGTAGCGGACCAGCTTTGAGGACTTTAGCAATGGATAAACCGAGTCGAAGGAGACTGTCGCCTGAGTGAGCGGGAAGATTACTGATTTAGACCAACAGACAGGTTCTCGAATGACCACCAAATGCAGTTATCGCTCAAATCATTGGAGAGAGGTGAACCTTGGGATCACTTATATATAGAGTACGACGTTCATAGAGACAAGTATCCTGCAGACGGTAAAGGCAAGACCCCTAAGTGCGTTATGTTGTCTTAATCAAGCTGCCAGGCATTGTATTATGATCACAAACAATATAGGTGATAGTGGGCAACCCTGCCTGGGCCCCTTGTAATGGGAAACGGAGAGGTAATACAGCCATTAATATGTAGTCTTGCACTAAGAGGCGTATAGAGGAGTTTGATCCAGCCAAGGAATTTAGCAGCGAACTTGAGGCGAGTCAAGAGGTGGACCAAGTAAGGCCACTCTAAGGAATCAAACCCCTTTGTGTAGTCTAGGAGAATAGCAGCAGCGCTGAGCTGTGGGTATATAGAGTGGAGAAGAGCGAACAAGGTGTGCAGGTTATGTGCGGTGTAGCACCCAGGGACAAAGTCAGACTGGTCAGCCTGACCATATCCTACAGAAGAGGCAGTATCTGAGTCACAATATAATTGGTAAGGATTTTAGTATCTACATTTAGCATGGAAACTGGTCGATATAAATCTCATTGGTCCGGCTGCTTGCCAGGTTTTGAAGAAAAAAACAAAGGTTAAATTGATGATCATCGTTAGGAATTGGAATATGTTACTTTGCAATAAAAAAAAGTTCGAAATTCACTGAAAAAACAATGGCTAAAGGGACGTTATAGTTGGATAAAAATGTCAGTTAAAACATACCAATTTAAACTAACACAACCACTGAAATTCACCAATTATAATTATCTCAAGCAACTATAACTTGTGACCTAAAGTAACAAGAATTCATGCCCTCGCCATGTACTGCTAATTACCTCCCCATATTGTATCACTCATGACTTGTTTATGGCATCATTGATAACATCACTGCAACATCTTAAATAACATCATTGATAACACTGCATGCCAGGGGCACGAGTATAGTTACTTGAGATAACTATAACTGGTGAATTCCTGTGGATTTGTTCATTTAAAATTTATATGTTTTATTGAAAATGTAATAGATAGGCTGATAATGTAATCACTCTAAGATTAATAACCCAATTCAGAGTGGTTAATGCATCTAATGTAATCACATGGAACAGGGTAGAGCAGGTTTTCTGCAGGAGGTGAAAGGGTTTGAAACTCTGACACAGTGTGACACATTTAATAACACTCCAGTCAGTGCTTTAGTTTGTAGCAAAAAGGACTTTGTTGAACAGGTAAGTAGTTAAGTGAAAAAAAAAAAAATATATATATATATATATATATATATATATATATATATATATATATATATATTCTACTGGCGGTCGCCAGTAGATAGTTATAGTTAGGATCTATTTTCCATAGGAAATCCGCAACATTCTATTTGAAATAACTTTAGCGCCGGTTGACGAATCTTTGCGAAATTTTCAAAACTCGTGGGCGCTCCGGTCCACTCCTATCCTGAAAGTCTCGGGGTGATTCGTCAAGTGGGGGCCGAGAAAAAGAGGGGTCCCAAAACGTGTTTTCCCCATGCAATTTTCCATAGGAACCTTTCATCGCAGCTACAGCCCGAACTGCTGAACGGAATTACACCAAATTTGGCAAAAAGGTAGCCCTTGGTTCAGAGTCATGCCTTTTGGTTAAATGGTGTAAATCCGTTCAGTAGTTCCTGAGAAATCTGAAAAAGAAAACACATATATCTGGGCGGAGCCTAACCACCATGTCATCGTGAGATCTGATTGGCTGTCAGCACTTCATCCTGGAATTGCTGGCAGCCATCTTGGGACCAATATAAATGATAGTACCCCATTGAAATGCATTGTAGTGAATCGAAGATTTTGAGTGTTACCAAAAGGAGAACTATAAAGGGTGATAACAGACTTTAGTTACATTAGAATTCATTTGTTGATGGTACCATACTAATTTCAGGAATTGTGGTGTGTTCTAAGGTGATTTTACCCTGTGAAAAACCTTCTGCTGGGATATCATGAATCATGTTTGAGAGAACTATTTTCACATGCTTGTCCCATACAGTTTTGGAAGGTGCTCCAGAAGCTAAAATGAGAGCATATTTTCTGTAAATTCACATTATCTTTCTCAGTCATGTGAGAATGAAGTCTGACATTCTCAGTAAAACATGTACATCCAACAAGGGCAGAGACTGTCAGTTGATTCCTTTGTGTTCTACTGCAGCTTCCCAGAGTGTTCTAAAGAACAACTAGAGAGCTAACAGTCTTACTTATGACAAAATTATGGCACACCTGAAGCCATCTTGATTGGAATAAACTGGTAACACTTAAAACATTTAATTTAAAATGGAACAAAATGAGGGGGTTCATTTTGCCATAGAAATTATGGTTAGTGCTGCAGAAAGAAAATTTAGGGCATGTTTTAAGTGAGATCTCAAATCCTCTTCTATTTCATTAGAAAATTCTGACATGCAGACTGAAACAATCACTTTCAATACCAGCAGTAGACTTGCAGTTAACTCCCTGGTGAGCAGTAGCTTTACTACAGTGATCTAATGAACAACTAGAGTGCTAACATTCTGAATTTATGGCAAATGTGTGACACATCTGAATGCCTTCTTGATGGAATCAAAGTAAAAAACTGAAAGCATTTCCTACTGAGGAGACTGCAGTAAATGACGAAATTAGGAAACTTCATAACAAATAAGTCTCCCAAGATGGCCACCAGAGAAAAAAGAGCCCAAATGTAGCACAAATATCACCCAGATGTAGCCCACATATAGCCCAATGACAGAAGTGTGCAAAACACTTTTTTTTTTTTTTTCTGCAGGTTTATATAGTGCAAACTGGTCAGGTATTGGAGCGTTACATCTTACTTGGACCCCTTATTGCGTATTTTGCACGAAGTACATGAGATTGATCTTGCGAAACATTGAACTTTACGAATCTGTTAACCTGAAGTTGCTCTGAGCCGGGCTTTGTAACACCCGTTTTACCTACTGGTTTTAATTAATTCTCACTGTATTGTATTAGGAAAGAGGATTTACTGTTTTTATGTACACTTTTATGATCTATGTTTCTAAATCAGATCAAATAAAGTTTAATGAATTCTATGGCAGGACGGAGGCGAGGATTATGCACATCTTTCCTCACTTTATTTGCATAGCAGTTCAAAGAAAACGTAACACAACAATCATTAAACAAAAGACTACACAACCCATGAACCATTAGAGGGGTAGTCTCCAAGGCAACTATAGTCCAATCATATCACAGTCCATCGTATATAATATCGTGACGTCCCTTCCGCTTCCTCTTTCTTCACTGCTCGTCAGTTAAGTGCATTCCTTACATTCTTGGCTTAATCTGACGTTGTTGCTGTTTGTATAGTGGTCTCTTGTGCACGTTATTAGCATTATTGCCTTGGTATTGTTTCATATTCCCTGCGCAGCAGGCTCTTGCCCGAGCGCGTTCTCCCCCTCGCAGTTTCTTCCGCTGTGTGCTCTGCGCGCGGTGAGATCCTGTCAGGCGCGTCTGGTCCGAGCGAGGCAGCTCCGTCGAGCGCTCCCGCTGGTCTTTACGCGCGTTTGGGAATCCGGTCACTCCTTTAGTGTCCGCTTGATTCCCGACCAACCCTCGCCTAATTTTGACACCGCTACGCGGTGATTTCTCCACACGGCCACGTTAGTGACCAGCGTCACCTGGTGGTGGTAATTGGTATTGCGCCTCAGTCTATTCTTATAACAGCTTCGGGGAAAGCCCAGCTGTTGGAGCACCGGCGAGGGGGCTGTCTTAAGGATTTTAAGGGCATTTGTTCTGTGCTCACACCCTCTGCTATCATGTCTTCTCCAGAAGACCATTTTTACTCCTCCTACCAGGAAGTGGAGGAGGAATGGCCCCCCAACTTCTCCCTCCAGCAGTGGACCAAGCCCTCTCTCTGGCTATTTCTAGGGCGCTGGCTCCTCTTAGGGATCAGGTTGATAAGCTGGCGAAAAGCATCCCTGGGGTGTTCAGTGACCCAGATCTGGTGGTGGCGGGTCCAAGTAGCTCCCAGATGGGGAATAAAGGGCCGTTAAGCATAACGCGGGGCACTTGGAAGGATTTGATAAACTTACGGAGACCTTCCTCAAGAGTGCACGAACGCTAAGACATGCACCCTGTCGGGATGAGGAGGGGCCCGGAGAAAATTGCGACACTGTCACAACTATTGTAGACCCCGAAGGCGGGTTTCCCTTAGAGGGAGAGGGTGTATCGGAGGACGATTTCTCCTCCGATGAGGATAAGGACTCGGGGCGTCCAGAGTCCCACTCCTCTCAGTCCCCGTTGGGGACGGGGGCCACTCGGACATGTTCGAGCCTACCCAAATTTACCATCCTAGGTCGGCAGAGTGGACACCTGACGCCAAAGTGGCAGAGTATGTGGTGGGGAAAATCCATCAACCCCTTGAAAGGGAGGTCAGGAATAGGATGAGGGGAGAATGCCCCAGGCCCTCACTGAAGGGGAAGGTGGCACACACGCCTGAAATTGATGAGAAACTATGTACCTTTTTCTCCAAGTATATGAGAGAGCCCAAGAAAGGAATTGATAGGTCTTTGGACGTGGTAGGGCCCTTGACCCAAATTATTTAATTGACGGAGCGTTCCAAAGAGTCAGGATCCCCTTTGTCCACGGATATTGTGGCTGGTTGGGCGCACTACCCTAAAACACTACCTCCTCCACTACCCAAACACCACTGCACTACCCTAAACCCTAAAACACTACCCCCAGCACGACACCCTACACTACCCAAACACCACTGCACTACCCTAAACCCTAAAACACTACCCCCAGCACGACTCCCTACACTACCCAAACACCACTGCACTACCCTAAACCCTAAAACACTAACCCCAGCATGACCCCCTACACTACCCAAACACCACTGCACTACCCTATACCCTAAAACACGACCCCCTACACTACACAAACACGACTGCACTACCCTAAACCCTAAAACACTACCCACAGCATGACCCCCTTCACTACCCAAACACCACTGCACTGCCCTACACCCTAAAACACTACCCCAGCACTACCCCCTACACTACCCAAACACCACTGCACTAACATAAACCCTAAAACACTACCCCCAGCACAACCCCCTACACTACACAAACACCACTGCACTACCCTAAACCCTAAATCTACCCCCAGCACGACCCAAACACCACTGCACTACCCTAAACCATAAAACACTACCCCCAGCATGACCCACTACACAAACACCACTGCACTACCCTAAACCCTAAAACACTACCCCCAGCACGACCCCCTACACTACAGCACAACCCTAAACCCTAAAACACTACCCCCAGCACGACCCCTACACTACCCAAACACCACTGCACTACCCTAAACCCTAAAACACTACCCCCAGCACGACCCCCTACACCGCCCAATCCCCCTTACCTCTCACTCCTCATGGTTCCTCTCTCCTCGTGGTTCCTGCTTCACGTCATCTCTGAGGGGCGGTGCACGTCGTTGTGAGGAAACGGAACAGCCTCTGTTTCCTTACGACCTGGATCGTCTACATGTTTTTTAGAACGCATGGTCATTTACCATACATACCTTTACAACAAAATTCGTTGTAAAGGCATGCGTGGTAAATGACCATGCGTTCTAAAAATGCGTAGTAATGACTTCGTGATGTACAACGCATGCGTGGTAATGCATGCGTTGTAATGGTATCGCAAAGTAAAAAAGTCATTGTAACGACTGTTTACCGATCGAAGCTGGCCCCTGTTCTTCAGTGAGACGTTTATTTGATTAATTAGGAGGAAGGAATGTGGTTTTTTTTACCGAAAAGTGCATTCCCGGCTGTTGTATTGTGAAAGTGTCTGCGTGGCCTGGTTTCACTTCCGGTGAGAGAGTGGAAGAGTCTGTTTGGATCTAAAGGAGTTCTGTTGTTGGACGGGGCCGGCGCGACATGTCATCAGAAAACATAGCTAATGGAAAGCGTCCTCCCTGAAGTGTGGAGCAGTGCCATGAGAGGTCAACGAGTGTGCGTCCCACCGCAGTATGACCGTACCGCGTGACCCATGTGCCGCCTCTAGGGTACGGGAGGCAGAAGCGGCATCGCAGGTCCTCTTGAAGACCGTTGTAGCACTAATTCTACATTTTGGTACTAGGGCATTTTAACTTTGTTGTTCCTGCCAGACACAAAGAGAAGATCCTGTGTTATTCAGTGCCCTCGTTACCTTTTTTGTGGGTTGTGGTGCTTGTCACTTCGCTGCCCCGCCGGTGCACACGACTGGGCACCCCACCTCGTGTGCCATCTGCAGGGCCTCTGCCCTCGGATCACTGTTTTCGGTTTCTGGAGTGGCAACATAAACAGTTGCTCCCAAAGGACTAGCCTGAACACTTAGGTGAATATCCCCTGCACCAGCATTCCACGGAAATTCTTTCCTAGCTCTCCCACGTCAACGAGCACGGCTCCGCTCGCGACACCCTATGACGTCATCGGAGCCATAAGAGGACCTCGTCGGCGTGCTGACGTCAGTTCCACCCATTTTTTCCGTGCCACCGAGGCAAACCGGGGACCGAGACATTTTCACATGTATACATAGTATAATAAATATATATATATTCACTGATTTCAGGCACGTTATAGTTAGAAATTAGCATTTAAAAAACCTTAGAAATTCACTGAAAAAACCATAGGTTTCAGGGGCGTTATAGTTAGTTGGACATTTCACTCGTACAAAACCATAGAAATTCCCCCGCTATAGTTAGTTCAGCTAACTATAACTCGCGCGCCCGCAATGCACTGCTGATGACGTCACATATTACATCACTCATGACATGGAAATGTCCAACTAACTAGAACGCCCCTGAAACCTATGGTTTTTTCAGTTAATTTCTAAGGCTTTTTAAATGCTTATTTCTAACTATAACGTGCCTGAAACCTATGGTTTTTTCAGTGAATATATATATATATATAATATATATATATATATATATCATCGTCATCATCTCCATATGACCTCAAAGGTTACCAAAACGCATGTGGTGCTTTGTCCTGGAGTTCTGCTCCTAGATAGAGTTAAGCTCCTGTGAAAGGCTCTGGAAGGTATGCGGATGCTAAGACTCTGGATCCAACTCTGGTCCTTCTGCAATTTCGCTGGGACTGTAAGCACAAGGGCGATTGTTGAAATGGTTCCAGAATCAGGGTAGCCCCCTCCAGCCCCTGGATCTGGACCACGCGCCTGAGTGTTAAGGCGTATTTCTACAATTAAAGTATGCAGTTCCTAATATTCACAGCAGGTGGTTATAATCAATCAAAGGCTCCACACAATGGTATAGAGCAAGACTTAGGAGGAGAATCTCCTCCTATTGGAAAAAGACCCTCACACACCCAGCCAGCTAGGTGTCTTGCTTCATCATCGGGTCTGCTCCTTATCGGGTTGGCGCTGCAATACCCGATCGGCGCCCGAGATGGGGCCTTCTTGGCGGAGATCTTTATTCCTTATGCCATAGGGTGTAGTGCGTGTGAGGGCCCTAAAAGTAGTGTAGGTGCTAATGATAGGTGAATAATTGGAATCTAAAATAGGAAATGGTGGTCCACTCAAAATAATTTTAATGAAACGTGGCCATCACCCTAATTAAAAATGAAAATGCGTATCTTACTCAAAAATTGTGAGATTATACGCTTATAATATAGGTCAACATGTTTCTTGTCTTTATTCTTAATAGATGGCAATTCCTCAGGACCAAAAATAGGATCTACCTACACTTTTCGGTGGTGGTCTAAAACTACAAAAAGTGAAGTAATAACCACTCGTACAGCACCCTCAAAAGTGATACCTGTAGATCTAAAAACCAACCTGCAATGAAACAGAGTAATGAACATAAGTTTAGTCATATTAAAAATATACGGGTAATTCAAGGACCCAGTGCCTCAATCAAAACCCATAGTGCAGCCAAAGCATGCCGAACACAGGTGACTGATGGCATGCGAAAAGTCTGAACTACATTTGGTGAGGAAGAAGTAACAACATATTAAAAAATGGCAGCTAAATGAGCATCGTTTTATAACTTGCCCAAATAGGGTCAAGGATGCACAGCATCAAAACTGGCTGGCGAGGACACTAAAGTGTAGTGTCCTGTGGGAATTAAAAACAGAGAACAAATGCTGGGAGATTAAACAGCCAGAAACAGCTACCTGTAGGTATATCAAGCAAAGAAGATGAAGAAGAAACAACATGACAATACCCAGTCGTATCGCAATCATGTCCATCAGTGTCAGTCTATCAGGCGAACAACTCAGCCCTTCAATGTCAATTGAAAAGACAAAGGGCGTGGATTTACCAGTCTGCGCCTCCCGGTGTTGATACCTCCGCTGAGTCAGGTCAGCGTCAAATGCGCACCCGGTGCCTGTCGTGGTAAAAAAGCCAACGTTCCTCTGGTATCAACCACAAAAGAGAAATATCAGCTCAAAGTGTAGGAGATCTTTAGAAACGACCTCACCAACATCCTTCCGTTTGAAGAGTAGTGAAACCGGTATGTTGGCAAGCGTCCAAGTCAAAGAAACCCCACACAAGAGCTAAATAACTTACTGAAGGGACTTAGTAATACCCTTCAAGCCAAACCAATGAAAAGCCATGAGGGACACACAGGGGCTAACTATTCTGTTACTTACTCTTCCATGTGAGTCCGATCGGAGATGCTCCTACCCCTTGTTCAGCCGGTCCGGGAGTAACGAACAGAGTAAAGATCCCAAAGAAATACCAGCGGCCGGCAGAGCTTGGAGGCGGAACTTCCGGTACTTCCTGTCTGAAACAGCGTAACGACTCGAGCGCTAACCCTGTTTAGGGCGCCATGTTGGATTTCCTCCAACCAATGCGAGACAAAACACTCCATGCAGTAGCAATCAAAGGCGCCAAAAGCGTAGTCTCGTTTTAAGATAACAAGAAAAAGTGAATGGATTCAAAACACCTAAAAGGAATTAATGACTCATCAACCATAATATAATATTGACGCTAAAAATGGCGATAAACCTGTGTGACAAATGTCATGTAAGACAGGAATGAAAGTATTGCTGCAAATGAAGGGCGTAGGTCCAGCCTTACTAGTGTATCTCATAGAGGATCCGCGTTACTAACTAGATTAAGTAGATTTGGAGGGGCTCTTCCTCATTGGAATCAACAATTATGAAATTTTAACTATTAAAAGTAATATGTTAGGCACAACATTCGGCATCAGGTAGGAGTCCGGGGAGTTCGAGTAAATTACAAAAGGAGTAAAACCACTAAATCAAGTGCAGAAATACAAGGGCCCAAGGTGGTAATTAGGTTAATTGGCTCCAGGGAATATCCTCATTAAGCCCTCCTTTATCAGTGGCTAGTCGAAGGACCCAACGTTGTTCCAAACGGAACAATGATCTTGTAGGCATCCCTGGGTGGGTTTCTAATACGGCCCAATTGAATGAGTCTGGGGGATGTTGCAGTTGTTCGAAGTGACAGGTCATTTTGGTGTTAGTTTTATGGCATCTGAAATTGCTTCGATGTTCCATTATCCGGACTTTGACTGGTCTTGAGGTCATACCTATGTAAAGAAGACCACATGGGCAGTCCAGTAAATAGATACAATTAGGTGTGTTGCAATTAGTGTGTGCAGCCATACTGCAACTAACTCCGTTAGGGAACTTAAATTCTTTGGTAACCTTAGTTTGCGGGCACGCCGAGCATGACCCACAAGGGTAATGACCCTTGACAGGCGGTAAGTCCCAAAGTGTCCTTTGTGTATTGCCCTGTTGTTTCTTAGGTCTAGTGTGTACCAACATGTCCTTGAGGTTACTAGTTCGTTTAAAGGCGAACCTAGGTTTGGGAAGCTGCAGAGTTGCTGTGTTAAGGATGTTCCAATGTTTACAAATGATGTTTCTAACTCGATTCGAGTCAGGGGTGTATGTCGTTACACAGGTCATGACCCTATCAGGTTCCCTAGTTTTGACCTCCAATAAGCTCTCACGGTTATTATGCTGTGCCCTTTTGTACGCACGATCGATCACCTGTATGGGGTATTCTCTTCGAAGTAGGTCTGTCTTTAGCGTGTTAGACTCATTCTTGTAGTCAGTGAGTGTACTGCAATTCCGTCTGATACGTAGGAATTGCCCAAAGGGTAAGTTTTGTCGGAGAGCCCTTGGATGATGACTACTGAAACGTAGGAGACTATTCCTGTCGGTTGGTTTTCGGTATAGAGTGGTAGAAATCTAAGCAAACTAAGGTTACCAAAGAATTTAAGTTCCCTAACGGAGTTAGTTGGAGTATGGCTGCACACACTAATTGCAACACACCTAATTGTATCTATTTACTGGACTGCCCATGTGGTCTTCTTTACATAGGTATGACCTCAAGACCAGTCAAAGTCCGGATAATGGAACATCGAAGCAATTTCAGATGCCATAAAACTAACACCAAAATGACCTGTCACTTCGAACAACTGCAACATCCCCAGACTCATTCAATTGGGCCGTATTAGAAACCCACCCAGGGATGCCTACAAGATCATTGTTCCGTTTGGAACAACGTTGGGTCCTTCGACTAGCCACTGATAAAGGAGGGCTTAATGAGGATATTCCCTGGAGCCAATTAACCTAATTACCACCTTGGGCCCTTGTATTTCTGCACTTGATTTAGTGGTTTTACTCCTTTTGTAATTTACTCGAACTCCCGGACTCCTACCTGATGCCGAATGTTGTGCCTAACATATTACTTTTAATAGTTAAAATTTCATAATTGTTGATTCCAATGAGGAAGAGCCCCCTCCAAATCTACTTAATCTAGTTAGTAACGCGGATCCTCTATGAGATACACTAGTAAGGCTGGACCTACGCCCTTCATTTGCAGCAATACTTTCATTCCTGTCTTACATGACATTTGTCACACAGGTTTATCGCCATTTTTAGCGTCAATATTATATTATGGTTGATGAGTCATTAATTCCTTTTAGGTGTTTTGAATCCATTCACTTTTTCTTGTTATCTTAAAACGAGACTACGCTTTTGGCGCCTTTGATTGCTACTGCATGGAGTGTTTTGTCTCGCATTGGTTGGAGGAAATCCAACATGGCGCCCTAAACAGGGTTAGCGCTCGAGTCGTTACGCTGTTTCAGACAGGAAGTACCGGAAGTTCCGCCTCCAAGCTCTGCCGGCCGCTGGTATTTCTTTGGGATCTTTACTCTGTTCGTTACTCCCGGACCGGCTGAGCAAGGGGTAGGAGCATCTCCGATCGGACTCACATGGAAGAGTAAGTAACAGAATAGTTAGCCCCCTGTGTGTCCCTCATGGCTTTTCATTGGTTTGGCTTGAAGGGTATTACTAAGTCCCTTCAGTAAGTTATTTAGCTCTTGTGTGGGGTTTCTTTGACTTGGACGCTTGCCAACATACCGGTTTCACTACTCTTCAAACGGAAGGATGTTGGTGAGGTCGTTTCTAAAGATCTCCTACACTTTGAGCTGATATTTCTCTTTTGTGGTTGATACCAGAGGAACGTTGGCTTTTTACCACGACAGGCACCGGGTGCGCATTTGACGCTGACCTGACTCAGCGGAGGTATCAACACCGGGAGGCGCAGACTGGTAAATCCACGCCCTTTGTCTTTTCAATTGACATTGAAGGGCTGAGTTGTTCGCCTGATAGACTGACACTGATGGACATGATTGCGATACGACTGGGTATTGTCATGTTGTTTCTTCTTCATCTTCTTTGCTTGATATACCTACAGGTAGCTGTTTCTGGCTGTTTAATCTCCCAGCATTTGTTCTCTGTTTTTAATTCCCACAGGACACTACACTTTAGTGTCCTCGCCAGCCAGTTTTGATGCTGTGCATCCTTGACCCTATTTGGGTAAGTTATAAAACGATGCTCATTTAGCTGCCATTTTTTAATATGTTGTTACTTCTTCCTCACCAAATGTAGTTCAGACTTTTCGCATGCCATCAGTCACCTGTGTTCGGCATGCTTTGGCTGCACTATGGGTTTTGATTGAGGCACTGGGTCCTTGAATTACCCGTATATTTTTAATATGACTAAACTTATGTTCATTACTCTGTTTCATTGCAGGTTGGTTTTTAGATCTACAGGTATCACTTTTGAGGGTGCTGTACGAGTGGTTATTACTTCACTTTTTGTAGTTTTAGACCACCACCGAAAAGTGTAGGTAGATCCTATTTTTGGTCCTGAGGAATTGCCATCTATTAAGAATAAAGGCAAGAAACATGTTGACCTATATTATAAGCGTATAATCTCACAATTTTTGAGTAAGATACGCATTTTCATTTTTAATTAGGGTGATGGCCACGTTTCATTAAAATTATTTTGAGTGGACCACCATTTCCTATTTTAGATTCCAATTATTCACCTATCATTAGCACCTACACTACTTTTAGGGCCCTCACACGCACTACACCCTATGGCATAAGGAATAAAGATCTCCGCCAAGAAGGCCCCATCTCGGGCGCCGATCGGGTATTGCAGCGCCAACCCGATAAGGAGCAGACCCGATGATGAAGCAAGACACCTAGCTGGCTGGGTGTGTGAGGGTCTTTTTCCAATAGGAGGAGATTCTCCTCCTAAGTCTTGCTCTATACCATTGTGTGGAGCCTTTGATTGATTATAACCACCTGCTGTGAATATTAGGAACTGCATACTTTAATTGTAGAGATATTATGTTGGGCATGTATGCTGGACCTAAGAAAATAACGCCCTTGATTTCCCTCTCTTTGTTTAAACTGTTAAGGCGTATTACCTTCTGGTCCCTCATGGAGTGTAAAAAATGGGCAGAGGGGAAAACGTAAAGGCCTGGTTGGTGAAGTTCAGGCTCACTTTTCTCGATGTTCAAGACAACGAATGGAATAACTTTGCGAGACGCTCTAGAACCTCTGATTGATTCCGCTTTGGTAGCTGGTTTGGAACCTCTGATTGATTCCGCTTTGGTAGCTGGTTTGGAACCTCTGATTGATTCCGCTTTGGTAGCTGGTTTGGAACCTCTGATTCATTCCGCTTTGGTAGCTGGTTTGGAACCTCTGATTCATTCCGCTTTGGTAGCTGGTTTGGAACCTCTGTTTGATTCCGCTTTGGTAGCTGGTTTGGAACCTCTGATTGATTCCGCTTTGGTAGCTGGTTTGGAACCTCCGATTGATTCCGCTTTGGTAGCTGGTTTGAGGTGACTTTGTGGCTCCTGGGTAGGTGCGGTCCAGCGAGCAGTACTGACGCAGATGCTTCCAGTCAGCTGGGCTTTCTCTAGGTCTTCTCGGGGATTAGTTCACCTCTACTTGTAGGTACAGTCCGGCTCCTGCATACTAGCAAGTCTTTCTCTTCTCCCCATATCACACCACCAAAGTGCAACTGTAGGCGTTCCCAGACTTCTGCAGCGGGGGTGCTGCCCCTGGTTTTGCGGGTTTCTTTCCTACACTGGTGAGGAGGCCTCCTCTGTGATGATGGTAAACTGCAGACTGGCTTGAGAGATTCAGTGCCTCCATCTGCTTCTGTTGCCAATGGAGAGGGCCAGAATGCAGGGATTTGGTAATCTCGAGTTTCTTGTGTGGTAGGGGAGACCAACACTGGAAAAAGAGTATGAGCTGGAAATCCTCCCACACAGTCCAGATAAACCCGTTTCATGGAGGGATACAGGAACCTTGTGTATAGTGGGCCCTAAACCAGTCTAGTCATGATACACACATGCTACATAAACACAACATACATGCGTGTCCCAGACATGTTGAAGACAAAGGACCCCCATTATGAGGTTGGAGGGGGTTTTGCCGCAGAGAGCTGTTAGGCTGCCGGCCTCATTCCAAGGGAGTGGGTAGAAAGATCTGGGTCCCTAGACTACAATTTCACTGCCGCTGTTGTCGGTTACTGCTCAGCTGGAAGCGAGGGGGCAGCAGCCACTCAGGAAGGCGGTGCACTCTGGCACCGGATGTAGGCAAAGACCAGTCACAAAATTGTGTGGCCCCAGTGTGATTGACAGGCCTGCTCTAGGAAAGACACGGGACTTCATATTAAAAGCAGAATGGAAAGCGCGTCCCAGCATTCCAAAGCCATGGAGAGGGCTTCCACCCCAACAACATGGGATTGTATCACTGCTGTTGTAAAGTGGCATAAGCACGCACGGATGCAGCAGCACGCCCTCTACTATGTTGCAGAATGTAGCGGAGTACGTTTGCTCTTGTTTAGAAGATGTCTGCTCTTTATTCCTTCTCTGTGCAGATGTTTCATGAGCACAGATTCACAAAGAACCCCTTGTCACAGGCACGTGCACAGACTTTGCTCTTTTAAGGGCAGATGGTTGTTTTTGTGCTTTTTTCCCAGTGACCTCAATTCCTTTGAGGAAGCACGAGGTGGGGGTCTTGATTCCAACCTGGATAAACCCTGCTTGGCCTTGGGGCCCTGGATTATGGAATTAGGCCAGCAGGAGCCAGGCCCAGTAGGAGGGGTATGGAGTATATACCCTACACTGGGGGGGTTGTGGTGCTTGGATGGATGGTAGTGTGTTGTGCACATTGGGTCCCTGGTGTGGAGGCTCACTCTGAGACTCTGAACAGCACTTCGCTTATTCTATTTTTAGATAAAATATGTTCTCTACCATTTCAACACACTGAACACTTAACTGGAACAAAACTTAAAAAGAAGTTTCAAAAGGCTATGGAGATGTAGTCCTAACTCCTCTGCCAAGAGTAATTGTTTGCGCAGACAAAGTCCAAACACGTAATGATAACAAAGGGAAATCGGTGTCTGCATCTCCAATCCCTCATCCTGCAATAAAAATAAAAAAAATCCAATGCAGAATGATTTTCACAATGAATGTCATTTAAACCTCAACAGTTCCTTCTCAAATGAACCACAATTGAAACCTAAGCAAGAGGGGAGGGAGCACACTGACTGGCATACCAGCACACAATTTGCCCAAATGCATTGTGGTAAATGCAGTGCTTGATAACACTCACTCAGTGGAAAGTTTTTAGTTTTCACCATTGTTGGTTCATCCAGTGCAAGAATCTAGGTCTAGATTTCGACGTAGGTCTTTTGTTGACCCCAGTGATCAAATCTGTGGCTAAAGCAAAGTTCTATATATTTTTTCATAAAGAATCGGTCCTCTGGTAAACTTTTCACCTAAAGTTTAGTCAATACTGCTGTCTGTTATCTTGCATTTTGAGCATGCTAACAGCTTTTGTTTGGGCCTTCCTGTTCATGTCTATGATTAGAAGGCTTCTAGAATGCTGCGGCATCTCTGATTTTACGCCTTTGGCACAAGGAAGCATATATCGCCTGCACTTGCTTCTTGCACTTGCTACTGTATGCCAGCACATCATACTGACGTTCCTCTGCTTTGATCCACAGAGTAACCCTGAGCTTTGTCCTCCATTCTGATGTTCAAAATCTCCCCCTTGACTGCCTGCTAGTTATTTGCTTGAAGTTGCAGCCCTGCAATAGTGGCCACCCAAAGCATGAGAAACCTAAACGCCATAACCACCTGGTTCCGTTCATGCAGCGACATTCGCGAACAGCCTGGCTGTGGATTTGAGGTTCATAGAATTATCACAGGCAGGGGTAAAAGACCTTTGTCTTTCAAGTGGGGTTAAAGTCCTGCAGCTCGGGGGGTTTTAAGTCCTGCAGCTCGGGGGGGGGGGGTTGGTTAAAGTCCTGCAGCTCGGGGGGGGGGGGGTTAAAGTCCTGCAGCTCGCAGGGTCCATTTCAGTCTGTAGTATGGAGTGATATGCAGATAATGGCATAAAGTGACCGATGACGGACTCAAAAATAAAATATAAAGTCAAATAAAATAAGGTATGCAATACCAATAGCCACAAAAGCGAAGTCACATATACAAAACGTTTGATAAAATCACGGCTACATAACAAACCACCACGACATTAGACCACATATGACAACCAGCAATCCGCTAGCAGCTTAAGCATAGCATCCCAAGATTCCTTTAGCAGCTGATACCCTTTCCAGGCTTTTTAAAATATCGAAAAACAATGAATGTCGTGTAAACCTTGAGGAAGATCGTTCCTGAGTCCAAGTCCCAGCTGATTTTAGTGTTTTCTATATCTTAGCCTTGGGCAGCTGAGTAAAATATTGTGCACACACACGTATTAGGTCTCCGCCTCTTAAACAATTCGTGGAAATGGTGGTGAAAACGCCGGGACCCAGCTACTAGGGATTTCCCATCAGACTTTGTTTCCAAAAAGAATAAGCAATCGCATATGAAAAGATAGAGATAGGACCAGCACTTAAATACAAAGAAATGCCTTGCGTCATATATAGTCTTAAAGAAAGGATTATTACCTTGAAATACACAATCGATGAAACGCTCAAGATATTCATGAGTAATTCGTATGCACTTGTTAACTTAGTCTTTGAGTGCTGTCTCTGCCTTTTGACTTCTAGTTTCATAGTTTTGCCACTGAACTGAGCTTTGAAGTTTTTTCCAAGACCTTGCTTATGGTTGGAGTGAACTGTGTTTTTGCACGATTGTAAACCCACATGATCTCTGCCACATAACCAGTAGAAGTAGAATGCAACTGTGTCCACGCTAGTAAAATATGGCGCTCAATGCTTCTAGCAACCTTAAGGCACAACAACATCCAAAACTCGCCTCTGAAGCACGGTCATATCTGTTTACATCATGAATAATTCCAGTGGTGCTACATGGGAGTGCTTCTAGGTTTTTGAGCAGTTGATCTGCGGCATTAATATGACCTCCCTGTAGTAATATAGTCCTGACCTGATTTCTGCCACAATGAGAGTTTACCAATGCCACTGTACCAGGTCTTCGGCTGAGCGAGTGAAAGTGTGCGCTGTTTGTTGCATTTACCTCTGGCCCAGAGGATGGTGCATGATGGAAGTCAGTGATGACCCTCTAAGGTTCCCCAGTTTCTGGCGCAGGCGCAGTAACCCTTTGGGTTGCAATTGAATCGTGGCCGCTGAAAGGCAGATTTTCAGCTTGGCCAGCAGTATCGGCGTAGCCTGTTGCGCGTCTCTTCTGTAGCTCTCACAGACGTGTAGTCCCCTTTACTGAAGACTCCTGGAGGACCAGCGGGATCCAGACGTCTGCATAAACTTTAAAGATCTGTAGCCATCATCTGCAGGGTAAATCCAAAGGGAGCTCATTCGAGCTGCCAAGCAGGAGCAGGAGATCCACATCTTACGGGATCCCACAGCTGTGGGGACATAACATTGCCAAGCTTACCCTGTTGGTTTCCGCGTAAGGAGCCAATCCAGAATTTTACCTCCTGCTCCCAAACAAGACGCTCCATCTGATGCACCAGAGAAATGCTGTAAAATGCATCCGAAGAGGTTCGAGCAGCAGCTGGCCTACCTCTGTGATTTAGTAGATATCCTGCAACTGTCAATTAACTGTGGGCGTGTCAGACCTGGAGTCCACAGCAGAATGGCAGGTTCAACGTAACCGGGCTGACCTGGTTCACAGAAGTGCACAGTGATCTCAGCCTCTACGAATTTACCAACAAAGGTCCGAGTGAATACAGGACAAACAAGCATTTACAATGCAATAGGTCTCGCAACTGCGAGTTTTAGAGCTATTGGTATTGTAAATGGCAATGCCTTTTGAAAAATTAACAGGTATTGTAATTTATAATAGTAATTTTCCACCAGTACCATAACAACCACTATTATTATTACTATCACCACAGAGTAGTAATAATTGTAGTGGTGGTTATGGTACTTGAGGTGGTTGTAGCGGTGGTGGTGGTATTGGTACTGTTGGTGGTGGTACTGGTGGTGTTAGTGGTGGTGGTACTGGTGGTCTACGTGGATTTGATTTCATTACTTATGCTACTGCTGGAATATTTTTTAACAAAAACTAACAAACATTATCATTTGCAACGCCAATAGCTCAAACTTTTAGTAATGCCAGCCCTATTGCATTGCAAATGCTTGTTTTATGTTGCAGGCATGAGGTGCCTCATCTACTTCCCAAAATACAATCTTAGATTTGTAGACACTCGTAACAGTCCTATGGTAGGAGGCAGTTGTTCAGCCAGTGTAAGGCTAATAGCTCACACAACTTTGCATTTTGATACCTGAAGTTTTAAATTACAATAAATGTAGTAGACCTCAGGCAGGAGACTTGAGTTACCAGTAACTGTGGAAAGAGCAATAACCAGAAACTGGTGCTTTATTTCACCTTTTCCGTGGTGTGAAGGTTACGTAACTGTTTTATTGCATTCGAATGGGCACAATGGGGCTTATTTACAAGTCCCTTGCACTGCCGGTGCTTCACTTTTGTGTGGGAAAAAGTGACGCAGCGGCGGCGTAAGGTACTTGTAAATAAGCCCCAATGTCCTGTTTCTCTGGCTCTAAAGCAGCTTTGCTGACCTGGTTCTCTGGCTCTACAACGGCTCTGCTGACCTGGTTCTCTGGCTCTAAAGCAGCTCTGCTGACTGGTTCTCTGGCTCTACAGCGGCTCTGTTGACCTGGTTCTCTGGCTCTAAAGCAGCTCTGCTGACCTGGTTCTGTGGCTCTAGAGCGGCTCTGCTAACCTGGTTCTCTGGCTCTACAGCAGCTCTGCTGACCTAGTTCTCTGGCTCTAGAGCAGCTCTGCTGACCTGGTTCTCTGGCTCTACAACAGCTCTGCTGACCTGGTTCTCTGGCTCTACAGCAGCTCTGCTGACCTGGTTCTAAGGCTCTACAGCAGCTCTGCTGACCTGGTTCTATGGCTCTAAAGCAGCTCTGCTGACCTGGTTCTCTGGCTCTAGAGCAGCTCTGCTGACCTGGTTCTCTGGCTCTAAAGCAGCTCTGCTGACCTGGTTCTCTGGCTCTAAAGCAGCTCTGCTGACCTGGTTCTCTCCCTCTAAAGCAGCTCTGCTGACCTGGTTTCTCTGGCTCTACAGCAGCTCTGCTGACCTGGTTCTCTGGCTCTACAGCAGTTCTGCTGACCTGGTTCTTAGGCTCTAGAGCAGCTATGTTGACCTGGTTCTCTGGCTTTGAAGCAGCTCTGCTGACCTGGTTCTCTGGCTCTACAACAGCTCTGCTGACCTGGTTCTCTGGCTCTAAAGCAGCTCTACTGACCTGGTTCTATGGCTCTAAAGCAGCTCTGCTGACCTGGTTCTATGGCTCTAAAGCAGCTCTGCTGACCTGGTTCTCTGGCTCTAGAGCAACTCTGCTGACCTGGTTCTCTGGCTCTAAAGCAGCTCTGCTGACCTGGTTCTCTGGCTCTAAAGCAGCTCTGCTGACCTGGTTCTCTGGCTCTAAAGCAGCTCTGCTGACTGGTTCTCTGGCTCTACAGCGGCTCTGTTGACCTGGTTCTCTGGCTCTAAAGCGGCTCTACTGACCTGGTTCTATGGCTCTAAAGCAGCTCTGCTGACCTGGTTCTCTCCCTCTAAAGCAGCTCTGCTGACCTGGTTTCTCTGCCTCTAGAGCAGCTCTGCTGACCTGGTTCTCTGCCTCTAGAGCAGCTCTGCTGACCTGGTTCTATGGCTCTACAGCAGCTCTGCTAACCTGGTTCTATGGCTCTAAAGCAGCTCTGCTGACCTGGTTCTCTGGCTCTAGAGCAGCTCTGCTGACCTGGTTCTCTGGCTCTAAAGCAGCTCTGCTGACCTGGTTCTCTGGCTCTAAAGCAGCTCTGCTGACCTGGTTCTCTCCCTCTAAAGCAGCTCTGCTGACCTGGTTTCTCTGGCTCTACAGCAGCTCTGCTGACCTGGTTCTCTGGCTCTAAAGCAGCTCTGCTGACCTGGTTCTTAGGCTCTAGAGCAGCTCTGCTGACCTGGTTCTCTGGCTCTACAAAGCCTCTGCTGACCTGGTTCTCTGGCTCTAAAGCAGCTCTGCTGACCTGGTTCTCTGGTTTAAAGCAGCTCTGCTGACCTGGTTCTCTGGCTCTAAAGCAGCTCTGCTGACCTGGTTCTCTGGCTCTAAAGCAGCTCTGCTGACCTGGTTCTCTGGCTCTAAAGCAGCTCTGCTGACCTTGTTCTCTGGCTCTAAAGCAGCTCTGCTGACCTGGTTCTCTGGCTCTAGAGCAGCTCTGCTGACCTGGTTCTTAGGCTGTAGAGCAGCTCTGCTGACCTGGTTCTCTGGCTTTGAAGCAGCTCTGCTGACCTGGTTCTCTGACTCTAGAGCAGCTCTGCTGACCTAGTTCTCTGGCTCTACAACAGCTCTGCTGACCTGGTTCTCTGGCTCTAGAGCAGCTCTACTGACCTGGTTCTATGGCTCTAAAGCAGCTCTGCTGACCTGGTTCTATGGCTCTAAAGCCGCTCTGCTGACCTGGTTCTCTGGCTCTAAAGCAGCTCTGCTGACCTGGTTCTCTGGCTCTAAAGCAGCTCTGCTGACTGGTTCTCTGGCTCTACAGCGGCTGTGTTGACCTGGTTCTCTGGCTCTAAAGCAGCTCTGCTGACCTGGTTCTGTGGCAATAGAGCGGCTCTGCTAACCTGGTTCTCTGGCTCTACAGCAGCTCTGCTGACCTGGTTCTCTGGCTCTACAACGGCTCTGCTGACCTGGTTCTCTGGCTCTACAGCAGCTCTGCTGACCTAGTTCTCTGGCTCTACAACGGCTTTGCTGACCTGGTTCTCTCCCTCTAAAGCAGCTCTGCTGAACTGGTTCTCTGCCTCTAGAGCAGCTCTGCTGACCTGGTTCTCTGCCTCTAGAGCAGCTCTGCTGACCTGGTTCTATGGCTCTACAGCAGCTCTGCTGACCTGGTTCTATGGCTCTAAAGCAGCTCTGCTGACCTGGTTCTCTGGCTCTAGAGCAGCTCTGCTGACCTGGTTCTCTGGCTCTAAAGCAGCTCTGCTGACCTGGTTCTCTCCCTCTAAAGCAGCTCTGCTGACCTGGTTCTCTCCCTCTAAAGCAGCTCTGCTGACCTGGTTTCTCTGGCTCTACAGCAGCTCTGACCTGGTTCTCTGGCTCTAGAGCAGCTCTGCTGACCTGGTTCTTAGGCTCTAGAGCAGCTCTGCTGACCTGGTTCTCTGGCTTTGAAGCAGCTCTGCTGACCTGGTTCTCTGGCTCTAGAGCTGCTCTGCTGACCTGGTTCTCTGGCTCTACAACGGCTCTGCTGACCTGGTTCTCTGGCTCTAAAGCGGCTCTACTGACCTGGTTCTATGGCTCTAAAGCAGCTCTGCTGACCTGGCTCTCTGGCTCTAGAGCAGCTCTGCTGACCTGGTTCTCTGGCTCTAAAGCAGCTCTGCTGTCCTGGTTTCTCTGGCTCTAAAGCAGCTCTGTTGACCTGGTTTCTCTGGCTCTACAGCAGCTCTGCTGACCTGGTTTCTCTGGCTCTAGAGCAGCTCTGCAGACCTGGTTCTCTGCCTCTAGAGCAGCTCTGCTGGCCTGGTTCTTAGGCTCTAGAGCAGCTCTGCTGACCTGGTTCTCTGGCTCTAGAGCAGCTCTGCTGACCTGGTTCTCTGGCTCTAAAGCAGCTCTGATGACCTGGTTCTCTGGCTCTAGAGCAGTTCTGCTGACCTGGTTCTCTGGCTCTACAACAGCTCTGCTGACCTGGTTCTCTGGCTCTAAAGCAGCTCTGCTGACCTGGTTCTCTGGCTCTAAAGCAGCTCTACTGACCTGGTTCTCTGGCTCTAAAGCAGCTCTGCTGACCTGGTTCTCTGGCTCTAGAGCAGCTCTGCTGACCTGGTTCTCTGGCTCTAAAGCAGCTCTGCTGACCTGGTTCTCTGGCTCTAAAGCAACTCTGCTGACCTGGTTCTCTGGCTCTAAAGCAGCTCTGCTGGCCTGGTTCTTAGGCTCTACAGCAGCTCTGCTGACCTGGTTCTCTGGCTCTAAAGCAGCTCTGCTGACCTGGTTCTTAGGCTCTAGAGCAGCTCTGCTGACCTGGTTCTCTGGCTCTACAACGCCTCTGCTGACCTGGTTCTCTGCCTCTAAAGCAGCCCTGCTGACCTGGTTCTCTCCCTCTAAAGCAGCTCTGCTGACCTGGTTTCTCTGGCTCTACAGCAGCTCTGATGACCTGGTTCTCTGGCTCTAGAGCAGCTCTGCTGACCTGGTTCTTAGGCTCTAGAGCAGCTCTGCTGACCTGGTTCTCTGGCTTTGAAGCAGCTCTGCTGACCTGGTTCTCTGGCTCTAAAGCAGCTCTGCTGACCTGGTTTCTCTGGCTCTACAGCAGCTCTGCTGACCTGGTTTCTCTGGCTCTACAGCAGCTCTGATGACCTGGTTCTCTGCCTCTACAGCAGCTCTGCTGGCCTGGTTCTATGGCTCTAAAGCAGCTCTGCTGACCTGGCTCTCTGGCTCTAGAGCAGCTCTGCTGACCTGGTTCTCTGGCTCTAAAGCAGCTCTGCTGACCTGGTTTCTCTGGCTCTACAGCAGCTCTGCTGACCTGGTTCTTAGGCTCTAGAGCAGCTCTGCTGACCTGGTTCTCTGGCTTGAAGCAGCTCTGCTGACCTGGTTCTCTGGCTCTAGAGCAGTTCTGCTGACCTGGTTCTCTGGCTCTACAACAGCTCTGCTGACCTGGTTCTCTGGCTCTAAAGCAGCTCTGCTGACCTGGTTCTCTGGCTCTAAAGCAGCTCTACTGACCTGGTTCTCTGGCTCTAAAGCAGCTCTGCTGACCTGGTTCTCTGGCTCTAGAGCAGCTCTGCTGACCTGGTTCTCTGGCTCTAAAGCAGCTCTGCTGACCTGGTTCTCTGGCTCTAAAGCAACTCTGCTTACCTGGTTCTCTGGCTCTAAAGCAGCTCTGCTGGCCTGGTTCTTAGGCTCTACAGCAGCTCTGCTGACCTGGTTCTCTGGCTCTAAAGCAGCTCTGCTGACCTGGTTCTTAGGCTCTAGAGCAGCTCTGCTGACCTGGTTCTCTGGCTCTACAACGCCTCTGCTGACCTGGTTCTCTGCCTCTAAAGCAGCCCTGCTGACCTGGTTCTCTCCCTCTAAAGCAGCTCTGCTGGCCTGGTTCTCTGGCTCTAAAGCAGCTCTGCTGGCCTGGTTCTTAGGCTCTACAGCAGCTCTGCTGACCTGGTTCTCTGGCTCTAAAGCAGCTCTGCTGACCTGGTTCTTAGGCTCTAGAGCAGCTCTGCTGACCTGGTTCTCTGGCTCTACAACGCCTCTGCTGACCTGGTTCTCTGGCTCTAGAGCAGCTCTGCTGACCTGGTTCTTAGGCTCTAGAGCAGCTCTGCTGACCTGGTTCTCTGGCTTTGAAGCAGCTCTGCTGACCTGGTTCTCTGGCTCTAAAGCAGCTCTGCTGACCTGGTTTCTCTGGCTCTACAGCAGCTCTGCTGACCTGGTTTCTCTGGCTCTACAGCAGCTCTGCTGACCTGGTTCTCTGCCTCTACAGCAGCTCTGCTGGCCTGGTTCTATGGCTCTAAAGCAGCTCTGCTGACCTGGCTCTCTGGCTCTAGAGCAGCTCTGCTGACCTGGTTCTCTGGCTCTAAAGCAGCTCTGCTGACCTGGTTTCTCTGGCTCTACAGCAGCTCTGCTGACCTGGTTCTCTGGCTCTAAAGCGGCTCTACTGGCCTGGTTCTATGGCTCTAAAGCAGCTCTGCTGACCTGGCTCTCTGGCTCTAGAGCAGCTCTGCTGACCTGGTTCTCTGGCTCTAAAGCAGCTCTGCTGACCTGGTTTCTCTGGCTCTACAGCAGCTCTGCTGACCTGGTTTCTCTGGCTCTACAGCAGCTCTGCTGACCTGGTTCTCTGGCTCTACAGCAGCTCTGCTGACCTGGTTCTCTGCCTCTACAGCAGCTCTGCTGACCTGGTTCTCTGGCTCTAAAGCAGCTCTGCTGACCTGGTTCTTAGGCTCTAGAGCGGCTCTGCTAACCTGGTTCTCTGGCTCTACAGCAGCTCTGCTGACCTAGTTCTCTGGCTCTAGAGCAGCTCTGCTGACCTGGTTCTCTGGCTCTACAACAGCTCTGCTGACCTGGTTCTCTGGCTCTACAGCAGCTCTGCTGACCTGGTTCTCTGGCTCTACAGCAGCTCTGCTGACCTGGTTCCTAAGGCTCTACAGCAGCTCTGCTGACCTGGTTCTTTGGCTCTAAAGCAGCTCTGCTGACCTGGTTCTCTGGCTCTAGAGCAGCTCTGCTGACCTGGTTCTCTGGCTCTAAAGCAGCTCTGCTGACCTGGTTCTCTGGCTCTAAAGCAGCTCTGCTGACCTGGTTCTCTCCCTCTAAAGCAGCTCTGCTGACCTGGTTTCTCTGGCTCTACAGCAGCTCTGCTGACCTGGTTCTCTGGCTCTAAAGCAGCTCTGCTGACCTGGTTCTTAGGCTCTAGAGCAGCTCTGCTGACCTGGTTCTCTGGCTTTGAAGCAGCTCTGCTGACCTGGTTCTCTGGCTCTAGAGCAGCTCTGCTGACCTAGTTCTCTGGCTCTACAACAGCTCTGCTGACCTGGTTCTCTGGCTCTAAAGCAGCTGGTTCTCTGGCTCTACAACAGCTCTGCTGACCTGGTTCTCTGGCTCTAAAGCAGCTCTACTGACCTGGTTCTCTGGCTCTAAAGCAGCTCTGCTGACCTGGTTCTCTGTCTCTAGAGCAGCTCTGCTGACCTGGTTCTCTGTCTCTAGAGCAGCTCTGCTGACCTGGTTCTCTGGCTCTAAAGCAGCTCTGCTGACCTGGTTCTCTGGCTCTAAAGCAGCTCTGCTGACCTGGTTCTCTGGCTCTAAAGCAGCTCTGCTGGCCTGGTTCTTAGGCTCTACAGCAGCTCTGCTGACCTGGTTCTCTGGCTCTAAAGCAGCTCTGCTGACCTGGTTCTTAGGCTCTAGAGCAGCTCTGCTGACCTGGTTCTCTGGCTCTACAACGCCTCTGCTGACCTGGTTCTCTGCCTCTAAAGCAGCTCTGCTGACCTGGTTCTCTGGCTCTAAAGCAGCTCTGCTGACCTGGTTCTCTGGCTCTAGAGCAGCTCTGCTGACCTGGTTCTCTGGCTCTAAAGCAGCTCTGCTGACCTGGTTCTCTGGCTCTAAAGCAGCTCTGCTGACCTGGTTTCTCTCCCTCTACAGCAGCTCTGCTGACGTGGTTTCTCTCCCTCTACAGCAGCTCTGCTGACGTGGTTTCTCTGCCTCTAGAGCAGCTCTGCTGGCCTGGTTCTCTGGCTCTAGAGCAGCTCTGCTGACCTGGTTCTCTGGCTCTAAAGCAGCTCTGCTGAGCTGGTTCTCTGGCTCTAAAGCAGCTCTGCTGACCTGGTTCTCTGGCTCTAGAGAAGCTCCGCTGACCTGGTTCTCTGGCTCTAGAGCAGCTCTGCTGACCTGGTTCTCTGGCTCTAGAGCAGCTCTGCTGACCTGGTTCTCTGGCTCTAAAGCAGCTCTGCTGACCTGGTTTCTCTCCCTCTACAGCAGCTCTGCTGACGTGGTTTCTCTGCCTCTAGAGCAGCTCTGCTGGCCTGGTTCTCTGGCTCTAGAGCAGCTCTGCTGAGCTGGTTCTCTGGCTCTAAAGCAGCTCTGCTGAGCTGGTTCTCTGGCTCTAAAGCAGCTCTGCTGACCTGGTTCTCTGGCTCTAGAGAAGCTCCGCTGACCTGGTTCTCTGGCTCTACAACAGCTCTGCTGACCTGGTTCTCTGGCTCTACAGCAGCTCTGCTGACCTGGTTCTAAGGCTCTACAGCAGCTCTGCTGACCTGGTTCTCTGGCTCTAGAGCAGCTCTGCTGACCTAGTTCTCTGGCTCTACAACAGCTCTGCTGACCTGGTTCTCTGGCTCTAAAGCAGCTGGTTCTCTGGCTCTACAACAGCTCTGCTGACCTGGTTCTCTGGCTCTAAAGCAGCTCTACTGACCTGGTTCTCTGGCTCTAAAGCCGCTCTGCTGACCTGGTTCTCTGTCTCTAGAGCAGCTCTGCTGACCTGGTTCTCTGGTTTAAAGCAGCTCTGCTGACCTGGTTCTCTGGCTCTAAAGCAGCTCTGCTGACCTGGTTCTCTGGCTCTAAAGCAGCTCTGCTGGCCTGGTTCTTAGGCTCTACAGCAGCTCTGCTGACCTGGTTCTCTGGCTCTAAAGCAGCTCTGCTGACCTGGTTCTCTGTCTCTAGAGCAGCTCTGTTGACCTGGTTCTCTGGCTCTAAAGCGGCTCTACTGACCTGGTTCTATGGCTCTAAAGCAGCTCTGCTGACCTGGTTCTCTCCCTCTAAAGCAGCTCTGCTGACCTGGTTCTCTGGCTCTAGAGCAGCTCTGCTGACCTGGTTTCTCTGGCTCTACAGCAGCTCTGCTGACCTGGTTCTCTGGCTCTAAAGCAGCTCTGCTGACCTGGTTCTTAGGCTCTAGAGCAGCTCTGCTGACCTGGTTCTCTGGCTCTACAACGCCTCTGCTGACCTGGTTCTCTGGCTCTAAAGCAGCTCTGCTGACCTGGTTCTCTGGTTTAAAGCAGCTCTGCTGACCTGGTTCTCTGGCTCTAAAGCAGCTCTGCTGACCTGGTTCTCTGGCTCTAAAGCAGCTCTGCTGACCTGGTTCTCTGGCTCTAAAGCAGCTCTGCTGACCTGGTTCTCTGGCTCTAAAGCAGCTCTGCTGACCTGGTTCTCTGGCTCTAGAGCAGCTCTGCTGACCTGGTTCTTAGGCTGTAGAGCAGCTCTGCTGACCTGGTTCTCTGGCTTTGAAGCAGCTCTGCTGACCTGGTTCTCTGACTCTAGAGCAGCTCTGCTGACCTAGTTCTCTGGCTCTACAACAGCTCTGCTGACCTGGTTCTCTGGCTCTAAAGCAGCTCTACTGACCTGGTTCTATGGCTCTAAAGCAGCTCTGCTGACCTGGTTCTATGGCTCTAAAGCCGCTCTGCTGACCTGGTTCTCTGGCTCTAAAGCAGCTCTGCTGACCTGGTTCTCTGGCTCTAAAGCAGCTCTGCTGACTGGTTCTCTGGCTCTACAGCGGCTGTGTTGACCTGGTTCTCTGGCTCTAAAGCAGCTCTGCTGACCTGGTTCTGTGGCAATAGAGCGGCTCTGCTAACCTGGTTCTCTGGCTCTACAGCAGCTCTGCTGACCTGGTTCTCTGGCTCTACAACGGCTCTGCTGACCTGGTTCTCTGGCTCTACAGCAGCTCTGCTGACCTAGTTCTCTGGCTCTACAACGGCTTTGCTGACCTGGTTCTCTCCCTCTAAAGCAGCTCTGCTGAACTGGTTCTCTGCCTCTAGAGCAGCTCTGCTGACCTGGTTCTCTGCCTCTAGAGCAGCTCTGCTGACCTGGTTCTATGGCTCTACAGCAGCTCTGCTGACCTGGTTCTATGGCTCTAAAGCAGCTCTGCTGACCTGGTTCTCTGGCTCTAGAGCAGCTCTGCTGACCTGGTTCTCTGGCTCTAAAGCAGCTCTGCTGACCTGGTTCTCTCCCTCTAAAGCAGCTCTGCTGACCTGGTTCTCTCCCTCTAAAGCAGCTCTGCTGACCTGGTTTCTCTGGCTCTACAGCAGCTCTGACCTGGTTCTCTGGCTCTAGAGCAGCTCTGCTGACCTGGTTCTTAGGCTCTAGAGCAGCTCTGCTGACCTGGTTCTCTGGCTTTGAAGCAGCTCTGCTGACCTGGTTCTCTGGCTCTAGAGCTGCTCTGCTGACCTGGTTCTCTGGCTCTACAACGGCTCTGCTGACCTGGTTCTCTGGCTCTAAAGCGGCTCTACTGACCTGGTTCTATGGCTCTAAAGCAGCTCTGCTGACCTGGCTCTCTGGCTCTAGAGCAGCTCTGCTGACCTGGTTCTCTGGCTCTAAAGCAGCTCTGCTGTCCTGGTTTCTCTGGCTCTAAAGCAGCTCTGCTGACCTGGTTTCTCTGGCTCTACAGCAGCTCTGCTGACCTGGTTTCTCTGGCTCTACAGCAGCTCTGCTGACCTGGTTCTCTGCCTCTAGAGCAGCTCTGCTGGCCTGGTTCTTAGGCTCTAGAGCAGCTCTGCTGACCTGGTTCTCTGGCTCTAGAGCAGCTCTGCTGACCTGGTTCTCTGGCTTGAAGCAGCTCTGCTGACCTGGTTCTCTGGCTCTAGAGCAGTTCTGCTGACCTGGTTCTCTGGCTCTACAACAGCTCTGCTGACCTGGTTCTCTGGCTCTAAAGCAGCTCTGCTGACCTGGTTCTCTGGCTCTAAAGCAGCTCTACTGACCTGGTTCTCTGGCTCTAAAGCAGCTCTGCTGACCTGGTTCTCTGGCTCTAGAGCAGCTCTGCTGACCTGGTTCTCTGGCTCTAAAGCAGCTCTGCTGACCTGGTTCTCTGGCTCTAAAGCAACTCTGCTGACCTGGTTCTCTGGCTCTAAAGCAGCTCTGCTGGCCTGGTTCTTAGGCTCTACAGCAGCTCTGCTGACCTGGTTCTCTGGCTCTAAAGCAGCTCTGCTGACCTGGTTCTTAGGCTCTAGAGCAGCTCTGCTGACCTGGTTCTCTGGCTCTACAACGCCTCTGCTGACCTGGTTCTCTGCCTCTAAAGCAGCCCTGCTGACCTGGTTCTCTCCCTCTAAAGCAGCTCTGCTGACCTGGTTTCTCTGGCTCTACAGCAGCTCTGATTACCTGGTTCTCTGGCTCTAGAGCAGCTCTGCTGACCTGGTTCTTAGGCTCTAGAGCAGCTCTGCTGACCTGGTTCTCTGGCTTTGAAGCAGCTCTGCTGACCTGGTTCTCTGGCTCTAAAGCAGCTCTGCTGACCTGGTTTCTCTGGCTCTACAGCAGCTCTGCTGACCTGGTTTCTCTGGCTCTACAGCAGCTCTGATGACCTGGTTCTCTGCCTCTACAGCAGCTCTGCTGGCCTGGTTCTCTGGCTCTACAGCAGCTCTGCTGACCTGGCTCTCTGGCTCTAGAGCAGCTCTGCTGACCTGGTTCTCTGGCTCTAAAGCAGCTCTGCTGACCTGGTTTCTCTGGCTCTACAGCAGCTCTGCTGACCTGGTTCTTAGGCTCTAGAGCAGCTCTGCTGACCTGGTTCTCTGGCTTGAAGCAGCTCTGCTGACCTGGTTCTCTGGCTCTAGAGCAGTTCTGCTGACCTGGTTCTCTGGCTCTACAACAGCTCTGCTGACCTGGTTCTCTGGCTCTAAAGCAGCTCTGCTGACCTGGTTCTCTGGCTCTAAAGCAGCTCTACTGACCTGGTTCTCTGGCTCTAAAGCAGCTCTTCTGACCTGGTTCTCTGGCTCTAGAGCAGCTCTGCTGACCTGGTTCTCTGGCTCTAAAGCAGCTCTGCTGACCTGGTTCTCTGGCTCTAAAGCAACTCTGCTTACCTGGTTCTCTGGCTCTAAAGCAGCTCTGCTGGCCTGGTTCTTAGGCTCTACAGCAGCTCTGCTGACCTGGTTCTCTGGCTCTAAAGCAGCTCTGCTGACCTGGTTCTTAGGCTCTAGAGCAGCTCTGCTGACCTGGTTCTCTGGCTCTACAACGCCTCTGCTGACCTGGTTCTCTGCCTCTAAAGCAGCCCTGCTGACCTGGTTCTCTCCCTCTAAAGCAGCTCTGCAGGCCTGGTTCTCTGGCTCTAAAGCAGCTCTGCTGGCCTGGTTCTTAGGCTCTACAGCAGCTCTGCTGACCTGGTTCTCTGGCTCTAAAGCAGCTCTGCTGACCTGGTTCTTAGGCTCTAGAGCAGCTCTGCTGACCTGGTTCTCTGGCTCTACAACGCCTCTGCTGACCTGGTTCTCTGGCTCTAGAGCAGCTCTGCTGACCTGGTTCTTAGGCTCTAGAGCAGCTCTGCTGACCTGGTTCTCTGGCTTTGAAGCAGCTCTGCTGACCTGGTTCTCTGGCTCTAAAGCAGCTCTGCTGACCTGGTTTCTCTGGCTCTACAGCAGCTCTGCTGACCTGGTTTCTCTGGCTCTACAGCAGCTCTGCTGACCTGGTTCTCTGCCTCTACAGCAGCTCTGCTGACCTGGTTCTCTGGCTCTAAAGTAGCTCTGCTGACCTGGTTCTTAGGCTCTAGAGCGGCTCTGCTAACCTGGTTCTCTGGCTCTACAGCAGCTCTGCTGACCTAGTTCTCTGGCTCTAGAGCAGCTCTGCTGACCTGGTTCTCTGGCTCTACAACAGCTCTGCTGACCTGGTTCTCTGGCTCTACAGCAGCTCTGCTGACCTGGTTCTCTGGCTCTACAGCAGCTCTGCTGACCTGGTTCTAAGGCTCTACAGCAGCTCTGCTGACCTGGTTCTTTGGCTCTAAAGCAGCTCTGCTGACCTGGTTCTCTGGCTCTAGAGCAGCTCTGCTGACCTGGTTCTCTGGCTCTAAAGCAGCTCTGCTGACCTGGTTCTCTGGCTCTAAAGCAGCTCTGCTGACCTGGTTCTCTCCCTCTAAAGCAGCTCTGCTGACCTGGTTTCTCTGGCTCTACAGCAGCTCTGCTGACCTGGTTCTCTGGCTCTAAAGCAGCTCTGCTGACCTGGTTCTTAGGCTCTACAGCAGCTCTGCTGACCTGGTTCTCTGGCTTTTAAGCAGCTCTGCTGACCTGGTTCTCTGGCTCTAGAGCAGCTCTGCTGACCTAGTTCTCTGGCTCTACAACAGCTCTGCTGACCTGGTTCTCTGGCTCTAAAGCAGCTGGTTCTCTGGCTCTACAACAGCTCTGCTGACCTGGTTCTCTGGCTCTAAAGCAGCTCTACTGACCTGGTTCTCTGGCTCTAAAGCAGCTCTGCTGACCTGGTTCTCTGTCTCTAGAGCAGCTCTGCTGACCTGGTTCTCTGTCTCTAGAGCAGCTCTGCTGACCTGGTTCTCTGGCTCTAAAGCAGCTCTGCTGACCTGGTTCTCTGGCTCTAAAGCAGCTCTGCTGACCTGGTTCTCTGGCTCTAAAGCAGCTCTGCTGGCCTGGTTCTTAGGCTCTACAGCAGCTCTGCTGACCTGGTTCTCTGGCTCTAAAGCAGCTCTGCTGACCTGGTTCTTAGGCTCTAGAGCAGCTCTGCTGACCTGGTTCTCTGGCTCTACAACGCCTCTGCTGACCTGGTTCTCTGCCTCTAAAGCAGCTCTGCTGACCTGGTTCTCTGGCTCTAAAGCAGCTCTGCTGACCTGGTTCTCTGGCTCTAGAGCAGCTCTGCTGACCTGGTTCTCTGGCTCTAGAGCAGCTCTGCTGACCTGGTTCTCTGGCTCTAAAGCAGCTCTGCTGACCTGGTTCTCTGGCTCTAAAGCAGCTCTGCTGACCTGGTTTCTCTCCCTCTACAGCAGCTCTGCTGACGTGGTTTCTCTGCCTCTAGAGCAGCTCTGCTGGCCTGGTTCTCTGGCTCTAGAGCAGCTCTGCTGACCTGGTTCTCTGGCTCTAAAGCAGCTCTGCTGAGCTGGTTCTCTGGCTCTAAAGCAGCTTCGCTGACCTGGTTCTCTGGCTCTAGAGAAGCTCCGCTGACCTGGTTCTCTGGCTCTAGAGCAGCTCTGCTGACCTGGTTCTCTGGCTCTAGAGCAGCTCTGCTGACCTGGTTCTCTGGCTCTAAAGCAGCTCTGCTGACCTGGTTTCTCTCCCTCTACAGCAGCTCTGCTGACGTGGTTTCTCTGCCTCTAGAGCAGCTCTGCTGGCCTGGTTCTCTGGCTCTAGAGCAGCTCTGCTGACCTGGTTCTTAGGCTCTACAACAGCTCTGCTGACCTGGTTCTCTGGCTCTAAAGCAGCTCTACTGACCTGGTTCTATGGCTCTAAAGCAGCTCTGCTGACCTGGTTCTCTGGCTCTAGAGCAACTCTGCTGACCTGGTTCTCTGGCTCTAAAGCAGCTCTGCTGACCTGGTTCTCTGGCTCTAAAGCAGCTCTGCTGACCTGGTTCTCTGGCTCTAAAGCAGCTCTGCTGACTGGTTCTCTGGCTCTACAGCGGCTCTGTTGACCTGGTTCTCTGGCTCTAAAGCAGCTCTGCTGACCTGGTTCTCTCCCTCTAAAGCAGCTCTGCTGACCTGGTTCTCTCCCTCTAAAGCAGCTCTGCTGACCTGGTTCTCTCCCTCTAAAGCAGCTCTGCTGACCTGGTTTCTCTGCCTCTAGAGCAGCTCTGCTGACCTGGTTCTCTGCCTCTAGAGCAGCTCTGCTGACCTGGTTCTATGGCTCTACAGCAGCTCTGCTGACCTGGTTCTATGGCTCTAAAGCAGCTCTGCTGACCTGGTTCTCTGGCTCTAGAGCAGCTCTGCTGACCTGGTTCTCTGGCTCTAGAGCAGCTCTGCTGACCTGGTTCTCTGGCTCTAAAGCAGCTCTGCTGACCTGGTTCTCTGGCTCTAAAGCAGCTCTGCTGACCTGGTTCTCTCCCTCTAAAGCAGCTCTGCTGACCTGGTTTCTCTGGCTCTACAGCAGCTCTGCTGACCTGGTTCTTTGGCTCTAAAGCAGCTCTGCTGACCTGGTTCTTAGGCTCTAGAGCAGCTCTGCTGACCTGGTTCTCTGGCTCTACAACGCCTCTGCTGACCTGGTTCTCTGGCTCTAAAGCAGCTCTGCTGACCTGGTTCTCTGGTTTAAAGCAGCTCTGCTGACCTGGTTCTCTGGCTCTAAAGCAGCTCTGCTGACCTGGTTCTCTGGCTCTACAACAGCTCTGCTGACCTGGTTCTCTGGCTCTAAAGCAGCTCTACTGACCTGGTTCTATGGCTCTAAAGCAGCTCTGCTGACCTGGTTCTATGGCTCTAAAGCCGCTCTGCTGACCTGGTTCTCTGGCTCTAAAGCAGCTCTGCTGACCTGGTTCTCTGGCTCTAAAGCAGCTCTGCTGACCTGGTTCTCTGGCTCTAAAGCAGCTCTGCTGACTGGTTCTCTGGCTCTACAGCGGCTGTGTTGACCTGGTTCTCTGGCTCTAAAGCAGCTCTGCTGACCTGGTTCTGTGGCAATAGAGCGGCTCTGCTAACCTGGTTCTCTGGCTCTACAGCAGCTCTGCTGACCTGGTTCTCTGGCTCTACAACGGCTCTGCTGACCTGGTTCTCTGGCTCTACAGCAGCTCTGCTGACCTAGTTCTCTGGCTCTACAACGGCTTTGCTGACCTGGTTCTCTCCCTCTAAAGCAGCTCTGCTGAACTGGTTCTCTGCCTCTAGAGCAGCTCTGCTGACCTGGTTCTCTGCCTCTAGAGCAGCTCTGCTGACCTGGTTCTATGGCTCTACAGCAGCTCTGCTGACCTGGTTCTATGGCTCTAAAGCAGCTCTGCTGACCTGGTTCTCTGGCTCTAGAGCAGCTCTGCTGACCTGGTTCTCTGGCTCTAAAGCAGCTCTGCTGACCTGGTTCTCTCCCTCTAAAGCAGCTCTGCTGACCTGGTTCTCTCCCTCTAAAGCAGCTCTGCTGACCTGGTTTCTCTGGCTCTACAGCAGCTCTGATGACCTGGTTCTCTGGCTCTAGAGCAGCTCTGCTGACCTGGTTCTTAGGCTCTAGAGCAGCTCTGCTGACCTGGTTCTCTGGCTTTGAAGCAGCTCTGCTGACCTGGTTCTCTGGCTCTAGAGCTGCTCTGCTGACCTGGTTCTCTGGCTCTACAACGGCTCTGCTGACCTGGTTCTCTGGCTCTAAAGCGGCTCTACTGACCTGGTTCTATGGCTCTAAAGCAGCTCTGCTGACCTGGCTCTCTGGCTCTAGAGCAGCTCTGCTGACCTGGTTCTCTGGCTCTAAAGCAGCTCTGCTGACCTGGTTTCTCTGGCTCTGATGCAGCTCTGCTGACCTGGTTTCTCTGGCTCTACAGCAGCTCTGCTGACCTAGTTTCTCTGGCTCTACAGCAGCTCTGCTGACCTGGTTCTCTGCCTCTAGAGCAGCTCTGCTGGCCTGGTTCTTAGGCTCTAGAGCAGATCTGCTGACCTGGTTCTCTGGCTCTAGAGCAGCTCTGCTGACCTGGTTCTTAGGCTCTAGAGCAGCTCTGCTGACCTGGTTCTCTGGCTTGAAGCAGCTCTGCTGACCTGGTTCTCTGGCTCTAGAGCAGTTCTGCTGACCTGGTTCTCTGGCTCTACAACAGCTCTGCTGACCTGGTTCTCTGGCTCTAAAGCAGCTCTACTGACCTGGTTCTCTGGCTCTAAAGCAGCTCTGCTGACCTGGTTCTCTGGCTCTAGAGCAGCTCTGCTGACCTGGTTCTCTGGCTCTAAAGCAGCTCTGCTGACCTGGTTCTCTGGCTCTAAAGCAACTCTGCTGACCTGGTTCTCTGGCTCTAAAGCAGCTCTGCTGGCCTGGTTCTTAGGCTCTACAGCAGCTCTGCTGACCTGGTTCTCTGGCTCTAAAGCAGCTCTGCTGACCTGGTTCTTAGGCTCTAGAGCAGCTCTGCTGACCTGGTTCTCTGGCTCTACAACGCCTCTGCTGACCTGGTTCTCTGCCTCTAAAGCAGCTCTGCTGACCTGGTTCTCTCCCTCTAAAGCAGCTCTGCTGACCTGGTTTCTCTGGCTCTACAGCAGCTCGGATGACCTGGTTCTCTGGCTCTAGAGCAGCTCTGCTGACCTGGTTCTTAGGCTCTAGAGCAGCTCTGCTGACCTGGTTCTCTGGCTCTAGAGCAGCTCTGCTGACCTGGTTCTCTGCCTCTACAACAGCTCTGCTGACCTGGTTCTCTGGCTCTACAGCAGCTCTGCTGACCTGGTTCTAAGGCTCTACAGCAGCTCTGCTGACCTGGTTCTATGGCTCTAAAGCAGCTCTGCTGACCTGGTTCTCTGGCTCTAGAGCAGCTCTGCTGACCTGGTTCTCTGGCTCTAAAGCAGCTCTGCTGACCTGGTTCTCTGGCTCTAAAGCAGCTCTGCTGACCTGGTTCTCTCCCTCTAAAGCAGCTCTGCTGACCTGGTTTCTCTGGCTCTACAGCAGCTCTGCTGACCTGGTTCTCTGGCTCTAAAGCAGCTCTGCTGACCTGGTTCTTAGGCTCTAGAGCAGCTCTGCTGACCTGGTTCTCTGGCTCTACAACGCCTCTGCTGACCTGGTTCTCTGGCTCTAAAGCAGCTCTGCTGACCTGGTTCTTAGGCTCTAGAGCAGCTCTGCTGACCTGGTTTTCTGGCTCTACAACGCCTCTGCTGACCTGGTTCTCTGGCTCTAAAGCAGCTCTGCTGACCTGGTTCTCTGGTTTAAAGCAGCTCTGCTGACCTGGTTCTCTGGCTCTAAAGCAGCTCTGCTGACCTGGTTCTCTGGCTATAGAGCAGCTCTGCTGACCTGGTTCTCTGCCTCTAAAGCAGCTCTGCTGACCTGGTTCTCTCCCTCTACAGCAGCTCTGCTGACGTGGTTTCTCTGCCTCTAGAGCAGCTCTGCTGGCCTGGTTCTCTGGCTCTAAAGTAGCTCTGCTGAGCTGGTTCTCTGGCTCTAAAGCAGCTCTGCTGACCTGGTTCTCTGGCTCTAGAGAAGCTCCGCTGACCTGGTTCTCTGGCTCTAGAGCAGCTCTGCTGACCTGGTTCTCTGGCTCTAGAGCAGCTCTGCTGACCTGGTTCTCTCCCTCTAAAGCAGCTCTGCTGACGTGGTTTCTCTGGCTCTACAACGCCTCTGCTGGCCTGGTTCTCTGCCTCTAAAGCAGCTCTGCTGACCTGGTTCTCTGGCTCTAAAGCAGCTCTGCTGACCTGGTTCTCTGGCTCTAGAGCAGCTCTGCTGACCTGGGTCTCTGGCTCTAAAGCAGCTCTGCTGACCTGGTTCTTAGGCTCTAGAGCAGCTCTGCTGACCTGGTTCTCTGGCTCTACAACGCCTCTGCTGACCTGGTTCTCTGGCTCTACAACGCCTCTGCTGACCTGGTTCTCTGCCTCTAAAGCAGCTCTGCTGACCTGGTTCTCTCCCTCTAAAGCAGCTCTGCTGACCTGGTTTCTCTGGCTCTACAGCAGCTCTGATGACCTGGTTCTCTGGCTCTAGAGCAGCTCTGCTGACCTGGTTCTTAGGCTCTAGAGCAGCTCTGCTGACCTGGTTCTCTGGCTTTGAAGCAGCTCTGCTGACCTGGTTCTCTGGCTCTACAACGGCTCTGCTGACCTGGTTCTCTGGCTCTAAAGCGGCTCTACTGACCTGGTTCTATGGCTCTAAAGCAGCTCTGCTGACCTGGCTCTCTGGCTCTAGAGCAGCTCTGCTGACCTGGTTCTCTGGCTCTAAAGCAGCTCTGCTGACCTGGTTTCTCTGGCTCTACAGCAGCTCTGCTGACCTGGTTTCTCTGGCTCTACAGCAGCTCTGCTGACCTGGTTTCTCTGGCTCTACAGCAGCTCTGCTGACCTGGTTTCTCTGGCTCTACAGCAGCTCTGCTGACCTGGTTCTCTGCCTCTACAGCAGCTCTGCTGACCTGGTTCTCTGGCTCTAAAGCAGCTCTGCTGACCTGGTTCTGAGGCTCTAGAGCGGCTCTGCTAACCTGGTTCTCTGGCTCTACAGCAGCTCTGCTGACCTAGTTCTCTGGCTCTAGAGCAGCTCTGCTGACCTGGTTCTCTGGCTCTACAACAGCTCTGCTGACCTGGTTCTCTGGCTCTACAGCAGCTCTGCTGACCTGGTTCTAAGGCTCTACAGCAGCTCTGCTGATCTGGTTCTATGGCTCTAAAGCAGCTCTGCTGACCTGGTTCTCTGGCTCTAGAGCAGCTCTGCTGACCTGGTTCTCTGGCTCTAAAGCAGCTCTGCTGACCTGGTTCTCTGGCTCTAAAGCAGCTCTGCTGACCTGGTTCTCTCCCTCTAAAGCAGCTCTGCTGACCTGGTTTCTCTGGCTCTACAGCAGCTCTGCTGACCTGGTTCTCTGGCTCTAAAGCAGCTCTGCTGACCTGGTTCTTAGGCTCTAGAGCAGCTCTGCTGACCTGGTTCTCTGGCTCTACAACGCCTCTGCTGACCTGGCTCTAAAGCAGCTCTGCTGACCTGGTTCTCTGGTTTAAAGCAGCTCTGCTGACCTGGTTCTCTGGCTCTAAAGCAGCTCTGCTGACCTGGTTCTCTGGCTCTAAAGCAGCTCTGCTGACCTGGTTCTCTGACTCTAGAGCAGCTCTGCTGACCTGGTTCTTAGGCTCTAGAGCAGCTCTGCTGACCTGGTTCTCTGGCTTTGAAGCAGCTCTGCTGACCTGGTTCTCTGACTCTAGAGCAGCTCTGCTGACCTAGTTCTCTGCCTCTACAACAGCTCTGCTGACCTGGTTCTCTGGCTCTAAAGCAGCTGGTTCTCTGGCTCTACAACAGCTCTGCTGACCTGGTTCTCTGGCTCTAAAGCAGCTCTGCTGACCTGGTTCTCTGTCTCTAGAGCAGCTCTGCTGACCTGGTTCTCTGGCTCTAAAGCAGCTCTGCTGACCTGGTTCTCTGGCTCTAAAGCAGCTCTGCTGACCTGGTTCTCTGGCTCTAAAGCAGCTCTGCTGGCCTGGTTCTTAGGCTCTACAGCAGCTCTGCTGACCTGGTTCTCTGGCTCTAAAGCAGCTCTGCTGACCTGGTTCTTAGGCTCTAGAGCAGCTCTGCTGACCTGGTTCTCTGGCTCTACAGCGCCTCTGCTGACCTGGTTCTCTGCCTCTAAAGCAGCTCTGCTGACCTGGTTCTCTGGCTCTAAAGCAGCTCTGCTGACCTGGTTCTCTGGCTCTAGAGCAGCTCTGCTGACCTGGTTCTCTGGCTCTAAAGCAGCTCTGCTGACCTGGTTCTCTGGCTCTAAAGCAGCTCTGCTGACCTGGTTCTCTGGCTCTAAAGCAGCTCTGCTGACCTGGTTCTCTGGCTCTAAAGCAGCTCTGCTGACCTGGTTTCTCTGCCTCTAGAGCAGCTCTGCTGACCTGGTTCTCTGGCTCTAAAGCAGCTCTGCTGACCTGGTTCTCTGGCTATAGAGCAGCTCTTCTGACCTGGTTCTCTGCCTCTAAAGCAGCTCTGCTGACCTGGTTCTCTCCCTCTAAAGCAGCTCTGCTGACGTGGTTTCTCTGCCTCTAGAGCAGCTCTGCTGGCCTGGTTCTCTGGCTCTAGAGCAGCTCTGCTGGCCTGGTTCTCTGGCTCTAGAGCAGCTCTGCTGGCCTGGTTCTCTGGCTCTAGAGCAGCTCTGCTGACCTGGTTCTCTGGCTCTAAAGCAGCTCTGCTGACCTGGTTCTCTGGCTCTAAAGCAGCTCTGCTGACCTGGTTCTCTGGCTCTAGAGCAGCTCTGCTGACCTGGTTCTCTGGCTCTAAAGCAGCTCTGCTGAGCTGGTTCTCTGGCTCTAAAGCAGCTCTGCTGACCTGGTTCTCTGGCTCTAAAGCAGCTCTGCTGACCTGGTTTCTCTGGCTCTAGAGCAGCTCTGCTGAGATGGTTCTCTGGCTCTAGAGCAGCTCTGCTGACCTGGTTCTTAGGCTCTAGATTAGCTCTGCTGACCTGGTTCTCTGGCTTTGAAGCAGCTCTGCTGACCTGGTTCTTAGGCTCTAGATTAGCTCTGCTGACCTGGTTTCTCTGGCTCTACAGCAGCTCTGCTGACCTGGTTCTCTGGCTCTAGAGCAGCTCTGCTGACCTGGTTCTCTGGCTCTAGAGCAGCTCTGCTGACCTGGTTCTCTGGCTCTAGAGCAGCTCTGCTGACCTGGTTCTTAGGCTCTAGAGCAGCTCTGCTGACCTGGTTCTCTGGCTCTATAACGGCTCTGCTGACCTGGTTCTATGGCTCTAAAGCAGCTCTGCTGACCTGGTTCTCTGGCTCTAGAGCAGCTCTGCTGACCTGGTTCTCTGGCTCTAAAGCAGCTCTGCTGACCTGGTTCTCTCCCTCTAACGCAGCTCTGCTGACCTGGTTTCTCTGGCTCTACAGTAGCTCTGAGGACCTGGTTCTCTGCCTCTAGAACAGCTCTGCTGACCTGGTTCTCTGGCTCTAAAGCAGCTCTGCTGACCTGGTTCTCTGGCTCCTGGTTCTCTGGCTCTAAAGCAGCTCTGCTGACCTGGTTTCTCTGGCTCTACAGCAGCTCTGCTGACCTGGTTCTCTGGCTTTACAGCAGCTCTGCTGACCTGGTTCTTAGGCTCTAGAGCAGCTCTGCTGACCTGGTTCTATGGCTCTAAAGCAGCTCTGCTCTGGCAGGACAGAGTGCGGGGCAGAGTGAAAGGCAGGGCGAAGCAAGAATATGAGTATAGGTGGGAAGACAGAGCGCAACTGAAGAACATGAGGGTTAGTGTTAGGACAGAGTGCGGGGCAGAGGAACAGGCACCTAAAGTTAAAAACATGAGGATAAGTGGCAGGACAGTGTGGGGCAGAGGAACAGGCACGGCGAGTTAAAAACCTGAGGATAAGTGGCAGGATAGAGTGCGGGGCAGATAAAAAGCACGGCGAGGCAAGAACAATACTGTTGTGTGTTGAGGCAACAAAAGCGAAAAAAGCAAAGTAAATACCATGCGGCACAAAGTTCTTGATATGCTGAAGGGCTGAAATTTATGTGTCTGCCTTGTATAGTTGCATCGCGCAGTGAAACTGAAACCTAAATCAAGGTGGGAGCGTGTAAAAGCTTACATCGCTCGAGAGGAGTCGCCCTGCGTGTGCACATCGCCTGTCCGGGCATGCACATGGTTTGTCTCCCTTCGCTAGCAAAACCGACAACAATAGTCTCGCCAAGGCGAAGCAGCGCATGCGCTGCGTTCGCTAGGCGAGACCTAACAAGGCGATGCAGCGCATGCGCTGCATTCGCTAGGCGAGACCTAAAAATAATAGCTAAAGAATCGGGCCGGACCAGCCCCGGGGTAGCATTGGGTGTGGGGGGGGGGGGGTGCCTGTCTGCCTGGATGCATCAGTTACCAACATTGTCTTTCACCACTGCCAGAAAACTTTTTGTTTAAACGGCTGTTGGCAAAGCATTGGAGGCCCTTTTCAACTTCTAAGCTGCAGCTATGTGATGTTTAATATCACCAGAGGCCCCTATCGGGTCTCTGTCTAAAGAGGCGTACAACCCCAGGAAGCCTCTTCGATCACTTATGCTCATTTACAGCCGGTCTGTGTGACTGAGGGCCCCTTGGTACATTCTGCATGACTGGGGGTCCCTTAGTATATTCAGCTTGACTGAGGTCCCCTTGGTACAGTCTGCGTGACTGAGGGCTCCTTGGTACATTATGCATGACTGAGGGCCACATGGTACATTGTGCATGCGTGATGGCTTTTTGGTACATTGTGCATGCATGATGGCTTTTTGGTACATTGCGCATGACTGAGGGCCACATGGTACATTGTGCATGCATGATGGCTTTTTGGTACATTGCGCATGACTGAGGGCCCCATGGTACATTGTGCATGCATGATGGTTTTTTGGTTTATTGTGCATGCATGATGGCTTTTTGGTACATTGCGCATGACTGAGGGCCCCATGGTACATTGTGCATGCATGATGGCTTTTTGGTACATTGTGCATGCATGATGGCTTTTTGGTACATTGCGCATGACTGAGGGCCACATGGTACATTGTGCATACATGATGGCTTTTTGGTACATTGTGCATGACTGAGGTTTCCATTAAAGAGTCCTCTGACGAGAGTGGACACAACACTGGTGGCAGCTCCAGGGTGTGCCGTAACCCCAGGAAGTAGGTTGACTGCTGAGGGCGGTGGCGGATGACCTGTTCACTAAGTGCAGATACATCAGGACTGACTGATTGATATACTTGGGTATTCCCATTGTAATGACGCAGACGAGATGAGAATGCAGGAAACGCTTCACGTGGTGGGCCTTTTGGTTTCGATGCATCGGTCTTCAGTTCCAGTTGTTTTATCTGAGAGTCAGTCACATCGGCCCTCAGTACGAGCTGGTAGGTATTTTGTGCGGTGATTCCCGGGGACGGGAAGCTATGATTCCGGCTGGTATCCCCACAACACATTCTAATAATAATGCGATTTGTCTGCAGAATGGGGAATAACCGCTCACAACAGGAGATACCAGGTGCATTACTATACAGTTTGCTCTGAGGGGAAAAGTGGCCGCTGGGACGAGGAACGGGGGTGGGGGACGGGGGGTGCTGGAGTGTCCTGGGAGGCTTCTGCCTGCTCCCCACCTCGCCCGGGCCGTGCAGGGGCGGGGCGGGGCGTGGCTGCTGCAGCAAAGTCTGGTCTGGTGTCACTGGGCATGGGAATATCGGGGCCGGAACTTGCGGACCCGATTATTCCAGGCCTGGAGAGACTTTGAACGCCGAATTACAAAATTGTCGTTCTGGGTGAAATACCCGCACTCGTAATGAGGCCCATTGTAGCCAAAGTGCGCTTCCAGCATCACTGTCTGCCTATCACGTCCTCTATCTTTGTTTGACCACCCCCAGTACTCTCCTGTTCACCTCCCCCCTGTGACTTACTAGTTTCATCTTCTCCCCTTCACCCGAACCCCTTCCCAAACCCCCAATGGGCTTCATTGAACATCTTTCTCCTCAAAGTAGCGTTTTCATTCTCTTAAATTACCTCCTGGCTTCCTGAACTTGCCCAGCCCTATCCTGCGCCCCAGTGACTTCATTCCACTACAACCACCTGGCTCCTCATGACACTCCTCTGTGCCATTGGTGCTTTACCCTTGGAGACGCCTCTTGTCCCTGGTCACCTCTGCCCATTCCTACTCTCCCCTAACCCCTCCCTCGCACAGTGGGTCCTGTGTCCCTTGGGATCTTCTTAGCGACCTCACTCCTGCACACCTGGTTGACTTCGTGCCCCTAGTATCACCCTCTGCATTTTTGGCATTTTTGGCTCTGATCACAGCCCATGACTTTTGACCTCATCCCTTGGTGCCCTCTATGCCCCCAAGTGACTTAATTGCCCCCAGTAACACGTGAACCAGGTGCCTGATGTATTAACCCCTTGTGGTCTCTGCATCCCTGGGGACTTGTGTGTCCCTGGTGACCTCCATACATCCACAGAATGCCAGTTTTCTAGCTTCTCTAGTTATTCCTTAATCTCCCAAATCCTGCTAAACTCATTGTCTTTGACCCAATCATCCCTGGTGACCTCCTTATTCCCAGGTATCTTCTTTAGCTCTTTTCTCTTTTCTCTTTGCGCTCTTTTCTCTCTGTCCCTTGCTATGTGTAACACCTTTCTTTTCTCGGTTACGGACAATTCCTCCCTTTATTCCTCCTGGTCCTTACCAGCTTCTTATCCCTTACCCACTGATGCTCCTTATTCCGGCCATTGTCTTGCCCATCACCCCTGTTCAGCTAAGGTGTTCATTTTGACCCAGATCACCTACTGCCCTATGACCTATGATGACCTTTACTGCTGATCCATGCTCTGCCCTGGTCACTTCCTTGGCCTATTGACCTCTGAGATTCTCTTTTCTTTAGTGTTAGTTATCACCTTTCCCCTCCGCCTTGGCTATCCATGTTCTAGTTCCCTTTGGCCCTGGGCTCTTACAATTAATTCGCTGTTGGCAATTCTGCGCACCTCTTACTGAACCATGCCAACTCTGTCCCTAGTCACTTTTTGCCAAACCGTATTGAACTCTGATCCTCTTTCCTCTGTCCCTCACTGCTGCCTTGTACCCACAGCTATGGTGACATTTTCTCCCTCACTGACCTTTGTTTGAAGGTCAGTTCCTCCTGGTATCTCTTACCTCTGCCATGGTGACTTCCTCTGGTTGTTTACAGCTTGGAGCTCCCCTCTGGTCACCTTCCTTCTTTTGGTCACCTCTGTGGTCCCCATCTCTGCTCCCCTTTGATGCTCTCCCTTCCCTCTCATCCTTCACAGCTTGGGACCAGCTCCTTCCTCATCATGGGCAAGCAGAACAGCAAACTGCGGCCGGAGATGCTGCAGGACCTACGCGAGAACACGGAGTTCTCGGACCATGAGCTGCAGGAGTGGTACAAGGGCTTCCTCAAAGACTGTCCCTCTGGCATCCTCAACGTGGAGGAGTTCAAGAAGATCTACGCCAACTTTTTCCCTTACGGCGACGCCTCAAAGTTCGCAGAGCACGTCTTCCGCACCTTCGACACCAACGGTGATGGGACCATTGACTTTCGGGAGTTCATCATTGCACTGAGTGTCACCTCGCGGGGCAAGCTCGAGCAGAAGCTCCAGTGGGCGTTCAGTATGTACGACCTGGACGGCAATGGGTACATCAGCCGGGACGAGATGCTGGAGATTGTGCAGGTAAGTGTGTCCGAAGCTGCTGTGGGATGTGTGCAAGGGAGTGTACTGTGGGGCTACAGACAGGGAACTGAACCTTGCATGTTGTACCGCCATGGAACCGAGCCTGGAGGACTGGGTCCAGGTTAGTAAATGAACCAGGGATAGGAAGGGCCAGACGGGTAACCAAACTTCAGCTTGAAGCTTCATCCCAAGGTTAAATTCGATTTTATTACCACCAGATGGAAAATTGACATGAGAAAAACAATTTTCACAGATTGCACGCAGCAATTACTTTACACAGGGAAACAACTCTCCGAATAGTCACGAGATCTCACCTGTGTGTGTTTTTTTTTTGTTTTGTTTTGTTTTTACCTTGCTGCACAAATCTAACCCCTAGGACCCTGGTTTTAGTTAAATAACTTTTGTTGAAACAAATATACACGGAAAAAGTATTGACAAAGTCAATAAGTATGGTGTGGTCAGTGCTGATATGTTTTTCAATGTTATGAAAACGTTATTTTTGGGGAGCTGCTGGGCCCTCACCTATACAGGAACAATTGGCTAAACGCAAAATATTTTTTTGTCTCAAAGGACACGTTTCCATAGTAGTTGCTGGCACTAAAGGTAACTACTTTGTGTGTGGATGTGTTCAGCGGAATGCTGTCACTTACAGTGAAGTTAGCCTGCGGCTGAAGGGGGCTTACCCACTGACCTATTTAGTATGCTGTAGTGGGCAAAATAAAAATGCAAATGACACAACAAAATATCAGTGAATGTAGAGGGCTATCTGAAAGCCCTAATAAGTAAGTGTGTTATGCATACAATTTTAATACAATCGAAAGGTTTTGGCTGACACCATAACTAAAAATGCCAAGGCATAAACCATATAGGCAGATGGGCTGAGTAAAATATGCCATGTATTACTATCCTACCGGGAGGAGAGGGCTATCATGACTCATTAGTTATGGACCCTTCCACGCTCAACAATAGAAATTAATAGCATAGGACACCAATTAAAAAAAAAAAATATATATATATATATATATCTCTTTTGGTATATCTAAACATATTTTGCGCTTGAGGCAGTGCTAGTAAGCCTCAACTCTCAGTGGAAATTCATTCTGTGGAAACTAAGTCATCAAGTAGTACAACTAAAGAGCAGAGGACATTTGCTGGTGTGTTCTTAATAATCTTTGCTAGGCCTCTTTAGATGCTTGCCTCCGATGATTGTCTCCATAACTCTTGCCTCAGAAGTGGGGAGCTCAGCTCACCGATAATCGCTCATAAAGAGTCTCCGCACTCTTGATTCTGTACTCAGACGAAAAGTGTGCACGCAAACGCAATGTTGCTCCACACAAAGAAAAGTATGTGGCGAGAAAGTGCATTGTTACTTGTAATTGGGGCCTTGTTCCAGTGCTTAATTTGATCCTGTGGTTTCCGTTGCTTGGCACCTGCACTTATTTGTCAACACCTGGGCTGGTAACAGTCTACCACAAGGTGGCGCTGTCTGACAAATTTAAAGATGAGCACAGAGACAGTTGTTTATTAATTCATTGTACATTAAAAATTACCATTGACTGTCGCCCAAGCCATTCTTATACCTTTAGGGGCCTGGAATTGGCTGAATTGTCACACCTGTAGGAGTGTGATGATTAGTAATTGTGTTTGCCCCTGCCAGCGCTGCCAATGGCAGTACAATGTGTGGTGCAAGCTGCTGTGGCCTCCTGACGAGGGCCCTGGCACTTATTTAGTTATTTTTTATTACAAATTTTACAAATTATGCACTGCCTTGTTCCACCACACAAGAAAATTAACAAGCATTGGCATAGCCAATAGGTCTCGCTTTTGGGACCTTATAAGTATTTAGTTATGCAGCACAATATCCTTGGTGCAACATCAACTGTTGCATGGCTAAACACTTATAAGGTCCCAAAGGCTAGACCTATTGGCTATGCCAATGCTTGTTAAACAAAGGAATAGGCTTGGGGTAATTATGTAACTGACGGTGGCTCATAGTTTAAAGACAGAAAGATCTTGTTTTTTTTTCAATCCCTTTGTTTTTATGCCAATTTGCCAGTGAGCGTACCAGCAGATACCGGCATAAGTTAAAGTCCCTTAGGCGTTGATATTACGGCCCTTCCTTGAGCAAGTGTTTCATGGTGTGCAGGGAGATAGGGGCATATTGCAAGGAGCATACCGGCCGACACTGGTTTAATTTCAGCGCGATGCAGGTGCAGATATTCTGGCACTGTTTTTGGCGACAACCAGCAGCTCAGTGTGGTACATTGTACAACACACTGAAAGCAGTTGACATAAAAGGGAGCCAGGAAAGAGAACAGGCAGAGGGGAAAGGAGGACTGTAGCAAATTTTTGTTTTAAAAAAAAAAAAAAAAAAAAAAGGAAAGGCTTAGGGTAAATAGAAACAGAGGGTGGCTCACAGTGTAATGACCGGGAGTGATTTTATTTTTTTGAACTCCCTTGCAGTGGAGCGTACCAGTGGACACCGGCTTAATTTAAGCCGAATGCAGGTGCAAAGATTCTGGCACAGTTTTTGGCAACATTCACCAGCTTGGCGTGGTACATTGTACAACACACTGAAAGCAGTTGCAATATAAGGGGAGCCGGGAAAGAGAACAGGCAGAGGGGAAAGGAGGACCGTTGATAAACTCTTTTTAAAGAAAAGGAGAGGCTTGGGGTTAATTTAAACAGAGGGTGGCTTGTAGTGTGAGGCAGATGGGAAACGGGAACAGAGGGTGGATCGGTGCGTACAGATTAGGAGTTTTTTTTTCTAAAAATGTGTCTACAATGTTTATGGGACAGTAAATTATAAACGACGTAACCAAAATGTTTTTAAAGTTATTATTTGAGAAACTAAACATTCCGGATACAGAGAGTGACTCACAATTAAATCAGAGGTGAAATTTGAAGAGAGGGTGAATTAGTGCGTAGAGATTAGGAGTTTTTTTTTTTGTGCGAAAAAATATGGCTACGATGTTTATGGGACAGTAAATCATAAATGACATGATAAAAATGTTTTTAAACTTGTCCCTTAAGAAACTAAACATCCCGGCTGCTGTGTGCTTTTTTGAAATTGTTTTTCTTCAACATTTTGTAAAAAGTTTGATGAATGTTTGGGAAGACCCCGACTTAATTTAAGCCTCCTGCAGGCGATAACATTACACCCCTGCTTACAGCAAAACCGAACAGTTTGGTGTGATATATTATAAAACAAACCGGAAAAAGTTGGAATGAGGGAGTGCCGGCAAAGAGAACAGACAAAGAAGAAAGGAGGACCGGAGAGAAACTTATATTATATTAAAGAAAAAGAAAGGTCGAGAGTAAATAGGTGTTATGGGAGAGAGGGAGGTACAGGGGAGAGAAGGATGTGAGAGAAAGTGTTTTACGGTGTGTGTGGAGATACGAGCATATTGGAAGGAGGTGGATGAGGATCAAAGGAAGGGAGAGAAGTTCCAGCTGAGCTGTTTTTTTTGCGGGAAGTGGGGGAGGTGTGCTGTGTCTGCCTGCCTGCTGTTACTGTGGCGGTGCTGGTCTGCTTCCTGGGAAGAATTGTCACAACAACATTGTAATTTGTATTCGTGGAAGCGCCCAAGACCATGATGACATATGTGTTAAAGTTGGGCGTTTGGTGCACGTAAATTAAATACAAAGGGAGGGGGAGGTAAGTGAACAGGCAGAGGGGAAAGAATTACCTTTTTAAACTGTTTCCAAACAAAGGAAGAGGCTTAGGGTAATTATGGATTTGAGGGTGGCTCACAGTGTAAAGAGAGGGAGTTATTTTATTTTTTTAAACCCCTTGTTATAGCTTTGGCGCAAAGCTCCACGTTCTATTTGGCTTTTTCCGTTTTTAATTTGTGTTTGCCGATAAGCGTACCGGCAGACACTGAAGACACTGGTGAAAACAAGCAGATGATCCTGTCAATGACTTGTAAGACAGGAAAATCAAATCAAGTTTCTGTTTAATCACGGTCTTGACTCCTTGTACTAAACAGCGCTAATAACAAACAGAATGCATCCACTGAGGCTGGGGAGGCAATTATAAGAGTTGGTTTTACAATAATATGTTTCCTAACTAGCCTGAAAAGAAACATGAATTACGACGGCATATTTATTTTGAGGTGTCGTGTGGGCAAGCAATGCATTTTTAATGTGCCCATTACCGCGTGCATTTATGTAATGGTTTCGTGTCGTTAACACACTCAAAATGCAAAAGTAAAGAAATGGAATCTATTTCTTTACTTTTGCTACAATCGCGGCACCCGCGCTTTACTTTTAACGTTAAAAGTAAAGCGCGGGTGCTGCGATTATAGCAAAAGTAAAGAAATAGACAAGCAATGGCCGCACGGCCGTGAAACTGACACGGCCGCGCGGCCGTGAAAGTAATCGCGAGGGAAGCCATATGGCGCCTGATCGCGCGTGCACGCTCGCGTGAACGCAAGCTGGTCGCCAGCAAAAGCCACTGCTGTTTGCACTTCCAAAACCCGCTTACTAAAACTCTCGCCAGTGCAGCGCATGCGCTGGCTCAGGCGAGACCTAAAAATCCAGCAAAGGATATAGGCGTAAAATGTGACCTCTTCGGAATAATCGGCCTCATGGTATTCTAATGCCCTCTCCTGGCCATTTACAGGAAATGCATGTAGCTCTTCCAGAATGCATACATAATTATTAGTTGGGTCTGTTTAAATGACAACATAACTTTCTCCCAATTTTTATGTAAAAAAGCTAAATATGGTGAGCAAGCTAAATGCTGTAATGGGTCTTGAGGGTATTTACTCAAATAATTGTAAACGAAGACTGATATTAAGCAGTGCTTTGCAGTTTATCATTATATTATAAGTAGTTGGTCTGCTAAACCACGGAATTGAGCCAAAAATTTCAAGTGTTTGACAAACCTGTGTAACAAAAACAAAAATATATTGTTAAGTGAGGTGGTCAACTCTCCGATGGAGGTTTGAAGTTTATACATCGTAAAAGAAATTTCGACAAAGTGTTCATTTTAACTTTTAATTTCACACATGAACATACTTGACATTTCATACATTCTTTGCGTTTGGATATACCTTTTAAACGCGATTGTCAGAATGTCATTGGTTTTCAGAGATGGCTATGAAATGGCTGAGAGAGCTTCTGGCATGGTTGTGCGGTGTCATCTGCCCTCCGCCCTCAGTTTAATGACCCCAGATGTACACTTTAGCCGAGCACTGGGCTAAACTTTATATAGTCACTAACCATCATATTGTAAACTAATGTATAGGCTAGCCCCATAATATACAGAGTAGTGATTAGTGTCCCTGTCAAGGGTTACACCCCGTATAGCATGTGACTGACTCCCTCTATGTGTACAGTTTTTATCGCAACTGTACTACGTATATGCTGTCTGTCCAATCAAGCCAAAAAGCAACCGGGCACTATAAGGGATCAAAGCAATCAACGAGAGATTGGGGGTGTAGCAGGGTTCTGAGAGCAGTGGTGCACTACTGCTGTTATAGGTGTATCTTCTGCTGTGCTACAGTTCGTTTGTAGCCCCTGCTACTTTTTAGTTTGTTTGCCTCTTTTGTCAGTCCTTAGTTTGCATGGTGTATTTTTAATTGGTGGTAGTTTCTAAATTTGTACCTCTTGCTGGTCCTTAGCATGGGATTACCCCCACTGGTCTTCAAATTGTATGCTTCTGATGGATACTTTTAATGGCAGATTCCTCACCTTTTGAATACTCGCAGGTGTCAGACTAGATACAGACATATGTTTTCTTAATAGCAGTACTCCTGCACACCCGAGGTGGTGTCGTGCAGCTTCACGTTGGCTCCATTCCGCCGCAGATGTGATGGCGCTGAGCCACATGTAAGTGTCACCCCTGCACACTGTCATTTCCTTTCTTTCCACGCCTTCGGACACGGATCTGGAGCTCTGCTCCCATTTTTGTCTGTTTTCTGACGACTTCTAAAAAAAATTCCCAGCGTGCTAAGGAACAATGTCCCCAACAAAAGCGATAGGTTGCAAGTCATGCCATTACTGCAGGCAGCAGAGGTCCCAGGACCCGCACGAGTTGTGTCTTTGGTGTCTGGGTAAAGGACTCGATTCTAAGTTGTGAGATAAGTGTATCCTCATGCACCCAAAGGCGATCCAAGCCCGGGAGGCAAAGTTGGATGCCTCTACACATAAGATATTGCAGCCTTCTTGTAGGCGTAACTCCTGGACGTGAATCCAGACTCTGTCCCAGTCCTGATGAGCGGCGGCTCTTCCGCTAAGGCAGAGGAGCGTCGCCCCACTGCTTTGAAGCAGTGAAAGAGAGGAAAAATGAAATGATTATAACATAATGTTCTTATTTTATTTTGTCCTGCGGCGGCAGCTTTGCGTGATGGGGCGGGGCTGCTTTTCTCGCAGGGGAGGAGTAGTAGCACCCTCCTAAGTGCACAATGACTGTTGTGATAGGTCAGGAGAGCCTGGGTGCCTGCCTCCTGTTCCATTCCCGACGCGAGGAGAGACGATGGAGAGATGTGGCGGTAAAGTAAGTTTTTTTTGTTTTTTTTGTTTTGTTTTGTTTTATAATTCCCTCCCGCCTCCCTCCCCCCCCCCTTACCCCATGCCCGCCACCCCTGATCCGTGCCGGCCGCTACTGGTCCTGATGCCACTTCCGGGGCCTTTCAACTTCATGCTCAAAGTCCTCTGGTAACTTAAAGTCCAAGTCCAAATTAAAACATAAGAAAGTGAAGCAGGACTCGACCCCCATGCTGCCACTCTGACTCGAAAGATGGCGCCACAATGTCAGTCGCATTCCTTTGAGATTCACGGTCATGGAAGCCATAACTCAGTTGGTCCTAATGTACCACGAATGTCCTGAGCCATCATTGTCTCTGCAGCAATTCAAGGCCTTTAAAGAGGCCATGCTTTAAATTTTCAGTGCTCCTTCGGCTTCCTCTGGCAGGCCTACAGACCCCCACAGGAACCGCAGAGGCCTCTAGTCGGGTTGACGGCAGTGAATCCCTCCCTGGCACCATATATCCCCTTGGCACCAGTTACTGGGCTCCTAACATCTCCAGTATAGTCTTCTACTGCGCCCTGCAGTTCGGAGGGCAGCTAAGTCACTAGAACGACAGATGCTCTCTATTGACACTAAAACTAATGTTCTGACAAATTCTGCAGCATGGACCAGCAACATCTGAGCCCTTACTTTTAATGATGCCCGCATAGATACTTTGATGGCTACTTAGTAAAAGCCATCTTCTTGCCTGCCTGTGAATAGGTAGGGGGCCAAAAGTCCTAGACCGATGCCTGGTGACACAGATGCTTTCACCAAGCATCCCACTCCAGAAAGCCCTATTTTGAAGGTCTCAACTAGTAAATGAATTCAAACTCCTTTTCAACCACTCCTCCAGAGAGAGAATCTGAGAAGATTGATACTTTGGCATGTGCATGTTTTCTTCCGCCACAATCTGGTACTGCGGTCCATGAATACAGTTTGCCTGCTGGGCCACTAGACACATGCTCTTTGGGACATGGCCAGTGATATCTAGCAAACTGTCTCAGATGATCTAGATCCTAGAGCCTCTTTGGCCCAAATGATTCAAGATGGGCTGCACTCGCACAAATATGTTATTTGTGCTCATAACCTAGATTTCCTGGGTAGGTTGGTTGGTACCAGTGTTGTCATTCGTAGGCATATGTAGATGCCATCCACTGGATTCTCTGGGGATGTTCAGACTTCCCTAATGGACATGTCCTTTGATGGGTCCTCAACTCTGCATTTGATTTGCTGTGTCAAGTGGTAGATATCATTCTTGCTGCCAGGCTACCTTCCATAAAATGCATTTGTTAGGAACTGGGATAAATTTGTATCCTTGTGTGGTGTTCGTAACACTGACCCCTTGCTGGTGAACCTATTGAATGTCCTCTTGTTTGTCTCGTCTTTAGCCCTGCAAAGCTTTGAAGTGGGAGCTATGAAAGGCTATTTGTCGAACCTTTCGGCATTTCTAAGTTTGCCTGCCTAACTGTCCTTGTTAAAATCACCTGTAGTGATGAGATTTATTAAAGGTTTCACACACATGTTCCCTTGCAAAGCATTTGTGATGCCACAGTGGGCCCTTAGCTTGGTCTTGACATTTCATATGTTTGCCCTTCAAGTCTACGCATAACTTCTTGCTGCATCTCCAGAACTTGAAGACTGTTTTTACTTATTCGACAAGCTGACGTAATCGAAATGAGGAACTTCTGGCACTTTCAGTGCATCCCCACATATACCACCTTCTTCCAAGACAGGTTGTTGCTGAGGACACATGGCAGCCTTCCTATTGAAAGTTGTGACTCCCTTCCATGCTGGGCAATCCATCACGCACAACACTGTTTTTACTGTCCTCCATTCCGAACTGAATAAAGGTACAGTTCAGGTAATGCGAGGTCCCCTTTTAACTCACCTCACTTGAGCACTACAACTTTTTTTATCACTGAACACTACTGCTATAACCAGTGGTTTCTCCTCCGGGTGGAGGATAGCATACAAAAAAAGAAACCCAATGATGATGCTGTCACGTTTTTAACAAGGCAGAGAATCAAGATATACCGCCTCACGGCCTTTGTACGTGATTGAGGGTTTTTTAGAGACGGCAAGAACATTGAACCCTGGTTACTCGGGTACAAGTGATCCATTCCCCTTTGATAACTCGTATTACTGCATGAAAGTTGAATGGATCGCAGCCTCTTCCTCCCCCGCCCCCCCTTCTTGATTAGCTATAATCCATCACTCTACCAGCTCCTTCTCACCTCTTGAAAGAATAGGAGAGGCTCCAATGGTTGGATTCCAAAAGGGTTTAAAGCTTTTTACATTGACGGTACCAACGACCACTGAGTAGGGGAGAAGTTGTTTGTGGTGTTCTCTTAGAAAGGAAAGGGAAGATCGTGCAGAAGAGGACCTTGTTGAAGTGGCTCGTCCTCAGCATTAACATCTGCTATGCAGTGTCCAAGAAGCAGTCTCTGGACGTTCAGAGAGCCCAGTCCACAACAGCTAAGGCTACCACCATGCAGGCACATGGAGTACCTGTCCTTGACATCTGCCAGGCAGTGACATGACCGTCAGTGCATACGTTCACAAAGCACTACTGCCTTGACAGCCAGGTTAGATGGAAAAAGACATTTAGCCTGCCTGGTCCTGCAAGACTTTTTGGTCTGAGCCCACTCAACAGACCCTCCACCTGGTAGGTACTGCTTTGGTATCTATTCTAATCTGAGTAATTTGCGGTTAGAAGTATCCATATAAAGAACAAGTTACTTTTGGTAACACTCTGATGAATACGCCATCTAACTGCAGATTCCTCACTGTCCTCCCACCTCCCTCTCTGTGGAATGGTCTTTTAAACATCTGAACAGTTCCCAGGTTATATCCAGCACACTATAATCAACAATTGTTAGCTGAGAATAAGAAACTGGTGTCAGCACACTGGGTGGAGCTTATATGCCGTTCTGCTCCATCAGTGCCGGATTGGTGTGGAGCGAACACAGAGCTGCATGACACCACCAATGCTGTGAAAAAATCCCCTGATCAAATCTGCCACCTGGGGCATATTCTAAGGTAAGGAAGGTGTGGTTAGATACAGTATCCACTAGAAAGAGTGTTACTTAATGTGAGTAACTTGTTCCTCTCCTATTTATTTGACTTTATAAAGCACTTTTATCCAAAGGTCTTATTCCTTTCATTTGTAACTACCTCCTGCTCTTTGTGCATTAGTGAGTCTTCACACCGTATCTGGCGGGCCTGATATCCTCCAGCTTTTAGTGGAAGGAATTTGGTGTGGGGATGTTCTTCATGTTTTTACTTATAAGCAGTTTTCCTTTTGTGTCTGTGTTTAGGGCATTGTGTATTAATTTTTTGTTGCTTCTACCCCTCCTCTTTACTCTTCTCTGTTTCAGGCCATTTACAAGATGGTGTCTTCTGTAATGAAGATGCCGGAAGACGAGTCCACTCCAGAAAAAAGAACAGAAAAGATCTTCCGCCAGATGGACACAAATAATGACGGTAGATTAAATACGGGGTGGCAATGGGAACTGGGTGGTCAAGGGTGCAGGGTTTTTGAGGGGTGGAAAGGGGCCTGGTTCTGAGAGGTAGTTATTTCAGGTCGTAGTGGCGATGCGGTGTGTGCAGATGAGTCAGTTTTCCTTCATTATGTTCCAGGTATCTCCTATAAGTTATTTGGTTAAAGGATTGACTCTTTGCGAAAGCTCACTAAAAATGTTGTATTGCCTCCCTGGAGACCCTACTTGCATTCAAATAGGGCCCTGCTTGCACTGTCCCATTGGGTGACATTGAGAGACCATTGTGGCCCTCTGTGGCCCCTTTCATTCATGGTTTGTATAGCCCGGATCCGGTCATTAAAATGCCAGATAGCTTTGCAAGTTCATTGAGTTCAGGGAAAGAGACACATTGCATCCTTGCTCCAGTCTTGCTACCTTACCACCTATTGGTATTTATTTGTTTGTTGGTTTTGTGTAGCTTTCCTTTGCAGTGTCCGCTCCTGGACCCCTCCTTACATGGTCTCCTTTGTAACCTACTTCCACCACTCTGTCCATAATTTTAGTGGTGCCCCACATTGAAGTCTCAGTGAGGAATTCAAGTAATCCTGATTACATCAATTCTTTTAGTATTGAGAAATGTGTTTGCTGTCAGTTACCAAATCCTTGCCCCCTACTCCTTAATTGGCATATAAAGTTGTTTATCTGTAACTGTCATTTTCCAGCATTTGCCTTCCATAGAGTTACATGTTGTGGTAACATATTCTCTAGTCCGACAGCTGCCCAGAAGTTAGTCATGTAGAATTAAGTGTCAATGGGATTCATGCAATGGAAAGCTTCCAAAATCTACATTTTGTCCTACTGTCCACCCCACTTCAGACTTTACTTCCCTGATTAATTTCTACACTTACAATCTCTCCTTATGCAAGACTGAGACCACTAAGTTATCTGTAAAGTGCTCCTCTGCCCTGTGGCTAGGTCAGAGCTATAGAAATACTTAAAATAAATAAAGTAATGGAGCTCGATGAATGCTGATGGGTTGTGAGAACTGGTAATCCCACCTGAGTCAATAGGAGCACACGGAAAGCAGGCACTGAAAACCGAGATTAGTGGGTGACTTGAGCGGTCCTTTCTGGCCCTTTCTGTAGTGCAAAAAAGTAGGACGATGCCCAACAAGAAAATCAATGGCACAGTAGCGGCAGCTACTGACCAAGGATGGTGAGGCGTGGAGGGGAGAGGGGACGAGGGGGGGGGATAATAAAAAAATAAAAAAAGATCTTACCTCTTTACCGCCGGTCGCCGCCTCTTCTTTCTCCGTCCTCCTCTAGGCAGAAAGCACACAGCCTCCCAGAATCGCCTGACCAATCACAAGGCTGCCTTAGCAGTGTTGTGATTGGTCTGAGCACCGTGTTCGGCGCTCAGACAGGGGCGTGCAGGCTGTGCATGTTCTCCACCCAGGCTGTAATACAGCCTGGGTGGAGAACATGCAGAGTGTGCATGACGATTTGGCTGGCCCAAGACGCCCAGTCAAATCGTCATGCGCACTTTAGGTGCTGCCACCACCCCTCCCCCTGTGACGCGGGGAGCCCAGCCCCGCCCACCTGGCTTCAGCTGCAAGCTGAATACAAAAAACAAAATGATAATAACTAACGTTATTTTCATTTTGTTTTTTGTATTCAGCTTGCAGATGGAGCAGTGGGACAACTTTCCTCCGCCTTATTGGAGGAGCCACCACTGCAATGGCACCACATTGCTGAACAAAGCAGACACTGGTCACCCTTCTCAATGTCACAGCAGTGGCCAATTACAGCGCAATATCTAGTGTTTCCTGATGGGGTAAACTGCTAGGTGGGTCTACGGCTAATTAGAATTGAGATAGTCTTTTCAGCTGGCTGGGATCAGTTTTCCGCAAAGGTAAGGGAGCAGATGAAATGTATGATTGATGGATCGCTGGAGAGAATTTTTTCACAAGAAGAAAACTGTGATTTTATTAGCTGGGACTTAGTCCTGTCTAATATTTGGTTTTGCAAACATCTTCTCGCAAGCCACCATTTTAGGGGATGGGCACTGATTTTCAGTCAATGGAAAGCATGCGATCAACAACAGCACATGCTGCAAATGGAAAATGTTACTTACCTTTAACAGTTGGTTTTAGATTGTGGTGCTGTATATTTACATACTCCCTCCTACCTCTCTGGATGCAAGTTCGTGGTAAGATGTTTTAAATAATACACACATCACTAGTACAATGCGCCAATACACATACACTGTCCTACTTCACAATACTCCAAATGCCTTCTCTTTTCCTTTGGAGGTTGGAGCGGTGGTGGGGGGACATAATTTGGTAGAGTCTTTGTTCTGGTGCGTTGTGGGTTTCGGGGTGAGATGAGGATTCCTTTTAAACCATTACTTTGAAGAAATAAAACTTGTAACGTCCGCTCCCAACAACAGATGATACGAGTGTGTGAAGCGTGTGAATCTACAGCACTATGAGCTACAAACAGATTATTATAGGTAAGTAACATTCTCCTTTCATTAGAGCGTTGGACATATGTCATATTAGCTTCTTTTTAAAAATAGTTTAGCTGTGTCCAAACATCTGACCGTGCTGATCGGTGTGCCTCTCCAGAGAGAAGCCTATCTGGAGACCTGAACGCAGGCACCAGTTTTGATTTTCACAAAACAACCTCACTTTCACCCCTTTGGTCCTGGGAATTTTTGTCCGATTTCGTCCTTGCCCTTCAAAGAGAATATTATTGAGGCAGACGCTGGTGGCCATTTGCCGACCTATGTTAAAACAATGATCATGTGCTCTAAGTTTCAGTTTGACTATTGTCCCATTCTGGTTATCAAGACAGTGAAGATGAATATCGGAGAAAGTGTGCCCGTAGAGTGTGATAAAGGCAAACTAGTGGCATTGGTGTTGCTGAATATTTGATTTTTGACACTGGGCCACAATATACTTTTGAACAGACTGAAGCTTTGTATTGGGATTTAATGGCAGCATTGGACTGGGTGAGATCCTTTTCCTTGGCTAGGATTAACCACATAAAATGTTACATTTCACAAGGGTCTCTATTTCTTCTTTATCCTTTTTTATGTATATGTTACATTGGTCCAGATGATCTACAAGTGAGATCTTCTGTGACTGTTGTATGCTAATAACCCCCATATTATTATAGCATAATCATGAACGCTCTAATAACTCATTATGAGTATCTGAGTGTGCTTGGGCTTAGTAAAGAGGTGGATGGAGGAAAATGGTTTACACTTAGCTAGTGAAAAAACTGAAGTCTTGCCCCTAGCCTCCTAATTTATCTACCATTCTTTTTGAATGGAACTTCAAAAGAGGATATCTCCTACTCCAATGGCTGCTGTCCTAAATTTGGGGATAGTCTTTGTAGCGTCCTCCGCAGCCTGGGAGCATGCAAATCAATTATGCCACAAATGGAGCTCTGTAATATGTCTTTATTCTCCTACATACAACCACACACTACATGCATTGCATCATAACTTTTACAACCACACCTTAACACCTCCCAGCAGATCACGTAATTCTGGTTTAGAGTCTGTCCACGACTGCAAGAGTCCTAGCACGCATAATCTCAAGACACTACATCTCCCCCCTTTGTTAAATAAAAAGTACAGACCGCATTAGCATCATAGTTCCTCAATGAGTCGTCGAGGCGCTTGTACTGGTTGGCCAGATCGAGTGGTATGAGGTAGTTGAGGGGCACCTTGATCAGGCCCAGATGGCATCTGTTCAGATGTTTGATCTGGACAGGCAAGCAGGGTGTCTTCACTCATAATATCTGGAGCTTACGAACATTAAGGTAGGTGTTTGTGTGACGAGTCCTGTGTGATGGACTTTCCGGAACAATGCGTGGTCACCATGTGTCTTTGGCATGCTACAACCCTCAAAGGGTCGACATCAAATGGAGTGTCCGTTTTTTGCTTCCTTTTCTTTTTGACCAGTTCCCTTTTCAGAAAACTGTTTCCTGGGTGCGTTGGCACTGATCAGCATATGTTTTGTTTTCATCTTGCACTTTTGAGAAACATCTGTGACACGAACCTCATCAGAATTCATTGATCTGTCCGATGTCCATTGTGGTAGTTTGGTTCTGATTGCTCTCCCAAATAGCAAAGTGGCAGGACTCTGACCAGTTGTGGAGTGAGGAGTTGATTGATCGGCACGAAGGGCTTGGCACGTGGCTTGCTTGATATTGATTACCTCTATTGATGCTATCTTAATTACCTTCGTGAGGGTGCCTATGAATTGTTCAACAACACTATTGGCTTGGGGCCAGTGAGGTGTACTCTTTTGATGCTTGATATCAAGTCAAAACAAGAAACACCTTGATTTGTCTGCTATTGAAAGGTGGGCCATTGTTAGATTTGAGAAGAGCAGGGATGCCTCATGTTACAAAGATGTTATCAAGCTTCTCAATGACTTTGTCATGGGTTGTAGATGACCAATCTTCCACCAATGGAAAATGCGAAGTTTCATCAATGACTACCATGAGCTGATGTACATTTCCTAGAGGCCCCAAAAAATCAACTGCAACTCTCTCCCAGGCATGCGCAGGAAGGTCAGACATTGTCAATGGATACTGCGTCACCTAGGGGGATAAACAGTTACAAAGGTGGCACGCTTTCACCACTTTCTCAACTCGTTCATCTAGGTGAGGGAACAACACTCTGTCTCTTAGGGCTCTTTTGGTGGCTACAATCCCACAATGTCCTTCATGGGCCAGTTCAGTGATTTGCTGTCTCAGGCTAATGGGTATGATGATTATCGAGCCTCTCAGTATGATACCTTCTCGGTTGACGGATAGCTCATCTTGTACATTTTTGAAATTCAACATCATCTTCAAAGGGTCAAACACTTTTTCCTTCTAAGATTGCGTTGTAATGATGTTGTGGATGAGCATGTCCTTATCTGCGTTCGTAGCAGCAATAATTTGTTCAATGGATAGAGCTGCTGGCGTGTTGGGCCTTACAACGAAGTTGAGACAATCTTCAACCGCTTTGGACGTTGAACTGTAGCGATGTACTAGTACTCATGAAAAGTAGTCGGCGGGGTTTTGATCTTTCCCCGGCCTATGTACAATCACATAGTCATACTCTTGCAGTCGCAACCCCCACCTCTCGATACGAAGGGGCCTCTTAGCTTTTGGGTTTCGGAAGATAGTGAGCAACGCCTGGTGGTCTGTGATAATAGTGAAACGTTTACCAATGTAACAAGCATTGGCATAGCCAATAGGTCTTGCATTTGGGACCTTATAAGTGCTTAGCCATGCAACAGTTGATGTTGTTGTACCAAGGGTATTGTGCTCCATAACTAAACACTTCTAAGGTCCCAAAGGCGAGACCTATTGGCTATGCTAATGCTTTTTTCTTTTTTTTTTTTAAAAGGACAAGCAGTGCTATCAGGCTCCGGCTGCCACTTAGTCCACCGCAGGGTAGAAGAGGGATAGTAGAGGGGTAGAAGAGGGGTAGAGAGGTAGAAGGGTAGAAGAGGGGTAGAAGAGGGGTAGAAGAGGGGTAGTAGAAGGGTAGTAGAGGGGTAGAAGAGGGGTAGAAGAGGGGTAGTAGAGGGGTAGAAGAGGGGTAGAAGAGGGGTAGTGCAGTGGTGCTATACATTTATCACAGCGGCAATACACTGGGAATGTCCTGCGAGGGTTTTATTTTATATAAAAATACATCACTTTAGTAATGTCTCAGAATATATAAATATATGCAAAGTAAGAATGAAAGTCAAAAAGTAACCAACCTTGCCAATAGGTCTGGTATCGCCTTCTGGGCGCTGCATAAGCTAAATTTGATGTGATCAGCGAGTGCATGGTGGGTGTGAGCAGGTCATTAGGTCAGTAAGTTAGTGGGCTGAACCACTTTGAAAAAATTGTCTAAAGTTTATAGAGGACCCTGTTTATAGTAGAGAACCACCCAGCTTTGTGGAGAGGCATTGGAAAGAGTTTGCCTGGGCAAGCTAAATAAAATCCTGTTTGCTATTGGGAGTAGGAATATTGCGGAAGCCCCCATGCAGGCTGTGGCATTAATCTTACGATAATGTTATCGGTTCTTTTTTTTAGGAAAAGTAAAAAAAATGTTATTTACGCTTTAGGCTGGTCTCGGCTGTTTCTCGCTTTAAGCGGCTGTGCAGGTTTTACTGTTGCTGGCTCCATAGGGCGGGCATTTCATCCCGCTGCGTGATTTTTATGAAGCAAAAGCGACGGACAGGCAGAGCGGAGGTAAACCTTCGTTCCTGGTGCGTTCCTCTGAGGTACATGGCGGAATAAACGTGCATCATTTGTCAGCCCTCAGATGGGCCTTGTCAAAGCTCTGTTTCAGTGCGAGGCCAACAAGCAGACCTATGGTGTGGAACTTTAAAATGGCATTTTTACGGCAATGTATTATCCCTCCCAGCCCCTTCGGGGTGGAATAACCTTGCACAAGCTAAGGCTTAGTAGCAGAGTGTCAGCCCTAGTGATAAACAAGGCCTTCCTTCTCCCGGGTGCCTGGGGCTCTGCAGTCCGGCGGTTCATCACGTCGCAGGTAGAGGAGTCCTTCGTCGCGGCCTCCATCCGCTGTCTCCTGTCCTGCGTCTGATAGGGTGCCTCGTAGGTGTGAAATCCACTGGAAAAAATGTCATTGCGCAAATGCCAAAACATGCCCCAGGGCTGGGCCGTAAATCCGATGCCAATAACCAATAAGATGTGCCCACACAAGCACTTATTATAAAAAACACAAGCACAGACGTTGTGGTAATTATAAGTGAAGGCTTCAGTCTAACAATGATATGAGTCAGGAAAAAACTATGCACCCTTCTACTCATGTGGTTAGATTAATACAAAACCAACATTAGTATTTTGTATACATTCCATTGTGCTAACAAAATGTGACTGACTTGCCAGACTAGGTAACGGAGTCTCACCTTTCCAAATACCAGTGAAATGAACGCTGAGGGACAACGGGCCAAAAAGATTTATGGTCTTTATTTTTATAGTTATTTTTTAAGCTCAAGAAATATAATTTTAATCATTGGCAAAATAAAGACTATGCAGATGTTTGTTTGCATGTATATGTCCTAAAATGAGTTGGTGTGTGATCCAAAACAATCAGACCTTTCACATGCCTGGCTTGTTCCCTACAAGACATCAAGGTATTCAATCTACAAAACTGGGGAAAACATAATGCATGTCCAAGGGAAATCAGATTTTCTTATTTACATCCAGAGATATGACCTATCTCAATTCCACGTTTAAATAGAGTACAGCTACATGAGGAAAACGCTGCACAAAAAATACACGCAGAACGAAGTTGGGGCAGTAACGGGTTCGGAAATGTTTGTAGAACTGCCCTTTGTTAAAACAACCTGAGACCTGAACTCCCTCATCTTTCCAGCTGCCATGCCCTAGTCACCCCACGGTTGCTATAGTTCAAGCTCTGTCTCTGTGGAAGAAGCAGAGAGGACAGACTGCTGCACCAATTTAGGACCTGGGCACTTATATGACTCAGTGGAGGAGATCCCACAACTTCACAAGTGCAGGTGCAATGCTCCTCACCGGACACGGATTCTATATCACAAAGTGAAGAGTGATTCGGGAATAATGATATTTTCAGCCCTGTTCTCTTCTCCAGGTAGTATGTCTTAAAATCAACCACGTAGCTGCCTTGGGACAAAGATCATCTACAATGACTAAGTCCAAGAAGGCTCGCATTACTTTGGCTTGAACAGATGGAGAGAATAATTGACCAATCAATGAGTCGATGCTCCTAAGCATCTATCCTCACACAGGTGTTTGCGCAATTTGGCCACCAGATGTCAGTGTTCCTCCACTTTTAGACTAATATAAGCCCGGGAGTTGTGTGCGCGCGTGACGCGGCCGTCAAAGTGAAAGTGATCGCGATCGCGGGCTGGAAGGGTGCCCGCGAGCGATGCACTTAATGAGCCATGACGGAAGCGCGCGCGTAACCGCAAGCTCTATGCCACACGCAAAAGCGTGTGGTAGCATTTTCTGGAGCCACACACTAAATGTCTCGCAGCGCATGCGCTGGCTCAGCGAGACCTAAGAACACCTAAGCATGTTTGCAGGTCCACACTACAGCCAGACTCTCCTTCTCCAGATGAGAGTAGGTATGTTCTGTTTCAGACAGGCTTCTTCTCAAATAGGCTACAATGTGTCTCTGGGCATTCAGATGGCCATTGTGTTCAGCAAGGATTGCCTCCAGCTCCACCAGGCTCACATCTACTGTGATCTCAGTATGTAACTTGGGGTCAAATTAGGCCATTTCAGTTGCATTCTCAATCACATGTTTTATGTCTTTGAATCTTTGATCGCATCCAGGACACCACTGGAACTGGACATTTTGCTTTAAGTCTCTGAATGGGGCACTCACTGTAGCAAAGTCACAAATGTATCTTTAGCAATAACTAGCCATGCCTAAGAAGGATCGCAGCATGGTTACACCTTGTGGGGGGCAAGTAGATGACAATGCTTGCACTTGATCTGGGTCATAGGTCATTTCCCCCATCCACACTATATGTGCCCAAAGAATTTGAGTATGGTTTTGTGAAACTCACACTTTGCCACATTCAAAGTGAGGCCTCCATCAACAAGTAATTGGCAAACTTGTGTAATGGACTTGTCCTGCTCCTTTTGTTTTGTTCCAAATACCAGTATGTCATCACTGTAATTGAAAGCATGTGTGACAGGATGAATTACTTGGCGGATGACTTCCTGAAATATCTCTGCGGCTGAAGATACTCCAAAACTCAATCTTTTGTATCTGAACAAACCAACATGAGTCGAAAAAGTAGTAATGTACCTACAGTTCTCCTACAGCTCAGGTTGATTTTATCCTTCGTTCAGGTCAAGACGGGAGAAGACTTTGACTCTGTTCAGTTGCATAATCATGTCCACGATGTGGGGACCAGGATGTCTTTCTCTCTAGATTTCTTTGTTGGGCTGATGCATATCAACGCAAATCCGCACTGCACCTCCAGTATTCTTTTTTGGCATCACAACTATGGGCAAAACCCATTGCGTGGAGCGTTCAATGATGTCATATTTCAACAATGGTTCTAGTTCTTTCTCAACGGCTTCTTGTAAGTGGAAAGTGACTGCAGTGCAGTTGGGCAACAGGGCGAATGTCCTCATTAATATGAAGTTGCACTTTCATTGTCTTGAGCCTTCCTAGGCCATAAAACAACAACTGGAACGGACTCACAATTTCAGACTGAGTACGGATGTTGTAGTTGAGAGATATCAGTCCCATGTCAGCAGAAGTGGCAATTAAAGTAGGCATGCACTCGAAGTTACTTGAAGAACATGAATAGGCGCTTGAACTGGCGTTGCTGTATGTCTCATGGTTGCTCTTAATGACCCTTCTGTAATGGTTTGGCCGCAACCCATGTGTATACCTTCATGTTCAATGGGGTAAGGCGTGTCACAGGAGATAAGCTGTTAAATTTCTCTACTGGCATGATCTTAATCGACACACCACTGTCTATAATGAAGGTTATGTGGCAACCGTTCACCTTTAATGCAATTTTAGGACCGTGTCCAAATGAATCTTTTCGCTCCATTTGGTGCTTCTCTTTTGATAAGCAGCTAATCCTACATGTGCATGTCGTCCTTTAGTAGATATTATCAATGCACATCCATCTTCTTCACTAGCGGTGGATGGTGACATTGAAGAACCTTTGTATGATGAATTTGACGACGATCGACTTTTTGTTTCTACTTGTCGTAACTGATGTTGGCTTTTGGCCTTGCTGACATGGCGAGAATGCTTCTGGAATATTCTGGTGCTCATTTCTTCTTCTCTCTGTGATGCATTTGGTTTCTCTTTCGTTTTGCAGACAATTACAAAGTGGTTTTCTTTCTCGTAGCCCTGGCATGTCTGTCCTATGGCAGGACATTAGCCTTTGTGGGAAAATGAAAACCCACAACGGAAACATAACTTTTCTTTCTTTGGAGACATCAACTTGTGTGCATCTGTTCTGTGTTTATGCTTACTTTTCATGATCAACTCTGATTCATTGCACGCTGTTCCTGCTTCCATATCAGCAGCTTATCGATCTGTTTGTTCTTCTGCCCTTGCAGCCATTAGCATTTTCTCTAAACTGAGTCTCAACATGCATCTTCTGAAAGAGTCTGAGAGACATCCATCAATGACTCTGAGGCGCATTGCTTCTTCATCATTGAAATCACAGAACTTAGTGTTTGATAAGTGTGTCAAGTCTCTCAACAAACTCATCCATTGTTTCACCAGCCTGTTGTTGAACTTGGTTGAAGATGTACCTTTTATAATCGACATTCAGTGTTGGATTGAATTTGGCTTCCAACGCTTCTTTTCTTTTCGTACGGCATCAGTTTGTGAGACTTTCTTTAGCACTTCATCACCGGCAAGAGTTTTTAGATATTTAATGATTTTCTTATCGTGTTTTTCTTCTAGTGCGTCTATGAAGTCGTCGATCGTTTCAATCCATGCAGCCCACCTGGCACCAATGTTCTGCTTCTTCTCCTTATCCAACAAAGGTGGTGGCTTCAGGAATGTGACTGCGTCATACCTTGTGCTCCCTTCTGTCGCCATGAGGAGCACGTGCTTTTCAGGCATCTTTATTCGCACACAACAGGACGGGCAACCTCTCCACGCAACACCCCTGTTGTTTGGGCCTGGTCGTCTCGTCTGATTTTTTTTATTTTTTTTTTGGTCTCTTTCGGCTTCCCCTCTGATTTGAATTCTCAAATGGTGTTAAAGTGAAAAAATCTTGATGAAATCCTTAATGCCTCTCGAGCACCATAATTAAATAAGCAGTCAAAAGTTAGTTACACCATGTAAAAAAAAAAAAAATGGACTGTTCGTAACATGTTTTCCTTTAGGTACATGGCTTTAGTAGTGGGAACCCTTAAATTCAAGACTTGACTATTGTAAAGCATTGTATACACGTCTCCCGGATAGTCAGCTGTTAGAAGTATCCTTAGCTTGAGCACACAAGGCCATGTATCAGCTTGTTGCATGCCTGGTACCTATGTTCATTTTAGGATTCACTTTTAAATGTCTTAATGAGCTTTCACCTGATTTTTCAGCCTCCAAACTTAGACCCAGATTTACAAAAAGATCACGCAGCACAGCAAGTAAAGTTACTGTGAATGGAAGGAAACAGAGCAGAACAGCGCCATATCCTTTAAGATGTGTCGCTGTTCTGCCTTCTCCCTGCGCTGGTGCATTTTGTTTGGCTTCCATACGCTATGGCGTAAAGGTGCCTGTGTTGTTTTCTAGTTATAATCTTCTCGTAACCAGGTGTACAAAAACTATGCTTTAAGGCGTTTCCCACTGCTGTAGAATACAGCCCACATGCAAAGAGGGCAAAATGAGGAGAAATGAAAACATGGATTTTGGCGCAAATCCCTATCTGCAGTTCATTGTAGATAGGTATTTGCATTAAAACCCATGGGTGAGTGTCTATGAATGCCCATGCACCACCCCTGGAACACTCCCATGATGCAAAGTCATGCAAGGCAGCGCATTGCGCAGCTTTGTTTTACTTTTGGTTGCAATCCCACCATTACCCTTTGCGTTGGTTATGTGTTAAACAAAGTAACGTAAACCCAATGCAAAGTGTATGTAATCTGGGCCTTAATCGCTACATTCCCCCCAGGGATCTTCTGAGAAAAGATCTGGCTTTATTGGCGGTTTCCAAATTCTGTCTCTTCAGATGGGAAGCTCGTGCTTTTTCCTTTTGTCTTTCCATATCTAGAATGAGCTCCTCATTGACTTAAGATGGGCAACTGCAAGCACTGACTTCAGGCAAAAGCTCAACATTTGTTTGGTGGTTCCTTGGCTATTCAGTCCAGCCCCAAGACAGCCTGTGTGGTTAGTGCGTACTTCAGACATGTAGTCAGACAGTTCCATCTAAAATGTGCCTGCTTTAAAAGCAGGAACACAGGAAAGCCACTGGTTCTGTGCAGTCATATCACTGTTGTATGGTGACGTACATTATCATCTTATGTATACTACTGGCAAAGCTACAAGTTATTCAAAATAGGTATTCAAGAATTCTTTTTTTGTCAACTATGCTGTATTGATTTTATTATTGCACAAAACAAAATGCCTTCTGAACTTCAAATACATACAGAGCTCTAGATAGACCACAGATTCTGAAATCCTCAGGGATAACCTCACACTGCGCCTGCCCTGGGGTGCCAGACAGAATCTCCCAAGCTGGAAGTTCACAGTGACAGTATCAATAACGGAGTCATAACAAAACATCAGATGTGGGCTCTACTAGAAAGCCCAGAACGGTCTCTGCTACTTGTGGCTTACGCTTCATACTTTTAGCGATCTAGGACAATCAAGTGTTCAGGATCCCTTGTCCAAACAGTCCTTCAAAGGTTTTCACATTTTTTCAAATTAACTCCCCTCACCTTTCATGAGGCATAACAGTGGTTCCATGACCATCACTGACCACAATCTCCCTGACCACTCCTTGGTCAATGGGGCTCAAAGTGCACTTCCAGCAAGCTGCAATTGTTTGTTTAGCTGCCAGTACCATATATGTCACAGATATTCATTTGTGTCTAGTAATTGCTTCAAAGGAAGTTGGTTTCAACCCCAGGATCCCTGTATACAGATCGAATGTAAATGAGTACCACTGAGCCCTTTTTAGGACATAGCACATCCTTCCAAAATGTCTGGATCACAGAGCATGACCACCAAATGTCTAAACCGTCCTCCTACATCTCGCAACCTCGCCAGCACTCACCCTTCATGTTAGCATACATGTTTTAGTTTGGGGTTAAATACCAATTATACATTAGTTTAAACATTGTCTTTCTATCCCGAACCTTGCATATTAACTTTGGGATAGCTCTCCAAAACCTCTGCCACTGGGTTATTGCAGTTTTGATACACGCCAGCGTTTCCATCTTGTCGTATAGGGCCACGCTACCTCCACACCAGTCAACAGAAAATATATATTTGACATCAAGCACCTATGGAGGAAAATATGGCAAAAAGCTTCTCAAACAATGTTGAGTCTCTAGCGCCTATGGTATTCTGAGGATGATACCGAAGGTCTTAGCAGGACGTAGTGCAACTTTTTCTGATATCTAATGAATATTCCTATTTGTAGGTATCGAAGCACTCAATTCATGCCTTCTGAAACAAATCTCCAAGTATCCTACAGTCTTTTTTCTTCCATTTGAGAAAAGGATCTCTCTCTAACCCCGGTGTAAAATCGTGATTATGGAGCAGTGGGGGTGTTCGGTGAAAGGAACATAGTTAAATATGGCTACCACATTCCTGGCTTCTACAGTGGGGCATGTCACGTCTGAAATGTATGCCACAGTGGGATTGGATCTTTTAGGAAACCAAATTTGGCCCATAATGACCTTCTCATCAATATGGCTGCCATACGAACCCAGTGCTTCATAGCTACCATTCAACCACTACTACCACTTGGGCAGCCTAATAATATTTGTCTATGTGTGGGAGACGCAGCCCAACTGAGATGTTGTGTACACTAATTACTCTTCTAGAAATCCTAGACTTAATGCCATCCCTTAAAAAGACTTCCAATGCACATAGAGAGGAAATCTCAATTTCAGACAACGTAACTGGCAATTCTTGAAAGAAGTAAAATAAACATGGTAATATAGTCTTCTTCAGTGACACTACTTTCTAGCCATGAAACAAAGGTGTCTCTTCTCCAGATCTCTCTTCATATCAGCCATGAGATGCAGATAGTTTACTTTATATAGCGCCTCAAGAGTGGGTGTGATAGATACCCAAATCACTTTAGCCCTTCAAAATGGGAACACCCTCTCCTCCTGCTTACGCACAACCTGCTTTGTCTAAATTCTCTTTAAATACCGTGATCCCCCCCATAGGACTCTAGGAATGCCATCGCCCAGGGATAAGATGACCATAGGGATTTTCCTACTGTTCACATTCTCTATTCAATGCAATACTTTTCAGATATTATCAAACATCTGTCTGCTTTAAAAAGCTTGAGTTGTCCTGATGGATTAAAATTGGCATAAGATCCATAAGCAAGGATTTAAGTAAATATTTCACAATCAGTATTCAACAATAAGATTGGCCTACAAGAGGAGCAAATCTCATGAGAGCATCCTGGTTTATGTATTAATATAAGACAAAGGAGGTGCGATGGCTGGGACAATTGGTGCACTCTACTACATAAATTCAATAAAGTCTGTAAGTCTTATTCTTTTCAGTGTCCAAGTATTATCTGGTGCTCAAGAGGAGGATGAGCCATCCATTCTTCCTCAAATGGAGAGGTCCAGAAATTAGCAACAAAGCTCTCCAGGCGCACATTAATTAGAATTGAGATCGTCGTTTCAATAGTTCTTTTATTTTCTTGTCGTTATATACACCCCTTGCCAACACGTGTTTCGTCTCTGGCTGTTCCTGTTACAGCAGACTTCATCAGGGCTTAACATCTACAACAAAGTCCTAGTCCAATTTAGGAGGAGTATATACAATAGATATAGAACCCATAACCTGATATGCCATGTGTAGTCGGACAAAATATATGGCGTGATTCGATTGGTTAGCACGTGGGGCGATGTTTACATTGGACCACCACGTGTAATGTTTAGGGAATTTACCTAAACAGTATATGTTCTATTGTGATTAATCCTTTAGTGCCCAGTGTCCTAGTTATCAAAGTGAAGTTACTTGTAAAACATAATATCGATTGAGTTACTCACTTAGTATCAAAAGCTTATTCCTGAGTGTATTGGCGAAGCATTAACCAGTTTATTCTGTTGTACATCTGGAAAGACACGTAAGCTTCAGTATCACCCTATTTGAGTATTTGTAAGTTGCTAGTGGTTCATGCATCTGAAAAGGTAATTTCTTACCGCTTGTGGTCTCAATTCTGTATATGGGGCTCTAGTATGAAATTGTAGGTAGCATATCTATAAATAAGAGTTATGTACAAAACTGTTAGAATCCTGTTTCAACCGTGTGGCATTGATTATATAGTCGGGTCAGTCTGACTAAATAAAAATAGTACTCATGACCAATAACTGGTTAATCTGTATATCTAATTACACATTATTCCTGGTTGTCACATATTTGCTTAGATCATAGAGTGGGATGTAAACTAAGTAGAATGACAAAATTGTCCTATCTATTAATAAATACATTGGGTGTTCAATTGATTCACTATGGCCATGTAATCTCATCAGATGTGCTACCATCCACATGAAAAAGCCCATCATATCCCATATCGCTGTGTATTGGCGATATCGGGTATAGTTGTATGGTACAAATGCGCCAAGTTCGCCATTATATGATCCCCGTTGGGGGATGTAAGCCTCATCATGGTCCGAGTGAATTCACAAACCTTCGAGAAGGCGGCCATCTTGTAACGGTCATATATTACTGCTGCTATGTCTATTTGCATTGTCAGCTCTCCTGGTGAGAACATTAGAATAAATCGTTATTAGAATCCAGTGGCAAATGATATCCTATCCGTAGTGAATCTGAGTGTCCAGCTGATTCACTGTGGCCATGTGACCTAATCTAATATGCTAGCATCCAGGCATGTGCAGCCTGTCCCATCTCGGGGAGTTGTGTACTGTTGCGTGGATCTCAGGGCTATGTCAGCATGGTATGTTGCAAAGTGGAGTGTTCCCAGTGAGAAAGCCATAGATGTGAAGAAACCAAAATAGTAGAAAAGGAGGATAAATCTAACCCTGCATGATAGAAGAAATTTGTATAATATTCACCCATAGAATTTTCATTAACTGCCCTTCATACACAATACATCTGTATGATTACTATATACAGTAGTCACTATTATTGAACTTTGATCAAATACAATCTGTCTATGCCTATTGCATATCTTAAATTAAGATCTACTACACCGATTACATTTGACATTGTTTCATCAATCGTTAGTCTGAAAGTACACAACCATTACACACTCAATTGTCTCATTATTAAGCATACTGTTTAGGTTGATCTCAAACTATTGTACAGTCACATGGTTTCAGCATTCTATTATTCACCCAAAAATAGTGTAGTTCATGGTCGATATTCAGACCCATATCTACTGCTTTGAGTCGCATTATCCAAATCGCTTCTCGTCGTCTCAAATGTAGTTCACGTTTCCCACCTCTATCATTTTGTCGTACCATTTCCAAGTCATGAAATTGAAATGTTCTATGGTGACCCTGTTTCACACGTTAGGGTGTGTAATGCAAAAGGGTACTTTGGGTCCCCTTGTTTCACCGCTCTGAAATGTTCCATTAATCTTTCTTTTACCATTCTGATAGTACTACCTACATAAATTCTATCACATTTACATATTAGTGCATAAACAACTAAACGTGTAGTACAGTTGATAGTAGGAGTGATGTGGTATGTCTGACTGTTGTTGTACTCAAAAGTTGTTAATTCTTTAGTCAATATGCACATTGTGCAATGCCCACACTTGTAAAACCCTTGTTGTGACGTGTCAACCAATTTGTTCCGTTGTTCATACCTGGGTAGCTGGGGCTGATTAATCCCTTCAGAGTCTTACCTCTTCGAAATGTAATTCCCACATTCATGTTAATGTGTTGTGCGATTTGGCTGTCCCTTCTCAAGAGATGCCAATATCGGTTTAGGGCCTTGCAGATGTTGCCAATATTGGTCTGATTTCTTCATGGGTTTCCTCCCTTGGTTTCTTGTTGGCGAGCGTCTTGTTTCTGTCTAGCTTGACCGCCCTGCAGTAAGCCTCATTGATAACTTTATTACCATAACCTCTAGTGTAGGACCTCTTCCTGATGTCAGCTAGGTTATCAGAATATTCCATGTCTGAACTGCAGGTTCTCCTCGCTCTTACCATTTCGCCATAAGGAATGGCTTTTATTTGATGTTTCGAATGGGCACTGCTAGCATGTAATATGGCATTGCACAATGTGTCCTTTCTGAACATTCTACTCATTAGTTTAGAATCACATGTATACAGTTCAATATCAAGGAACTGAATCACATGATGGTCATAATTCATAGTAAATGACATATTGTAGGGATTCTTATTCAAATGTGCTTTAAAGTCTTGTAGATCATCTACAGATTCAGTCCATATCAGAATATCATCAATAAATCTTCCCCAGTAGTGTATATATTCAGTCCAGCGGGATCCAGCACGGCCCCATACCCGCTACCCCTCAAACCAACCCATGAATAGGTTGGCATAAAAAAGAGAACCTGGATCCCATTGCAGTCCTGCTGGTCTGATGATACCACTTACCTTCAAATATGAAGGTGGCATTGTCCAATATGAGTCGTGCCATCTGAAGTAACATTTGTGGGTGATGGCAAACCTGCCGGTCTCTTGTTCAGAAAGTGTGTGATCGCCATCATACCAAACTCTGTTAGTGTATTGGTATACAACGACACCACATCTAGTGTGACTAGAACCATGCCATTTTCCCAATGAAGTCTTCTGTAAGAGGAACAGCCAGAGACAAAACACGTGTTGGCAAGGGGCGTACATAACTACAAGAAAAAAAAAGAATGATATATTAATATGATGTCATTGTTCGTCATAAAAGAGGCAACAGTCTTAGTCTTCAAGGACAAATTATAGAGCTTGGACAGTATGGGAGTCAAGATAGGGTAGAAATATTTATAAAAGGAGTCAGTTAGCCAATCAGGCCCTGGAACCCTATTAGGCTGTGGATCCTGCATCACCCTGCCCACCTCTTTAATAAAGATGGGTACATCCAGGGCCTCTCATATGGTTTCCCTACCTGGGCATAGTTTTTTGAGCTCATAAAATCTTTGTCTTTGCAATTATCTATCTGTTCCTCCCCATAAAGATTTTTGTAAAAGTCTCAGCTTTTCATTTCCCCACGTTTCCTTGTGTTAAGGTGCTATTAGAGTCTTTGACCTTGTGCATTGTAAATTTGGCATTTGCTATCAGAAGTCTTCTGGTTAATAGCCTGGGCCAATGGAATTCTGCAATGATTTCCACATAATTATGGATTTGCCACACTTTGCACATAAACAATCATCTGCTGCATAATTTGCATATTTTAGCAAAATTAAATATTTCTAGCTGAAATGGATCACAATTTATTAAGACTGCTACCACTCATGTTACCATGCAGCTGCAGGCCTTTTGCAAAGGTTAACAGGTCTCCTTTCATTTCCTGACTGCTGCATTTAGGTATTAAACTGACACTATTGAGGTAACATAAGTAACACCTTTGCCCAGTGTTACCTGCATAAAAATGACAAAATGAAACCAATACTGCCACTAAATGTACTGCATTGCGCTACATAATTTGCTTTTTGTTGCTATATGATGTAGTCAATCAACACTGCTTCATTGTGTTTTCCTAACTTGCCACATAATTCCAGTGCCTTGTTAATAGCTTATTTGCCTTTTTTGCTTTCTCATAGAAATGTTTCAACCTAACTTTTGCTCGTTCCGTGAGCAGCAAATTTATTTAGCCCTTTAACATCGTCACCTCTCGTAAGCGTACTTTAAGATTTGTTTCCAAATTTTCTCGAAACAACGCCCAATTACGCCTCTGACCTGATCTTGCTGCTGTGCATCTACCTCTTACTACTGCCTGCAAGGTGTCCCAGACGGTGCTCAATGTCACCCCCCAGTTGTCATTCAGCTCAAAATGTCCCTGAATCTGATTTCTCCCGTCCTGTGCGTATTTCATGTCGTTCAGAAGGGGTGCATCAAATCTTCACAGATCTTTTCTTCTGGATACAATGTCCAGGCCTCATACTACTTTTGAGTGATTGATATTGCAATAAGTTCTGCATGAGGGGAGGCTCCCTACACACATCAATCGATCCAACTTCAAGAATCCTAGACCCTGATCCCCTCCCAAAACAATAAATCGTTGTAACAAACCACACAACGTTAAACCACATGTTTTAACCTTTGTGATGGTGGGAAACAGATACACCTCGGCTCTGAGGATGAAACCACGTCCATGGTAAACTACAACCCCGAGTCACTCAGCCGTACAACATTACGCACTTCGTATTACCAAATCCAGCCTTTGCAAATGATGGCCTCAAAAGCCTACATGCCATTGAAACGAGTACACAAGGAAGTCTGCTCAGTTTGTGGTCTCCCACACTATTTCACATCAACACTGAGAAGACTGAAACTTTGCTAGACTTTAGCTGTCCTTCTCCTGGTTTCTCGAACCTTCTTCTAATGACCACTGCTCTTCTGCAGAGAGGTTTCCTTTTCTTGGCTTGAGGTCGAATGCGCTTAATTTCTCATCTACAATGCTGCCAGACCCTCACCCAAGGTACGAATGACGTATGACTTTGAATTCACTTTAAAGCAAAGAGCGACTAAGAAAGCCCAGCATAACATATCCATCTGTTCCTCGATTCTTTAGTAATCTGTATCAGAGCTCGCTTCTTGTTCAAAATCTTCGTACAACAAAACATCATTGGGCCCAAAAAATATCTTCTCTGATTTCCTTGCCTCCCTAAGAAGAAATAGTAGCTTACCTACTATCTTTCTGGTCAAATCTCTTTGTCTATTTTCAGATTCCTCTCCCTTTGAGTTCCCTTTTGAAAATTCCCAAGCACCTGAATGAATACATAAACTAGGCAATTTTTCTCCCTGCCTGTAGGTGGTTCTGGTTCCGTCTTGATATCGGTTGCAGTACAGATGGTAAGTCACTGGAGTTGAATAGCACCACTACGGCATCCAGACATCAGTTCCCTGTCCATTTTTCCCCACTCTTTGAGTAGAGACGAGAATAACGTCCGATCGAATAAGAGTATGCAGTACCGCAAAACTAAACTTGGAATCTTATTAATTTCAGAATCTATGACCATCCTTCTGAACGGGGAGGTGGGCAGGATTGGTGAGGAATCTGCAGGTAGAAAAGAGTATTCACCAGAAAAGATCATTACAGAAGGTAACATTTTATTCTGATGGATACTTTTACCTTTTGAATAGATGCCACAGCAGGTGGTGGATCTGAAAGAGAGGCCAGAACGAATCCAAGAAATAGTGCTTCACAGAAGTGTGAAGGGAAGCACATCTCGATGAGCGACAAATCTCTGCCACAGGTACTCCCCGGGCCAGTGCAGAGATCAGTGCCTTAAGTCTGGAAAGAGCATGGATTTCCTCTTGTGGTTCATTTTTAGCAAGAAAATGAAAAATCTTGAGGCAGAGTACGATCCATTGTGACGGTCCTTTTCTGGACCGCCGTGCTCTTCTTTTTGTTCCCTACAAATGCGACAAAGAACGGATTGTCCAATTGAAACTCCTTTGTCTGATTGATGTAAAAGCTGACTGCCCTATGAGGGTCTTGCTGGTGTAACCTCTCGTTTTCTTCGGCTGGATGAGGCAGAGGAAAAATGTGTGTTGAGTAATGGACTGCCCCATAAGCCTTCACACAGGACAGGAAAGCCGCTTTAGTCCTCCGGACCAGTTTGTCCTGATAGAAACTGGTATAGGGTGGACAGACATAGAGCACTGACAACTAACACACATTGTGCTGAAGAGACAGCCACCAAGAACATTGTTTTTAAAATTATCAGCCACAACTGGCATCTATGCAAGGGTTCAGTATTCTCTCCCCCCTCCGCCATCCCCCCATCAAAAACGTTAGAAACAAATTGAAGTCCCAGTAGGGAATAACACTCAACCCCCCACTTGAGTTTGCTTCATGCCATACAAAACTGCTAAATAAATCAACTTAGTCCTGAAGCTCGTCGTCAATTGTAATAGATGAAATCCTCAATGAAGGTCAGAAAACAATGCAGTTTTATTTAAGGAGTCCACAAGACACTGACGCACAGCAGTGGTACGAGTTTCCAACTGACAAGTCATTGACACAAACGAACCGCATATGCAGACTGCGTGCAACACTAACCATAACCGCTATGATAAATATATGTAAACACAAATGTACTGCAGCAAACCAAGCACAACATACCACCAGCTAAGTTGTGAATAGTACAGTCCCTGGGGATACTTCTTGGCATCTCAGTCGATCTTGGTATCTTATTTTGAGGCAACCTGACTAAACATGGTGTAGTTGATGGAGCCCTGACTTGTATGACCTCATGTACAAATGTGCACTATATAGCTAGGCTATCGTACTCCAACCCAGCTGCATTCATCTCAGTTGGGATCATGTGTGATATAAGCGATAGCTCACCGAGTTGAATGCTTGCTGCAGCAGTAATCACTGCTTCCTTATAAATTTCAATCCCAGCAAGGTGTCATCCTTCAGAAACTGAATACGCGTTGAATGAATGAACTTTCTGCAAATTACTTAAAATGTGGCTATTTGACTACTAATCCCGCAACATCGGTTGTCTAAGCAATGTCTCCTCATCTAGCGCTGGGATCGCCATGCGCTCTACAAAGCCTTATAGTATAGTACAAGTAGCACATGCTGGTTGCAGCACTTGCCCATGGCTGAAGTTTGTCTTAAAGTGCCGAATAAAGAATTCAAGTTATTAAGGTAGAAGAAACCTCCGAATTTTCTCTTCCCTGGCACCTAGATGTGACTTTGATGATGGATTTCAGATCTGCAGCGAGAGGGAGTGAGTTTTTTAGATGGGGTTCCTCTTGGCACCAGGACTGAATACATTGAGGACGTCATTATGAATTCAAGACTTCTTCATTCAAATAAAGCCTTTGCCTCCATCACTAAGGAGAAAGTAGACTATGATACACTTCATACAGACAACACCTCCGTAGGGTTTGATATAAACAAGCAGGGAGACCCCATCCCACCCACCCATCCAGCTAGCAGAATACAGAACCAGACAGCACATTGTCTGAGCGCGTTAATCTGTCTATCGACTGGTTTATTTAGGTTGTGTAGGAAAGTTGATTCTGAAAAAAAGAGTTTTCTTTACTTTTTTCATCAACTCAGGTTTCACATAAGGCCTAAAGGCGCTGTCATTAAGCAGCATAGGATTGAGGTGCGGCAGTGAATTAATTCTGGAATTTTCCCCTACAGTATCATGCGCAATGTAAACCACAGTGAACCATACAAAATTGTCATTTTCTGGTTTCTTGAATCTAGTCAAGGGAGCCTTTCTGCTCCTTCATTTCAAAGCGGTCCCTCTTTTTCTTTCAACTAAAGGATTGACTTCTGCCCTCTTCGTTCACGATGCTCACGGTCTATGGCTGTATGCCAAAAACACCTTTGTATTTTGGACAGAAGTCTGGTTACTCGACAGGCTAACAGGATTCCACTATAAAGCAGAACAGGTGCAAAAAGATGCATTTGAGTAATTTGGCAAAAGAGTAAACATATCAGACCCCCCACCCAAGTTTAAACTTGTACATGGACACAGATTAACAGATGAAAGCGCAAATTGATTGAAGCCTACCAGACTTGCTAAAGACATCTTGGGGACATTCGGAAAGCTGACCTAGGAATGCTTTCCGTTCATTACTTACAATTGGCTTTGTGGTTTGTAACTCACATTTGATTGCTTTCTATTTTCTGGCATTATTTATTTTAGGCTGTTCAGTTTGAGTTACTGTATCCTTCCACAGTGCTCACTTTCTGTAAACAGGCCTTAAAAATATTGTTCTTATCTTGTCACATTTGCTGTGTATTCAAGTCACAGGTCAAATGTCAGGCTCTGTCTTCCAAGAGAGCTTGGTGTTTCCTTTTCTTTCTCTGACTTCAAAGTGAGAGGCTATATCTGACAATCTGAGGGCTTGAAAGGGGTGGCTTGTTTCTCTTTGATTCTGTGTAGGTTTTACTTGTCTTTTTCATTTGCTCTCCTTGCCTTTGTCGCAGCTTTTGGGTTTTGCTAGTGCTGTAACACCTTTGTGTACTCTGTGCTTTTCAGATTTATTTTATTTACTTATTAAAGGCTTTTTTCTAGCACACAACAAAATTTAAATGTCTGTAAATGAACTGTGCAAATATTTCAGAATATCTCAGAATTAGGAAAGCCGAAATTAAGCAAATTGTTTTTGTAATTCTGAAGTGTGCTGGGAACAAATATTTTAATACAATCAAAACAAATCAATACACTAGGTGATACCATTTCCACACATTATCATTTGAGTGTTGTATAGTTTTATAAGTAAAACTGTATGTAATTTATTAATGTCTTTGCACAGTTTCTTAAAACCATTGCAATAATAGCGCCGTCAATACAACCTTAAAAGCAGTAGTCGTGCTAGACATCACTTATAGGATAACATCATTACTCATAAAAAGTGTTCTTACACAATGTCCCTATTGAGAATAAAACCATTAAATCAAGAGTAAAACATATAAAGGGATTTAGTGTGTCGATAAAGCTCTGGGGCACACCATAAAATAATCAGTTATCAATTTTTGAGCAACGATAACCGGTTTGCAAAGCGCTGGGCGAGGGAACATTAGACGTTCCAAGATTCTAACATGTTTTCCACACCTTGCGAGGGTTTGAGTGTCTGTTCGACAGAAACAAAGTGCTGATACCTCCACGCATGTGTGGATGCCCCTTTTTGGGTAGAGTGGTCTCAGGAGAGATCTCCTGGGGGCATCGAGAGAAGGACAGCAGCACAAGAGGTGGGGCCATAATTCGATCCTGTAGTTGCATAGTCTGCAGGCCCCCTCCTCTCCACGTGGGGCCCATTGGTTAAAGGCAATGGTACGCGGGCATAGGCGGTGCATAAACATAATATTCCTGCGAGTCGATGGGTTTAAGCTGTCTGAAAGGTATGGTTGCGGAATCCCTGGGAGATCAGAATCGTTCAGAACAGACAAAATAGTTGACGTTTTTAATGACCGCGAGTCCTGCTGGTACGAGATTTGTGTCACCTGCTTGTTTATAACCCTTTTCCAGGCTGCGTAGGAGATGGTGTCTAATTTTAGCGCTGTTTCGTCAATTTGTAAATGACTTATAGCCTTTTGTGTTTGTCGGTTTCATGGGTTCCCAGAACTCTCGAAGGTTTCTTTTAGGTGGGCTTTAAGGGTGTTATCCGGGGCTTTTAATACCCTATTAGAACATTGGAATGTGGAGCACTGCATTGAATACAATGGAGTGCTCCATGCTTCTACGGGCTGGTAAAGACCCGCAGAGCAACATTCCAATGTTGTTTTACAAAGGCCTATCGGAGCCGGAGGGGATTTAAACCCCCTCGGGCTCCGAGAGGCCTTTGTTTTATTTGTTAGAACATTCTGCCCTCTAGTGGCAGAATGTTCTAATAGCCTTATAGCCCTTCGTAGCTGGGCTACACCGGCTATTAAAGTCCCGGTCCCTTGTTAAAGGCCCTCGCCGACGCTGGAGCGGGCCTTTAATAGCCGGTATAGCCCGCTACGGCGGGCTATAAGGCTATAATATAGAATTTCAGTATGTCTGCCACACATGTAAGAGATTGTCTCAAAAGGACCAGCTCGAGTCACAATATTGCCCTACATATATATATATATATTTGGGGAGTTGAAGAACTCGTTTGTGAGTCATATTTGGGCGGAGTCTAGGCTGGCCGCACTCTCCTCTGGGAAGGCCCGAGCTTAGGGCGGGAAGACAAGTGGATCTTATCACCTTCAATATAGGAGCGGCTGAGGCACTGGGCAAAGTCTGGTTAAGACTTGTCAAGCTATGTTTTATGGCTCCAGCTCTTTTTCTGGGCAGATAGGTGGACTCGCCTACCTCGTGACTGGAAAAGACTTCTTCGAAGGAAAACAAAGTGCAAACATCCGGACCCAACACTAGATGGCGATCTATGCACAGCATATGACTCTACACCTCTATATCCCAAGAACAGATGCATACTGGGTAAGTAGCACTTTCCTTTTTTGGCAGCGCCCCAAAATCAGGACCGTGGTCTTGTCCTGATTAATTTTGAAGGAGTTGGCTTTATTGTAATCATCGAGCCTGCTCAGGGCTCGTTGGAGGCCAGATTTGGCATGGTCCATTATGTCGTCAGCGTATTGGAGGATGCAAGTTTCGAGAGGCCCAGTTGTGGAGAAGCAGACTGCTGTGCTCCAAGAATTTCCCACGGTCGGCCGTGTAGAGATTGAGCAGGAGGGATGCAAGAACGCATCCTTGCTTCAGGCTGTCTGTGGTGAAAATGTTTGTAGAAATGGTCAAAGGGCCTGTTCGTACTCGCACCCATGTATTCTTGTGCAGGGAAATAAGAGCTCCTAGCAGGTCCCCGGGTATCCCCCCAGTGTTTAGTTTCCACCAAAGAGTGTTAAAACTGTATGTCTGTGCAAATATAATGGTCAGTTCAGTTGTGTTGTCTGTAATGGCAGTGCACTACCACACCATGCAAACTCCACTCTATGGCACTCTACTCTACACTACTCTACTCCACTTTTCATCACTTTACTCTACAACATTGTACTCTATCCATTATTTTCCACTACATTCTACTAAACTACACATTCTGTGCCACTTAACTCCAGGCCACTCTACTCTACTCTACAACTCTCTATGCCGCTCTATGCCACTCTACTCTCTCTGCGCCACTCCATGTTACTTTACTCCTCTCTATGACCCTGCACTCTACAACACTCTACCCCCTCCACTGTATGACACTCTATGACCCTCCACTCTACGAACTCCACTCTATGCCCCTCTGACACTTCACAACACTCCTCGACACTCCGCCAATCCACTCTACGCCACTCCAATCCACTTTACGATACTCCACTCTACGTCCCTCCACCCTACGAGACTCCACTCTACGCCACTCCACTCTACACCACGTTACTCAACTTTACAACACTTTACTCCACTCCACGCCACTCCACACCTCTTCACTCTACGCCCCTCCTCTCTGTGCCAATCCACTCCATGCCACTTCACACCACTCTACTCGATTCTACAACACTGTAACTCGACTCTACGGCACTCCACTCTATTCTACAACACTTTACTCCGCTTCATAGCACTCTACTCTACAGCACTCCTTGGCAATGCAATCCACTCCACTCTACGGCACTCCACTTCACTCCATGCCACGACACTCAACTCTACAACCCTCCAGTCTACTCCATTACCCTCCACTCTACTCCATTACCCTTAACAACACTCTATGCCACACCACTCCACAACAGTCTACTCCACTTTATGCCACTCAAAGTCAAAATAATATTTTTTCGGATTTATAAAATCTATAAAAGAGATAAAATAGACATTCAGCATAAACGATACTTATTTTTAAAAAAACGTGTACAAATCCGTTACCAGTATAAGACACCATGTACAAATCAGTTACCAGTTAAAGGTAAGCAAGTGCTTGGGCAAAAGCTTATCCAACTCCATTCTACAACAGAGAAACATTTTGACACATATCACTTAATGATTAAAAATGCAAGTAGTGCCTATGCAAAAAATGCTTAGTGCAAATCGGATGCTAAGCAATAATGACTTTAATAGATGGAAACAATTCTTTGATTTTTCGTAAGACTAAGTAAAGCAGAATGAGCAATATAACTGTTACAAATCATAGCCAGCTTACAATACAGATCAAAATATTCAATTAATCGACTCTGGCACTCCACTCTACCAAAAACTCCATCCAATAATAGAACAAAGCAGTTCAGAGATGGTGTTTGCGCTATATGTGCATAATTCAATGTCTACAGAATCTCCTTCTCGTATAGAATTTAAAAACGTTTACATTTCTGCTAATAATCCCATAAGCATCAAGCTGGTGATTTTGAGAACCCCTTTCCTATGACGATCAGTGAACGGCTTTGTAGACAAGAAAATCTACAAGTCATTCACAGTAAGAGGGTGGCTCTTCAGACTGCTTATTTATGAGCTGTAACACCTCTGTGCAGTACTCCCTATCGTGCTCCGTGTCAAGGATGGGTTAGTGGCGGTGGTCCGGGTCGAACCTGTGACCTTGGAGGTGAAAGCCTTGTAACACAGTACTGCGATTGCACATCTTATCGAGAGTGCGATTTGAGGGTTTTGGATCACTAGGTAAATGTTTGAACACAATCCTGGTGATTTCTAGTTGTTAGGTTTCATTACAGTCAGTAAAACCATACCAGGGATGAGACTGCTGTCCATGGCGTGAGGGGTGGGTGCCTGCTCAAGCTTTTTTTCCTCCCTTGTCTGACTCTTCTCTAACCAGACAGGAACGTTCAGCCAGTCTCCCTTGCCTGACATTTTTTTTATTTTTACAATACAGAGGTTTCCACATCTTGGCCTGAATATCTTCAGATAACTTTTAATCTAGCTGCCATCATTCGCACATCCTTTGTCCCATCAAAATGTCATGTACCACTCCCAGTTTTCAGCCACCCTTTGATTCTGAAAGAGCTCTTTTTTTAGGTAGAGCTTCGAGACCTGTTGTATTTCATTTGTGGGCTTACAGCCCGCCCACTGCTTTTCATTTGTTTCAGTTTCCTTTAAAAATCCTTGCTTGCTAGTGGTCAATCCTTCCTCTTTGCAATAATGAAAAAATCCCTAGGCAATAGAAGGTCTATAAGAATCAACAAACCATATTAACTAGCAAAATAGTACAATGGACTCGGTGTAAGCAAGAATAATTTTAAAAGTTAATTTCTTTAATTCAATTTAGTTAAGATGTATCAAAACATGATTCATGAAGAAATTTAAATTGGAACATATTCTCATCAAAATATATACATACATAAATAACAAATACAAATAACATGAATTCACTGTATACATAACAAAACAAAAAAAAACTATTTGTGTGGTTGATACAAATTTCAAAAAAACATATAACACAGTGGTACATAAAGTGGCTGTAAGATGGGTCTTCTACGCGCGTTTCGGTGCACCCTGCACCTTCATCAGGAGAGCCACAAAATTTCCTAAAGAGTAAATTAAAAACCAAAATAAAATACACTGAGAATCATGATAAACGTTAAAAATGATCAACTGAGTACCTTCACCAGAAAAAAGATAAGCTTTTTAATGAAGCACAGCAACAGTGTAGCTGGAAACTAGAGATAAAGACTGTAATGCTCATGCCATTAGCCCAGGAATAAGAAGCAGTGCAAAATGGTGATAAAGTGATGCACATGCATATTCAATAATGGTGAAAAATAATAGAAAAGAAGAGAATGTGCTACATAGAGGAACATTGCACTGAATGATATCGTGCAAAGGTAGATATAGGTCTTGAGGCAAAATATAGACGAGAAAAAAAAAAAGAAAATTCTGGATCATATCTATGCTTACTTATTATGCTTCTTAGACCGAATCTATATGTTGAATGATAAGTAAACTCCGGCACTCAAACCAAGATAAAGGCGTGCCGCAATCTATGAAGAAAACATAATTAATTTAATGCAGTTATAACTCAAAATAGGGCATATTCCCAGTTGGTATCGTAGGGGAAAGTGTATATATCATTATTTACCCTTTATGTACAATACGGATGTGTATGTCATGGAGGATATATTCCCCTTTTATTAGCACCTTGTTGTCAAAATGAGTCCAGTCTAAAAGAGTAATGGACGTGGTATGGAGTTAGCATGATAGAAAATTACATTAATGTTAAAATGACTTCAAATGTATATAGAAGCCAATCGTAACTGGATAAACAGAAAAACCAAACAGTCAAGGTACCTGACAGAAATGGGCCATATTAATTCCAAAGTCAATAACGCCGTAAATTGAAATAGGTGTCCAAGCCGTGATGTGGCAATAATGGACCCTTAACCATACAAGCGTCTCAGTGGATGGGGCCCTCTAGATAACAAAACCATATGGGGGAGTCAGTCAAAATAAAGTTCACAACGATAAGTAATATTTGCTCATGACAAGCGCTAGCGGCCCCTAAAATGTAGGAAAACGGGCACTGGGTTCTTCAAAACCTAAACCGATCTTACCTGCCAGTTGAATTCAGAATCAAAGGAAAGACTGGCCGCACGCGTGTGCCGTTTATACTGGTAAAAGCGGCTAAATGAAGTCTGAGATTTAAATGCATAAAGGACATGACGTGAGGAGGTCACGTGATAAGTACGTTACGTAAGAACGTAAAACAACTAGAGTGTCACTCCATATAGGATCGCATTACTAGTAACAGATTGGGTGACTGAAGTATGCAATTACGTACTTCAGTCATCTGAATATATTAGCAAATGGACGCCAGAAAATCCACAAGTATACAGGTCACTACCTGCCTGGCAGTTCTAACAACTAATGAACTGATGTAGACAGCCGGGAGGTTGTCCAGTAGGTTACTTGGGAGGGAAATTTACAAATTCATAATCTATGACAAAAACGAACAGTATGAATCATATAATGAAAAAAGGTGATTAGTATATGAAACCAGAAGATTCAAAAAATATATATATGAGAATTATTTTATATATTTATTCGGTACACACCACAATTGTTTACTGATAGTTGTTATAATAGTTGTGGTAAAGGTATTGAAAGCTAAAACAGCAGAAGCAAAACGAGGGAGAAGTCATCCCTAGTGATTATTATAATGTATAGCATTTTCCCAGGGTAATTCATTGTTTAAACCACATTTGAAAGTATTCAGAGTAAAAATCCAAAAGAATTCTCTTTTCCGAATTTTGTTTCCTCCACTCTCATCCGCAATCTCTATTTTTTCTAAAATAAGCCACTGTATATCATCAGCTGTGTGGCCAAGGTCAAGATAGTGTTTGAAGAGAGGAGCAGTGAGTTTGGAGGTTCGAATAGCAGAACGATGTTCTGTAAGACGGGTGGTGACTGAACGGGAAGTCTCTCCTACATAGCCCAGCTTGCAAGGACATAAGATCAAATAGATTACATTTTTAGTTTTACAGTTCACTAATTGTTTGGCATGTATTGTGTATCCATTATGAACAAAAGTGTCACCCTCGATCCCTGTGTCACAAGATTTACAAGTGGAACATTTGAAGGTTCCTCGCACTGGTACATTCCCATCTAGGGATTTCTGAACAAAAGGTACTCCTGTGTTAAACCGTCAGTGGACAATCATGTCCTTAATATTTCTATTACGCCTGTGGGCGAACAGAGGTTTAGCTAGTTTCACATCTTGGTCTGGATCACTGTTCAATATGTGCCAGTTAGAGTTAATGATTTGATTGATCCTTTCGTTCATCGTGGAATGTTTTGTGATGCACACAAGTTGTCAATTTGGGGCGATTACTAGATGTTAATAAATTATCTCTATCATAGAACCTGGCCCTTTTGTAGGATTCTCTGACCAGGCGATGCAGGTATCCTCATGCTATGAATTTAGCTTTCATAGCTGAAGCTTGTATGTCAAAATCGGACAAATTAGTGCAATTACGACGCAGTCGCAGAAATTGTCCAAACGGGATACTTTGTCTTTGGGCTCGTGGGTGATAGCTGTTAAAATGTAAAAGCGTGTTTCTCGCAGTGGGCTTTACAAAAAGGTCTACCTCTAAGATGCCTGAATTATGTCGGATAAGAATATCTAAGAACTCGACTTGTTGCTGGCTAGAATGCGCTGTAAATCTTAAGTTGATGTCTGCTAGATTCAACCATTGTAGAAATTCCTGAAGATGTTCTTCAATGTCGGTCCAGATAAAAAAGATGATATCTATGTATCTGGACCAGTGTGAAACCGACTCAAAGAAAGGGGCAATGTCATTATGAATGAACTTGGTTTCAAAGAGAGCCATATAGATGTTTGCTATTGACGGTGCAACGGATGCTCCCATGCTTACACCCTTAATCTGTTTGAAAAGGGTGTGACCGAATTCAATTGTGTTTTCAGTCAGGACAATATTAAGGCAGTCTAAAAGGAAAGATTTTGGACATGAAACATTAAATGTGTCAATGAACCAGGAAACTGCTTCAATAGCTTCCCTCTGTGGAATTTTACTATATAGTGATTCTATATTTAGAGTCACGAGAATGTTCGTGTGTTGATTAAAAGGAAGATTCTCAACTTTATTAATCGTGTCTCTAGTATCTTTGATGTAAGATGGAATTTTAGAGATATATGGTCGAATCAAATTATCTATATATTTGGAGAGGGGTTCCGTGACAGACCCAATAGTGGATACAATTGGACGATACGGAGGGTCCTGAATATTTTTATGAATCTTAAGCACACCATAGATGCAGGGTATTTTCCCTTTCGAGCTGTTCAGGTATTCTTGTTCTTTTTTTACTAATATCGCCAGCATGAAATGCTGATGTAGTAAGGAATTAAATTTTTCGAACTACTTTATGAGTAGGGTTCATGGTGATCTTAGCATAGAATGTTTGGTCATTGAGCATATTCAGCATGTTTTGTTCATAGGTGCGAGTATCGATAATAACAATCTCACCCCCTTTGTCACAATTCTTGATAGTGACAGTTTTATCGGCAGCCAAAGATTTTAGAGACAAACTCTTTTTTTATCAAGATTGTAGATAGGTTTAGGAACAAATCCTAACGCTTGATCTAGACGATAGAGGACAGTGTGTTCGAATACCTCCACTTCAGGACCTATCTGATCAAGGGAGGGTGTAAACGTAGATTGGATAGATAGTTCAGACTTGAGGGGCAACGCAGGAGAGGGTTGTTCCTCAGTGTCAAAACTTTTTTAATCTAATCTTACGAAAAAATGACATCATGTCTTGGTAAAGTTCGAATCTGTTAACATTAGTATGGGGTACATAAGATAGACCTTTAGAGAGTAGGGTCATACATGAGGTATCCAAAATATGGGATGATAGATTGAAAATGGGAATTACATCCCTGGACTCCAATATTGTCGGTTCCGGGTCTCCAACATGTGTTGGTTGTCTTGTTAATAATATTGGTTCTGGTAGTTTCCTCTGATCTGTGATTGAAACCGTACTCTTTGTCTGCCTCTGCGGTTCCCTCGTTGGGCTAAAAAAGGCTGTCGCATATTATGGTTAGGGTTAAAAGAATTGTGTGATCTTTGCTGCTCATAGTAGTATGGATTACTTTCACCCTCAGAATCTGAGGTGTCAGAAAAAGTGAGAACTTTCTGTTGTCTAGAGTTGTTTTCACTAGAGTATTGGTTCTGTTTATAGAAGTTCTCACTTAAATAGGGGTATGTTTTTTCCAGAGAACTGTAGCGTTTGTCTTTATTGAGTTTCTCTGTTTTCCGTTTGATCAAATATTCAGTGAAAGAAGCTAATTCTTTGTCTGCTTCTTCTAGCTTCTTTTTTGCTTCTTCTAAAGCATTGGATTTTCTGATTTTTATCCTCTAGCTCAGTTAATTCCTTTTTTAGTGTGGAGACCAGTTCTTTCGCAGTTTCAATGATGAGTATCATGAGGTCTCTAGAGTACCTGTTGGCTATCGTGCTCCATTTTTCTAGAAATTGTCTAAATTGTACAAAGAGTCCTTCCTCTTGACCTGCCTTTTTGTCTTTCGTTTCCTCCCACTGGGCAGGGACCAAGTACTGTATCTTTACGCTTTTGTTGTGTATCTGTCAAGTTCAAAATAACTTTATTCGGTTCAAATGGACTATAAACGTTTAACATACATAAAACTGTAAGAATTTCATGCCCAATTTATTCAATAATGTGACTTAAATCACTAGAGACTCCGAATTAAAATATTTGAGGCAATTTACAATTTACTTAACAAACTAGGCCTACAACCTCAGTGCCCCGAACCTCCAAACTCAAGGTTCTGGGTTGCAGGCTTTGGTACCTCCTATCATCTTCCATCGCATCAGTGCATGTTTAAAAAAAAAAATTGAAAACCACTTAAAACACCATTTTCTTTTTTTAAAATTCATAACGTTTCCTTATTGACAATGCAATTCTAATATAATGTAATACAGCAGTGCAAATAGCAACAGTTGACAAAGAGCGTAAAAAATTAAAACCATCCTGATAGGTGCAAGGGCGAATTTCTCTTAGGAGTGGGTTTAGGAATCGTGCCCTTGGCTCTTTATAAAGTGTGCAAAACAGCATAAAGTGCAGAGTGCTCTGGGGTGCTAAATTATTGCAAGGACAAGCAGTGAGGTTCTCGCTCCAACCTGACTGTTTAGTTAAGGCCACAAGAAAGTGCAACGTGCAAAGACGAAATCTAGTCATGAGAAAACGAGTCTGTGCATTAGTAGTGAAGGACAGGTAAAATTGCTGTTGTGTGGGGGAACTGTTGCGGGGATTCTGCACATATACAGAGCTATGCACAGGAAAATAGGACCTCGGTGTATAGTGGTGTACCAACCATGCACCCACAATCCCAATCCGACTAGCTTTAGCGTCTCATTCGTTCTCCGTACTACAGCGAAGCTACCAATGATTAGACATCCCAGAACACGGACTCTCTCAGGAATCGCGGGAGCAAGAACACTCTTTCATAACTCACTCATACTTGTCCACTACGTGCGTAATAAGAGACACAGTATACGTTAAAATGTTTATTTCAACTATCGTGCTCTAAGATAAAGTACATGTGCCAGTACTATCAGCATAATGCATAACGATAAAATAATAAGCATGGTTACAATTCCATAGAATACAAACGGGGACAGCATTTTATAAAGACAGTGGATATAGGGCTAAATTGCCTTATCAACCTCCCCGTGCTAGTAACTAGTTTATTATAAAAATAGAAGACCTCTGGGCTTTGTCAGGCGGACCCCCATACCTCAATATCTAGATGCAAGGTTTACATCATCAGACCAGCACAGCTCTTCTCCCTGGAAAGGTTTTTCTCCAAGTGCCACCAACAGGGAGATCACAATATTAAAAGCACACAAATTTCTCCAATGCTGCTGTACTTCGTGTTATGTCTAAGTGCGAGGGGCTGACCAGATCAGCAATAACAAGGGACGTTGTTTTTCGACCTTGTACATGGTGTGCAGACGAAACCCACAGGGAACATGAGAAAAGGTGAAAGGCAAAAAGGCAGACAATTCTAATATAGCCGGGCACAAGCAGAGTCTGGAAAAACAAAGTCTCAGAGTAACGTGTGCAAAAAAGGCATCATGGCAGCCAGGCCTAAGCTAACTTAGCAATGTAGACAATGAGGCCACAAACCACACTACACCCTCCCCTGGTCAGGCCATAGGCCAAGACATAGGACGAAAACAGAGTTCAAATAGATGGAGCAGAATGTAAACGTCTATTTATGTAAAGTCCCCATGAAGGACAGTGAATGGAAAAAAAGTTCAGGATAAATAAAAAATAAAATTCCAGATAGGTCTAGAAATGTAGGGCACTACAAGACAATAAAAAATCCAGAAATGCAGTTCGTTGAAAGCGAAGGCCCCTAATCCAATAGAGTGTATGCGCAGAAAACTGCCACACCTTCCAAGAGGACATCATTGGTGTCTGAAAAAAGAGATGCCATCCAGTTCAACAAATGAAAACTGCATTCATGTTCCTCATAACAGGGAGCAGTGATCAGCATTGCGGGACAACTTGCGTGATACTCAATATAACTTCGTTGTAGGAGATTCTGAGCAGCCGCCCAGATATCCCATTGCGCCAAAACCCCAAGTGCAGCTGCACGCGCCATCAATCCAGTGCCGGAACATTCCCGTTCATGGGCCACTAAGAGGCCCGTCAACTGGCCAAAATCCGGGTCCGACTGAGACGTATTGGAGAGGCAAACATCCAAGGACCAAGAGAAAGGACATCGTAAGCAAGACATCACAGGTTGCACGCAAGTGAAATACGCAAAGCGAAAAGAAAGTCTATAGGACACGCCGAGTGTCGCCAATGGTAGGATGCCGAAGCTGTTGAGCATGCGTTCACGGAGCATCCGGAGTCGACCTTGGTCAAGTAGGCCCCCAGGAAGTGCAGCCATTGCGCAGCAAACAAATAAAAAATAATATTCCAGCATCTAAGGCTAGGATCAACGGAAAGCCGCCAAAGACGCTGGAAAAAATAGAATGAATGAAAGCCGGAATTACACCAAATATAGTTTGAAAGGAGGTTAAAAGGCCAGAGCCCACAACTTTAAAAAAGTGCACAAGACCTTCGGTATTAGAAGCATTGAATACGCGGTGAATCAGTTCAGTGAGAATAACCTCCTGGTTTAATAATAGCGCCTTTATTCTGCTCAATTTATTGAAATCCGCCATCAAAGTTGGTATGGAAGGCCAAATGGAACTATCTATCATTTCGTGCGGGGGTGGAAAAAGCACATTTTTGCAGCACACAACACGGTGTGAAACCGTTACAATGTAGGGGATGCCTGCCTGCATTCCACAGCAGTGTTGATTATTCAGAAGCAGATAGCTACCATTTGCAAGCACAGTGAAAGTAGGTGATATAACAGGTACTGGAATGCCCTTCAAAACGCAAGCAAGATTCGGAGCAGAAACATTACAAGCCCCGTGCAATTTAATGTTTTTACAAATTAGGGAATGACGCACTGTAGAATCGCTCGACTCTCCTGTGAGAAAGACCTCCCTTCCGTCCCTAAGGCATCTGTACATGAAAGGCAGGGACCAAAGTTCATGCAAAAAGGCACTGCCTAAAGGCTGAAAACGGCCAACAGGATAATGATTCATGCATGAACTGAACTCAAATAAAGAAAAAGGCAAAGCGATAACCCCGTGTACTAGCCACACTGCAGAGTCAGTCTCCGCCACAGAGAATGGTAACGGCTCTATCTTTTCGATATGTAAGAGAGTGTATGTTGCATCTTTCATGGACATGAATTGCTGTTTTTCAGTTAAATTAAATGGCAAGAACAAGGCAGACGTGTTTAAAAAATGCCATGGAACTTTGCCCATTTTCAATGTTTGCAACGTCCATGCAAACTGCATCACCGAACGCAATTGATTCTGACCATGATATAACACAGACACATCATCTTGTACAATATCAACAACAGACGAAACAATATTCTCTAATGTGTAAATGCGGGAAGACAGGGTATTAATACTATTGTCAACAACAGCGAGCACTTTTTCTAGATTTGCCTGATCGATTTCCCGTAAACGGGAAGCAGCTTCAATTTGCGAAAGCTTCCATAGTTCATTGTAAGAATCCTAAATAAATCTTTTAGGTCTAGGACCTCGAGGCCCTAGAACCAAATCGGACAGATCAATGTTGCCTGATAGGAGGGATAAATGTTGTTTTACAGAATCTAAGGAAGAGTGCTGCAACCACTGTTTACACAATTTACCAACAGAATATGTTGTAGCAGTACGAGAGTCGGAAAACCTTGGATCTGGCCTATCCTGTTTGTAACCAGGAGCCGAGTCATTAAAACGTAGTTGGCAGGCATTTGATGCTATGGGCCAAGCCAACCAGGGTGACTGAACAATCGTAGAAATATTAAAGGAATTATTTTGAAACAAAGCTTGCAAATTTGCACGGGAAATATTGAAATGCAAGCTCTCGTTGGGATTTGAAGACAAAACGGGAATGGAGGGTGCATTCAATTGTTTGGAAGTAGCCAAACCCCAACAAGTTGTTTGATAGATCGTACTATTTAAAAATAAAATTTGGGCCGGGATTAGGCAAGCACGGTGTAAGGCTTCTGTACCGCGTACCTGCCATGATTATGTGCCCCAGATAGACTTTAAGTCAATGGTGTTCTTCCAGTGCTCATAACCACCCACGGCTAATGCGTCCAAAAAGGAACTGGAATATAGCCATTTGGTGTGTGTCAACATGACCTTTTGATTCGACGAAATGTTCAATTTAAAATAATAGGACCCAGGATCTATCAAAGTCTGTAAAGTAAGTAAATTTACTTTTAAGTGTGTGGGAGCTACCTGGTAGAGGGGTCGGACAATGTTCCCATTGGGTGTAATTAAAAGTACCCCGAAGTGTACTTGGTTTATGCAGAAAATGGTTGCCCCAATGCTGGTAACAATATAAATCAGCATAATTTGCAGAATTTAAATACAAATCTTCAGCATTAAAAGCAGCATAACATTTCAAATCAGAGAATAACGATTCAACGGCATGCACATCCCAATCGTCAGAATGAATATTCCTTTTTACCACATCACCCATGGAAACACGAAGGACATTCGGTACATTAATAATCTCGGTTGGTCCATGAATCTGGAAATTTACAGCATCCCATACGATGCCATCAGCAACTGGGAAGGCGGAAATGTTCACAAACGTGTGGTCACGCTTCATGATGTGAGATGAAGAATGCGGAGCCAAAGTTCCAGCGACACAGTCCACCGCAGAGCGTTCTGGTAAATAGTGACCATTGATGAGCAAGAAAAAAACTGTCTCAAAGCCAATGGACATGAACAGGAAAATCCGGAATAGTACCAACCAGATGTATGTCCATGGTGGGACCAAAAAATTGTCTCTGAACCAGGATACAAAAATACTGAAGCTGGACGGGATAAGTGATGAGGTGGAAGCCGAATCAAAGGGAAAAACGGGTTGGGCTCAGTGGTGTTGTAGGTAAATGAGCCACCGACTCGTTGGCGGGGTAGGCATACTCGGTTTCCTCGTTGCAGGAGGAAGCCGGGAAGTTAAGCAGGCGATCAGGCAAAGCGACCATCTCAATGGCAACATTAGTGTCCGTGTAGGCTGGAGGGCCACAAACAGGAGTCCTTGAAATGGCTGGACATGATACTGCAGGTGTCACGCTATTCAGGATCGGCCAGATGTTGTAGCTTGACATTGTCCACTGAGATGTATCTGTTGTCTTTGCGACCAGGGAGTGGTGGTAAGATGACTGTACGAGTACCCGTCAAGCCAAGAACTGGAACCGGTGCACGATAAGAGGGGCCAAATTCCTTTTTGTTTTCCACCTTCTCTCGGACCAGATCTCCAACCTTCGGAAGCCAGCCGGCAACCGGAATCTGCAACGCAGCGTCAGTGGCTGAAGGCAAGTGTTCGTTTGCAAGTTTGTCACGGGTTTCTTGTAAGTCTTGCAACATAGTAGAATGATTATCTACGTCAAAGATTGCGGCATTCGCCGCCATGTCTAGACCATCAAGGTCTGGCACAAACATTTGTATGCCAAAGAGCATTTCGTATGGGGTCCGCCCACCCACAGATCTTCTAGGGAGATTATTAAGTGCACGTTGCACGCCATACAAGTGGGCAAGCCAGTTCCTGCCAGTACCTAAGACTCTAGCTGTCAAGGATTGCTTTAAGTCATGGTTCATTCGCTCCACAATTGAGTTGCCCTCGGGCCTATATGGAGACAAAAATTGCACCTGCACCCCCATAGACCGCATTGCGTCTTTGTACGTCTTAGAGGCGAACGCTGGACCTTGGTCGGAATGGAAGGTGCCACAGGCAAAAATTCCCACAAAGACATGCAAATCCCTGATGACATTTCGAGCGTCAGCACTTCGTTGTGGCCAAACCCAGATGAAACGTGTGCACGAATCTACTGCAACTAAGATGTATTTATATGCAGTGTCAGAAGAAAATGGACCTCAGTGATCAAGGTAAACACACCCAAAAGGTTTATTAGAAAGCAGAGCTGTGTTTATGGTGGTCGTGTAACCGTTGAAGGCTTAATTTGTTGACAAACGTCACAAGAAAGCACATAAGTACGGGTCTGTTTATATAAACCACGCCACCAGTAACGCTGCTGCAAGATGGAAACAGTCGCAGACACGCCAGCATGGGCTGAAGCCAATCCTTCGTGTGCGGCCGTTATCAAGGAAGTTCTGCGGTCCGTGTTGGGAATCAGCCGATCACCAACGTCTGGAATTCTTACGTAAGGAACCTGTTCGGGACTTAAGTGATAAGAGTACTTGGAAGGGAAACCCCGTGGGTAATTAGCACCTCCCTTTGTTGCAGCAATAGCTGCCAAAATCTCATGATCTATTTTTGTCATGGATCTGGTAACTGCTGCTACTGAGCACTTGGCTACTGCAGATTTGGCAGCTTCATCTGCCAAACTGTTACCGACCGTGTGTGCGCCCTCACGCTGGTGGCCAAGAGTGTGAATCACCTGTGTGAGAGGCAGACGTTGTTTAAGATCTGCCACTCGAACCAAAAGCATTTTATGCTTGATTGTGCTGCCTTTAGCATCTCTATAGTCGTTCTGAGACCAAAAGAATAGGTTGTCATTGAAGGATTGAACACAGTACTAAGAATCGCATACAATTAGTGTCGTCACGTCAGAATTCGCGAACTCAAGTGCGAGCACCAAAGCACGCAGCTCGGCCAATTGTACAGTACTGTCTCCTAGTGCCTGCGTGTGCACCACACTCGATTTGAACTCACCGTTCACCATAGTACCTGCAACAATAGCACATGCTGCGGAATAAGCATGCTTAGAACCCGTGGCCGGTTGCGCCGAACCATCTGTGTAAATGATGCATTTGTACTCCTCAAGCGGCAGCAAAGACAGAGGAGGTGGATGAACAAATTCATACTGCAAGAACTCCTGTGTCTGAAGAGAGGAATCAAAAATAAAAGTGACCTCCGGGGACTTCAGATGTAGCCCATTGTATCCAACGGGGGTGCAAAGCCATAGAGTTTGGTACACTTGCCTTCGTCACTGCCTCAAGGGCAGGATATGGTGTTACCACCAAAATGCGTTTTCCCTGTGCCAGTGCGCGTTCCTTAAGAATCGCCATTTGCACTGCAGTCAAAACTTTCTCCACAGTGGAAAAGCGCAACTCCGCTGAAGTGTAAAGATGCGACTTGTATGCAATAGGGACTGTGTCACCTTCGTTAAACGTTAAGTACGTGAAACCCACTGCCCCTGGCACAATTCTAATCACCAGGTTCGTGTGGTTATCACGAGTCAACAAGAACTTGGATTCAAGTAGATCAGACTGCAAAGAGTGCAGTATAGAGGAATGCTCAGGAAGCCAGCATGACTTCGAAAAGTTAGGTTGTATCAAGGCATAAAGAGGCTTGATACGCTTGGCATATTCGGGAATGTAAGAACGCCCGAAGTTTAAAAATCCCAGTAATGACTGAAGTTTCTTCAGGGTCGTTGGAGGGCGCAAAAGTGCGCACTTCTCCAAGAAATGGGGAGCTAAGCCCCTACCTTCATTGTTGAGCTCATAGCCCAAAAACAAAACCGTGAATTCTGCGATGTGTGATTTGGCAAAATTAAATTTGTATCCTAAGACCGCAAATTCAAGAATATTGTGGTCCACACGGGAAAGATGCGGCCTTAATTCGTCGTCTGTCAGATAGATGTCGACGTACGAATATGCATCTGGGTCTATGCCGTCCAACAAAGAGACAACACGGGCGGCGAAGGCTCCCGGGCTGTTCTTGTAGCCCATGGGCAAACGCCGAAATTTAAAATGTTTTCCACCGGAAGTGAAAGCACTCCATTGGCTACACTCCGGGGACAAATTGTGAGTGTAAAATCCATTGGATAGGTCAAGTGTCGTTTTATATTTTTTGCGAACAAGACTGTCTACGAGCGCAGAACTGTGGGTATTTTGTACCGCAAAGGTCCGACAATGAGAGTTCAAATGTCGGTAATCCAAAACTAAACGGTACGACCAATCGGGTTTAGAAACCGCAAAAAGGGGATTATTCATTGGTGATGCGCATGTTTCAATTACTCCTTGATATTCTAACTGTCAGAATGTCTGAAACGGGACCTTTAGCTTCCCGCCGGAGGGGATATTGGGGTTGGGGATGTGGCAGAGACCGCAAGGGTATATCATGGGGGGGAGAATCCTCATCCCAGCCCACGTGGTTACGGTATAGCGCCGGAGCCAGGGCCCCAGCCTATTCAACCGCTAACGCCTCCGCCTTGTCCTTGGGGATATGATGTGAAAAGCTCGGAAGGATTACTTCCTCCCCTCTCAGTGCAGCAAGTATGAATGGGGGCGGCCAATCTGCTTCTGCCAACAAAATGTCGTAAGAGGAGGTCAGATTTTCCCAAAAAATCCCTTTAATAGCACGCTCAATGTCACCTTCGACTTGAATGACAATATCAAATAGTCTGTCAGGGGGTGCCACTCGGGTGTCCGCTGTCTCGACAGTAATGAAAGTATCAGTTGCTGTCGCCTCCACATGAGGACACAGTGCCTCCCGCACTATGGTAACTTCCGCGGCGCTGTCTAGCAGCGTCACTGCCCACGTCCAGTTCTGGAGTCTCGTTCTCACCGTCTGTGGCATACCTCGCTGTTAAAGCTGCAACTTTCTTCTTCTGAAACTGTGGGCGAGAACGTAGAAATTCTTCTGGTTTCCCTCGGCCTGGTTGTCGAGGTTGGTCTCGTCCCTGTGGGACCTCACGACCCCTGCCTCTATCCTGGCGATCTCCTCCACCAGTCTGGGAGGTCGATGGTGCCTGTGGAGAACGAGGAGATCGCGGGTCAGGGACTTGAAATTTATCTGGAGATTTAATTCTCGCTCTGTCGCGCAAATCATAAGTGCGTTCAGAAGATACGGAAACCGGGGATGCAGCACGCGACCCTGGTTTTGATTGTTGCTTACCCTGTTTCTTCAACTTCCAGTTCTTTTTAGAAAAGAACGGCTTCTCCTCTTTCTCAGACTGAGTTTTTTGTTGTGTTTGTGATTGAGTTTGCGTTTTAGCAAAAGGCTTAACCCCCAAACTATTGCGGCCAATGGTTTTATAAGCCTGTGCAATAATTTTCGGTAATTTGCGTGGCTTGTCCGGCTCCGGGACCAAAGCCATAGCATTAGCGACTTGAAAGTTGACTGCGTCACCCTTGACGTTCGCAAGGATTAGATCAGCCACCACATCGAACACTCCCACCAGTCTCATCCCCAATTCCACAGCCGCCTCAGGGCCATGTTCATCCTGCACCCGTTTAATTACAGAGGGGAGAACCGTCATGGAAGGAGTGCCGAAGCACTTCGCATACACTGCTGCGAATACCTTGCCCCAGTTGTTGCATTCTGTCAACTCGGGAATTAAGTCTTTCGGCAAACTAATCGTCAAAATCCTGTGTTTGTCCATAGGAGAAGTATTCGGAAAAACCGCCTCCAAGCTGGTCAAATTATTCTGCAAGCCAATAAGGCAAATCATCCTTATGCTGTGGGGGCTTGCCCATCACCGAATTAACCATGACGGGACTTAGGGTTACACCGCCCTGTCCAGCTGGATGCACCGCAACTCCAGGAGGGGTCCCCTGGACGTTGCCAGTAACATATTGTACTAAAGCTCTGTGCACGCGGATTAAAGACGCATGCAACGCGCGTAGTTCATCAACCGCAAGCATCAAATAACACGGATGTGGGGTATACCCGGCCAAGACTGGCCAAGTGGCCCCCTCTATTGATAAGGGGCCTAAACGAACCGGGGTGACCGGATGTGGGAGGGCGCCATTAAACCAAATACGGTGTTGCCATGCCGTAAGTGGTACTTCAAGAGCCTGATAAGGCCGATAAGCATTGGGTAGGGCAGTGGGAGCGTAAACATGAAACAAATTGTCAGCTCCCTCCACCGCCGGAAAAGTGACCCAAGAGTAAAACACCTCAAAGTGGCAGGCACTCCATAAGCCAGTAAATGAGCCCGGAGCGCAGCGCGGCTATGTGCCGGGATATTTACATTCGCGGCCTTGAGGACCAGGAATGATCAACAACCTAGTGCTGGGCAGCGCAATATAGGGTTAACATAAAAGAAAACACCTTTTAATAACTTCAAGCTTGAAAGAACCTATAAAAACATCAATAAAGGAGGTATCACCCTCACATACGTTTCCGGAAGCGTAAGCGAAGGTTATTGTGGACAAGCACAAGAACTACTCAAGCGTCTCACAGATAAGACGCCCACCACGTTGGTGGCGCCATGTTGCGGGGATTCTGCACATCTACAGAGCTATGCACAGAAAAATAGGACCTCGGTGTATAGTGGTGTACCAACCATGCACCTTAGTACCCACAATCCCAATCCGACTAGCTTTAGCGTCTCATTCGTTCTCGGTACTACACCGAAGCTACCAATGATTAGACATCCGAGAACACGGACTCTCTCAGGAATCGCGGGAGCAAGAACACTTTCATAACTCACTCATACTTGTCCACTACGTGCGTAATAAGAGACACAGTATACGTTAAAATGTTTATTTCAACTATCGTGCTCTAAGATAAAGTACACGTGCCAGTACTATCAGCATAATGCATAACGATAAAATAATAAGCATGGTTACAATTCCATAGAATACAAACGGGGACAGCATTTTATAAAGTCAGTGGATATAGGGCTAAATTGCCTTATCACCCTCCCCGTGCTAGTAACTAGTTTATTATAAAAATAGAAGACCTCTGGGCTTTGTCAGGCGGACCCCCATACCTCAATATCTAGATGCAAGGTTTACATCATCAGACAAGCACAGCTCTTCTCCATGGAAAGGTTTTTCTCCAAGTGCCACCAACAGGGAGATCACAATATTAAAAGCACACAAATTTCTCCAATGCAGCTGTACTTCGTGTTATGTCTAAGTGCGAGGGGCTGACCAGATCAGCAATAACAAGGGACGTTGTTTTTCGACCTTGTACATGGTGTGCAGACGAAACCCACAGGGAACATGAGAAAAGGTGAAAGGCAAATAGGCAGACAATTCTAATATAGCCGGGCACAAGCAGAGTCTGGAAAAACAAAGTCACAGAGTAACGTGTGCAAAAAAGGCATCATGGCAGCCAGGCCTAAGCTAACTTAGCAATGTAGACAATGAGGCCACAAACCACACTACAGAATGGTCTGAGTGACATTGCATTTCCGAATGCCGACGACACATATTTGACTCAGCGTAGTATGCTTCTTTTATGATCATTTTCATATTTGTTTGAATACTAGCAAGGTTGTCATAATAGTGCCCCAGTCCAATCTCGTTGAATTTTTCTCTGACGAAACGGAGCCATGGGATCGCCAGGGCATTATCAAGGTTAATGCAATCCTTGATAATTTCCCTTGAGAACGTTAGGTCTTCTGACGTCCAAATTTTAGCCCAGAGAACCAGTGGGGCAATATTAATTCGGTCCTCTATAAAATCCAACCCTACCTCAGAGTGGCAAAAGGCTGTGGGGGCACTTTTTGGGATCATCCACAGTCTTTTTATAAACTTGTTTTCTAAAATTTGTAACGAGTACTTTTATGGTGTCCCCACACTCCTGCCCCGTAGGTTGCGACAGACAGGCATGTCGATTTGTATAAGGTGATGAATTCCGCTAACGGCTTGTGGCCTAGCTTACAAGCGAAGCGGTATACACCCTCTACTATCCGGCTAGTATGCTGTGCCCTTGCTGTGACGAGATGGTCCCAATTCAGTTTATTGTTAAAAACATTCCCCAAATATGTAAAATTGGACACCTCATCAATGGTCTCACCCTTAACAGTAAATTTTCTTGTTTTAGTTTGATTGGAGCCACACACCATGATATAAGATTTAATAAAATTTACTTTAAGGTCCAATGCTAACATAAAATCAGTAAAAACATTCAATGATTTTTGGAGGCTATTGGCTGTTAAGGCCATTAAGACTGTGTCGTCCGCATACGACAACAAAGGGACCGGGTTACCTCCTATTCTAGGGAAGTCTAGTGCCTGCTCTATTAGGGATGCCTCTAGGCCATTTGTATACAGTAGAAAGAGAAATAGGGCAACAGTGGTGGACGTGTGCAACCTACGCAGGAGGGTGATGAGAGCTTCCTCAATGCCCATTTTCTCCATCTGTGCCCACAATTTCTCCCGATTAACCGTATCGAAGGCACTGGATAAGTCCATGAAGGCCAGGTGAATAGACCCCTTCCTGGCTCTCATGTACTTACCCATAATCAAAGACAAATATAGGCACTGTTCATTTGTCCCCATCCCCCTCCTAAAGCCATATTGTGTTTGGGACATAAACCCGGAGGTATCTGCCCAGGTCTCAAAGCGCGCGAGAATAACTCTCCCCAACACCTTTACGGTGGCGTCAATTAAAGAGATTGGCCTATAGCAAGCAGGGTCGTTCTTATTTCCCTTTTTGTACACTGGTACCACTATGGCCTCCTTCCAAGATGATGGGATGGGACCAATTATCGCTGCTCTAAAGACACTGGTCAGCAGGGGTGCCCAAAGTTGAGGATTGCTTTTAAACGGGTCTAAAGAGACCCCATCAGGGTCTGGGGCTTTCAAGCAGATCCCCTTCGCCAGGGCGTCCTTGACCTCACACACTATCAGGGAAGAGCTAAGTTGGTGGGCCACGATTGAATCTGTTGGCACAGCTTCGCTTAGCTCCTGAGGTGAAATACCGTTTGGGTTGAATATGTTTGAGAAATAAAATTCCCAAACTTCCTCCGGTATCGTTGAATCCATACCCCTTGCGTCTTTCGAGAATAGGGGGCGATTTATAACCTCCCAAAAGCTCTTGGTGTCTTTAAACGCACTGGCTCTCTCCAGGTCTTCCCAGGCTAACCTTCAGTTCATCTTTCCTCTGGTTGATTATGCTTTTATAAGCCTGTCTCGCATTTTTTATTAGGATTTTATCAAGAGGGATTGCGTGCAGTGCCTTTTTGAGATCCTTTTGAGCCCTTGAACACTCAGTGTTGAACCATTTTCTCTTCCTAGACTTCCCTTCTTCCTACTGATTTTGTCAAGCTTTTGGATACATCCATACAGATTAGTTGGAAGCCCTGTATGACCTTATCTGGGGGAGAGTCATGATGTAGGCATTTCAGGATGGAGCTTAAATTAGCCTTGGCAATATTCTCCTCGAATTGGATGGGATTTATTTGACCCCATTTCAATCTCACCCCTTGATTGGAGTTGTACTGGATGGGGCGGCCATCACCTTTCTCATCATGGGCTATTACACATAGGGAGGCAGTGAGGGGGTTGTCGTCGCTTGCGTTATTTGGCTCCACCTCAAAGCTACCAACAAGAAAAGCAAACTTTCTAGATATTAGCATAAAGTCAATTATACTTTCCCTTCCTCCACCCATATAAGTGGGGTACTGTGTTGGGGGGGCTACTGACCAGGGTATCAACCAGGCACAGATCATTTACAACAATAATGGCATTTAAGCCCTCACCCTGCGGTGTATGTATAAAATGCGACAGCGGTTGACCCTCTGTGTCCAGTAGCCCACACACTCGATGTGGGCTATGCCGACAAAAAGTGCAATTAAAGTCCCCACCCAAAAGATACACAGGGGCTGCCACTTCCCCGCTATCTTATTAATTTCCGCCTTAAGAGTGTCGATAACATCAGAGCTGTTTTGATCAAAAATGTTATAATACCAGTTGATCAGTAATAGTTTAGCTTGATGAGTTGATACCAGGAAGAATCAATTACAATCTCTGCCTTAATAGACCCATATTTGACTGAAATCAATGTCACCAGCCCTCCTTTTGCCCTCCCTGCTGGTGAAGGGATTGCGTGGACGTTAAAAGAGCAATAGCCATCTAACACAACATCATCCTTGTACCATGTTTCCTGGACACAAATGATATCGAAGACCATGGCATACTCTAGCCAAACCTCATCCGATAATTTTGGGCGGATGCCTGCAATATTCCAGGAGATAATTCTAAAAGGGCGGGTTTTGTGGTTCCTAATCACTGTGTCCACCCTGTTACTAGTAGTGACAAGCCTGGCAGGCGTGGTGACCAAGTCAAACCCCACTCCTCCTAGATTATGTGTCGGCGGTGAAATCGGTGGGTAAATTCCGGTCTCAAATTCATTTGTATTAGTATGGATATTAATTGTACTATGAAAAGAAGGACCCAGGGAATTTTCAGCCAACCTATTCCCTGCTATACTAGCAACAGCATTAAGGTCTCTCCCAGGTTCACCGCTTATTATTTCCATCTTGTCTAATCTACTCAGATGGGCGGGTAGTCAGTCTATATCTGTTAAACCAGAAAGTACCTCAAAGCAGTTAGGGTGAAAACATGAGGAGGGGTGGGGGTATCTATTCTTAGGTGGCTGCCAGGACTGTTGACTCTTAGGAGCCTCCTGATATCGAGGGTAGAAGGAACGGGCCTGTATCAGCTCAGTGGGGGAGTCTCTAAGATGTTTCAGTGCGAAGTCAGTGCACATCCTATCATTAAAGTTCAGCACTACACAATCCCCTACTCTATTTTTAGGTGTTTTGCCAGGCCAACTCACCCGCCTTGCCATGATGATGTGTTTGGGCCAATTTATCTGGAACTGGATTTTGCTGGTGCACCAATGGGCTGATTTATTAATAAGGCTCTGGCAGCTTTCCTGTTATCCAGGTGAGAGATACGGGACCCCTGTCAGTATCAGAGTATAGGGTGTACACTACGGGGGTAGGTTTAAAATGGCATTCTCGCCCTGCCTGCTTAACGGACCAGGCGCAAAACCAGTTGTGAGCCTTTTTTCTTTCAATTGGTTTTCTCCGCTATGCGGGTCGGATCTTAAAAGATTGATCGCCCCTCGCTCCCCATTAAAGATCCCATCTTGGCCAGGTGCCGTAACTAGCGGTACCGTTAAGTGGTTAGTGCAATTATCCGTGGTCAGGGGGAATTCGTGTGATATTATCGCATTGTGTGTGTTTGTTGGCCCCATTTTTACAGCCCTCCCGCCCTCGGAGACACTAGAGAAAGCAATAGCTCCCCTTTCACCCGTACCATTAGCTAAAAAGGGCCCACCGCTTTGCTTAATTTGTGCAGCTGAATTCCCTGTAGCCAGCAATAATTGACCAAGCTGCTCCTCTATACGGCCCAGGCGGGATAAAATAGGTTCCAAAGATTCCAACACCACTTTACCAATTTGGTCTATCACTGTGTCCATTTCAGTCTGTGACCTAGTGATTCCTCCTCCACTACGGGATCTTCCAACAGTTCCTGGTGGGTTTTGCTTTGTTCTCTTGACCCTTGGCGATTGGCCCCTTGCACGGTGGTCGATCCCGGTTAAATCAGTACGCTTCCTTTTTCCCCCAGCTGTACTCTGAACACCTCCCCCCCCCCCGGTTCCCTGTGTATGGACATGTAGCAGCTTCCACATCCTCTGGCACTGCACCTGGGATGCCCTGGCTCAAAATTATAATGGTGGGTGAAAGTGGGGGTGGGGGTTGTGCCGATGAGTCAGAGGATGTTGCAGATGTTGTATTGAGAACCCCGGTGGCAGCGACAGGCTGAACAGTCAGAACAGCAGGTGGGGGTAGTGGAACTAATAAAAGTCTGCGTTCGGCAAGTTCAATTTCCTTGTTAATAGCCCCCACAGCTTTCTGCAGGAAGCCATCCAAAGTAGCATCGGTGCTTTTGGCAACATGCGTGGGTTTTCTTTTCCCCATAACAAAAAGAAGACTTGTGTGCACAATAAAGAACTGAAAGAGAGTTTTTTAGGTCTCGCCTACGCAGCGCTCATGCGCTGCATAGGAGGGCCTTTAGCCATCGCTCTGCTCATTTCCAAGCACACGCTCGTGCTTGTGGCGGCATCCACCTTGCGGGAGCGAGCAGCGGCGCGCCACAAGCACGAGTGCAGTGCTTGAAAATGAGCAGACTGCTCTCCCAAGCGCGCGCGCCACTCGCGGGCTCACCTCCTGCTCCCCATACCCCCCTCACGTGCGGACCACTCGCGGGCTGTGTATTTTCAGCAAGCGCTTCGGGCTTTCAGGCTAGCTATAAAATCTTTTTTCCTTTACTTTAGTTAACCTCCCTCCGATCACCATTTTCCCACTCCCCCACCTTCTCCCTGTCACCCTCACCCTCTCCCATGAGGCCTCACCTCCAGTTTAGCACCTGAATGGACGATTAAAGAAAACATTTTTATTTCTGAAAATTGCATAATTGCATACATGCCACCAGATGCGCCCTTTCCTTAAACTAATTTTGTGCCTCTCGTGAACCTCCTTTTCCTCCCGTTCCCCATCCATTTGCCATTTGTCCCCCCCCATTTGTAATCCCAGTGGGTGGCCCTTTAGTGCTCGGAGGTCATCCAGCCTGTTTACACACATTTGCCTCTTCTATCTTGTTTACATTTATTTATAGTGGTTCTTGCAATGCATTTGCCAAAGCTATATAAATGGCTTAAGGCTCTCTGCACGCCATGATGTAGCTGGACTAGAAACAAACCCGCTGTTGAAGAAGATTGCGTTGTTTTACTCAGGTGTGCGCATTAGCGAGTTTACAATAATATTTTTCGTCACAAGGAGCGTTCGAATAGTGCTGCGCGGCCTATCCTGTTCTGAACCGGTAGTTTGGAAGCCTTGTACACCTGGCGCACTTTGATCCCATGTTGTGTGGAGTCAGGAAGTGTAAGATGTGTGATTTATACCAGTGCGCACCCTTAAAGGCCACTGTACATTAGGATGGGCATTGCTTTGGAATCCTCGGAGCTCCGAGTACCAGCTCTGGTTTGCATTTAAAGTTGCATTGATCAAACGGTGCGGTCTGCACCTGGAAAGGTTCAGAACAGATGTGATCCAGGGGGCTGCATCGCTTTCAAACAGATGCAGACCGGAAACGTTTGTTTTCTGGCTTGAAAATCTGGACATAAGCGTTTAGATCTCGCTTTTGTCGCTAACAAAAAACACTTTCCCGCTATCCCGGGGGGCAGTGAAATTAATAGAATGATCTGAATGGGTGCAAAGGTCACGGCCTCAGTTGGAAGATTCCATTCCTCACTGCATGTTATTATTTGAAGTTTGGGGATAGACCATGCTTTTAAAAGGACTCATTCAAACTACTGTCTGTATTGTGTTAAAGCTCAGAATACCGAATACGGCATGTGCTGAAGTTCTTGCAGGCTTGAGTTGCAAATGCTTAATAGTGCCCCAAGGAAAGGCAGGCCCATTGTAACCACCCAGGACCAGGCACATCAGGTTACTGTCGCAGCGGCCGCCATGTTAGAAGCACGCATGGTTAATATGGAGTCTGAACACTGAGTTTTTAATCGTTCATAATTACACAAACGCACATGAAAATGCACTGCATTACAAGAATCTTTTCAAGCGCTAAATATGGTTATCATGAGAATGAGTAAACGATCAAAATAATTACGTTACCAAACTGACAGCATGATTAATGGTTCATTTCAAATGGACACAAACACACGTCTAGGTAAAAGCTGCAGACAAAGCTTAGGTCTTCCTCCCTCAGTTTTCAACTAGTAAAACAAGCATTTGCAATGCAATAGGTCTCGCATGTACGCGAGTTTAAGCTATTGGCATTCTAAATTACAATGCCTTTTATTTATGTTTTAAAAACAAAAATGAAAGGCATTGCCATTTACAATGTCAATAGCTCAAACTCGTGTAAATGCGAGACCTATTGCATTGCAAATGCTTGTTTGTTTTACGTGTCACCACACTTCCTGGCTGGGGTAACCTGCGCGTCGGCCGATGAAACCAAGAAGGGGGGCCCAGCCTCGGATGGGCGCAGACGGGCCTCCCCTTGGCCCGGGCTTTGCCCGGGCAAGGCACGGGCGCGTCCCGTGTTGCGGGAGCCCTGGCCGGTTTTAAAGCACCTCCTGGCGCGAACCAAGTGCGTCCCCGGCGTCCTTGCCGCAAAGCGGGCTGGGGGTTGTAGTTTCCTGCCCCCCCCCCCCGCAAGCACGGCAACAGTGGTGGCGGGATTATGAGCACACAGGCTCCCTGCGGTCTGGCGGTAACAGCAGCAATCAGGTACGGGCTGTATCTGTCATTTTGGGGAGTTTCCTGTTCATATTACTGTTTGCCTGTGTTCAGTTTTGGTGCCGATGAACAAACGATTGCCCAGGATCAAAGGCAGTGCCAGAGCTATTCATTACGGCCCGATAATTTCTGCACAATTACAGCCTTCTCACTTCGGCTATTATATTGATTCCCGATGCCTCAAGCATTTTTATCACCAGCAAAAAAGCTTGTGTTGTCAGTTACTGTGTGTGCACCTCCTTGCCCCAGCTGACTGGGGGGAAATAGCAAAATATTCGCTGCAGCAATATTTTCAGTTCAATTGCCTGAATTGTTTTTAGTGGCCTGCTGCCACTGAGGTGAAAACATACAGAGCCGAGGCCAGGAGGCAAATGCTTTTCCCAGGGACTTATTTTTTTCATCTAAAAGAGCATTCATAGTGGCCAGAAGAGGCGCCTCCACTGCCGTCCTCCGACCCCTCAGGAGCAGCTGATCATGGGCTGAGAAGTGACCCCAGCATGTGCCACTGAGCTTGGGTAAGGCCTTCTCTATGTGTCTGTCTCCTTCTCGCCTCACACTAGCACCTGTAATTGTTTGTTTTGTGCTTTCTGCTATAGGCGAGCACTGAACCATCGCAGGACTCGCTGCTCAGATGCAAAAACATGTCATTTTTATCTAAATAACTCAAAATAACTTGCAGAACAACATCTAGCTGCTCTGATCCACCCCAAACACCCAAGAAAACTTCTTATTTTGAAAAACACTTTGCCAGAGCTTCCATTTTTCTCTGTCGAACAATTGCATTCCATCGGCTATAAAAAGAAAAAAATGTAAAGTATGTTGGATTAATAAATTATTCCTTCTAACTAAATTATTTGCATACATTACTGTACAACATTCACATTTTTCTGTCAACTTCAAAGTATGTTGCTCAAAGACAAAAACTCCCCAACCTCTACATTGTCTGTATTTTTATGTTACCTTTTAGGAACTTAATTATTCTACTTCGCAGACATGCTATTTGTTTGTTCTGTTGAGTGTTTTGGTTACATGACGAAACTCTCAATATTCGGCTGAATTAGGATTTTTACGTCGAGCCTAGCGCAACGCGCATGCGCTGCTCTATGGGAGGCTTCTTGTGAGCACTCTAAACTTCTCCGTGTGGGTCTGACTCCTCCCACACATAGGATTGGCTTTTGCGTGCGTCTTTCACTAATGAAAGCACGCAAATGGCTAAAGGCGGGTGCATGTCCCACCTTCTTTTTTTTAATGTTCACTCCCACGGCGTTTTGCTCTCAGGAGCGGGCAGCGGCGCGCAGGGTGGCAGCTGCATCCCTCGTGGGTCAGGTTACACAACGCGCCGTGCTTTCGCTAGTTTTACAAGCAGGACTGACAAAACGTGGATGTAAGTAAAAGTCTGAAATGTTTTGGCTTCTCATACCCAACATGGGGAAACTTAGGATTGCGCCTCTCGGCGATAATTCATTTTCCGCCCAGCTCATGTTCACTTTCATTGTGCATATCGATAAAGCGCTTATTAAATTCAAGTTTCATGAAGCACGGCAGCAGTGTTGATGAAAGAAAGGCGCACAGCCCCCAAGCTTCATCTTTCAGCATAGTGCCTGCACCTTTCTTTTATCAGCGCGGCACCCGCTTGTTGTTTTAGGAAGTTAAGAGGTAAGAGTGAAAGGTGCGCTGGGTCTCTTTATACGAGTGGTTAATCTCAATGGAAGCTTTACGGGGAAGTTTTATCATTCATTCATAATAAACTTTGTGGGAATATGCGCACGCGCTGCTTTATGAGTTGCCTTATTTTCCGTTTTAACCCTCCCGTTAGTATATGGAAACAATAGCTGTGCTGCTGTACCCGGTCTTTATCGCTTACTCGCCAAACACACGCAGCATCTCCTGGCTTTCTCTGTGTTGGCTAACGGCACAAATAGTGTGAACGCTTTTTTATTTCCCCCTCACCCTTCCTCATAATGACAGGTGCTTTTCTCATGACCGATCTAGTCACTGCCTGAATCGGCCAGTTTAGATTTATACTGCAAGCATGTTGGTACTGATAGTGCCAAAAACGCACATATCGGCGTTGGTCTCCCTCTCTTAAAAAGACACAGCAGTCTTGGTGCTTGGCGTGAAGATAGTGCAGTCCTGCCCTGCTTACGGTAACGACGCATCAGCTGCGGGCATGTTTTCTTTAGTTTTTGCCTTGTTATCTTTAGTTATCTAATTTCTTAACGCAGTCTTACCCCTTAACAAACCCCCTTAAAAAATTTATTGTTGCAATTGAACTGTGACGTGTCTGATTAAAAGATGTGCACTTTTTATTGTTTACAAGGCAGACGAATAAATCCCTCTCCTTTGGGCTCACCATACTTGTGATCATTACGCACTGCTAAAAGTGAAACAAGACCCTCGATTAAAACCCTTCTCCGTCTCTTTCACTTGAAATAAATAACCTTTTAAGAGTGACACACTTGAATGTTGATCTCAGTGCTGCATGTAGTAGACATTACTATGTGCATCCCTCGTACTACACACGTGTCTCTCACAGTCTGACGGCTGTCCAGCAATGCCCGTCCCCAACCCCGGAAATGTTTTCATTTACAAAGATGTGCTTCATCATATTCAAAAAGTTGTACATACATCGCCAACATCTACACTTTTTTCTACAACATTCATCATTTGATTTCTGTCCATGTTTTCTACTTTTTAATGTTAACCCCACTTTTATGCCTTTCCCTTAAAAACGTCACTTCTCTGTAAAAAGCAGGTTCTTTGTTAGACATGCGCTGCAGTCGCTAAATTTGTGCCTGAGAAATGTAGTATTTTTGTCCACCACCCACCTCCTCTCTCCCGCCGCTCTCCGACCATTCGCTAAATATAACTTCGAGCACGTTCAGTTAATGTTTTTTATTTTGTCTTCCTTGACAAGTACCATCCAAGGCTTAACAATAAAGAAAGAGGAGACGGAAACCATTCCCTGTGTGGGAGGAGTTGCGCTTCAGTGATTAAGTTGTTTACTGTGAAACATGGAAACCAGAGTTGTAATCCCAGGTTCCCACTCGAAAACATTGAGTGATCCTGGGCAAGTTACTTTGTCCGCTTTTGCTCATCAGCCTTCTCCCCATCTCCAGTTCTTTGATGTACCTAAATATTTAAGATTAACTTACAAACATCCTGAGTTACAATAGCATGCTAAAACCATTTCCTAAGAATGGGTAGAACAGTCTACCAGTGGGTACATAACACCGTCGTACTGTGGTTTCAAAGGTATTGTCTGCTGTCTTGACTTGCTTTATTTGCCTAGTACCACATACCTTGTTAATAGCTTTGGGACCATGCTTTTCTAACCACTATACCTCTTTTTAGTTGGAGCCTGTGCTGTCTGCTTTGCGAAGGACTTCTTGGGTTAATTCTAAAAGCCTCCTTGGGAATGCATTCTGCCCATTACTTACAGTTGGCTTCATGTTTTGTAATTCACAGTTGCTTGCTTTCTGTTTGCTGGCTTTATTTATTTTAGGCTGTCCAGCATCTAGCATCTTTGTCCCGCCCATGGCGCATAGCCTATTTATAATGTGCTGCATAACTAGACACTTATAAGGTCCCAAAGGCGAGACCTATTGGCTATGCCAATGCTTGTTTTTCTTTTTTTCATTTGAAGGAGGTATTCTATAGTGATCTAATGCCACATTTAAAACACCCATGACCATTTTCCAGCGTTCTTGTCCTTCAGTGCTCGAAAATAGCTATATAAAAATGTTGTGAATAGATTTCTGTGAAGGTACAGCGAAAAGCAAAATTTAGGAAAACAGAGTATAAATCTGACATTTTCCTATCTTTTTTTCAATTTTATAGCTGCCAGTATGTAGCAGAGCCATCTTCAAGGGTCTTGGCCGTGAACTTAACATTCACACCTAAGTGCCTTGTCCACGTAGGCACTATATTATGGCACCCATAGCCTCCTCTGCCACGAGTTAAGTCGTGAATAGAGACCTCTAGTATCACAAATGGCTTCTGCTGTTTATTATAATATTCATTGGTGCTGCAGCTGCTTACAATACTTATACAATAAGGAGGGAGAGGATGTGGCGAAACGGCCAGGTTCTAGGTTTCCAGTCTCGGATCAACATCCTGTGATTCTGGGCAAATTACCTAATCGCGCCGTGTATACAAAAATGAACGTGTTCATGTGTATGTTACCTGTGCTTTTGTAAATCCCTCAAATACCTTCGGGTTGAGTTTGTGCTATACAAAACTGAAAAAATTAATAATTTTGAATTTATACACAACTGTTCTGTTCTCTTTATGAAGTTCAATTATTTCCTGTACCCTCTCCACCCCCTTCCCCCTCTCCGTGGTGTGTCTCGTATCTCTCTGCAGCTGTGGGCTCGGCTGGGCAGTGTCTGGAGTCTTATCTCCGGCGCCCAAGTTTTTCACAGGTCTTTAAAGACCATTTACATACCTTTGTAAACTGGTTACTGAGGCTTAGTTTTTTTTTTCTGGTTCCTGTACCCCCTGGGCCCCCACTCTGCCTATTCCTTACATTTGCATTTTACATTTACTGCCATAGTGTGAGAATGCATTTCATGAAAAGGAATATAAAGTAGGGTTGCCAAAAGAAAATGCCAGCCATATGTTGTTTAAAGAGCCTGCAAAGACCTCGTCTTGACACTAAACAGGGTCATTATAAATAAAAAAGTATGTATTAATTTGTAATGTGACTTTTCTGTCTTTCTTCCCTTTAATTATTAGTCATGGATATTTCAGGCAGCCCTAGAACACAATTAAAAGTGCTTTCTATTTATATTTTCTGTTCCAAGTATGCACAGATAAGTGCTGAAAATACAGCTTTAGGTGACTGCTTATTTTTGTGCCGTCCGGGACATCAAAATAATGAACTGGCAACCCTATTCATAAGACTGGAAGTTTGTTGCAGGATCAGCACATTATTTATTTCCTCCGCCCTCGATCCCTGATTAATGCCATAAAAGCAGGGCTTTAAGTGGGCCGGGTCCTGCTGGCGCTTAGCACCAGCAGTTCTTAAAAGGAGGCGCCGAGACGGGCCCCTATCGGGCTCTCCATTTTCACCCTCACACTAAGAATGGAGAAAAAAAATCTTTTAACTCTGCAGCAGTTCACTGTTTTGATGTAACTTTTATGTTTTTTTTGCAGTTCTATATTGCTAAACTTGAAGTGATTTACCACCAACAAGGACATCTTCATTTATTTTTTGGTAGGCACGGACAATTAAGTGATTTGCCCAGAAATACAGGATGTTGAGCCGACGCTGAGACTCAAACCTGTTTCCTCAGCACCAAAGTTGGCAGCTCTAGCCATTACGTCACAACCTCTCCCGCAAGAACTAAAGCATTTTCAATATTATATACAACAAAGCCATAGTTGTATGCATGTAGTATATTTATCTTATGCAACTTACAACCTTTGACAAAGCCGATAGTCCTGGCTTGTTGTAGGTGTAATGTTACTTATGTGGAGGCAATAACAAAAGCAGCAAAATATCATTCGGGCGGCACATTATGCTGAGCACAGATTTTTAGCATAAATGTTTTAAGCCACGCCCTTAATTATATTGGCCACACCCCTTTGAGAGACCCCCCCCCGTTTTTCCATCCCACTTAAAGCCCTGCATAATAGCAATAGTTTAACGTATATCTGAAACCCTACGCCACCGTAAATAACATGCTGAGTTACTTAAAGTGTCTGGCAATGCACCCTGCATTCAGACAACTCACTCCTCATTCTCGCCCTTCACTTTCAATCAATCAATCAGGGGCTTTTAAAGTGCGCTACTCACCTGTGAGGGTCTCAAGGCGCTGGGGGGAGGGAGGGTGTGCAGCTCCAGGTCAGCCGAAAAGCCAGGTTTTGAGGCTCTTCCTGAAGGTGTGCAAGGTGGGGGGAGCATCTGATGTTGACTGGGAGCTCGTTCCAAGCTTTGGCTGCGACATAGGAGAAGGTTCTTCCCCCAGCTCTGGTTCTGCGGATGCGAGGGGTCGCTGCCAGGGTGTCTTGAGGTTAACTGAATTCTGGCTTCCCCGCTTTACCACATTGTGTGGTCTACGGCACATTGCTGTGTATTTCACAATTGAAACTCTCATTGACTAGTTACTAATACAAAAACCTTGACAATTGAGTACCATTTTTTTGAACCATTGTGAGCAGCAAGAGGAGAGATTTTAATCTCCATCCATGGTCTCTCACCTTTTAAAGACTCTGATGTGGTCACCATCTGTGTGCAGCGCTTGTGGTCACCATCTGTGTGCAGCGCTTTATAAACAATACATACATACAGCACCTAGAGGAAGTGCACAAGGAATGGATTGGTTATGCCAGGCTTTCTACACCGAGGTGTGAGGGGAAGTCATCCACTGTATACTCTAGTGTTAACTGGCAACAAAATACTATGCGACATACAAAGCACAGACCATAGTTGTATGAGAGTGAGAACGAAAGGCAAGCAAGCTGGGTGATGAGATTAATGCCCATGCGTTTGTTGAAAGTTAACATTGTGCGCTGACTAATAAACTGGTTGTGACACATGTCTGATTCATCAAAACTAAGGGCAGTGTGCCTGAGGTGGGAAAAAACGCATCTATTTATCTTTATATGTGTTCTTTGTGTACCCATTTATGACGGGCGCATTGATGCGATTCAGAACTCTGAAAGGAAGATTACACTACAGTCATACCTTCCTCACTTCCAAACTCTACGAATTATATTATCTCTTTCTGCCTCTGCCCCCTTACCTGCAAAAGCCTGAGGGAAATACTTGTATTTAACATGAAATATTTTAAAATATCTTTACTATGAAGGAGATGAGTCAGAATGGAAGTTATTCTGGTAAAGGCTATGTTTGGAAGTGGGGTAACTGGATTCAGCTTGTGGGTTGGAGGGGGAACGTGAAAATGACGTTCAAAAGTTGCAGCCTTAACAAATCACAACTCCAGACAATTAACAGGACTGATAATTGGAGTGTGGCTGGCCATTCGAGAAAAGTGGGAAGGGGCTGTCCCACCTCCCCCATACTCAGGCATCTCATCCTTGCAGACCTCCCACTGAACGATTCCTAAAACAGCAGAATGACAACCCCATTAAACAAAGGTGTTGCCCAGCCCCCACACCAAATAAAAGGCCTTGCGGTTGATGTAACTTCCCTCACCACTGGAAGTACATAAGAATCACGCTTTCTGACCAGCTCCAGTTTTTGTAGTCGAATTGATTCAGAAAAAGTGAAAACAAAGGCATCCAGTGCAAAGGAAATGCTAATGGGGAAAGATCCAACATCTGAATGTCTGATTGGTGGAGTAAATTAGATGTTTGCTTGGAAGCACCTTCAACAGGCTTTCTTTCCTATCACGCATTGCATTCTGGAACATGTTTTTGAATATTTAGATTCACTCTCAACATCAAAATCCATGGGAAAAAAGCACAAGAAAAGCGCAGAGTAAAATAATTACTGCCTTACCTAATAGTTTTAAATCTGCATAGCACAGAGGCCTTGGTAGCCTTTTCAGCATATGCACTTTTTTATAGAAATATAATGCCTTCAACAACATTCGCATATCCCTTTTGTAAAAGTATTTACATAGCTCTACTGTTAGCCACATCTTTGGTCCAGAAGGTTGTCAAAAACTCAATTTCTAATTCAATTGAAACAGCCTTACTGCAAACATATAGCAAAACATTACTTAATAAGTGGCAGATTAGAACAGAGAAAATATTGATCTACAATAACAAGTAGAACTTCAGAAACCTAAAAAATTTTCAATCATTTTTTTAAGTTGCTCGTCACCTTGTATGAGAGATCTGTGCAATATTTGTTAAAGTATAAATGTACACACCCTTAAATGGCACAGAGGCACAGTTTCAAAGGCCACACTCACTGGAACCAATGAAAATTAAATAGAGATGTAATAAAACAGCCCTGCCAAGTACCATGCAACATGGGTTAGACTAATGCATTTTAGTGCTGGTGTCTGCAAAACCGCACTGAGGGCCTGATTACAATGGCGGTGGGACTGCCACCATCAGGCCGTCGGTGGTAGTCCCACCGCAATCCAGCCCATTGGATCTGACCGCCGCATTCGGATGCAGGCGGTCGGATCTCGGCTGGCGGGGGAAAAGACTGCAGCGTCAGACAGGATCAAGGATCCCATCAGTGTGGCGGTCGGACTCCTATTCCCTACAACAGCTGTAAGGATTAGGATGTCCCTTTCCGCCAGCCCTTTCATGGCAGTTAACCCGCCATAAAAAGGCAGGTGCACAGTGACTTTGGGGGCCCCTAGCAGGGCCCCCATACCCCCTGGCCCTCCGCTATAGGCCCTAAGGGGCATCTATGGTGCCCCCCTAAACATCCCGGCACCATGTGGCAGGCACCGCTTGGATGTTTAAAATGTGTATATTTTGTACTGCGGCGTGTGCTGCAGCCCGCAGCACATGCCGCAATGCAAAGTATACACATTGCAACCGCCGTAAAGGCGATCGCACCGTAATGCGGGCAGCAGGACCACTGACTTCTAGTCGGGCTGTCCTGCTTCCGCCATGGTGCCGGTCGGAGGGAAGTCCGACCGGCATCGTGATCAGGCCCTAAGATGCATAAGTCACACAATTATAGCGCCTCAGGAACCACCCCAAGGCACACTCTGAGGGGAGGCCGAAACGCATGTAAAGCAACGAGCTTCCTCTGCTGCTCAGCTCCATGCTCTGTTCTCACAACAATAGCAGCCTCCATATTAATTTACTCATTTTGACTAGATTGTATTAATTTATGTACCGCGCAGTGGGCCAGGAAACTAATTATCTCCCATTTACAAGGCAGCTGCCCCTCCCAGTTGAGCTGCCCCATAATTTCATACTCCATTGCTGCTTAATTCCATTGGCTCTACCTACAACTGATCAATTGGAATCCAAATTAACATGTTTTGAACATTGTATCACAATATACTTGTTAATACTGATTATTATAAATAAAGATGATATAAAATAAAAAAACTACTTTTATTTTTTACCTGTGGCTGTTATTACATATCTTATGAATCACACTCTGCTAATTTGCATTTAAAGAAAACTCATTTAATACCTAAATAGTGTTCACTGAGAAGTAATCAGCAAATAATTCTAAAATCACACAGCAGGTTGGACCTTTCTGACAAAAAATGGAACCAAAATAGTAGGAGTATTGTTGGGGTAATCAGCAAATCATTCTCAAAACATCAGGAGCAATTTCATCATGTTTAAAAGAAATGACGCTTGTGGAGTTTTGGATGTTTATTTTCAAATCATTAAGAACAATTGGATCTTATGAAGCAATCAGATACTCCTTCTTAAATCCTCCTAAGGTCATTAGGAATTGTCACACCTTGTGAAGTCATCAGATACTCATTTTGAAATCCTCCTGAAGTCATCAGGAAAGGCACACCTTGAGAAGTTATCAGATACTCGTTCTTAAATCATCCTGAAGTCATCAGAAATAGTCACACCTTGTGAAGTCATCAGATACTCCTTTTCAAGTCATCCTCAAATCATCGGGCACAAGTTTCTACGCTTTGCTGATGACTTCAAGAGCTTGATGATGTCTGATGACCTGAAAATGACTTCGACAGTAGTTGGATGATCATCCAATGACTTTGGGATGGCTTCTAAAGTAATCCTGTTTGACCCGGGTGGTGACCTGTGTACAGAGAGCAGGTACAGAACAGACAGATCTGTATTATGGGCCTGAATGTTCTAGTGACATGGTGCTACATCACGTGGCCAAAGGCCCCCGTGCTTGTAATGTTGGACCATAGACCCTTACCCATTATCTATTGCTTATTTCACGTGTAAGGCGTGTTCTATGTTTCCCACTGATGAATTCCTGTCATTTTTATGGTTTGTAAACTACGGACCTTTTGTGTGACAGAAATATCCAGGCAACAGAGGAGATAAGAGCAGTGATGGACAAAGGAGGTGCGGCGGTACTTATCCTTTTGGATTTGTCAGCGGCCTTCGATATCGTACATCATGACACGCTGCTCCGGAGCCTTGAAAAGCTAGGGATCAAGGAGTTGGCACTGTCTTTAATATCATCTTTTCTGAAAAATAGAAGACAGACAGTGACCCTTGACCATTTCAAAGCAACACCCTATGTGCTCCCTTGTGGGGTTCCCCAAGGCTCCTCGTTGAGCCCTTCCTTATTTAATATTTATGTAGTGGAACTGGCTCCGTTGGTTCGAGACTTTGGTTTCGACTTATCATACGCCGACAATACCCAGATTGTGATCGCGGTGTACAAAAATTCCCCCTCTCCAGCAACTCAGTTCCAAAAATGTATGAGAGAAATCAGCGGATGGATGGGAGGGCATTGCCTCAAGCTAAACTCGGATAAAACCGAAGTGGTAACCTTCGGCAACCTCCAGCCGGGCTGGGACGCTCACTGGTGGCCGGCAGAAATTGGAGAAACACCAATACCAGTAGGAAAAGCCAAAAACCTAGGGGTGCTGATAGATAGTAAACTAACCTTCTCTCAACAAACGAATGCAACAGTTTCAGCATCTTTCTATTTGATAAAAAAACTAAAGAAGGTTCTCCCCTTTATTCCCCCTGAATCAAGGAGAACAGTGGTCACCACCATGGTGCTGTCAAAGCTGGATTATTGCAACAACCTCTATCTTGAACTACAAAAACAACTTTAAAAAAAACTTCAGATGGTGCAAAATGCGGCAGTTAGGCTCCTACTGAATATACCTAAATATGTATCGGTTAAGGAAGAAATCAGAAGACTCCACTGGTTGCCAGTGATAAAACGAATTAGGTTCAAAGCGCTTTGCTTAGCATATAAAGCCCTGAATGACATAGGACCGGCTTCATTGAAAAGCCTATACTTATGGTATAACCCAGGCAGACTATTGAGGTCTTCTAATGTTGGGCTGATGGTAGTTCCCAGGATTCGAACCTCGAGCTGGGGCGGTCGAAGCATAGCATACGGCACGGCTAAAATCTGGAACACTCTACCAAAGGAAATCAGAACCGCCAACTCTCTGGGCGCTTTTAGGAAAAAGTTAGACGTGGCTATTCCAGAATTAAGATACGCAGGAGCGGCAGAGTTGGTTCAGTCAGTGCCAAGACACCTCCGCGTAATCGTGCGCTATAGAAATTATAATAACATAACATAACATTTAATATGTAATTGGTTCGTAACAAGCAACTGTGTATTTTGGCCCATTTAAGTCATGGTGTGTTTATGCTGACGTGATAATATATCACGACGAGTGGGTATCACATTCACCTGACACACGATGGGGCATTATTGGACCATTATAAACACATGTATTGTGTGCATTTTTTTTTATATTCGCCCATTTTATTTGCTTTTGAATAGCTCATTCCCACCATTTGTATGGTCTCAAAGCGCTTCATGACTTGATTTTCTTAACAATGCTGGGACTCTCTTTGCCCAGAGTGAAAATGGTTTCTTAAAATATAATTGATTTGTGTTTTTTTTTTTTTAAACTGTCAAGTTTGTGCAGAAATGACTAATATAGAATGCTGCGATATACTATTATCGGTCGTGGCTGTGCATAGCACCTTGTTAAAAGGATGTATTGAGGAGCTCTGTATCTCGGCTGTGCAGAATGGACTATGCAAAGAAAACACATGGACTGTAGCCTGTTCAAATAATGCAGCAGGGGACCTGTCCTGTCTCTTACCTCACTGTGGTGGTCTGGAAAGCCTCCTAGTCCCCTTGCGCACATAGTGAGTCCCGTTGCCTGCACACTGGCACTACACCTTTGAAAAATAGCCTATATTGCAGCCTCTTAAGTGCCTACTGGTAACATGTTAGGACGTAATACCTTTTTTTTTTTTGTAAAAAGCCTGTCTCCCCTAGAACAGAGCCTCTGCATATAGTGCCCAACTTCCTGCCGTGCCTCTTGTACCCCCAGCACTTCTCCAGTATCCCCAGGAGTTCACTGTGGGGAAACAAAAACTTGCCCACCTGGACTTATTGAATCTAACACTACAGGCACAATCCTTTTGAGAACAGTAACTTGTGTGAGTTCTGGACTTGTTTACCGGCTGCATTTGTTTTTTGATTATTTTGTTCTGAGTCCATTTAGCCAGCATCATTTCCTTCCAGTACACACGCTGGTGCGCGATAAAACTCCAGTGTTACCATCTCTAGAACGCCTCATGAGAAGCAGTAACCGTGATATAAATGCAATTTAAATACAATGTCGCAGCGTAGTCCCTATAACATTTTTTTCACTCAAAGGTAACATTGCAGACTGGCCTGTACCATGGGCCAAATGCAAGGTAATAAACTACCTCCCCTCAAAAAAAAAATCTCCTGTCTGGTACTAAACAAAGTCCCTAAATAGTGTGGAAGGGACCTCCCTGTCGCCCCCCGACCCTCCACCCCCACCTGGTGCCGATGTGCTAATTGAAGTAGACCAAATGCAAGATGGCCGCCAAGTAGGAGCTCTTTGCCGGAGCTCCCGGACCTCCCGGGCTGGGGATTACCTTAGCGGCTGATATCCCTCTGCTGGCCCTACCATCCGCCTCTCTACCAACTGGCATCCCATACCCTACTATACTGGATCGCCAATTTTAGCGTAACTCACCCGCTGGAATCGATATTCAGGAGTCCAGGCGTGCCTTCGCCTATTCTGCTCCTCGCCGCTCGCCTCCCGAACCGAGCACTCGAGGTGTGCAGGGCCTGCAGCACCTCCGCTGCCGCAGATGAGTCTACGCTTTGTTCACTTGCTCGATGATCGCTGGAAGTTCGACGTGCCTCTCCGCACATCCCGCGCCGACCACCTCCAGGATCGAGCGCTCCGAGTGTGCTTGGTCGTGCAGCGCCTCATCCAACTCCGATGACTCGGTGCTGCCTGCACCACTTGACATGCCGATCTCCTGATGAACGGATCCTCCCAGGGGTAAGCGCACCTCGCTTCGTCCCCTTCCCAAATGGCGTCGCTGAGTGGGCCTAAAATGGCGAATCCCTGGCCCCCCTGTCTGGCTGTGTGGGGTTCCCTCCTTCCCCCCCCCCTGTTTTTAGCTGCTGCCGGTTCTTCCGATATTGGCCTGGCCTCGCCACCACGCTGCCCGCCGCTTTCCTCCTGGTTGCCTCTTTGCGTGGGGAAACGAAATTTTAAAAAATTTAAAATGCCACATACGATCCCATTGTGGCTCTGTGAACCTTATGGCGCCTAATTTAACCCCCTATATTAACTCTGCAACTACTTATTAAATCAGAACTCTGAGCCTGACCCTAAAATAGCGCCCGCCAAGGTACTCCCACCGGTGAGGGATGTTGTTCCATCAGATAATGGGGGTCCCGATGCTCTACCAGGATAATTGGTATAGCGGAGTTATCTAACCACTGAACTTGAGGCAAGACCAGCTGCAAAGTCATGGAGTTTAACAGACTCAACTTGCCTGACTATAAGATGGCAGCCAAGATACATTTCCTTGCCGATCCTGCCTTCCTCGCCATCTCCTCTCGCCCGTCTATGGACTCTAAACCTTTCGGTTACTTCCTGATCTTCACTCTAATCTGGCGGAGCCCGAATCCACTTGGCCGATTCCCGGTGGAGCTGCACCGACAGCTATAGGGGAGATTGGCACTGGCACACAGCTATGGCCGTCACCTACCCAGCCGGACTTCGGACATTTGTTTCATCGTTTTCTCCGCTCTTGTCTCCTTCATGTGGACTCCTAGTTCTCCTTGGTCTTTTTGGGTCCTGATTTTCGTGTCCTTTATTAACTCCTGTCTTGAATATGCTATCTTGCTGTAATTAATGTGAAATTATTGTAACTTGTAACACGCTGTTTCCTTATGTAAAGCGCTCGGATACCTTCGGGTCTAGCCAGCGCTATATAAAACTCATCAAATAAACAAATAAAATAAATAAGCTACAAAACCTGCAGGAACATGCAGTGGCCTTTCAGGTTTAAATAAAAGGGGACCAGTGCCCAAACCCCTCACCCGGGAAGGGTTGCAAAAATCTCTGTCTAGGGTAAACTCTTTTAAAGTACCCTGGTTTTAAAGCAACCTAGGGAGATCAGTGTGGAGGGGACAGGATAAGTCTCATAAAACACTTTCATCCCTCATGAAGGGTGCTCCCTAAGCTGCTATTTTCAGGAAACCAGATGCCAGTTTGTTTGTTAATTTTGTGAGGGGAGGAGGACCTTGTCTTTTCCATCAAACGGGGCCCAGCGGTCTGTGGTCTGAACTTAAAAAGGTGCATTTGGGGGGATTTTAAAAGTGTCTTTTGAAAGGTTTCTGTGGCTGCACCATTCGTACAGCATTTCATTTTATCAGCGTGTTTGAAGGCAAAATTGTGACCAAGGAAGAAACATGAAAATGAACCTGCACGGGTGGGATAAAACATGAAAATGAACCTGCACGAGTGGGATAAAGGGGCAGAGAGTGCCCGGTGGTGGATGAAAGTGGCACACGGTAGAATCACGTTTAGACAGTCTTGGTAATCAACTCTTCCGACATTTGAAAATGCCAGGCACAGGCTACTGAGCAAGACTTTGGGCCCTTGCATTTATTATTTTTCAAATTAAGGACTGCTTAGTGGGTTAACACATGTTACGTTGGGGTGTGTGACTGGTAAGTGACAGATTCAATTCCCAAAATACCATTTCTTCTTCCCAAGTTAATACTGTGCAATGAGTAGGCAATATTGCTGCATTTAAATGCACTGCCACACACCTGTGCTGGACTAAATACAAATCCAATAGTTGTTACCATGCCACTTTGAGCAGTTCCTGTATAGGTAGCCACGTACATGCAGGAATGCACCAGACTATTATTGACGAGCTAGCTAAAAAAGGTTGGCAAGTAGAGAGTTTTATGGGTCTAGCTAGAATAAAGATGTAAAGGTATTTTTTTTTTAGGAAGATTGGTCCAAATCCTGGTAGAGATTAAAAGAATCCAAGGCAAGTGAGAGGTTAAGAATGCGCTTTCTGGTTCTCCATTTGAATCCATTGAAGTTTTTGAATAATCCCGTGTGGACATCAGTGCTGCTTTTGTGCCACAGCCATACCGGAATCTGTTTTGGAAATCTGAGTGAAGGTTACTTTCTCAAATGAATGTAGATATTTGTCTTGAAGCCGATCTTTCAGTCTTTTTTTGGCTAGAAACAATTGGTTATTGACCAGAAGTTAGAAGGATCCTTTGTTTGAAGGCCTTTTTGTTTTAGGGAGTACTTTTGGGAATAGACCTTTAGCCAAGAAGTTGATCTTTCTGGCTGAATTGTCTGCAGAGCTATTAAGAAGGATGTTCTTGCACATAAGAACAGGACCTGGGTCTGCCGGTGATCGGGCTGGCCTACAAGTGTTTGCAGCCTTGATGAAGTCCTGTGTGGTCATGAGGCTAAAACTGTGGTTGTTTACATGATTTGTTTTCTAGTAAACTGCACAGCACTGCTGGAATTGTGATTGTGACCAATGATTGAGCAATGGAGAGGGAAGCAGAGGTTCTAAATTTATTTGGAGAGTTGGAAGGAATGCAGGTCTGCCAGGCACAGCAAGAGGTGAGGTCTTTGACTGTACTGCCAAGGCATTAGGATGTCCAAAATTATTAACACTTCAGGTACTGTGGTTGGAAGACCTTTTTTCTGTCAATTCTTCTAGAAGGTCTGTTTTTGTGCGATGAGGCCCATCATCAGATCTCCCTGTTCAGATCTCCTGTTAAGGTCTCTTGACCATTGTCTACTTTTCAGGCCACTGGTCAGCTTTCCAGGACATAAGGCAGGTTACTCCGAAGCAATGCAGGCATCAGATTTCATGGCATTCCTGGCTCCAGTCGAGTGCTCCTGGTACCTACTACTGGGTTGTTCTTCAGTAAAAAAGAAAATTAAACAGCCATGCTGCTCAATAAATCAATCAATCAGGGGTTTATAAAGCGCGCTACTCACCCGTGAGGGTCTCAAGGCGCTGGGGGGGGGGGGTGCAGCTCCAGATCAGTCGAAGAGCCAGGTCTTGAGGCTCTTCCTGAAGGTGTGCAGAGTGGGGGACCGTCTGATGATGACTGGGAGCTCGTTCCAGGTCTTTGCTGTGACGTAGGAGAAGGCTCTTCCGGGTGCTCTGGTTCTGTGGATGCGTGGGGTCTCAGCCAGGGCGAGGTCGGCGGAGCGGAGGTTCCTTTTGGGTACGTGGAAGGAGACTCTTTCGTTGAGGTATTTGGGTCCGATGTTGTGGAGGGATTTGTAGGCGTGGGTGAGTAGTTTAAAGGTTACTCTCTTCTCGATGGGGAGCCAATGGCGGTCTCGTAGGTGCTGGATCATGTGCTCGTGTCGTGGGGTTCCGAGGGCGAGTCTGGCTGCGGTGTTCTGGATGGTTTGGAGCTTGTGTAGCAGGGTTTTGTTGATTCCGGCGTAGAGGGTGTTACTGTAGTCCAGTCAACCATATAAAGGTTGAGCAGTGGCTATTCCTGTAGGTGTTTGCTGTACAGACATGGACAATTATAAGGAAGAATATATATTTAGTTCAGGGATTACACGCTGAGACACAAACATGCATCAGTTTAGTATTCATGCAATGACCCATTTAATGGAGTCTACTAAACATGTATGGAGTGAATAAACCATAAGTGAGCCCATATTAATTTAGGATAAATATAATTTTGCATGAATAGGATACATACTCTGACAGAACAGCTGTGCACTACCGAGCTCCTTGCAGACACTGTCAACAACTTACTAAAATTTCAATGAATCAAAGGCAGAATGGGTGCAAAGAGAAGCTGCGCAAGATTATTTGCAATAATTGAAAACAATGTGATTTTGAATAAAGTAGTGTGTAGCAAAATCACTGCACTGTTTCTGAATAATGACTAATACTCTGCAACCATTGACATAACTCCATGCATCAGTCTGGAAAAGTTAAGATACTTGTATAGTGTTGTGATGCACTTATTTTTTTTAAAACACCATAGTTAACAGATGTGTTTCAGAACTTCTGAGATTCAGAGTTTTACTTTTTAGGTCTGGACATACATCGGAGCAGTCACCTCAATCAATCAATCAGGGGTTTGTAAAGCGCAACTAATCACCTGCGACGGTCTCATGACGCTGGGGGTGGGGGGTCAGCGGCTCATCTGATCATCCGTAGAGCCAGGCCTTGAGGTCCTTCCTGAACTGGGGCAGTGTGGGGGTTTGCCGGAGGTGGCAGGGGAGGTCGTTCCAGGCCTTGGCTGTGAGGTAGGAGAAGGACTTTCCTCCTGTTCTGGTCTTGTAGATACGTGGGATGGTTGCCAGAGAGAGATCAGATGATCGGAGGTGTCTCTTGGGTGCATGGAAGGAGAGGCGGTCGTTTAGGTATGCTGGTCCGATGTTGTGGAGGGCCTTGGAAGAGTGAGTGAGGAGCTTGAAGGTTATTCTTCCATCGATGGGGATCCAGTGGAGATCGCGGAGGTGTTGGGTGATGATGTGGTGGCAGGAGATGTCTAGGATCAGTCTGGCTGCAGCGTTATGGATGGTCTGGAGATTGCGAAGTAGGAATTTCTTGTTGATTGCGGCGTAGAGAGCGTTGCCATAGTCCAGTCTTCTACTGATGAGGGCGTGCGTGACAGTTTTTCTGGATTTGGGATGGATCCATCTGAACGTTTTTCGAAGTATGTGGAGGGTGTTAAAGCAGGCTGAGGATACGGCGCTGATCTGGCGGTTCATCATGAGCGATGAGTCTAGTATGATGCCTAGGTTTCGTGCGTGGTGTGTCGGGATGGGGGGGTGGGGGGGTGGAGTTCAGAGTCACCTGATCATATGTGATCAACAGAAAAAGAGCTTTAAGAAACACACCTAAGATGTGCTTTTTCTCCGCTCACATGTTGGTTACCTTGAGTAGAATATTTGATTGGGCAGAAAGTGTGTGCTGCCATTGAGAAACAGTGCTCATCGTACTGCTGTTGGAACCTGGGGGGAGTTCAGTCACCTAAAAAAAAAAAAGTAATGATGTGGCAGTCTGCAATGGAAAGACTTCTTTACTATGGTAATAGTATTGTCTAGTAATATTCCTAAAGCATCATGATATGCACACTGTGTACATTAACTACACTGTGGACCATGTTTTTATTGACAGGCAAATCCTATTGGCGAATAAGGAGTTTTCCTTAAGGATGTTCCCTCATTCAAATTGGCTGTGTCATCCACATTAATGCTGCAAAGGCGTAAATTGCGTCATAATTTGCAAATTTTGTGGCACAAAAAATGAACTTTTGCGGCACACAAATTGAACTTTTGCTGCATTATTACGGCACTTTATTTTGCGCCGATTTGCATCACAAAATCTTAGTGTGTGTGTGTGTGTGTATATGTATGTATATATATATATATATATATATATATATATCTATATCCCAACCACGACCTGTTCATGAGTAAAACGGGCTCTGACACAGCACAGTATACCAACTCTTTAAACCACTGTTTATTCCAGTAGTTAAGCCAATGTGACGCATGTCGGCCGAGGCACCGGCCTATTTCACACAAACCGTGCGCCATACTGAGATCAACTTATATAATGTCAAACAGAGCACGTGATGCATGGACATGGGAAAAACGCTGCAAATGCAGCTGTCTTTTAAATGTAATCAGTATCAACTTATTTTAACATTGTCCATGCCAACCCTGTAACACTTAAAATACCACAACTACTGCATCGTATAAATGCAATACCTCTAGTGACTGCACACATCGATGTTTACACCCGGAAGACCTCAAATACCCAAGACCAGTGTTTGGTCTTCGCAGTGAAACCTCAATTAATGCAACACACCCAGCAGTACACAAGAATGATGCAGAAATCACAGAATCCGGGTCGCGCTCTGTGCCTGTTAAAATCATTAATGTTGTAAATACAGTGTGCCCCAAACAATACCTAAACCACTAAAAGAACGGAAAATTATAAACATTTGAAATTCATCCGTGCTCATTTAGAGGCGTTACACTTTATGCGTGCAAGTAGCAAAAGCGTCTTTCTCCCCTCCTGTTGCTGCCCAAGTTCAACACGAACACATTCATTTTGTTTATTATCCTTGCTTTTACATATTAGGAGAGTCTCAAGCAGTGCTTTAAATGGAAAAAAATAAGTGCAGGTACTCACCAAATTGAGATGTGGACTAGGGGCGGGGTTTGGGGTGGGGCTATGGGGGCGGGGCTACTGGCAATGCTAAGGGACCCGGCCAGAGGCACACATTTAATTTGACTGAGATTCAATTGATGCGCAGATGTGCATAATGATACTGAGATGCAAAACATACATTCACCTGAGCCACTCAATGCAAATTTGCTTCTAATCTAGCCTGAGAACAATTTGATTGCGCTTCACTAAATAGGCCAACAATCTTCACAGCAGCTAAGTCTACTCACAAAACCCAGCAAAAAGTGAGGAAAGCAGATTAAATCGGAGTAATTGTCCTATTACAGGGTCGCCCCTTAGGCTGCAGTCTCTCTGCCTTCTCAGAAGAAAAAGAGTGGGTGCCAAAAATAATACTGTTGGACTACAGCACTCGGTTTTCACCATCTCCGTGCAAGTGACAGGGGAATTTTGGGGACCAAAGAGATGCACCAGCTTGGTCAAAATATCAAGGAAGCTTCTTGTACTGAAAAAGTTCACAAAAACGAAATACAGAATTTAGGCCAATAAAATACTAGTTTATAAAATCCAAAGGACTTTGGTTTAAACTTCTAGGTTCTTTCCTAGATCAGGTGGCCTTGTGAGTTCGAGTTTTAAGGTTACAGACTGCCAACTCATGGTCTTAGAGAACTTAGGATATTCCATGGACGGAGAAAAACAATTCACAAAGTGCTCTGTAGTAGGGTTTGATCATTATTGAAGTAAAGTGGTTAGTTTCTCTTTGACTAGAGCATCAGACCATACGATCAATTACCGAACAAATTACAAAACATTTGCTTTAGGCAACACACTTGACACACGAATGAAGCAAACCTATTTGCTGGTTCACTCACAGAGAATTATTGCTGTACTTCTGAACACAACCTCTTTTCCCACAAAGCAAACTTCACTCTCTATGAGAAAGTTTTAATTTCAGCTCGGAGTATTTCTTACTGAAAAGGATAAATTTTGCTTCTGGTTGTAATGCCCCCTGCACCCTTCACATCCAATGGGCATGACAAAGGACAATGTTTCAAATGCATCCTAGGCTGGGGGACTCTCGCACATCAGTCCTGTCGATGACGTGTCTCCATCAGAGTTTAAGCACTATTCAATACATATTTAGATCAACTAGCAATTGTGCTTGCCAAAGGTTTTGTTTTTCAAAATTGAGTGAAATGTGAAATTTAGCATATACAAAAAAGAAGCACGACACAGCTGACGAGTCGGTCCGTTTTCGTGAAGCACTCTGATCGAGTGCTAATCTCCCCTCCTGCTGGCATAGCAGAATACGGCAGCATTTGTTTGGAGTCCGATAAAGGAGGAAGGTGGTGATAGTGACGCTGTAGCCGATGGGAATCAAGGCTTAGTAATGTGGGCAGACTCCCTTTATCGGACTCCAAACAAATGCTGCCGTATTCTGCTATGCCAGCAGGAAGACTTCTTTAGATTTACTGAAAGTCACGAGATATGCCTTTTAGCCGTCCCTGCTCACAAATATACCGTGCTATTGACTCCACTGCCTGAGTGGACACTGTCAATAATCACAGTGTGACTTGGGCCCTCCCAAACGTCCTGCGAGCTCTGAATGAATGCATACCGGCCGCTTCTAAATTAACACATTGTGAGGGGAGATTAGCACTCGATTAGAGTGCTTCACGAAAACGGCCCGACTCGTCAGCTGTGTCGCGCTTCTTTTTTGTATATGCTAAATTTCACTGAGCTTGGCTTGATGCCCCATGAGTACCGGTACTCTCTATGTACAAGGAGAAGTTCCGGTACTCACGCGCCGAAAATTTAGAAGTGCCGGTACTTAGTACCGGTGAGTACCGGCCCATTTAAAGCACTGGTCTCAAGTCCCTTGTAACGATGTGTGGGAGTGCACGGAAAGATTGCTGATCCTCTCAAATCTCCCAATGTCGTGCTCCATTATGTTTATCAGGGTTACAATTTCACAAGTTCTTCTTGCATAACCCTGCGTTTCCAAGCGCCAACAAAATCTAGAATGTAAAATGAGGCCACCTAGCTCGTAACTGTATGGCGCCCCATGCCACTGAACTAGAAAGGGACGATTCTCCACAAATGGTCCGGGTCACTGTCGGGCAGTATTTAACAATGTCTCTTCTCACGGCACAGAATCAATATCCTCTATCCAATGTCACAAATCCTTCCGTTCTTTTAAAATTACGGGAGAAGCTTTCAGTGGTGCTAGCAATCCGGTCTTCTCAGCTGTATGCTGCAAGCCCCTCTCCCAACTGCTCCAATTAGCACGTCACGCTGCACCTGCAGTCTCGCGCGCCTTCCGATGCTCCGGCTGCCGGCAGCCTGCAGTGAACCTTGTAGTATCCGGCTGGATACAGTCTAGTGTTTCCTTTCTGCTGTAACCTACACTGTACACCCACCCACCACAGGCGTCACCAGTCAGGTGACCCTGTTAATAAAAGGGGCCGGGCGCACGTGCCCTGGGCCATTTGCCAGTACCCTACTATCTGTGTGAGTGTCCGTGTGTTGCTCACCATGGGGGCCTAGGGCCCAACATAACACTGGCGACGAGGGGACTGTGCCCGTGCGTGCAGCAGCCCAGCGGCAGAAGGAAAAGGGGGAGAGAGCTGCCCGTGTTGAGGGCACCCCCAGAAGCCGGCGCGGAACGCGCCCGAAAGTCGCAGGGTGAAGGCGAGGTGACCGGGAGCCCACCCCGCACCTCGTGTGCCTGCAGAAAATCCGCCTCTGTGCAGAGGCGCTCGATAGCCCACGGGGCGTGTGCAAAGCCCCGGGCGTGAAGGAAGCCGAGCGGGAGCCCACCCCGCGTCGGAAGAGCCGCAGACTGCCGGAGTTAGCGAAAAGTGACCCCTGACCAGCACAGGAAGTTCGCGGGAGCCCACCCCGCATCCGACGATCCCTGGCATGCTGTGAAGTGAGCCCCGGAGTGCGGCGCAAATGCAATCTGACTGATGAGCCGAGCGGAGCCCACCCGCATCGGCCGCGACGACCAGCCAGGCAGGAGGCAAGCCCGGTGAGTGAGCGAGGGGCTGTGGCGAAAACGAGAAGCGACCCCGGCCGATAGGAGGCCAGCGGGAGCCCACCCCGCATCAGCGGCACCAAAGGTGAACACTAGCCTGTAGTGAGGCTGTTAAGTGCCCTGGCCGTAGCTCCGACCCCCACCCTGCGCAGCGTGCCAACTTGAATGAGGCTGCTGCGGGTGAGAGGGGAACAGAAAGAAGAAAGCGTGTAGCCCGCGGCACCAGCCCCTCCCCCCCGGCGCAGCCCGTGAAAAGTAAAAGCCTGCTGCGAGGGCGAGAAGGTGATAAAGTGAATGGCTGCCCCCCCGCCTGGCCCGAGAAAAGAAGATTGCCTAGAACGGAGCGGGCAGGCTCCGACAGCAGCGCCAACCCTCCCCCACCCGCGCAGCGTGTGAACTGAGAGGCTGCTGCGGGCGGGTAGAGGAGGGAAGGCACCATGAGAGAACTGCCTCGGGAGAGGCCGGAATGGGAGGTGAGCTGGAGCGCCGCCGAGCAGCGTATGGCTGACGCTCCAAGACGCAGCCGATCAGGACAGTGCCATCCCCCCCCCCCCTACTGCGCAGCCCGTGAAGTGAAAGGGACTGCTGCGACGGGCGGAGGAAGTGAAATGCCGGCATGCAGCCATCGCCGCTGACAATAGTGAGGAGACTGGTGCGTGGGGCCGAGAGCACCAAGGGACGGTGTGCGCCCACTGCCGCCTAAAGCGCGAGCGAAAGAAGCATCCCGGCGAGGCCCGCAGCGTGGGTGAAGCTGCTCTGGCCGGCCGGAGCATCGCAGGCTGTAGGAATAGTGGCAGCAGAGAAGTGCCCCAATCGCGTCTGCACAGGCAATCTGGCAAAGTCACAGACAGCGAGAAGAAATAGGAAGGCACCTACCTTGCTGCGTCTGACCGGGCAGTGTGAGTGAAGGAACGGGAAGCAGCCGAGGTCCCGATGAAGTTCTGACGCCGGCATACACCAAAAAGCAACACTGCCATCTAGTGGCCAACTAGAGGTACTGCACCTGCGAGCAAAAATAGATGGCAGCACGACTAGGACACAGCAAAGCCTGCCAGGAAAGTGCCAGGAGTGCACACATGTAGCACAGAGAGGGCAGTGAGTGCAACAGCACCGGGACACAAGGAAGGACACTAAGGCACCAAGATGATGCACAGAGCGAGGCAGATCCAGGGTTCTAAAGAGAAGGAAATGCACAGCAGCCCTGGGACATCCTGGTGATGGGAGAGCAGGAGCAACTGCCTACGCTAATGTGGCAGACGCCCACAAGTAACACTAGGCAAGATTTCACAAAACAGGCTGCCAAAGAGGGAGTGAGATGCGATGACACCTACTGGCCAGGGGAGGTCATCGCAGGAGAAAATGACATCGGAGACCGAGACACTCAAGCAGCAGGAGCCGCACGGAACACGAGCATCAAGCCTGGAGATCAGAGGGGGTGCGACAGGTGCAGCATGCACCCAGTGGCAGAACGACGCCATCGCCAGAAGAAGCGCGCAGCACACGCGCCAAGTGGCGGAACGACGCCACCGCAAGAAGTGCGCAGCATAGGCGCCACGTGGCGGAACGACGCCATCGCAAGAAGAGCGCAGCACACGCGCCAAGTGGCGGAACGACGCCACCGCAAGAAGAGCGCAGCATACGCGCCAAATGGCGGAACGACGCCACCGCAAGAAGAGCGCAGCATATGCGCCAAGTGGCAGAAGGACGCCACCACAAGGAAAAGTGGCACAGAAGAGGTACCGCAAACAGTACCAGAAGGACGCCACGAAAGTCAGAGACCCAGGAAGAGGTCAGGAGTCAATGACCGACTCAGAGGTCCAACAAGGAGGAGGACCGCGAAGAGGACCAGGATGAGGTCCGAAGAGAAGGACGACAAGTTTTGAACGGAAGTCAGAAGTGAGCGAACGAAAGAAGGCCGCGATGACAGGTCCAGTCTCCGAGTGAAGTGAGAGCAGTGTCCTAGGGGTAGGACCAGACCGGGGAGCCACGGGTGGAGTGCACGCCACCCGGAGAGGCCTGGTTAAGACAGAGAAAGAAGAAGAGGAGACCGGACGGTGTTGCGAGGGAGGAGAAGAGAGTGGCAGGACGCCACTCCGCAAAAGAAGAAAGGGCAGTGGCACAACGCCACCGGGCAGACAAACACCACAGGCGTGCCGGAGGAAAAGGAACAGGGCGACAGCACAGAGAACTAGTGCCATCAGCAAGATGAAGACGCAAACTACCTCTAGCCCACTCCCGCCACAAGGCCGCCGAATGCAGGAAGATCACCGCCTGTCTGCCCACAAAAGAAAAAAACTAACAGTAAGTTATCACCATCCAGGTGCATCACCACCAAGGAGCATCGCACCACCCGAGGGAATCCACACCTGCCCCATACCACCGGAAGATAATGAGGCGAACCACCCAGAAACCTCCTGTGTACCCCGTCAACCTACAGCCTGCCGAAGTCTAGCACAACCGGCCATTGGAAGATCCGCCTTTGGGGACTACACAAGACTGGGCCGTGGCCCTGTTGGGTGTTCCGCAGCGACCCCTAAGCGTGACCTACGCAAAGGCCCGCACAGCCCACGCAGTCACGTGACAGTCCAGGGTACAAGGGCCTCGACGGAGTTTCCGTGCTATGGAAGTCCGGACAGGAGAGATGTCGGCACCAGCTCCACGTCAGGCGCGGGAAGAAGGGAGGCCAAGGTTGAAGACTGGGTACGAACAAGATCATCAGAGGAAAGCGCATAACCCAAGTCCAGACGGCGAGGATGCTCAGACGGAGACACCACCACCGAAGGCTACATGAGCGACTAGGCTGTGAGTCCGTTGGCAGTTCCGCAGAGACGCCTTCGCGCGGCTCACACGAAGCCCCGCACGGTCCACACGGTCCCATGGCAGCTAGCGAGCAAAGCCCTCCGAAAAGCTCCAGTGAGAGAGGAGTGCCCTCCAAGAGGCTCCAGTGAGAGAGGAGTCCGGGCGAAAGAGGCAAGTCGGACGTCGCTCAAAAGTTCAGGGACAAGGAAGGCCATCTAGTACGCCATCTCCACTGGAAGGCCTCACACCCAAAGATCATCTCCACCAGCTGCAGGTTCTGCCATCAACCGAAGCCTGAGTGCCGTGAGATACTCCAGAGTGGATTTCGCCACAGCTCCAGATGCACCGACACTGAAGCTGTGCATATAAGATTTCGCACCGAGAGACCGGGCCGGTCCACAAGAACATCGTCAAAGCAGAAGAAGACATCTTGACCCCGTGGTCCGAAGGTCCAGCGCCGGCTGGCGGACGGCCTGAATACAATCATTTGTTCCATAGGCTGTGTTTTGTTTTATTACAGGTTGGACTCCTGTTTGTTATTTTTACCAAAGTTTGGGAGGGATGTAGTATCCGGCTGGATACAGTCTAGTGTTTCCTTTCTGCTGTAACCTACACTGTACACCCACCCACCACAGGCGTCACCAGTCAGGTGACCCTGTTAATAAAAGGGCCGGGCGCACGTGCCCTGGGCCATTTGCCAGTACCCTACTATCTGTGTGAGTGTCCGTGTGTTGCTCACCATGGGGGCCTAGGGCCCAACATAACAAACCTCAGTAACAGCTCGGGGGCTCTGCGGTGTGTAAATTCATACAATCCTTCCAATAACGTTGGCCTCCGCGGTGCACCTGAACGAGGGGGCGTATCAGATACAGTGCCAACAAAATGTAAATACGTCCCAACCACGACCTGTTCATGAGTAAACAGGCTCTGACACAGCACAGGAGACCAACTCATTAAAACACTGTTTATTCCAGTAGTTAAGCCAATGTGACCCATTTTTCACACAAACCGGGCGCCATACTGAGATCACCTTATAAAATGTCAAACAGAGCACGTGATGCATGGACATGAAAAAACGATGCAAATATATTCCCGGATGATTAGCTCGTTCTTGCGCTCTAAGACACCCCTTCATTTTCTGACTTCAGATCAATAGATCCTTCATTTCTTTAGGATCCATCTCTCCTCACTCTCCTGACTTTGGACATCCCGGTTTCCACTATACTAGATAGCATCTCTCCATAGCACCTTGCTGAGTTAAGATGGATAGATTTTTCTTTGTAAAGCCTAGAGTAGACGAGATAACATTATGCTCAAAGGCTCAGACAGGGAAATCGGAGGTGGCAATTGTGTACACAGGTTCTAGAGTGCTACAGGGATTCGGATGTTTTCACACAGGTCCCAGTGTGGGACATGATACTGTAATGATCATTCTCACATATTCTAGAGTGAGTCAAGTATGTTGGCTTTGCACGCACAGATTCTAGTGCGGGGCAGGAAGTGCTAAATGTGTGCACCATCTTACATGTGGTTCACTCACTCATCGCCACAAATCGGTGGCTGTCTGCCTATATTCTTTGCTTTAACTTTGTTCAGAAGTGGGTGGACGCATAATGTAGGTGAGGGGGTGACAAAAGTGGATATAGAAGAGCAATCTTTGGAAGGGCCTAGGTGGTGCACTGGGGGGAGCTAATGGCAAATGGGGGGAGGGGTGTCGGTTGAAATAACTGTGTAGGGAGGGAACAGGCAGTGGATGGGCCTGGTTTAGGAATGGTGTGCTATTTTGGGTCACACCGCAATGTTGTACTTCATGCCTGAAGATAAGCAGTGGTGCATGACTGACAGACATAGTTGTGCGCAGCAGGAAGGGACATGCCCTGTGTTCCATGCATCGTGTGGGTGGTAAGTGGGCAGCTGGACACAATGGTCCTAGTCATCGCCTCTGCTAGGCACGTGGATGCTATCCTTGAGACTAACATCGCAGGTGTTCTAGTGTTGGCACCACTATGACAACGCGCGTGCTGTGCTGGCCAATGTTGGGCTTGAGTGCGATTTGTGGGACTGGCTCCTTGACCCTTGCCTCTGCGTTTTCAGTACATGTTTAGAGTGTAGACGTCTACCCATACAATACCTAACAGGCCTGCACACAACCAAGTGATTGAATATTTCACTGACCGTACTGGCCCAACCACTGCAGAGCCCCAGGGACCTGTGTGAACACCTCTAATCAGGAAGTGTATAACTCTGTGTACATACACTGTCAATATCAGTTTACCACTCAGTCCTGTTTCACCAACAGCACCATGCTGTGCGTGAGTAATGCGTGCATTGAGCTCAGGGTGTGGTAGAGACACGAGACTTGTTCAGTTCATAAAAATAGAAAAAAAGTTGGGCACATATGACATCGGTGACTAAGTGCATTAGAAGGCAATTATAACACTTCTCACATGGATGGAATGAGCTCAACTGTTTAGCTGGGGTATAATGGGAACACTAGTATATCTACCTGTTTAGCAACAGTCTCATCGCATGAGCTGTCTGCTTTACTTCCTGTTTTCTGGTAACGCAAGCACACTTAAATGTACGTGAGGGCATGATGTAAACCGCAATGCGGTGGGCCTCCATGTGTATCACGCTATTTGAGGTCAAAACTTCAGGCCTTTCACGCCCTGGAGGTACAGCTGTGTATTTTACTACACTTGCTGATATAAACATGGAGTAAGGTAAATCATTTCACAAGCTTTTCTTTTAAAACAAAAAACGGCCAAGCCTTTGTGCTTACTTTTATTGGGAAAGTTCTACTCAGCAGATTGCCCGCGACCTAAAGCTGCTCTTGCGTTAGCCAAGGTATGTCAGTGTTCTTGAAGGTTATTACTGCATCTATAAACCCCTGTCATGGCCTGGTGGCAGGAAGACCTGCTGCTTTGCGGCAGGCGTCACTTTTCCAAGTGGGGGCGGATGATACACCTTGCCTGCAGGAACCTGTCGCCAGGACCTACCTCGGTGCCGCTATTAAGCAAACGAGGTGGGCAGCCTGTAGTCCCCCATGGAGCCCATCGCGTGGGTAATTGCTTCTCAAGTGTCAGGGTGTTTATAATGCGAAAGGAAGAAGCAGGCTGCTATTAAGGCTATACAGTGCTACATAAACGTGAGCACGTACATCCAATAAAATGTCACCGTTTTTTATTGCTGCCTGCTGGAGACGTCCTTTTTGCGGCCAGAATGATAAATATTGCAGTCATCAACTAGTCGGCTGATTTCTCACTTATTTCGCGAAATTACGAAATGCTGGAGGGTCTGATTTACGTTTGTGCTATGAAGAATAAGCAATTGGTTCTGCCCTTCCATCCCAGTACTCCGACAGACATGTCTGTTGCTGCAGCCCCAACAGGCCTCCTGCTGATCTTTCCTGCTGCATCATTGACCTGTCTTAGTTTGCTCTCCCAAACTGCAGCCACCCGCACATGTTCAACTCCCTGGAGCCATGAGAGCCAGATTCAGTTATTGGGATAACCCGGACCACATGGCTTACTATTGACTATAAATTGGGGAAAATTACAGATAGGTTAAGAGAGCGACAGCCTTAGCCACTTTTGAAATTTAAGCAATTAAATCCATTATACAATTAGACAATGCTTTTATTTCATTACAAACTCTCTTCTCCTGTCCTTTCTGCAGAGACAGTGCGCACTCAACTCTTAAACTGTCCCCTCTACACCCTGCACATTCTGCTCACTAGTGCAGACTAAAGATCTGTGTAAGTGGCGGGGTGTGAAACTTCACCCCCACCCCCTGCCCCAAACTTCAGCAAGCAAAATAAGTTAACAGATTTCTCATAGATGGTTTAAGGTAGAGTGGGCTTCTCCCATGAGAATTTTTTGAAACTTTTGGGGTCAAATTTGCTAAAACTCTGTAGACCCTTAAAAGGCACTTATTAAATATTCCAGTACTTTCATGGTGCACCAGGGAAGCCAGGCTTTTCCTAGGAGTAGATCCTGTTTTTTTTTCAAATGTCATAAGTCAGAAATGACTTCCACTATACCAAGGTCAGCATTTTTTTCATGGAGGGAGTCCCTTATGTCAAACCAAGGAGTACATACAATATGGCAGTGCCAGAATGTTACCATGGATACTTCAGCCATAGTCATGGGTACCTATAAAAATTCCCTCAAGTTTACAAGGGTTAGCATTTTGCCATTGACGCACCCTATAAAATGAGTACAGAAAATCATATGACAAGAGTTACCTCAAATATCAGTTCCAACATTTTGCTATGGATCCACCGCATATGCTAAGAATTACGTGCATCATGTCAGGGTCTTCGCCAGGTGTGGTGGCTCATGTTCTGTGTCCCTGCCGCTGGGTATGACTGGGCTAGTGACAGGAATATAACCATGCAGTGGAAAGCAAAACAAGGGCCAAATACAACCAGATGGAAGAAAGAACTCATTAAGTGGGCAGAGTGTGAAGGGATAGTTAGGATGCAGATTGCACAGCGAACGAAAAGCGAGAAGGCGCTGGAGGCGGCTAGGGCATGGGAATCCTTGGTGGCCTTACTTAAAGCTCCAGACGATGCTAGTGATGAAGAATCAATTGAGGAGCCCCCGGCAGGAGCAAATTAGTCTAGTTATGTTCGTGTCCATCAAAAGCCCTGGAGAATAGGCGAGCGCTCGTAGTGCACAGCCGTCTCTACAGAACAAGGGTTCTCAAAGTGGTCCCCCTGATACTCGTAAGGCACAGCCTGCACCAGAAGTGAATCGCAAGAGAGGAATTTGTATATAAGTGACACGGAGGAGGGGGAGTTGGCGGGGGGGAGTTAGTAGATGAGAATGTTGATCTAAAAGAATGATCTAAAAATTGACCACAAAAGAACATAGTTACTGTATAACTGCGGGAGGAGGGAGGGGTCGAGAGTGCAGCACAGACCGGAATCTTCTTTATGTTGATGTATTATGGAACTGTACATGTCAGAGTCCAGTAATTGTATATTCGACTGTAGGATAAATGTGATGCAGTGATGGTCTCTGGAAAAATCTGTAAACCCGAATAAAGTTTGTTTAAAAAAAAAAAAAGACTGGGCTAGTGACTTTCTCAGACAGTTTGAGTCCCCACAGCCAATGGTGTCTTAATAGAAGCATGTCCAGGCCTGCAGTTTGCCATAGGTAACACCTCCTTCCATATGCTATTAGTGCCCTTATCCATAAGGCAAGAATAATCTCCAGTATGCCAGACTAGCAGCACACCTGCACTCTTAACACACATACATTCACACAGAAACATATACTCACACACATTCTCACACACACTCACATTCTTACTATATCTCTTGTACTCTTTCGTACATTTATACTCTGTCATACTCACACACACACTGCCACTTACACTTCCATTAGTCAATCTGCTTGTGTTAGAAAAACTTGCCCTGCTGCTTCTGCTATACCTACCTTGCCTTTTAGTGAAGCTTAATAAAAACATATTGTCTATACGCTATTCAAAAATAATAATATATTGCCTTGTCAATGTTTGTTAGAAGAATTATGTGAATAATAAGTGCACTTTCTTATAATAGTTATACAGGGCTTATATTTGGTTTCACGGGTGGATCAAGCAGTTACAGTATTGGAAATGAACTAATCTACTTTCTAACGTAATATCACAGCATCCAGCAGATCTTATGAAATGCTGACTTCTTCGGCAACCATAGATTTTATCCAGCAACACTTTGCATTTTGGGATTTTCAGACCCAACTTACATTGGAAAAAAAAACTACATGTCCCAGATTGAAGTATTGTGGTGAATGGAAAGGCAGGACTGGCTGACGGTGTCACACGATTCTCAATCCAGCACCATATCCCAAAGCCTCAGCCCTATTCTCCCTCCTCGTGCCATTCTACATTCTCAGTCCACTGTCCCCTCTTGCTCCAGCCCCGTTGTTGCAGATGGATTTAAGCAGGCATCTAGTACTATGGAAAGAGCAGATGTGCTGTTGGTGCCTTTGTAGAAATATCTGTATATTCATGAGAGTTGCATGATTTTTGTGTGTGCAGAGTAAGAGGTGGTGTGATCATGTAAGTGCTGATTGATGTTGAATAGTGTGAGTGAGTGCAGCGCGGTTGTAGGGTGAAAAATGTGCAGATGTGTGTCGTATGAGCTGCATGAATGCAGTATGAGAGGAAGGTCCATGTGAGTGTCGGGTGAGAGGAGTGCATGCAGAATGAGAGGAGTGAGTGCAGGTTGGCGTGAGTGGTGTAAATGCAGGGTGAGTGGTGTCTGCGTGTGGTGTAGGGTGAGCAGTGAGAGTGAAGGGTGATCTGTTAGTGACGGGTGAGTGCCTGGTGAGAGGAGTTTGGTGCAGGGTGATGGTGTGTACCTACGAGTTCTGGCAGACTATTGTCCTTGAGCGCAGGCAGGGTGAACATAGTGCCTGTATGAGTGCAGGCTGAGAGTTTTGTCCATGTGAGTGCAGGGTGAGAGAAGGGAGTTCAGGGTGAGTGATGTGCATGTTCGTGGGGTGTGAGTGCAGGGTGAGTGCTGTGCCTATGAGAGTGAAGGGGGAGCTGTGTGAGTGAAAGGAGAGCCTATGTGAGTGAACGATGAGCGATGAGACAGTGTGAGAGTAGGATGAGAGGAGTGACTGCAGGGTGAGTGGTGTGAGCATATGAGTTTGGGTGTGGGTGAAAGTGCTGAGTGGCATGAATCAATGCATGGTTCGTGGTGTGCTTGTTTGAGTGAGATTGCAGAGTGACATGTGAGTGAAGTGTCTCATTAGTGCAGGGTGAGTAGTGTGCTCGTGTGGCTGCAGGGTGCGTACAGGATTAACAGCGCGAGTGCATGGTGAGTGGTGTGAGCGAAGTGTGATCACTGAGTGCAGGGTGAGCGGTGTGCTCATGTGACTGCAGGATAAGTGAAGGGAGAATGGTGTGAGTTCATGGCAAGTGGCATGTGTGCAGTGTGATCGCTGTGAGTGCATGGTGAGCTGTGTGTTCGTGTGAGCGCAGGGTAAGAGGCGGGTGAACAGTGTGAGTGCAGGGTAACAGTGTCAGTGTATGGTGAGCAGTGTGATCGCTGTGAGTGCAGGGTGAGCGTGAAAGTGAAATGGCAGCGGTGAGAATGAGGAGTGAGTTGTCTGATTGCAGGATGTATTCCTAGACACTTGGAGTAACTCTGCAAGTTGTAGATGGCTGGTGTAGGGTGTCCGATACAAGTTAAACTATTGCTATTATGGCGTCAATCCGGGATGGAGGGTGGAGGAAATAAATAATGTGCTGCTCCTGCAACAAACTTTGTCTTGTGATTAGGGTTTCCAGCTCAGTATTTTGATATCCCAGCCGGTACAAAAATAAGCAAAATCACTGAAAGCCGGTATTCTAAGCGCTTATCTGTGCATAATTCAAATTGCAAATATAAATAGAAAGCACTTTTAAATATGTTCTAGGGCTGCATTAATGATCCATGACTAATAATTAAAGGAAACAAAGACAGAAAAGTCATGCTGCAAATTAATACATACAATTTTATTTACTGCCCTATTTAGTGTCAAGATTAGGCATTTGCAGGCTCTTTAAACAAAAAATGGCCGGCACCTTTCTTTTGGAAAGGTGACGTCCATATACTGGTGATATGCCTTTTCATGAAATGCATTCTCCCATGGTGGCAGTAAAGGTCAAATACAGATATAAGGAATAGGCAGAGTGGGGACCCAAGGTACTAGAACCAGAGTAAAAAAAACAAAGCCTCGTTAACCAGTTCACAAAGGCATCTAAATGGTCTTTTAAATACCTGTGGAAAAACTCGGGTGTGGCGGAGATGAGACGCCGGACACTGCCCAACCGATGCCACAGCAGCTGCAGCAGCCCGAGCTGAAACATATCCCTGGGGGTGTGGGGAGTGGTCTGGTTAGGGGGGTACGACAACTACAGCCCTTTTATCCCTACGGGCGTTGCGCACCTGGTTTCTGTTCATTTTGTTTGGCCGGTCTCCAGTCGCTCGCACCCCACAGCCGATATAGTGGGCTCGGGACTCGTAGGAGCGTGGTGAAGTAGCCCTGCACCTCACTGCGTTAAGGGGGCAGCCATGTCTTACGGAGAATATACCATACAAAATGCACAGTTTCTTTCACGACTCCTGGTTATACAAGAGCACTGCTTTACGTTTCATTCTTTTCAAACCTTTCCCATTCATAGATTTACATTCTTTTATGGATTTGTTAGCAATTTCGTTCATGCCCATTGAAATGATTTTTGCGCGCTTTTCGTGATTCAACATGATCATGTTTCTTATGCGTTCCCAAGTCTGTAGTGTCGCGCTCTAGTGGTCGCGCGTAGGCGCGATGACGTCGAGCGCGGCCGCCATTTTGGGCGCGAAGTTAGCGCCCGATATCGGAGCGGCACGGACGTATTTCCCGGCGCTCTTCTGCATATTGCCTAAACTCTAATAAACAGAGTTGAACCAACCCCTGTGTAGTGCATAATTGGAAGGGGTAAAGTAGGACATTACAGTGGCGACGAGATCGGGATTTGAAGAAAAAAAAAAAATATATATATATATTTTTTTCGGAAAAGACAAAACGAACCACAACGAGTTCAGTAAGAGGACACAAGGACCCACCGGAGACGAGGCAAAGCGGGAGAGCGTGGCAGAGGACGGTCCTACTGCGAGTCAGCACCACCGGATCAGGTAGAGGTGATCAAGGAGAGCGCACAGCCCCAATACATAAGAGGGTGGAAAACAGGGGAGCAGGAGGCGAAACCCCAGATCCCGCAAGACATCCACGGCCCTGGCGGAGGTGGAGCAGCGCAGCGACGGGGAGCCCAGGGTCCCCACCACGACACACACCTCCTAGGGGCACGGGCACACCGGGCAGTCCAAGAGGAAACGTAGAGGCACCGGAAGGTAACGCCACAATGTGCGCGCAGGCGTCTACACTCACGACGCCCATACCCTTCCTACCGAAACCTGGCGAACCTCTGATGAAATGGGAGGACTGGAGGGAGTACTTCAGGAACTACCTAGAAGCCCTAGAAGACGAAAGTGGAGAGGCATTCCCCAGCAAAAGGAAGAAAAGGATATTGCTCCACAACTTAGGCCCGGAAGGAATCAGAGTCTTTCAGAACCTAGTCCCCACGCCACGGCTGGCCGCAGACGATGATGTATACCAACACGCGATTGATGACCTGAACAACCATTACAGACCGGCAGTGTGCACGTCTATCGACAGATACACCTTCCAACAGAGGAAACAAGCGGGAGAGGAGTCCATAGATGACTACGTGGCAGCGTTGAGGAAATTGGCGATCACATGCAAATTTGGCGCCTTGCACGACGAATTTATCAAAGACCAGATCGTCATGCACACAAAGAACACAGCGATCCAAGACAAACTGTGGGTTAACGGGGACGCCACACTGAAGGACGTCATAGCCATGGTAAAAAAGGCGGAGCTGTCGAAGAGATGCGCTGAGGCAGCGAAAAAAGAAAGTACAGAGCGGACCATGGTCAATAGAGTCACGGAATTAGAACCGCCGGACAGAGGAAAACGTAAGGAGGCGGAAGGGAGAGCCCAGAGTAAATGGACTCCACGATACACACAGGCACAGAAATCAAACAGGGAGGGCACCACCACGTGCTATAGGTGCGGCAGTCCATCCCATGCGGCAAATGACAAGCGATGTCCGGCCTTCCGAGCCAAGTGTATGTACTGCGGAATAGTTGGACACTATGAGAAAGTGTGTCGCCGCAAGGTGAAGCGGCCAACAGTCAAGTACGTTGCACACGACGAGGGAGGTGCAGAAGGTGAAGAAGAGGAAGACGATGTGTTGTGCATCGACGGACAAGTCCTAGGCATTGAAGGAAGTCGCTCCAAGAAACCACAATGTGATATGGTCGTAGGAGGTGTTCAGATCAAAATGGTGGCGGACTCCGGCTCTCCATTTACCATCATTCAAAGGACGGTGTGGACCGAGAACTTCAAACCCAGCCTGGGATCACACCTCGAGCCCCCAGACATACGTCCGGTCACATTCACAGGAGAACCCATCCCGATGGTGGGATATCGAGTCCTGAGGTTTGAGTTCAAGAACCGCAGTGCGGAGTGCAAATTATATGTGGCAGAAAAGGGGCCTTCCGTCCTGGGATGGATGGACCAGGGCGAGCTGGGCATACAATTGAACCCAGGGGGGGAAACGCAAGTCCTGATGACCAGCGCAGACAACCAATCGGACTTCGATAAGATGAAAAGAGAATTCCCCACAGTATTCGGAGGCAGGGTGGGTAAACTAGCGAAGTTCACACATAGAATTGAACTCAAGGAAAACGCCAAACCGGTATCCCACAAGGTGAGGAACATACCGCTAGCAGTCAGGGAAGCAGTGCAAAAGGAGTTGCAAAGATTAGAAGAAGAAGGGATCATCGAACCAATTAACAGTTCGGAATGGTTGGCCCCGTTGGTGGTAGCGAGGAAACCCAACGGCAAAGTTCGGTTGTGCGTGGACCTGCGCGAATTGAACAAGTGCATAGTAGTTGAAAAATTCCCATTACCCAGAATAGACGAAATGCTGGCGAAGACGAAAGGTATAAAATGGTTTTCCACCGTGGATCTCGCCTCTGCCTATCATCAGATAGCACTGCACAGCACGAGCAGGAAACTTACGTCCTTCATTACGCCATTTGGATGCTACCAATTCCGCAGGATGCCGTTTGGCTTGGCATCAGCAGCGGCGGTATTCCAAAAGCTGATGCACAAACTATTCAAGGACATAGAGGGAGTACAATACTTCCAAGACGACATCTTGGTAATGGGAAAAGACCAAGCCGACCATAACACAAAGCTAGCAATGGTGTTACAAGTCTTGGAAAGGAATGGCCTGACAGCCGAATGGGAGAAATGCAGACTAGGGATGGCGTCTGTCACATACTTGGGTCATGAGATTAGTGACCAAGGCATCACACCCAAACACGCAAATGTCAGAGCAATATGCGAAGCACCGACAAGCAAGGAAGAAGTGAGATCGTTCTTAGGGATGGCCGAATATTACAGCAAATTCGTGCAACACTTCGCCACCAAGACACACCACCTGCGACAACTGGTACGAGACAAAACTGCCTTTCAGTGGACAGAGGAAGCGCAAGGAGAGTTTCAGAAAATCAAGGAGGATGTCAGCAGAGCGGTCCCCCTGCAAGGTTATGACCCGCATGGAGAATCCATATTAACCACAGACGCGAGTGATAAAGGCCATGGGGCAGTCCTCATGCAGGGAAGGAAGAACGGAGAGCAAGCGACCATCAGCTTTGCATCAAAGACATTGTCATCCACAGAACAGAAGTTCAGCGTGATAGAAAAAGAGATGCTGGCTGTGGTATGGGCCATGTCGAAGTTCCGCCAATTTCTATGGGGCACAAGATTCCAACTCCGGACGGACCACAAACCCCTTGTCAAGGTACTAACGTCCTGCGGGCACGCAAGTGCCACACCCCGCATCGCAAAAATGACCCTGAAATTGTTGGACTACAGGTATGATGTGGAATACATCCCAGGAGCCAAGAACAAAGTGGCGGACTACCTCAGTCGAGCTTCAGCCATGGAGGACGCACCCGCAAGTACGGACGAGGATGAAGTCAGAGTGGCATTCACGGAAGATCAGGAGAAGGTGATAAGTGGGCAGGAGTGGAAGCTAGCCTACGAAAGGGACACAGACCTCGAAGACATCAAGGCATTCATCATACAAGGGTGGCCAGAAAAAGGCACCTGAAAGCGGAACAAAGGAAATTCTTCGAAGTAAGGGAAGAGCTATCAGTAGGAGACCAAGGAACTTTCCTGTTTAGAGGGGAGAGAGTAATTCCTCCAGGGTCGTTGATACCACACCTGCTGGCAGTGTTGCATGAAGGGCACTTGGGCATTGTTAAAACGAAGTTAAGGACCAAACAGATGTACTGGTGGCCCGCAATGGATAGTCAAATCGCCAAAGAGCGGACAAGTCACAAACATTACTACGTCCGTCACTAGGGAAGTTTGACAGTCCAGCCAACCCGTGGGAGGAATTGTCAATAGACATTCTCGGTCCGGTGTTGGATGCGGAAGGGAACCCAAAATACGTGGTAGTTCTCATAGATAGGTATTCTAAGTGGCCCGAACTGGACATACAGGAGGTGATGGACACAGAGACAGTGCTGAAGTTTCTTACAGCTACCTTCCTCAGAGAGGGCATTCCTCGTTCCATCTTGAGCGACAATGGACCTCAATTCACATCAGAGAAGTGGAACCGGTACATGGAACGAAACGGCATCCAAATCAAGCACACATCGGTCTACCATCCGGCAGGGAATGGTCTTGCAGAAAGGTTTAATCGAGTAATAATGGGGTCCATCCAATCAGCCATAGGAATGGGAAAGGACTGGGAGAAGGAGGTGAGAAGTATGCTGTGGGCCTACCGAATCACACCAACCGGCACAGGATACAGCCCGTTCCAAATCCTAAGAGGACGTGAGCCGTTCACGAAGGACAATCTAGCATGGAAAGAAAAACGGTCACGAGTAAGTGGTCCCCGGCAGTCGTGCACCACAACTTAGAGAGAGCCCAGAGAACGTACACAGAACAGTACAATAAGAGACGCAATGTGAAAGGAACATCCCTGGAAAGAGGGGAATGGGTCAGAGTCAAACTTGCCCAGTTAAGGAGGAAAGGAGACAGCAAATACAGCCTGCCCCTGAAAGTTGAACAAGTGTACAACAGAGCTGCTTTACTCAGTGATGGGAACGTCTGGTCGCAAGATCGCATGTCCAAGTGCAACAAGATATTACAGTGGGACAAAGAAGAAAGATCAAGGTCACAAGAGAACCAAAGTTTGCCTGCAGGGAACACAGCTCCAGGAGAAGAAGAGATGGACCAAGGAGTAGAAGGCAATAGGGAGGAGCAGGACGAGAATGGTAATCTAATAACAGAGGAAGAGCAGGAGGACAATAGCAGGACTCCGGAGAGAGAGAGCCCTAAAGGACGTGAAGAACCGCCGGCAAGCCGAGCAGATGGAAGGGGAGAAGTATCCACCTCCACTCCGGTAAGACGTACAAGGGCAGGGAGACTCGTGGTAAGGCCTGCCAAATACAGAGACTATGATTTGGGAGAAGTGAAGTAACTCCTGGCCGAGAGACTCTGGGACTACCTTCCTATTGTTATGTTTTGTGTGTTTGATAAAGAAGGGAGATATGTAGTGTCGCGCTCTAGTGGTCGCGCGTAGGCGCGATGACGTTGAGCGCGGCCGCCATTTTGGGCGCGAAGTTAGTGCCCGATATCGGAGCGGCACGGACGTATTTCCCGGCGCTCTTCTGCATATTGCCTAAACTCTAATAAACAGAGTTGAACCAACCCCTGTGTAGTGCATAATTGGAAGGGGTAAAGTAGGACATTACAAAGTCGGATATAATTTATATATTGGATTCGTCTGCTAGCGGCTGCACCCATTATTGAATGTGGGGTACTAGCAGCCGATTATTGTACCATGGTATCTGATTTAATTGCCATAAATGAGGGTCTGCTGCAGATGAGCACAGCTGATAGTTTTCAGTGTTTTGCTTTCTATAAAGGACTAGAGGTGCTGCTGCTTTCGAGCACAGCCAAATGTTTTACATGGCTTTCCTTGTATACTCAGTGTACAATGGCAACGCTTTCCTTGTTACAGTTACACAGTAACTGCCTGTTCGCACAGCGGGATGCTTTGTTCTAATGTTCGTAACCAGTTTACTACTATTGTTTTTAATAGGTTGAACAACTCCTAATTTGCTCGTACACATCTTCAAAGTAACTTTACACTTTAAAATACAGTATCAAGTGTTTCTCCATTTTCTGCATTTTAAATAGGTTTTTGAAGCTTTTTATTTGTTGCTTTTATTTTTAAGAGCTTAATGTGATAGTTTAGTTTTTAAAGCTTTAGGGTTTTGGGTATTAAATGTCATGGTTTAACATGCCTCTGTTATATCTTATTTCACTAAAACTCTTTTTTTTTCTTCATTATCTCGACTATAAAAGCAATTCAAGATATATAAATTCAGACTACCGGGTATACAAAAAAACCCACTTTAAATAAGTACTTCTCAATACAGTGCTATAATGTGCCAAAGCTTCTCTGTTAAAGAAATCAACATTTTTGAATTGTGAAGAGACTTTATCATATTTTCATTAAATAGCACGGAAGCCCCTCCTTGGGTGTGTGTGGCCGTCCACCAGTAAAGTAACAGTAGACGTTGTAGCACCCAGTTTAATGTGCTGCATGGCTTGACACCTTCGGGTAATTGTTCGTGCTTTACAAATACTGGACATGTACATTTACATAAATACTTATAAGGTCCCAAAAGAGAGATCTATTGGCCATACCAATGCATGTTCTCTCCAGCATTCCGACAAAATCACCCAGATTTGTACCACTGCAGTGCTGCATTAGCCCATGGAGAAAACCAAACCAGATGAGTTTTATTCGCCTGCTGCATAGCTGCCAAGGTTTCAGATTCATTCCTATGTGTGACATTTTCATAATTTCGGTGTAATTGAGTGACATTTCAACGACTAAGAGTGACACTTTCTCACAAGCAAAATCAAGAAATGAAGATGAGGGAAAGATAAATATCAGAAATTACACCCATTTGAACAAGAAGAAACTCTAAGAAGATCTTAAAACTACTGCAAAGCACCAGAAATCGGGAGAGTGAGACGCACACATTACAGCCAGCCAGGACGCTATATTAGACTTTATTATAGTACTACTTAGTCAACCCTAATAAAAATGATTACTGAGCACTGCAGAGCAGTGTCTTCCCCGGTAGGTGTGCCGCTACCTTCTGCCAATCGCCGCAGCACCAGATCACACCAGCAGGCTGCGGCTGTCACAGAGCTACTACAAACACCAGGCTCTTAACTAAGTGACACTGCTGCCGGCAGCGCTGAAAGTTGGACTGGCACCAGTGTGGTCACTGCGCGCTAGCTCTATTATTGAGCACATTTTTAGCTCAACCAGAGCACTTAATTGTTTTTACTGTTGAGGCAATTCATATCAGGCTGCCTCATCGTGGGCGTGACGACTGCTCCTGTGGCAAACACTAGACCGGGCATGATTCTGAGCCTAGCTCAGCAGCTGCTGGACTTGTGCTCTAGGCTGCTGAACCACTCACTCAGCCTCCGGCGTCCCGGTGGATCGGATGGCTCCCTCCTGTCGCGGGATCATTTCTTAAATAATTACTGTGCTACATAATGAGCAACACTGCCATTGCCACAGCAGCCGCTGCCTGCTAACATTTTATTAATTAACATGCCGCTCATCGCCACAGTCTGCAGCAGGACATGACGTCACGTCCCCCTGTTGTGTGCGTCACAAATCTCACCCCCAGGCTGATTGTCTCCGTAGTAGCTATTGGGCACTCACTCTACAGTGAATGAATCGAAATATGCAGCGGCACGGCACCGGGACGGGGAGGGGTGAATGATCCTTCTATTGTTACATTGTAACCAGATTAGCAGATGCTAGAGCTGTGGACTCCGAGACAGCCCTCTCCCCTGGAGCAGCTCGCTCGGCGCGCTGCCACTCCAGTTCCAGTGCTTTATTATAGTGATTACTAGTGCTCCCTGACAGCTCAGGAAGCACTATTATGCATGACTTTGCATTTCAGTGCGGCGATGCAGACAACCACACTGAAATGTGTAAGTCTAAGGCCTGATGCGTGGTACTTGGTAGGGCTACTGCTGTCCCTAGGGTAGGGCACAATTCGGGTGTGGACATGGGTGAACTGAGTCCGTCTCCACCCCCACCCCTTTTACAGAGGGGCCTCCATTCTCTCTGCCTGAGGCAAAATGAGACTGAGAGGCGTCACCCTGGGCCCCAGCACTGCAGATGCTTGCAATTACAAACATTGTGAAACATGGCCTCGCAATGTTTTAAAACCCTGTCTCCACCTGTAGCATTCCTTTTATGTGCAGAGGGGCCCAGTGGGGTGGGCTACCCTTTTATCTCTTAATTAACACCCAGCATGTCTTGCTTACTCTCTTGACACAATTTGAAGATCTTATACCAAGATCCTCGGATCTTTCACAACAGTGTCCTTTGCGCTATTCCTGAGCTGCACTGCAAACGGATGCATGTTAAACCTACCTGTGATTGACAAAAAAGTAAAGCAAACGAAAAATGTTCTTTCCTCATTTGTGAGTATGCACAATGGTTGTTTTTGTAAAATAGACCGGTTCAATTTTAAATGGACTATTATAAGGGCTTAACACTACTTAGGGTGACGTCACGGTTTGTGCCGTCATTGTGAATTAAATACAGTAATGAATCCCCTCTTTACTAATTTTCCCAGGCCTTGTGCCGTTGCTTAGGAGTTTATTATCAGATGGGGAAAGAAATAAAGCAGTTTGCTGTGCCATTGTAAAACCTACGAGATACCACTTGGAATTGTTTATATGGCCATGGAACGCAATGCTAAGGTATCTTGGAAGCAGGGCTTGGCAGACGGTGCACAGGTATGTGGTACATACAGAAGCCTGCTTAGCTGCTTTCCCAGCAGGACCAGCTGTATGACCTCTGAACTGCAGAATGTTAAAAGGCAGAGGTCAGCCGTGAGATCACTGGTACCAGTGACCAGCAGGTCAAGCGACTGAGCTTTCCTGTCTACCAGCACTTACAATGTCTGCCCTGGGCAAAGGGGAATCTGGAGATGGGAAAAGACTTAAGAAAACAATTAAAGCAAACCACTTGTCAACTTTGAATCGTACACACCACATTACTGGGCACCAGAGGCTGTTTTGTGCTGCAAGTCTTTAAAGGGGAAGTTCCACCAAACATGCTTTCCATGTCTCGCTTGACAAGTGTGGCTGTTGCTGTACTTGATGTGATCAACAAAGAGCTTTAAGAAGCACTGCACAGAGGGCCTTTGGCTCTGCCTACATGTTAATCTTCCTTCTTACTGGATTTGTTTGAGCAGAATTTGTGTGCTTCCGCTGAAAGAGTGCTTGTATGCCACAGTAGGCCTGAGTTTGTTATGGTGGCAAGCCAATGAATTAAGGCTGTAAGACTGATTGATTCATTGGGACGTTATGCCAGATCCAATAGCTCCGATCTGTTATGACAAAGGCATTAGACCTGAATTATTTATTGTGAAAAGCATATATTAAAGCCAGTAGGCCTTTTGGGATGTATTGTCCTTAGACTGAGTTAAGCCTAAAGTCCGGAATTTTCTAGCACCTATTTCCACAGATTGTTTTAGTAGGCAAGGGTCTGACAGACATTGTTTTTTTTCTAATTTCATTGGTTTTTAGGACCTGGATTGATAGAGGAGCTCTGTGCGAGGGTTTATGTAATCACTAGTACAAGCTTTAATAATCTGCTGCCATTTGTTATTCATGGCATTTGCTGTCACAGATCGGTGACATAGTGGTTGCGGAGCAAGGGGTGCTCGCTTGTAACCCTTCTGAGGCAGTATAGTCACATGGGCCAGCCCAGCCAGTATTTTTAGCTTGCACTCAGCATGCTGGGATTTGAAGGGGGGGGCATACCTAGGATAAGGAAACCAAAACTAAAGTCCCATAATCCAAATGCTCTTTTGGCTACAGAGACAGGGCTGTTCGAAGGTGTCACATAAACCTGTCGCAGGAGTGTGATTACTTACAGTACGCTGTGAAAGGCAGCGAGTCTTCTAAGACCCTCAATGCTGCCCGGTGCAGGGTTCCACCTCTCATTCACTTTGGGTTCGCTATCAAAATAATGAGGCAAGCGCTGGAAACTGGAAGAGAAGAAAGAGGTTTATTTCTCATGAGGAGATCACGTCAACTGAGACACCGGGATGTCTGAGGGAAGTGTTCTGCTTACAACTCCCTTGGCTCTTCCTTTTAAACAGGTTTGACACAATGCATTTGTTTGATCAACATGGTTACAAAAGCTTGGGGTCACCGCCCCGGGCAGGTTGTCACACAAGCCCAACAGTAATTCTCTTCCCACCCAGGTCAAACAGACCATCTTATCTTGCAGCTGGACCTTGCTTCAGGGTCTAAAACATGTGAGACCGGTCAGATCTAAGAGTCCGTTCTGTTGATAAAAACAGGTCCCATTGTTGGTAACAACAAGTCTTGCTGTTTGCAGTGCAATAAATCATTTTGCAAGAGTCTTTTTGGTGTTTGGAACCTGTTTGTGTAACTAGGTGTAGTGAAGGGTAGAGCGTCCAAAGGCTTGTCTGAAAACAGGGATGAGAGGAAAAACGAGTTTGTGGCAGCAAGTGGCGCTGAGGTTTGTTGTGGCAATAGAGTTTATAGCCCCCAGCACAGTACCAGGTCGGTCAGAGGGATGCTAGTAAGGGCAGGGTGAAACAAAGGTGACCAACAGAGTACAAAATGGCTGTGATAGATTAAAATGACTGTAACTTATGTGCACATAGAATTCCACCAGACAAGATGGCGCAGGTAATGTTCATGATTATTGTTTTGCTTTTAACAGTGGCCCCTTTCAACATAACTAGCCAGCTTGTCAGTCTATTTCGATCTCCATAATGTCCTGTATCTCTTGATCATACATTACTCTCATTTTTGTTAGCTGAGTGTCCATAGTCTTAGGGTGCAAGGTAGTTATGCAAAGATAACACAAAGGTGGTATACAGTGTATACCCAAACATCAACCACATATTGTCAATACTGGGACCAAGAGAATCATTGATATTTTCAACCCCACTCCTTCAAGATACCCCAAAGCCAACTTCCAATTGTCCAAGTCTCTGATCCTTGATGAATTTCGGAAGATAGTCTATGGAGATGTTCGATTGCTTCATAGACAGAAGGTGAATTATCAGGCTGCGTCGAGGAACTGTGATGAGGCAGAGTCTGTTTGATGAATGTCTTTAGAACGCTTTTCTCGATGATGCTCTGCAGGGGCTGTGTAGGTTGGTGGTAGAACAAAGGCGATGTAGCACGTGCCCCCCCAGTTTCCTGGGAGCCAGGTGTAGGCTTTGGTTCCACAAACAAAGTACATATTGGGTGATGCAACAAGCGCTGGGGGGTTGGCAGTGTTCAAAGTCCTTACAATCCTACAGGTGCTGTGACCCACATTCTTAGTCCCACGGCCTTCAATGCATACAAGGCCAGAGACGTTCACCACAGATAGGGCCACTGTCAGTGTTGCAGCAGTTCTTCTCTTCAGGTAGGAAAATGTGGCTCTGTTAGGATTATTGAACACTTGCATTTCCACTCGTTCTTTGGCGGGGACATCAATCTGGAATGTTGCATTGAAGGTGTGAGGGTAGAAGGGGCGGCTGTCGTTCCTGTTTTGTTTCGCCAGAACTCGTTGTAGAACTGGGCGATTGTTCCGTCGGAAGTGGCATTGTCTTTGTAACTTTCTTGTAGGAGCATCATCCAGGCAAGGCAAGATCCGTGAATAGAAAAGGGCGAAGGGATGAAAGGGATGGAATGTTCAGTGGCATGTGGTAACAGCCCACAGACCCAACAGTTGGTAGCATTGGTGGCAAGATGGTGTTGGTGCAACATCTGCACAAAAGAATTATTCCAGAATTCTTTGCGTCGTTCTCGGAGATGTGGCGGTAGTGATACCAGGTAGTGTTCTTTCTTGGTGGTTGGTTGCATGGTGGGTGACAATGTTCTGTATGCAGGTGCATTCTCTTCAATGATCCAGAGTGCGACCATTAGCAGGAGACAGGTGAGAAATGCGGCTACAAGTGCAATTGTCTTTGTGCTGTGCAGGTTAGCAGTCTTGGTGTCTTTGCGGTGGTTTTGCAGATGTTCAGTTTCTTCCATCATCTTCGAGGAGCTCAACAACTGTTAGGACCACAGACATTTGTCTGGCGCTTTCCTGGTAGCGTTGTTTGACTGTGCTACCGATCTGAGACCTTGACTCAGTTAGTGGCCTGGTCGTTGGAGCTCCCTCCTTTCGTCGATCTTAGGTTGTACCCTTTCCTGGATGGCACCGTGGGGTCGGGAAATTCTGATAGTTCGAGGGTGTCTTCTTGTGGGTAGCAACTCAGAGCTGGTCGGTCTCTCGCGAGTACTTCCTCTTGCACCTCCACCCCTTCACAGGTTGCCAGGGTTGGAGGGACTCGTTTGCAGTGATGGGCATGCAGCCAGTTTCGTTTTCCTTGCACTCGGAGGGCAGTTCGGGTGGTGATCAGGACTTGCCAGGGGCCCGTCCACCTAGGCTCCAGATTCTTCGTTCTTTGGAAGTTGCGAATTAATATATGGTCACCTGGCTTTATTTCATGTCCCGGGCCCCTGGATACGTCAGGCAAGGCTTGCTGCACCTGTTGGTGGATAATTGTTAGCTCGTTTGTCAATTTATGCAAGTAATCCGACATTAATATGTTCGGGACATCGTTAATGGAGGTGGGTCTTGGTGCCGCCCAAATGCTCATAGGCCTGCCGAAGACAACCTCATATGGGGTCAGTCGGTGTTTGGTTGGGGTGGAGCGCATCGATAACAATGCCAATGGGAGGGCGTCGGGCCATTTCAACCCGGTCGTGGCAACTATTTTGGCTAGTTTTAGTTTCAACGTTGCATTGTCTCTCTACCAGGCCCGCTGATTGGGGGTGGAAGACGACATGGAACTTTTGTTTTACCCCCACCCCTCTCAGTATGTTCTGTATCACCTCGGCTACGAAGTGGGGGCCGTCGTTGCTCCATAAAATTCTGCAAAGGCCGTATCGGGGGAAGAATTCTTTCAGCAATACTTTTGCAGTGGCTAAGGCGGTATTGTCGCGGGTGGGATAGGCCTCCACCCATTTGCTAAAAGCGCACACAACCACCAGGACATATTTTAGACCAAGGCATCTCTCTAGTTGAATGTAATCCATTTGAAGGATTTCAAAGGGGTGGTCAGGGACTCCAAACCCTCCCCGTGGTACTACTGTCCCCTTCCCTGGGTTGTGTTGTAGGCAGACTATACATTGTTGTAATAGGCGTTTTGCAGATTCTGCTATCTTGACGTTATGCCATACTCTGGTGATTAGTTCAATCATGGGGGTGGAGCCTATGTGTGCTGGTAAATGTGCCATGGTCAATATGGGGATGAGGTAGGCATTGGGTAACAGCCATTTATTTCCGTCTTTAGTTCTCCAGCAATCTTCCTCGTCTTTTAGTCCCACCTTTTCCCACTCGGTCAATTTGTCTTGTGTGCCTGTAGTCTGTATGTCCCTTACAGTGGTCCTAGCGTCAGTCCATCGTTCAGCTTGTGACCTGGTCACATACATTCGTGTCGTAGTTCTGTCTCCTGCCGTGGCTCGGGCAGTAATGTCTGCTAGTGCATTTTCCCTGTCCAATGAGATCAGTCACTTTCCTATGTGCTTGGCATTTTATCACTGCTAACTTCTTGGGGAGGAGGACTGCTTGCGTCAAGGCGGAGACTAAATCTCCATGCAGGATGGGTGTACCGTGTGAAGTCAGGAACCCTCTTTCCTTCCATAAGATCCCAAAATGGTGAACCACCCCGAAGGCATATTGGCTGTCGGTGTATATGTTAACTGTCGTGTCAGTCGCTAAGATCGGTCGGGACAAAGGGTTGGTGGAGGGCGTACCGTCAAATCCTATTGAGGTCACATGTGAGCCTGACAAGGGTGCCCTTGAAATCAGTCGTTTGGATAGTGCACTACGTGTTGCTCCCGTGTCTACCAGAAATGGCGACTTTGTGCCCAGGACCTCAGCGGTAACATAAGGGCCTTGCTGATCAACATAGAGCTCGACTGGATCCCTCCCTTGCCCCTGGCTGTCCTATGCAAAGTTGTACGTATTGTCATAATCTGTCTGTTGGTACTGATTCTGTTTGGGATCATCAAATGTGTTCACTCTTCCTGGCCTTTCCTCGCTTGCTTCACTCGCGTACCCTCTCCCACGTCCTCTTCCTCTCTGTCCACTTGCTATTTCCCTCGCCCCTCTGCCCCTACCAGCTCCTAACAAAGCCGGGCATTGGGTTTTCCAGTGTCCATATTCTTTGCAAAATGCACATTGATCCTGTCCTAGGTCTTGGCGTCCTACATATGATGTCGATGAATTGTTTCTAGGTGGCTGTACTCTAGGGGTATTCTGCTGGTATCCTCCCCTACATTGCTCCCTTCCTGTATTCGCCCCCTGGAGTTGTGCTACCATTACCCTCTCCTTCAAGTCCTTCTTTTTCTTTTCTGTAGCCCTGTCATTTTCGTTTTTCTGATGCTCATAGTACTGGGCCATTTGGAGAATGGCCGCCGGTTTAGATGCTGCCCAACTACTTTCGCTGGCTTGTAATTTCTGGGATACATCTGGCAGTAGTCCTTTGACATAGTTCTGCACAAATAAGTGGTGTCCGGTTGCGGTGGACATGTCTTGTCCACTGTAATCGGAGAACACCGTTTCAAATCTGGAGAAATACTCCGAGACATCCTCTTGTGGTTTCTGGCGGCACGCGGTTACTATGGACCAGTCTATCTTTTCTCTGGGATCAGCGTTTTCACTTTCTGCACTATTTTGTCAGGGAGGTCCAATATTGCTTTAACCGGTTTTTGACCAGGGTTCCGCTGTTTATCTAGTGTGTTGTTGTTCCCAGGTATGACCAAGCTGTTCGGTATGGTCTATTTTCCTAATCTGTTTCCACACATCTGCTGGCAAACATAACCCGAAGAACAAGTCTATGTCGGCAAGTGTCATTATTGTTGATCCCAGAGCGGTACCTAGCTCGGTGAAAAAGGCGGTGGGGTTCTTTCGTAAATCCGGTAGAGATTTACGGAACGTCAAAATGTCCTGTCTGTCCCATGGTTGATACACCCAATTGTAGACCACCCTTCCTCTAGCATCTTGATGGTTCATATCGTCATGAGTCCCTTGTCCTCTAGGAGGTACCCAATAAGGGGCAGCTTCTTTTATCGGCATCATGCTATCTGGTTTTTCCACCGGGGGTCCTGCTATCTTAGATGTCCTGTCCTTATCTATCCGTCCTTGTTCCACGAGGTGACGGAATACCTCCAGTGTGGATGAAAAGAGTTCTGTAACATCGTTGTCGCCTTCATCTCCGGTGTCTACCTTCCTATAGAGAGCCACTAGTCGCTCGGGCCCTACATCTTGGTACTTCTCTTCATATGCAGTAAGAGTGTGGTAACAGAGACGTACAATAAAGTATCGTTTGCGGTTTTCAACATAGGAGTTGCATATGTCATTTACATGCTCTTCTGTCTCCTTCCTATCTATGAGGGATTGAACTACTTTATCAATGCCTGCTCGCTCATTTTTACTTAATCGCGGGACCCTGGCCGCTCCTGTTTCTTTTGATCCTACCTCTACTACTGTATCCTTTGATGAGGCATTTGGTGTGGGTGACTCGGTGGGAGCAGAGGCGGTGGAGACTGAGGCGATCGTGCCATCTCCGGCTATACTTTGGTGGTCCTGTCGTTGTACTACGGGATGAGTAGGGGCGTAAGGGGGTGGCATGTATATGATTGGGGGACCTAACAATAAATCATCTACCCTTTGTTTTGCTGGTAACTTGGGGTAAAGAGTCGAGGGCGTTCTAACAGGGCATTGATCTGATATTTTTGATTCCTGTTCCTTTTTATCGATTTCCTTTTCTTTTAGTTTTTCTTCTAATCTTTTACAGGCTTGGTAAGCTGATTTTCGCGTTTCTTTATCTTGTCTAGCTTCGTCCCTTTTCTTTCTTTGAGCTGCCTCTTTTCGCCATAAGCCAAAACTGTCAAACATGGCTGGTCTAGTTTTCTTTTTGTGGAGAGCTAATTCTAACGTTTCTATTTTAGCGGGATCGAAAGATCCCGTCAGTGGCCACTGATTTACCCAGTCCTTCCTAGTGTATTTATGCCATAGTTTGCTATAAGCTACGCTGGCTAATCCATACTTTACGTACATGTCCTTGCTAGGGGTGCCTTCCGGCGGTGCCGGCTGACTGACCTCTAACAAACGGTCTGGTCCAAAACAATTACAATCAAACAATCTAGAGAAAACAGGCATGACGTATTTATCGGTCAAAATGAATATCTCAATCAATCAATTTAGACAAAAAGTCTGCACTACCTGTCCTTCGCTGCCTGCAAAGAGAGAATATTCCTATTCTTTGTTGCTTGCAAGCAGGGAAATGTCGCAAATAACTCGATATCAAAAAAAGGAATACTAGTATTTCAATCAAACTAATCAATCAATTTAAGTCGTTTTTTCACGACCTTACCCGGACCGTATGGACAGTTCTTCATCTTCCCCTTCCAGCGCCTGGTTGTCCTCTCACTCCAACAATCAATGCGGCGTTCCTCTAAGGGCCCAGTCAGGACCGCAGGTCACTGGAGAGAGGTCCGTTCGGAACCGGTGAAGTTCAGTCGATCGGCAGCCAGACAAGGGTCTTCTCAGGCAGGTATACCCCAATCGTTTAGTTGTTCACTCCGTCGTTAGGACCTCTCTACCGGACCCACGCGTCGCTGATGGGCCCCTACGCTTGGGCGCCAATTTGTGAAAGGCAGCGAGTCTTCTAAGACCCTCAATGCTGCCCGGTGCAGGGTTCCACCTCTAATTCACTTTGGGTTCGCTATCAAAATAATGAGGCAAGCGCTGGAAACTGGAAGAGAAGAAAGAGGTTTATTTCTCATGAGGAGATCACGTCAACTGAGACACCGGGATGTCTGAGGGAAGTGTTCTGCTGACAACTCCCTTGGCTCTTCCTTTTATACAGGTTTGACACAATGCATTTGTTTGATCAACATGGTTACAAAAGTTTGGGGTCCCCGCCCCGGGCAGGTTGTCACACAAGCCCAACAGTAATTCTCTTCCCACCCAGGTCAAACAGACCATCTTATCTTGCAGCTGGACCTTGCTTCAGGGTCTAAAACATGTGAGACCGGTCAGATCTAAGAGTCCGTTCTGTTGATAAAAACAGGTCCCATTGTTGGTAACAACAAGTCTTGCTGTTTGCAGTGCAATAAATCATTTTGCAAGAGTCTTTTTGGTGTTTGGAACCTGTTTGTGTAACTAGGTGTAGTGAAGGGTAGAGCGTCCAAAGGCTTGTCTGAAAACAGGGATGAGAGGAAAAACGAGTTTGTGGCAGCAAGTGGCGCTGAGGTTTGTTGTGGCAATAGAGTTTATAGCCCCCAGCACAGTACCAGGTCGGTCAGAGGGATGCTAGTAAGGGCAGGGTGAAACAAAGGTGACCAACAGAGTACAAAATGGCTGTGATAGATTAAAATGACTGTAACTTATGTGCACATAGAATTCCACCAGACAAGATGGCGCAGGTAATGTTCATGATTATTGTTTTGCTTTTAACAACGCTATCCAAACTCATTCTGAACCTGGGGCGCGGCTCCTCTGCTATTGGAAAATATTACAAAATCAATTGACACTCTGGCTAAAGTGCAAGTTAAAAACAGTGTGTAGTAATTGTACAGCTCTTCAATCCCTGGCAGCATAACACTCAGGATAACGTGCTGCATGGCTACACACTTATAAGGTCCAAAAACCGAGACCTATTGGCTATGCCAATGCTTGTTTGAGAGTAAGGGGAACTGCTTGGTTACTGTTGGCAGATCCGGCGATAACCCCTGACCTTGTAGTCTGTCGATCACATGACAGTCATCCTGCCTTAGTCTGGGCAGAATGACCATTACTCGAGACATGACCAAAACGGGCAGGTAATATATTAAATAGCCCCTGTTTACAGAAAAAAAGCTTTCTGATACTTGTTGCTCAGAGAAAACAAACACCCACTTTGGGAGTTTGTTTTCTCTGAACAAAAGTTAGCAGAGTGGGCTCTTTAAGCATGCTGCCTGCTCAGCAAACTTTTGTGAAGGGAGCTGTTGTGGTGGAGACTCCCGTCACAGCACAGAGATCCCACCAGGGAGGTGGGAATTTCTAGATACAGTAGACTGTCCTCCGTAGACACGGTGGATGGCTCTCTGCCCGGGGAGCAAAGACTATCCCTTTGCTGACCTGACCGGACACCCGTCATGGGCTCAATAAGGCCCTTAATCCCCTGACCTTCTCCGTAGGCCATGATCGAAGTCTTAGCCACTGCTCTGCACCAATACATAAATGCCACCAAGGTAGAAAGTGCTAAATTGTATGGAGGGGCTGAGTCCAGGGTTTGGATGGTACTAGGCTTGCATTTGTGCATATGTTTGTACTGTAGCACCTACATCTGCCTTGTCAATCAGAAGAAGGACACTATCTGAAGGAAAGGATCTTTAGGACAAGGTGTGCTGACGTTGCTATTGTGAAGCCCTCTTTTGCATCTGGGTGGAGCCACCAACCTTTCCTAGGCTTAATCCCCACCATTCTCCCCCAGCTGTTGTCAGCATTAACTGACCTTGATTACAAAAGCATCTGAGCAGAACCAAAGATTTGGCAGACATCCCCGGGTCCTACAGAATTCCAGAGATGAGCCCTCTTTGTACCATGATGCTTATGCAGCAGTGCTCGGTCAAGGGGGCTGTCATATGGGGGAAAGGAGGCCAGGGATTCCCAAGACATGATGGTGATCCTTAGGATTACCTTCCCTGTGGAGTGCAGGCACCCCTGCCACCTCCACCCCCAACCCTGACAAAAGGGTAATACAAAGGATTCTCTTACCAACATGTCCCATCGTTGAAGCAAGAAAATAACTAGCCCTCCCATTTTGTTGCCAGATGGGGGTCAGGGGCAGTATTGCTCCCTCTTACCCCCCAGGGAATGCTAGGGATGACCATGGTGCTTTCAGTGCCGGCTTGACTGAAGGAGTAGCCCCACCCCTGAGATTCTCTGAGTCCCTGGAGCAGAAGATGGCATGGCTACTACTAGCTGACCTGGTGTTTTTTTAGATGGGGAAATTAGCACACCGGATGCCTCTTTGATGTAGCTGCTGCTTCCTGCCAGAGTGACACTCTCTTCTTGCTCTGTTTCTGTTCCGACCTGCACTTCTTTGGGAGATGGCAAAAACCCATCCTACATACGTGGCCATGTATCTCCTGACTCCCTCTTGGTCCACACTGCGCGTATGCATGCAAACGCCCCGGCTACAGGAGATGCTCCCCCCACTAGATAGGGATAGCAAGAAAATAGATGCAGTAGGGAAAAGAGTAGTCGTACAAGCAGCCATGCACTGGAGGATCGCCAGCTCAATTGGCCTGCTCTCCCTATATGACAGAGCGCATTGGGACGAATTGCAGGACCTTCTTAAGCACCTTCCTTAGGAGTATAGACAAAGGGGAGAGGAATTGATGGTGGAAGGAAAGACTATCTCCAACGCCCCCATCTGCTGTACCCAGCATGCCGCAGACACTGCAACCTAAGGGGTTAACACTAGCACTAGCATCCGAGTAAAACACCTATCCTGGCTTCATGACTGGTTTTAAACTGAAGGTACTACAGCATCTGCTCAGCCTGCTTTTTGATGGTGAACATCTCTTTGGCACACAGCAAAACGGGGTATGTGGCAAGACCACCTCCCCAGACTCTCTCCCCTCCAATCAGAGGCAGCAGCAGGCCTCCCACCAGCAGTCACCATGGGGTGTTATATAGCCATTGGGGTCATTGGCGACATTGCTAAGTTAGCATGAGCTCTGCTGCCATGATGCTGCTTTTGCGCATGTTACTACATGACTTTATTTTGCAAGACTGTTTGTGCCTTTCACATGAGAACTGTCTGGTTTTCGCGTTCTCTGCTAGTTCCTGGAGTTTAGTCTGAACACGATGTGCAAGGTCGATAAACAATGCCCCTTGTTATTCTGTTCTGGTCAGTCCCTAGCACCTAGACAAAACATGCTAAACACAGCTGCACTGCTGGAAACTCGTGCTTTGAGATTACGGGGATGCATGTTGTTCAAGCACACACTTGGAGAGGGACCTTTCCAGGGAGACGAGCTATGCTGTTCCTATGATTTAAAACTTCCATTTAGGCACTAAGGTATGGGGTCTGCTGACCAAGCCCAGAGATCTTCCTTTATATAATACAACTCAACCTTACCAAGGGGAGGGTGGTACGGCCTTATAGTCCTTTTTCCACTGTCTGTATATGATGACATCCCCTTTATATTCTATGGAATTGTAACAATGCTAATTGTCCTGGGCTTATGCATTTTGCTACTGGTAGTAGCTCGTATACTGCATTATAGAGCACAATGGTTAAAATAAACATTTTGAACTATAACCGTGACTGTCAATTCTCATTGTGGACAAGTACGAGTGAGCAAGCGATAGGGTATGTCTTGCTACCGCGATTCCTGAGAGTCGGGAGTGTTGTGTTCTGGGTTGTCTAATCATTTGTAGCTTCGTGATTATGTAGGAGAACGAATGAAACACTATAGTCGGTTTTGGGATTTTGGATACTAAGGTGGTAGGAAGGTACAACCCCTATACACAGAGGTCCTGTTTTCCTGTGCATAGTTCTGTGTATGTGCAGAATCTCCGCAACATGGCGCTGCCAACGTTTGGTCTGGTTCTTATCTGCAAGACTCCTGAGTAGTGCTTGTGCTTGTCCACAAACCCCTCACTTCTGTTTCCAGAGACGGTTGTGACGGTGTTGCCTCCTATATTGTGATATTTTATAGGTTTTTCAAGCTTGAATTTTAAAAGGTCTTTCTCTTTCTTTTTAACCCTTTATTGCGCTGCCACACATGTTATTTTGTACTATTGATTATGGTGGTTGTCATAGCTCATCCTAGCTGCGCACCAGTCAAAGCTTATTTGACTCAATATGGAGTCCCTGATGCTGGTGTTGCGCTTATTTTTGTTGTTCAAGTGGATGCAGCTTACCGCTTCGAGGTATTTTATTCTTGGGTCACCTTTCCAGCAGTCGACTGAACTGATAATCTGTTTCTCGAGTATACTGCCACCGCGATACCACAGGAATATCGACCTTATAGATCTCTTGAAGTTCCGTTAACGGCTTGGCAACACACTATATGGTTTAAAGGCGCCCCACCTCACCCTATATCAGCGGTCCGTTTAGGCCCCTTATCGATTGATGGGGCCACTTGGCCCGGTTTGGCTGGGTATACCCCACACCCAAATTATCTTAATGCTACAGTTGCAGAGCTACGCATATTGCATACTTTGTTGATACACATACATAGAGCTGTTATTCAGTTCGTGTCGCGCAACATGCAGGTGGGACCACCTGGAGTTGCTGCACAACCGCCGGGACCCGGTGGTGTAGTCATCAGTCCCGTCATGGTTAATTCAGTGATGGGCAAGCGTCCGCAAATAAGGACGAACTTCCTTATTGGCTTGCTGAAAAACTTGGGCAACTGGAAGCTGTTTTTCCAAACACGACTCCACGAAGCACTGACCATGAGCTTACCTAAAAGCCTTGTTCCCGAATTAGCTGATTGTAACACTTTGGGTAGAGTGTTTGCGGCAGTATATTCAATGTGCTTTGGCACTCCCTCAATGACCGTTCTCCCTTTCGTGATAAAACGTGTTCAGGATGAACATGGGGCCGAGGCGGCCCTGGAGTTGGGAATGAGACTGGTGGGAGTGTTCGACATTGTTTGCGATATGATCCTTGCTAATGTAAAGGGCGATGCGGTAAGCTTACAAGTGGCACAATGCTTGGAGGCTGTTGCAGACGCAGACAAACAGCGCGAATTGCCAAAGATTATTGCTAAAGCTTATAAAACCTTAGGGCGCAATAGTCTGGGATTTAACTCAGATGCAGGCTCAGGCTCAAACTCAACAAAAAGCCCAGACTGATAAAGATGGGTGCCCGTTCTTTCCTAAAAAGAACTGGAAAATTAAAAAACGGGGGCAGCAACAACAGAAGCAGGGTTTGCGTGCTGGTTCACCGACACCCGAGTCTTCTGAGCATACTTATGACTTGCGCGAAAATTAAGACTCCTGATAGATTTCAAGTCCCTGATCAGCGCTCTCCTCGTTCTTTACAGGACACATCGGACTCTCAAGTCGGTGGTGGGGAACGCCAGGATCGTGGCAAAGGTCCGACCACACAACAGGGACGGGATCAACCTCGACAGTTTGACGTTAAACCAAACAAGAAGATCTGCCTCGTTTTAGACCCCCGTATCAGAAGAAGAAAGTTGCCGCTTTGACAGCAAAGTATGCCTCAGACGGTGAAAACACGGCTTCTAGATTGGACATGGGCGGTGACTCTGCTCGACAGCGCAGCGGAGGTTACCATAGTGCGGGAGGCACTGCGTCCCTGTCTGGAGGCGAGAGCAACTGATACATTTATTACAGTAGAAACAGCAGATATACGAGTTGCCCCCCTGGATAGACTCTATCAAATAGTCTTCCAGATTGAAGGTGATATACAGCGTACAATCACAGTGGTTTTTTGGGAAAATCTCACCTCTTCATACAACATTTTGTTGGCAGAGGCAGATTGGCCTCCACCATTTGTGCTAGCCGCTCCAAGAGGGGAGGACGTGATTCTTCTGAGTTTTTCGCATTACGTCCCTGAGGAACATGCAAAGGCTTACGCATCGGAGTGGACTTTGGCCCTTGCACCAGCGGTGTACCGTAATCAGATGGGCTGGGATAGAGATTCATCGGCACATGAGATACCGTTACAGTCTATGCCACAGCCGCAATATCCAATCAGACGAAAGGCTAAGGCTCCCGTTTGTGACATTCTAACTCAGTTGGAGTATCCAGGAGTGATTGAATCCTGTGTATCACCGATGAATAATCCTCTTTTTCCGGTATCAAAACCTGACGGATCATATTGCATTGTCTTAGATTATCGAAATTTGAATAGTCATTGTCGTACATTTGTGGTACGGAACACTCCCAGCTCTGCGCTAGTGAATATCCTTATTCGTAAGAAATGCAAAACTAAATTGGATATATCCAATGGTTTCTACAGTCACAATTTGGCTCCTGAGAGCCGCGACTTGACCGCATTTACTGCCGTTGGAAATCCGAAAAATGTACAGGTTTGCCTATGGGGTATAAGAATAGCCCCGGGGCTTTCGCTGCACGTGTTGTGTCTTTGTTAGACAGCATAGACCCTGATGCGTTCTGGTACGTTGATGATATTTATCTGACGGACGATGAACTGATGCCGCATCTAGTCCGAGTCGACCAAATTATTCTGTTTGCCAACTATGGATATAAATTTAATTTTGCCAAATCACACATCGATTGGTTTGCAGTGCTCTTTTTGGGTTACGAGCTCAATAACAAAGGTAGGGGCTTAGCCCCCCACTTTCTGGAGAAGTGTGCACAATTGCAACCTCCATCTACTCTGAAGAAACTTCAGTCTTTGCTGGGATTTTTGAATTTCGGGAGGACTTACGTCCCCGATTATGCCTAGTGTATCAAACCGCTACATGCGTTGATACAACCAGCATATTCTTCTGCCAGCTGGCTTCCGGAACATACCTCTATACTACAATCTTTGCAATCTGATCTGCTTGCTACTAACTTCTTGTTGACACGTGATAATACCACCAACCTGGTGATACGTATAGTACCGGGAACGGTGGGTTTCACATACTTGAAGTTCAATGAGGGAGACACAGTGTCTATTGCATACAAATCACATTTGTACACAGCGGCTGAAATGTGATTTTCGAATGTTGAGAAAGTTTTACCAGCAGTCCAAATGGCGATTCTAAAAACGCTCGCTGGCACAGGGAAAACTCATTCTTATGGTCACGCCTCTCCCTGCTCTAGAAGCAGTGACTAAGGCAAGTGTACCAAACTCTAAGGCATTACATCCCCGTTTGATACGATGGGCTACTTCTTTGACATCGGCTGATGTCACGTTTATCTTTGATCCTGCTCTTCAGACACAGGAGTTTTTACAGTATGAACATGTTCATCCTCCTCCGTTGTTTTTGCTTCCTTTAGATGAGTACAAATGTATCATTTACACCGAAGGCTCGGCTCAACCGGCCATCGGTTCCAAAACACGCTTATTCAGCAGCTTGCGCTATTGTGGCTGGTTCAATTGTCAATGGAGAATTTAAGTCTTCCATAGTGCATACACCGGCACTTGGGGACTGTACAGCGCAATTGGCAGAGCTGCGTGCTCTTGTTCTTGCTCTCGAGTTTGCTGATCCTAATGTGAATACTCTTATTGTATGCGATTCTTACTACTGTGTTCACTCTTTTAATGACAACTTATTCTTTGGGTCACAAAATGACTATCGAGACTCTAAAGGCAGCGCAATAAAGCATAAAACGCTTTGGGTTCGAGTGGCGGAACTTAAAAAACGTCTGCCACTCACACAGGTTATACATACTCTTGGCCATCAGCGTGTGGGAGCGCATGCTGTTGGTAATTCTTTGGCTGATGAAGCGGCCAAATCTACAGTAGCCACGTGTTCCGTTGCAGCAGTTACAAGGTCCATGACTAAGATAGATAATGAAATTTTGGCAGCTATTGCTGCTACGAAGGATGGAACAGTTTATCCGCAGGGCTTCCTTTCGAAGTACTCTTATCATTTATCTCCCGAACAAGTTCCTTATGCTAAAATACCATCAGTTGGAGATCGGCTGATTCCCAACAAGGACCGCAGACTTGCTTTGATCATTGCCGCACACGAAGGCATGGCTTCTGCACATGCCGGGGTGTCTGCGACAGTCTCTATTTTACAGCAACGTTACTGGTGGCGTGGTTTATATAAACAGACCTGTAATTATGTACTTTCGTGTGACATTTGTCAGCAAATCAAACCGTCTACGGTCTCACGCCCACCACAAACATAGCTATGTATTTCCAATCAGCCATTTGGCTGTGTATATCTTGACCACTGCGGTCCATTCTCTTCTGATACTGCATACAAATATATTTTTGTTGCAGTTGATTCGTGCACTAGATTCCTTTGGGTTTGGCCACAACGCAGTGCTGACGCTCGAAATGTCATTCGAGATTTGCGTGTCTTTGTCGGGATGTTTGCCTGTGGCACCGGCCATTCAGACCAAGGTCCAGCGTTCGCCTCTAAGGCGTACAAGGACGCGATGTGGTCGATGGGGGTGCTGGTGCAGTTTTTGTCTCCATACAGGCCTGAGGGCAGATCTATAGTGGAGCGAATGAACCGTGACTTAAAGCAATCTTTGACAGCTAGTGTCTTAGGTACTGGCAGGAACTGGCTAGCCCATTTGTATGGAGTTCAACGTGCACTCAATCTCCCTAGAAGATCTCTGGGTGGGTGGACCCCATACGAAATGCTCTTTGGCATTAAAATGTTTGTGCCAGACCTTGATGGTCCAGACGTTGTGGCGGCTGCCGCAACCTTTGACGTAGATAATCATTCTACTATGTTACAGGACCTACAAAAGACCTGTGACAGCTATGCAACTGAACATTTACCATCTTCCAATGATGCAGCACTGCTGATTCCCATTGTCGGCTGGCTTCCTAAGATTGGAGATCTGGTACGAGAAAAGCTGGAGAACAAAAAGGAATTTGGTCCCTCTTATCGTACACCGGTTCCAGTACTTGGATTGAAGGGTACTCGTACAGTCATTTTACCACCTTTACCTGGTCGCAAAGACAACAGATACATCTCAGTGGACAATGTCAAGTTACACCGTCTGTCCGATTCTGAATAGTGTTACACCTGCAGTTTCATGCAACGCTATCTTGTTGAATCCGTTGATTTCATCCTCTTCGACTAATACCCGTATCGTTGAGGGTGAGATGGAAACTACTATTGACCTTTCGCCTGTACTGCCTCATCCTCTTCCAACGCAGAAGTCGAGTATACTTACTCTACAGGGGAGTCCCACAGTGAAGTGCCGAACAGTCCTCGACAACATCACGCTGATGCTGCCTTACCACCTCTACTAAACATGGGTTCAAGCAGTTATTTTGGGGACCGTGCCAGCTTCTCTTATGACTCATCCTCCTTGTCTTCCAGTTTGGCACTTCCACCGACAAAATTAAGTATTTTCATCTCTTGGTTCAAAAAGACTTAGCTGGTTCCCCCATGGACCTACATCTGGTTGGTACTTGTCTTGATTTTCCTCTTCATGTCGATTGGATTTGTGACAGTATTTTTCTTACTCATCAATGGTCATTTGCCAGAACGCTCTGCTGTGGACTTGGTTGATGGAATTCTGGCCCCTCATACGTCGTCCCATATCATGAAACGTGATCAAACTCTTGTGAACATTTCAGCTTTCCCGGTCGCAGATGGCATAGTTTGGGATAAAGTAGCTTTTGAAATTCACGGCCAGACGGAAGTCCTCAAGATACCATACGTGTTTCGTGTCTCATTAGGAGATGTGGTAACACGGGACATGCATTCGGATGGTTGGGATGTACAAGCAGTACATTCGTTGTTTTCTGATTTGAAGTATTACGCTGCTTTTGATGCTGAAGATTTATATTTAAATTCTGCCAATTATGCTGATTTATTCTGTTATCAACACTATGGGCATAATTTCTTACATAAAACTACCACGTTAAGACCTGTTTTTAATTACACGCAATGGGAACATTGTCCAACTCCCGTACAGGGGAGTTCTAAGACCCTTAGAAATAAATTCACCTATTTCACAGATTATGACACGTCTAATCCGGGATCCTATTTTTTTTAAATTGCAGCCGTCACCTCAGCCCAAATTTATTCTAATCCATACTAAATTAATCTATTCCAATTCCTTTAGAACTAAATTGGCCACACAGGGTTATGATCACTCGAAAGATACCATTGATTTGAAATCAATTTGGGGCACTAAGGCTTGACAGGTTCAGGGAACTGAAGCTTTGCATCGTGCCTGCTTAATCCCGACTCAAATTTTATTTTTAAATGATACAGTGCACCAAACTACTTGCTTTGGCTTGGCAACTGCCAAAAATTTGAATATCCCATCCATTCCATCTTTAGCGGAATATGACAATTGGCGCGCACAATCGAATTATACGATCGATGTATTACAAGCTTTGTTTCAAAATGACACTTTCACTGTCTCTGAGGTTGACCCATCCTGATGGTTGGTGTGTCAAACAAATTCAAATGCAGGTCAACTGCATTTCTATAATGTAACACCAGGATTCACACAGACTACACCGGATCCTCGTTATCCACATTCACATTCGATCACCACATACTCAGTGGGTAAATTGTGCCAACAATGGTTGGAACACTCCACTTTGTCGTCAGTAAAACAACACTTGTCACTCTTGTCGAGCGACATCAATTTGACTGATTTTAACTTGGGTCCTAGAATTTCTAGAAAGAAGAGGTTTATCTATGCAGCTTACAATGAAGTTTGGAAACTTTCGCAGATTGAGGCAGCGCTTTGTCTGCGCCAAATTGAGCAAGCAAATTTGGAAAAGGTCCTTGCAGTGGTCGACAATAGCATCAATACACTGTCTTCACGCATTTATACCTTGGATAATATTGTTCCTTCTGTTATTGATATTGTTCAGAATGATGTATCTGTGTTATATCCTGGTCAAAATCAATTAGTCAGTTATGCAGTTTGCATGGACGTTGCAGACTCTCAAAATGGGCAAAGTCCCTTGGGATTATTTGAATGCTTCTGCTTTGTTTTTACCATTTAATCTGACTGATAAACAGAGATTTATGTCCATGAAAGATGCTACATGCACGCTTTTACACATTGAACGATTGGAACCCTTGCCATTCTCTGTGGCGGAGACGGATTCAGCTGTTTGATTAATTCATGGGGTTATCTCTCTCCCATTCTCGCTGTTTCAATTTAAATTATGTATGAAACATTTTCCAATAGGCCGCTTTGAACCCCTGGGTAGTACATTTCTCCATGAATTAGGGTCCCTACCTTTCACTTACAGATGTCAACGGGGGTTGTATGTTGGAACAACGAGTTCCCCAACCACGACTTCCCTAACAACGAGGTCGCAACCACGACCTTGTCTAAACCACGATTTTTTTTACCACGCATTCCTTTACCACGATTTTTCGTGGTAAAGGAATGCGTGTTAAAAAAAATGCTTTCCAACTAGTACCCCGATCCCACCACCCCTTAAAAACGAATTCCCCCCAGCCTAAAAGTAAACACGATCACCCACACACACTAAACTAATTCTCTCCCACCCTAAAAATATACTCGATCACCAACACATCCTTAAACCAAACACGATCACGCACACTAACTTAAAAACTAACCCCTAAAAACTAACCCCAAACCCCCCCAACCCCTGCATACTAACACCAATCTCCCCCGCCCTCCTAAAACTAATTCCCCCACTCTAAAAATAAACACGATCAACCACAAACCCTAATAACTAATTCCCCTTCCCTAATATTATACACGATCACCCACACACCCTAAAAACAAACAACACCATTTTAACTAATTCCCCCACCATAAAACTAAACCCCAAACCCCTAAAAACTAAACCTAAACCCCCACCACCCTTACCTGTTCCTCGACGATCTCCTCTGCGACGCTCCTCGGAACTCCGCCCTGCCCGAACACTAGACCGAATCAGCCTTAACCACGCACATGCGTGGTTAAGGCTGAGTCGTCGTTCGGGCAGGGCGGAGTTCTGCTTTCGTGACTCCGGAACTCGTTGTTCCGGAGTCGTTGTTCAGGATGTTTCCCGTCAACGGGAGGATAAGGAAGTTTTCCTAACAGGGCAGGACTGCGATTCCACAGTAGGACATTCCCTTGTTTGTAAACACGTTAAGTTGCACGGCGCTTGTAATGTATCAGTGCCTAATCTTGCTTTTTTTTATTTTTTAAAGGATCTCCCATCCCAGCAATAATTCCCGCTTTTACTTTGCTTACTAACAGCAGTTATCTTATTTTGAACAACCACGACTGCTGTGGTTTATGGGCAGGAATCCCGTATTTAGTAACAGTTTCACAACGTGTTACTTGTTGTAGCAATGTGCTTTTTCCGCCCCCGCATGGGAAAGTAGATAGTTCCATTTGGCCTTCCATTCCGACTTTGAAACAGATTTCAACAAATTGAGCAGGCTCAAAGTGCTATTGTTTCAACAAGAGATGGCTCTCACTTCAGCTCGAGAGACTTTCAAGTTGCAGGTGGCTAGAACATCCAGCGAGATTCAGTCACTTCTGAACACGAACCTCCCACTTCACTTTGGGGAGCTTATACATCAAGTATTTAATGCGTCTGACATCCAAGGCCTTGCTCATTTTTTTAAACTTGTGGGATCTGGCCTTGTGACTTTTTTTCAGACGATATTTGGAGTAATACCGGCTTTTATTCATTCTATTTTTTTTCTAGCGTCTTCGGAGGATTCCCTTTGTTACTGGCGCTAGCTGGTGGGATCCTGCTTCATCTGTTCCGGCTACGCAATGGCTGCTCATCTTGTGGTAATGCACAGACCAGGCCAATTGCAACTGTACCGTGATCGAATGCAACAACTTTTTGGATGCTTGCCATTAGCAACGCTTAGCGTGAGTTATGGATTAACGTTTCGCTTTGCCTACTTCACTTGCGTGCAATCCGTGTTCTACTGTCAGCGGTGCCCCTTCTATTGGGCTTTGGATTTATGTGTCTCCAATACGTCATGTTCAGACCCGGATTATAACCAGTTAATGGGTCCCTTAGTGGCCCATGAGCAGGCCTGTTCTGGGAATGGCCGTATGGCGCGTACGGCTGCACTGGGAGTCTTGGCTGAATGGTATATGTGTGCGGCTGCGCAGAACCTCTTGCGACAGAGTTTCATCGAATATCACGCAAGTTGCCCGGATATGATCTTGGAAGCATCAGATTACGAGGAGCATGTCTGTTCCTTCGGCCTACTTAATTGGATGGCATCCCTTTTTTCTACTAACGATAGGGATGACCTTTTGGAACGAATTGCATTCTTAAGTTCACGTACTTTGATGGATTTGCTACCTCCTTCTTAATAACGTTTTACCTGACACGACACAATTTTAAACGTCAAACTTTTTTATTTAAAATTTTCCAATTTGGTTTTTTTAAGCGCTTCTAAACTCGGTTTACTTCTGAACTCTGTTTTGGTGTTTTGTCTATATACTATGACCTTACCAAGGGGAGGGTGTTATATGGCCATTAGGGTAATTGGCGACATTGCTAAGTTAGCATGAGCTCTGCTGCCATGATGCTGCTTTTGCGCACGTTACTACATGACTTTATTTTGCAAGACTCTGTTTGTGCCTTTCACATGAGAACTGTCTGGTTTTCGTGTTCTCTGCTAGTTCCTGGAGTTTAGTCTGAACACGATGTGCAAGGTCGATAAACAATGCCCCTTGTTCTGTTCTGGTCAGTCCCTAGCACCTTGACATGCTAAACACAGCTGCACTGCTGGAAACTCATGCTTTGATATTACGGGGATGCATGTTGTTCAAACACACACTTGGAGAGGGACCTTTCCAGGGAGACGAGCTATGCTGTTCCTATGATGTAAAACTTCCATCTAGGCACTAAGGTATGGGGTCTGCTGACAAAGCCCAGAGATCTTCCTTTATATAATACAACTCAACCTTACCAAGGGGAGGGTGGTTAGGCCTTATAGTCCTTTTTCCACTGTTTGTATATGATGACATCCCCCTTTATATTCTATGGAATTGTAACAATGCTAATTGTCCTGGGCTTATGCATTTTGCTGCTGGTAGTGGCTCGTATACTGCATTATAGAGCACGATAGTTAAAATAAACATTTTGAACTATAACCGTGACTCTGTCAATTCTCATTGTGGACAAGTATGAGTGAGCGAGCGAAAGGGTATGTCTTGCTACTGCGATTCCTGAGAGAGTCAGGAGTATTGTGTTCTGGGTTGTCTAATCATTTGTAGCTTTGTGATTATGTAGGAGAACTAATGAAACACTATAGCCAGTCGGTTTTGGGATTTTGGGTACTAAGGTGGTAGGAAGGTACAACCCCTATACACTGAGGTCCTGTTTTCTTGCGCATAGTTCTGTGTATGTGCAGAATCCCCACAACAGCGGTTACTCCAGAGGGGGCTTATGGGGGGGGGGGGAAGAATAACAGGGGCAGGGGCATAGGAGGTTTTAGTGAAGGGGCCTCAACCACCAAACAGTGACTTTCCCCCCATCACGCATCTGATTCAGCCCCTGCCACCCCTGTTTTTTTTTGTAAACAATTTTTATTAGGAAAAGAAGGTACAAGGCACTGATAATGCACTAATCGGGTCCACAATAAAACGACACAGATTGCAATACAAAATTCAATCGAAAAGCACCATACCTTTCCCCAAAGATAAGCCGGAGTGACAGTGACTAGCATGAGCAGTGAACATCCGGCAGGAAGGGGCAGGAGGATACAAACACGGTACACAGCTACTGGCATATCACTATCAAATCGGCAGTTACATGGTTTAAGGCAAGATCGTCGCGTCACTTCCAGGTTCATCCAACAATGGGCGTCTTTCACGTTGCAGTTCAACTGACGGAGACACACATATATCACCTCTGTATTTGTTCCACCTCCCCCACTTATGGTCCCATTTCTTGGGGCACCCTCTATGTTTGACACCTCCTTTTCGGCAATCATTGCCCTATCCATGTCGATATCCCAATCTCGTAAACACGGGGCCGTTTCCACCCCCCCACTTCTGCGCAATGTTGCGTTTTGCAATGGCCCACCCCAACGAGGCCCATGTCTGCTCAATCTGCGTGAGGTCTGTGGCCTCCCACACGTTAAGAAGGCATAGCTGGGGGGAGGCCTTAAGTCTTGCCGCCCGCTCCATCTGTTTTTTGACCTTAGTCCAGTACTGCCCCACTACTGGACATTCCCATAGGATATGGAAGAAAGTGCCCGTCTGGTTGCACTTACGGATGCATAGGGAATCCGGCCGCCTACCCAACTTAAACGGAAGCTTGGCATCAAAGTACACACGGTGTAGGATTTTCAGTTGGACTAGGCGCAGTCTCATCGGAATGGCCACTTCTCTAGGAGAAGCCAGTACATCACGCCAGTCCTCATCGTCAATGCTCCCCAGATCCGACTCCCACCCATGCCGTAGGCGTAGCATAGGATCCGGTCGATTATTTAGCAGTTTTTTTATAGGTAAGGGAGATGGCCTTAGTGGGCATAGGGTCTAGTATCAATCTGTCCTCCATTGGAGAGGATTCAGGCAGAGGAAGCCCCTTGGGCATAGCAGCCATGATCGCGTGACTAATCTGGAAATATCTGAAGGCTTCGGTGGGCACTAACTGATACTTGGTTTGTAGGTCAGCAAATGTAGCCAGTTTCCCCTTCACCCACATGTCCCTAACCGTTGAGATGCCCATCATATCCCACCTGTCAAACCCAGGACACCTACTAAGCTGACCTAACATGTCCGGTTCCCAGAGTGGTGTGGCTTTTGTAAGTCGGTTGTGCCAACCCCATTTCTTAGCGATACCATGCCAGACCTCCACTGTGCGCGCGGTGGGCCCCGTTAAGTGAAGCTTGCGGGGGTTCGCGTACAATGCTCTGCTATACCCTCCCCGACCCAAAAGCCAGCGATCAGTGCGAAAACTTGGATCATCGTACTCCCCGTGAACCCACCTATTAACCGCCACCAGTTGAGACGCCTGGTAATAGAGCCGCATGTCAGGCAAGGAAATACCGCCGTCATACCACCCCATTGTAAGTTTGTTCATGGCTATACGTGGCGCCCGCCCCTCCCACAGCAGTCCTCGCACCACGCTGTCGATACTGTTAAAGTATGCATCGGTGATCACATCGGGGGTATTTTGCAGTGCGTATAGGAAGTGCGGCAGCGCTAGCATCTTAAAAAGCGCTACACGCCCCAGAGGGTCAATGTTTGGGGTCTGATCAAAGACGGGTCAAGGGCCCTAGCAGATTGGATTCATAGAATAGAGTCGGATCCGGGGTAATGAAGATGCCGAGATATTTGAAGCCTTGCGATGCCACAGGTATATCGTAGCCCCTAGGGCGGATCCCCACACAAGACGTACAGTTGGGACTTGGTCCAGTTAATCGTATACCCCGAGTGGGCACCAAATATATGAAATATGTGGAGAACCCGACGTAGGGACCGCGAGGGTGAGGCCAAATAGAGGAGGATGTCATCCGCGTAAAGCGAAATGCGATCCTCGTGGTCCTCCGTCCACTTAAGTCCCCTTATCACCGGGTCGCCCCTGATCCAGGTAGCCAGTGGCTCCAAGACTAGGGCAAAGAGCAGGGGAGACAGGGGGCACCCCTGCCTCGTGCCCCTCTGCAATGGGAAAGTCCTAGAGACGTGATTGTTAACTGTGACCTGTGAGGCCGGATGGGTATAGAGTAGCTGGATCCACTTGATATAGTTTGACCCGAAGCCTATCCGAGCCAGGACCGCAAAAAGAAATGCCCACTCTATGGTGTCAAACGCCATAGTGGTGTCCAAAGGCAGCAGAATTGCATCCTCTCTGATCGTACCCCTTCTGCCAAGGACCCCATTCAACCGCCGCAGGTTCAAGGCCGTGTTCCGTCCTGGCATGAACCCGGATTGATCTGGATGCACCAGCTCGGGAAGAAAGGGGAGAAGTCTGTTGGCCAATAATTTAGCTAGTATTTTCACCTCCACGACGAGGAGAGATATAGGGCGATAGGATTTACAATCCTCCGCCGGTTTACCTGGCTTGTGTATAACCACTATCGAGGCTGTCCTAACATCAGGTGGCAAGATGCCCAGGTCAAAGCTTTCAGTATACATGTTCAACAGATGGGGAGAGAGCTTGGATGCCATTGGCTTAAAAAGTTCAATTGGGAGCCCGTTGGGACCCATTGCTTTACCCGAACGCACGTCCTGAATTGCTTTTTGAAGTTCAGTCTCTGTAATGGCAATCTCTAAGGAGTCGCTGTCGGGTTTGGACAATCGAGCCACCTGTATGGTAGACAAGAGGTCTGCTGCCATAGAGGCCTGGGATGTCGCAGCAGAGGTATATACCGACGAGAAGTGAGTAGCAAATGTTTCTGCGATCTGCTAAGGATCAGTGAGGAGTACACCGTCAGTACCAGTTATCGAGTGAACCCACCGGGATGCCTGCTCCCTTTCTAGCCAGGCCAGGAGTTTGCCCGTTCGCTCGCCATGTTCGTAAATTGTGTGACGGGTGGCCAGATAGCGCGCCGTGGCAGCCTCCGTTAGTAGTTGCCGATAATCCAGGCGCACCATGTTTAATGCATGCTGTGCATCAGGATCCTGAACAGACGCCAGGGCTTTTTCTTTAACCAGGATGTCCTCCTCCAATTCCACCACACGTTTGGCAAGCTCCCTCCTATGCCCCACCAGTAGCGATACGGCTCGGCCCTTAATGACAGCGCCAAACGCCCCCCACAGTATACAGGCGGAAGTGACCGACCCCACATTTTCTGTGAAATAATCAGTGTCTTTAAGCAGCGCTTCCCTAATGTGCGGTACTTTAATCGCCCAAGGAGTGATAGAGAGGGTGACCAGGCGCTTAGTCTGTCCAAAGGTTAACGTCGTGTGAATGGGGGAGTGGTCAGAGATTCCCCGCGTGAGGACTCAGAAAAAAACAGGGATTGTGTGTGATTGTGTGTGATTGTTCAGTCACATGTGGTCAATGCGGGACTGACTATTATGGGCCCCAGAATGGAACGTAAATTGCATGGTATTCGGGTTAAGCCATCTCCATATATCCACCAAGCCCATGGCAGACAAAAACTCAGCCAAATGAGATCCCCACGGGGGGGGTCCCTACGGGGCGGGAGACGATCTTTAGAGCTGTCAAATGCCAGATTGAAGTCACCCCCCAGCGCCAGTATGCCCAACGGCAAGTCAAGTATGAGCGCTCCCAAGTCTCTCAACACGGGACGCTGTAACCCAGGGGGGGACATATATGGATATGACATTGAGAATCTGCCCCTCCCAGGTGCCAGACGGCGCCACATATCTACCCTGGTCATCCGTCCAAGTCCTGTGGATATATGGACAGCCCCTACGAAGAAGGATCCCCCCTCCCCTCGAATCCGAGGTGAACCCAGAATGAGCGGCTAGTCGATACCCCCACCTGTTCAGTGCCCCACAGGAATTCCCAACTAAATGTGTCTCCTGGAGGAGGACAATATCCGGCGCCTGTCTCTTCAGGTATTGCAGCACTATCCCCCGCTTGATCTTGTCCCCTAGACCATTGACATTCCACGTAAGGAGTTTAAGAACTGGGTGTGAAGCCATATGGGCGATCTAGTTGGACAACAAACGGATGGGATTTAGAGGCAAGAATCAGAATTATGTCAGCGGGACCGTGGAAGCGGGGGAGCCCGCCACATGGCAATGAGACGGATAAAGTTCCAGAAGCCCTCACTAGTGGACATGCGAGGTGGACTCTATGTAACCCCAGAGTCCCCCATTGTGAAGCCACTGTACTCTGGCGATGAACAATGTGTGTCCCAGACAAAGTGACTAGGTGCTTAGGACGATTGGACCCATTGATATTAAGAAAAACAAATGAAAGCATTGCACAAGTACCATAAACAAAACCCCAAAAACAAGCCACCCGCCCCCTACCCTGCCCGACGGGTACAAAACCACCCGCCACCCCCAACTTGCAGAGTGCCTGTCGCCCTCCCTCAACAGTGTCTGGAACGTGAACAACCCCACTCCATGGGGCAACAGTTCATGGAGATAGAATCCTCCCCGGCCTATAATCCCATGACACAGTATATGAGCACAGTAAATAAAATTGGCGCAACTAGTCAGAACATAGCATTACAGTGCACCCTGCTAACTAGGAACAAACGGACTCAAGTCCTCAGAAACCCCGTACTATTGGGAACCATGCAAAAGATAAGGCACTTTAAAGTTGAGAGCCACTACCAAATGTCCGTCAAGGAAGTCCTCGGACTCAGGAGGCAGTCACTTATACTTGCCGGCCTCCCATCTTCAACCCTCCGTGGTCTGTGCCCCCAATTCACCATTGGGTGGGGACCGCTGACGTCGGTTGCCAGCATTACCTGCGTCGCCAACAGATTTTTGGGGATGTTTACCAACAGTTCGCCAGCCATCAAGCCAGTACCAAGCGTCCTCGGGCCTGGTGAAGAACCATAGCTTACCCTCTGACTCGATTCGCAGCTTCGACGGAAACAACATGGCGTATTTAATTTCTTGGCCCCTCAGCGCTCGCTTCACGTCCAGGAAGCTATGCCTCTGTTTTTGAACCCTCAGGGTGAAATCCGGGAAAAAGGTGACTTTGCTATTGTCGATCGTCAATGGAGGGGCCGCCTCGCCGTCTGGAGAATGACATCTCTATCCCGAAAATTAATACTCTGGCGAGGAGAGGTCGGGGAGGTGCCCCAGGCTTCGGTCTGCCCCCAGGGACACGATGCGCTCGCTCAATCGAAAAGCACTTGGTGAGGCCCCTCGGCTGAAGCTGCTGGAGGATCAAGTCCTCGACAAAGAGGTCAGCAGCCTGTCCCTCCGCCCGCTCCGGCACTCCTAAAATTCTTACGTTATTGAGTCTCATGCGGCCTTCATAATCGTCCAGCTGTAGTGCTAGGGCCTCCTGGTTAGTTTGAAGTTCGGTTACTTTACGCTTAAGAAGCTCCGAGTCATTCCTCAGTTCTGTGGCTGTACTCTCAACGGAGCTAATGCGGTCCGACATCTTCCGCATGTCCGCGCGGATTAGAGAGACCTCCGTAGCGACCGTATCAATGCGGGTTTCAAGTGAGGTTCTCTTGGCAGTTAAAATATCCTGTAACGTGGGATCCTGTTGCTCCCCTTGCGACTTGGGGTTAGCATGGTCCCCATCCTGGCCCTTCTGCCACGCAAATTTCTCCAGTTTCGCTTGCACCGCGTTCTGCCTGCCATGATGGCGCAAGTGGTTGTGAGGTGCCAGAGAAAAGGTTGAGCCCCTCCAGTTACTCACCGCCGCCTGCAGTAGGACTCGCCCACACCGGCCTGTCTGCTTTTACCGGCGGCGCCCAGACCTCAGTAAAGCTGGCTGTCTTGGTAGCACCTCACGAGTGATACGGTGATTGTGCGCGGCCCTCAGGGGATGGGAAGCGTAGAAGCTCGGAGGTGTGGGCCCCAAGCAACAGTCAACATCCCGGCCTCACCACCGGAACCCAGGAGCAGCCCGGGCGCTCCAATCGACTAGTAACACCGGGGTGGCCCAAGCTCAAATCATGGACCGACTACGCAGTCGGTGGCGCAGCTTCTATTCTTCGTGAGGGCCTCACGGTACACACCCAAAGTCCACCGGCTGCAAAATGGCCACGATAAACCGGCACCTCTCCCAAGAGGCCAAGGAGAGAAAGGGCTGGACACGGACAGTTATTCACCCCGCCCCCAGGCGGTCCGGCCGGCAGGAATAAGTCACTGGAACGAGGCGGTGCACCCCCGGCAGGCACAGCCGGCACGGAGCCACCAGCGCGGCCCCCCTACCTCAAGCGTATGTCCCTCCACACTTAGGCTGTGGCATCAAGTAGGACTGACCTCCGGGGGGGGGGTGGGATTCAACGGGGCACTTTGGATCCGCCAGGCCGCCGATGTTCTGGTTTTGCTCCTCTCAGCACACGGAGGAAGCCGAGCGCGGCGCCGACCCAGCCGCCGGCAATTTTGACCCTCCGTCTGGGGCCCACCAAGCTCAAGTGCGCAGGCCGCAGACCTCCGTCAGCAAGCGGCAGTGCACACGACCTCGTTCAAGTCTGTCGCAACACAGGAGAGCAGCCACGGGGGGCGGCGCACTCACAGCCGACCCCACTGATGCAGCCAGCACCTCGTAGCCATCTCGAGGCAGGTATAAACTCGGCGGCAAGGCCGCAGCCACGGTGTGGATTGGGGCACCATGTCCGGAGAGTCAGCAGGGCACTCCCAGGCAGCCGCCAACACCCACGGAGCGCAATTCCTCCGCAATGGCTTCTGCGATCGGGACCGCACCTCATACGGCAGCAGGGCACAGCTTCAGGGACAGGTAGGCTCATCCACCAGCATGTCAGGCCGGGGCACGATGTTGAGTATCGAATTGATCGGGAGTAGCGGAGCTCGGCTACCGTGCGGACATTCCCTTCGGCAGTTGGCCACGCCCCGCGCCACCCCTGTTTTAAGATTTCCTTGCACGCTGGTAGGAAATCACGTAAGACAAGTGGGTTTTAGTGGTAGTTCTGCATGGCTATTGCTTAGAACTTCCACACCTACACCCGATATTCCTCCTCAGAGGCACTTTCTCAGCAGGGAACCTCTCCATCTCTTGGAGGAAGAGATCCAAACTCTCCTTCAGAAAGGCACCGTTGTGCCAATCTCCATCCACCAACCGGGCAAGGGGGTGTACTGACTCTACTTCCTTATCCCCCCAAAAGGACAGCTTCCTCAGATCCATTCTGGACCTCAGGACCCTCAACAGATACGTTTTCCCAGAACATTACCACATGTTGACGCTGCAATATGTGATGCTTCAGCAAGGTGACTACCTAGCAGCATTAGACCTCAAGAATGCCTGCTTCCACATCCCCATCTATCCTGCCCACTGTGTTTTGTGGTAAGTGGCCAGCAGTATCAGTTCAAAGTACTGCCCTTTGGTGTCACCACTGCTCTTTACTAAGTGCCTAGCAGTGGTTGCCGCCCACTTAAGGAGAGGGAGCATCCACGTTTTCCCATACCTTGATGACTGGCTGATAAAGAGTGCAAGCAGCCAACAGTGCCTAAAGCACACACTGGTGACAATCTCACTTCTCCACAGTCTAGGGTTCACCATAAATTTGACTAATTCCCATATACACCAGCTTCAGTTCCAACCCTTTCTAGAGGTGGTGCTGAACTCTCTCACCAGCAAAGTCTACCCAGGCCCTCAAAGGATGGCAGCCTTAAGCCAGCTTGTACCTCATTTTCAGCCATGTCACCTTGCAGTCAGAACTGTAAAGCACCTGCTGGGGATGATGGCGTCCTGCATCGCTATAGTACCATAAGCCCGGCTACCCATGTGCCTGTTGTAGCAATGCCTTGCAGTACAATGGTCACAGGCAGAGGGTCGTATGGAAGACCTAGTGTTGTTAAAGGCCAGAGCCCATTGCTTTCTGCAGTGGTGGAAAGGCAACAACCTGTTGTGGGGGCAGGCCTTTCCTAGACTCCAATCTGCAAATCACCATTACCACAGATGCATCTCAAGCTCGTTGGGGGGGGGGTGGCATCTCTATCAAAATACAGTGCAGGGTCTGTGGACTCCCCAGCAACAAAGTCACCACATCAATTACTTCAAGTTTCTGGTGATAGGCCTCAACATCAAGGCTTTCCTACTGCTTATTGGAGGCAAGATAGTCCTGGTCAGGACAGACAATATGACTGCCTGAGTTAGCAGAGAAAGGGAAAGCAAGTAGCCCCCTCCCCCTTTGTTTTTGTAACTGGTACATGGCAATCTGGCATTGGGCCTTTCATCAACTCATTCACCTGATGGCGTAGTACCTTCAGAAGGTGGACAACAAACAAGCAGGCGGACCTGCTAATCAGGATGCATCAACAAGTCCACGAGTGGGAACTTCACCTGCAAGTCATACACCAGTACTTCCAGCACTGGGACACTCCTGACACAGACCTGTTCACCACTCCCTAGAATCTCCAAACTTCACCTCCAGATACTCACACACAATATCCATGGGCAATGCACTATGGATCAAGCAAGGATCTTTACTTACGCTTTTCCACCTTTCCCACTCCTTCTATTGGTGGTGTGGCAGATGCGGCAAACCTCACAAACTGTTATCTTCATGCCCACCTGGGTCAGACAGCCCTAGTATTCGGTCTTTCTAGAGATGTCAACAGGATGGACTTTCTCACCAGGAATGAAGGTCAGATTAGGCACGCAGATCCCAAGCAACTCAATTTAGCGATCTGGCACCTTAGTTATTAGAATTCAGTTGCCTGGCGCAGACCTATACATGGACATCCTATTGGAGTCCAGTAGACCTACCAGATGGGCATGCTATGCAGAAAAGTGGAAAAGATTTGTCCAGTATAGCATCACAATCAAGCTGCATCCCCTAAACCCTTTAATTCAGGATGTTATTGGCTACCTGCTCCATGTCCAGAAGTCGGGTCTAGCCTACACATCAGTACGCCTTCATTTAGCAGTTATAGCTGCATACATGCAAAGCAGGGAGTATTTCTCCCACTTCTGCTTACCTACAATCAAGGCATTCGTCGAAGGCCTCAAGAGTCATTACTCCCAGGGTTCCACAGCACCATTGTGGAACCCTAATATTGTCCTTACCAGAGTCATGAGTGCCCCCGTTTGAGCCCTTATTTCTTGCCTGCTCTAGTACCTGTCCTGGAAGGTAGTAGATAGAGATCTCTTCTTTATGCCGCATTTGTGAGTTACAAGCCCTCACACTTTAAGGAAACCTTTGTCTAAATTCAAAAGGATAGGGTAGTGCTCAGGACAAACCCTAAGTTCCTTCCTAAGGTGGATTCCTCTTTCTATCTCCATCAGACCATAGCGCTCCCAGAATTCTTCCCCCACCAGACTCCGTAGCAAAGAGAGCTTCATACCGTAGACATAGAGTGCACAATGGCATCACATTAAGAGACAAGTGTGTCTTTAAAGTAAGGAAAACAAAGTTTTTAAGGTACATCTTGTCTAAGGAGGGTGTTGGGCTGAAGCTGAGTTTAGTCCGAATATAATTGGGGCCCCAGCTCCAAAGAACAACAAACAATTGCTTTCTTTTATTGCAATGTTTTAAAAAGGTTTTGCTGATGTTACAAAGTACTTCAGGGCATTGTTGAAAAAAGGGACCTAACAATGGCATGCCTGTTTTCATAAGATAATACAAAAGATTTCGGGGAAGATTTACAAGAAACTGACGCATCTCTGCATTATAGCAGAGATGCGTCAGTTTACTTGCGTCACGCAAAAAACCCCTTGCGCCACCATGGATGTCGCATTCACAATGCGGCGCACCGTGGCGCAAGGATTCACAGATGTGTCGCGCATCTGTTGGCGTAAAGGGTACCGCATTGCTGGAGTCGTGTCGCAAGCACGACGCAACTCTAGCAATGCTCAGGAATGCCTATTCCTATTGTGCTGCGTCTCTCCTTACGCCTGCTTCAAGCAGGCGTAAGGTTTTGACGCAGTGGCGTCGTAGAAGTGGCGCAGTGAAATCTTGTAGATTTCACTGCGTCACTTTTACAAGGCTTTCTTGCTTTGGAACGCCCACCCTGCATACATTATACCTGACGCAGGTATAATGTGGCACAGGGCTTTACAACGTGACGCATCTCCCTAAATGCGTCACGTTGTAAATGTGTCGCAACGTGGCGCACTGTTTACGCCGCCGCTGCGACACAAAAGTGACGCAACAGCGGTGCAAAAGTGTCGCAAGGGGCGGGTAAATATGCCCCTTTGAGTACTCCGGCAGTGCAACCATCTGTGGATGGGTGTATGGGGGTTTGAGCTGTGTAACCTGGACACAGGGTCTCACTGCCCGAGAGCGGTTTTAATACACTTGGAAAATATGAAGTTACTGTGGGTTTTGTTTATAGAACATTACAACTGTCTGAGCGTAGGCACTCAGGTATTGAAAAAAATGATAGCTTTCGTGTGTGTGTAGAAAGGTTTAAAGCACATTTGTGAGCCAATAACAACAGATCATGGGCTTATTGTTGAGATCGTGGCAGCTGCCAAGATTATAAAAATATGCCGAGGTAGGTAAAATATAATTTTAAGAACAATGACATTGCTGGTGGGAGGAACATGTGTATCGAGGTGGCTTGTGGACAGGAGAATAAGTTAAGAGACCGTGTGAAAGTGTGGCGTGTATTATTACTAGTATTGATGATGATTGTGTGTGTGTGTGTGTGTGTGTGTGTGTGTATACATACACATATATATGACTGGATTAACGAGATGGAAGACGGCTCTGTGCTGAAGTATGTAGTGAGGCTTGCTACAGAGGGATGGCAGAAGGAGAAGTTGTGTTTGGAACTGCAATCTTGCTGAAAATTGTGGACGACTTATCATTGGAAGTTGGCATATTGGTTCGGAGTGATAAGTTCGTTCCTTCCTGTTTCAGGAGGAAAGTTTTGGAAATTTCTCACAGTGACCCATATAGGGAGAAATATTACTAAAAGGAATGTTAGAAAGGATTACTAGTGGCCTGGTGTCGATGGTGAGTTAGAAAGACCGGTGAAAAGATGTGTGAGGTGCTATAAGAGTGACAGGTGATTGACCACTGAAGTACTCATGGAATATTTTGTAGCCCAAGTAGAAAATGGCAGAGGTTGGGAGTGGATTTCTATGGCCATTTCCAGTACTTCCTGGGTAGATACGCAATTTCATTGTATTGGTCGATCATTTGCCAAGATGGATGCAGATCAGATGTGTGTCAAAACCAACAACGAAGGACGAAACCAGTTTGTTTCCAAGTGGTTTCTGGAAGGAAATTAGTTCCAGAAGAAATACGTACGGATAATGTTGTGTAGCTGCAACAGCGCTGTACCATTGTCAAAGCAATCACAAAGTTGAACGATTTAAAAAGGTACGAGTTGAGCCACAGTGTGTACAGAAACAGGACAGATGCAGTGATGGTTACGAGATCTAATGTGGTTAAACAGGACTAATTCACATGTAGCGACTTGGGGTTTACCATTTGAATTGATGCGAGGCAGGAAGATAGCGGTGAAAAGGGTAGAGGTTGTACAGTTGATGTGGCAGGTGGCTAAAACCAAGTCTGACTCCAGAAACAAACAAAGACCTGCTAAGTAAGGAAGTATTTAGAACTAGATTTAAAGTTAGTGACTGGGTGAGAATCAAGAATCCTGTTTTGGTTAAGAAGTGAATGTGCACAAATTCAGGAGATCAAAAGGGGATTCTGTGATGGCCGTTGGTGGAATATTTATTGGGTGGCTTTATTGCACAAGAACTGTGACAAGAAGGTTGTTATGAAGGGTGAGGGTGAGGGAAGAGTTAAGAATGGCTGGGGTGGTGAGGCAATGTACGGAAGAGATGACAGTACGACACATGAGAAGTGTGTGTTGTAGGAAGAGGCCTGAAAGATTCAGAGATGTTATTTAGGAACGGTTTTTTCAGGTTTTGGTTGCTTAAACTTTTATTTATCCTGTTTTCTTTCTGTTTTTGAAATTAGTTTAGTAATACTTCTACAGTCACGAGTATCAAATGTTTAAGGTAATCTACATTTTTGGTCAAAGAGTTATTTGGCAATGTTGCTGTATAGTTTAATTTGTATTTTTTGGGGAGAGGTCTTGTGTCCTCGTGGAACTCCATGATATTACTTGGGACATATGAAAGGACTACATTCCAGGCTAAGAAGCCTCTCCTCCCTTACTTCGCTCCACGAAACATTAAAGAACTCCCATATATTACTTGAAGTCCCTCGTACTGGTTGGTAGTCCAATTACTAGTGGACTTGCCTGTGGCTTTTGTGGGCACTCCCACCACCTTAAACTCTGTACCATTATCAGTGGGTTTCAAAATATTGATCTCTGACCCACTTTGAACGAACAGAGGGCATTAACGTAAACTGGCACCCTGGACAGCCACTGTCTCCACCACGTTGCCCAGAGTCTATTGGTCTAAGACTCCAGCGACTGCATCAACAGCCGAGGGTGATTGGATAACCCCTTCCCCTCTTGTTGGATAGCATCACTTCAAGAAATGTTTTTCTAACCAGTAGTGTGCACATTTCATTTCCTTGGGTGGTAAGTCCTCTAGGCATCTTTGGGCATAGTGGGTGTCTTTGCAGGTGCACGGTTTCCGAAACCAAAAGAAGTCATTACATTCCAAAACTAATAGGGCCATTAGTTTGATTTAAAAGTGAACTTGTAAAAAAGACTTTAAAGCACTTTGAGCTGAGTGCTTCAGTAAAGACTCTAGCGCAGCTGATCAAACCCCGATAGGACAAAGTGGGCTGCAGGATCTGTTTTACCTCTGACTGCCCTTTTACCCCAAGAAAATGCCTCATAATTGTGGCACAGGTGGGATCACTAGACTCCTTTCTCCGGGACACCTAACAGCATCAAGTACAACAAGCATTTGGTGATGAGCAACTCTAAAAATGTATCAAGTAAACTGTGAATACAATCGGAGGTAACAGATATTACAGTTGCTTAGCTACTAACAAGGGCACCCACCTTCCTGGGAAAAGTCAGCATCGGCAGATGGTTCCTGTCCTGGACTCTCAACCTGATGGGGAGGATGGCACAGACCCAGGAGCTAGTAATAGACCACCAATAGACAGAGCTGACAGACAAGCTGCTCTCACACAAGGTCTTTTTAGGACAGGCCCCCTGATAGATGTCTTATCCCTTCCTACCCACGTTTTCCACCTATCACGGTTTTTTCTTCAGGCTCTTCTAGTACAGGAGAGTCCTCCTCTTCTGAAGCTGCAGAGCTCAAGAAGCTAAACTTGTCTAGGCAAAAACCTTGGAGAATAAAGAGGCTGGAGAATTTGAGACAGAATAGATGACACTAGGTCGTACTTGGAAAAAGTGATGGAAAGTAGCTTCTGAGAACAGATAAGATAGACAGGCCAGACAGGTTTAAGAAAGATTGGTAACTACAAGAATAAAAGTTGAAACTAGAGATAGAAAGGATGACTACCAACCTCAAAATGAACGAGTTGCAAGTTTGAAACTTCCTTGCTATGTCCAATTAAGAGAGATAGTTCTGTGGTCGCCAGTATTCAGCCCTTTTCCAGGTTAAATGTTCCCATGAGGCTGTGTTAATATACACTTCCTGATAGAGATAGTCTGATAAAGACTTCTAACCGCAGATTCCTCACCTTGTGAATTTCCCCAGGTGACACACTGGATCTGGAAACTTTTGTTGCAGTTCCCTCATGTGTCGTTAAGTGGAATCGTGCAGCTCCATGTCTGAGCCATCACTGATGTATGTCCCCCAAATATGCGCCACTTCTACATGCTGGCATCAATTCCTTTCTTTGGATCTGGAGCTATCAACCTGTCTTCTTGACAGACTTTCTCCCTCAAATTTAGACAGTCTCTTCTAACAGTGTGAAAATATGGGCCCAAAAACTACAGAGTTTAAGCAGTGTTGTGACTGTCAGTGATGGGCACACACAACGCCTCAGCACCTCCAACGACTTGGAGTCATGTCCTAGCTCTGCGAGGGCGAACCGCAATGCCATCCGCAACCGGGAGCCCAAATTGGCTGTCGCCTGACTCTGTAAGACGAAACGGTCAAGGGCGCAGAGGGGCTCTGGTTCCTGAGGCCGCTCACATTAGCCTTCCAAATTGAAGTTGTAGAGTTCAGGTATGTCCAGAAGGTTGCGCAAGAAACGCAAAAGTCCAAATATGCATCCCTGAAGTCCCACCACTCGCACTATTCAGAGTGAGCTATGCTCTGGGCCCCTCCAGGCTGAGTATGTTCATGAAGAAGAGGATATCTTTGGTGACCTTCAAGATGACAGAGGCCTAGACGACTCCCCAGACATTGGATTATCCTCCCCAAACCAGGCATATGGACTGGAGACTTGGCCTCCTGTACCACAGTGATCAGGAGGGAGGTGGAAGTCCTTGACCTTACTCGCTCTATGCAGAAAGTAAAAACCAGTGTGTTAACCAAAATTATTAATCCCGCCCAGACCAGTCACAAACCCTAGCTACCCTTTAATGAGGCTCATTAATGTTCTAGCAGGCACCTGGGCAAAACCAAAATCTTGCCTTCCAATCAATAGTCTAGTAGTGAGATGGCATGGACCTGCCTCTGGAGAGACTGACTTTCTTTTCCAGCACCCCACACTGGAAAGATTGGTAGTACAAGCGTCCTCCAGCCACCTCAATCCCATCTCATTCCCAACCACTCCACCAGACAGGAAATCCAAACGAATGGAAATATTTGCAAAATAAATATTCTCCATCAATAGTCTTGCCCTCAGAACAGTCAACCCCTCATACCTCCTTGGAAGGAACTCTCTTTGTGGGACAGAATGGTGGACGTATTGCCAGCTGTCCCAGAAGAGATTAGACTGACCCTACAAAGACTAATCTTAGATGGTCAAGTTACGGCAAATTATGCCATCTGCTCAGGTCTGGACACGGTAGACAGTCTGGGTAGGGTCAGTCGGTACCAACGTGGTGCTTTGGAGCCATGCCTGGATTCACTTCATGGGCCATCAGAGGTCGGGTCTGCCTGTTACTCCTGGTATTTCCTGGTGCTGAAAAAGGACACAAGTCTATGTCCTGTCCCTCGATCTGCGCCCTCCGGAAGGACAAGTTCAAAATGCTCACTCTGACCCAAGTTCTGTCTGCCCTGGATCCTGGCGACTGGATGGTAGCGCTGGTCTGCATATTTTCACAATCCCATTCTGCAGTCCCACAGACGTTACCTGTAGTTTCAGGTAGGCCAAGAGCATTTTCAATTCTCTGTACTCCCCTTTGGCTGCACCAGCGCACCTCAGTGTGTTCACCTGCAAAGGTTGGGAATGCGCGTCTTCCCATACCTCGGTGGCTGGCTACCGAAGGTGGGCTCACCTCAAACAGCTGTAACCCACCTTTAGACAATGGTCACACTGATGTGACTTCGGCAGGTTGATGGAAAAGCCCAATGATGTAAACAGACTTCTTCACAAAGGCTTCCTTCCATTGGAGCCATCTTAGATACGGGGCTCTTCTGAGCCTTCCCTCCACCTCAACAAGTCAAGGACATTTGGGCTATGATCCTTATGTTTCACCCCTTGCCCAGGGTCTCCGTGAGACTGACTCTGAGGCTTCTGGGCCTCTTGCTAGTGGACTGCCCTAGGTGGCACAAGTAGGCTCTGCAGTGGGATCTGACTTTTCATAGTGCTCAGCACCAAGGGGACTTATCAGAGTTCATACAGGTGTCAAAGTAGACTGCAAAAGGCCTGCAGTGGTGGCTGCTCAACCACAATTATACCAGGGGCAGACTCCTCTCCTTACCCAACGCAGAACTAACAGTCATAATGGATATATCATTGCTGGGTTGGGAAGGTCATTTGGGAGAGGTGGAGATCCGAAGGCTCTGATCTTCGGAAGAAGCTCACCTCTACATCAACTTGCTAGAGTTAAGAGTGATTTATTTGTCACTGAAGGCGTTCCTCCTGACCATCAAGGGGGGGGGAACAGGTGCAGGTTCTCAGGACAATACAACCACCATGTGGTACTGCATGAAATAGGGTGGAGTGGGTTTGTGGGTATTGTGCCAGGAGGCTCTGCACCTTTAACTTTCAGGGCATCTCACGGATTGTCCAGCACCTGGCAGGATCCTTAAATGGCAGGGTGGATGAGCTCAGCCAATGTTGCATAGCGGATCACGATTGGCAGATACACTCAGGTGGCATAGGGCATTTTCTAGCAATGAGGGCGAACCCTAGCTCGATCTAGTTCCTGAGGCAGCTCTCCCTCGGAGATGCTTTCGACCTGGACAGGTGGGGCAGGACTCCTGTATTCCTTTCCACCCCTACCCAGAGTACTGAAAATGATCAAGGAAAACCGGGCCCAAGTCATCTTAGTGACCCTGGACTTGGTGAGGAGAGTGTGGGCCCGTGAACATCTGGCTATGAGCACATGTCCTCCAAGCCGGCTGCCCCTTCGGGGATCTGCACTACCTACACCTCTATGTGTGAAGATTGAACTGCACAATTATTGGTGTCATCTTGACAGCCAGGCAGCATCCGTTAACCAAATCCGTTTATGCAGAATGGCGAGAGACTTTTGCTGCATGGTGTGTCTTCTGAAAGATCCAACCCAAGCATGCACTACTATCTGATTCTCTCCTGTTTTGTTAGTCTTCAGCCCAGCAAGACCTTGTTGTGGAAACAGTTAAAAGTTACATTTTGGGCCGTTACTCTTTGTTATGTGTACCTGTTCAGCCAACCTTTCTCAGGTCTCCTATTTTTTTGTTGGTGCTGTTCTCATGTTCCAGCCAACACCGTTTGTGATGCTGCAGTGGAATCTTAACTTGGTTCTCCCCTACTTGATGTGCATGCTCTTTGAGCCAACACTCAGTTGTTCTCTTCATCTACTTACCATCAAGACAGTGTTTCCCATGGCCATAACGTCAGCCAGGCAAGTGAGTGAGCTCCAGGCTTTGTCCGTGTTACCACCATATACCTTTCTTCCTGGACAAATTAGTCCTCCCTACAGAAGTGGCATTCTTGCCCAAGGTAGTCGCGCCCTTCCACATATGGCAATCCACCACCTTGCTGGCTTCTACTCCTCACCTCTTCAAGGAGGAAGAACGTCTTAATTGATTGATCCAAAAAGAGCACTTATCTTTGTCGACTGGACCAAAGAGTACGGGCAGAAAGACAAACTTTTTGTTGGTTTCTCTGGGGCTAAAAAAGGAAAAGCGGTGCAAAAAAAGGACCATCTCCAAATGGATCATGTTATGTATTAAGATCTGCTGTGGGCTAGTTAAAAAGCTGCCCCTGCAAGGTTGGTGCTCACTCGACCAGAGCAAAGGATGCTACCTCTGCAGTGGCACACAATGTGCCAGTCATGGACATTTGCCAGGCTGCTATGCGGGTGTCCCTCCAGGATTCCCTGGTCTGAGCCGTTCCACAGACCCACTACCCAAGGAGGTGTACTGCTCTGGTATGTATTCACACAATGAGGATTTTGTGGTTAGAAGTCTGCCAGAAGAACAAGTTACTTACTTTCGGCAACGCCTTTTCTGGCAGAGACTAACTGCAGATTCCTCACGACCCCCCCCCCCCCATTCTGTGGAATGGACTCATTGCGTCCATTATTAAGATGTCAATCTACATAAAGCACGAGCTGATTTTGATGGCTTAGTGTTTGATGGTGCAGACCGAGATCAAAAAGAAACTGACATTGGCTTGCGGAGGTGGCACATACAATGGGGTGGGGGGGCTCAGACGTTTAATCCTGGGTAGGATGGATCTGAGGCACAGCTGCACGATGCCACCTTACAACACATGAGGGAATTGCTACAAAAATTCCTGTATCTGGTCTGACAGCTTGTGAAATTCATAAGGTGAGGATTCTACGGTTACATATCTTCGATAACCGCTTTTCTGGTACAGATTAACTTGTTCATTGGTGCAGAGGCCTGTGCCTGGATAAGGACTTTTGAGTTTGCATTTAGTATACATATGGAATCTAGAGGCAAAAGCAGTATTTGTCACCTTCCTACAACTGGGAACCAGGTCAAACTGAGTGATACTGGGAGGGTACAGTATGGGAGCATGAAGGGAGCAGTAATAACATATTGGGTGTGTTCATCTCAGTACAGGGCCAACTTCAAGAAGTGCAAAAATGGTGGGTACTCTCAGGTTGTGCGAATGTGGTACATACATACATAGATGGATGGGGTTGGGTAGGTCCATCATTTAAAAAACCTCTTATTGGGTGAGGAAAGAACATCAAGCAAAACTCACAGTAGGTCTGTTCTAAAAGCTAAAGCTACTAATTTGCTTGTGTGGCTGCAAAGTGGGTTGCAATCAGTGCTGTCCAGGTGAGGCAGAAATCTCACTAATCCTAGACAAATAGGAACATGAACTCATGGCAGCACAGCCAAATGCCAGAAGAAATCACACCACCAGTTGCCAAGGCTTCCAGCAGGGACTGAGACCTTAGGGGAATGGGTCAAATGGAAAGGCTCACAAAGAAGAGGTAGACTTTTTTTCCCTTCTAACGCAAGACCAGTGGGTGTTTTAAGTGTGGTATGGAAAGTACTGTGCTGATCATTGAATGCCATACAGAGGGGGCCGGTTGAGCCATCTATGGTAGCTGTTTGCATCTGGAAAAGAAACACAAAAGTCCTGAAGCATGTGCTTCCTAATTTCATGTGCTTTGATGGAGAACTGCGTTAATGGTAAGAATGTCTGCTATATTGGAGACTGATTCCCACAGGGCAGTGGTAAAGAGGAAATGTGTAAATACTGTTCCCCACCACAGAGGGACTGGGTTATGTGTCAAAAGTGAACTTAAATGCACCCTGGTGGGTGGACATTAGAGTGGTGTACCTAGGTGCCGGGATTACTTGTACACATTTGAAGGAAACTGGGAGATGAGGGAGTCTGGCTGAATCACAAAACTGTGTCAGATCTATAATTTTGACATGTTGTTTTCCCTATCCTCTTTGTAACAACCTTGTTCTCCTTTCCAGGCAAACTGTCTCTGGAGGAATTCATCAAAGGTGCCAAGAGTGACCCTTCTATTGTGAGGCTATTGCAGTGCGACCCAAGCAATGCTTCCCAGTTTTGAAGTCAGATGCCCCCTACCACTATTGGGGAAGGACTGAGAATACAAGACACTGTCTTCAAGCAGCAACGTAAAGGCACATCTGGACTCTGCCCAGTTTTCTTCTTGCATGAACCACTATCTCTCTTTAGAGATGAGCCCTATCTTACCTGCCAACAAGAGACCAGCTGATCTTGCATGACTTTAGGATTTTAGGACACCAGTCTCTCATTCTGTTTTGAAGTTCTCCTGGAAAGTGGGCCCCCTTCTTCAGTGCACCTCCTCTTCCTTTCAAGAATATCTTAGTCTCCTTTGAAGACCACCATCTTGTCAGAAGCCTGTTTTTCTTAATTTGTTTCCTAGAAGATCAACCACAGTCATCAATGACCACTACTCCCTCGGAGATGAGGCAGCAATGTCCGTTTTTATAAGACCTGTTTACTGCTCTTGACCTTTGCCTCCAAATAGATAACCCTTCCTCCTGCTGTGATCTATGCTTTCCATCCAGGATCCTAGGGGCACTGCTTAGACTTATTGCAGAGACAAAAGCCGCCTTTTCAAAGTGACAGTTTTAACTCATCACCCTCACCCATCCGGACATTTGTGTACCTGTTAATATTTATTTTGTTTATCGTTTTAGAAAGTGGAGAAGGATTTGTTAATCCAGCTGTTATTTCCTTAGACAAATGGGTGTCCAAGATAGTTGAGGGAGACTTGTTTGTGTTTTGTCTCAGTTTCTTTTGGACAAGTCATCTGCTCTAGTCAGATCCCAGGGGTGGTCAGAAGGTTATCTTTTATTTCACCAGATGATGACAACCTTGAATCCTTTTTTGATGCTGACAATCATTTTATTGTATGAATGAATATTTTATCCACTGTGGCCCCCTCTTCCACAGCCTGTATTAGTCTGATTCATAAGGCAAATGTTAGTTACTTGTAAGCATCTGCTTGTAGTGTGTGGTGCTGTAGATTCACATGCTCTGCATACTTCTGCCATCTAGTGTTAAGCTCACATGTTTGTAAGTTGTTTTTCTTCTAAGAAGTCTTTTGAGTCACAAGATATGCAGTGAATCCTCCCTTGGTGGACAATGTGCTTGGGCACCAACTCCATCTTAGACTGTTTCGTTTTTTTGCACAGCATGTGAGAATGTGTATAAAGTGAGGAGTGAGTGTATAGTGCAGTGTTAACTAGGTAATTAATTAAAAGATCTGCAATCCACAAAAGCTTCTGGGAAAGAGGGTGGGTACATAGGAATCTACAGCACTACACACTATGAATAGATGCTACATGGTAACATTTTCTGTCCATAGCATGTGTAGCTAGAAAAACACATGCTCTGCATAGACTGAGAAACAACCTCCATAAGCAGTAGCCACTGTGTGGATGATGCAGATATCTGGAACAAAGTCCTCCAGAATGTCTGGCCAACTGTAGCCTGATGGCAGTCTAGGATGTCAACACAGTAGTGCTTGGTAAAGGTGTGTGTGGTGTTAACCAGGTGGCTGCTTTGTAGATGTCCGTGTGCAGGATGTTACCTACGCAAGCCATAGGTGTCCTTTTCTAACGGTTTGTGTGCACCCTTGGTCGTAGGACTCTCTTAGCTTTGATGTAGCAGGTTTGGATGCACCTGACTATCCACTCTGCTGTACTTGTTTTATACATAAGTTGGCCTTTGTAAAAGGCTGTAAATAGCTCGTCAGACTTTTGAAAGACCTTGGTCCTGTCGATGTAATACATAAGAGCTGTTTTGACATCTAACGTGTAGAGTTGTTTCCACTACCAAATCGGACTACAGAAAAGACTGTGAGCTATGTTCTGGGTAAGGTGGAAGTGTGATAGCACCTTGTGGAGAAATGTAGCATTGGTCGTCAGAACAACTCTAGCTTTGTGAGCCTGAATGAAAGGCACTTGTTGGGTGAGTGCTTGTAGTTCACTATTGCCTCTTAAGGAAGTAATGGCCACCAGGATGGTCAGTCAACTTGCAGAAAAAGAACTGTAGCGGGCATGAGTGTAACGGCTGGCCCCCATGAGCCTCATGAGGACTACATCCTGCCCCCATGTGGAGCCTTAATGTATTCTGGCAGGAGTATCAGACCTTATAATGCATACCATTATCACGCATGTAATACAGCGTGTTGCCTTTTACAATGCTTTGCATTACATCGTGGACCTTTACCACACATTTTTGTGATTATGTATATTAAAAGCCCCTTCTTAAAGCCGAACCTCCCTTTCGTGAACTCTAAATTTACCCTCGCCTTGCTTTACCTCTTCTCACCCCTAAACCCATACCTGTCTTGATCTTTACCCACCCCTCAATACTAAATGTACCATTACTTCCCCTAAATCCACTCTTACCTCCCTTTACCTCTACTCACACCTAATCCTTAAAATTACCCATACCTCCCTTTACCAACACGTAAACCACCCATAACTCCCTTTAGCTCTAACCGCACCTTTACGTCCCCCTTTTTTTAAAATAACATTAAAACTATGTTATTTAAATATAAAAAAATACTTACCTGGGTGGTAAAGGATGCGTGGTGAAGGTAAAAACCTATACTCTGTTCTGTCCTGCATGGTAAAAGATGTGTGGTAAAGGCTGTATACATTCTGGGAGGTATGACTCTCTTAGGACTCTCCATGAAATCTTTGGTTATTGAAATTTTAAACAAGTATGAATATTCTGTTTTTGCATGTAGCAGTGCTTAATTTGTAAATAAAAACGTGCCGGTGCCCAGAACTCTCCTCTGAAACACGCGGCCGTTGCAATTAAATTTGCGAGCACAGAATACTGAGGCAGCGTAATCCTAAAGCCATCCCGGGCCTCTTTAATGCATTTGCAGCCACTCCCTACCCCTTCAGCTCACTCTTTCAGCGTTCTGCATTCTCCCTTTGTGACACTTTTCCATCTTTTTCTTCCTACGTCTTTCCCATATGTGTCTTTTGCTCGCAGTAAATGCTTGATGCAGAAAAGTGAGCGCTGGCCGCCAAAAATAAGTGCTGGTGCCCCACACTGGCAACCACCAGCTAAAATTAAGCACTGCCATGTATACTTCAGTAGCAGCTAGGTGATGGTGCATTGATTTGTAGGGAAGGCCTGACCTCTGCAGATGTAAAAGATAGCGAATAATGTCCTGGTTGTTGGGCTTTAAGGGGTCCAGGTCTTTGAAAATGTAGTAGAGGACAACCCTTTTCCACTTTGTCATGTAGCAGGCCCATTTAGTGGACCTACGCTCTTCCCGCGGAATGGTTATGCTTTCCAGGGGGAGGTTGAGATAGACTCCCAAACAGCTCAACCTAGCGATCTGAGGTCTTAGCATTTGGCTGTGTTTCTGAGCGGCCTTGTCTTTGAGTGAGAAGGTCTGGCCTGAGGGGGAGATTCTCGTGGCAACTGACTGACCTCTCCTGGAGCATGCAGATGGAGGGCTGCCTGGCCAAAGTAGGGGCCACCAGGATGAGCGTCGGGGATGTTTCTCTCATCTTCCATACCATGTACGGGAGGAGTGGAAGGTGAAAAAGGCGTAAGCAAAGATACCAGATCAATTAAACCATAGTTCATTGCACATAGACTGAGAGTATAGGTACCTGGAGGTGAAGTCTGCGCATTTTACTATTTCAGGGATGATCTATTTCCAGGGTGAACCAATGCTGGAGGTACCTGTGCAGGACTTGTGGGTGGAGTTTCCACTTTTTGGACTGGTTCATGGATCCTGTGAGCAGCTCTCCAAAGTTGTCGTCCACCCCTGGAAGATGTCCTACTAAGAGTTGTATGCTCTAGCAGATCGCCCAATACCAGATCACCTGGGCTAGTGCTGAGAGCTGGGGTGAGTATGTGCTGCAGGAAGTACATAGTGGTCATGTCTGTCTTGGCAAGGACTACCTTCCCTCGAATGACCTGAAAGAATGCTTTGAGGGCTAGGTGTATGGAGTAATTCCAGGTAATTGCTGTGATGGCCTTCGTGCTGAGAGTCCCACACACCCCGGATGGTCATAGCATTTAGATGTGCACCCCAGCCTGTAAGAAAGGAATCTTTGGAGATGTTTACTTGCAGAATGGAGTCTGCAAAAGGCCTGCTATGCAACATGCTGTTCCAGTAGAGAGAGATGTGAGTTCTAGCCTTTATCAACTTTAGATCTTCCTAGTGACCCTGTGATCATTGATCCTTGAGGCACTGATGTAGGGGGTGTGGAGCTTGCATGGGGTACAGTGGAGATCTATAATGCCATCATCCCTAGAAGGTGCATGACTGTTTTGACTGAGACAGTGGCTGAGAAAGAAGCAGCAGCAGCTAGAATGCCAGCACTCTCTATTGGTTGGGGTAGGCTTTGCCCCTAAACAGTGTTTAACATGGATCCTTAGTAGGGTTGGATTTATTGAGGTTGAAGGTGGGCGTTTATGGTAAATCCCAAGGAAATTGCTGCAAGTGTGGGCTTAGGCATTGCTGACTGGTACCACTCTTGATCAGCCAATTGTTGAAGTAGGAGGAAACTTGATTGCCCGGCCTTTGTAGCTGTACTGTCTGCTAGGCACTTTGTGAACACCCTTGGAGCTGTAGTGACCTTTGAAAGGAAGCACCTTGAATTCGTAGTGATAGCCACTTGCCATAAAGCAAAGATACCAGCGGTGGGCAGAGTGGATGGGTATGGGAAAGTAGGCGTACTTGAGGTCAGGCCCATCATACAATTGCCTTGTCGGATCAGTGGGATGGCATCGTACAGAGTTGTCATATGGAAATGTTTTATCAGGATGTATTTTAGAGGCCTGTGGTCTATGATAGGCCTGAGGGAGCCCTCCTTTTTTGGGATGAGGAAATACAGATAGTAGATGCCTTTTCCCTTGTGCTGTGGAGGGACTCTCGCTATTGTGCCTTTCTCGAGAAGCTCTTGTAAATTTCCCTACAGAAGGCAGAAATGGTTTCTGCTGCGGATGTATCTGCAAGGTGGGATGTTGGGAGGGGTTGGGAGAGGTTCTAGGCAAAAGCTGTGGCGAACCACCTCTAAAACATACTGGTCTTATGTGATTTCCACCCACTGACAGAGGAAATGTTGTATTCTTCCCCTGGCAGGTGATGTGTGCCTGGGGGAGGAGGTGGGGCAAGTCACTGGTTGGCGGTGGTGGAAGCTCCTTTACTGGAACCACCTCTGCCCTTGCCGCTATTGTTTGCCTCTGTATGTATCCCCGGGTGTACCCCTACTGATCGAAGGTTTGCAGCCGTCTCTGGTAAGACTGCAGCTGGTCGGTGAAGTGGCCTTGGCTCTTCCCATAGGCTGTTGCTTGCAAAAGAAGTCTCTGGTTGCTGAAGGTTGCAGCGCGCCAATAGACTTTGTAATCTGTGTCCTTCTTTATTTTCTCAAGCGTCTTGTCAACCTGGGGCCGAAGAGATGCTCCTTGTCGAACAGGACGTTGAGGATTTGCTGCTGGGCTTCAGATTTGAACCTTGAGATGTGAAGTAGATCATGGTGTCTGATGAGAGCACCAGTGTTGATACCTCGAGAGGCTCTGTCCGTGGTGTTGACCGTGTTGGTTGGTATTTGAGTTGGCTTTGCCCTTGGACACCATCTCCTTCTTGTACACCGCTGAAGGCTGTTTTAACAGCTCCTGCACTCCTCCCACTGAGACCTGTCGTACTGGGAAAGAATCCTAACAGAATTGGCTATGCAGCGGTGTATGGCTGCCTCTACAGCTACCATTTTGCCTGCTGTGTGTGATTTTCTTACTTTCCTTATTGGACAGCGGGACATCGCCTGTGGCTTGGGCTGAGGCACTTTTATGGACATTGTGTACTATAAATGAGCCAAGAGCCTTTTTATCTAAATAGGGTCGCTAAAGAAGGGTTTTTATTTCTTCTCAACCTCAACTAGGTGTTGCTATCCTAGTCTCCCTGGTCAGTTGGTCAGTAGGGTCCTATGGAAAGCTTGGATCTGAAAAGGTGTGTAGGGACTCCTCGTGTGACTGGTGAGGCTGAGGCGGTAATGTGCACCAGCATGGTGGTGATGGAGGAGGACCAAAAGGAAGAGGTCTTGTCTCCCTATCCCTGTCTCTCTTCAGTGCTGGCTCTGAGGAGGGTTTTCCTTGAAAAGCAAGCCTTCTTGTGCGAGTCTGTTGGCTTCAGTGGGGGTGGTTTTGCCAAGATCTTGCCAGTGATGGGCTAGATGAAGAGACACTTCTGCCTGCCATCTAGATTCTCTTGAAATCTTCGCAGGATTTCCACTTCCGAATCCTCGGATCTGGCTGTTGATGGAACCTTCAGTGTTGATGAGATCTTTGACAGACAGAATCTTCAGCGCCAGCTTCGGGTGAGTGGGGAGCCCTGTCATGCTTGAAGCAGGTAGTTCTTGACAACTGATAGAAGTGGGTGGATGGCCTTGGGCAGAGCTTTGGTAGACTCCAGTGCCTTCTCTTGTTGCCAACTAGAGCATGAAGGTGGCAGGGGTCTAGATGGGACAGTCTTTTGTGTGTGTGTTCGGTACTTGATGCCCACAGGAGCAGTGCTCTGCCTCAGCTTGGAACGTTTTATGTGACAGTGGCATGGCGGTGTGAGTATCAGAGCTGAGTGGCATACTTACAACCCTGGGCATGGTCTTTGTTAGAGGGCCATTGGTCTTCAGTGTCAGCTTAATTTCTTCCTTGTGCTCTGACACACTTGAGGAGACTGTGTCTCGACAAGGTGTTGGTTTAACTGCCAGGACTCTAGATAGGCCGCCTCTTAGCCTTCTTTGACAGCAAAGGGAACTTCTCTGAAGCTGTCTGGAGTAAGGCTGTTGATGGTTTTTCAATGCATCAGTGTCAAAGTAAGTCGCACCATCTCACAAAATGATGTTGGGCCTCTTATCGCCAATGCGGGTGATGATCTGTATTTCCTGTGGGTTTCTATTGATGCGCCTCTTTCCATCACAGTTTTCTGACACTGACACACACAGACACACACACACTGACACACACACACTGACACACACACACACTGACACACACACACACACACACACACACACACACACTGACACACACACACACTGACACACACACACTGACACACACACACACACACACTGACACACACACTGACACACACACACTGACACACACACACACACTGACACACACACACTGACACACACACACACACACACACTGACACACACACACACACACACTGACACACACACCCACCACCACCACCACCACCCCCCCCCCCCCCACACACACACACCCCCTTGTAAATATGACCCCTTTGCACATAGCTCTTTGTGTGAAAGGGGCGTGTCATGGGGGTTTGCTGTGGGTGTTCCCACGCAACACCCAGGGATTCTGCCAGATTTACATGGTTTTGTAAACCTTGGACTGTTTCAGAATCCTATGCCTCCCCAGGGGAAGGTGTAAGGAGGCGCAATGAGGAGAAATACTTTTATTTTTCCTCGTTTTTTTTCCTCTTTCTATGCGTGCTGCATCTCGTGATTGTTTTTGTGCAAGAAGGTGTCCCTTTCTGCACAAAAACAATCATCCCGGCAACCCTTGCACCATGGTGCAAAGGTGCCTGTGTTGGCACATGGCAGCCAATTGTGCACCAGCGCAGGGAAGAGCTCAGGGATACGTCATATTGTTGGAAATAGGACGCATCCCTGTGGTTTGAAAGTGACGCAGTACGGCGCAGCCAAATGGCTCACCGTGCTGTGTTACTTTCTTGTAAATCAGGGCCCTAATGTCCTGTTATTAGTTCCACCACTTTAGTGATCACCATCGTGAGGGTGCTGTATCGGGGCTTCGGATTTTAGAATGCAGTAAACCAATGCTCGAAGAGTGCTGCTTCTGACTACTCTATCAACCACCAAATCGCCAACAATGTGCACCTCTTCTGCTGAGATCTAAGTGGGAAACAGAGGGTAGTAACAAGGAACCAACCGTTGCCTCAAACAAAGCTATCTTGACTCTTTTGCTCATCTGTGCTGAATCCCACAGTACCTCTTGACGAGTTAAACATCAATCTTGTCGAAAGCTACTAGAAAGGGGGTTGAGGGATAGCTTTGAGAGTCTTTGACCTACATCTGTTGATGAATGGAAGAGTTTATGTTTTGCTGTATATTTAAAGAACATATTAAATATCTGGTTCTACTATTCCGTCTGTGACTTTCTCAAAGACAACGTGGCCACAGTAGGAGTGGTTGATGAGATGATTCTAGGCTGTGTTCACTCGGTTAACCGAATGGTCTTATGGTTGTAAGAGGAGGCTGGAGAATCTCAAGGTTCCTCGAACTTAAACAATTTTATTGGTGGGGAAGCAGATCAAAGGCCGGTCTCCACAAGAGACCATAGGAACATTTTTCTTTTCCAATATTTGGAGCACATATTGTCTAGTTCACTTACAGCCTTACATAAAATACTTGGAACAGAGGGTAGCGTCGGGACTGAAATGTGACAAGCCATTCATTTATAATAAGAAGGCGTACCAGATGGGCAACACCACTGTCTTGTATTGCATTCAGAAACAGGGTGGTCGGAAAACTAACAGGAAACGATGTGGCTCTCGGCAACACAGAAGCAGTTGTGACGTTCAGCAAAAGAATTGTCTTCCTCCAGCAGAAGAGAACACTGTAGATTACACAAGAAGTTTCTCCAAGTGGGACTCGTAAAGGCATGCAATGACCCGCATGTTCAAGTGGTAAGGTACTCGTGCAGTGGATTAGGAAATGAAAAAGCCAAAATCTTGCCACCAGGTACCACCCAAACGAGCTTGCTGGGGTCTCTTATGGCCCACTGATCAGGAATGTTAGCCTGTGCTTTTCACACAAGCCTCTGACTCTACAGGTCATACTTTACATGAGCAACCGGATGACCACAGTCCTTTTGCTCAAAGTAGACTTGCGGTTTTGTGCCTTAGACAAGAAGATACCATTGTCACACTTCTCCAGAACCGCTCTTCTGAACTGGGAGACATTTAAGTGGGCACTGTGACTCCTAAACTAATCAGGATTGGAGGAAATTTTGCTCTGAAACGCACAGAAATATTTAGCAAGGTCAGATAGGATGATGGTTGAGTTTTTTTGTAGAATAAGGAGCTTCTCCCTGCATTGTGGAACGTCACAAATTTTGTCTTACCTGCTTGACGTAGCACACACAAGGCTGGTGGGCACCGCTGCTAAAGGCCACTGAAAGCACTATGCACACGAAGGAAGACATACACATTATGTTTATGCACGTGCCAGTAGTTCATTATTTTTTTTGTTAGGCCTAAATGCAATTTTTTGCAGGGACAGCTAGCTGCATGTATGTCTCCCTTTGAACTTATGCACTGATAACGCACTTTTCCTGAAAGTGTCAACTAGTGTGGTAATGAATAGAGGTCAAAGAATCAGTGAGTCACAAGCTTCATCTGTGAATGCACAATTCACTGTGTGCAATGGAAGTTAAGTACAGCAAAGCCCACATCTACCATTTTACCAAAGGCTATTTGCAATCGTATTAACTATTGCCCCGGTTACTTACCGATAATCTTCATTACTCAGAGTGTAGTCTTCATCGCTACCTGACTAACTAAGTGACCTTCAGCTCCCCAAGAGAACCCTCAAAGCAAATTAGCACTCTAGTCCTCCCATCCCTCCCTAACATGGCCGACCTCCTTCACCCCTGATCTAGTACAAGAGGCGGCACGACCCACCTCACTTCCTGTTTAAGTACCAAGCCTCAGCACCCAAACAACATGAATTCAACAGCCAAATAGGGAAGGGAGAGGTGGGAACTCATGTGGTGAGGAATACTACACTCGGGGTAATGAAGATAACCAGTAAGTAACCAGGGCATTACCTACTCGTAAGTCTTCCTCAACACATGACATACTAGGGGGCATATTTACACGCCCCTATCGCCACCACGTCACTTTTAGTGACGTTGTGGTGGCGATAGGGGCCTTGCCTTATTTACAAGGCAGCGTTAAGCCACTTAACAGGGCTTAACGCTGCCTTGTAAATAAGCCACCCTTTCACGCTGTATTTAGCGTGAAAGGGGCGGGCCATTGGTGGGCGTTCCACCACAACACTATTTAATTTTGATGCTGCCTCCTATTTACAAGGGCAGCATAAATAGGAGGCAGCGCCAAAATTAAGACCAGGGGAAACCTGGTCTGAAACAGGTAAAACGAGGAGAAATGCTTTATTTCTCCTCATTTTTGCTGTTTCCATGTGTGCTGCCTTGTGCAGCACACATAGAAACAGCAAACTGCCTCTGATTGTTTATGTGCAGGAAGGTCCCCCTTCCTGCACATAAACAATCATTTTTAAAAAATGCCGTTTTGCAACTTCTATGTGTGCTGCATTAAACAGCACACACAGAAGTTACAAAACAGCATTTCAAGATTGTTTATGTGCAGGAAGGGGGACCTTCCTGCACATAAACAATCTTCCCTCAACACAGGCACCCTTGCACTATGGTGCAAGGGTGCCTGCGTTGGCGCTAGGCAGCTAAAGTTAGCGCCAGCACAGTGGGAAACGCAGGGCTGCACCATATTCTACTAAATATGGGGCAGCCCTGCGTTTCTAAAGTGACGAAGCGTGTCGTTAGCCTTCTTGGCTTAACGACACGCTTCGCCACTTTACTGTAAATATGCCCCTAAGTGAGCATATTCCAAATCCTATGTGGCGTCATGGTCAACCAAAAAAGAACAGAAACCAAAATGCGAGACATAAACAAAGTTTAAATCCAACCATCAAACAGAGGAAACACAAACGGACCCCCCCCCCCAACAGGAGGGCGGCAGTTAATCAGAGGCAGCCTGCAGAACAGCCTCAGCAAAACCCCCAGCAGCAGAGCCACCCAACACCGCCTGATAGTGGTCCATGAACATGTGAGGAGAGGCCCATGTCGCGGCCTTACAAATGTCCTCAATTGAGACGCCCTTGATAGATGCCCAGGAGGCAGAAATTCTACAGGTAGACCTCCCCTGTATCCTGGCTGACACCTGCGACCCATAAGCCAGAAGGATTGTCTGTTTAATCCACCTACTCAAAGTGGAAAGAGAAGACTTATGACCGGACTTCACCTGGCCAAAAGTGACAAACTATCACATTGGAAAAACGCCAAGGTCCTCTCCAGATACACCAACACCACTTTTCTGTCATCCAACAGCGGAAGACCAGCATCCACCCCAGGAACAGGAGAGAAGATGAGAAGAACAACCTCCCTGGAACGATTGGTAATGGAGGGGACTTCGGGCAAGAACCTAGGATCAGGGCGCAGGACAATGCGATCCGGCAACACTCGCAAGAAGGGAGAGGACCTCAAAAAGGACCCCAATTCCCCAATCTGACCAGCGGACACAATGGCCACCCAAAAAACAACCTTCATGGTCAAGAACTTCACGTCCACCGACCCCCAAGGGTTCAAAAGGAGCAGCCTGCAGCACCAACGAGAGATCCCAGGCCGGGGCAGGACAAATCTCCCGAGGACACTGATGCTGGATAAAAAACTATGCATCAACCTGGCCACCAATGTATCCACCTCTTCCAATTGAGGACTACGGAAAGCCCGCAAAGCAGCTCTCTGCGCCCGAAAAGGAGCTAGGCCCAACGAAAAACCATTTGACAGAAATCCTGTATCCTGATAGGATACATGGAACCAGAGTCCAGCCCCTTAGTGACACACTACCTAGAAAAGAAACCCCCAGTGCCGGGAATTAGACTCAAGAGAATCGCCGGACATCTGGAGTCCTGAAGCAGGTCTACCACCTCCGCTGAGCAGTCACAGGACAACAGACTCACCCTTTCAATAGCCAGGCCTGAAGATGGAGCTGCCACAGAACCCCCGCCTGTAGAGGCAAACCCTTCAGAGGTTACAGATGGTCAGGAATCACCCAACACTCCTAAAAAGATTATTTTTTTTTAAAGATGTTCCAATTCACATTATAATCGTACATAACTCGGCTTATTACACAGAACCAGATCAAAATCACTCAAGTCAGTACAGGGTTTCATTGGAATATATTCACCTTGACTACACACAAAACATAACTTCAGTAGCCTTGATCATTTACACCTCAACTTTGCAAAACCACAGGTTATAGATATGTCCATCTTATCTCCTCTCAATCACCCAACACTCCTGAACTGCAAGCTCCCTCAGAAGAGGATACCAGGGGCGGTGGACCCAGCCTGGCCCAATTAACAGAACAAAAGCCGTCTCCAGGCGGATTTTGCACAGCACCTTGGCGATCAAGGGGATCAGAGAAAATGCATAAAGCAGGCCGTCCAGCTACCGGAATGACATTGCATCCACTCGCCATGCCTCCGAACAGAGAGTAATTGTACAGAACCAGAGCATTGTCCTTGGCCACAATTAAGTCCACCGTTGGACATCCAAACCTTGTCTGCAACACCTCCGTTGACAAAGAGATCGAATTCATGGGGGTAAAAAATCGTGCTCAGGTGATCCACCATACAAATCTCCCTTTCCGAGAGATACACAGCTCTCAGAGACAACACAGTGCTCTCCGCTCAGGTCAAATGCTCCGGAGCCAGGAGCCACAAGGACTGAACGCTGCAACCCCCCCCTGGTGATTGAGATAACCCATCACAACCGGACTGTCCGTGCGGACCAGAACATGATGTCCCAAGGGTTGACGCAAATTCCAGACAATCCATCTGAACCTCCTACAGTTCCCGGAAGTTGGAAGAACAACCAGCCTGTAGGCGATTCCAGAGACCCTGCACAGACCAGAAATCCAACATCGCCCCCCCAGCCCAACTTGCTGACATCCGTCGTCACCACCCGGTAGGAGGACACCTGAAATGGAATACCCCTCGCTAGATTGGACTCCTCCATCCACCAACCCAGGGTGATCCGAATCCGAGGGGACACCACCACCTGAAGATTGTACGTAATTGGCAAAACAAGGGGACCAGTGCAACCGAGCCCGCAGCAACACATTGATAGCCCCAGACATCAAACCCTGTAACCTCAACCACAGATGCACCGGGGCTGAATTTAGGGCGAGCAGGCAATCCAGGTCCCTCCTCAAGGTTGCCCTCCTCTCGGCCAGCAAAAACACCAGTTCCTTGACTATGTCCAGGTGACCCCCAATGAACACCAAGTCCTGGGTGGGAACCAGATGTGACTTCTTGTGGTTGATCAGGAAGCCATGGACCTCCAGAATCTCGCAGACCCTCTGGACGTGAAGAGTCCCCTTGTAAAAAGAAGAGGCAGACATCAGCCAGTCATCAAGGTACGGGAACACCTTAATCCCCTCTCTATGGATGAGCCCAACCAAGGGAGTCAAGACTTTCGTAGACTCTCGGGCAGACGACAAACCAAAGGGCAATACATGAAGCTGAAAATGCTCAGGCCCACACGGAACCTGAGGAGCCGCTGGGATGCCGGATAAACTGGCACATGCAGATAGGCATCGAGCAGATCCAAGGAAGCCACCACGTCCCCTCGATCCAGCAAAGGAAGGATCTCCTGTAAAGACAATATCTTAAACTTAACATGAGGGACAAACGAGTTCGCTCTTTAAAGCAGCACATGACGGAAGTCCCCCGATGCCTTCCTTACCAGGAAAAGGACCGAGTAGACACCTTGAACTGGGCTGACCGGTCAGAACTGGACAAATGTCCCCTTTTTCGAGAAGATCCCGAATACCTGCCAAAAGAGCCTCCCTCTTTGCGGCAGCCGATGGCAAAGGAGTGTGAACAAAAAACTCTGGGGGCGGAGAATCGAAGACAATCGTGTAGCCCTCCTTAACAATCCGCAAGCCCCACTCGTTGGAGACTGACCTTTCCCAAGTCTCCACGAATTTCAACAACCGACCCCCCCCCCACAGGGATTCGACCCATGGGGCCCCTCGGATAGTCAGGATTTCGAAGAGGTGTTGGAACCAACATCTGACTGCTGAGACCAGGCTTTGTGGGAGAAAGGCCGCGTCCCCTCCCATGAAAGGGCAGGTTCCCCCAATGATCAGAAGATGGACCGAAGGCCCTCTTGGCACCAAAGAATCTACCCTTATAAGGACGAATGGGAGCCAATAGCTTCCTATCCTCTGCCGACTTCTTCACCATCTTCTCCAAGGGAGCACCAAACAGTTTAGCCCCATAAAAAGGAATCTTCATCAAAAGGGATTTCTGCACCGCCTCAGCCTTCCAATGGTGCAACCAGACCTGGCCTGAATAGCTGCGCCCATAGAAGCAGCTTCGGCCCGCATGGTATCAAAAGAAATATCTGACAACATCCTGGTCTGTTGCTCCATGACCGCCTGGGTACGCATGATGTCTGCCCTCTGCTCCATAAGTTCAGCAAGAAACTGATAATCCTTCAAAAGAGACTGAATGGTGTAGGAGAGATAAGCATAGGCACTAATGGAGAAGTTGGCCGTGGCATAAGACCTTTTTACTGCTGCCTCCACCATCTTGTCAACCGGGTCCGAAGGAAAGGCATCCTCCGAAATGATGGACCCCTAAGAGGATAACCCAGCCAGCAAAGGACCTACCTTCACGGCCGCTGGAAAATCCATAGCAAAGTCCTTAATGGCATAGCGCTTAGATAAATAGTGCGGAAAATACTGCTTGTCCACCTCCTGCTACTCATTTTGAATCACCTTCCTGATCAATGGATGCAAGGGAAGAGACTCAGGCTCACACTTTTGGTACTGCATGAAGAAGTCCTCTGAATCATCCTCCATCTGGGGCACAGAAAATGCAAGGTTATCCTTGATATGTGCAGGGACTGGAACTGAAGGAGGTTCTGCAGCATTTCTGCCCGGGAGATCATCCTCCTCCCCGCCAGCCTCAGCACTGGTGGAAGACTCAACATGCTGCGTCTTAAGGGAAGAAGGGCCCTCACGCTCCTTAAACGCAGCAGCCACAGCAGCCTGGATCATCTGCTGAATGGCCTGAAAGGAAGGAGAGACTGCTGGAGACTGCACACTAGGGTCTGCCTCCATTTGCAGTCCCTCACCAGTCTCCATCCTGACACACACTCGGGCATAGAACGTTCCCTAAAGAACCAGGTTTAAATAGGCTGATCCTATTGCAAAAAGAAACACCACAGGAAAACCGGGCCGGTTGCCAAGCAACCTCAACACACCAGCAGCGTGCACGCTGTCTGCGTGACTGAACGTCCGCATTCCCCAGCAACTGCCAGCATGCCAAGAATGCATGATGCATCACGGACCCACCTGAGCCCGGGACTGCCACAAAGCGCCAGCTGCCCAATCGCAGCCGTACTACAAAACAGCAGGGGAAGACGCGCTCCGGCCCACAGACAAAGGATGAGCAGCAGTGCTCTACCATCTGACCTCCTGCGACCCAACCAAAATCGACACGGTGGACGCAGGAACCAGAGCCGTTCTTACCGTGAGGATCCACCTCCCGCAGAGGCAGGGCTGGGACAAGAAAGTAACAGCCCACTTTGTCTGGGCTTCCCCAAAACACGCCGGACACAAAACATTGGCGCCAATAAACCGAGCCCACTTAGTAGAGCTTCCCCCAGATCGTATCGCATGACCTCACCCCACTTACCCAAAACTTGCTCTTGGAGAGTCTGCAGAGCAGAACCAAAAAAACAGAAAGTGGGGTGGGCCATGCCTCCTCTTGTACTAGATCAAGGGTGGTGAAGGTCGTCGGCCATGTTAGGGAGGGATGGGAGGACTAGAGCGCTAATATGCTTGGAGGGTTCTGTTGGGGAGCTGAAGCTCACTTAGTCATGTGGCGAGGAAGACAATTAACTCGTGTTTTTCCTCCTACACCAGCTGGATGGTTTACCCACAGTGGGGGGGGGGGGGGGGAGAGAAGTGAACAAAGATGATGCGGAGGGCATGTTTTAATAGAGCAAACTGTTGCTGCAGCGCTGATAGTAATTAATCAGTACAATACATGTAAACTTGCAGGATGTTCATTCTTGTCTGACGTTACAGTCTTAACACTGATGAAAGATGAGGAACTCAGGTGGGCCAAGTAGGAAAACCTATTGTCACGAGTAGTCACCGCTTGCCACTCTATAGAAAGCACTTCTAATACATTAAAGCTGCAAAAGGAGCCGCAATACACCAGTAGCAATGGTTCTGAAGCTTGATTTGTACTATAGATTTACAAAAACGCCCGAGTCAGCCATTCCACCTAGAAAACGTTGATCTGATTGTAGGCGATGGTTTGTCAAAAAAAAATCTTACCATTTCCATCAGTGCTGGAAAGGATGTGGGGGCATATTAGCAAGACCGGCGATAACAAGGTTATATCTTAGCATTCTAGAAGGCTGCGATGCATTTCCAGTCATAAAGGAAACTGCCGCTAAAACGGCGATAATGGGCTTGCTAATATATTATAGAATTCCAATAGAAGCCCAGGTTAGATGCAGTTTCCTGCCGCTAAACGGGGCTAATTTTAACGTGGGTCTTGCTTATATGCCCCGTGGTTACTGGCACGCCTTCGGGTCGATACTGGCAGGTGCTCATTAAACCTTTAGAAACTATTCCAAATCCAGACGCTAGATGGCAGAGGGGAGGGCGCAGGTGACTGCAAAACAAGCAAATCTATGGCTGTCAAATCGCAAATGTAGGGGTACAGGTAGGTGCAGCTTTTCCCTTCTGATAGTCCTCTGTCCTTCTGGTACATGTTTCGCCTCCCCCCCCCCCCCCTTCGGTTGTTGCTTCTACGCGCCTCTCTTCCGTATCCCTTGCATCTCTGCTGCTGCCATATCCTTGCTCCACACTTTGGCGGTTGCTATGAAGTCATCCATTTCCCAGGGCAGTGTCTGGAATGGAGCCCATTTTATGCGAATCTCCTAAACCGGTTGGAGGACTTCTTTTTTTTCCCTGTGCATTCTCCAGACCTGTTTGCCTGGAACTAAATCCTGACAGAAGGGAAGGTGTGGCCCAATCCAAGCACAGAAACCAGGGCGTAGCCCCAGCTGCGGTGCAGTAGGCCAGTTGCGGCAGATGTTGAGAGGATGGAAGCGGTTTTTTAGACGCTCTGCTCTGCGCCTCGGGCGGTTGATGGGCAGCAGCGACGCACTTGTATCTGCCACCTGACTGATTATACATCGGTCATCACTTCACCGCGCCAGTCAGAACTGGTTTAGTCAATGCTAATATATACATTTTATTTATAAATGCCCATTCATGCAAATTTTTCTTTTCTGCTAATTCTTAACGCCTTTAAACCACTACGCTTTATTTTGTTTTTGTGGTTTCAAGTTAAAATGCTTTACTGCACTCTGGGCTGGCTGATCTGTGCAGTGATGTAACAAGAAGTGACGCGTTTGTTATCCGTGCAAGGGGAGATATAATGACTTACGCTCGTGTCTCTGAAAGGCTAGCAGGGCTGGGGCTGAATCAGCCGCATGTCAGTCTGAAACCTCTCAAAGGTTATTACGCTTAGAAAGTCAGTCATAATTCAAGCTCATTCCCTCGGGAAGGTCTGGAGCATAGTCAGCAACATGTCAAGCTTACTTATCTGGAAGTTCCAGGCAAACAGGTCTGGAGAAAGCACGGAAAAAAAAGGAAAAAGAAAAAGTTATTCCAACCGGTTTAGGAGATTCTCATAAAATGGGTTCCGTTCCCGACACCGCCCTTGGGAAATGGGTGACTTCATAGCAGGGGTCTCCAACCTTTTCTGTAATAGAAGCTACTTATGTTGAATGAAAATCAACCTGAGCTCCTAATATTAGCAGTATTGTAATAGTGACAACAGATAAAATTACACTAGTGGTCACCATATGCAAGATTACCAGCACTGATCACCTCAGTGCATTTGGAAGGGTTGTCAGCAGAAAGGAATGGTCAATTTAGAGTGCTTCTACATGAGTAAAAAAACATGACATCCATAGATGCAATGCCCCTGGCCATAATGTTCATAATAAATCAATCAATCAAGGTTTGTAAAGCGCAGCTACTCACCCGTGAGGGTCGCCAGGGGCTGCTGATCCGTCGGCGCTAAGGTGTTCAGTCAAAGAGCCAGGTCTTGAGGTCCTTCCTGAATTGGGTCAGCCAATGGGGATTGTCTGAGGTGGGTCAGCAGGGAGTTCCAGGTCTTGGCGGCGAGGTAGGAGAAGGAGAGAAGGATCTTCCTCCGGTTCTTGTCTTGTGGATCCGGGGGACTGTGGTTAGGGCCATCTGGGCGGAGCAGAGATGTCTGGTGGGGATGTGGAATGAGAGGCAGTGGTTCAGGTAAGTTGGTTCAACGTCCTGGAGGGCTTTGTAGGCGTGCGTGAAGAGCTTGAAGGTTATCTTTTTGTTGACTGGGAGCCAGTGAAGGTGTTCGGAGCTGCGGCGAGGGATGTCCAGGACCAGTCTGGCTGCAGCGTTTTGAACGTTCTGAAGTTTTCTGAGGAGTTTCTAGGTGATGCTGGCGTAGAGTGAGTTGGCGTAGTCAAGTCTGTTGCTGATGAGTGCGTGGGTGACTGTTTTTCTGGATTCGATGGGGATCCCACTAAATGTCTTTCAAAGCAGGCGGAGCGTGTGGAAGCATGATGAGGTGACGGCATTGATCTGATCGTTCGTTGTGAGCGAGCCGATGTCATCTTTGGCAGCGAGGAGTGCAGTCTCTGTGCTGTGGTTGCTCCTGAAGCTGGATTGGGAGATGTCCAGGACGTGGTTTGCTTCAATGAAATCAGAGAGTTGGACATTGATTGCCTTCTCGATGACCTTAACTGGGAAGGGGAGCAGGGAAATGGGTCTGAAGTTCTTGAGGTCTGTCGGGTCGGCGGATGGTTTCTTTAGTAGAGGGTTGATCTCGGCATGTTTCCAGTCGTCGGGGGAAGGTGGCGGACTCAATGGAGCAGTTGATAGTGTGGTGGAGCTCGGGGGCGATGACAGTGGCTGCTCTGTGGAAGATGTGGTGCAGACATAGGTCCGAGGGAGCTCAGGAGTGGATGCTCTTCATGGTCTTGAGAGTGCGTCCGTGGTGAGCGGGGTCCAATTGTGCAGGATCTGTTGGAGTGTGGCGTGGTTGGGTGCGGTGGTGGTGGGCTTGATGGGAGGGTCTTGGGTGTTGAAGATGTCGTAGATAAGCCTGATCTTGCGGTGGAAGGTGGTGCAGAAATTTCCCACATGCTACATGATTTATCACTCCAAAATCCGTTTTAAATATATTTTAGAAATAGTCATTTTCTATACACATCAACATATGAATTCTGAAAATACAAACATCCTTGTCTCCAATTCATACTCTCAATGTTGGTATACTTATGAATTCAACCAAACAAGAGCTTCTAATATAGCAGGTTGAGCTGCACACAGGAGAGCTACTAGCACGTAGATGGAGAGCTAGCTAGTCCTTGGAGAAGCCGGCTTCATAGCAACTGCCACAGTGTGGAGCAAGGATGTGACAGCAGGAGCAGAAATGCAAAGGACACGGAAGAGGGTGGCGTATAAGCAACAACCAAAGGGAGATGAAGCACATACGAGAGGGACACAGGGCTATCAGAAGGGAAAGCTGCATATACCTGTAACACTAAATTATCGAATTAATATCAGCCATAGAATTGTTTGTTTTGCAGTCACCTGCCCCTCTAGTGACTGGATTTGAATAGTTTCTAAAGGTTTAATAAGCACCTGCACATTTCGGCCGAAGGCGTGCCAGTAACCACATCCTTTCCAGCACTGATAGAAATGATAAGATTTTTATTGACAAAACATCGCCTACAATCAGATCAACCTTTTCTATGTGGAATGGCTGATTCAGGTGTTTTTGTAAATCTATAGTACAAATCAAGCTTCAGAACCATTGCTACAGGTGTATTATGGCTCCTTTTGCAGCATTAATTTATTAGACGTGCTTTCTATAGAGTGGCAAGCGGTGACTACTCGTGACAATAGGTTATCCTACTTGGCCCACCTGAGTAACTCATCTTTCATCAGTGTTAAGACTGTAACGTCACACAAAAACGAACATCCTCCAAGGTTACATATATTGTACTGATTAATTACTATCAGCGCTGCAGCAACAGTGTGCTCTTGTAAAACATGCCCTCTGCATCATCTTCGTTCACTTCTGCCCCGCCCCCCCCTCCCACTGTGGGTAAACCAACCAGCTGGTGTAGGAGGAAAAACACGAGTAGTTAATAGTCAATACGATAGCAAATAACCTGAGGTAAAATGGTAGATGTGGGCTTTGCTGTTCTTGACTTCCATTGCACGCGGTGAATTGTGCATTCACAGATGAAGTTTGTGACTCACGGATTCTTCGACCTCGATTCATTACCACACTAGCTGACACTTTCAGGAAAGTGCGCTATCAGTGTCGGAAGGGCCAGTACGTTGGTGCCTCTGAAAGTTTGTTATGGATGGGAAAGAGCCTGTCAGCTCTAAAATCTAAAATGCCCAGCCCTCCCAACTTTGCCAGAATCTGGCTGTGTATTAATTCAGTGAAGCCAGAGCTCTCGTTCTAGAAACCCATGTTTACTATAAAATTGTCTTGAATTAAAAAGAAATCTGTTTTATAGAGAATAAATGCTAAAAGAAAAACTCTTATAATGTGGCATGAGTAAGAGACAAGACGAATCATATGACAAATGGCACATGTTCAATCGTAAGAAACCCAGATTTAACATTACCCTTGAAGTTATCTCAGGGCACCCACATAATTCATAGTTTTAGCCACAAAAATAATGTGAAAATCTTCTCTTACCTTACAATAGAATCAGAGGTACAGCAAAGTACACAGAATTATTAGTTTTATTTACATTATTTAATAGTCAGCACACCCAAGTGGGTGTGCTACACGAGCAGCCGAAACCACAGAGCTACTCCATACCAGTATGTATTTTGGAGAGGGGGCAAAGGCAGAGACAACCCTCTTGCTGCTCAGCAGACACCAACAGAGATCAGGCTGTACCCCTCTTCATATGAGCCACTTTCGTAATAAAGTGACAGATAGTTCCATGTGTACAATGTCACCGGTGTCTTTTGTGGCCAACACCCCCACATTAAAGCATGCCCCCAAGCTCCGCAGTCCAGTGGGGGAGCAAACAGCGTTGCACTGGGAAACTGACCCCTAAGAAACCGAACCAAACCCCCATGAGCCCATCAAGTGAAAGCAAGCAGAACACAAGCCCACCTACACAGCAGGTTGTCCTCTCAGCTCATACCAACTGCAATCCCCTCTAGGCACAACCCGAGTTATCACAGACCTATCCTAATTGTGTTACCATAAGAGCACTGCACAAAGGACAGCCCACATACAATTTGGTCATATCCAACTGGATTTCATCACCAGAAGAACTCACCCCAGACCAATAAGAATAGTTCAAATCCAATCTCGATACCTGGAAATGACATAATGACAATGGTTCTACAGCCCAAGCTACACAATGCATTATGAACACCAGTACATCAATTGAATACTCAGTGGTATTAAATGCAACCACAATATAAGCTAGAGTCCAAGAAAAGGAAACCATCATATTTTAGGACAGCATAAATTCTGGAACAGTTTTAAAACACAAGATGGAATACACTGCAGAACAACATGCCCTGGTTACAAATAGAATAACTCAAACTCTATGTTGCACAAAAGCACCCTTTTCAAATACTCACATCAGCGGACATCCTTTGTTTTTCAAGGACGCCCCTGAGATATCGAATTCCTTCATTGACAAAATACTGAATTATCTGGAGAAAAACAATGTGCGAAAGAATTGAGTCTTTCAATACCAAAGGAGACTCACAAACCACCATTCCAATCTCAGCAGAGCAGACAGCTCCACTTCAAACTACGTCCTCTCTGTCTAATCCGATTCACCCTACACACACACACAGACACATACGAGGTATGCTACCTACTAGACACTATGTTTAAAAGATAGTGGGAAATCTATTGTCCCGCCAGCTCATACCTTCTGTGCACGAGGCATCACACCACAATAACTACAAACAGCAAATTCACTCCTGCTGCGAAGTAAAGAAAGCCCTGACTCAGCTACAGTTTAACTTTGCCAACCAACAGCCAATCCGCAGATCCATGGCAAGATCCTCAGAAAAAGATGTTGGTACAACTGGGGAAAACACAGAGCATTTGATGGTGTTCAGTCTCGTCCAATCAGAATCCCACCAAGACATAGCTCTAAAAGTGCACTCCTGCACCGACTGTTAAAAGGTGTTGGGAAATGAATATAGTTTATGAGCCTCATCCTTGGCCAAAGGGTACCTTTTAGTGCAGTAGATTGTTCAATACTAAATGGCCATGCCTGTAGTTAGACCACCAGCTCCAATCTGGTCAAAACTGATGTGTCACCCATGGACATGGAGAGGTAGAAAAAGCGCGGCCAGCGCCTGTATGATCGGAGTCTGGGTCCTGTTGGCATCCCTATGCCCACCTAAACCCTTCATGGCCAACAGCTCCTGCAGTACATCTCAACAGCAAGGGATATTAGGGCTAAAGTGCCCCTTCAAAAGAGCCTCGTTACTGAAGGAGAATCCTGATCCTCACATTCATGACCCATGACGACCTCTCCTGGATTCCTCTGTGGGCACCATCATGATGAGAGCTGTTCTACTGATCCTCCTTCACCCACCACCTCCCCAAGAAATCTTGAACCAGCAAAACGCAGCATCTCAAGTGATCAGAAAAAACCCAGCAAATGTACCGTCCTACCCTTAGTTGATCCCATAGCTTTCTACGATACGACGAGACATGCAGACCCCCCCCTACTATCTGCATCATAAGAATCCAGCGTGCCACATGCTTCATGTACATAGGTACTGCTGCCTTTTTAGGGGGTCAGGAATGGACTATCAATTGGTGGCCACATCTCGTCTCATTTCTATACACTCCAAATCTTTTTCAGTTTAGGAAACTGTTTTACCTCCAGCTTATAACATTTTAAGGGTTTCTAACGTCAGGCACTGCTTGGGAAGATGCACTAGTGCGGTCCAATATTGCATTGCAGCACAAGTGTGATCTCATTTAAAGCGGGGGCTTTACACACGCAGTGTGTGGTGCCTGCTACCTGGCCAGGTTGCTGAGATTGGCTAAGCGAAAATTCCGAGTCCAGAGTGAGAAGCTGACTGGTGGAGAGAGACACTGAAGGATCTGGGAAGCTTGCTCCAGATTCGTCATGCATAGCAGAGAGCTGGCAGTAAGGTCATAGTCCATAATGAAGAAATGCCTGCAGAGCTGGTTGCATGGTCTGAATCCAGAGGTGCGGAGATAGCGGCAATGTGTACGCTTTGTGAAGAAATGAGAGCCTAGGGTGATGAGATGTCTGCAGGGTGGGAGTCCAGGGAGGTGAAATGTTTGCAGGGTGGGAGTCCAGGGAGGTGAGATGTGTGCAGGGTGGGAGTCCAGGGAGGTGAGATGTGTGCAGGGTGGGAGTCCAGGGAGGTGAGATGTGTGCAGGGTGGGAGTCCAGGGAGGTAAGATGTGTGCAGGGTGGGAGTCCAGGGAGGAGAGATGTGTGCAGGGTGGGAGTCCAGGGAGGAGAGATGTGTGCAGGGTGGGAGTCCAGGGAGGAAAGACGTCTGCCGGGTGGGAGTCCAGGGAGGTGAGATGTCTGCAGGGTGGGGGTCCAGGGAGGTGAGATGTCTGCAGAGTGGGAAACCGGGGTGATTGAAAAGATGCATGCAAGGTCACAATCAAGAGGCTAGGCACTGTCTCTTCGTGAGAGTCAGAGGTGAGGAACTGGCAACACAGCCAAAGTCAGAGATGAGAAGGTGGCTGCATTGCCAGGGTGAGAGGTGAGGCGCTGGCCACACGGTCATAGTCTAGGGAGAGGCGTTGGCTGCAGTGCCAGAATCCAGGGTGAGGGAGTTGGTAGCAGGGGCAGAATCCAGGGTGAGGGAGTTGGTAGCAGGGCAGACTCCAGGGTGATGAGCTTGCTGCAAAGTCAGAGTTCAGAGTAAGAGGCTGGTTGTGGAGTCAGTGGTCTGAAGCAGGTAGCTGGCTGTGAGCACTGAGTTTATGATGAGGAACTTTCAGCAAGGTCAGAGTTCAGTGAGGCACTTAATGCAGGATTAATCTCCAAGCAAGGCACTTGCTGCTGCGTCGGTTCGGAGTCCAGCAGTCATTCGTTTCATGTGCAAAGGAGTTCTTCAGTGGCAGATACTCCCAAAAACATGATCCTAAAGTGGATGCTCCTTGAGGGGCAATCAGTATCTGCTCCTGGCCAGACGCACTAGTGGTTGCTCCTCTGATGTTCCTGAAGCGGCTGCTCCTCACAGCCACGAGTCCTCTTCAGAGCGTCTGTTTCTCACCTGGACTGGGGCGTTGAGGGCTTGGGCCTCTTCTGATGGTAGCTGCCACTTGACCTGTATGAGAAAAGATAGGATGAATGAGTGCAAAAAGGACTTCCATTGTCACCAGGGAATTGTAAAGGAGGCCAGCTGTCTCGAGGAAGCAGTGCTATTGTGCCAAGGTGACCAATCGTAAGAGGTCAACACTGCTGTGTTCCAAGTTCACCAACCATAGATAGCAAGGGAGCACTGCTTCACTGTCAAAAACACAGTTCTACCAGGTGAACACTTCTACAGTGCCAGTGTGTTTGTCTATACCAGACAATCAATGCTCATGCCAGTTTTCTCTGGAAGACACAACCATCTCAGGGCCGCGGCCATGGCAGGCTAGGCCTTCACTTTTGATCTAGTACAGAGTGATAGGTACAAATCAAACAATAAAACTACCCTGGGTGAAATCACTTAAAGTGCAAACTGTGCAAAAACCTCCTACACAACAAACGAATATACGAAAATATATCATTAAGGAACACATGTAGAGAAAAATATAATATACACAGTATGATGCACAACAGAAGCAAAACAAAAACTCCAAGTCAATACATCATATTAAAATATAAATAAGTATATATGTCGTTGGCATTTTTTTTTTAATCAGATATCATCGGATATTAGATATATAAATTCCTGAAATCCCATGTGGCAAGAAATACCCCTATTTTGCTCGAGACGAGATAATTTAATAAATATATTTGGACAAGAGATTTTAATTTATATATATGGATCTAATATCCAATGATGCGTGATATAATATGTCAACGACATATGTATTTATTTATATTTTAATTTGATGCATTAACTTGGAGTTTGTGTGTTTTGTTTATATTGTGCATCATAATTTGTATAATATTTTTTGTCGACATGTGCTTATATCTAATAAATAATATATTTTTGTTTATTGTGTAGAAAGTTTTTCACAATTTGCACTTCATGTGATTTCGCCCAGTGTAATTTTGTTTGGTTGGTTCTTGTGACCCTGTCCCCTTGGTTCCTAAGACGTTTCTCTCTCTTTTGCTTCTGATCTCAGGGTGATGGGTACATCAGAGTCTGCCTACTTCCATGATCCAGGTCAGAATGTCCATGTGAAGGACACAACCAGAATTACACAGCTATCCTGATGAAGGACAGTCAGATGTTTGAGGTGAGGTACAATGTATATTGCTAAGCAGGAAGGGATTGCTTAGAGAATGTACTAGCTGGGCGAGACCATACCATACCTTGGTCTTGGAGCAGATTTTCACTTCTAAGAGTTGGAGGATATGCAGGAACAACCGGACGCTGAAAATGACCTCAATGACATCCAGAAAGATGGAGATTGCCCACAGACACAAGGAGGTGCTCTGTGAAGGAAAGAGAGCAGAGTTAGGCAAGCGCTCTGTGAAGACTACGGTCAGTGAAAGGTGTTATGTGTTGGGAAAATGTTCTGAGGGAGTGATGGAGGAGTTAGAGAAGGGCAAGAGGAGGGAGACAAGTGCTCAGACAGGCAACAGCAACGGTAAAGGCGAGGATGTAAGCCAGTGCAGTGCTTGGGTGCTATATAGTGGAGCAAGGTGTTTGGGAACTGCTCTGTGAAGAAGACTGTAGACAACTGAGTTAGCTTGAAAAGCTGAGATAACATCAAATACATTTAGGGCCCAAAGACACAATTTGCAGGAATGGTGACATCAGGCATGGTAAATCAATATAATGGTTTGTGTGCATTTCATGTAGAAGCTAATGTTCTCGACCTTTTACCCTCAAAGATACCCAAGGACATATGAAGAATATGTATTTAGTCTGATACACTTCTTGTTATCAGAAATTTGGCAAAAGCCTCCTTTTACCTCTTTCTGTATTAGGAAGCTTGATACATACAGTGTAGTTTATACAATTAGAGGCAGACCTGAAGCATACTTGGTTGCTTAGTATCTAATTTAGTAAAGTTTATGAACTTAGTGTGGATGGGGCCTTTTGAGAACTCGCCACTTTGATCGCCATTCCATTCTATCCATATGCATTCACACAGTATGCCAGGATCTGTCTGGGGATGAGCTCATGCAGAAATTCAGGCCAATATTAAGGAGGGAAAATAGGCTGTTGTCATGTTGAATAGTTCACAGCTTGCCCATGTTGACACAGTGACTACGTGAATGACCACTACATTAGCATGGTTGTTCACAGACCTGACAGCAGTCTTCCTATTGTCAGCCGAGGCTGGGTATGCTGTTTGTCCGTAGATGCAGCACACATCTTGTCAACAATCAACTGACGAAGAGTACATTGCGGCAATAAGAACAGTGCCCTTTGTACTGGTTTCTTTTGCACTTGCTTGATAGCCACTAAGAGTTCCTCCCTCTTCATTTAAGGAGCCATAAACTTTAGAAATAGTAGGAGAGATTCACAAAGAAGGCAGTAGACAAGCCATCCAAAGGGCTCCCCTGGATTTATTCGACCAAGCATAAGTAAAACGTATTAATTCTCACAAATGAACAGACAACATCTATCCCTTGAGTGGAGATTCCAGCTCCTGTTGACTTTTTTCACTGTAGATTAATTGAATGCAGGTCCGCTCAACATCTTTGGTCTTCACTAGCTAAAACAATTTCTTCCCTTCTGCTCTTTAGTAGAGTGATAGTTCTGCTGCACCCACCCTCCGCGCCCAGGGTATTCAAGAGTACCTTTTCCTTAATGACTGTTGAGTGAGAGGCCTCTCCACCCAGGAGTCCCCAACCTCCCTCATTCAGGCCGTCTCTTCTGCCAGATCTAGACCTGTGTGCCAGGATGTAGTCTTAGCGGAGCCCAGCCCAGTGCCTGTCTTTCATTAAGGATGTCCTGAACCAGGCTGGTTTTCCTACCACTTGAGGTTATATCTTAGCATTCTAGAAGGCTGCGATGCATTTCCAGTCATAAAGTACCAGCACAGCCTGATGGTTGCAGACAGCATCTGCGCGTACAGCATCCAGCGTTCAGGTGTTTCTTGGCACAGCCCAGAATGCATATACAACTGGTGTTTGCAGTGGCAGCAGGACTCGGGTCTTCAGACTACTCAGGTTCCCATTTTCAGGTGGTAAAAATAAAGCCTCCTCTGTTGGGCATTCGGAATCCCCCCCCCACCCCAGTCTTCTAGATGGAGCTCAGTTCCATCATTTGGACCCAACTGTATACTTTGGATTACAGCCAAGGCATCACTCCAGAATCCCTGAAAGTAAATAATGTCTGCAGTCTCCTGCATATGAACGTCTGAAGCTCAACATTATCTTTTTTGTGCCTGGAGCATTATCTGCCCTCATTTCAGGGGATGAGAATATTTATACTTACAGACAATAGTTCAGCAATGTTTATATCAAGGCAAAGGGAGAACACACTCTCCATATTTGAGCCTTCCAGCAATATAAATCTGGCACTGGGTGAGTATAATATAATGCGCCGCCTATCAGCAGTCTTACTCCTCCAATACGCAGGCAGATCATCTCAGCAAAGTGACCTGTACCCCCACACAACTGGGAACTTGGCCCCTTTGGGTATTCCTGGTGCTTCTTCAGAAGAATTAACAGCAACCTTGTAGTTAGCCTGCTCATGAAGTGTTTCCTAAATGCTGATAACATATCACATCAAGAAAACTTAGTCTTAAACCTTTCCCATCAGTTAAACCTCTACCTCAGACTGTAGTTCTGTACTATTTTGCTCCGTTTATTTTGTCGAAGGCTTGGTCAAATCCAAGCACCTTCTTCCTTTCAAAAAAATTCTTCGGCTCCCCACTGACTATACTATTCTACTCAAGTCACTCCTTACTGGCCCATCTTTTTTGGCTTTCGGTTTCATTTTACCTTTTTTTCCCTCTTCATTGCATCCAAATGCTTGTATGCACTTGCTCACATGCATTGCTTTTACTTATCCCGAACCAGCCTTATTGCAGCAGGGCAGGTCGGGAACTCTTTTAGTTGACATTTCTCTCCCACCCACCATGACATTTACAAAAGTACTCAAGGATTATTTGTCACGAATGCTTTTACTTCATGCGCTAGCTCGCTCGGACTGTGCACCGCAACTATAAAAAACATCTTTTTTAATCACCATCAGTTAATTATACAGCAGATTTTGAGAAAAAAACCAGTAACAAAATGTCATGGTATTAAAAAGCATCAATAGTCTATTGACTAGTCCTGTGATGGCAGGTCAGGAGAGGAGCTCAGTTGGAGGCAGTGGCAATCAATCATAGACCTCTGTGCCTTCAATTAGAATGTGAAGTGAGGTTGTTTAGCCTCCTTCATGGCCCAGGCCCTCTTTCACACATGGACACACTTCTACTAGGTACGATATCGTTTTCTAGCCACATGGATGGAGTAGATGGCGGAGCTTCGTGGCTGCACCCTCGTTCGGAGGCGCTGCCTCTGTACAGTTCCAGTTCCTCTTATTACACACTTGTCGTCAGTCACAGAGCTCAGGATCCTGGAGGCAGAGGTCTTGGTTTATGGAGCCATCAAGAGGAAACCTGGACATCATGCAATTGACTAGCTAGCGGTCTATCGGCATACAATATAGGCGTACATTAGGCTGTGCCAAAGAGCTATGGCAAAGGAGGTCAAGCCCTCAGCTTATTCCTTGTGTTTAGTCGATGATGCACTGATGATTTATATCCATTCAGGCTCAATCTGGCTGTGACAGAGGCAGGCAAACCTCGATAAAAGTTGTCTTTTGTTGAAGATTGTGTTGTCAACTGTCAATTTCATGTTTGGGACTTGAAGTTGGATCTCTCATGGTTGGCGCAGCTGACGGCATGGAACATGCTATTCTGATCTTTGCTGAAGGGGCCAGTGGGTTTTAGGCTTGCGCTACTAGCAAACACTATACGGTGCTCCATGCATATATAATTATGTTATGGACTCGTCCATCTTGCCTCGTAAAGGCTCTTTCTATTTTTTACGTGGATCAGAAAATCTTTCATCCTTCTTTCGGTTACTGTTCCTCTGAGGCATGACTTTGATGCATTCCAATTCCTTAATTACTTTTGTGATTTCTCGAGGCCATCCATTCCTCTGGCAGGCTGTTAAAGACATGGATGTGGTGGTTCTTCACTGGTAAGTAGGCTTCCAGTACCCGCTGACGGTCATCATGCACTTTGGAATGCTATGCAAACTCTGGGTTCCTCTTCATGAGGTAACCTCGAAGAAAGTGCTGTGTTTATTCATAGCAATATGCTCCATAGAAGGGTACTGTGGAGTTGAAACTTGGACGCTTACTCATGCTTTCTGTAACCACTACTTGTTGGAAGTAAACTCCAGTACTGGAGCTAAAGTCCAACTCTACTTAACATATCTGGGGAAATTGCAAATTCTTTGCGTTCTTCCACTGTCCCCACCCCCCACTAACTCCAAAAACCATTTTCAGACTTCAAGTTATTAGAAGAAGGGGAATTAATATACACGTTGCTCATGCCACCGCTCTTGCATTGGTAGTTCTTCACTACATTTTTCCCAAACTAAAATCGCCCTTCATCCAGCTCTCTACCTTAGCCACAAGATATGAATGTAGAAAAAAGAACTTACATGGCAGCAAAGCCTGATGTCTGTGTAACTTCACTGGGCTCCCATCGAAATATTTTGTCTTACTGTGTAAAAAAAGATTCAGTCCCTTGGCCTGCTTGTAAGACACCCCATAGATCTGGAGCAGACCAGGACTGCCAGTACAAGAGTCAATATAATGGGTAACATTTACTGTTTCTCTATAAGGTAATGTTCATCCCTGGGTTAGCCCTTTGATCACCATTCCAAAGGGTACATTATACTCTCCCAAAGAGTCAGATTTAAGATGTTGGATCGTCTAGGCAGAAGGCTACATGGACTTGCTATTTGGAGATTCCTTTGGCTGCTTTTCACTTCCCTCTAACTTTAATATTTCTGCCTCCAAATTATATTAGTGCATGTAACATCTCCCCACCTGCACCACCTGAATGCAACCTCTACATGCTGAACATAAGAGACAGCCGATAGTGTTACTGGTGTCTTCTAAACAACACTCATCACTTACCTTTATACTAAAAATCTGCAGAGTTGGGTTGCCCATAGGATAAAAGGGAGGAGGAAGACATTTAAAACGAAGAGTCACTTACGTAGATTCGAGTGGGGTCGAAGGGACATTCATGTGAGATCTGTATGAGGTCAAGGTCGATGAAGGTGCATGTGGCAAGCAAGGTGCGGCCCTCGTTGACGAAAGTAATGACCACAGACACACTTATGCCCACAGTGCAGAGGGCTGAGAGCAGGGTGTTCACCACAGACAGGACGAAGACTGACCAACCCTACAAGAAACCATAAATATGTAAACACTGTGAACTGTTTGACAGTATAGGTGTGTTACACTTTACACCATGAGCTGTTTGAACAAGTTACTTAGCCTTCAGTAACACTCTTTCTGATAAGAGACAATTTTTTCTCAGATTCCTCATCTTTTAAATATTCCCCAGTGGTCAGACTGGATCTGGAAACTTTTGAGCAGTACTTCTGTGCGCTTGTAGGTAGCGCCATACGGCTCTGCACTAACCAACTTCTGCTCCAGAAATGATGTGCAGAGCCAAGAAAGGCTGTGATCCCACACACTGTCAGCTGCTTTCGAGGCAGTCCATGCCCCCAGACACACAGCTCCAGCAGCAAATGCGTTTTGACCAGTGCGCAGATTCCTAAACTTGGGATCTTATTAATGAATGGAGTCCAATCAGTGAATGGAGAGGAACGGAGGGTCAATGAGCAATCTTTGGTTAGATAGAGTCTGTAACAGAACAAGCGTTACTGAAGGCAGGTAACTTGTTATTCTGCTACAGACTTCTAACTGCAGATTGCTCACTTTTTGAATGGATACCAAAGCAGTACCTATATGGCTGTGATCTGTGAAGGGACTCAAGCCAAAAAGTCCTGCAGTACCAACCTGGCTGTCCAGACAGTAGTGCTTTATGGATTGTATGGAGTGATACCCAAGTAGCTTCCTTGGCTCTGGTGGAATGAGCTCATAACCGTTTCGGAAGCTGGTTTCTGGCCAGTTTGTAGCAGACCTTCATGTAGAGCACGATCGAGCGGGAGATGTTCCTTTTCTGCACTGCCTTGTCTTTTTTCACTCTTGCAAAGCCCACAAAGAGCTGATCGTCCACTCAGTGTTCTCTGGTATGATCGATGTATAAGCTCAGTGCTCTTCTGGGGTCCAAGCAATGACGTTTCTCCTCCTCCTTAGAGGGGTGAGGCAGAGCATAGAATGCTAGTAAGGTGATATTTTGACCGACGTGGAAGGGTGTCACAACGTTCGGCAAGAAGGATGCTTGTGTCTGCCGAACCAGTTTGCCTGGGAAGAAGGCGGTGTATGGCAGGTTAACACAAATCTTGAAGCTCACTTACATTCTGTGCCAATGTTATGGTGACGAGGAACACTATTTTGAGGGTGAGAAGCCATAAAAGACAGTTGTGAAGCGACTAAAAGGAAGTACAGATCAATTATGTGAGGACCAAGTTAAGGTCCTACTCTGGCATTACAAAGGGAGAGGGATGAAGCATTTGTTGTAGGCCTTTCAAAAAACGCATTACAACAAGTGAAATAAGTAATGAGGACTGATACAGCAACCACAAATAGGGCCAAAAGATACCCTTTAACTGTGCCCAAAGAAAAGTTTTGCTGGGCGAGAGACAAAACAAACCACAAAGCATCTGATAATGTAGCCTGACGGGATTCAATCTGCCATGTGCCGCACCAAGCCACAAACTTGTCCTAATGATAGGCGTATACTGCCAAGATGACATCCACTACCTACAGAGGAAGGTCGGAGGTTTTCAGCTGTCGCTGCTCAATCTCCAAACGTGAAGATTGTGAAGGCCTGGGTGAAGGACCGTGTCCCGTTGCTGCGACAGCAGATAACCCAGGAGGGGCAGCCTGATCGGAGGACAGATGCTCTTGCCCAGGAGCTCTGAGTATCATACTCTTCATGCTCAATCTGGGGCCACTGGAATAACCTGGGCCAGGTCGGTCTCTATGTTCTTTAGATCTCAGGGCAGAAGAGGTATTGGCGGGATGGGATACAGAAGTCCCGAGTTCCACCCTAGGTGATACACACCTCCTCGCAAGAGACGCCTTGGAAATCCAACGAGCATAACTGTGGATACTGTGCATTCTCCGCTGTAGCAAATAAATGGACTAATGTTCTCCCCATTTGTGGAAGAGACCTTGCACCACTTCCAGGTGCAACTGCCGCTAATGATCCGCTAGGAATCGATGACTGAGGTCGTCAGCCATGGCATTCAAAGATCCTGCCAGGTGGCTCACCACCAGGAAATTTCCTTGATGGTCCAACCTTTTCAAGAGATGCAGTGCCTCCTGGTACAGGGTCCACAACTCCACCCCACCCCAACCCATTTGTTACGATACCACACGGCGGTGGTATTGTTTGTAAGCACCTATACCAGCCTTCCCTTGGTAGAAGGAAGGAAGGAAGGCTTTCAACGCCAGGCGAATGGTCCTCTGCTCAAGAAGGCTGCCATGAAGCCAGTACCCCACCAGAGACTAGAGTCCTCTGATCTCCACCTCCCCTAGGTTGCGGCCCCAACCCAGAAATGACACATCGGTCATCACTGTCAGCTCTAGGTGGAGTAGAGAGAGGGGTCTGCCAATGACCGAATATCTATCCAATAACTACCACTGTACATCTTTCACAATCTCTGATGAAACCTGGATGTGGTCAGAGAGCTCCCCTCCATTTTGGGCCCACTGAGGCTTCAGATCCCACTGCAGAACCGCGTATGCCTCCTAGCGTGCTTGAACAGCAAGAGGCCGGAGGCTATCAGTCCCAGCAGCCTCGGAGTCGACCTCCCTGAAATCCAGGACAGAGGCTGAAAGATCATGGTCATAGCTGGAATGTCCTGGACTCTCTTTTCTGGGAGAGAGAGGCATACCGACAATGTCCAAAATAGCTCATATGAAGGGGAGCATTTGAGAAAGAGTCAGGGGTGACTTTGGCACATTTTTAGGGAACATCAAAGATGACAGGTGGTTCACCATAGCTTGGAAGTGGTTATTGACTCCCTGGCACGAGCCCACCTTCAACAGCCAGTTGTCGAGGTAGGGGAAGACTGGGACCCCTGACCTTAGAAGATGCGCTGCTACCACCACTAACACTTTTATGAACACCCAAGGGGCACTAGTGAGACCAAACAGGAGCACAGCGAACTAAAAATGCTCCTGTCCCACCCCAAATTGCATGTAGCCCCAATGGGCCTGCAGGATGGCTGTATGGAAATAGGCATCCTACAGATTCAACACCACCATCCAGGGTCGAGGGCAGGCAAGACCTGTGCGAGGGTGAGCATTTTGGAGGAAGGCATTGAACGGGCGCTGGTCTAAAATAAAACTTACTCCCGCTACCTTCTAGTGCCAAAGGAAGGCGAAGGTGTAACAGCCACTGCCCACTCCTGGTGCAGGCACCCTCTGAATAGCTCCAATTGGCCAATACTTGCAATTGCTGCTGTAAGCTGGACAAGTGGTCCTCCGTCAGTCATTCCAGGGAATGTGGAAGGTGCAGCAGAGTCGCCATGAAGGGTAGGGCATACCCTTCTGGACAATTTGCATGATCCACTTGCCTGATGTTATGGCCTGCAAGCCCAGTAGAAATAGTTGAATCCTTCCACCAACCGGGTAGCTGTGTTCAACTGAGAGCACGCTAAAGGGGTTTGGCAGGTGGGGCCACGGCAGTGGACTGGCTCAATTGATCACAGGGGCAGTGGGTGCCATGGCCTCTGCCATAAAAGGGCAGGGCACCTTGCTAAGCCTAAAGTGGCTGTCAGTATGGGGTACCAATGCCGAAACCACAAAAGGAACGGTAGCATTGATGTAGCTGGTGAGGCAGGGCAAATAAGCCCAGAATGTGCTCTGTTAGAACAGGGCAAAGGTCTTCTGGGACACCGGGTAAGACTTGAGCAACCAAATTCCAAAGAGCATGGGAATAGCAGCCCAGCAGGCAACTGGCATTGACTGACCTGAGGACCAAACTAGTGGAAGAAAATACCCTCTTATCAAAGGTCTCCACTTTCCTGGATTGCCTATCTGGGGGAGTAGTCGGGAAATCATGTGGATTAGACTGACTGGTGGAAGCCTGCACCACCAAGTTCTCAGAGGAGGGGTCAAAATGAAAGGGGTTGCTGGGGGCAGGTCGGTGGCACCTCACAATGAGCAAGTTACCTACCTTCGGTAACAATATATCTGTAAGAGACATAGATTAGTTATGGATTCCTCACCTTAGAATTACCCCCAGGCGTCAGACTGGATCCGGAGAATCTTTCTTCAGCAGTACCCCTGCGCGTCGGTAGGTGGCGTCGGACGACTCCGCATTAGTCGTTTGCGTCGCGGTCGCCGGAATGATGTCGCGGTACCTACTTAGACGCCGCCCCTGCGCGCTGACGTCAGTTCTTTACACAATAGATACCCCAGCAATACCAACCCCGGAGGTGGGTATGCGAACTAAGTTCACACCAGAAAGTCCTGGAGAACAGAACGGCCAAAGAAGCCGTCTCTCCGGAATTGGCTGCCCAGGCAGTAGTGTTTGGTAAACGTGTGCAATGAAGCCCACGTAGCTGCCTGGCAGATGTCATGAAGGGGGACTCCACGTCCAAAAGCAGTAGTGGCTGCCGTCGCCCTGGTGGAATGGGTACGCAACCCCATTGGAGGTTCCTTTTTCGCTAAGGAATAGCAGATTTTGATGCAAAGAACGACCCATCGAGAGATGGTCCGTTTCTGCACAGCCCGACCTTTCTTGGCGCCCACATAGCCAACAAAGAGTTGGTCGTCCACCCGGAATTGTTTTGTGCGATGCAGATAGAATGAAAGCGCACGTTTTGGATCCAGACGGTGGAGCCTCTCTTCCTCTTTAGAAGGATGCGGGGGCGGGAAGAAGGTGGGCAAAGTGATTGACTGTCCTATGTGGAAAGAGGTAACCACTTTGGGAAGGAAAGAAGGCCTAGTGCAAAGGACAACTTTGTCCGGATGAACAGCCAGGAAAGGAGGTTTGGAAGAAAGAGCCTGAAGCTCACTCACCCTGCGAGCAGAGGTGATGGCAACCAAAAAGGCAGTTTTAAGTGTCAGAAGTCTGAGAGAACAGTTATGTAGCGGCTCGAAATGAGCGCACATAAGGTAGGTCAGAACCAGGTTCAAGTCCCACTGGGGGATTACGAAAGGAATTGGAGGAAACAAATGAGTAATGCCCTTAACGAAGAGATTTACAATAGGGGACTTGAAAAGAGAAGGCTGATCAGGAAGCCGAAGAAAAGCCGAAATGGCCGAAAGATAGCCTTTTAGAGTGCCCAGAGCAGAGCCCTGCTGGGCCAAAGAACAAAGGAAGAGGAGAACCTCTGAAAGGGGGGGCAGAAAGGGGATCCACAGCCTGTGCTGCGCACCATGCCACAAACCTGTTCCATCTACAGGCGTATACCGTTTTGGTGGAGGGACGCCTGCTGCCAAGATAACGTTACAGACTTCGGGAGGAAGGTCGAAAGCTGTCAACTGTTGCCGCTCAATCTCCAGGCAAGGAGGTGGAGGCTGGACAGGTTCGGGTGGAGGACAGTCCCCTGTTGCTGCGACAGAATATCCTCCCGAAGGGGCAGTCTCATCAGAGGATCGATGGCCATGTGCAAGAGCTCGGGATACCAAACTCTTCGTGCCCAGTCAGGGGCCACAAGAACGACTTGGGCCCGATCACACTTGATCTTCTTCAGCACTCTGGGTAGAAGTGGTATAGGCGGAAAGGCGTGTAGAAGACCGCAACTCCACTCGCGACGAAAAGCGTCGCAGAGCGACTGCCGCCTTGGAAATCCAACGCGCAGAACTGCAGACATTGCGCGTTCTCTTCGGTGGCGAATAGATCTAACCAAGGCTCTCCCCACCGCTGAGAGAGACCTTGCACCACCTCCAAGTGGAGACGCCATTCGTGATCCATCATGCACCGGCGGCTGAGTTCGTCCGCCCTGGCGTTCAGAAAACGTGCCAGGTGTTGAACCACCAGGGACATGCCCTGATGTTCCAGCCACTTCCAGAGGCGAAGTGCCTCCTGACATAGGGTCCACGACCCCACCCCGCCCTGTTTGTTGCAGTACCACATGGCGGTGGTGTTGTCCGTGAACACCTGCACTACTCTCCCTTTGACAGAAGGAAGGAATGCCTTCAGTGCGAGACGGCGCGCCCAAAGCTCCAGAAGGTTGATGTGGAGCCCGGACTCCGCTGTAGACCAGAGGCCTCTGATCTCCGCCTCTCCCATGTGGCCGCTCCACCCCAGAAGTGATGCATCCGTCACCACTGTAAACTCGGGCTGAAGAAGGGAGAGGGACCACCACTGCAATTGATGTGCAGTGCCCTCCGAGATCTGGACGTAATCGGAAAGATTCCCCTGATGCTGTGCCCACTGGAACTTCAGGTCCTACTGCAGAGCCCGCATATACCACCTGGCCTAGTCCACCAGCAGAATGCAGGAGGCCATGAGGCCCAGTAGCCTCAGGGTCATTCTGACCGAAACCCGGGATAGAGGCCGAAAGACCGGAATCATAGCACGAATATCCTGGACTCGCTGCTCGGGAGGATAAACCCAAAACTGCGCTGTGTCCAGAACCGCTCAGGTGAAAAGGAGCTTCTGAGAGGGAATCCGGTGTGACTTCGGCACGTTGATGGTGAACCCCAGCGAATGCAGGAGGTCGGCCGTAGTCTGGAGGTGGGAGACGACAGCCTGGGGCGAGCTCGCCTTCAACAGCCAGTCGTCGAGATAGGGGAAGACTAGAACCGCTGATCTGCGCAAATGAGCTGCGACCACCGCCATCACTTTCGTGAACACCCGAGGGGCGCAGGTAAGGCCAAATGGGAGCACAGTAAACTGAAAGTGCTCGTGGCCTACCGTGAACCGTAGGTCACGCCGATGGGCCGGCAGGACGGGGATGTGAAAATAAGTGTCCTGCAACTCCAACGCTACCATCCAGTCTCCAGGGTCGAGGGCAGACAGGACCTGAGCCAGTGTCATTTTGAACTTCTCCTTCCAGAGGAAGCGGTTGACGTTCCTGAGATCCAAGATAGGACGCAGGCCTTTGTCCTTCTTGGGCACCAGAAAGTAGCGGGAATAGCAACCACAACTTACTTCTGGGGCAGGAACTCGCTCGATGCGTCTCTTGGCCAAGAGAGCCGTAACTTCCTGCTGGAGAAGGGCCAAGTGATCCTCCGACATACGATGGAATTGAAGTGGCATGGATGAAGGGGTAGTCTCGAAGGAGTAGCCCCTTTGGACCATCTACAAAACCCACCTGTCCAACGTGATGTTGAGCCAGTAGGGGAGGTGATGGCGAATCCTGCCACCCACTGGTGAATGGTGGCCCTGAAAGGTCAGACTAGGAGGGCTTGGAGGCTGCTGCAGAGGGGGCGCTGGTAGACTGGCTGGCCCCCAGACCCACGACGGTGGGTTGCACGCCCCCGGCCATGCAGAGGCTGGACAGCTTGCGCAGGCCTGTGGCTCTGGGCGGAACGTAGCGGGGCACCCCTTCTGTAGCCACGAAAGGGGTGAAAAGCAGACTGCGCGGGCAGGAGGTGGAAGCGAGGCCCAAGGATCTGGCCGTAGCCCTGGAGTCCTTAAAGCTCTCGAGTGCGTTGTCTGCCTTGTCGCAAACAAGCGACGGCCATCAAAGGGCATGTCCAGAAGCGCAGCTTGGACATCACCCGAAAAGCCAGTGGACCTCAGCCAGGCGTAGCGTCTCAGGGCTACTGACGTTGAAATAGTCCTGCCTAGCGAGTCGGCGGTGTCCAGCCCACACTTTATGGCGAACTTCGCTGGGTCTCTCCCTTCGGCAACTGCATGGGAGAGCACGGCCAGGGTCTCCTCTGGGCACTTTAGCAGCACCTGCGTGACCGTGTCCCACAGAGAGTGGGAGTAACGGCCCAAGAGACATGCAGTGTTCACCGACTGCAGTTCTAAGCTGGAGGAAGAAAACATCTTCTTCCCAAGGTGGTCCAGCTTCTTGGATTCCCTATCAGGTGGTGCGGTAGGGAATGCGCCCTTGGAAGTCGAGGCTTGGACCACCAAACTCTCAGGGGTGGGGTCGGGCAATTACCCTATCCACAGGAGCCCCTGTGTTGGGCTTGGACCAAGTGCCCAAAAGGATGTCCGCGAGGGCCTCATTGAACGGCAGCAGCGGCTCCGAAGAGGCCGCTGCCAGTTGAAGCACCTCGGTCAGGAGGTTAGTCCTGACCGCCACCGTAGGAAGCTCAAGGTTTAAGGCCTCAGCCGCCCTACGCAACACCACTGCGTATGATGCACCCTCCTCCGTAGCCACGGTAGGGGGAGATAGCATGCCAAGACCTGGGGAGGTGTCCAGACCACTGGCCTCACCCAACTCCTCTCTCTAGTCCGGTTCTTCCAACTGCTCTGCCAGAGGGTCCACAGACCCCTCCTAGTCCTCCTCACCCTCCTCTGGTAGCCAGTCAGGGCGATAGGGAACACCAGGGGAGAACAGTGGTACAAAAGTACCGGTCGTCGCCGGTCCCGAAGTCGGTCGACGCCGGTCCGTCTCCATGTCCACATCGAGGGGGAAGCTGGGTTCGACGTCGGCTGAGGGCACAACCGGCGTCGGAGGGGGCGGAGGTGTCGCCACTGGATTCGGCGCCGGAGGGGTCACGAGGTCGACCGGCGCCGAACCGGATCCAGGCCTGGATCTCTGGGGGCCCCCTCCGGAGCCGAAGCCGCCGGCATCAAAGGCCTAGAGCCCCTAGCCAAGTCCGTGGGGCCAGAATGCGCGCCAGCGGAGTCGGGCTGCCCAAGGATTAAGTGGACGGCTTCGTAAAAACTACGAAGTTGGGCAGGGGTCGCCCCAGCTCTCCAGAAGGGAGGGAGGCTTGGGGTCGACCCAATAGGCTCCGCGGGCGGAGCCGGACGACTACCTTCCACAACCGCGTCCCGTCGGCCAACGGACAGGGAAAACGCGAAGAGCGACGATGCTTCTTCGTCTTCTTTTTGTGCTTCGACTTACCCGAAGACTTCGACGATGAGTGGTGGTGATGGCTCCACAACCGGTCACGCGACCTTCCTCTCGATCGGGACCTCGAGCGGCACGGAGCAGACTGCCAGGCCTCGAGTAGCTTTCGGGACCGCTCCCGCAAAGACTTCGGGTTCATGGCCCGGCAGTCGGAGCACGACTTCGGGTCGAGGTCGCGCTCCAAACACCAAAGTCACACGAGGTGCGGGTCCGTAACCGACATCAATTTGCGACAAGAGTCGCAAGCCTTGAAGCCTGTTCGAGGACGGGACATCCCCACGTGCACCAGGAGTCGAACAACTCGAAAAGAGGTCGAGAAAAAGTCGCAAAAAGTGACTCGAGGTACCGCTCTCTCCGGATCTGCGCTGGCTGGCGCGGAAAAAGAAAGAACTGACATCTGCGTGCAGGGGCGGCGTCTAAGTAGATACCGCGATGTCATTTCGGCGACCACGACGCCAACGACGAACGCGGAGTCGACCGACGCCACCTACCAACTCTCAGGGGTACTGCTGAAGAAAAATTCTCCTGATCCAGTCTGACGCCTGGGGGTAATTCGAAGGTGAGGAATCCATAACTAATTGTCTATTTCAGATATGGCGATTTACTGGAGACGCCAGGGCAAAATTTGGCCGAGGCCCCTAGGAGGGTATCAGTGAGTGCCACATTGAAAGGTAGAAGGGGATCTGTAGTAGTTTGCCCTGGCTGGAGTACTTCGGTCAACACTTTGGTTTTGACCTCTAAGGTGGAGGAGGTCGAGAACTTCAGCCACCTTCGGCATGAACATCGCAAGGGGATCACTTTCTTAAGTGGACGGACTTAGGGGTGACATAGGGCTTGAATCAGGAGAGGTGTCGAGCCACTGGCATCTCTGAGATCATCATATCAGTTTTATTTGTTTCAGGGTTGGGCAATTTTATCTCTTGCTTCATAGCCATTATTGGAGTCTGACCCACACAAGGAATGGATTTTGTGACGTGGGACAGTATGCGGATCAGAGGGAGGAGGTTGCAGTTCTACAAAAACAAATGCAGCATTGGTCGAGTCCGGGGTGGCACGACTCGGAGTAGGAGAGCAGGATTGGCACTTCTTTCTCCAGTGTTGGTGGAGTCTGCACTGGTGTTAAAGCACCGGGAACTGTTGTGGACTGTGGAGCCAGGGGCCGAGTCGATACAGGAGCAAGGAAGGCCCAGTGGTGGATTTAGAGGGTTCAACTAGTACTGAAGGCAAACCCCCTGTACAGTATCCCAGATGGAGGGACTCTCGGCTCCTTGGGGCCCAGATGCACGCTAGAGGGAGCCGGAAGGGATCCAAGGAGTCAGACCATGGCCTTGCATAAGTCTTGCATCTGCCTCAATGTCACAGATGGCCCCGTAACTGAGGTTGTGCTGGAACAAGTTGCGGGATGGGCTTCGATGTCGACCAACTTTAGGAGTGAAATAGAAAACATGACTATGCCCTTGCTCCTTCTAAGGAGTAGGAGATTGGTGAGAAGGGTCAGATTCCCACTTGGATTTTTTATATTTTTTATTCGACTTACCTGAAGATTTGGAGCGCGACGATAATTGACCTTGGGATCGACTCCTGCTACTTCTGGAACGGGACCAAGACCGACCCTTGGACTTGGGCCTGTCTCGATGTGGATGTTCGGAGCTTGGAAACACAGAGGTTCACCTCGTGGTCCTGTATGGCTTTGGGTTCATCAACACGCAGTCACTGCAGGCCTTAGAGTCATGACTCTATCTTAGGCACCACAGGCAAACCTGATGAAGATCTGTTACAGACATCTGCAACAATACTTACAAGGTTTAAAACCTGTCATTTTGGGAGGTGACATTTCCCTGCACACTGTAAAATTTCTGAGATACGTTGGTCTCGAAGGGACGAGAGGTAGCTCCAGATCTGCGTCAGGTGGAGCAGAAAGAAAAGAATTAATGTCAGCATGCAGGAGTGGTGCCTATATTGGCTCAGCACATCATTTCGGGAGGGGGGGGTCAGTGCGGAGCCAGATAGCGCACAGAGGTACTGCTCAAATTTATGCAGATCCAGTCTGACACCTGGGAAATATTCAAAAGATGAGGAATCTGCAGTTATTACTCTCTATCAGAAGTTACACACATACAGAAGAAAGCAAAACACTGTATCCAGAGTTATTAAATTGATACATACCCACGACAGACTCTTCAATAAGTAGACAGGCGGAAATGTCAATCATCTTAAGCAAGTGACCAAGTTATCAACTGGGGTGCACCATTACAAGTACTGGTGGTCCTAGCAAACCAGTGGTAAACGACCGCAACCTCTTCAGATACTGTCCAGCAATAAATGATTAACAACCTCACACTGGCAGGCACATGGTGTGGATTTCAGACTATATAAAATTCTGTGTATTTATAGGGAGGAGGCTGCTTATAAGGGTTAGGAGGGGTCTGCCTTGAAGGAGTGAATAGTGGCACAGCTGAATAAATCATGTAAAGGTACAGGTCATGTGGTCACTCAAAAGAACGGCTTGTTACCACCAATTTGCCTTTCCATTTCGAAGGGAGAGAGAGAAGCTTATCCAGAGACTAGAGGTAGCCCAGCACCCCAATCAGACATGCCCTAGCAATTTTAACTCCCCAACTGCTGCTTTATCCCTTTAGAACCCAATATCTTTAATGAAACTGCTGCTTAGTTGTTTCTCTGCTTTTCACATTTAGTAGACGAGACATGAAATTCAGCTTCTTGGACAGAAAGTCAAATAAGCGGAAAGTGCCAAATGACTAGAGCAGGAAAAGCTTATGCTAAAGCAGCTGACTAATTAATATGGATATGCATGAGGTGGCAAGAGATCGACAGGAATGCTCAAAAATAAAATATAGACAAAACTTAGAGACTCCTTGATTTAGGGAACCGGAGGGCAACTCCATCTTCACTGGTGTCAGCTCAACAAATAATAGCTCTGCACGCCCAGATATTCCTAAATATACGGTAGGTAACATGACTAATGAAGCAGAGGTTCTGTCATGGGTGTAGTGTTTTGGAGAGGGTTGTCACGTATATATGTTCAGCACAAAGGAGAAGGGGAAAGCCTTCCTAAGCCCAGTTCGACAAATGTAAGAATTCCAGTGCTAAAGAGTCTAATGGAGGATCCAGATGCATGTGGTGACAAGAACCATTGATAACTGACTGAAAAGATGGAAAGCAATAAAACTTTTGAGCTTTGTACAGCATCCAGTCTGGCCAAGACAGCACCTCGCTGATAGATCGCTGACGCAAAACAGTTGGCTGAAGAAACATGAGTGGAATGGTCGAATGTGTCAGAGACAACAGCCAACTAAGTCTGCGCCCCCTGTTACCAGAAGTCTGAAAATAAATGTCGTAGCAATTCCCAGGTCTGAAAGCCAGAAATAAGCTCAGTGGGTCATGGGTCCCCTAATCTGGGCACAAACTCCATGAGGACTAAACTTGCAAAAACAAGTCACAGGATGCATACCTTCAGTGTTGCTTGCCAGTCAAAGGAAGAGAGACCTCCCTGATCTGAAAACTCCAAGTCCCCACCCAACAACACAGCTAGTGCCATGTTCTACATGGAAGAGGCGCCAACTAAGACCCCTATGCAAATAGAACAGGTAACTGAGTAGGTGGAACCTGGAGTTGTCTACTACATACCACTGAACTCTCGACCCTCTGTGCAAGTTTGTTTGCAGATTGCCACGAACTGATGGGACTCTGGGGACAGCAGCACAATGACTGACAGCTAAGTTACACCCTGGATAGATAACGTTTTAGTGGTTTCTGAAAAAGAGGAGGTTAAGTTGTGTTGGGGGACTGGCAGTTAATGGAAGCGAGTTCCAGGCAAAAGTAGCAACCCTGAGAATGATTTATTCTGCAGCAAAGGAGTTTCCAATTTGGGGAGTTGAACTGGCAGATATTTCCAGAAGCAGAAGTTTCTTTGGGCTGTAGATATAGAAACTAGATTGAAAGGTAAGAGGTGGCATCAAAATGTATTGTATTGCAAGTTATGTTTCATAAGTTAAAAATTATCCTTGTATCCTTGCTTTCAGTGGTAGCCAGTGCAGTTCATGTAGTGCTGGAGAGATGTGGTCATTCTTTCTCCATGAGGACATTAATCTGGCTGCAGAATGTAAAATGAGATTCAAAGGAGCCAAATGTGATGCAGAACACCAGTTAAGACAGCGGTGCCAAAATGGAGTCTTTAGATCATAAGGGCATGTAATGCAGTTTTCATTGTGGATGTTGATCTGCCTACTATTAGGCGCCCCAAAGGAGCAGCCTATAAGGGACTCTCTCAGGACAAAAACTCACAAGGAAGCTCAAGGCAGAATGCAACGAAGACCTTCCACTGAGGGTTACACAAAACCCACCTAGTGCCTTCTTCTGCCAGGAAGGAATTTGAACTTGGTGTGGACCCTTCAGTGTCTGCCATGAGGGGTCTTCCAGAATTTCCTGGGAGGGCAGTGGCTGGAAACTAGGCAAAGGTGAATATATGTAAGATCCTCAGAGAGGATATAAAGGGTCTAGACCCTTCTGGAGTACAGAGGTGCTATGTTCCCAGAGGGGATGACCTTACACCAGATAGAGTTTGACATATCTTCTGGAAGACAAGTGCTACAGGCAAGGGTGTAATACGAGTAGGAGACTTCCGAGCGGGGATGAAGTATGCTGGGGGCTTTGAGCCTGGAAGCCTGGAGCATTTTGCTCTGGGCCATATCCGGAGACCACAATTCGGTCTATAGATCTCATCCTTGTTCCAGGGTGGTCGAATTCCGAGAAGGATGTCCCTTTTATCCAGAGCTGCAAGAACCACCCTTTGGATTACTTCCCTTTAGTCTACTTCTGTCCCTAAACCCACAGATAAAGGAACTGCCTCTTGACCTCTCTGACTTGATAGGAGTATGTTCTGGCCTAAGCCCTTGCAAACTGAACACCCTGTATATTACAGCTAGTTGTCTCCATGGGAAAATAGCAGAGCAACCCTGCACCCCTGAACATGCAATTGGTTTTAGTCTGTGGTTGAGGGTAGTAGTGAGGATCCGAGGGTATCTCCCAGAAGGTGACCTCGTTGCATAGCTAAAAAAAAAGGAAGATGAGGACCTAGGTATATCTTACATTCTGTTTTTAAGAATGAAGGGGTATGTTCACTCATGCTCTCCACTAGGCACAGATGATCAGATTAGATTCACCTTCAGGTGATCCAGGCCAACAACCCTTAGCCCTGGTAGGATTGTTTTCTCCAGCTCTAAATAAGCCAAAGATATATCTTTTAGATTTGCACTGCCTGCAGGAACCACCACAAAAAATGTATGTCTTGGGAGCAGGTAAACACATCCCACCACAGCTCACAATAGTTTATCGGTCTTTTCCTGTGAGAAAGTCTGCGAATAAGCCATCTCCTCCAGTTTTCTAGCAGTCCAACCTCCTGCCCCTCCCTGCCGGAAACCAAATAATTAGTGGACCCCTTAAGTTGAAAGTTGCCAGTAAAATACTGGTCAGTTTGTCAATCTAGTAGCCCTAACCAGAAACTATGAGAGAAGAGAGGCTGCTAGGAAATGGAGTCCATTGTCAAAGGTTAAGGTAGCACTTCATCATCTTTAATCGATTTGAGGCCTAACGCCCCACAGCACCAGCAAAGCAACTGAGCTGCATTGGAGTCCCTACCAGATTCTTTTGTCACTGATCCCAGGCAATATCCCAGAACCAGCCCGGACTAACTGGGAGATGCACCCAGCCTGAAGGAGTAAAAAAAAAAAAAAAAAAACAGGTGTGCGCGCGACTTAAATCTTTCATTTGCGCATCTAATCACAACAGTGGCTAAAAAGACTAATTTCTTTCGATGGCTGCTGATAAGGGGTGCCCTTCACTGAAGAATTTATGAAACTACAGAGACTACAAAACCACGCAGCTAGACTTTGTTTCAACCTCAATAAATTGGAGCATGTCACCTAGGCAATAAAAGCCCTTCACTCGCTCCTGGCGACTCTGAAAGTTCCAAACTTTTCTGTGCTGTCTTCAAAGTTCGAGAGGGCCACAGCCTCAAGTACTCAAAATCACTTTTACTGAACAATGCACTTATTCAAATGCAGGAGTATCTCTCTACTCAAGTTCAACCACAAGTCACACAAAGCCAAGACCATCTGGGTGATAAGACTACAGCTCTTGAAAAGATTGCACCCAGGTCTAGGGGTTTTGAGGGATCCCATCAAATGTATTTCCCTTCATGAAATATCTAAAACCAAGCCTCTTCAAATAGGTCTTTCCTTCCCACGAAGACGTCACCAGAAATACTCACCTCCCCTTATCCAAAAAGGGAGACGGTATCACTGAGGAAAACTTGATCTCTGTTGAATCCTGGTTCTGAATCTATTTAGGATACTAAGTATAGGTGCTGGCTGCCATTTTTTGTCTATACCACAATATGTAAAAATATTTGGGAATGTATCCCCAGGAGCCATATTCTTTATTTCAACTCATCTATCTGTCTAACTATATATTAAACAATCATTTTCAAAGAAATACCATGAATACCACAATAAGTCTTATTAAATATATATATATATATATATATATATATATATATATATATATATATATATATATAATTTCTTCTTGGTACAAGAAAATTCCAGGACACTCAGGGCTGCTTCATAAGTGTATTGGCAAGGTTTGCTCAATACCAACGCATTTCACCTTTTTCACGGTACACCGTGAAAAAGCCGAAACGCTTGGTATTGAGCAAACCTTGCCAATAAACTTATGAAGCAGCCCTGAGTATCCTGGAATTTTCTTGTATCAAGAAGAAATTGCGCTCTTATATGAAGGGGTTCCGGGCCCCATCCAGGACCGCCGCATGCAGAAGCTCCTAACTTCCGGATGGTTGTGGTGAGCGATATATATATATATATATATATATATATATATACACACACATATATACACATATATATACACACACATATATATACACACACATATATACATATATATACATATATACACACACACACACACACACACACCCTCCCCCTCCCTCCCCCTACCGCCTCCCTCCCCTCCTCCTCCTCCTCCTCCTCAAGTAAGCCTGAAATGTTTGCCCATACCTAGCACCAGAGAGCCAAGAATACTATAGGTGTCTTGGAAAACAGGTAAGCAAAAGTGTCCTAGGCCAGTAGGAAAAACACTGCTTGTCTCAAACACTACCCAGTACTCTCTATGTTCCATGGGACTCAGAGAAAAAGCCTGGCATTCAAGAACTCTCCAGCAGAGTGAAGGGAGCAGCTCCTCCAGCTGTACTGTGAGGAGCTCCTTTAAGATAATATTCATAATGTGTTATGTATATGGTATTTCGTGTCAAAGGGTTGAAGCTTCCAAGTGTTATAATCATCATGGTTAGCATTATGGCAACTAAACCACATTCGCTTCACCAACCTAGTATGTTAAAACACTGAGCAAACTCCACCGAGATCTGAACCTGTGACTAGCAAGACACACACCTATCTATGCAGCAATCCATTCACCTTGTCACTCAGTCAATACTGCTGGCTCCTTCATTCTTACCCTCCACACATTCAATGCAGTCACCATATTCCTAACTTCACACTCTAATGGTGTCTGCAAACAATTTCCAGAACATGACAACATCCCTCTTCTTCTTAGAAAGATGTATGCTTACCAGAGGCCTCTTGGAGAGGTATTGAGACAGCACTATGGCAGTGATGCCGCACGTGATACTCTGCAAAGGAAAACACATATGAGATGTACATAACCACTAACAAGATCATCATCAGTAAATAATAGATAGAGGTCATACGCAGAGGTAAGGGGTCTTCGGGAAGTTGTAGCAAGTTCTGATGGAGAAGAGAAGATCCTCGTCAAGAGGTAGGAGCAAAGATCAGGTGGTACAGCAAACAGACTACGAGAGAGCTCAAAATGCTGAGGACGAGGGGAGGGCTCCGGATCTTCATTGACTGGAAAGTGAAAGATACTCAGCAGGTGTTATCAGTGACTGTCAATTTGGAGACGACAAACAAGTTGAGATGCATCTTGTTATGAAAGTGAACGGTTAAGATGTGGGCCAATGTTAGCTGAAAATGGCATGAGGATGGAAAGGTTTGGGGAGCCCTAGCTGCTGGGAATTCCAGGGGTCTTATTTATCCCTTCTAACCAGAACGTTTCTTAATGTAATTTGTTTCACTTTTTTGATAACGTACTTATGTAATCACTAAGTCTGTGCTATGCATAGGTATAGTACCCAAGTAAGTGTGTTTTAACTAAGCATATAGGGTGCTCGAATTCTAAGTTGAAGACTTCGAATTTCCTGAAGTCTGCAAAACTTGCTTTGACATCTGCAAACAATAGGAGATGAAGGTCACTTTTGTCCCTGTGGAATATACCCCGATATCCCCTGTGCTCATATTTTACCTACCATACCCCACCAACTTGGCTAATTTTGACTCTTGTTGAATGGACTTCAGGAACATTTTTATAGTTTTTAAAATTTTATTGAGTTCAAGTGTAGCTGAAGAAAGTGTCTGTTTCCATTAACCAAGAAGAGGCACAATGCCATTTAAAATAGACTTATAATTGAAATGCGCTGATCATATGTACACATTTTCCCTCTCCCAGAGCTCTTCTATTTAAGTCCCACACACGTGACCAGCTGATTGTGTCTCAGTGTACTCCTGTATCAATGTACCTATGTCTCTAAGTCCAATGGTAATGTCTCTGCGCCAGCGTGCATGGCTCTCATCCCAGATGTAGGTATCCCCATGTCCCACCGTGAGTGTGTTGCCGCAGTAAGTCTAAGTTCCTCGTTCCAATGTATGAATTTCCCTGCCTCTCCCCTGTCCTAATGTGGCTGGCTCGTTTACTGATCCTCTGTCAGTGTATTACTGTCCGACTGTGAATGTTCCCTTCTTGCAGCAAACTTCTGTCCTAAGAACACTCTTGCACAGTGACCCAGTGCTTGGGACCTACTTCTCGATAGGCAAGCCTAAGTCTCCTGCACTCCAGATACCTGACAAGGATACCAAATATATCACATTAAAACACCTTAGATTTCTTTTTGCCATTAGTCTTGAAGAAAATTGCTCAGGGATATGGGCAGAAAGCTGTAGGACAGTTGGGATGTTCCAGAAATGTGCTTTCCAATTCAACTCAATCTTATGGTCACTGGCTAGATAGACCATTAAAGTTAGTGAACAAAATTTCACCAAATTTGCAAGCCAGAACATATTTATCAGTATTCACTGCCGGTTACATAAATACTGGCTACAGCTATATTTTTTAATTAAGCAATGCTCTGTAAAAGAAAAGGAAGTTATTGTTTACGATTCACGGTAAAAGCTAATACTGCGGGATGTTAAGCTTATAATGCCTCAAAAATCACAAACTTTGGCTACTTACTGATGGCATTGGCAGAATTGCATTCTGCCTTCAAACATAACAGTCGTCTGCTAATCATAGGGAACTTTAATTTAAGGCTAATATAGAGGACTCCAAAGAAAGTCCCCCTCTAGGTCCTCTGCCTGAGCTGAATATTACCCAAAGGGATAATTTATTTATGCCTGCAAAGAGGCTTACTTTATAGTGGCTGCTGTCTTTAGACATCCTCTCTATTAAACAGCTGACCCAGCGGCCATTCCCTCGAACTGATCATGTCCTAACCATCTGTGAAGAAGACACAAATCAAAGCTCCAATGGAAGGGTTGAAGCATCTATGGAGGCCTTGAAAGCTATACATGTAGCACAATAAGTTAAAGAACTTATTAAAGTGGCTGAGAGGGTTCTTATAGTCTTCAACAAGTAAGCTATCCCTACTTAAAGTACTGTCAGTAAAGGATAAAGCAGCTCCGTCCCAAAAATTGTTTGTGGTAGTTCCAAGAAACCGGAAAGCCATTTTCTGCTCTGCCACCCATAATTGGCAAAAGAGTTGCTGAAGAAGACAGACCCATTATAAATATCTTTAGACCTGCTAACACAACTGTCATCATCAGGGTCGGACTGGCATATAGCGCAATCAGGCAACACCCGACAGGCTGGCCTGACAGGTCAGTGTGTTGGCCAGCTTTTTGGCTCTTTGTGGTCCTGTAGTATGGTTTCCTGGGCCGCTTTTGTACTGTCGATTTCACCGATATTAAAACAAACATTGCCGACATCAGGCTCAAATCCATGCAGTTTTCCATTTCTTCCTAAACATTTATACCGCATTTATTTAAAAGTTCAAAACTGCCCTAACTAGCAAACATGGGTCACTTGGTTTGTTTTTTTAGCTATGCAAGACACTAATAGGGGCTACTTTTATTTTGGTGCCCGTGCCTATTTTCAGTCCCAGTCAGACCTTGATGTACACAAAAAAAAAAAAGTGATAAATGGAATGCTTGATTTAATCTTCGCCACTAGTAACTCCTGGGGCCACAATCAAGTCCATCGTTATTTTTCAATCCATGCCACCTTTTCGTACAAAGAGAATGGGCCTGTCAGGAAACCTCTCCAAAGAACTCTAACGAAACTGCATTGTGACCCGACACTGGTTTCTTCCTTCCTCCAGTATCTCCTTAAGTTGAGACAGGTATTAGGAATGTGAATCCCACTAAATAGATAGAGGTCCCTGTGGTGACATGCTGTATATTTAGGAACTAATGGCCAGATGTACAAAGCGAATTTTCGGTCGCAAACGTCCAAATTCTGCAAACGAAAAAATGCTTTTTTACATGTACCAAGCCCTATTTGTGATTCGGTAACCTATTACGGTATTTGGAAGGGGCGTGTTCATGGCGTCCTTTCCTAATACCGACTCCCAGTGGTATGTGTAAATGTTTTGTGACCGAAATGCGGTCGCAAAACATCCGCATTTTACCACTAACTCCGAATTGGTGGTAACCCATTCGCAAATGGGACCCCTTCCTCTTTGTGAATGTTGGTGAAATAATTTTTTAAGAGCAGGATGTGGTCCTACGGACCATTGCCTACTCTTGAAAAATGAAAATAAAACTTTTCATTTTTGAAACGCATCTCGTTTTCCTTTAAGGAAAACGAGCTGCATTAAAAAAAAAAATTGCTTTATTGAAAAGCAAAATCACAGACATGGTTGTCTGCTGACCCCAGCAGGCCACCATCCCTGTGAGTTTAGTGATTCCCAATGGGTCGCAAACCGAGACCTACTTCATGAATATTAATGAGGTAGGCCTATTTGCAACCCACTGGAAATTACAAATTGTGTCAAAAACACATTAGTACATGGGTGTTTGCGATTCCCAAACAGCGGATCGTAAAAAATTAGCCAATTGGTAATCGCAAAGCCAAACCTATGTACATCTGGCCCCAAATGAGTTAGCAGGATTTCATGTTCTGGTGGAGGCACCTGGGCAAACATCTCAAGATGAATAAATATAAATTCAGTTGTCAAGAAATAGCATATTATGGTCATTTGGAATGTTTCAGCCAAGCCAAAAGAGTGTCATAGGAAGGTCATCTTAGAGCAGGGGTATCAAACATTTTCTTTAGAAAGAGCTACTTATGATCAATACAAATCATCCCAAGCTAATAATATTATTCTTGCTGAAGTAGTGACCACATCAGTTAAGATTACATTAGTAGCCACCCTATGCAAGATTATTAGCTGTGATGACCTCAGTGAATCAGACAGGGCCGCCAAAAGTAATGTAAAAAAGGCTTTGTCAATCTAGAATGCCTTTCCTTACATGGATGATACTTAATAGCCATAGCTTGAATGCCTCTGGCACCAGGAATATACTATTAGCAATAGGTCTCCCCAGCACCACATGATTTAATACTCAAATATCAGCGTTAAATATATTTTGGAAATTCATCCATATTTGCCCAAACATCAGCTTATGAGTTCTGAAAATACACACATTTTTTGTCCTGAATATACTTTTTTCAATTTATATATATATATATATATATATATATATATATATTCATTTAGACAAGCAAACGCTTCTAATTTAGTAGGCAAGCTGGACACAAGAGAGCTACGTACAGGTAGCTGGAGAGCTACCAGTAGCTCGCAAGCTCCTTATTGGAGAAGCCTGTTTTAGAGGCAACTACTCCTGAATCCACAGAAAATTGGTTATTTTTTAGGCCTCATGGAGTTTTACGCTAAAAGTGGAACCACTGAGATTGCTACTAAAGAGACGTGCAACATTTATTTGGGGTGAAGGTCAAATCAAAGCTTTTAAATATCTTAACAAATTGTCAATGCCCCACATCTGAATCTCTGTGTTGAGGGAAAGGAGTGTGATCGCAGTGGATACGAGCAGTTGTGAACTTGTAGCTGTGCTCATGCAACGTGATGGCAAGGACAGTCGAACTGTGTTATATGGTTCCAGAACATAGAGGGAATCAGAGAGAAACTATTGTGTGACCAAAATGGAACTACTGGCATTTGTGCAGGGAGTGGAATGGCGGTCGCTCCAAGGAGGACGTACAAGAGACCACTCCTCCCTCCTCTTGTGGCCTCACAGGGAAGGTGCATGGGCTGCGAAGGCCTCAGCTTGGGGTAAGAGCGCTGTGATGTGACAACTATTGGACAGGGGACAGAAAAGGTGAGAGGATTATGAAGTGGTGTACCAAGGCTAAACTGATTAAGCTGCGGCGGGTGACACCTAGCACCTGAGAGAGTGAGAGGAGGCAGAATACTCCCTGGAGGAGAGGATGATATGATTCTCTGGGTCATCCATTGACCAGGACCAAAGTGCCACAGAGCACTCCCCCTAGCCCATCTCTTCCCCCCACCAGTCCCCATTTTCGCTGGACATGGGTTAGTGAGCTGAAACCTGTGGTGAAGTGCATTATAAACATCTGAAAGAGATTCCTTACCTTAGAATATTCCCAGGCGTCAGACTGGATCCGGAAAGTTTTCGTCAGCAGTACCCCTGCGCGTCGGTAGGCGTCGTCGTGCGGCTCCACGTACGTCGCTGGCGTCGTAGCCGCCGAGATGACGTCGGAGCTACTTAGACGCGCCCACGCGCGCTGACGTCGGTTCTTTCTTTTTCCGCACCAGCAAGTGCAGATCCGAGAGAGAGCGGTACTCCTAATTAAAATTTTAACTTGGTTTCTGAGAACTTGTTTCTCTTGTTTTGTCGAGTACTCGACTCCTGGTGCAGTAGGGATGCCCGGGTTAAAGTGCTGTAGGGACTGCCGTCGGACCATGTCGGTAGCGGACCCGCATGACGCGTGTCTCTTCTGCTTGGCGCACGCCCATGACCCTGAGGCGTGCCCCGATTGTCGGGCCATGGTGCCGAAGGCTTTGCGGGAGCGTTCCCGAAAGCTGTTGGAGGCCCGGCAATCGGTTCCGCGCCGCTCCAGGTCCCGCTCCCGTGGGAGGTCGAGGGACAGGTCACGGGGCCGACACCATCGTTCGTCGGAATCGGGGACAGGTAAGTCACGGCGCCATAAGTCGAAGAAGCGACGTCACTCTTCGTCTACCCCTCACCGGTCGCGGGACGCGGTGGAGGGGGCGGGTGGTCACTCCCCCGCAGCTCCGATGGAGCCTCCGTTGTTGCCTGCGGCCTACCCGCCTTTCCCAGGCCAGCACGCGACTCCGGAAGAAATACAGGTATTCCTGCCGGCCATGGGCCGTTTATTTGCCCCATCGGGTCCCTCCGGAGTGCCTTCGGGCCCCGTGGACCCGTTGGGTGGTTCTGCCCCCATGCCGCCGCCTTTGGCCCCGGCTACGCCGGCAAGATACCCTGCGGCACCGTTGGCTCCGGCCCCGGCACCGCCGGGCCCGATGCCGCCGTCGGCCATGCCGTTGCCTACGGGGCCGGACTACGTCGAGCCTGGATTGGTCTCTTATCCTCCGATTCCAATTCCAGGTGGGGAGTTTTTTCTCTTTCCCTGGGCACCTTGTCCTTATCAGCCTCTTAAACCGCCGGTGGTCAAAGGGGAGTACTGGGAAGGATCTGAGGACCCTCTCGCAGCTCAATGCGAAGATGACCCGGAGTGGGAGGGTGATATGGAAGGTCCAGGCGATCTGGATTTCTCTCCACACCCTGGTACACTGTCCCCTGCTTCCGTGGCTACGGAGGAGGTTGGAACTTTTTCTGTGGTCTTGCGTAGGGCGGCTGAGGCTCTTAGCCTCGAGCTCCCCTCTGTGCCTATCAGGACCAATCTCCTGACTGAGGTACTGCAGCCAGCGACCTCCTCTGCGGAGCCGCTACTGCCCTTTAACGACACGCTTTCAGACATTCTGTTAAGCACCTGGACCAAGCCTAATACAGGGGTGCCTGTGGATAAAAGTGTGGCACGCCGCCATCGCCCGGCCCCGGGCAACCCCTCTTTTCTCACACAACACCAAACGCCTGAGAGTCTGGTTGTCCAGGCCTCTGCTTCTCAAAGCGCATTCCCTTCCGCACCTCCGGACAAGGAATCCAAAAAACTGGAGCAGTTTGGGAAAAAGATTTTCACCTCTGCCAGTTCCGGGTTGCGGGCGGTGAATACTGCGTGCCTGTTGGGCCACTATTCCCATTCTGTGTGGGACACCGTAGCACAGGTGCTGCCTCAGTGTCCAGTGGAAGCTCGAGCGGTGCTCTCCCAAGCCAGTACCGAGGGGAGAGATGCTGCTAAATTCACTATCCGTTGTGGACTTGACACAGCCGACTCTCTCGGCAGGGCACTTTCCACAACAGTGGCGCTACGCCGTTACGCTTGGCTCAGAACTACTGGCTTCTCCGGGGATGTCCAGAACACTTTGTTGGACATGCCTTTTGATGGCACACGCCTCTTTGGTGACAAGGCGGATAGCACTTTGGAGCGCTTTAAAGACTCCCGGTCTACGGCCCAGTCCTTGGGTCTTGCCACCGCGCGCGCTCCCGTAGGGTCTGCTTTTCGCTCCTTTCGAGGTCAGGGTCGAGGCGCCCAAACGCATTCCTTTCAGAGCCGCCAGCCTGCACAGCCGCAGTCTCAGCGCAGCCGAGGTCGGGGGGCCCGCCGAGGTGGGTCACGGGGCCAGCGGGCGGGTCAGTCCACCACCGCCCCTGCCACCACTGCCTCAAAACCTTCCTAGTCTGGTGTTTCGGGCCCACCAGACGCCAGTGGGCGGCAGGATTCGCCATCACCTCCCCCACTGGCGTACCATCACTTCGGACAGGTGGGTTCTGCAGATAGTCCGACGGGGCTACTCCCTCCCCTTCCAGTCTACCCCTCCAGCCATGCCGCCTCAGTACCACCGCATGTCGGGGGATCACTTGGCACTTCTCCAGCAGGAAGTTGCGGCCCTCTTGGCCAAGGGGGCCATCGAGCACGTTCCGACGCCAGAAATAGGTCGTGGCTGTTACTCCCACTACTTCCTGGTTCCAAAGAAGGACAAGGGTCTGCGTCCTATCTTAAACCTCCGGAACGTCAATCGCTTCCTCCGGAAGGAGAAGTTCAAGATGCTCACGCTTGCTCAGATCTGGTCTGCCCTAGACCCGCAAGACTGGATGGTAGCGTTGGACTTGCAGGATTCTTATTTTCATATCCCCATCCTGCCGGCCCACCGGCGTTACCTACGGTTCACGGTAGGCCACGAGCACTTTCAGTTCACCGTGCTCCCTTTCGGCCTTACCAGCGCCCCTCGGGTGTTCACAAAAGTGATGGCGGTGGTCGCAGCTCATCTGCGCAGATCAGGGGTTTCAGTCTTCCCCTATCTCGACGACTGGCTGTTGAAGGCGGGCTCGCCCCAGGCAGTCGTCTCCCACCTCCAGACTACGGCCGACCTGCATTCGCTGGGGTTTTCCATCAACGTGCCGAAGTCGCATCTTATTCCCTCTCAGAAGCTCCTCTTCATCGGGGCGGTTCTGGACACGGCGCACTTTCGGGTTTATCCTCCCGAACAGCGAGTCCGGGACATTCGGGCTATGATTCCGATCTTTCAGCCCTGGTCCTGGGTTTCGGTCAGGAAGACCCTGAGGCTGCTGGGCCTCATGGCCTCCTGCATCCTGCTGATCAATCATGCCAGATGGCATATGCAGGCTCTGCAGTGGGACCTGAAGTTCCAGTGGACGCAGCATCGGGGAAACCTGTCCGACTATGTCCAGATCTCGGAGGGCACTGCACAGGACTTGCAGTGGTGGCTCACGGACCAGCATTGGGTCAGCGGCAGATCCCTCTCCCTTCCCCAACCGGAGCACACAGTGGTGACGGATGCGTCCCTCCTGGGATGTGGCGGCCACATGGGAGAGGCGGAGATCAGAGGCCTCTGGTCTCCGGCGGAGTCCAAGCTCCAGATCAACTTTATGGAGCTCAGGGCGATCCTACTTGCACTGAAAACATTCCTTCCCTCTGTCAAGGGGAGAGTAGTGCAGGTGTTCACAGACAACACCACCGCCATGTGGTACTGCAACAAGCAAGGCGGGGTGGGGTCGTGGACCCTATGTCAGTTGGCTCTGCGTCTCTGGACGTGGCTGGAACGTCAAGGCATTTCCTTGGTGGTTCAACACCTGGCAGGTTCCCTGAGCGCCAGGGCGGACGAACTCAGCCGCAGGTGCATGTTGGATCACGAATGGCGTCTTCACTCGGAGGTGGCACAAGGTCTCTTTCAACAGTGGGGAGAACCTTGTTTAGATCTATTCGCCACCGAAGAGAACGCGCAATGTCAGCAGTTCTGCGCGTTGGAGTTTCCAAAGCGGCACTCGCTCGGCGACGCTTTTTGTCGCGAGTGGAGTTCCGGTCTGTTGTTCGCCTTTCCGCCTATACCACTTCTGCCCAGAGTGCTGAAGAAGATCAGGCGCGACAGGGCCCAAGTTATTCTTGTGGCACCGGACTGGGCTCGAAGAGTTTGGTATCCCGAGCTACTCAGTATGAGCGTAGATCCCCCGATCCGGCTGCCTCTTCGGGAGGATCTTCTGTCGCAGCAACAGGGGACGGTCCTCCACCCGAACCTGTCCAGCCTCCACCTCCTTGCGTGAAGATTGAGCGGCGACAGCGGATTCCATTTGACTTGCCTCCTGAAGTCTGTAATGTGATTCTGGCAGCCAGGCGTCCCTCAACTAAAACTGTATACGCCTGCCGGTGGAACAGATTTGTGGCATGGTGCACAGCAAAAGCTGTAGATCCCCTTTCTGCCCCTCTTTCTGAGGTCCTCTTGTTCCTTCTCTCTTTGGCCCAGCAGGGCTCTGCTCTGGGCACTATCAAGGGCTACCTTTCTGCTCTTTCAGCCTTTCTTAGGCTGCCTGATCAGCCCTCTCTTTTCAAGTCCCCTGTTGTCAATAGATTTCTCAAAGGCATTTCTCACCTTTTCCTTTTGCGATGCCTCAGTGGGACTTGAACCTGGTTCTCACATACTTAATGTGCGCTCCCTTTGAGCCTCTTCATAACTGTCCTTTGCGGTTATTAACTTTGAAAACTGTCTTCCTGGTGGCCATCACCTCCGCTAGGCGTGTCAGTGAGCTCCAGGCTCTTTCGTGTAAACCGCCTTTCACGGCGATTCATCCGGACAAGGTTGTGCTTCGGCCACGTCCCTCCTTTCTGCCAAAAGTAGTCTCTGCCTTTCATCTCGGGCAAACTGTCACTCTGCCTACTTTCTTTCCGCACCCTTCCAGGGAGGAAGAGAGGTTCCAACGTCTGGACCCAAAACGTGCGCTTTCATTCTATCTCAACCGCACACAACAGTTCCGGGTGGATGACCAGCTCTTTGTTGGCTACGTGGGCGCCAAGAAAGGCCGTGCTGTGCACAAGCGGACTATCTCCCGATGGGTTGTCTTGTGTATTAAAGCCTGTTACTCTCTGACTAAAAAGGAACCTCCGGTAGGGCTGCGCGCCCATTCTACCAGGGCAACAGCTGCTACTACAGCATTGGGACGCGATGTCCCCCTGCAAGATATCTGTCAGGCAGCTACGTGGGCCTCGCTGCATACTTTCACTAAGCACTATTGCCTTGACAGTCAAGTCCGGAGAGACGGCTTCTTTGGCCGGTCGGTTCTCCGTGACTTTCAGGTGTGATTTCACTTCGCAGACCCACCACCGGGGATGGTATTGCTTGGGTATGTATTCTAAGGTAAGGAATCTATCACTAACGTGCCTCTTTCAGATGCACAAGTTACTTACTTGTGTAACGATATATCTATAAGAGACATTAGTTAGTGATGGATTCCTTACCTCCCGCCCATCCTCCCCATTCTTCGAACTGTTCTCTAGGGTACAGGTCATCCCTTTCAGGGCCCTAGTTCTATTGCACCAGGAGTCTGTCTCTGGCATGGCTCTGCGTTCCTGGCGTGGAAAAGTCGTGTACAGAACTGACGTGGGCGCATCTAAGTAGCTCCGACGACGTCATCTCGGCGGCTATGACGCCAGCGACGTACGCGGAGCCGCACGACGACGCCTACCGACGCGCAGGGGTACTGCTGACGAAAACTTTCCGGATCCAGTCTGACACCTGGGGATATTCTAAGGTAAGGAATCTATCACTAACTGTCTCTTACAGATATATCGTTACACAAGTAAGTAACTTGTGCAATAGTCTCGACAGCAACTAGATGTCCCAGCCACACAATCTGTAGGTGTCTTGACGGAGGGAAGGAAGAGTTCTCCCATCCGAGAAGTGCAATCTTATGAAAGCACAAACAAGATCCTTTTGAATGCCCTGGAGACGATACAGGTTTTACCACTGGTCAAGGGGCCTCCTGAGATCAGATCTCGCGGAGAAGATGGACCACATCAAAAGGACTGCGGGAGCTGTGGAAGTCAAACTGGAAGTGTTAACAGAGAAAGGTGACAGGTGTAGAACAGTAACAGTGAAGTCTGCAAGCAGATTTCAGGTGTTGGACCACCTAACTAAAGAATCCCATATTCCGGTGCAAGATTTAATATCTAATGTGGTTGAGTGCTTCACACTGATGGAAGGCAAATTTCAAGAGCCTTGAGAATTTACAGAGGGAATCCACTTGAGAGTGCTGGGGCTCTCCACGCGCTTAACAGCTGAACTCATAACGGAGATGATGCATGGAACTTTTGGTGACTTGCTGGCACTGGGTTCTAAGGAGGCGAACCAAGTTGTATGCAATGCATTTAGACTGGCACAGAAATCACGAGGAGGCAATGTGAGGCACTGTAATGGTTACTCTCATGACTCCAGAGTCAACGGAAAGGGTGCTGAAAGCTGTGGTTAAATAGGCCAAGGTTTTCATGGACGACATATTACTTCTCATTCCGACTTAAGTGTTGAGACAAAGTCAAGAAAGAAAGCCCTTATGAATGGGAGTCATCTGGTGAGGAGAGGTATTATAGTCCAAATAGGCTTTCCGACTGAAGGTAGAGTGTTACCATTATGAGTTCTTGCGGCCAGACTCTGCCCAAACCTTCTTGAAGACACAAACTGCTATTGAAACAGGGTGACACTGTAATGCTATATGCAAGTAGCTTGTTTAGGATGTGCTGGCAGGGAGAGAAGGGTGACTTGTGTGCCTGGGGTCCTCAGAAAGTTGGGGGTTGGAGATTTGTTCTTTGTCTCTCTGCTTTTCCCCTACCTCTTAGATGGTCCTAGCTGGGCCAGCTGTGTGACAATGTGAGGGCACAGGCTGACTACAATTTTATTTTCATAGTTAGGATGTCTTTGGATTCAAATGTGTCCACACAAGGGCGGATATAGCTATATTCCTTCATAGGAGTTGTTTGTGTTAAAGTTCAATACAACAATGTCAACCTAAAGGGCCCGAAAGCACAATCGGACGGTTCAAGGACTTCTTAGTGGACAGGACCACCAAGGTACGGTGTAGTGAACATGTAGATCATACTACTTGTGGCGCTTCACTGGGTTCCTTCATCCCTGGTTATTTTTAACATTTATCAGCACCTTTACGTTAGCTGCTAACAAAGCCGTACTGAGGGGTTGGGGCTCCCAGCTCTATGCTGATGACACCCAGCTGTTTTTCCCCCTATAGGAAATATTGGCACGGACACCAGTTGAATGAAATAGGCGAGACTTGCATGATATTCAATTGGCTGGCTTTAAACAGCTCAAACACAACACTGGCCCCTAACTTGCAACCCAGAAGCTTGGCTCTTCTTGTAATATGTTCCTGAATGGTGGGGTTGAAATTCTACAGCCAAGACAGCAGAACTTTGATGTCCCATGACTATTCCATATTTCATTAAAAAATGAAATTAATGTGGTGATCATACACTAAAGTTCTACATCATGCACACTCTATAGCTCACACGTTTTAAAGTAAGACTAACTATTACTGCAGCCTCTGATAGGACTCTTCAAGAAAATGGATGAGCATGCTGCAAAAAATTCAGACTGATGCAGTAAGAGCAGCCACCGAATATCAAATATGATTATGTCTCCCCCTTCCTTTCGTCTGTGCAATAAGTTCAATTCCAATTGTTTTCCATAACCGCGTACATACATCAAAATCAATGCAGGGAGGTCTAAAGCATTTGGCCACTGGTGGGTATGAGCCTAATAGGGGGTCCCTAGTCTACGAAAGCTAACTTAGTCAGTGTTAACAGTTGGACACGTACTTGGATGGTGAGTGAGGTAGGATGTGATCATTACTAGGGTCTAGATTAAGAACTCATCACTTTCTTGCACCTCAGCTGTAATCTCCTAGGACATGCAGGTATGTTGCGACCTCTAGGTTTATGAACTACAAAAATGTATTGGACTGGATTGAAGTCAAGATATATAACCATGTATGTGTATCACAAGCTGCCACATTCGTTCATTAAAGTGGGGGGCAGGGAAGTAAACAAAAAGTAAATACCCCGACAGCTGAATGTGACTCTTGAAGGTGTACAACCTTAATATCTTTCAATATGAGCTTTTTAGTAACTACATGAGGGACAGATACGGTTTCTGCGTTTTACACTGTATATACACTTGGATGCATGTGGGCAGAAAAGTTGGAACCCTGTTGCCAAATATGTAATATGGGTCAACACAATGCAAACTATTCAAGGGTAGCAACGAGGTTGTTGAGTATTCAGTAGAAGTCAGAACACAAGAGTGGGTACCAGGATTGCTGACACCACTGTCAGGATGTTGGAGATGGAGTATTGCAGAGAGATGATGTCCTGTAGCTTGTTCACATGGCGAAGCACCAGTCCATGGACGATGGCTCCTACAATAAAGTTCAGGTGTCCCACGACGACTAGCGCAAGGCCCAACTTCATCAACACCTTCCCGAAAACGGTGGTGTCTAAGAACCCTGCAGAAGGACAAAAAAAGCACAGCTATGGAAGGTGTGGATCCACTTCACCCAAAACCGTAAATTCAAACTTGACAAACGGACCCCAAACCACAACCCTATCCCTTAATAAAAAATGGTAATAGTGGGTCCACAGTGTGGCTATGATGGCACACTTGGATGATCTCAAACAAACCAAATGCAACCATAACCCTTGCCTAAACTTAACTCTTACCATAAACACAGCCATAACTTCAAATCTGACCATCCCCAACCCTGCCTGTACCCCAAATCCTAATCCAACACCTACTGTGGCCCCTTTCTTTCACCCTCACTCGCAACTCATTTCAAAAGTGTTTGACTGTGAACTTAAAGCATTCACAAACTCAAATGAAGAGTGGGGAAAGCAGTAGGCACTTCAAAAGAGGAGATGTAAGGAACATGGGATTGAGGCCTGTGATCAATCTGTATTAAATGGCGTAAGAGCGCTGTGACTAAATGTGTAGATCAGCTGTAATAAATTATGTATTAGCACGGTCTGTGGAGGAGAAGTAAGCGATGGCGTTGGCGTGAAGCCAGGGGATGAACTATAGTAAATGTGTAGGGGAGAAAGCAGTGGCTGTTTCTATTTTTGTGCCCATTGGTGTTCCCGAAGGGGAGGGGAAGAGTTTTTAGAGCCTGAAACTTAGTGGCATCTCTGGGGGGATGGGTTGTGCTACCCTACAATCTTCATAGCCCACCAACCTCCATAGTGGCCCACAGCTGGGGAGTGCTACTAAGGTTGTCAACCGTCTTGCATTGAGTAGGTTTGCCCCCCAGCCAAGGATCTGTATTCCCCGCACAGAGACCCTGAAGGACGTTACTTTTGTTGCCACTCTTGACCCCTTCACAGGGAAAGCAAAGGAGAATTGGAGTGGTCAGGTGGGATCACTTCAGTGGTCTGTCTGTGTTTCTTCTCTCATTCTTCCAGCACTTCATGTAAAAGAGGTGTCTGTTGGTGGCTGGAAGGGAGGAGCTGCAGCATAGGAGAGGTCCTGCACAAGGCAGTAGCAACCATAATAAAGAGAATTGCTAATTTTGACTTAAAAAAATAACAGAAAGAACTTGAGATCCTGTTGTAGCACAGTAATGGAACCTGGGATTCACTAAAAGTGATTATTATTGCGCCTATGAGCCCAAGGCAGGGGCAACCCACATCTGTACTCCTCCCAAGGATCTTGTGTTTGTGGTGCTGCCCTGACCCCAGAGTGCCCAGCTTGTCCATTGCCCCTCTGGTGTCAATCCACTGCTACCCTCCCCTCCATTTCACTCCACGGTTAACCATTAAGATTAACTCTGTATTCCGCTTTCAGTATCCGTAAGGGTACCGTCCGTTCACGGGCGCCTATGGTCCGATTTGGCCTCCAACCTCCCTATGTAGACGTCCCAGCTGGACCCTACCGGTGCTCTCCCCGCTGTCTATGGATGAATTCAATTGCATCCACTTCCGCAGTCGCCCACCACCGATGATCGCACAACCACCCAATCAATCTTCGCCGCACTGGGAGATTTCCATGTCATTGCTATGCGACGTTTAAAAAGTATAAGTGCTAAATCAATGAAACAGCACTCACGCTTAATTTGTTTTGATCCTGGGCATCAGTCCCAGCATACACATCTGTGGTTTGATAGGCACGCCCCTCCCAACAGCATCTGAGATAGCTCTCCCCACCTCCACCCATGTTGGTGCACGAACAGCACACTCCCACACCACGAAATTTGCCTTCAACTGCCCACATCTGGGGCACTCAGAAGAGGCACACAAAACATATGTCTAATATGCTTCGGAGTGAGGCAGGACTGATGAAGGAAATTCAACTGTGTGAATTTAAGCCTGACGTTTCTAGAAACCTTTATAACACGATTGCATCCACTGCCTCTCCGTCAAGTACTGGCCCAAGAAGTATACCATTTGCTTTTAACAACAGGCATGTACCATGTACGAGAACATTTGGAATACAACGCGTTGTATAATAATCACTAAGCTCATCTCGCCCTCCATGGTAAAGTAAAAGGTGTAGAGGCACAGACACCTTGGGTTCAGTTGGGCCCCACAGGCGCCTCATAATAAGTTAATGCAATGTGGGTTAGAAAGCTACCAGGCCCAATCTCACAAACATCTGATAGCTCGTGAAGCGTATGACCTAGTCATACAGCCGCTAAGCTCTAATATTCCGGTGTCTTTCTATGGACTCCTATCATGTAGTTCTCCAATCTCTTTATAGGCCAGCATCACCCACAAGGATAGCCTAGGGGAGTAGGGTGGATGGCCCCCTTTTGGTTGGACCCATTTGTGCCAACAAACTTTAGCTGTTGTAGCCAGTCTACACAAGTGTGGTGAGGAGTACCATCTGGTATAGTAACCACTCAAGTATCGACCTGCCTGCTAAACTAGTTTGCAACTCAGTTCTCTCCTAGTTGTGAACAGTGCTCCTCCACCACATTGGGCATTGTAGGTGAGAGACTGCATAGTTTCATAATTCAGGGCTCCTAAACTGCCATTCAAGGAAGAGAGTTGCACCTTCTGTAGTGCCAGTATTTTCCTGCCATGGTACCATATCAAACCAAAGAGTAACATCCTTAAAGAAGGACTTCTTGAGTATCACTGGTAGAGCTAAAACAAATATAGAGCAGAAGCGGCAAAATCAACATCTTGGCGATTGCCACATGCCCCATTGGTGACAATGGGAGGGAGATCCAGAAGGGCAGCAGCTGCCGAGTTGCAGCTAAGACTTTGCCTAGGTTAACCTTCACTACATCGTCTTCCATATGATACATTTGGAAACCCAGATACCTGAAAGTGTTGCTTCTTCATAACAAGGTAGAGACTGGAATGCCCTCCGGTCAGTCTACATATCCAAACTGAAGAGGGAACAGGCACGATTTTGCCCAGGTCACGTTGAGACCTGACATATCCCCAAATTCATCCAGGGCCTTTATCAGAGCATCAAGCTATTCAGTGGGCTTTCGTAGATATATCAAAGCATCATCTCTGTATAGCAAGACTCTGCCCAAGGCAGCTTCAGGAGCAGGTTCAACTATGAAGATGCAAATAAAGCCACTGTACCACTTATTGTTAAACAGCCACAATGTGTGAATGAAAACCATGCTGGGACCCTATTTTGGGAATATGTATTTGATGTTTATTACTTCAATGAAGCCTGATGCGATAGTGCTCATATATTGCCTGGGTAATGGACAGAGGCACAGAGATAGTATGATTTGCCCAGCATCAAACAGTTAAAGTAGTAGACCCGAGACGGCAGCACAGTGCTACTTGCTCCATATTACATTTTGTTGAATATACCATGACACTGTGCATCTCCCACAAGTAATATCCAGTCCCATTTAAAAAAATTAAAAAAAACAATAGATCCCTCTTGTGATACACACTCATTTACTCACATCTATATACTCATCTTTTTATAGGGAAACTCGCATACATTTATCATCCACACAACTATCTATACACTGAATCCTGGTAAATGCAAAAATGTCTCTTATTACATTAAATAGATCCTTAATACATAAAAGTATACTCAATTCAATGTATAGACAAAGTAACCTAGAGTCTCATCACAACAAATATTTGGAAACATTATTAACAGTTTATACAATATCTCATCACTTTAAAATACAGCCATCTATAGTTTTAGAAGAACAATGTTAGTTCTTTCCGATATTTATACACTTATAAAATACCAGAATTCATACAAAGAGAAACCTTTCATTACTAATTATCCCCTAATAATACAGAGCAGACAATAGCACAAATTATTAATATAAAGCTAACACATAATATCACAGGTTATCAGATGATATCACTTTCCTGATTAACAGCGCCACCGTAAGCCGCGGACTCGCACGCAGCCGGGAGTCGAGCCCAGGGGGGCTGCTCCGGCACGGACCTTGGTCCACTTGAAGAGAAGATGCGGTGGACGCCGTGGCTGTCACCCAAGAAGCAACGAGGCCGACCCCTCCCCCCCCTCCTATCCCCAGCCCAACAGACCAGCGGTGAGTGACGACTCCGTAGGCCGCGGGCATACGCAGCAGAGAATCAGGCCAGAGGAGACCGACCCAGCGCGAACATTAATGGCTGACGGAAGATCCGACAGGAGATGAGAGCCACCAAATACCCAACAATTCTTTGCCATAACACTGGCAAGCAGGACAGCACACGAGGAGAAGTGGACCGAGACAGCACGCATAACCAAATGGCACCCGACAGCTCCAGAGGACGTAAGTAGCAGGCCGCAAAGCAAACACTGCCACGGAGACCCACGTGCTGTATGCCCGTTCTACCGGCGTGGGTGCAGCGGTGGCGAGGGAGGGAGCCAGCGGGGAAGGAGAACCAGCCAGCCATGACAACACCGGTGAGTGCCGCCATTCGCTGCGGAGCGCCCTCCACTCCCCCGAGCCTCGAAACAGAAGGCAAGGGACGTGCCAGGCTCGCGAATTGAGCACCGCACAGGCGAAAGCCTCGGGGGTAAACAGTGTGCCAAAACGGGAGCACCAGGACACTCGAACATCGCAAGTCCACCCTATACAGCGCAGGAGAAGCTAGGCAAGAACGGCGCCTCCGCCGGACAGGTCTCACAGCACCCAGTGCGCAAAGGAAAGAAATAAGTAAGAGGAGGTAGATTGGACACTTGCCCCTAGATGCGCACCTAGGCCGCGAGGGAGAACCAGCCAGCCACGACAACACCGGTGAGTGCCGCCATTCGCTGCGGAGCGCCCTCCACTCCCCCGAGCCTCGAAACAGAAGGCAAGGGACGTGCCAGGCTCGCGAATTGAGCACCGCACAGGCGAAAGCCTCGGTGGGTAAACAGTGTGCCAAAACGGGAGCACCAGGACACTCGAACATCGCAAGTCCACCCTATACAGCGCAGGAGAAGCTAGGCAAGAACGGCGCCGCTGCCGGACAGGTCTCACAGCACCCAGAGCGCAAAGGAAAGAAATAAGTAAGAGGAGGTAGATTGGACACTTGCCCCTAGATGAGCACTTAGACCGCGCACACAAGACACTGCCACCAGGAACCTAGCCCCCCCTACCTGCCTCAACTCAAGTATGCAAAAGGAGAAAACTACACGTGAGAAACGCAAAATAGGGAGCGCATAGCTTCTTCCTCAGACAGCCAAGTATCCAACCGGTGAGTCTACTGGTAATAATCCCTGAACGAGGTGAACATGCCTGGTCGCCCCAATTATAAACAAGAAATATATGTGGACAACGCTCACCTAAATCCACAGTGCTGTCTTCAAGCCACTAGCCTCAACTCCACCGGAAGGAAATGCTCGAACCCGAGCACCTCACTGAAATATTCACGGCATAGTACGCCTAGACACATCCATCTTCAGGACCCACCCTAACGCAAAGCCACCCCTCAGCCATAAACCCCAGGAAAAGGAATCGGAATCGTCATCCACCCGCTCCATGTCTGACAAGCTAGATAAAGTATTAGCAGCAATTGAACACTCTAGAATAACCACGGAGAACAGATTTGGGGCTCTAGCTACAGACTGCAACCTTCTACGTGATGATCACAGCAAATTAGCTGAGAAAGTTGCAGATGGGGAAAAGACACTTTCCGCCTTGCAGCCCATGGCAAAATCGCAACAGGAAACGCTAAGCGAGCTCCTAGAACGAGTGATGACACTGGAGGAACGGACAGATGATCTTGAAGGACGCTCACAAAGAAGGAACATTTGCGTCCTAGGCCTACCGGAAGGAATTGAAGGCACAGACCCCATCAGCTATGTAGAAACCTGGCTGCGGTCCTTCACACCCAGTTCGTAACTTACCGCTTATTTCTCAGTGGAACGAGCGCAAAGGTTGCCAGCCCGACGTCCATCCCCAGGACCCCGCCCACGTCCTTTACTCATGAAACTCCTCTACCTCCATGACAGAGATGCAGTGCTTCGCGCAGCCAGGCAACACGGACCCATAAGAATTGAAGGCAAGCATGTTATGCTCTTCCCCGACTACTCGCGGGCGGTGCAACACCAGCGATCTACATTCCTGGAAGTCAAGCGTCACTTCCACCAACACGTTCTTCAATACTCATTACTCCCAGCACGTCTCAAGATAATACACAACTGAACCACCACATTCTTCACCAATCCTGCTGAGGCCTGTGACTGGGTAGAGCAACATCACCATGGCCTTCCATGATTACCTCTGAAATGCATGGACCTACTACAAGAACGCAAAGGCAAGCGCCGCCCTGGTAAGAAAAGCAAACCCCGCTCTGACTCCCTGAACCGCAGCCCTATAGTGGGATCCCCGACCTAGAGCAAATCATTGCAGAACGTAGAAAGGCTCTACAAGCAGCAGTTGACATTGGGCCACCTTCAGTAGACACAGATGACAGAGGCCTGCACATATTCACTTCGGAGGAGGACGGCAGCGACACAAACACCACTCAAGCAGGTTCAATGACTCCACCTATAGTGACACCGCAAACTGCGGACATGCTTATTTAAACTCTAGCCAAGTATAAATGTATATACACATTGCACGCCACACCCAGAGTTAACTACCGTCAAAATTAGCTTGCAACACCACAGATATAACGCAATCAATCGTAGGGCCCCACCTACCACACAGATCCTAAACAGGCCATCACAGCGCCAGCCCGCCCCCACATAACACTAGTGAATTAGCATGATGCGCAGTTTGGACGTATCGCCCGTTGCGGTCGGTCCCCTGTATTGGTATTTTTTTTCCCATACCCCAGTTCACAACCCTATGTCCTCCCCCTAAACTCACGCTGCACACGTTCACAAAGATGGCCGAGAGTTATGGGTTGACACAACCAGGGAGCATATGGGAAGAGATCAGCATCACTCATGTCTTTACTCTTACTACCAGCACACCCACATCGCACTATGCAACACGTCAATGGCCTCAATATCTTCACCTTAGACGTGCGTGGTATGCACACAGCACGTAAAAGATATGCAGTCTACTCATACATAAAAAGGCAACAAGCACAGATAACAGTGCTGCAAGAAACGCACTTAACCGCAGGGGAATTAGATAAATTACGCAAAGGCTGGCAAGGTACCTTCTGTGCAACCACATACTCCACACATGCGCATAGGGAGCGTTGATCTGGCTTCGACCTGAGGTTCCCTTCCAGGAAACACACAGAGTGACTGAGCCGGAGGGATGATATGCCCTATTAGAGGGACTTTTAGATGGCCAACCAGTCCTCATGGGTAGTATTTACACCCCAAACTCCGAACAAGGAAAATTCTGGGACACCCTCTCAACTGTTCTAGCCCAATTCACCACAACACCATGGATATTGGGAGGGGACTATAACGGTCATGGACCTTTCCTTAGACAGGTCACATGCCCCACGTCCAACCTCCCTAGCTGCCGCACAAAACAAAACGATTCAACACGATGCATGCCTGGCGCAGCAAACACCCAACAATTAAAATGTTCTCCTTCCACTCTATCCCTCATGACCTTCGTGTACGTCAGGATTGATTTCTATGTTCGCCCGCCATTGTTCCCAGGATTCGAAATGCAGACTACCTAGGGCGAACCCTTTCCGATCACGACGCACACAGGCTCATCATCGTGGCAACCTCCCACACCCCCAGTCCCTACCTGGCGACTATGACACGAATGTCTAGAAGATTAAGTATTCCGACACAAGCAGGGAAAAACAATTAGTGACTATTTCACGGAAAACACCAACACAGCCACTACAAGAATGCTCGAATGGGATGCATTTAAAGTACTCATTAGAGGGGTATGTATACGGCAAATATCAGGGATACGTACAATACTAGACCGGCGTATACAGGAGGCGGAGCGTAAGTTAGCGGCTCTCACTCAGGGAGCAGATAAGGGCGAAGTATCGTTGACACAGGTAACAGATGCCAAAACTGCATACGCAACTGCTCTAGCCGACCTAAGGTGATACAATTTCAGGGCGCATGCAGCCGGGTACACAGGGAGGGCGACAGAGCGGGAACACTACTGGCATGGCTCATATGACAAAACACCAGCGCGTGTCCGCTAACTGAAATAACTACCCCCGCAGGTATGACGGTCCACTCCCAAGCAGATATCACCCGAGCATTCTTTAACTATTAAGAGGAAGTTTATAGAGCCCCAACACAAGTAGACCCTATGTTGATACAGCAATTTCTAACCACCCTCCCATTACCGCATATCTCCCCCGTCCGACAGAACCTCCCTCGACACCGATATCACAGCCACAGACCTGACACAGTCAATACGAGACTTGGCAGGAAACATAGCCCCAGCCTTGATGGCCTTCCTATGGAGTATTACCACACACCTTCCACACACCTAGCATCAAAACTAGCAGACATGTATAAAGCAGCACTGAAGGGCAGGGAACTCCCGAAATCGCTCTGCAAATCCTTAATAGTCTCCTTTCTAAAGCCAGAATGTGACCCACAGCTCCTGGGGTCCTACTGGCCAATCACACTGCTCTCAGCAGATTACAAAATCTTTGGCAAGATATTAGCCAACCGCTATGCCTAGGTCCTCCCAGCATTAATGCATCCAGACCAATCTGGATTTGTCCCAGGTAGGAGCACGTCCCAAAACATTAGCCGGATGTTCCACATTCAGGATCGGGTGCAGGGCAGATTTCCCCGCACCGCGTGTCTGCTCCTGGACCTGGAAAAGGCCTTTGATACTCTATTCTGGCCATATCTTTTTGCTGTGCTTCGATATATATGGAAGTGGGCCCAGCATTACAAGCGTACACACGATTAATATATACAAACCCTACATCCAGAGTCAGACATCATATTTCACCTCCCTTCACGATATCCAGGGGACCCCGACAGGGCTGCTCTCTCTCCCCTCTCCCCTCTCCTCTTTGCCATGGCAATGGAACCATTAGCAATTCGTCTCAGGAGGGAGGGCAGAGACTGGGGTATTCCATTATCAGGTGACACTCACAGCGTATCCCTTTATGCCGACGACCTATTACTTTACGTACGGGACATTACGATGGACCTTACGCCCATTCTCAGTACCCTAACAGACTTTGCCGCAGTGGCAGGCCTCAAAGTTAACTGGACGAAATCTATCTCCCCCCACAAACGATAAGAATGGGAGACGCTAACCTTACCTGGAGCGCGCATGCCCCCCGATATTTAGGCATCAAACTATACAACACCCCACAGGATATATACGAAGGCAATCACCGTAAAGCATTGTCAGGCTTCCGCACATCCATTGGGTTTTGGAGCACCCTCCCACTATCGTCCTTGGGAAAAATTACACTGGCCAAAATGGTCATAGTCCCGCGTCTCATACTATTTAGTGAACCTCCCAATCATCCCCCGCTCATTTTTTCAAAAACTGAACACACAGCTATGCACACTCATATGGGGGAGAGGCGCCGACGGGTTGCCCCGGCCAGTAGATCAGGGAGGACTAGGAGCCCCTTTGTTTGAAGCATATTTCTTGGCAGCCCGCTCCAGTGGCTGTCATGATGGACAGCGAGGTGCATACTGGACGAAACGGCCGTAGACACAGGGCCGCTGCCCATGGCAGTGATTCGACGCATGCTCCTGCCGGGCTCCCACCCAACATCAACCCACTCCCTACAAGTGAAAATAGCACAGTCCTGTATGTCCCACATCCATCGACTATCCCGCGAAACCCCACCATATACCCCTTTGCTACCCCCTGTGGGCCTACCCATAGGTCGTAAACACTACACCTCACGCACTCTCAAAATCTGGACGTACCACTCACTTATAGAAGCAGGATCCCTCTTTGCAGATGGACAGCTAATCTCCTTCAATGACCTCGCAAAGGAGTATGAACTCCCCCAAGGGCAATTCCTTTTGCATAGACAAGTGATCTCAGACTGTCGCAGTACGTAGCATGTAGTTCAAAACGAACCAGCGACACACCCGGTCATCAATGCCATATTACAATTGGGACCCAGGCGCCACATCCCTTACCCCCCCTACGCCATCAGTGAGAAGAAGAGTTCCAAAGACCACTGCATGACAAAGAATGGGAACAAGCGCTAGAGTTTCCAAAGAGGGTCTCCCGCAATGCCCGTTTAAAAATATACACTTCTATATACTGCACCGTGCTTATCTAACACCGGACCGTCTCCAATGCTATTACCCGAATACACAATTTGCATGCCCCAGATGTCATACCTCGAACGCGACATTCCACCATATGTTCTGGAGTTGTCCTACGCTGCAATTATATTGGGGCACAATCCACAACACAATACGTGAAATGACAGGACTCACTAAAATAAATACATGGAACGCTTGCGCTCTGGGTATAACCCGGCATTGTAAACACTACAAAGTCCAGATGAGGTTTCCATCCCTAACCCTTCTATTGGCAAAACGCAGGATTGCTATGCACTGGTGCGCACCAGCAGGTACCCCATTCGCGGTCTGGATAAGAGCAGTCAATAAATGGAGAACATCTGTAGAAGACACACTGTGATGCGAAGAGGCCAGGGGAATATGCAAACGACCCATCTCCATGCAATGGGCGGTACTCCTCAAACAAATTACCACCAGCACTACTACGACCCTCTCGCCATCACCACCTATATCTCAAGAACCAACAGATACCCCCTCCCCCTCCACAACTGCGCACAATACCCTCTCCCAACAGAACCACGAGCAACGCTCGACCAGAGAATCACCATGTACAACCCCTATTACTATTCGGACACCAGATGCATAGAAAACACCTAATCCCCTAAGGCTCCCAACACGCTAATACTGCATACCCATGCCCAGCTCCGCCATCTTTACCATTCACATATGTACAGCGTACCCCCAGTTCATACCCGATCACCCATGTTTGCTACAAGTTAATCCCCCAAAACAGTTTACACTAACAATACGACTCCATACGTACCATCATCATACTAAACAGTCAAGGGTTCACAACAAGAGTACGATAGAAGTAATACAATATACCTAGTGCCACAGTACTGGATGATAGCACAACACCCCCATGACACTGAGAACTCTATCACTGTGAAACCCATTATATGTATCTGTATATGAGATTGCTCTGCATGAGGATACTGTACCATTAATCTCTTTAAACTGCAGTTTATATGTATGTGATGAAAATCAAATAAAAATAAAAAAAAAAATAAAAAGTGTTGTTCAAATTAGAACTGAAATTGAATGTTAGTTTATCATCCCCCAGGGCCCAAACCTAGCTTTACGGACCAATTAGCCCTCTTGCGGAATCAGTTATTTTGAGCTCGAATTTTACAATTGTTGGTGACCTTAATTTTCATTTAGAGAACTCTCATGATCCCGACACAACACCATTAATAGGCACCTTGGCCTGTTTTGGATTATCCCAGAGAGTAAGTGGTCCAACCCACTGTGCAGGGCATTCGCTCGATGGGATTTTTTCAAACGGTCCAAACGTCACCAACCCGATTCTCTCCCTCTAACCTGGACGGACCATCATGCAGTCAGCTGGCAGATAGCACCTCCAGAAAAGCCCCCTCGGACATCCCAAAATAACTTTTAAAGTAGGGCTTGGCAAAAAATACAAATGAGTGAACTTAACTCCTACCACATTACCGAATTTTGCAGAAAGCGTAGAGCAAATGGCAGACGATTATTCGAAGTGGGTGAATTCTACTTTTGATATCGCCCCAGTAAAAGACAGAAGCATCAAAATTAAAAAGCCATCTCAACCTTGGTTTGATGAGACACTTAAGAGTCGCCAAACAGAGTTGTCGAAGACAAGAGCGCAAATGGCATGAAGAATATGACCCACTGGAAAAAAGCAAAATATAAACAATGCCTTGCCGATTATGAAAAACTTGTCTTCACTGCAAAATCTGCCTATCTTTCAGAGCAAATAATGGTAGCTGGGACTCTAATAGAACGCTTTTCTATACTATAAATAAAACTAACCGTACCCACTGCTAGCAATTTAACTGTGACTAGCCAAGATTTTTGTGACTCTTTAGCTAGTTTTTTTCAGGATAAGGTTGCGGCCATTTATAATAATTTTACCGCTAACAGCAGGATTAATTTGGATAACAAGCAGCCTTTAAAAGTATACCCTGGGAACAAAGGATTCCGGCGTTTTGAGGCTCCCACAGTAGAGCACCTTGTCAAGATTATTCCCAACATTAAATCCGGCTCCCCTCAGGATACGGGTCTTCCCAAACTAGTACATGCAGTTCCTGAAACAGTGGCACAGCTTCTGGCCAGAATTTTCTCGCCCGTGTTTAAGGTCGGAGTCTTTCCCTCCCACAGGAAGTCAGTCTCACTCTCCAATGACGAGTTCAGCTGTGAAGAAGTATTTAGGAACTGCATGAGTGCAGTAGGCAAATGGATGACCCACAACTGTTGGAAACTAAATTCCTGCTAAACAGAGGTTATTCTGACTGGGAACAATCCATCCTTTTGGTCTCCAGCTTGGTGGCCTTCAGATTTAGGATCTTTACCAATCCCAGTACCCAAGGTAAAAAACCTTGGGATAACTTTGGACATTGATATGAAATACAAAGATCAGATTAAGAAGGTTACTTCAGCTTCTTTTCATGCTCTGAGTCTGATCAAAAAGACTGAAAAATGTATACTTTTCGATCTTTTAAAACAGTGATCATCTCTCTGGTGTTGACAAGAATGGATTATTGTAACAGCCTCTAGCTAGATCTTAGAGTGGGCTCACTTAAGGAACTGCAAGTCCTTCAAAATGCTGCGGCACAATTTCTTTTAAAGATCCCTAAATTCCATTCCCCGAGCTTGGCTATCAGCGAGCTTCATTGGTTGCCTGTTAAGCAATGTATTGTTTTCAAAGCACTCTGCCCGGCTTACAAACCCCTTGATGGGCAGGGACTTTCCTATTTCAAGAAACGTCTGAGGTGGTATACACTGGCAGGACCCTGAGTTCGGATTCTGCAAAAAATACGGTGGTTCCTCCTTTTAAGCGTGTATCCTGAGGTGGGAGAGGTTTCTTCGGGTCCACTGCCTTACATTGGAACCGTCTTCCCTTTGAACTGAAATCAGCTCCTTCTCTTGCCATTTTCAGAAGGTTTCAGAAAACATGGCTTTTGGTACAGAAATAGGAATCTATGGGTCATCTTTTCTGGTCTTACTTAGCACCTGGATGCCTACGGGTGATTGCTTGCGCTCAATAAATATTTTCATTCATTCATTCAAAGCCAATAGGTCTCACCTTTGGGACCTATCGGCTTTGCCAATGGTTCTAGCACTGCTCTACAGATTCCAGATGCAAGAATAAAAAAAGTATTGCAGGAAGCAACATGGAGGGGAAGGAACATAGACGGCATGAGAAGGGGAGCAATCACATGAGAGAGCCAATCGTGGAGGGGGATAGAAGGAAATGGGTGAAATAGCATTGAAGGAGGTAAGCACACAAGAGCATCACAGAGGAGGGCGGGGGACATGCACATGAGCAGCAAAAGATCAACAGGAGCGAGTACGGTTTAGGGAAGAACTGCACTAGGGTGACAGCTTAAACACAAGCATTATTTTAGAATGCTTAAGCAAAAAGAACAAGCATTGGTATAGCCAATAGGTCTCGCCTTTGGGACTTTATAAGTGTTTAGCCATGCAACAGTTGATGTTGTTGCACCAAGGATATTATGCTGCATAACTAAATACTTATAAGGTCCCAAAAGCGAGACCTATTGGCTATGCCAATGCTTGTTTGTATCTTGTATCATTGTTTCGCAGTCTCAAATTGACCACAGTGGTAGTTTATCTATTTACATTGCATAGCTATAGCAGTCGGTCATTTCCACTGAGCTGCAAAAAGACTGGCTGGTGTATGTGAAGTAACGTATTTGTCTAACAGCGAACTGATCTCCCTTACCACCCACCACTCTTCCTAGTTGCCAGAAGCCGCTGGATACTGTATTGTATCAATTGTTATATATATATTTTGCAGCAACTGCTGTGCAGAAATATATACCGTAATTGCTGTACTTGTTTCTGTCTATTTACTGCTTACCATAATGTCTCTAGTGCGAAAAACGTACTAACTAATCAAGCTCGATGTTTATGTGGCGGTACCTGTAGCTAGGCAGTCTGGCCTCCAGCAAGTGTGTCCAGAATGGTAGCTCCAACAAATTGTGCTTTAGACTAAGCATGCGCCTACATTTGAGCAAGAACTAGCGTTTTCTCAGCCTTATTGTCAGTCACAGAAGTACGCGTTTTACAAATCAAGAGAGCTAGAAGTGGGGGAGGTCTTTTGCCTACCTCATGCCCAGGCTTTGGAACTCTATGCCATTCAGCCTCAGAATGGAGGACAATTTTGTGAGGTTCAGAAAAAAACTTAAGAGAACTTTTCCCTTAATTTTGTCCTATTCTTTTTAACTCACTCACTCCTCTCAGGCCGACAACGCTGGGAAGCCCGATTTCGGGCAGCCATGCGCTTTACAAGTTCTGGAGAAGAATAGAATAGTCATTATCAACAGCTTTCATAAGATATCATGGTTTAGCAATGTCAAGAAGCTGCTAACCTCTCTGGGACTGCTAGCTGCATGGAACACCACTCTCCCGGAACTTATCCCCTTGAAGGCGCAACTGAAGAAATGTTACTGGGCATGGGTAGTGCAGACTGAGGCAGAATCCCCCTCAAGATGGTCCTTGACAAATATGTTCTTAGATTTTAAGTCTATTAGTGCACTTGAGCCATACTTGGATTTTATCAAGCGCCTTTGGACAGAAAATGGTAGATTCAGTTTAGACATGGCTCTCTTCTCCTAAAACCATTCTTGGCAAAATAGGCAACGAATAGTGCTGCATCCACTCTTTGCCCCGGTTGCAATTCTGCACATGAAACAGTAGCACATGTCTTATTTGCTTGTCATGCATACTCTAGTCCTCGTTCAAGGTGGATGAAACCACGGGCTTTTAGACCCACCTACACGCCTGTATTCGCTGATTTCTCTATAGGTCGGTCCACATCCACCAGCTATTCCCTGCAACGTCCCGCCCCCTGTGTGCTGCTCCCCATACAGTACTTCCAATGCACCCTAATCCAGGCACGCATCATTCTTGGCTACGTCAATTTCAGAACAAACTCGGCTCTACGATTGGCTCCTCAGCAGCTGAGCAATCCTAGAAGTGAGAGAGATCGGGCACAGGATGCAGGGAACGTGTACTTCTTGCTGGCTCTGGTTCACACAACACTTCCCTGCCATAAACTCTGCAAAAGCACCTCAATCCTGGGATTCAGCACCACCTACTTTTCAATGATCTGTCACGACACATGAAGCCTCCCCTCTACCCTCCACAGCCACTGAACCTCGACCGTGACTTGCGGCAACAAACGAACTTCCGCCGCTTGGGCCCACAATGTAGCGCCGATATTTTAAAAACACTGAGTTACTTACTGGTGCTTTATTAGTTCTCTGAAGTCCGGAAAGTACCTTTAACAGTGGCCTACGCCTCAATCACCCAAGGACACTCCCTTTGATAGTCATAGAACATGAACAGAACTCTGAAAGCTTGTTTCAATCCTGTCATAGCAACAACCAATCCCGTCGCGCAGACGTGAAGCCAACTCGCCCTGTAATCATCATCTGCACCACCATAGTGCTTAGCTCTGCCTCCACGCTGATGAAGCACGAATATCTGGCATGTATCCATTCGAGGTGAACATACACACAGCAGCGTCACCCCAGCACCACGCACTCAGCAGTGACATCTCACAACATGTAATAAACAGGCAAGTACACACACACGGCCCAATCACGCAAGTGAACACAGATATGGCTTCTCGCCACACACACACCTCTACACACAAAGCTAAAGCGCGGGTGCCGAGATTGCTTCAAAAGAAAAGAAATAGAGGGGGAAAAAGTATTTCTTTACTTTTTAAGCAATCTCGGCACCCACGCTTTAGCTTTACATGTTCTAAGGTAAATCGCGGGTGGCAAGTAAATAAATAGAAAAAAGGCATTCAGCCGCGTTCGGCGATTGCAAGAGGCAAAAGGAAAGAAGCGCGGCGGCCAATATTAGTGCTAAGGCTGCAGAGCTCGTTAAATAAACAAGGATACGTTCGTAAAATGCACATTGGAGTTTAACTTTACCAAAGGTAAACAAGCGCTAAAAGACAAGCGTGGCCCCGAAAGTTAAAGCGACGCGCAGCCATACGCCAACAGTTGTCTATTGCCACTCGTGCACGTTTGGCGTTTACCTTACGGGAGCGAGCAGCGGCAGGCGCGATAATTGCTAACAGATGGCGCCGCTGCTCACTCCAGCAAGGGAAACGCCAAATGTGCACGAGTGGCAATACAAACCATTGGAAAACATGCACGCGTTTAGGCAAAAGTCCTGAGCGATGGCTAAAGGTCCCCTCCTAAGCAGCGCTTGCGCGCTGTGTAGGCAAGACCTAAAAAAGTAGCATCTGAAAAGGAAGGACACAAGTAATGTGTCCATGCTCCAGGGGAGGGTAAGACAAGAGGAGGAAGGAAAGCCCACACACGCAAATAAAAAGCCAGCAAATGAGTGACAATGAAGCCAACCAATGGTAACGATGGGCAGGTTCTAAGCCCACTGTAAGCTAATAGGTCTCACAACAGGCTGAGCATGTGCTATCTAGTAGGTTAGACCTAATAAATAAGGTACTAGGCTCTACATAACCATTCATTCCGAGAGTTTTTATATTGGCCTTAGAACAAATAATTATGGTCATATCTCCAAAGCAGACTGGTGTATGACACTACAAAGCCTGGGACTGGCGAAACAGGCCACTGCTTTCCAATGGTAAAAAGAGCAAAACCCTTCATTATCGCACTAGTTCCACAAACTTCGGTCAATATTAGCCATGGAGAAACTGATGAACAAACTAGTAAATTTGAGCATCCCTTTTGAAATACAATGGAAGCCGATGTTGAATTATGTGTCAGAGGGCGCACAATCACTCTCGGCTAGATGGGGAGCCCTGAACCTTTTCGCTCATTTAGGAGTGAGGAGAAGGTTAGTTCTAGGGCAGAAGAAAAATACCAAAACTGAGTGGAGAACAAAAAAGCTGTAGTGTACCAATTTACTGATTATTCTGGATATGTTGGTAGGAGGAGGGGAGGGAAATTAAGTATTTTTGTTGATCTACCATATGATTTGATAACTGATTTCCTCATTTGTTAAAATCCAATAAAGAAACAAAAGGAGAAAAAATATAGGAAAGGCATTAGATTTCAACTGATTCCAAAGAGAATTTTATAGAAAATATTTTAGACTGTTCCTCTGATGACTTACATATACTTGGGAATAGATTGAGATAACATACAAACACATTATGGACTTGTCATACTGGTTTTCTACTATCTAAGAAAGACCTCAACTACTGAAAGGTATTGGTAAGGCATTCGCAATGGGGAAGGGGTCCCCAAGTGTTCCTTTCCATTTTATGATTGTTGTAAGTAGGCGATTTATGGACCGGAAAATCCTGAAAAATCCAGTCTCTGTTTCTGTGATGTGTTGTTACCCATGGATGCACAGAATTAGTTAGGATTATTTGCTATTATTTATATACCTAAATGGAGTGAATTTATAGCTGGATTTAAGTTAGAAGAGGTCGGGCGACATGGTTTCTTTTTATGAACTCCATCTAAGCAGCACTTTGAACAGACAATTGACAATTGACAGAAAGCAGTAGTTTGTCATGTTTAATGTAATTTTGCCCTGAAGAATAGTTTATTTACAATGGTTTGTTTCCTTTTTCTTTCCAGTGTGAGATTTATTTATATATAGTACGATGGCTTTAATGATTCAAGGTGACAGACTCCGATTCAAGCAATATGATGAAAGGGCTATTGGGCGCTACCTTTTAAACAGGTGATTTATGAATGTGTAACATTCATGAGTAAATGTCGATTATGTGATCGTGAGTTCATGACGCCATCAGTTTTGGTTTGAGCCTGCAATTGATTTGTATTTAACGTTCTGATGTCTGGAGATCCAGTGAAAGAAACTCACTGATTGGAATAATTATGGTGGGGCAGAGTGGAAATCGACCTCTTTTGAAGTTAGCTTTTGTTAAATCAGGTAGGTATAAGTTTACTAAGATGAAAATATACTAAATAAGTGTGACGTTAAAGGCTCTATGAATGATGTGGTAAGCTAGTGGTTGGAACAGCCTTTTGCAAGGGAGGTATTTTTCTTATCTTCTTTTCCCTGTCTTTAGATTAGGAGGTCGGATGTCAAATACGGGTTGCCAAATGGTAATTAATTTGGAATAAACAAAAACAATCGGTTTTTTTGTCCATTGCATCAAATGTATAATGTGACATTTATTGGGAAAATGATGAATTGTTGTTGAGGGAAATAGGGATTTGGAATGCAAATGTAATCAATCAATCAATCAGGGGTTTGTTAAAGCGTGACTACTCACCCGTAAGGGTCTCAAGGCGCTAGGGGTGGGTGCAGGTTCCATTCCATCAAGGAGGGGGTCTGTCGAAGAGCCAGGTTTTGAGGTTTCTTGCGAAGATGGGGAGCGATGTGGTCTGTCTGAGGTGGAGCAGAAGGGCGTTCCATGCTTTGGCCGCGAGGAAGGAGAAGGAGCGGCCTCCCGATCTGGTCTTTCTGGTGCGGGGGACCACGGCGTAGGAGAGCTGGGCTGATCGTAGGGTCCTTTGGGGTGCGTGGAATTTGAGTCGGCTGTTCAGGTATGCTGGTCCGGTGCCGTGGAGGGCCTTGTGTGCGTGGGTGAGCATCTTAAAGGTGATTCTCGCCTCGATGGGGAGCCAGTGGAGTGTGCGCTGGTGCTGGGAGATGTAGCAGTGTTTTGGCAGGTTGAGGACCAGTCTTGCGGCGGCGCTCTGGATGTTCTGTAGCTTGCGGGTGAGGTTTTTGTTTATTCCGGCGTAGAGTGCGTTGCCGTAGTCGAGTCTGCTGGTGACCAGGGCGTGAGCGACGGTCTTTCGGTGTTCGAGGGGGATCCATTTGAAGGTCTTACGAAGGAGGCGGAGGGTGTGGAAGCAGGAAGACGAGACAGAGTTGATCTGGCGGTCCATTTTGAGCTCGGAGTCCAGGATTATTCCCAGGTTGCGTGCGTGGTCTGTGGGGGTTGGCGGGTTTCCGAGGGCGGGGGGCCACCAGGTGTCGCTCCAGGCATCGGGATTTGGGCCCATGATGAGTACTTCTGTTTTGTTGGTGTTTAGTTGTAGGCAGCTGTTTTTCATCCATTTGGCGACTGCTTCCATGCCTTCTCGAAAGTTGCGTCTGGCGGTGTTGGGCTCGTTGGATAGGGAGAGGATGAGCTGGGTGTCGTCTGCGTATGACACGATGTTGAGTCCGTAGGTTCTGACGATGGGGGCAAGTGGAGCCATGTAGACGTTGAAGAGCGTCGGGCTGAGGGAGGAGCCCTGGGGGACTCCGCAGGTGGTAGGTGTGGGGTCCAAGAGGAAAGGGGGAGTCTGACCCGCTGCGTCCTGCCGGAGAGGAAGGAGCGGATCCAGTCGAGGGCCTTGTCCTGGATTCCTGCGTCGTAGAGTCTGCGTATTAGGGTGCGGTGGGAGACTGTGTCGAACGCCGCTGATAGGTCGAGGAGGATGAGGGCTACTGTTTCTCCTTTGTCCAGTAGGGTGCGGATGTCGTCTGTTGCGGCGAGGAGGGCGGTTTCCGTACTGTGGTTTTTTCTGAAGCCGGATTGGGAGGAGTCGAGGATGTTGTGTTCTTCAATGAATGTGGCGAGTTGGCTGTTGATGGCTTTCTCAATGACTTTCGCTGGGAACGGGAGCAGGGAGATGGGTCTGTAGTTTTTTAGGTCGGTGGGGTCCGCTGAGGGTTTCTTTAGGAGGGGGTTGACCTCGGCGTGTTTCCAGTCGTCGGGGAACGAGGCGGTCGCCAGGGAGCGGTTGATTGTGGCGGAGCATGGGTGCGATGTTGTCGGCGGCTCTGTTGAAGATGTGGTGGGGGCAGGGGTCCGTGGGGGCCCCTGAGTGGATTGACTTCATTGTCTTCAGTGTATCTTCAGTGGTGAGGGCTGTCCAGTCGTCAATCGCTGGTTTCCGGGTGTCGGGGTGGTTGGTGAGGGTTCAGTGTGTTGGTTGTCTTCGTCGAAGTTGTCGTAGATGTTCTTGATTTTGTGGTGGAAAAAGGTGCTGAGTTTGTCGCAGAGGTCTTGTGAGGGAGGGATGTCGGTAGACTCGCTGGTGGGTTGGGCAAACTCCTTGATGATGCTGAAGAGTTCCTTGCTGTTGTGCGCGTGGGTGGAGATTCTGTCTTCAATCGCTTTTTCCTCGTTTCTCTGATGAGTTGATGGTGGGCGTTGGTGGCGGCTCTGAAGTTGTTGTGGGCTTCTGTGGATTTGGTGTTCCTCCAGGCCTTTTCGAGGTGGCGGCATGTGCGTCTGGACTCTCGAAGTTCGGTGGTAAACCATCTGGCTTTCTTGGCGCGGGTATTGTTGTTTTTCTTGAGGGGGCTATGGTGTTGGTGCTGTCCGAGATCCATCTATGCAGGGTTCGGGCTGCGGTGTTGGGGTCGTCGTTTTCCGCGATGGTTGGGGTGGAGTTGTTGAGTGAGGAGGTGAGCTGGTCGTCGGTGATTTTGGTCCAGTTTCTTCGTGGAAGCAGGTGCTGGTGTCTGTGGATGGTGGGTGTTCTGAAGGTGAAGTGGACGCAACGATGGTCGGTCCATGGGAGTTCGGTGGTGTGGCTGAAGGTGATGGAGTTTCCTGTAGTGAAGAGGGGGTCGAGGGTGTGTCCTGCTGAGTGCGTGGGCTCGGTCACGATCTGGCAGAGTCCAATGTTGTGGAGGTTGTCCAGGAGGGATGTGGTGTTGGGGTCCAGTTGGTTGTCGAGGTGGAAGTTGAGGTCTCCCAGCAGGGTGTAGTTGGTGGATGCGATGGCCTGCGGGGAGATAATGTCCGTGATGGAGTTGGCGAAGGGTCCGCGGGGTCGGTAGATGAGGGTTCCTCGGAGGGTGGCGGTGGGGCTGGCCAGTATCTTGAAGTGAAGGTGTTCCATCAGTTCTGTGGGCTCGTCGGGGAGTGTGCTCAGGCGGAGGCTGGATTTGTGGACGATGGCGATTCCTCCTCCTGGGCGGGTGGGGCGGTCCTTTCTGGAGATCTTGTATCCTTGGGGGATGGCGATGGCGATGTCCGGTCCCGAGGTGGTGTTGGTCCAGGTTTCGGTGAAGAACGCTACGTCCGGGGTGGTGCTGTCGAGGAGGTCCCAGATTTCTGTGGCGTGTTTGTGGAGGGATCGGACGTTGAGGAGGATGCATTGCAGGGTCTTCGGTTCGGTTGTGTTCTTGTGGGCGGGTTGTGCTGGATCCGTGTTCTTGGCGGTGCTTTCTTATTTACACCCTCAGAGATAACAAAATAATGTTTGACCATTTGCGGTTTTGAAACGATAAGTGTATGCAAGACAAAAAGATGCATGATATTAGGTGGTTTATAAATGTATTCATGATTAATTGAATATTTCTAAATATAAAGATTGACGTCATGAGTGTACTTTTCAATTTTTTTGATTTAATTGATTTGAATTTGGAGAAGGTTGTTACTAAAAGTAATTTGAGAGGGGGTTCAATAAAAAGGAACAATAGGATTGAATGCTTATTATAGTTAATTAATATGAGGGATACATAGGTACAACGAGAGAAATAACATTAATTTCATTTTGTAAGGTTTGTTTACAGCACCCTTTAGCATCTAACCCTCACCAGGTCCTGGGGATGGTCGTGTAAAGTTATAGAAGTGGGACCCAAATGTCAACATATTGGAGCAGTGTAGGGCAATTACCATCACTACTGAAACTGGTGTTGGGAAATCTGGGAAGAGTAAACCCCTTTCTGTTTACATTGTGTGTTGCCCTCGAGCTTCTCCTTTCTATTTTCCCTTTGCGGCTCTCTGTTGCTCTTTTTAAATTTGTGATATTGTTGTGTGTCTATGTTTTTTTAAAGGGGAGGGTTTAGTGGCCCCGCCCCCCCCCGACTGATTTTTAAAAAATTATTTTTGTATTGCATGTAAAAAGAACAGCACAGCACATCATCTTACAGTGCAGCATCAAGACAATAAATCAAAATTAGTCTCCCCAAAATGCCCCTGGCCCTCCCACCCAACCCCCGGTCAAGTTACACAAGAGTCGCAGCCAGTGCATGTACTTGACTATGAACATCAGTTCCCAAACGTCCAGGTGGGGCACACAGCCCTCCACGGTGATCATTCCACTTCCCCCAAATCTTTGTCCATTTTGCCGGGCAGCCCCTGCCCTCGTACACCACACTTTCCCCTAGCATGCACCAGTCTAAGTCGAGTGCCCAGTCCCTCTGTCCCTTCCAGGCACAAGCAATATTACTCTGGCCACCATTAACCCCTAGGTTATCCAGCTCTGATCCATGCGGGGGAGGTCAGTTTCTGCCCATATGTTTAACAAACACCATTTGGGGAGAGTTTCACATTGCTCCCACAACCATTATTCAAACAAGCCACCACTGAGACCCAGTATCTCTGTATGGCCGGGCAGCTCCAAATCATGTGATAAAATGTACCCGTCTGCCCACATTGAGGTAGTGTGGTGTAACAACTCTTCCCATCTTCACTAAGGTAATACATGCATAGTAGCACCTATGGAGAACTTTCAATTGAATTAAGAGGAACCTAGAGCGTACGGCTACTTCTCATGTGGACGCCATGGCCTCCGGTCACTCATCATTCTCCAATCCCCCCAGGGCGCGCTCCCAGTGTTCCCTAAGGCTCACTAGGATGTCAGGTGAGTTGTTAATGAGCTTGCGATATGAGAGGGAAACTGCTTTCTTGGGCATGTAGTCAGTCAGTAATCAATCCTCAAGTGGGGAGGATTCAGGGAGTTCCTCTCCTTTTGGCAATGCCGAATACAAAGCGTGGCAGATCTGGAGATACAAATAGGCCTCAGTAGGTGCCAGTGAATGAGATAACCCTGCCTTGCAGCCACAGGTTACCCACTTTTAGGACTCCAGTAAGATCCCACTTATGGAAGTCCGGCTGAGCACCCAGAGTGCCCAGTTGCATGGTGTCTCATAAGGAAATGGCCTGAGTGATCCTGTACCACCAACCCAGGGTGCGCAGCGTATCATGCCAAAGTGCGAGAGTAACCGCTGTGGGGGCAGGGAAGGACGAGGGGGTGGCTCCCTCCAAATACTGCCCTGAGGTAGCCTCCCGGTTGCATGGCATACCGGTCCATATGGTAGGCTCGCTCAGAGTCTGGAAGATGAACCCAGAGGTTGATGACTGCCAGCTGCGCCACTCGGAATAATTCTGTATATCTGGCAGGACGATGCCACCGTCGTACCAGCTCCTCGTTAGTTTCTTAGTGGCTATGCGAGCAGGACCCCCCATCCCAGAGAAGTGTGCGAGTTTCCCGATCCATAGACTGAAAATAAGAAGCTGGAATCGGGTAAGGCATATTAAGGAGCGTGTATAAGAAACAGGGCAGTGCCATCATTTTGAGTAAGGCATCCCTTCCCAAAAGTGACAATGGGAGGGACCTCCAATGTTCGGCATCCCTCCGTAGCCGCGTTAGTGGGGGCTTCAGGTTATCAGTGTGGAAAATACTCTGATCCATAGTGATATATATTCCCAAATAGTGGGAACCCTCCAAGGCTATGCGGACTGCACAGCAGTCTGGCAGCCAAGGGGGGCCCCCATGAAGGAGGTAAATCAGGGATTTATCCCAGTTGATCGTGTATCCTGAATAGTGTTGTTAGAGACTGAACATGTATATAATCCTGTCTAGGGTGTGGGTAGGGTCAGCAATGTAAAGTAAGATGTTCTCAGCGTATAGTGAAACCTATCTTCCCACTCCTCTGTCCATCGGAGCCCTCTAATCAGAGAGTTGCTATGCACCCACTCCGCCAGGGGCTACAGGACCAGCACAAAGATCAGGGGGGAGAGTGGGCAGCCCTGACACATGCTTTGCAGGAGGTGATATGCTGATAACACACTACCGTTAACGGTCATCTGGGCCAGAGGACTGGAATAAAGGAGACGCACCCATGATAGAAAACACGGTCCAAAAAGGAACCGCCAGAGGACCTCGAACATGAATGACCACTCAACAGTATCACAGGCAATTTGTGCATCAAGTGAAAGCACAACAGCATCTTCCCAGATCCTTGCTGCGCGACCCAGGACCCCATGAAGGCACCTCAGGTTGAGGGTCATACTACGCCCCCGACATGAAGCCGGACTGATCCGAGTGAATCAATGAATTAATCACTCGCACCAATTGGGAGGCCAATAATTTCGAATGGATCTTCACCTCTGCGTTGAGGAGGGAAATAGGCATGTAGGAGGCACAGGCTTCCGGAGGTTTGCCCTTCCTGGGTATGACAACAATATTGGCCAATCTCTGGTCCCTGGCAGGGATTCCTTTTTACGACTCTCAAGAAACATTTTAACGAGGTGAATGGCAATCGTGGATACTGTGAGCTTATACAGCTCAATATGGAGGCCATTAGGACCCACTGCCTTACCGCAAGTCAGGTCTCAAATCGACTGCACTATCTCATCTTCCATGATTTCTTGGTCTAGTAACGTTTTATCCATGTAGGAAAGGGTGGGGAGATTAATATCAAAGCAAACAAAAGATGCTGAATGGAGCACTGAAACCTTTCAGACACTCACTCCCAGTCACTATTAGATCTGGGATAAATCCATCATCATTCTTTAGCGCACTTCGCCACCCCAGTTCAGACCCAGCCATATGCAAATCAGTCTTGACCCTGTTCCTCATGGGAAAAGTCCAGCCCGAACTGCCCCGGTCCGGTCCAGGATGCTTCTTTCCGGTCCAGGGAAACTTTATAAGGGTGAGCTACTTTTAGGGCCTACTGGCTCGTTTTGGCTACGGCACTGGCGTAACGAAAGTTGAGGGGGCCACCCTGCAAGGTACATGGAAGGCCTCTGCTCCGGATTGAATCCTGAGCTCTCAGGCCCGACTACTGTGCTGAGGGGGGCCCCTGAAGCTCGGGGCCCCCCGCACCTCGGGGGATGCAGGGGATTGTGTTACGCCACTGGGCTACGGACCTCGAGCTGGCAAAGAACAGATTTTCTGTTCATTCAGAAAGCAGATGAGCAATAACTATTCCTTTAAATCCGGTTTTTATCCTGTCACATTTGATGTGCTTCAAAGACAAAGGTCAAATGTCAGCTTGCGTCTTACAAACTGTTGCTTATTTTATCCTAGAAATTGGCGTTTACTTTTCTTTCTCTGACTGCAATATTAGAGGATTCTGTAAAGTGAACTGTCTGACAATCATGCTGGGGTACAGCGAGTGTGAAATGGAAGGCTGTAGGACATCAGTTTTTTTCTAACATACAACATATATATATATATATATATATTAAACTACAAATATTTCATAATATACTAGCAGTTAGGAAAACACATTTTGTAATTCTGAAGTGTAAAGATTTTAATAGGGTCAAAACAAATCAGAACAATTTACTTGGTGATGTGCAAATGATAAATATTTGGTGAAACCCTATTTCTACACATTGTTTGTACACTATATAGTTTTATCAATAAAACTGAAATGTCCACAAATTTCCCACCGAAATGCAAAGGAAAGGGTGCGGTCTATAAGTGATAGTACACTACAACATCATGCTTGAGTAACATATTTATGAAAAGTTCGTTTTTAAACATGAACTGAGAAACCATTCCTGCCCCTGCCCTGGTGACAATGGTATTAGTGAACTAAGAGGCAGGTCAAGAACAGTGCTTAATTTGAGCCGGTGGTAGTTGGTGGGGGCCACTGGCACTTATTTTTGGATACCAGCACTTATTTTTCCTCATTGTTTATTTACAGAGGTAAGTGAGGGAAATTACACAGATCGGGAAGATGGAAGAAGGGAAAGACGGAAAAATAGTCACAAAAGGAGAAAGCAGGAACTTGCATGAGTGCGATAATGGGGGAGGGTGTATCTGGTTGAGGATGATAGAGGCATTAGATGGTTATAAGACTACCAGTCTTAGCATTCCACGCACCCAAATTGAATGCACCAGCCACAAGCTTCTGAGCAGAGTTTTGGGCACTGGCACTCTTTCTTTAACACATTAAGCACTGGTCAGGGGTCATGTGTACCCTATATGTGGGCTAGATTCGTAATATACCCGAGACTAGTTTATGGGTCAAGAGCATTACAGCTAGATCGAGTAGATTACTGAAATCACTAGACCTGCAGGTCTGGTAACATTTTTATGATTTTTCGAGGCCTGAAATCATACAAATGTATTATTGATGGTGATGTAGGCTTTCAAACACCAACAGTTTTGACATTAAAAGCTGTGAAATATTTATTATGACAGAATATCTATATAAAGAGTTAAAAAAGGTGACCTTCATAGATGGATTTTGTGGTGCTGGTAAAAGAAATGTAATTAAATCGTCATAGTCTTTCCTTAAATTGGAAGGTTCAGCGGGGAACTTTCAGTTTCCTGGTCATGCATTATATATGAAGGCCTTTATATTTCAAAGTTTACACCTATGGATGAACTGTCACTCTGTTAGTAGGTCCGAATGTATGTGATGGAGTGAGGAATTAGGTACCAATTTTTTTCCCAAAACTACTAAAAACTTACCTGAGATTTCCCAGTAAAAAAAACATTCTTGGGTCTCACCTACAGCCAGCTTTATAGTCATCAGGCAACAGACCAACTGTATCCAATATACCCTTATGGTGGCTTTTGGCCCAGTCCCTTGCACAGGATTGAATGTTTTTCTAGTAGAGTTCAGTTCCCTGCAACTGCTTCAGTGGCTTTCCTTTCCGTTCTTTCATTTGCCTTCCCCAAGAAGCATTTCATTCTCATCGTATTTTGAATGGATAAAATGTATCCTTCCACTGCTGAAGTCAAGAGAGGACTATTTTCTCTCACTCGGTCTCTTTGCTTGTGCTACCTGCTCCCCACCTTCTTTCTTGCCCAACGTTTTTATTTAAAAACGAACCCCCAAGCTCCCAGAAATATGCCTGCTGCTAATACATGCTTACAGTCTCGGAATGTTTTTTCCTAAGGTAGCCATCTGTTGGAAAAAAGGCATTGGCAAAGCCAATTGGTCTTCACCCCAGTAGCACAAGCAAATGTAGCCGAAAGTGTCATGGAAGGTAATTCTAATGGACGTTGTCGATGTCTCCAGGTGATGGTAGTTTAAGGCATAATTAATAGACTAATTCATTAATTACATTTGCCATAGCCATGTGTATGGTATTACAGAAAAGAAGTGGCACAGAATCTCGATTCTTCAGACCTTAAGGATCTGACTGTTATTCAGCTTGTTGTATAGCGTTAAACCCACTAAATCTCCTTCGTGTGGTCATAAGGAGACTTTAATGTGAGCCAAGCACGGTGGAAATAAGGGCTGTCCTAGAAAGTGCAAATACACAAGCAGTCTTTTGGGAAAGACTAAATTCAGGACTTATACCAGCTGGTTCCGTTGGAAAAGTCCTTGTCATGCCGTAGGGGAGAAACTGAAAATGTGCTATATGGCATAACTTTGTGGATTGTCTCATGCCAATGTCTCATGGTTGTATTTATTTATGCACTTATATTTCTTCCTCTCGCTACCTATCACCTTTTTCCCCTCTCAGTGCATGTGTCTACAAAATCATCGTTTGATTATACATGCATGCTGTTTGCATTTACAGATGAATGGCAAATTGTTGCCTTCCTTAATCTTAATTCAGGTTTATTTCTTAAACTATTACATATTGTATTTGTATGCTGATTTTACTTTCCCTACATTAGCGTATGTTTATTCTTGGCTCATTACAGTTGACTATTTTCTTTTCAGTAATATGAAAATAGAAGATTGATGAAAAAGGAAAATGAGTCTAAGAGAGCATTGATGTTTTTACATGTGAGCATGTATTTGGTATATCGTGTCTTATCGATAGCTCACAGAAGCTCTTTTGTCGTATTCTGTTGAGCAGACTACAAGCTTGGATTGAGGATGTAGGAGTGTTGACTCCTCTCCAAGCAGAATTCAGGGCTGGGACAAGCACTATTGACCAAGTGCCTCAATTAAAACTCATCTATTGGAAGTATGTCACTCTGGGGGGTGGGCGACTGTCATTTTTGTCAACCTTCAGTCGGCTTTTGATTTAGTCCCCAGGGAGGGCTTGTGGGCATCTTTAACAAATATGGGAGTTCTGAAATAATTGATTGATGTGCTCAGGAGGTTTAGCCTGAACAATTATGCGCAGGTCAGGTATGGCCCTGCTGGGGAGTTGACAGACCCCATTCCAGTGTCCCGGGGGTGAGATAGGGGTGTGTCTTAGCCCCCACCTTGTTTTTGTTATACATTAATAACCTGGTAACCACATTAGAGTAGTGTAAGCATGATGCCCCGCGTCTAACAAACAGGAAGGTCCCAGACCTCCTGTTTGCAGACGACACCACACTGGTCTCAAACCCCCAACAGGCATCCAAAATTTGCTGGATCAGTTCGGGGTCTTCTGCAGGCCGAGAGGGCTGGAAATCATCTTCAATAATACCAAATATATGGTATTGAATCCTTGCAAGATGGCCAGATCACACCCAGCCATTAATGGTTCCCCACTAGAGAGGGTTCGTACCTTTGAATACCTGGGCTCACCCTTAATGAGCATTTTGGTTGGTCACCTCAGATCCAAAAGTGCAAACTCAGACTAGAACATTACACTGGTTGTATCTTGAGAGCCTTGAAGGGATCTAGCTTGCATCCGATAACAGCTGCATTGCAAATTTACAACTTGCAAGCTTATGGGGGGGGGGGGTCTCTATATGGTGGGGGATTTTGGGAGCACGACAATGTCCACGATATGGAATTGACGGAAAATCGGTTTCTCCAACTTCTCACCAATCCTCCTACCAGGACTCCATTAGTGCCAATCCGATTGGATATTGCCATTCAACCACTTGCCTCTAGAGTAAAACTTAGACCCTTATTGTATTGGAAGAGGATCTGGTACTCAGAGGACGTACTGCTCTTTCGGCTGGGTCTGGAAGAAATTACAAAACTCCCTGGGGCTGTTAGGATCCCTTGGCTGGGGTACATTAGACACTGTCTTGAAGAGATTGGGTGCGGAAATATGTCGGCTGATCCGTAAACGTAAACACGCAGATGGAAAATCCCTTGGGGCTGCGGGTGTAGGTTCCCTGACCTCCAGGTTTCTGGAATTTAAAGACACCTATTGTCTGGAAGAGTACATGGTTATAATTGAGCCCCCGGCTGCCAGATCTCTTTACATTAAGTTTTGTGCCTGGACCTTGCCGCTTCGTTCATTTACTGCAACGTGGCAATGTCCCCTTGACGAGGTTGAACCTGACCTAAGCTGTCCTTTTTGTCCTGCAGTTAATGAAACTATAGACCATGTCCTGTATTTCTGCCCGCAAAACTATACACAGAGGAGGAAATGGATTCTGCTGTTGGGCCGCAATCTGGGCATCAGGGACTACAAAATTGCAACCATGATAGTTAAGGCAGACACCGCTCAACCAATTGTGTTTGCTGTTTCTCCCTTTCTCACATACATGTGGAAACATAGACAGAAAAGGGTTGCCCTGTTGCTGCTTAGTGCCTCGTGCCCAAACCTGTGTGTTTTTATGTTGTATCCCGCGATTTTATAAATGATATGCTGCTTTTTTAATATGGACTTTCGGCGCATGTTACAGCAGAAAATCATGTCTAGGAGCTCTGAAATGAACTTTGGTTTTGCACTTTAAATTGTTGTGATGTTTCGCTCATATGCTGCTAGTTCTTATTTTTATGTGTCTTTCTATCTATTCTATATGTCACCATTTTAAGGCTTTTAATGATTTAATGACTTTACCCTTTTAATTTATTGTTATATTGGTTTTTGGCAATATTCGAAATAGAGTCTAATAAAGTAAAGTATATTGTTTCTAAAACCAACTTTCACGATACATCCTCAGACTATCCGAACACTGATGCCACTTCAGAACTAGGGAATCAGGGGGCTCTTTGATTACCTTCACAAGCATTAGTTATCCAGGGTACTGGGTATGCTTGGAGGACAGATCTTACCACTGACATTCTTTACTGATCCCTACAACCAGCAGGACCTGAATACAACCTCTGGCACTGTGGTAGAAGTCAGTGGCTGAGGAGGAAAGGAGTGACGTGGTAGAAAAATGCTTCCTCTGGAGGACAGTGCTCACTGAGACAGGAGGGTGCATGCGGGTGAAGTCAGTGATGGATGTGGGAGGATGGTGCGAGTCAGTCGTTTTCATTTTTTTTTTACTTTAATATATTTTTTTTAACTATTTAAGTGACTTAAATAGTTTTAAAAATGTGCACATTTTTAAACAAACTGCGATACACCCTGCCCTTCACAAGGTTTGTTACCGTAAGAAAGAATAATCTTCAAGTAGTATTGTGCTTATTTTAACATGTTGATCACGTTTTTCAAGTAAATTTTGAAGCACCTGTTTTAATTTTTTCCAAGTTCATCGGATCAATCACAGCCCAAGTAAATATTTGTCACACACTATATTCAGGGCTATTTTACTTTTACCGACCTTAACTAATTTCTTACCGAAAGCTAAAACGTAGCGTCGACACAAGAGACACCTTTTTGTTGTGGTCATTGGGGGCGGGATAGTATTAGATTAAGATATTCTGAATGGGGTCGGGTCGCTGCTGCCTCACAAAGGAAAGTGCCACTTGAGGAGGAGAAGTGGTGGGGAAGGACACAATACAACAGGAAGTAAGGTTATGAGTAGAAAGAATTGAAAGGTGGTACCTTTTGGGTGAAAGTGGAAGATCTAGGATGGGGAGGTATTTGCTGCCTCAGATGCACAGCACATAAAATGTGGGTGGATGGGATACTCTGTGAAAAAGGTTTCCCAATCTGTAAGTCCCCTTTGGCCGAGTAAATAGATTTATTGAGCTGTGAAGTTTTCAAACTCATCTCTGAATAAACAGACTGTTAAATATTAACCATGCCCCAAAAGGGTGTGATCTCTACAAAACGTATCCTCAAAGACTTTTTCTGCTTCGGTGTGGTCTGTGAGGGCCTCTCTTGCGTCAGGATATTAGCGCCTTTCTGACCTCAGACATAAGACAGTTCCCCCGACAGTAAAAGGTGTTTCTACGGTATTAATTAAAAGTTCACTGTCAATAGTGTCAAATGATGCTGAGAGGTCTAGTAATATCAGAAGGGAAGCATCACCTTTGTTCATTATTTGGTAGATTACATGCACAATATTGTGAGCCAAGGTTTCAGTGCTATGTCGAAGCCTGAAACCAGATGGGTCTAGTTAACCACTACCATGCCCACAAATGATCTGATCAAGTTGTGCGGCGGCACATTTTTCCATATTGAGCCAGGAAAGTCAGACAAGTAGTTAGGCGGTAATTCTCTTTGTGGGCCCACCTTTGGGTTTTTTAGTAAGGTTTTACGGTGCGGTTTCTTAAAAGATACTCAAACACAGGAACTAAGCAAACTTGTTACTGAAGTCCAGATCCCGCACTGCATCGACTCAAAAGGGACTGCCTCTTAGGTACTTTATGATTCCCTTTCATACAATTTCATTGCAAAAGCCAAAGGCCTGGAAAGCTATCTGTAGAATTTAACAAACCAGGATAACCTAACCTAGCCAATATCATCCCAAACTGATAAAACAGGCCGATAACCAAGGTTACTTTTCTTCAACTCTTCTTCCCCTAAAAATTTCACTTACATCATAAAAGCTTGTGGCTCCACAGGATCACCAGCAGAACCATGGCCTCATATATTCTACAACATTTTTCTTAAAATCTCCGAAGCCACCCATGCGAAAGCCATCGTCCATCGCCCTTGGCAACAGGAGCTTTTCAAAGGGAACTCAAAACCACCTTCACAAAACCTGTCGTAAAATAACATGGTTTTCACTCTATCATTTCTTTGATCAGCCAATATCAAAGGCCCATTGTTATGCTAACTAATGAAAAGATCTGTCTTTGATCAAATACCAGCATCCATAGAAGAAAATAAAAGAAACAATCTCTCTACCTTTTCCTAACTTGATTCTTAGGATACTAAAAGCCTAATTAGTGCAAGTCAGACTATTAATTTCGCTCAACATTGGAATTTTAAACGATAAGGGGAACTTTTATCCTGAGCACCAGTGTTGAAACATAGATTTTGGGTGCGCCAAGGTAAAGGACCAGCCATTCTCTAGAGTTTTTGTTAAATTATTGCACTGTACATTTGGGAGTTTTAGCTCTGCTTTGTCCAAGCACTAAGCAAGTAGCTCTGTGCTAAATCAGAGTTCTTGACAGTGTAGAATCGCAAAGACACACTCTAGTCTAGTGTTTCACTGAAGCTGATGCACACCAAAACGCCAGAATTAGAAAATTGGATGGGTCCAAGAGCGGCAGAGCTCTGCAGCGCAGCACAGAGGAAGGACTGGGGCAGGGACAAAATGCCATATTGCTATCATTCTCCAGAGCCAGGGACAGGCTCTTAGATTGAGGAGAAGTCTGATAATACGGTGAATGAGCAGAACGAAGTAGATTTCCAAGAAGTGCAGAGAACCAGTATGACTTCAGTGGCCAGAATCCTGAGAAAGCACAGCTATGTGCCTGGTGTGAGGCACGTGGCTCTGCCTGCCTTCCTTGTGTGAAGAGCCTCTGCCAGAACTAGAGCACTGCTGTCCAATCAGCTCATGACAAACTACAAAGCTAAGAAGGATCCTTTCCACCTCTCCACATCCCTTGGTGATAAAGCCACTTTCCGTGCCATTGTTGCTGCTGTTGCCCAAACCCATGGAGACAAGAGCTCAAGAAGTCTCAGGGGTGGACTGTTGTTTGTGTTATTTGTTACTCAAGGAGCTCTTCCTCCCCTGTGGCCAACTCACTGATTCCCATATCTGTATCACCTCCAATAGAACCACTATAATAGCCGACTGACGCGACACTGCTGATGTCCTATCACGAAGGTTGCATCTCTCTTAATGAACCAAAGAGGTTGAATTCCCTCACTAATGCCCTAATGGAAAAACCTGCAGCTGTAAATCAACTGTGGTGAGCCTAATTTTCGACTGGGTAGTACTCCTTTGTGTGCTTGTGGGTGTCTCCGAGAGCGGAATGTTCCACCAGCACCCACCAACTTAAAAGATGACTGCTTATAGTTGTAGCAGACACCGTCCAGTGCCCTACAGCATTTCAAAGTGAATTTGCTGGATTTAAAAGGCAGCGCGGCCACTGCTCAAGCATCATGCTGACACGGGCAATGAAGTGCTGTTTAGAATGCAATTACAGTATTCACTACCTGCTAAAACAGCTTGCACAGAAACAGCTAACAAAATTAAACCTTGCACTTGGCAGAGTTAATATTGTCCTCATGATCATGTTTTACTATGCTAAAAACTTTTATGTAAAGACAGCCCTACTTTTTATATCAAGATATAGCACAAACAGGACCTTCCAGTGTATTGTGTTATGCATGCGGTACGCATACCCGAGTTATTAAACCTATGTCATTCTTTAAGGGTAAGACTTGACTTTTGTAACTTGCTACCCGAGAGCTAAAGCACTAACAGTAGGCTCTGCATTATGTGAGTTACGCAGCAGTGCCCATGTGATACTGGTTACATTGCTGCCCACTACCTCTGACTACTCCAAGATGTTGGGAATTGGCCAAACCACCACTCAGTTGCTTCTAGTTGTTGTTCAATGCGTTCGTCCTGAAGAAGGCTGAAGAACAAGCTGTTAGCAGCCTAAACCACTTATGATATCTCCATTTGACAGAGCAACAGAAAGTGTTCTAACAGAGAGAATTTTAAAAAGCCTCTGCAAAATGTTTGTTTATCTTTTGCACAGAGACATTGTCTACTCAAACCAGTCTCCAACAAGTATCTCATTTTTTTGTTGTTTGATCTGTTTATTGACTTTTATAATGAGAATGATACACTGTCACATTACATAAAAGAATAAGGCATTAATACAGTGGTATCCTTACATATCACTGCAATAATTGAGAACATTAGAAACTTTCAAATAGTTCAGTATACCATATCGCTGCTGCAGTATCATGACATACAAGTTTGTTATCTTATGCAACGAGGAAGCACCACCATCTTAATGAGCGACACCCTTCCCGCTACTGAAAGTGTGCGCATCTTCCAGAAGGTCATCTGCGACACCACAGAGGTAAGTGCTCTAGTAAGGTTGCCGTCAAGTAAGTCCCGATTATCATGGTACACCTTAATGCCCAGGTATCTAAACAGACGATTGCCAGGTGACTGGGGAATCGTTGACTAAAAGCACTGGGTCCGGCGTGCTGGGATCAAATGGAAACTAGCATGATTTCTCCCACTTAACCTGCAGCCCAGACAGGCGTGCGAAGAGAATGAGTGTATTGGGTATAGCATCCGGAACCATTCCAACATCTCATGTATAATAGCAACTTATCCACATATAGTGATATTGCGTGTATGTCACCACCCAATGGTATGTCCCATAGCCCTGTGGAAGCGTGCATGGCCAGGGCCAATGGCTTGATGGCCAGTGAGAAAGGGAGGGTGGAAAAGGGACAGCCTTGTCTGGTGCCCCTTCCCACCATTATAGGCTTTGACACCAAGCTACCAGTCCTGACTCTTACTGTTGGACTGTGATATAGTAACTTGACCAGCTTGATATAATAGGGCCCAATCCCATACCGAGGTTGGACATTGAACAGGAATGGCCACTCAACAGTGTTTAATGCCTTCTCCAAGTCAAGTACCATGCATCCAGAACGGGACAAATTGCGAGGAGCTCATCGCATAACACAAAACAGCCGGCATAGATTAAGAGAAGTAGTACATTCCGGGACTAAATCATCCTGATCACTATGTATTAAATGGGGTACCAATGGCACCAGTCGCCCCACCAGTATTCTAGCTAACACCTTATCCACGTTTAGCAACACCAATGGATGGTGAGATCCAAGGTGAGCGGGGTCTCCGTCAGGCTTCAGTGGGGTGACCAGTGTGGCCTCACACATGGAGTTCGGCAGGTGCGATGAGTGCAATGCCTCATCATATACCTTCTGTAGTTTCGGTGCCAAGAAATCCGCACAGGCTTTATAAAACTCGGATGGGAAGCCGTCCGGGCCCGGCACTTTCTCGGAGGCTAGAGATTGCATTGCGCACTGAATATCAGCTATCGTGATGGGAGAATCTAGTTCCAAGCGATGGTCTGGAATTACCTTATGGAACAGGATGTCCTCTAGAAAACTATTTATTTACGAGTCAGGGGCCTCCAGGGTTGATTGGTGTAAAGATGTGAAATGAAGAACCAACTCCCCAAGTATTTTGTGTTGTGTGTATAGCATTAAACAACTGGGGGACTGCAATGCCGTAATGGGGCTTATCTGCTATTCCTGTCGGATCATCCATGCGAGAAGGGTTCCTGAGCGATCTGTCACCGCGCGTGTCCTGGCCGAGTGGGCCGCATAATTTAAGCATCTCAGCCTCTCGATTAATGCGGTGTGCCCTGTCCTCGCTGTCAGTAACTCCGAGGCACAAGAGAAGTCAGTGGACAAGCGTGTCTCAAGTGTCAGCAACTCCTGCTCCACCTTTAATAACTCACTCTCCACCTGTCCACGCATCCCACAGCCCAGACCCAGGCAGTGACCTCTCAGCGTCACTTTTAGTGCATACCACTCCGACAGGACAGACGTCGCTGTTCCTGCCTTATAGTCAAAATATTCAGTAGTGGTAGTACGGAGAGACTCGCGGATGGGTGGGTCTTCCCGCATAGCAGGTTGCAGACGCCACATGAAAATCGGTGAGGGTTGCGTGTCCCAAGCAAGTGATATATATTGAGGATTATGGTCTGAATGTGTGCGACGCAGATACTCAGCTCCAACAAGGATCTCATGACTTTTTTTTATGCAAAGCGAGCACTTGTGCAAAAAGTCATGAAAGATACTGTCCAACCACATTTTGCTCTAAAAATAAGATTTCACAGAATTTTTATGAAATTTCACAAAACTTCACAAAAAAATAGGTAAAAAGAGGAGGTGGTGAGCTGTGGGAAACATGGCGGCAGGTTGACGCCCGTCGCGCGACCTCCCAGGAACGAAGGGAGAGAACGGGAACAATGCGGAGAGGATTCGGCGCAATTTAGTAAATTAAACATAGCGAAATATAATGATATGTGGTAGTTAATCGGCAAGTCGTTTAAAACGGAATTTGAGGAGAAAGCTGAAAAACGAGGGAGCAAGGAAAGTTCTGACTCACCACCTATGGGCGTAGACGTAGAATTCAACGGAGGAGCCTGGAGCAGAGCGGCCGCTCGCTGGAGGAAGACGTGGGCTGCCTCCCTGTTAGTCGGGTTCCGGGTTAGAGGAGGCAGAGCCAGTATCAGACATTGGAAGCCGGCGAAGGAGAGGTGTGGGAAACGCGACGGTGACGCGGAGGAGCAGGCTCTCGGCTGGTGGACATCAGAGGAGAGTTGCCGAGATCATGAGAGGAGCTGGGAGAGGAATTGGGAGAGGAGTCCGAGCATGAGCGGGAGCCCAGCAAAGGTATCGGTGTGGAGAGTGCAGAAGGAAGAGGCCCCACCCCCCCCCAGAGGTATCGACTACAGTTGGTGGTAGTAGGAGAGCGGGAGGAGGAACTCTGTCACACGCCACTACAGTTACAGAAGTAAGTAACTGCTTGCAGAGGGAGGTTGACGGCCTGCAGAGGGAGACGGACAGTCCAGGTCTAGGTCCAGGTAATGAACATAACTTATCTGGAGGGGTAACTGTGGCGGAAAAGACCTCAAGAGAGGGAGGACAAACTGTGCAAAGTGTGCAAGATACGCAAAGCACACAAAGTAAAAGTAGATATCTGCTGCGTTCAATTCCAGAGCCAGTAGGAGGAGGAAGAGGAGGAAAAACCAAAGGGAAGGGGGAAAGTGGAGGAGTCCCGGCCCCAGTCTCCCCGAAGAGAAAGGGGGTAAAATCAGGAGGGAAACCTAAGCGGTGTGGCCCTAAGGTGTCACGTACTTTTACAAAACCCCTTCCATCCCTTAGCTCCCATTTCAAGATAATGGAGCAGATTACGACACCGATTGGAGGGGGGAGTAAGAGGGCACTATCTACTGCGCCAATAGTGTTGGAAAACAGATTCTCTGTATTATCTGAGAGACATGACAAGGAGGTGCAGGGGGAAATATGAGCGAGGGGGGGAATGAAGAGGCGGATGGTTGCCCTAGTATTACCCCATCTTTCACCCATTGGGTATCCCCTCCCCCCACTCAAAGACCTATTTCAAGAAATGAGAATCTGGAGGATTCTGAGAATCAGCAAGGCGCTGAGAATCAGCAAGGCGCAGCTACAGGCACAGCCACAGCCACAGGTACAGGTGTAGGTATAGAGACTGGCTCAGGATTGAGTGTAGGCACTGAAGGAATGGTCGAAGAAGCCGCAGGAGGGGTGAAGAGCCAGATAGAAAAGATGTTCCTGAGTTTAAGGCAAGACATTTTGACAAAATTCGAGATTTCTGAGACTAACTAGAGAGGGATTCAGGACAAATGCGAGACTTTGGAAGGAAAATTTTATGATATAGCACAGCGAACTGGAATCTTGGAAGGGGAAGTGAAGGTTTTGTCGGAAGCCGTGACTGAAAACTCAAAGGAATTAGAAAAACTAAAAAGGCAGAATAGAGCGTTAGAGGAAGACATGGAGAGGCTGGAGACGCAGGCTAGGCGTAATAACTTGAGAGTTCTTAAAATACCAGAAGGGTCTGAGAAGGAAGACATTAAAGCCTTTATATGTAAGCTGTTAAGAGAGGGAGTCTTGAGAGATAGACCGGACATTGAGTTGGAGAAGGAGATTCAGAGAGTCCACAGGGACCCCTTTAAATTGAATCCAGCCAGGAAGGTGCCGAGAAGAATACTAATAAATTTCCAAACATACGCAGTGAAGGAATTGGTGTTGGGAAGAGCTCTGAAGGAGGGAGTTTTAAAATATGAAGTCTTCAGTTACCAAATAAGGTCAGATCTGGGCAAAAGAACAGCACAGAGGCAGTGGGAGTTGGGATCTCGAATGAGTGAGCTCCAGAGTAAGGGAGCCCAGGTGCAGATGAAATTCCCAGCATTGCTGAAAATAATGTGGCGCAATAAGATGTACAACTTTTACAACCCAGAAGAAGTTGATGTTTTTCTGGCGCAGATGGAGGGTTGAGTATTTTGGAATACAGTGTAAGGGGTATAGCGGCAGGTCGTAAAGTTTTGTATATAGGCGCCGTTTCCTCTTTTTCTTTTATTTTTGCATTTTGAATTCTTTCTCTTCAGGAATGGGGAGGGGGGGAAATCACAAAGGGCGGTTTGCAGCACCCAGGGAGTAAAAAGGGGGTTTCCCGGGGGAGATGGGCACAGGGTGTGGTGAGCATTGGGAAAAAAACAAAAAACAATGTCCTCAGGATGCTGAACTCGAAAAGGAAGACAAACAAATACAATACAGGGTATATGCCAAAGGAGATGGAATATTGTGGGTAGAGTAGAATATGGATAGTTCCATAAAAGTACACTTTTTGACATGGAATGTAAATGGTCTAAGGGGTAGAAAAAAGGCACATAGGATGTTAGAATTTTTAAAAGAAAGTGGTGCGCAAATTATCTTTTTACAAGAGACGCATCTAGAGAGGCAGGAGTGTAGACAGTGTTTCTGTAAGGCACGTTGGGTCCAAGAGGTGTTGTGTTCAGACCAAAGGGGGAGTTCTAGAGGTGTGGCCATCATTATAAGGAGCAATCTAGGAATCAGGGTGGTGAAATATGAGACCGACGCCATGGGGAGATGGCTAGTGGCCACTATATTGATACAGGATAAGCCTTTGGTTTGTGCAGTTTATTATGGGCCAAACGAGGATAACCAAGGACCCTTAGTAAAGCTTGAAGCTTGTTTATTGGAAACAGGAGCCCCTGTAATTCTAGGAGGAGATTTTAATCTGGTTCTCAATAAAGAATTAGATAGAACATCACGTGCGAAATATGTTACCCCCCCCTAAAGCATTTGCTAGACTAAAAAGTATGATACAAGAATTTTATTTGGTGGATATCTGGCGTAATAAGAACAAGGGAATAAGGGATTTCACCTATTATAGCAAAAAATATAGACATCATTCCCGTATAGATTATTTTCTTGTAGACCAGGCTCTATATGCGGACATAGAAATAGTATCACACATTCCAGCAATTTTATCAGACCACTCTGCAGTGGTAATGTCTGTGAATCTCCATCAAAAGCAGGGGCAAAGGAGGTGGACGTTAGATAGGACTATATTACTGGATGAAAAAGTGATTAGAGATTTGGGGGGAAAAAAGAGAGGAATATTTCCAGATAAATGTAGGTTCGGCAAACGAGCAACTGGTCTGGGATGCCTTTAAGGCTTATTTAAGGGGAATTCTGAAGTCCATAACAGGGGGGAAAAGAAAGACAGTAAAACAGGACGAGGAGAGTAGAATAAGGGAGATCAAGATGAAAGAGAGAGATTTACAGAAGGCCTCCTTATACGGTGCAAGTAATGTATCTCTTTTGGCTAAAGACTTAGAGAATTTGCAGGCTAAATTTCAGGCGCAACTGGATAAAAAACTACTTGATAGGTGGAAGGCGAGCAAGCTCCAACATTTTGCCTATGGAGAAAAATGTAGCTCTCTGTTGGCTTGGAAGGTGAAAGCAGACAGAGCTAGGAACACAATAAAATGCTTGAAAAGTAGAGAGTCAGGGGAAGTGCTATGTGCGAATGAAGATATATGCCGGGAGGCCAGAGAGTTTATGAGCGAGCTGTACAAAGAAACTGTATTGCCTGACCAAGAGAGGATAGATAGGTGGTTAAGTCAGACAAGGCTCCCACAGTTGACCGAAGAGCAGAGGGGAGACTTGGGAAAGGAGATAACAGAAGAGGAGGTCAGGATCCAGTGCAGAAAAATGGCTAGGGGAAAAGCAGCCGGACCGGATGGCCTTCCAGTGGAGGTATACCTATGCATCTTAGACAATGTGGTGCCTGCCTTAACGTCTATGTGTAACAGACTGTATAGTGTGGGAGAAAGCATTCCTGGCTCCTGGTCAGAAGCTACGATCACGTTAATTTTAAAACCTAACAAAGATCCGCAGAAGGTCGATTCTTACAGACCTACATCCCTTTTAAACGCCGATTATAAGATTTACTCGGGAGTTGTGGCATCACGAGTAGCTAAGGTGATAAAGGGGTTGTGCACTCGGATCAAAGAGGTTTTATTCCTGGGAGGCAATTGAATGAGTTAACTTTCCAGATGATAGGAGTTGTGGATATGGCGGAAGTACGAAATATCCCCTTGACTGTAGTGGCAGTAGATGCTGCTAAAGCATTTGATCAAGTGAATTGGCAGTATCTTTGGGAGGTTTTAATCAGTTTTAACTTTCCAATGAATATGGTGAAGGTGGTGAAAAATTTGTATCAGAACCCTAGAGCCAAAGTGTTGATCAATGGAGAGTTATCAAATTGGTTTAGTATAACAAGAGGCACAAGACAAGGATGTCCCCTGTCTCCGCTCTTATTTAACTTATATATAGAGCCTTTTGCTAACTCAATTAGGGCAGATACTACGATTTTTCCATTTAATTCTAACGGGTTTGAGGTAAAACTGGGATTATACGCAGATGATCTGATTATATATACAGTTAACCCCCAAGAGGCAATACCCATTTTGATGAGAAAGGCGGAAGACTTCGGTTCAATCTCAGGTTACAAGGTCAACGTAGATAAAACAGAGATTATGCAATGGAACCAGAGAATAAACATTCAAGGAGCCAAAACTCAAATGCGATACTTGGGGGTGATAATCACGCAGAAGCTGGAGGATATCCCGAGAGTAAATTGGATGAAAGTGAGTCAGGAGATATCGTGTTTATTGCTAAAGTGGGCAAATTTACCATTAAATATCTATGGCAGGGTAAATCTCATAAAGATGGTTAAACTCCCGAAAGTTACTTTTCTTTTTAATTCCATCCCTCTAACTTTTAGGAAAGAGGATATAGCTAAGCTACAGGGGAAAATTGGTAGTTTTATATGGGCGTCAAAGGGCCCAAGGACAGCTTGGAGGAAGTTGAGGAGGATATTGGGGGCAGGGGGATTGGCATTACCAGATCTGCTTGCTTATTGTCATGCTTTCCATTTCAAAAATTTCCGTATGCTAGCAAATAAGCCAGACAGGTCATCATTGGGCTTATTGTTTTCAGCAATGCTTGGGGAGGTTAATCAAGGCCAGCATTATTTCTAGTTTAAGTACGGAGACCCGAAGTTTTTTAAAAAGGTCAGATTGAAGATTTTAAGTACTGCATTAAGAACTTGGATGTATGTCCGGAAACAACTGCGAATAACATATTATTCCGCACAGGCACCGATTTGGGAATCCCCAGGCACCCCTGAATGTCTGAAAGACCAATTGAGCCAACCGTTAAAAGCAGGAGGCATATTTTATTGGGCAGACCTTATGAAGGATAGTAGTTTAGTGAGTTGGGAAACACTTAGCAACCTGACCAGGGGAAAACTGACAAGGTTCAAATATTATTAATTGGGCTCCTGGTGGGCAACTCAGGATTGGACACAGGAGGAAGAAGACCCCAAGTTAGATCAGCTAACAAGAACAGATAACTGGAAGAAGGAAATCTCTTTTTGGTATTGGTCCTTCGTAGAGGCAGAGGACAATATGGAAACCGATATCAGATATTTATGGGGTAAAGAGTTTGGAGAGGAGGAAGCCAAGACACTGTGGACGGATTCTTTTGATATGTTACGAGTAGTTGTAAAACCAGCTTCACTAAAGCGTAACCATTTATTTACTGCTCACAGAGTTTATTGGTCTCCGCGGAAGTTGTCAAAGGTTACAGGCAACAAGTACTGCTGCTCAAGATGTAAGCACGAAGAAGCAGATGATCTGCATAGGTTTCTGGAATGCCCAAAAATTATTCAATATTGGTTGGAGGTATGCAATTTTTTAGGAGAGGTCCGGGGAAAACAGATTAAGGTAAGCCCGCACTTAATATTCTTTGGGTTCTCGCAAGATGAAGAGTTGGGGAAGGAGGTTGGTTCCATGTTTACATTTTATGTGGTAATACTGGCAAGACGCGAAATCTGTATGAAATGGAAATCAGAAAACCCGCCATCTTTTGCTGAGTGCCTAAAGAGTGTTATATTAACAAGTGAATCTGATATGGCCTGTGACTTAGGAAGTAGAGAAGATCTGGACTTTATTGTTGAAATGGAGAGAAAAAACAAGCGGGTCCAATGATTAAGTCAAAAGTGCTGGCGGCTCCAGAAATCTTCAGCAGGGGCGCACAGATAGAAGTGGAGATGGGATCAGTAACAGCACTTCTCTTAAGGAGTACTCCTTCCTCTCTTTGATGGCCTTCGCACCCAATATAGAGAGATAGGAAGAGAGACTTAATATGAGAGTTGGCAAAATGAGGACAAAAATATAAAAAAGAAAACAAAACAAAAAAAATAGGTAATATTCTACACCCCTAATTTTTAGTACCCATGCTGAACACTCTTTAACATAAACTTTGACCACCAATACTATTTGACACTCTTTAACAGAGGTTGAGTGTGACCAGAGCACACTTCATAGCATGGCATGCATACTTCTCAAATACTGACATTTACAGTTAACTACCCTCATTATACCTTTCACCAGTGATGCTGAATTTTGAATATGTACTCAGAATTTTATGCCATTTTAGATTAACTATCTGTGAAACAAAACAGAAACAATTTTACACCAGTATTAACAGTGAAGTACTACATGCAAGAGATTCTGGAATAAGCTCCCAGAATTTCAGAAAATATTAAAAATCGTTCATAAAAAAATAAAGTAGGAAGGTAAAATGTAGAATATTATGGTCACGATATAAAAAAAGCAATCCCTGACGAAATATTTTTATATATAATTTAGTGAGCTGTATGGCTAGGCTGGTTATTTTTGGCGGGAGAGCGGCCGAGTGGTGATAAGTGAGGAGTTTCGAGGGCCACCAGTACTTTTGAGGGCAATACTTTGGACCAACAACGGCCACAAGGAGCCCAATCTGGGATGGCAGGCCTCAATGGAGGATGGCGTTCATGTTTGGCGATGGATATGGCAACAGTGCCCAGATATTGCAAGTGTTACAGAGCGGCCGTGCTCGATGCTAATATTGGTTACCAGGGGACAGTGGTCAGAACTGGCAGTGATTGCGGGAGACTGCGACCTGGGCGAACCATGGTTGTGCGAGGCAGTGTGAAGGGCTGGCAGTGGTTAAAGTGGGTAGGTCTCAAGCTGGCACAGGCTACAAGAGAGCGGTGGCTGCACTGGACAGTGGAAAGGAAGGAGTTCTGGTGGCTGTACATGTTTACAGAGAACTGTGCCTACGTTGAACATAGGTTATAGCAGGCATAGGGCCTGTCCAAAGTTGACCAAGGGCAATTATCTAAGGGCACCGTACAGTGCTGGCAGGAGTTACACAGCGACAACCTGTACTAGGGGCGTGCAGTGGCTGCAGGTGGCAGTGCTGAAGGCTGCCAGCTCTTACAGGGGGTAGCAGTCTAGGTTAGTACTGGGTATAGGGGAGCAGTGCTATAGACCTCCTGTATTAAGGGGCAATACATAGGAGCGGAATGTGGATGAAGACAACTGGACACAAGTGTAAGGGAACAGCCTGCAAAGTTTGCTGTGGTTATAAGGGGTAGGCAGGGTTGGACTGGGATCAGAAATAGGCCCGGGCACCCTAAAGAAAAGTTATAACAAGAAGGGAGTGTTCTCTAAAGGAGACATGTTTTGTTAACTTCTCTGAAATACAAAAAACGTTACCAGGACTCTGTGCACAGATTAGCTAACAATGGTGAGCCACACTTGAATATAAGCGAGGGCACCTCTGCTCAGGCCCCGCTGCCCCTTCTCAATACATTAATGGGACAGCCCAGCGAGAGACTGGGAAGAACACCTCCGCCCCCTTGGTAAAATGAGGTAAGAGAGGCCCATCTGCCTCTCGAAAAGCCGCTCAGGCCCTCATTGGGCCGCTAGCGGCATCGAAACAGACACAGCCCAAATCGGGCACCTGGCTGGTCCACAAAAGTAGCCCCCAGCTGCAACTCAAGTACCGGCCCATTGCCGAGTGTCCGCCTTACCAGGGCACAAGTCCTAAAAAAAGAAGTGGGGGGACTAACCTAATTAATCAGTATGCAAGTGACATCACGGCGTGTGACATCGGGGCGCGTGACATCACAGCGCGTGACATCACAGGAAGGGGCATCACAGGAAGTGGCATTAGATCTTAAGCCCTCACATATATGTTTAGCATGTCTATCATGAGTACATTTGAGCACATTTCGAGTATACTTGCAAACCCTCATGATTTAGGCAGAAGATTCACACTTTTGTGAGCTTCACAAACCAATGTTGCCTTTTGTCAGCGTAAAGCTTTCTCTACCCATATTGCTTTAAAAGAAAAAAAATGTGATATTTAAATTACTACAACACCTCCTCAGGGGTAGTATGCGCTATATAAATGCTATTTATTTTGTGCAAATACTGGGAAAGATAACACATCTGACGCTCTTACAGTGCATGCATATCTCCTAAACAGAGCCTGAACAAAGTGAAAAGCTGCCTCTCTTAAGAATGTGTGAAGTGCTAACAGGTGTGAGCCTTTGTCTCCCATCTGCGACATTTGCTTCTAGGTGTGAGGCTCCTGACTGCTGCCAGCCAGGAGACTCGAACAAGAGGAGACTCGAACAAGAGGAGGCCTGATGACCCCTCAGAATAGGCCATTGTTATGGGCCCAGCAGGAGTCAGAAATAAGAAAGCCCCGTCTGCGCCTGCACGTTGTTGCGATCGAAAGCAGATAACAACGTGCAGGCGCTGCTGAAAGTCCCGGTGTTTGGAAATTACACCGGGACGAATTCAGCATCTTTTTCACTGGGGCCATCTTCTTGGCAGGGTGGACGGCGTCACCCTGTGAAATAAGTGGGTGGACGCCGTCCACCCGCGTGTACCCCCGACTCGTGCCCTGCGCCTTGCCAATCCGACCCTTGGCAGAGACGTTTTAATGCATGGGCAAAGTGGGCTCTGGCCCAGGGCCCCAGCCTTTCAGGGGGCCCCCTGACTGAGTCAGCTCCGTTCTCCAGAGTTTTGCCCTAATGACCTTGAATATTTCTTAAACAGAATGTTTTAAATACTGTTTTCCTTTAATTTATTTTTTATGTACCTGATGTGTGAGAGTCTAGTACAGCCATTTTGCAGAGAAATGTTGTGTTTATGTTTCATGCAATATACATAAAAAAGTTTCTTTTAGATCAAAACAAGGCCTAACATATAAGAAATGGGAGGGAGTCACAGAGATTATTTGCAGTATTATTGGTGAGCTGCTGCTGTGTTACAATATTGAAAACACACATAACTATCCCTGAATATTAGATGTAAACACATTTAGGGCCTTATTTATGAGAAGTGACGCATCGCTGTGTGAAAACAGGGATGCGTCACTTTAGTGCGCCCTCCTTGCGACATGATGGATGCGTCATATTTACTGTATGACGCATCATGTCGCAAGGAGTTACAGATACGTCAGTATTTCTGACGTATCTGTGGGCGCAAAGTGATGCATTGCTGGGGTCTGTCTGAAAATAGACGCAACTCCAGCAATGTGTCCTTTCACATGGGGCAAGCCCCATGTGAAAGGGCCTGCATCAGTCTTAAGCCTGGTGTGAGGCAGGTGTAAGATATTGATGCAATGGTGTCCTAGAAGTGGCGCACTGAGTTCTCATAGATTTCAATGCGCCACTTCTACAAGGCTTTTTGCGGGGAACACCCACTCCTGCATACATTATACCTGGCGCAGGTATAATGTGGTGCAGGGGTTTACAAAGTGACGCATCTGCCTAGATGCGTCACTTTGTAAATTGGGCGCAACATGGCACATTTTTACGCTGCCGGTGCGTCACAAAAAGTGAAGCACCGGCGGCATAAAAGTGAAGCAAGGCCTCATAAATAAGGCCCTTAGAATTTGGACGAGTGTTCCTTTGCACTGTCAGGGACCTAATGAAATTAAATTAAATGAAATAGTGTATTTAATAAAGCGCGCAGCTACTCATAGTAGAGTGTCCTGGCGTGTGACAGCGGGAGGAAAACGTGCGTAAAAGACCCATCAGCTATTAAAAAGCCAGGTTTTTAAGTTCTTCCTGAAAGAGGAAGGTCTGTGGTTATTCTCAGAGACTCAGGGAGTCTATTCCACAATTTTGCGCCTAGAAGGCCGAGGAATCTGCCTCCAGTGCGGGCACGACATATTTTAGGCACGATGGCCAGGTTGGCATTGGAAGATCTTAGGGGTCTAGATGTTGTGTAGCGATTAACGCGCTTTATCGCGATTTAGGTAGCCGGCTCCTAAGCCGTGGAAAGCTTTAAAGAACATGGTCATCGCTTTGAAGTCGATCCATTCTTTTATGCGGAGCCAGTGTAGAGACTTAAGAATAGGGGTCATACTAGATCTGGGTTTAGGTCTCAGGATGGCTCTGGCCGCCGCGTTTTGTACCACTTGTAGGCGCTGGATAAGGGATTTGGGAAGACCGAGGTACAAGCTGTTGACATAGTCAAGCTTTGATGTCACCAGAGCCTGCACCACGATCTTTCTGCTCTCAAGCGGTAACAGTGGCAGGAATTTTTTTAGCATCCGGAGTATGGCAAAGCAAGCGCCAGTTAGATTTTGGATTTGAAAGCGCATGGAGAGTGTCTTGTCTATGACAATTCCTAAGTTTTTGACTTTCTCCTTTTCCGCGGGCGGCAGATCTTTTGGCCACCAAGAGCTCCAGTCAGGCGTTTCTGGATTACCAAAGAAAACAACTTCAGCTTTGTCAGGATTGCACTTCAGCTGATTGATCTTAAGCCAGTTAAAAACCTTTGTGAGGCAAGATCTAATCATTGCCCCATCAAAGTCGGTTCCTTTTTCACATGTAAAAATCAGCTGAGTGTCATCAGCATAGGAAACAATTTTGACGCCCTCTTCCTCTACCAGAAATGCAAGGGGGGATAGATATATATTAAAAAGGGTAGGGCTGAGAATGGAGCCCTGAGGGACACCTACATTCATGGCCGGAACCAGGGATGAGAAAGGGGGAGCCAGATGTTCTGAGATCTATTTGCCAAGAAGGATGAGATCCAAGTTAAGGTGGTCCCCCCAGGCCGATGTTAGCAAGTCTCTCCAGGAGCCTCTCATGTGGAACCGTATCGAAGGCCGCCGACAGATCGAGTAGTATCAGAACAGCCTTGCCTCCCTGGTCCAGCTTACCCTTGAGAAATTCAGTCACTTCCAGCAGAGGGGACTCCGTACTGTAGTTAGCCCTAAAACCGGATTGGGAATCATGAAGGAGCTTCAATGTGTTTTTGGAGGGCCTTGTTTACATGCTTCTCTAATACTTTGGAGAGGGCCAGAAGAAGGGAGATTGGCCTGTAGTTGGCAGGGTCCGTCGGTTTGGCGTTAGCCTTTTTATCAGTGGAAGAATTTTAGCATTCTTCCATAATTTCGGCATGTTGCCTAAGGAGAGGAAAGCATTAAAGAGCTGGTTTACCGTGGGGTTTATGGTGGGAGCAAATAGGTTCAGGATATTCGCTGGACATGGGTCGGTAGGAGAGCCAGACAATGCTTTGGAGAAGGGTCAGTGACTCTTCAAGCTGAAACTCAGGGAAAGCTAATATAGATGGAGGATCCAAGAGGTGAAATTTTCTATAAGAACTAAGGTAGAAGGTCAGTTTTTCCTCTGAGATGTTAGTGAAGGCTTGTTGGATCACGGAGATCTTTTTGTGGAAGAATTGAGCTATATTCTTAGACCATTCTTCCGTGCATGGCCCTTCCTTAGTGCCGGCTTTCGGGCGGTAAAGGATTTAACTATGCTAAAGATTTCCTTACTCTTATTTTGGGCATTTTCTATCTTGGTTTGAAAGAAGTTTTTCTTGGCTGCCTTCACGAGAATGTAATGAGCTTTTAAGGTGTCTTTATACACCTTCCTGTCCTCAGGTAGATAGGATTTACGCCATTTTCGTTCCATTTTTCTACAATTACTTTTGCTAGATCTGAGGGAGCTGGTGGGGCCGACCTCTTTGAGCGGGAAACAACCGGTACCGCTGCACCAATGTTGGTTCCGAGCCATGAATCTATTGAGAAGGCGTCCGAGTCGGGGCAGCCAGACAACTCCGGTGAGCTATGACCGAGGGCGTCTGCTAACATCGGCATGGATATTTTATGGAACGTCCTGTAATTAGGGACCCTCTGCCCTGCGTTAGCCCAAGGGGCTGTGGCAGAGTTGGGAATGACGAATTTTAATAGGAGGTGGTCAGACCAGGTAATGGGAAGAGGTAGGCTTACTGATATGTCAAAGTTGTGAAAGATTTGGTCTAGGGTATGGCCCTTCTCATGGGTGGCCGAAGAAATAGATGGAAACATGTTGGAGGCCTGTAGCGTCTCCAACAAGTAAATTGTTTGAGGGTCTTTTCCATTGTCCATATGTATATTGAAATCTCCCAGAATAAGGCAGTTGTTGTATTTTAAGGCCAGGGAGGTGGTGGCTGCATTAAGCGTAGTAATAAAATTTCCAACTGAAAACCAGCTATGCTATGATGGGGGATAAGGTACAGCGGAAGCCTAAGGACTCTGTGCCCTCGATATTTTCCATCGGGATGGGAGAGCAGTATAGTTTTTTATTGTAAATTATGGCGACACCGCCCCCTTCCCACTCAGTCGGCGCCTCCCAAGGATTTTATAATCCGTAGGGATGGCGGAAGTGATAGTAGGGTTGGAGGCTTCAGACAGCCAGGTCTCAGTGAGAAATAAAAGATCAGGCTGTTCGTCTAAAAGTAGGTCATAATTGTGTGGTTCATGCTTTTGCATAGAGCGACAATTTAAAAGGGTGGCCTTTATGTCCTCTGTTTTCTTATTGTTTTTACACTTACTGTTGCGTGGGAGGATCTTGGGTGCGAGTTTCCTGGGCTGGAGGAGAGACCAGTTGCACTTATAGTCTACCTCCAAGCTTGGATCAGCCGCTGTACACTGACTTAATGGTAGCCGCCTAAGGCTAAGCAGTTTTTCCCTATTGTAATATAGTGGAAGAAACTCACCGGAGGGGAACTGGGCAGCATGGCCGGCGCCGGACACCTCCGGGACGCTGACGGGCGCAGACGGGCATGCCTTTGGAGCGCCAAGTGGCGCGCTCGCTGCACGCGTCCGTTTGCATTGGGAATATATAGGCTAATGCCTATGATGCAAACTGGATCGCTAATGCAGCTGAGGAAGCGGAAACTGCGTGGGCGGAAGTGAGGAGCCCGATAGTAGCCCCAGCCCTCCGCACAATGGGCGTATCAGCCGCGGCAGACCACGACTGGAGGAAAAGCAAGATGCGGATCGGAGCAGCTAAGGAGGTGTAGGCAAGCAGAATCAAGTAAAGTGCAAGTGCACGTAGGTAGGAGAAATTGTTAAAAAGCACAGAGTAATTCAGCCACACATATACAATTTAAAAGGTATTAAAAACCTAGTAGCAGGGCAGGAAACACTAAATCTACTCTCTGTCAGCTGCGCGCGTCCGTTTACATCGGGAATATATAGGCTAATGCCTATGATGCAAACTGGATCGGTAACGCAGCTGAGGAAGCGGAAACTGCATGGGAAACAGGGGCTCAAATTGGATCATAAATTCAAAGCTGTTCTGAACAGGGGCCCCCAAAATGTGTTTGGCCCAGGGCCCCCAAAATCCTTAAGATGTCCCTGACCCTTGGGGTAAACAGGAGGGCAAATTACAAACCTGACAATGGCGGCAGAGGGAAGCATTGCATAGGGTGCGCAGTGGTTAGTGGCTGCTGCGCACGATACGTTCAGTAACACGCATTGAGGGTATCACCTCCTAGTTTTCAGTCTTGCTTACAACACCTGGAAAACGGTATTTATATATTTATACGCTTTTACTTAGCGCGTACTTGACCCAGCGGTGTCAGAGCGCTTTACAAGAGAGCGAAGGACGCTACATAGCAATTAGCAGAGGATGGTCTAAAACCTTCCTATCGCTCTTCTTCCTCCGATTTCCCACAACAGATCCCACTCCCTTACCTTTCCTCGCCCCATCTCCTCCACCCGCTTCACATTTTCACCAGCGCTTACCCACCTCTCTTCCCCTTACGGTCAGGACCCCGCACTCACCCTTGCCGCACATGGTTCCAGGTGTCCGGCCTCCACCGAGTCCCAGGTATGCAGCCGGTCTCCGGAGGAGCTCGAGGTGTTTGTGGCGCTCTCCACACACCGCAGCTTCCCGCCCACGGGCGTGGCTCCTGAAATCACCCACACACCTCCCATTTCGGGCGATGAGACACACTCGCTGAACAGGAATTGAGGGAGCGCTGGATTGGGACAAGCCCGGAGTTCAGACAGTGTCAGGACCGTACCGCAGTTCCCGGGCAGGAACATCCCACGGTAGGTTGGGGGGCGGAGGCGGGAGCGCGTGGCACAAAGAACCTCGTGACAGCCGTGGTGGCCCAGACGCACAGTGGTGCTCTATCAAAACAGTACAATCCAGCCCTCCAAAATATTTGTCCCAATTTCGAATCATGCAAATTCGCTTTGACACTGTGGCGTTACAATAGCCCCCGCAGCCCCCATGGTGCAGGGGGGGGGGGGGCGCTCCAGGGGCATCCTATTCGTCCCTGTGCACGAGTGGCAGGCCCATGGCCTGAGAGCTCCTGACTGGTTCCGGAGCGTGGGGGGCCCCCTCCATGAACTTTTCAGTGGGGTGGGGGGGCTCAAGTTTTGTTGTGCCACTGCTTTGACAATGCGTTTTAGTCATGTTGTACATCAGTGTAGCTGCTGTTAAGCACGGTTAAACGTTAGTGATGTGGGGTAGAGTGAAATGGGGTAGATTGGAGTAGCGTGGAGTGAAGTAGACTGTGGTAGCATGGAGTGGGGTAGGTTGGTTTAGAGTAGCGTGAAGTAGGTAGATGGTGTAGTATGGACAGTAGATTGGGGTAGCATTTTGTGTGGTATATTGGTTTAGAGTGGAGTGAGGTAGATTGTAGTGGTGTAGAGTGGGCTAGATTGTAGAAGAATGGGGTAGATTGAAGTGGGGTAGTTTGTAGTGGAGTGAGGTAGATTGGAGTGAAGTGGGGAAGATTTGGGTGGATTGGGGTAGGTAGGAGTGGATTAGGGTGGATTGCAGTGGATAGGAGCTCGGTAGATTGGGGGGGTAAAGTGGAGTGAGGTATATTAGGGTAGATTGGAATGGGTAGATTGGGGAAGAGTGGGGTAGAGTGGAATGGGGCACATTGGGTGGATTAGAGTAGGGCAAATTGAAATGGAGTGGGGGTAGGTTGGAGTGGATTGGGGTAGATCGGAGTTGAGCGGGGTAATTGCAGTGGGGTAGATTGGAATGGAGTGGGGTAGACTAGAATAGAGTGGAGTGGGGTAGTTTGGAGTGGAGTAGGGTAGTTTGGAGTGGAGTAGGGTAGGTTGGAGTGGAGTAGGGTAGGTTGGAGTGGAGTAGGGTAGGTTGGAGTGGAGTAGATTAGAGTATGGTAGATTGGAATGGTGGAGTGGGGTACATTGTAGGGAAGTGAGTGGGGTAGATTGGAGTGGAATGGGATTGAATAGAGTGGAAAGTTGTGGAGTGGAGTGGAGTGGCGAGCCGTGTCTAGAGTGTCTTATAGTGGAGTGGCATAATGGAGGGGGTAGGTCATATCCACAAATTACTCTGCTTTTGCCAGGGGGGGTGACGATCTGGATAAGAGGGGGAGTACCATTTGTGGTGCTGGACAAACGGGTAGATACGCAGGGCAGGTACATATTCCTGCGCGGTACACTAGACGGTATACCGATTATCCCTGGGAACATCTATGCTCGAATTATGACCAACACAAATATTTTCTGGGTCTGAACTCCATTCTGGCGGGGTGGGAAGCATATCCATGGCTCATAGGAGGCGACTGCAATGCGGTAATGGACGTGTCCCTAGATCGTTCACATCCACCCCTGAGAGACACAATGGCTAGCAAACAGGCGGAAGCCCTCTGCGATTGGGTGAAGGGTTGGTCCCTATGTGACGCATGGCGATTCAAAAACCCGCTCCACAAGGAATACTCCTTTTTCTCCCCGGTACACCAGTTGCACACCAGGATAGATAGGATTATGTGCTCTACCTCCATAGCGGATCAAATTACAGATGCCACACACCTAGCAAAGACCTTCTCTGATCATAACCCCCTAGAAACAGTTTTTAGTTGGGGTAGAGTACCTTCCCCGGTTCCTACATGGCGGTTATGGCCTCAAACACTGGAAGACTCGGCTTTCCGCAGTACGTTATCCACAACACTTCAAAATTATTTTACAGAAAATCATAACACTGCTTCCACAATACTGGTCGAATGGGATGCCGTAAAGGCGGTTATCCGAGGGGCAGCAATCAGCGCCACAGTGGGAGCCAGACAAGAGATACACAGAAAGCTGCAAGACACAGAGGCCAGCATGTCACGACTAGAACAAGAGGCAGTTCACGACCCCACGAAACAGACACCATTGCAAGAGGCACGCATTCAACACGCAGAACTACTTGAAACACTGAGGTTAATAGATTACAGATCTTATACACAAACGCATCACTCGGACGCAGACAAGTCAGGTACCCTCTTAGCGAAGCTGATCAGAAATGATCCTCCCATTACTGTCATTACTGTCATCGATTACTCCTGATTTAATGCTTGCTCAAGAAGCTGTATTAACCTGCCAGGGGGAGAAACCGCGACCACGCAATATACTATTAGTGAAGCCTTTAGTAAACATTATGAAGAACTGTACAGTGCACCTGCCCTTTTGGAGGAGTCCTTCATCGACGACTTCCTCACGAACTTACCTTACCCACAATCTCCGACAGGCATGAAGAAGGACCTGGAAAGACCTATCACTAGGGCAGACATTAAGGCAGCTATAGCCGGGCTCTCGCGTAATAAAACACCGGGCCCAGATGGTTTGCCGGTAGAATTCTTTGACGCATATTCTGAAATATTGATACCGCACCTGGAAGAACTCTATAAGAAATCGCTCGAATTGGGGCATCTTCCTCGTACCACTGCTCAGGCCCTGGTGGTGTCATTGCCTAAACCGGGCAGGGACCCGACTGACATGTCAGGCTATCGCCCCTTGTCGCTACTCTGCACGGAATATAAAATCTTAAGTAAGGTGCTGGCGAATAGAATTCAGCCATATTTTACTAAGTTGATCCATATCGATCAATGTGGGTTTATACCTGCTAGGAGCACTTCACTAAACCTGCGCACGATGCATCAGATTATGTCTATTGATCTCACACAGTTTCCAAACGCTGGCTGCATGTCCCTGGACATGCGACAGGCATTTGACACATTGTCTTGGGAATATATGTTCATGGCTATTGCGCGCTTTGGCTTACCCCCCGCATATATACAATGGGTAAAATTGTTATACGCGGCACCTACCGCAAGAGTCCGAACGGGGAAGCTTATCTCCAGAGAATATGGGATCCACAGGGGTACGCGCCAAGGCTGTTCCCTGTCCCCGATACTATTCGTTTTGGCGCTGGAACCATTGGCACTCCACATGCGGCGAGAGGCTACATGTCGCGGAATCCCATAGGCACTGCTGTGCACCTTGTGTCGGCGTATGCGGATGACCTTATCTAATATCTCGCAGACATGTTGGAGGGTGAGGGCTCGCTTCCCCGTATCTTTGCTGACTTTGCAATAGTATCAGGCTTATCCGTTAATTACTCTAAATCCCATGCCTTTTTCTTCCATGACCGAATGGACCCGGATTATATTGGCTTCGGAGAGCTCCGGTTGCCAGTGGCCCCACACACTTTCAAATATCTGGGAATTAACGTCTATCGCTCACAAGCGGACATGATAGAGGGCAACCTGGGTAAGGGTATTCCCGGAATATGTTCGCAGGTAGCTTTCTGGACCACGCTGCCTTTATCGGCTATGTGACGCATGGCTCTATCTAAGATGGTGGTACTTCCCCGTCTTTTGTATTATTTCACAAACTTGCCGTTACTCATTCCCGCAACAATCTTTAGTACATTAGATACTATCCTGACAGACTTAATATGGGGTACGGGCCGACGCCGGATAAGCCTTAAACTCCAAATCAGCACACGGGAGGGCGGACTGGGGGCACCAGATTTTAGAGCTTATTACTACACATGCCAAGTACAGTGGCTGTCATACTGGACGGCGGGTCGCAACTTACAAGAGATTGATTATAGTACCAGGCACATTGAGCAGGGAACACTCCACGCCTTATTGCTACCGCATAGTAAACCACCCCCAGGACTACCATACCTCCTCCACACAGCACTACACTGCTGGGGAAAAGCGCTGCAATACACTTCTGGGGGTGGCAGATACGCCGATAACATTCCACTGGTAGGGATACCATTGGCGAATGGCAGGCTGATGCAGTGGGCGCTTGGACCTTGGACGGATGTGGGGGTGGAGTCTATTGGGGCGTTCTTTGGTGACGGGACACTTATGGATCACGACACCTTTACACGCATTACGGGAGCGCCTACCACATTGTACATGACACATGCAGCCCTAATCCACTACATTAAAAGACACTGGGCTTCAGCGGGAGGAACCCCAATCAAACGCGCTTATCAAATCGCTTTACTACATGGGGCGTGGAAGCCACCTCGTCAAATGGTTATACCTTAGTATCCGCACACATGCCCGACCCCAGCTAGATACCACAAGGGTGCAATGGGTGGCAGATCTGGGACGGGACTTAACGGACAGAGAATGGAGTAACATATTGGAATACCCGCGAAAAATACCACGCAATGCCAAGTTCAAGTTTATCCAATGTATGATCGTACACAGAGCTTACCTGACCCCGCGTAGGCTACACAGAATGCACCCGGAAACGACACATCAATGCCCACGATGTAAACTACCTGAAGCAGATTTACTTCATATGTTGTGGACATGCGTAGGTCTTGTTGAGTTCTGGAGGGGGGTTAAGCAAATGATAGAGGATGTTACACACCTGTCCATGGGGAACACAGCACTAGAGTACATATTAGGTGTTCGTAGACGGACGAAAACACACAAGGTACAGCTACGCTTTTTGGACTTGGCGCTTATAGTCGCGAAGAGATCGATCACTATGTGCTGGAAGTCAGCCAGAGCCCCCACCACATTTATGTGGCATAGCGAATTGCTTAGATGGACAGGAGCTGAAAGTGCGGCATTGCGCAGAGAAGAGGCCCGCGGCCTAAGGAAAAATCCAATCTCCCTTGAATGGGATGCAATGGTGGAAGCCTATAAAAATATCAACCCGGACGATGCTCCCACAGTTCCAAGTACCCAATAGCAACTGAAATAGTATGGTATGGAATATTGTAACTCATGGTGGTTACGGAAGGAGCAGTGCAATCAGGAATTGTACACAAAGTAATTGCGTTGTATGGAGATGATTAATTGAGTTATATACTGAACAGCCAGTTACGGGTGGGGATGGGCATTAGGAGGGTGGGGCCATAGGGTGTTGATTTAGTATAAATATTCTTATAAGCGACTTGTGCAATATACTGCAGGAGAAGTTAGCTCAGAACCAGTCAATAAATGAAGCATCTTCGGAAACATACGATGTTGATGATGTAACCTATTGTGTAACAGGCCTTGTGTCATAGAATTACAATGCTGTGTAGATAATATGCGCAATATGTTTATTGTTTGGTAAAGGAAAAGAAAAACCCAATAAAGTTTGTTTAAAAAAAATAGTGGAGTGGCATGGCATAGAGTGGAGTTTTGTGGAATGAAGTGAAGTCCAGTGTTGTAGAGAGGAGTAGTGTAAAGTGGAGTGGCGTAGTGTGGACTGTGCATGGTGTGATAGCACACTGCCATTACAAATAATACATTTCCACTCTCACCTTTGCGCCAGCCCTGAGGGGAACGGCGAACAACAGCTCTTTCCTGCTCCCGCTGCCGTGAGGGGAACGGCCACCGCGAGGGGACTCCAACCCCCAGCAGCCCAAGCGGCGGCACCAGCCGTGACGCCGCTTTCCGCGCCCGGAGGCGCGATAAAGGGTCAACAGGCCTCCTGCAGTGCGGGAAGCACTCTCACCTTTGCGCCAGCCGTGAGGGGAACGGCGAATGACAGCTCTTTCCTGCTGCCGTGAGGGGAACGGCCACCGCAAGGGGACTCCAACCCCCAGCAGCCCAAGCGGCGGCGCCAGCCGTGACGCTGCTTTCCGCGCCCGGAGGCGCGATAAAGGGTCAACAGGCCTCACGCAGCGCGGGACGCGCGCGGGTGAAGCCCGGGCCAAGGGCGGGCCCGTCTGCGCCCGACAGGAAGAGGCAGGGCAGGGCCACCCCCCTTTCATCTGCATCTGAGGATCATCGTGCAGGGCCAGGAGCTTGTTTGGAGGTACTGTTGGTTCTGTGGCATAATTGACTTCATCTTGTGGATGTCAACAAGCCCAATGGTCGCTTCGCCATCTATCCATCTTTAGCGTAGTTTGTACCGATATTGACGGCTAAGGAGTGTCTACATTACTCTTCCTAAAATAGGTTTTGTATTTACTTTATGCCCCAGGGTTTTGTACTCTGCCTCTGCATTTTAGAGCTTGCATTGTGCCAAACTGATTCATAGCCAGATAGTAGGGGCGTGCCACCGGAGTCTCCTACTCGCCGGGAGGGAAGCGGCCCACAACCCCAGCAGCCCTGGCCCGCTGACGGTAAAACAGCGCCATACCAGCGCCTCCAGGCATCTCGTCAAGCGCTGCTCGGGACCAAAGCGGGTTAATTTGAGACTGATTGGGACTGGTTTGGGCCACCCACCGTCAAGCCGTTTTTGATAGGCCTAATGATTGACCTTGGCTACATTTTGTTGAACTAGGGAGAGTTATTTTTTTTTTTGGGTTCTAGGGTGTGTTGCTCTGGGCATGAAGTACAGCTAGCATTGTTGGGACTTCGTTCATCTTGCACAGTTGAAACATAATCTTATTTGAATTTCCCTTTCATCAGGGTTGTATAGCAATTGTGCAAGTATGGGGAAGAGTACAGCCCCGACCCTAAGACCAAGCACTAGACAGAAACCATCCGTGCTAACCCCTAGTGTGGAACCCACAGCTATTGACAAAATGTTAAGACGGGCAATTGGGGCTGTCTCTAGTGAGATAAAACGCACTGAGAGACGACTCTCCCTAACACCAATGATCCTAAGCACTACACCGACCATGGGAACTAGAGCACCCGATTCCCCCCAAACAGTAAATCTATCGATTACTCCTGATTTAATGCTTGCTCAAGAAGCTGTATTCACTGATAATGCAAATAAAACTAATACGGGGGAGTAATTAGGAAAAATGGTCAGCCGAAACGAAAAGCTCGCAAGGGGGTGAAACAAGCGAAGCACCCATCGTTGGTAGACCCAAAGGATCAGATAGTGGGTCATATAGCTAGTGAAAGTCACCTAGACCTAATGGAGCAACCACTTTGGGCGCTGAACCTAGTTAAAGATCTTAAAATTCACCTTGAAAATTCTATCAAAGCTGAGCTAGAAGCAGTAATAAAACAAATACAGAAGCTGACTTCGCTGGTAGATACTTGGGGGAGTAAAATTGTTACAATCTTAAACACTACTGAAACAATTAAATTTATGGACCAGGCTCCAACTTCCCAACGGAATGATGTGATCCCTTCTGTTATCCCGGCTCCCCTTGTATCCCACGGGTTAAATCCACTAGTGCAAACTAATGCTCCAACTAGGCTTACTTCCCATCCCCATCAAGATACAGCCCCTATTTCTATCCATCATGGGGCAACACTAGCCGAAGATGAAGCTCTCGGCTCTAGGACAACGACAACAAGCTTAGGGATGATGGTGGAACGTAAATCACCTAGCAATTGCATTGGAGAAAATAGGAGTACATGCCAATCTAACCTGAGGTTAACAAACTCCACCCTGCCATGTATAGATTTACCACCAGCCTCTACCCCCTATGTTGTTATCCTAGCCGGAGTACCTGAGTTGAAAAATGGTAGTGGGGAGTCCTACTCTGAACTAAAGAACAAAAGTACTTTTTGGCTAAACAAATATAGACCTCTCCCACCTCTAATACAAAGTGAAATTCTATTTGTACGCAGGGTCAGTTGGTTGGGACAGAGGAGGAAAGAAATCCCGGGGGATTGTATTTTGATTAACTTTAGGGATACCAGGATGGTTCAACACATTTTTAAATGGGGATCATCTGGGGAGTTTGGTGGTATACAGACACTCCCCTTAGGCTATTTTTACCCCCCCCAGTCCCCTGTTAGGAAAAATGGGAAATGTATATAAAAAATGGGAAACGAGAGCTCAGACTGGCAATTCACTACACACGGGGTGGGGCTTTGAAAATGTCTCGCCTTTTAACATTCCAGTTAGCAATAGATATAGCTCCTTAGATCTGGTCGATTGACTGAATTCTACAGCTAAACAAAAGGAATGCATAGCAAACTACCATCTCACGCACCATCATTGTGTAAGATCTGAGCCTATGGATCACCCATCTAGGATGACTTGTGAGCATGTGGCATATAACAGCTTGGGTGCTTCCACCAACTCACCAGGGAACCTGGAAAGTACCCCACAGGGTCAGGAAGGGATCCTCCATCCAGCATTCCTTCATGAGCAGGGCCACTTGCATACACGGACCAACTCAGTAAAAGTCCAGCAGATCACTAAAATTTTATCCTGGAACATAGCAGGTCTTACCTCCAAATTGGACCTCCCTGATTGGGGAGAGTACATTGATACACACGAGCTATGTCTTTTCCAGGAAACGTGGTCTACCGTAGCACTGCATAGAGCGGCCTATGTTGCATATTGTACTCCAGCTCTTCAGGGGCCTAGGGGGAGAGCCTCAGGGGGCCTTTGTATTTGGGTTGCTATTCACCTTTGTTGCACCATTAAGAGAATAGACACTCACTCCCCGGATATTCTATGTATTCTTCTTTCTTTTGATGACTCCCTTGAGATGGCTGTTATTAATATTTACTCTCGACCAGTTAGGCAGGGGCAAACTTCACAGACCCTGGACTGCCTGGCTAATTTCCTCTCTACTTTACCAGAGTCTGTACATACAATTATGGAGGGGATTTTAATTGCCACTATGAACCTCTTAATGGCCTAAGCACTACTATATCAAGTGAGGAAGACTCTGTTTGGGCCATTCCTGAATGTAATATTTATCCAATAAGGGGTTGGACTCCCCTTGTTCTTCAAATGAACTCACTTACACTCAGCCACTCGCTTAGGGCATGTAATGGCCGATTCCCCTCCGACAGTCCAGGCAATCCAACTTTTAACAAATTGGGACAGGCCTCCACCATTGATTACATTTTGGTTGACGTCGAGAACTGGTATAGAATTTTGGACTTTTCGGTCCAATCTCGATGTGAAAGTGATCATAATCCATTGGTGTTAGAGATAGCCTACTCCCAAATCAAAGACGACCAGGGCCTGATAAGTCAACCTGCCCCAAACTTAATTGCAACAGAAGGAGGGAGAAGAGTACGTTGGGGAACATTTGCAGCCTCTATCGAAAAAAGGGCCACCCTGTATAAACAAATTATCCCCTTTTTAGAGATCGCGTTTTGTCTGTCAGGAAAGAGTCAAGGCTGTGAATACCAGCTGTTGCTAGGTAGGAATCACCAAGACATGTTTTCAAATTTGGCGGAGTTCTTTTATACCCCCGAAAACAATAACAACCCCGACCCTAAACTTAAACATCTCTGGTATAACAAAGCATGTAGGGAAGCAAAACGTGGATTGCTACTTGGGATAAAGAACAAGGATACCCTATGTATTAAAGCTAGCAGGTCACATTATAAAAAAACCCTAGCCGAAGCCAAAGCAGCCTGGGAGATTGAAAAATGGGAAGCAATTAAGATAGCCCTAGACAATAGAGACATGAGAGGCTTCTGGAATCTTGTAAAAACCGGTAAGTTTGAAGGCAACTCTGCCATCGAACCAAACCTGGGGGAAGAAGCCTGGAGATCTCATTTTAAAGTTTTATATTCTAGCCCCATAGATGAAGGTGCAGTAAATAGTGTAATTGACATAGACCAAACCCCTCTAAACACGGGTACACCACCTTGCACATTGGCAGAAGTTACCATGGCGCTGGGTAAATTATTACCAAACAAGGCTCCGGGGTTAGATAGAATACCAGGTGACCTGTTTGGAAATGAACAAACAGTGTGGGCACCTTATCTACAGATCTGGTTCAATGCCATCCTCCAGGGTATGGCGCTCCCTTCGACTTGGGCCGGTGCAGAAATTATTCCTATTTTTAAAAAAGGCTCTCCGCATAATCCGGCAAATTATCGGCCATAAGCCTTATCGATGTCACCCAAAAGCTATTTGCCCGAGTCCTTTTGGGTCAGCTGCAATCATGGATGGACGAGATGAATGTACTAACACCCCTACAAGCAGGCTTTAGGTCTAAAATCTCGACCATCGATCAAATTTTTAGATTGCAGCTGATCCATTGGAAAACCGTAACCTTGGAGGGTGGCAGCCTTTATTTAACTTTCGTGGACCTTAAGTCCGCATTCGACATGGTGCGGCGTGACCAGCTTTGGGGCCTACTCCACGATATGGGTGTACCAGTTTATCTCTGCCACCAGTTGAAGAGCCTACATGAAGGCACCTATGCGAGGGTTAGATATGGTAGGAAAGGAGAATTGACAGCCCCCTTTCCAGTGGAGAAGGGGGTGAGGCAGGGATGTGTGTTAGCTCCAACTCTCTTCTCCCTTTTCCTAAATGGTCTAATAGAAACGCTCCTGTTAGTGAAGGACATAGACTCACCAAGGCTGTCGAACCGTAAAATAACGGCTTTAATGTTTGCGGACGACACCCTACTCTTGTCTAAATCACCAATGGGTATGCAGCGGGTTTTGGAAGAGTTTAGTGCATTTTGCTGGAAGAGGAATCTGGAGATAAATCTCCAGAAAACAAAATATATGGTCTTCCATGCCAACACCACCAATTGCCCGCACCCACAATTGGAGGGTAGGTTTTTAGAGAAAGTCTCCATTTTTGACTATTTGGGTCTCACACTTAATGATAAGATGGACTGGGGGACCCAAATCAAGAAAGCTAATTTGAAATTAGCTCAGTCAATAGGGGGCATCTTAAAAGTCCACAAAAATTGCACCCAAAAAGTGGTTGGTCCGCCAGCAGAAATCTATAAAACCCAAGCGAGGGGAGCCTCACTTTATGGAGCTGAACTTTGGGGACATTGTCCATCACAGACCCTATCCGCTACAGAGAATACATTTATTAGGCAATTATTGGCCCTCCCAAAAAGTACTCCTTTAACCCCACTTAGGATGGATTTAGGTATAGGACCTATTGCTGATATAATTGCCGCTCGCCCTCTTTTATTCTGGCGTCGCCTATGGAGCACCCCCGAGCTATCCACCTATAGGGAGGAACTGAGGGATGTCATGTCCATATTGGGTGCTCGAAATTTACCCTGGTTGTCATACATTAGGAGAACTTGCCATTCTCTAGGATGGGCAAATATGTGGGCAACCCCTGAAGAGACCTGCCCGTCCATCCCCAAAAATCCCTATCTCTAGCCTTTAAAGAACATAAATTGGCCCTATTGTTCCGGAGTATGAATTCATGCTGCTTGACATCCAAATTTCTGGATGTCAAGCAGCAGTATAAATTGGAACTGGTCCTGGACAATATACAACCATTTATGGCAAAGAAGTTGTTTTTACAATTTAGACATGGGACGCTCCCGCTCCGAACATTTACAAAAAAATGGAAGGGAGCAACTAGATCAGATTGTCCTGGGTGTAATCTTTCAGAAGAAACAGAACTCCATGTCATGCTATTTTGTCCCGCCTATAAAAGGTCTAGATCTAAGTGGGTTCTACAGCTTTGTAGAAACTTGGGGTTGAGAAACCACATCAAGGTTTTTAGGCTACTGAAATATGAGACACACCCATTATTTGTAGTTGTTACCTCAAAATTTTTATTTGCGATGTGGTGCATACGTAAAGGCATTATAAAGGGAAATGAGATGGGCAATACTTAAACTGTGGCATTTTATTAGATATTGTAATGTACCTTTTTTTTTGCACAGCACTTTATTTAAGGGAAATGCCTTGAAATGTTTATCTCCTGATGTCTAATCTTATTTCTCTTTTTTAAATCATCTTTTAAACGTTTTAAATCCAATTGTTTTAATTGTTTTTATTTGTTCCTACATAGGATATCCTGGCTACACTTGATTTATAGGGTCATTAATTAATTCTATGGGGTTGTGTAGTTGGGGGGGATAATAAATGCGGCATCTCAACCCACACATATTTGATGACACTTGTATAATAATTTTTAAACCTTTTTACTCATAATAATCAATTGTATTTTATGTATTGTCTTAATTATCTGTGCTTTTATGGCTGTACAGCCGAAATAAAGATTTTTTTGACTTGACTTGACATTTCCACTTGAAAATGACCATTACATTTGCACAGACATACAGTTTTACTGCGTACAAATGATATGTGCAAATGTCATCACCAAGTGTATTGGTTTATTTTAATCGTGTTGAAATATTTGTTTCCACCACACTTCAGAATTACAAAAAATATATACCTAATTTCTTCTGTTCTTATTCTGAAATATCAGCACAGTTCATTTTTGTTGTGTGCTAGAAAAGATAACATCCTACAGCCTGTCCTCTCGCATGGGTACGCAGCACGATGGATTGTCACATAAATTCTCTCACTTTAAGGTAAGCGAAAGAAAAGTAAACACCAAGTACCCTCGGATTACAAAGCCTGACATTTGACCTCTGTCTTTGAATGCACAGCAAATGAGACCAGAATAGAACAAGATTTAAAGGCTTGTTTACATATAGCGAGTGCTCATGGGAGAGACGACCTCAAGCTGGACAGCCTAAAACAACAAGTAAATGACAGAGCCAGGTAGGAAAGATACACTCTGTAGAGTGGCTAAACAAAAAAAAAGTAGGTCCCATAAGTACGAGGACACAAGCACTTGGGCCATGCTCTAAGGGAAGGTCACATGCAAGAAGAGGGAAGTGGCAACTGCCGAACTGACCAGCAGGAAGCAAGCAATTGAGAGTGGCTTCAAAGCTCACCAATGGTAAGTAACTGAGGGGTTTCAAGCCTACTAACAGTAAACAAAATGTCTTGAAGAGACTTCGCTTGTGCTGTCTACGTGAGACCTAAAAAGGATTTAATCGTCATGATGGCAGCCCCAAAATCACCCTGCAGAACTTTACAGATGCCAGGGCAACAAGGAGACCAGCAGAGCCTCCTGCACAGGAAAACACACGAGGTTGTCCAGAATGGTGAAATGAGGAGCAGGATGGAAGTCGTTCAAGAGACCTTTGACCCTATAACTGTCTAGAGTCTCTGGTGTCAACAGCAATCTGTGGGGCTGAGGCTCTGTTACTGGCCCCTTCCATTGTGGACAGCAGAAGAGTGAAGGGCTGAACGCTTTCGAGTAGCAATGGCCTTGTTATTGTGCTTTTTTATTACAGCTGGTGGGAGCAGGCCAACAAGGGCGGTGGGCAGGAGGGAGCAAGCAACATAAGGGCCAGTGGGTGGAGAGCAGAAGGTGGCTAGGAATATGGGAGAAGCAACACAACACGAGGGAGGGTGGGAGGGACAGGAGAAGCAACACTACATGGGAGGTGAGTGTGGATGAGCCTGCAGGCACATTTGCTCTTATGGAAGGGTACTCACTAAAGAAAGAACCAGTACCTGGGTCATGCTCCAGGGGAGGAATAAACACATGAAGAGGAAGTGAAGATTGCAGGTGCTGGCCAGAGAGAAGCAACAGAATGAGAGTGATGATGAAGCCAACTAATAGTAAGCAATGGGCGGTCTGTAAGCCCCCTGTAAGTTAACAAAATGTCTCGCAAGTGAAAGATAGGCAAAACCTAAAAATGATAACTGTAATGATCAAATGAACAAAGGATGGAAAAAAATGCAGTGTATAAGCCACATGGGCTAGATGTACAAAGCCTTTTTGCAATCGCAAACAGTGCGGTTCACAGAATCGGGCTGTTTGAGAACACAAAAAAACTTTCTCTTATGTATCAAACCCAATTTGCAATTGGGTAACACATTACTGAATCAGTATTTGGAAGGGGAGTGTTTAGGGCGTCCTTTCCACATACCAAATCGTAGTTGTAACCAAAATGCGGTAGCAAAACATAGATACTTTACTACTAACTCAAATTTGGTGGTAACACACTGACCACTGCCTATTCCTTTTTTTTTTGTTGAAAATCTTTAAAAAAAAAAAAAATTTAAACTTTTGCTCAGTTGACCATACATATCAATAGTTACAGCACTTTGTACACAGTTGACGTCTCAACATTACCACATTTGACTCCCAGGGGGGAATATAAGGACAACGGTCGTATTTATGACAGAAGACCCAACCGATGACAGTTTGTACATACAATCAGCAAATTACATCATTTCAGTAGACCAAGGCCCCACATCTTCCTCGCCACTCTTTTTTGGTTGTTAGACCTCCACCCCCAACCCTACCCTATATTTGCGCCATGGTGACCATATTTTCTCCCACTTTTTAACACATCCCCTACTTTTGTACACCGTTTCATCAGCCCGTTGGCACCAATACCACTGCCTATTCTTAAAAAATAAAAATGAAACATTTCATTTTATATTCTTTAAACGCAATCACAGACATGGTGGTCTGCTGAGCCCCGCAGGCCACCATTTCTGTGATGGTAGCGAATACTAGTGGGTCAACAATAGCGGCCTACCTCATTAATATTCATGAGATAAGTCAAATTGGTAATTTACAAAACTACCTATTAGTACATAGGTTGTTTCGCAAATTACCACACTGGTCGCAAAAATACTGTTGCAAATTGTAACCAGTAATTTGCGACGAGTTGTACGTACATCTAGCCCACAATGTCTACAAATAAACACGTCTCTGGACCATGACATTTAAAGACAGGATTGGGGCATTCAGGCAATGGATTGGACTTTGGTGAAGAAGAGGGGGTTAATGGAGTTGGTATTTTGGTGCACATGCACTGCTTGTCTGCAAGGTAATCGGATGCACGTGCACTCGAGGTATGTGTGCACCCAAGGTAATCTGGTACATATGCAACTGAGGTATGTGTGCACTAAAGGAAATCTGGTGCACCTGCAACAGAGTTATGTGTACATTGGAGGTAATCTGGTGCACGTTCACTGGATGTCTGTGTGCATCCAAGGAAATTTGGTGCACGCGCACTAGAGGTTGTGTGTGCACTCAGGGTAATCTGGTGCATGTTAGTCGTGGGCGGAATTTCAATGACATTGGAGTAATCGGAGTGAATTTGGTAATTTCACGTTACTCTTTGATCCAGAAATACTGATAATAATGTGATTACCTCCCGGGGAAAATCATACCCCAGGAGCACATTTAGCAAGCGGCTGGTCGTACTGCTGTTTATGCTCTGTTGCACTTAGTACTATTTGTTAACGCAAAATGCATCCTCATCCATTTTGGACAAGAGGGGACATTTTTGCGCTAAGAAAATAGCGTTAAATGCAGAATTACTCTTTTTTTGTAAATATGCATAATCTCGCAGAATTGTGGGGTAATTCAGCGCGATTACGCTAAATGTAATTACATGAGCTATGCTCACCAGTAGTGCACATGCTTTGGAGGTTTAAGTGCACTAAAGGCAATATGGTGCATATCCTCTCGAGCATGAAAAATAACCCAGTGCTTATGATATCAAGGTAATATGGTGTGCATGCACTGAAGACACCATGACGTGCACTGAAAGTAACTGGGGGCATGTGCACTGAAGACACCAGGAACCTGTGCAGTGACGGTGCCACGGACACATGCACAGAAAGATACCAGAACCATGTGAACTGAAGATGAGCAGCGGTGCACAGACTGTGGGGACCGTGCACTGAAGGCAACCATGGCCATGTGCACTAAAGATACCAGGGACATGTGCACGGAACGAAACTAGCGGCACACGCATTGAAGGTAGGCAGGAGTGCGCACACTGAAGATCCAGGGATACATGCACTTAAGAAACTGGTAACAAGTACACTGAAGGTGAGAGGAACACGTCCCAGGAAAAAAAATAGGAGTACATGCACTGAAAGTGAGCAGGGGTGCACACACTGAACGTAAGCAGAAGCATGTGCACAGAAGTTAACCAAGTAAGTTGTGCAGAGGTAACCTGTCGTACATGCACTGAGGAAATCTGGCACAGGCACACTAATTGTAACCTGGTGCATCAGCAAGTTAAGCTAGTGCATGCACACTGAAGGTAACTCTGTGCAGTCACTGAAGACATAAGGGGTATGTGCATTGAAGATAATCAGTAGGAGATGTGGCCTAACAGCCAGAGCTTCAGACTTTGGACCTGCAATTAGGTTCGAGTCTCTGCGTCGGCTGATCATCCTGTGATTCTGGGCAAATCCTCTAATCTCTCCATGCCTAAAAAGATGATGGTGCTCATGTATAGTGCTTCAATGACACTGGACCGAGTTTGCGCCATCTGAAACTGCAAACAATAAAATTAAAAAAAGTCAGGTGTGTGCAGAAGTACCCCATTGTACAGGCACTGGGGTAACCAGGTGCACACTAAAGATAAATCTGTGTGCATGGATTGTAGATACTAGGGTACTTGTACTGAAGGTAGACAGTGTTGTACACAAACACTGAACAGGGGCATAGCATCCACTGGTGCAGCAGGTGAGCCCTGTTTATTGCTGTATTTCACAATTCAAACAGTGGGAGGAGGGATTTCCTTCCTTCCAGGGGCCTAAGACACACTGGCTACACAACTGACTCAAGGTGAGCAAGAGTACTGATGCTTGAATGATGCACAAGTGCTGGGGCAACCTGGGGCATTTGTACTGATACTAAACTGGTGAATGTGCTCTGATATGACCTGGGGCGTGTGTACTGATGCTAGACGAGTGCATGAGCCCTGAGGTCATCTGGTGCACGTGCACTGTGGTCACCTGGTGCGTGTGTGCTGAGGTCACCTGGTGTATGTGCACTGATGGTAGGTGGTGCATGTGTACTGAGGTCACCTAGGGCACGAGCACTGATGCTAGACTGGAGCATGTGTGCTGAGGTCAACTGGTGCATGTGCTCTGAGGTCACATGGTGCACGTGTACTGAGGTCACCTGAGGCACTTGTACTCATGCTAGACTGATTCACGAGTGTTGAGGTCACCTTGGGCATGTGTACCATTGCTAGACTGATGCAAGTGTTCTGCGGTCACCTGGGGCACGTGTAGTGATGCTAGACTAGTGCATGTGCACTGATGCTAGACTGGTGCATGTGTACTGAAGTTACCTAGGACACATGTACTCATGCTAGGCTGGTGCATGTGTGCTGAGGTCACCTGGGGCATGTGTTCTGGTGCTAGGCAGGTGCATGTGCTCGCAGGTCACCTGGGGCATATGTACTGATGCTAGACTAGTGCAAGTGCACTGTAGTCAACTAGTGCATGTTCACTGACGCTAAACAGGTGCAAGTGCCTGGAGGTCATCTGGGGCATATGTACTGATACTAGACAGGTGCATGTGCGCGGAAGTCACCTAGTGCATGTGCACTGATGCTAGACAGGTGCATGTGCAGTGAGTTTGTCTAGGAAATGTACTGATGCTAGGCTGGAGCATGTATGCTGAGCTCACTGGGGGCACATGTACTGATAATAGACAGGTGCATGTGTGCTGACCTGCTAGACTGGTGCACATGTACTGAAGTTACCTAGGACATATGTACTCCTGCTAGACAAGTGCATGTGCACTGACGCTAGACTGGTGCATGTGCTCTGAGGTCACCTGGGGCACGTGTACTGATGCTAGAGTGGTGCATGTGCTCTTAGGTCACCTGGTGCATGTGCGTTCATGCTATACTGGTGCATGTGCACTTAGGTCATGGTGCAAGTGCACTGAGGTTACCTTGGGTCATGTGTACTGATGCTGGAATGATGCACGAGTGCTGAGGTCACCTGGGGCGTGTGCACTGATACTGAACTGGTGCATGTGCACTGTTATCACCTGGAGCATGTATACTGATGCAAGACAAGTGCATGAGCCCTGAAGTGCCCTGGTGCACATGCGCTGAGGTTACCTGGTGCGTGTGTGCTGAGGTCACCTGGTGTATGTTCACTGATGCTGGGCTGGTGCATGTACACCGAGGTCACCTAGGGCACGAGCCCTGATGCTAGACTGGAGCATGTGTGCTGAGGTCAACTGGTGCACGTGCACTGAGGTCACCTGGGGCACCTTTACTGATGCAAGACTGTTTCACGAGTGTTGAGGTCACCTGGGGCATGTGTACCTATGCTACACTGATGCATGTATTCTGAGGTCACCTGGGCCACGTGCACTGATGCTAGACTGGTGTATGTGCACTTATGCTAGATTGGTGCACATACACTGAGGGCACCTGTTCTGATGCTAGACCAGTGCATGTGCCTTGAGGTCACCTGGTGTGTGTGCACTGAGGTCATCTAATGTGTATGCACTAAGGTCACCTAGTGCGTGTTCTGAGGTCACCTGGTGCATGTATGCTGCGGTCACCTGATGTTAGACCGGAGCACATGCTCTGAGGTCATCAGAAGCACATAAACTGAAGGTAACCGTGCGCACTGAAATTAAAAAGGTGCTTGCGCATTTAAAAGGAGATTCAAGTGCACTGAGGGAAGTCGAGTGAACATAAACTGAAATAATGGTGCACATAGACTCTGAAGGCGCCAGAAGTACACTGTGTGTGCTCTGTGGTTTATCACTTATGTTCCAGGCCCTCAATAAATAGGCACTGCAATTCTATAACAAAGTTACTCTCTTTGGGCACTTAACTCTCCAAGTGGAGGAAAGTTCAGATTTGATCTAGAGGTGGTGGGGGGTTTAACTCAGACACAAGATCGCACAGTGAGTAACACTCAAAGCCTTATTACAAGTTCGGCGGTCCGACCGCCGAAGGACCACATCTGCGACCACTAGGAGACTGCTGCGCCTGGTGCCTTCCGCCCGCCGTATTACGAGTTTCCCAAGGGGCCGGCAATGTGGATGCGGCGGTGGGCAATGTATTTCCATATATATCGATGCCTGTGTGTACATTCTGATTGCATATGTGTCGAATGCCCACATATGCATGATATATGTGGAAAAATACCACCTACACATTGTTGGAGTCCGACCCATATGTGGGCAGTTCCGGTAATAGGTACATGGTACAAAGCACTTACCTGTATTTCGCCGAAAACAGGGTCGTATTCCTCGGGATGAAGATGCTCCTGTGTAGGGGAGACCTGGAGAAAGGGATCCACATCGAAATCTGCTGGGAAGAACTGGAAAGGGGTGAGTATGCACCCCAGATCCTTTGTTTCCGCTAAACGTTAGACGACGGTCCGACCGCCGTGGTCAGCTCGTCAGGAAGTCATCTCATAATGCGGATAGCAGTGTTGTGCCTCTATAGTGCCCAACCGAATTACAGAAAGATAAACCCCAATAACCTTCAAAGAATAACCCTAACCTCTGAAAATCATGACCTTATTTTAGAGAATGCTTCGAATCAGATATCCTGCCTCCTACTAAACTGCCGCTCAGCTATGAAACACGCCTCTGACATCGCCGACCTCATCCTGAACTGGAAAGTGGACGTAACCATCCTAACGGAAACTTGGCTCACGGAATCATCCACCCCATGCCTAGACCTTCTAGTCCCCCCGAACTACAGCATCGTAAGACTAGACAGACCTCACAAAAAGGGCGGAGGCATCGCTTGCATACATCGATCTGACATCCCTATCTCGAAGTTTCACTCCGAACCCCTTGATTGTTGTGAATACCTCGGGCGCTCCATATAATCCTCAGATAACCACCCTTACAAACTACATATACTTTACCATCCCCCAGGTAAAAACGCTTTATTCACAGACCAACTTATGGAAATCATCACAACTAACTCGACCCCCGCTCCAATGACATATACCTAGGCGACTTCAATCCTCATTGGGAAGACCCCTTAGACAAGCAGGTCAATGCTATTAAAAATTTCCTAGCAGACCATTCCCTGATACAAGCCTGTCCACTACCAGCCCATTCCAAAGGTGCTACACACGACTGGATCATCTCTAAAGAAACAAGCATTTGCAATGCAATCGGTCTCGCTTTGGGACCTTATAAGTATTTAACGATAAATGCAGTGGGACGCAAACGTGCCTGTCTCTACACTTGTGCCGTGTATGTTGGTGTACGCATATATACCAATAATCGCCAATAGCATAGTACACAATATCACATGAATTGCTGTTTGACATTTAACAAATGGTGTTAATTATTACCAAACTCAACGGTATTAACCAGGAAGAATGGCACAGTTAGTTAAAACCTGCAACGATGCAAATGTGTGCCTGAGATAAATGTATGCTTTGCAAGCTGCAAGGATTACTACGACACATGCCTTAACCCACTGAGAAACCTCAATAGGACACAACCATTTATATGCATGTTAACAACTGTGCACTGAAGCAAGCGCTGTAACACTTTAAGCTCCTTTATTACGATTTAAAATAAACTTTTGGCGAACAGATTAAACATAGACGTATGCGCTAAGTTTATAATTATAAACCACCTGAGCTACTTTACAACGTTTATACATTTATACTCTTAGAGTATACATGTTGATTTCTGCTTCAGGTGCCTTAACCCCTTAAGCTATCTTAAATGTACCCTCTTTCTGAATAATGAAGTAAGTCGGAAGAGCAGCTGTGTTGTACAGATAGAGGCCTCTAAGGTGCATCACATTGTTCTGTTGCTCTCGGAGAGGTTTGCCCTACATAAGTACCACTGTATAAAACCTATAGTACGCGGTATTAGAAGTAAGGGATATTTGAACCAGCACGGCCAGTTAACAATTAAATATACCCAAGTCGGACACACACAATACATGCACATTATATCTTGAACTTTCCTTTTCACAAATCATTATTTTCCAGACGGACCTTCCAAATAGTTCAATTCAACTAAACAAAAACTACAACTCCCAGAATGCAGCACTGCGGTAAATGAAAGCCGCGAGGTGACACTTTTGGGCCCGAGAGATCAGCGCCGAGAATAAGTGGATAATGAACGGAGGGTGGCCGAGACCCAGGGGAGGGAAAGTTCACCACTGAGAAGAGGCGAGATTACAGGCGGAGAGAAGAGGCAAGCTCGCGGATGGAGCGAGTCCGAGCGATGCTTCGCTGATGGATGTATCAGGGACGTAGCCAAGCCTCTGCGGCGCAAGGAGGTACTCCCCATTCAGCCATAGGTCAATACATATATGTGAGAGACTCAGGGCCCACTCGTCATCTGCACCCCCTACCCACCCCTGTCATTTTACGTTACGCCACTGGGGGGAGTATGTACGATAGAGAGAGCGGAGGTTGCTAGAGAAGACCTTCTGAGGACGAGCCTAACACAGAGGAGCACAGGAAGACAGAAGGGTTCAAGAGGGGGGGGGCTATACAAGATGACAGAGGAGGGCAGCCGGGGCCTGGGAGGAAGTGAAGTGTTTGACGGATGCTGCGTAAACATGGATAGGTAAAAGTGTTACCTGGAGAAAGGAGGTTTAACAAACTGCAGCAAATTAAACAATCGCCCAGCAGCCTCTGCTCATAACAGGCACACGTGACGGGTATATTCCGCTTGGCTGGCAGTAGTGAGGTTTTGGGGGGGAGGGGGGAGAGGGGGGGGAGGGGGTTTCTTGCTCAGCCATGGACTGCAAACTAACACAAGCGTCGACACAACTGGTACCCCAGTAGAACCAAACACCGGGAGATCTGAAACAGCATGCACTACTTGCGACCAAAGATTTCCGATACGTGCACCCCCAAACTTGGAACTTAGTCAACCACCGAGATTTTCACTTCGCAGATGCATCCATTTCCTGAAACATGTGTACGACCCCTACATGGAAGTTCTCGCCAGGGAATCTTGTCTTTATGGGGCCATGTGTTTAAACACATGGCCCCATAAAGATAAGATATCGTTTACGACAGAAGGAAAGCAGGAGAGCCAGTCCAAGTGGGCCGGCACAAAAAGCCAAAGGGAGGCAACATAGATAGCTCATTTCCAATGGCTGGCCACTGTTTAGCATAAACGGTGACGCCAGCCAATGGAAATGAGGGGTGGGGCTTAAAGCCCTCTTCTGAAAATCCTCTCCTACAAAATCTCTCGCGGAGGCGGAGCAGGGCTCTGCCCTGCAACGCCACGCAAGACCTAAAAATGGTTGAATCTATCTCGATCTTCCCATGTGATTGGTCAGACCATCACATTATTACTTTCCAAATAGCCTCCACCAAAAGGAAAACTTCCTCGCAGCAAATCAAGCCCAAACATTTGATTAGAGACACGAAAAACCTTAACTGGAACAATCTAGCTTCCCACTGTGAGAAAGTACTCACTCCTCCTAATAACTTGTCAGACGTCAATGATCTCACTGATCACTACAACTCCACGATGACCAAATATTTTGACTACGTAGCCCCACCAAAACTCAAAAGAATACCGGACAAAGACAATAACCGGTGGTTCAACGGAGCCCTGAATGAAGAAAGACGTAAACTAAGACTAACTGAACGGAAATGGAGACAAAATCCCTCCTCCCTTCAACTCACACTGCTAAGAAAGTCTAGAAACTCCTATAACAAAAGTATTCTAAAATCCCAAAAAGACTTCTTCAGATCGGAACTAGACAATTCCAAAAATAGACCAAAGAAACTCTTCGAAATTTTAAAACAACAATCAAATAAATTGGCCAAAACCGCACTCATGACTTCGAAATCGCAGCTAAGTAGTGAAGAATTTTCTTCTTTCTTCTCAGCTACAGCCAACTCCCTCCAAAACGAGCTCAGGACGGCTGCAAACAACTCAGCTACCCTAAAGAACTCTCAAGTTGAAGATCCTATTCAACCTGATCTGCCTATGCCCAAAAATAACTCTCATTGGTCAACCTTCAAACTTTACGATCTCAGTGATATTACAAAAACCTTAGCGACTATCAAACCTAATAACCACTTCAATGACCCTCTCCCCTCAAATTGCCTATCTCCCATCTACCATATCATCTCCCCTCTCTGGACCAAAATCATCAATGCTTCGCTCTCGCAAGCTCACATCCCGGATTGCCTAAAAATTGGTCAAATCACCCCTATCCTGAAAAAACCTGCAGAAAACCCCTCAGACCCCAATAACTTCCGACCAATAACCAACATTCCCATGCTAGCCAAGGTTTTGGAAAAATGTGTTCAGCAACAATTAAACCAACACATCACGGATTTCAAGCTACTAGACGACTGCCAATCGGGTTTCAGACCCGGGCATTGCACAGAAACAGCAATTTTTCATATAGTTGACGACGCCCTACTCACTCTCGACCGTAATGAAACCTGTCTACTAGTCCTGCCCGACCTCTCGTCTGCTTTCGACACTGTTAATCACGACAAAATCCTAGAAAGACTAGAAAACAGGATGGGACTATCTGGCACAGTCCTTCAATGGTTCAAATCCTTTCTGGAAAACAGAATGCAAAGGTTTATGGTGAATAATAATCTTTCTCCCTCAACCCCTAATCTACTAGGAGTACCACAAGGCTCAACTTTATCCCCTGCGCTATTCAACCTCTATGTTGAACCCCTAACCGAACTATTACAGCAGGCGTATATCTCTTTCCACATGTACGCGGATGACACTCAATTGTACATCAAGATCACTTCCATTGAAGAGATGAAGATGATGAATCAAGCTCTTGAAAAGACCGTCTACTGGCTAACGACTAACTTCCTTAAGCTAAACTCAGGAAAAAACTGAATTCCTTCTAATTTCCCCTCCAAAAAACTCTTCGGTGATAAAGGAGTGGACCAAGATGATCACTGTTCTAAATTGTACGCCGACTCTGGTGGACTCCACCAAATCGCTTGGAATCACACTGGATAAGAACCTTAATATGCAAACACACATCATCATGTTGGCTAAAAATGCCCGCTTTCACCTCAGCTATCTCAGAAAAATGAAACCATTCATCGAGAACCCGGACCTCAAAACTTCAGTTCAGGCGTTAGTCATCTCGAGGTTGGAGTACGCATGTACTACCTTATCGGGGCTTCCCAAAATCTCAACAGCCCTTTAAAAGCCTGTCTCAACGCAGCCGCAAGTCTCCTAAAAGGATCTAGAAAATTTGATCATATCTCCCCACACCTAAAGGCGCTAAACTGGCTACCCTACGAAGCTAGAATTCACCTAAAGATGGCCTGCATCACACATAAAGCTTTACACCACAAAACCCCCCAATATCAATCCCAGAAACTTACTATACCTGGAGGAAACAGACACTTTAGGAGTTCCGACAATCTACTCCTGAAACCTTCACGCTTCAGCAAAAAACAAAACTTTTTACAGAGCATTCTCCGGAGCCGCACCAAGAATATGGAACTCACTCCCTCCGAGCATCAGAAAAATCTCTTCAGCGCCATTATTTAAAAGGGAAGCTAAATCCTTCCTGATGAGCAAATTCCTCCCTTAACTCCTTAACAGTCCTCCCCCTCCTGGGCCCTATAAAATTCAACAGATAACTCTCTGACTTGCCCCTCTCCGACTACGACGGAAGCTCTATTCTCAATATCTCTCCTGATTTGAATTGAACCAATTGACTACTATAAACTTGTATCTATACTGCCCGTGATGCCTCCCTCGCTAATATGATTTGTTCATACTTGAACTTATTCCTACTGCACCGAACAAATCATCTCTACCTACTATGTTCACTGTCGTTTTGTTCTCTGCTAACCTCACATTTGCCACATATCTATATCTCGGACCTTACTAAAATGTTCTTGAACTTGTTTACTCTGTACTATGAAGCGCTCTGATACCCTACTCAGGGTCTTGTTCGAGCTATAGAAAACACAAAAAATGTAAAAAAAATTAAAAAATGCAGGCTGCCTTCCACCGACTGCGACCCTGGCGGTCGGCCGTGTGCTGGCGGTGCCAGCAGTCCATCCGTGGTCTTTGCAAAACCAATCTGCCCAACTCATAATACGTCGGATGGCTCACCGGCTTCGGACGACCACCGCCAGGACGGGGTTCCATGGACCGCCAATCTCGAAATAAGGCCCTCAGTCAAGTCAAACACAGCGCCGAGAGATAGCTACGTGTAGTGGGTGCTGTAAAAAAAAAGCAATCTTTACATTTAAAGTTCAGCCAGTGACATACATTCAAAGCGGAGAGGACTTTCATGTACAGGTAAATAGAACAAGCATTTGCAATGCAATAGGTCTCGCATTTACGCGAGTTTGAGCTATTGACATTGCAAATAATAATGCCTTTTATTTTTGTTTTTGTTTTAAAAACATAAATAAAAAGCATTGTTATTTACAATGCCAATAGCTGAAACTCTCGTAACTGCGAGACATATTGCATTGCAAATGCTTGTTTAGTGTTAGTGCTGCACAAATTAACGCATCAACGTGGGTACACATTGATTTATCCTGTCAGCATTAAGAGAGAAAAAAATATATATATATAGTGGTCTATAGAGTGGTGCTGTTGGTTTATGTACAAGTCACTTATCCAAACAACACTCTTGTGGGACGCCATCAGTGCATGGGGCGGCGACTCAAGGAGGAAATACCAACTACTGGTTGCCTAAACGTGAACCTTCAGCGCTGCACGCACTGGTTTGATGGATAGTCACCCTGGTATCCATCAGGACCACGCAAGTCCTGCTCCAATGTAGGAAAGAGCTGAAGCTGCCCCTCTTTAAAGAACACGACATCACGAAGCAGCCACCCCTCACCTCCGATCACTCATCAATAGCATCCTTGGCTTTGTTCAGCGCTGCGCCGCCTGCCTTTTGGCTAGGTTTGCGCAATACAAATAAATACATATCGCCCGCAGCACTCAGCATGCTGTCTCTTTAAGGCATTTAAATATAAAGGGAAACGGGAAACTACAAGTCCCAGAATTAAAAAAGCTGTTTAAAAAAATTCTCCTACGAAAGAGATTCATGTTTCTATGTGCTTTTGGCCGTTCTTGCTAAGAGTTTTTTCAAAAAAAAAAACCAAACGTTTACAGTGTGAAATACCGGTGCTACCCCCACCCCTTTGGCCGGAATTCTACTCCATTCCACAGCAGCGCCTCTCACGAGTAGGGGTCACTGTACACAGGGACGGTGGGCGCTGCACATTTTTCTCATTCTGGGGAGGGCGGGAACTGCACGGCGGGGGGAGAGAGTGTCACAGTCGACGAAGTAAGTCGGTTCAGGCTTTGTTTTCGAAAGCAACATTCTTTAAGCTGCACCCAAAGCAGGAGACATGAGGTAAGTAACCACAGGGATCGCTCGGTTGTGATTGTTTTTTTGAGAGCGGTGTAACCCGCGAGATATCTCTGCTGTCTTAGTATTTGTGGCGTTTTCTAGCTGCTTCAGCGAGCGTGCCATTTGAAGAACAGGTCTGCAGTCTATGGGTAATTTGGCAGCCGTGCAACTTGAAAGATAGCTCTGCTGTCTAAGGTTTCACCGGAAGGTGGGCGACAAAGATTGAGCTAAAGTCTCAGGCGGTAACGAAAGCCGTGTAACCCGAGGTACAGCTGAGCAGCCTCGGGTGTAAACTTACCAGATTACTTCATGTTACCAAGGTTTATGGGCTCTGGGCTTTCATTTAAAAATGCAATGCATTCTGGGAGTTGTAGCCAGGCCCGGTTCAAGCAGGGGGGCCAGGCCCACCCAAACATGATCTTTGGCCCATCCAGTCAGAGCGGAAGATACTGGGGAGAAGCACAGTGTTGAATGCTGTGATGTTTATTTCACTTTGTTTACTTTAATTCTCAGTCAAGTAGTGCAGTAGGAAGGAGCGAGTTACAACAGATGCTCCATTTCTTGAAGCTTTGTGCAGTGTTCTTCGTCATTCAACAGACAATCCGTGGTGACATTGACGCCGCGAGCCGTACACGTGCCTGTCCGGTGAAACTAACTAGGAAAGTGAAAGCGCGCGAACGCGCGAGCCATACACGCGCACATCGCCTGTCCGGGCGCGTGCACAGCTCCTGTCCCCCTTCGGAAGCAAAACCCACAACAATAGATCTCGCCAAGGCGAGCAGCGCATACGCTGCGTCGCTAGGCAAGACCTAAAAATAGCACGAAACGACTGTTTAATTACTATAATATTTTGCGCTTAGTGGTGTACTGTACCACTGTAATCAAATGGGTTTTAGGAGCACTTTACATACTGGATGATGGGCAGCAGCCGTGCACAAGATGTATTTCTGAGTTTGCATTGTGAGCCTGTATGCCTTTGGCATATTTTTTATCTGATTGCGTCTGTTATTTTGCCTTACCCATGAAACCCTTTTCCAGAATGTAAATAAAAGCTATATAAATGAGAAAAAAAGCGCAAGCGCTATGGAGAGAGCAGCAGGCAGCGGGAGTAGGAGGGCAGAAGAAATAGTACCTCAATCACGTCAGGAGCAGCGGAGGGGCACGGTTTCAATGCGCTTACTGCACATTAAAAACAAGCATTGGCAAAGCCAATAGGTCTTGCTTTTAGAACCTATTGGCTTTGCCCATGGTTTTTAGCAATGCTGCGCAACATGGCTAAAGAGGAAACAAAAACAAAAAAAGTGCTATTACGGCTGTATCATTTTGTAGGCGCTTGCATCACGCAAGCATGCGCCTACAAAATGCAGAGCTGTTTTTTTTAATATCCAAGGTTGGTTGGTAAATTAAAAAAATTAATAAAAGTACAAAAGCATTTTTTTTTTTTAAGTTGGTGGGGAAAGTAACACAGAGGGCTAGGGTGGCCAGAAACATAAATGGAGGGCGGGGTCAGACGCAACACAAGGTCGGCGGGAGACCTACATAGAAGAGGTGAGGGAGAACAATGTGGAGCAGGGGGAACAGAAGCAAATGAGCAAGAGAGAGTACATTGGGGAGAAGCACATGGGCAAGAAAGCAATTCAGGGGGAGAAGTACACAAGGACAAGCACTACACGGAGGGGGTGGAGGAGAAGCACCCTGTCAAGAGCTACATGGAGTGTGGCGGAGGGGCGAAAAGATGTACACAAGGGAGATAGTGGGAAAACATGTGCACTCTCATGGAGTGATTAACCAAGAAGAAAAAATAAGTGCCAGAAAAAGGAGCAGTGGAAGGACACAAGTAATGAGGCTAGACTCCGAGGGAGGGGCAAACAAAAGAAGAGGAATGAAAGCCCACATAGCCAGTCTTCGAAGCAGAATTGATTGCATTTTGTAGGCTGCTTTAGTAATAGCTTGCCACGTAATGGGTTGAACACAACATTTTCTTATTCCCCCTGCACAGCAATGAAAATGTACAAGGCAATCAAATATGATGTTTCTGCAAATGTGAATCTGCTCATCAAGCACTCGCCCTAGGGTTCACAGTAACATCCTACCATAGAGTTCATTCAAGCTGTAGACGACATGTAAATGTTTTTACTCTTTGTTATGACTTCGCTTTACTAGATGCATAGATACATGATTTCAGGCGAGAACATATCACTTGAGTGTAAACAAGCGTAGGTCACAACTTTATTAAAACACCAATCAAGTAATACGTTAAAAATGGCGGTTAAGAAATTAAGAGCTTCTTTAGGAATTGAGAGTCCCGCTGAGTGAAAGCGTAATTGTGCTGGTTAGAGCAGGGTGGTGGTGAGGGGGGTGGTGGTGGCTGTTGTGATGCTGGTGATGAGTGAGTGGTAGTGGTCTTGAGTGTATTGGTGCTGGTTAGAGCAGGGTGGTGGTGATGGGGGTGGTGGTGGCTGTTGTGATGCTGGTGATGAGTGAGTGGTAGTGGTCTTGAGTGTATTGGTGGTGGTTAGGTGGCTCCCAGCATGAGATTAAAGAAAGCTTATGAGTTACTATTTAGCACCTACTTATAACATGTGTTCCACCCTGCCAGGTGTTGAGAGAGAAAAGCCTTAATGAAAAGGCAACATTCTTCCTTTTATAGGGATTTACTGTTAGAATTGTAGTGTTGTGTTGAAAATCTTTCTTAGTAATATTCATGCCATGGTGTGTGTGTTACTATGCTCAACTCTGAGGGGTCTGAGCTCATGTACTTGTCATATACTTTGTTGTTTTTTAAAGAAAAATAAACCAGATTTAGACTTGGCACAAGGGTTTTCAATAAAGTGCGGATGAAGAGGAAGGCAATCGCAAACAGAGGTAAATAAGTCAAATGTATTTTCAACTAAAGTGAAAGACATGGTGCTGCCCCTCATGGAGCAATGTTGGACTCCAGTTGGACGTCAAGGAAGCAAATGAAAGCATTGCTATTTGCGGATTGGTAAAAAATGAACTAATGGATTTCTGATCGAAAGTAGCAGTACACAGTGGCAAGGGTTTCTCAATAAAAAAGGAAAACCGTCTCCATGCGAAAAGTAAAAAAGAAGGGTGTGATTATTGTAAAGAAATATGAGTGCAGGTATAGAAACAAGAGGAAGAAAGCAGACGTGAAGGGAGCAAGAGGCAATCAGGCAGTTGTACGCAGTGTAATATTTAAAAAAAAAAAAAGAGTGTTTCATTTCTAAGTAAATATCTGACAGAGTGTTTTGTCTGAATTTGTTTTATGTCTTTACAACAATCAGTGGCTGTAATTTATTAAATGTAGTTTTGTAACCTGTACTGTTTGTAACTGGATAGCATAAAAAAACAACATGGTGCTGTTCCTCGTGGACCAAAGTTGGATACCAGTTGGATGTCAAAGAAGCAAATTAAAAGTATTATTATTTGCGGATTGTATGCGTGCAGGTTTAAGAACAAGAGTAAGGAAACAGACTTGGAGGGAGCAAGTGGAAATCATATACAGCCATAACCTTGTTTCATTTCAAAGTAAACATCTCACGGAGTGCCTGATTTCAATTTCTGTTATATTTTTTGCCAATAATCAATGCTTGTAATTTGCTAGATGTAGTTTTGCAACATGTGTTATTTGTAACTGTATTCGATGGGGGCGGCGTAAAAAAACGTTTTGCAGATTGTATGCCCACGGGTATAAGGAGAGGAAGGAAGTGGACATGAAGGGATCAGGTGAATGTCATCTAGCCCTATGGAATATAATACTTAACACAAGAGCGTTTCATTTCGAAGTGAACATCTCACGGAGTGCTTCCATTGCGCAATGCAAAAAAATAGCTCCCACAACGCAAACAGTAGAAGAACACAAGTAGGACACAAATACTTTGGTCATGCTGCAGGGTTGGGTCAAATGGACAAGAAAAAGTGAAGCCAACATGCGATGACCAAACAGAAGCAAGCAGGGGAGTGATGATGAAGCCAATCAGTGGTAAGCAATGGGCGGGCTCTAAGCCCCCTGTATGTAATGAAAATGTCTCGCAAGTGACAGCCCATGAACTGTCTCAAGCGAGACCTAAAAAGGGGATTCACCTACGGGCATTTCTAAGCATGGTGAGCAACTAGCATTGACCGATAGCAAGAAGCTGGCAGTGTGAGAACGGAAGGTGAAACGTGGACAATGTCAGCAGCTGTCACTGATAGACAGTGAGGGAAACTGGGCATTTCAGGGATCATGGGAAGCTGGTACTGGAGGGCAATGTAAGAAGCTATCATTGGTAAGCGTATGAGCAGCTGGTGCTGGTGACTGCCAGTAAGGTCGATGGTGTGATGGGCAGTTTGAAGATTGCCCTGGAGGGCATCATGTGACATGGTTATTGAAGGAAGAAATATGAAGTTTATGCCTACAGGCAATGTGAGGAGCTACCACCGATGGACAGTAAGGGGGGGGGGGAGGGAGGCAACCCCAAAAAGAAGGAACTTGTGCAAAATTCCTTACTCTAAAAGATGGGTTCAGAACACAAGGAGTAGTAAAGTACTCTCTTTCCTCATACATACCAGGTCCAACACAGGTAGAAGCAGTGTATGTTTCTCACAGGCACAGAATAGTTGCAGCATACAAAACTACAGACCAGGCTCCACTTGCATGACCAGAACAGTAATGTAACCTGCAACAGGTATGTACACACACAATGTACTGCTTGAACAGCACCACTGCAAGGCTCCCTCAACTGCACAGAGCAGTTACAGCTCAAGTAGCAGTACGGACCTTCTTCAGAAAAGAAGTGTGAATGCATGACACTGCTAGCCAACATCATCCGATCCCGGGGCATCAACATCATGCCGACGATAGTCAACTCATCCTCTCCCTGATGGACAATACAACCACCACCAGAACCAACTTCACCAACTGCATAACCATGGTAGCAGATTGGATGATCACCAACTGCTTGAAGCTTGACTCTGAGAAGACAGAAGTACTGGTATTCGGAAACAAGACCTCCCCATGGGACGCCACATGGTGGCCGACGGAGCTAGGACCAACACCCATCAACCCCAGGAATCTGGGGCTCATCCTGGGGGACAAGCTCAACATGACAGCACAAGTCAGCGCAGTCAACGCAGTGAGCGCCACTTGCTTCCACATCGTATGCGATGACAATTTTTCAAGTGGCTGTCACAGAACACCAGACGTACTGTCACGCAAGCACTCATCACTAGCACGTTAGACTACGACAACACACTCTACACCAAAATCTCCAAGCAGCTCCTAGACAAGCACCAGACCATCCAGAATGCCGCCACAAGGCTCGTACTCAATCTCCCATGCCAAACCCACTGCTCACCCCACCCCAGAGAGCTCCACTGGCTCCCCATTCACAAACACAGCCAATTCAAACTCTTCACGCACTCATACAAAGCCTTACACAACACTGCGCCAGCACACCTCAACAACTTCATACACTTTCACCAGCCTAACAGACACCTATACTCAGCCTCCCTCTTACTCACACACAACCCCTGCATTCACAAGAGCAGAACAGGAGGTCATTTGTTCTCATACATCGCACCAAACACATGGAACGGCCGTCCATAACACATCAGAGCCTCCTCTTCACTTCTTGAGTTCTGCAAGCAGCTGAAGAACTGGCTCTTAAAGTTACTCTGAGGGGACACTCACCTGCACACCTGCTCAAGCACCTGGATACCCTCACAGATGATTAGGGTGCTATATAAATTAACATAACGTAACACTGCGAGTAGCTGACAGGGTATTGTGAATGTGGCTCTAAAGGCATGTTGAAGATCTCAATCAATCAGGGGTTTGTTAAAGCGCGACTACTCACCCGTAAGGGTCTCAAGGCGCTAGGGGTGGGGGGGGGTGCAGGTTCCATTCCAGCAAGGAGGGGGTCTGTCGAAGAGCCAGGTTTTGAGGTTTCTTGCGAAGATGGGGAGCGATGTTGTCTGTCTGAGGTGGAGCGGAAGGACGTTCCATGCTTTGGCCGCGAGGAAGGAGAAGGAGCGGCCTCCCGATCTGGTCTTTCTGGTGCGGGGACCACGGCGTAGGAGAGCTGGGCTGATCGTAGGGTCCTTTGGGGTGCGTGGAATTTGAGTCGGCTGTTCAGGTATGCTGGTCCGGTGCCATGGAGGGCCTTGTGTGCGTGGGTGAGCATCTTGAAGGTGATTCTCGCCTCGACGGGGAGCCAGTGGAGTGTGCGCAGGTGCTGGGAGATGTGGCAGTGTTTTGGCAGGTTGAGGTCCAGTCTTGCGGCAGCGTTCTCGATGTTCTGTAGCTTGCGGGTGAGGTTTTTGTTTATTCCTGCGTAGAGTGTGTTGCCGTAGTCGAGTCTGCTGGTGACCAGGGCGTGAGTGATGGTCTTTCGGTGTTCGAGGGGGATCCATTTGAAGGTCTTACGAAGGAGGCGGAGGGTGTGGAAGCAGGAAGGCGAGACGGAGTTGATCTGGCGGTCCATTTTGAGCTCGGAGTCCAGGATGATTCCCAGGTTGTGTGCGTGGTCCATGGGGGTTGGTGGGTTTCCGATGGCGGGGGGCCACCAGGTGTCGCTCCAGGCGTCTGGGTTTGGGCCCATGATGAGTACTTCTGTTTTGTTGGTGTTTAGTTGTAGGCAGCTGTTTTTCATCCATTTGGCGACGGCTTCCATGCCTTTCTCGAAAGTTGCGTCTGGCGGTTTTGGGCTCGTTGGATAGGGAGAGGATGAGTTGGGTGTCGTCTGCGTATGACACGATGTTGAGTCCGTAGGTTCTGACGATGGGGGCGAGTGGAGCCATGTAGACGTTGAAGAGCGTCGGGCTGAGGGAGGACTCCGCAGGTGGTAGGTGTGGGGACCGAGAGGAAAGGGTGGAGTCTGACCCACTGCGTCCTGCCGGAGAGGAAGGAGCGGTTCCAGTCGAGGGCCTTGTCCTGGATTCCTGCGTCGTAGAGTCTGCGTATTAGGGTGCGGTGGGAGACTGTGTCGAACGCCGCTGATAGGTCGAGGAGGATGAGGGCTACTGTTTCTCCTTTGTCCAGTAGGGTGCGGATGTCGTCTGTTGCGGTGAGGAGGGCGGTTTCCCTACTGTGGTTTTTTCTGAAGCCGGATTGGGAAGAGTCGAGGATGTTGTGTTCTTCAATGAATGTGGCGAGTTGGCTGTTGATGGCTTTCTCAATGACTTTCGCTGGGAACGGGAGCAGGGAGATGGGTCTGTAGTTTTTGAGGTCGGTGGGGTCCGCTGAGGGTTTCTTTAGGAGGGGGTTGACCTCAGCGTGTTTCCAGTCGTAGGGGAACGAGGCAGTCGCCAGGGAGCGGTTGATGGTGTGGCGGAGCATAGGTGCGATGGTGTCGGTGGCTCTGTTGAAGATGTGATGGGGGCAGGGGTCCGTGGGGGCCCCTGAGTGGATTGACTTCATTGTCTTCAGTGTGTCTTCGGTGGTGAGGGCTGTCCAGTCGTCAATCGCTGGTTTCCGGGTGTCGGGGGTGGTTGGTGAGGGTTCAGTGTGTTGGTTGTCTTCGTCGAAGTTGTCGTAGATGCTCTTGATTTTGTGGTGGAAAAGGTGCTGAGTTTGTTGCAGAGGTGTTGTGAGGGAGGGATGTCGGTAGACTCACTGGTGGGTTGGGCGAACTCCTTGATGATGCTGAAGAGTTCCTTGCTCTTCAATCGCTTTTTTCCTCGTTTCTCTGATGAGTTGATGGTGGGCGTTGGTGGCGGCTCTAAAGTTGTTGTGGGCTTCTGTGGATTTGGTGTTCCTCCAGGCCTTTTCGAGGCGGCGTCTGCGTCTGGACTCTCGAAGTTCGGTGGTAAACCATCTGGCTTTTTTGGCGTGGGTATTGTTGTTTTTCTTGAGGGGGGCTATGGTGTTGGTGCTGTCCGAGATCCATCTATTCAGGGTTCGGGCTGAGGAGTTGGGGTCGTCGTTTTCCGCAATGGTTGGGGTGGAGTTGTTGAGTGAGGAGGTGAGCTGGTCGTCGGTGATTTTGGTCCAGTTTCTTCGTGGGAGCAGGTGCTGGTATCTGTGGATGGTGGGTGTTCTGAAGGTGAAGTGGACGCAACGATGGTCGGTCCATGGGAGTTCGGTGGTGTGGCTGAAGGTGATGGAGTTTCCTGTAGTGAAGAGGGGGTCGAGGGTGTGTCCTGCTGAGTGCGTGGGCTCGGTCACGATCTGGCGGAGTCCAATGTTGTGGAGGTTGTCCAGGAGGGATGTGGTGTTGGGGTCTTGCACTGGTAGGTTCCTCACACTGCCCACAAGCTTCCCACACCACACTGTTAGCTCCAATAGTACTAGTTTTTATAGCTCCCTATCAACGCATGCCCCTCTTACTGTGCTATATTGCCTCATGCTCACTACCCACTAGTTCCAGTTTCCTATACTGCCTGAAGTGCCAGTTTCTTACAATGTCTTCTATTTCCTCACACAATACAAGTGCAACCTTTTCCACCTCTGTGCAAACATCCCAGCACAAACTTCTTGCACAGCCCTCCAATGTCAGCTTCATGCTGCCTACCAAGACCAACTTTGCACATTGCCGTTTACTTCTTCAGATTGCAATTGTGAGGTCCACTGAGGAGGTTTAATCCTCATGTTTTTAGCACCCGAGATGGTGGATTGCCATATGCAACAGTTGTTGACCTTACCAGATGGCCACTATCTCCTTTTGCCTTTGCACTTTGCAGATGCTGTATAATTCCCCCTTCTCCATGCGAAGACCTGTCTCGATTAATGTGTGGCTAGTGGGTGCTTTAAAGGAATCTAATGCTTAATTATGCACTTTACTTAAGCAATTTCTGGCTGAAATGAGAAAATGAAAACAGCTCATAAGGAGATGGCATTAAAAATAGAGAGCAAGTTGGATTTAATTGGTAAAGGTCTACAGAACTTAAATTCTAGGTGCACAGAAGCCGAACAAACGATTTCATATTTGTAGGATGAGTATCCATCTCATTCAGAAATGGCACCTCAGCTTCCAAAAGATTTGCACCAGGTTAAATACAAATTGGATGATCTGAGGAACAGAACACAGCAGGCAAACCTAAGGCTGGTGGGAATTCTGGAAAACTTTGCACAAAATAAGGACTTGATTGAAGAAACGTCCAAGCTACATTCTAATTATGTCTTGTCTGGTCAGCGCTCAGATCCATTGCTAGGGCATACAGCTCCCCCCCACTGCACCCAAAGCAGGTGCAAAACCATTTTGGTCTACTTTCAGGACTTTAGAATTCAGAGGAAATCGTCAGAGAAGCAATTCATTTAAAATCTATTAAAGCGAGGGCTCAATTCTATTTCAAACGTTTTATAAACCTTGCATATGAAACTTCCTAACATTGTTGGGAACTGAAACATCTGTCTGAGTCCTTTAAAGTGAATAGTGTCCGTGCCCAGCTTTTCCTCCCAGCTAAATTGAAAGTTTTATGGGGGTGGTTTAATATTTTTACTGATTCCACAGAAGCAGAGAATTTGTTGTCCCAGATGGGGGTCCAAGAGGTGAAAAGTGATAGCTCTGGGCAGCTACTGTTGCAGGAGGAACGCACTAACTGAACAAAAGGGTTGACTGTTCTTAACTTCCAGGGGTTAGGCACATTGGGTGTGGGACGGGTGGGAGTGAGGGAAGCGAAAACTGCGGTGGTGGTGGGTATGCCGCATTTTGGGTGATGGGAGGTGTAGGGTAAAGGGGGTCACCGCATGGGGAAATTTTGCATGCGTAGAGCAGAATGAAATAGTAGTTAAATGCCAATGGATATCATGCTTACGGTTTTCAGTGCTTATTACTTATATGTGTCCACTATTAACATTGCATAAAAAAGTGGAAAATGGACAAAATGGAATTCATTATAATCCGCTTTAAAGAAAATGGTTTGAACACTAGACGGAAGAGAGATGCCGTCTTTCTTAGTTTATTACTATATGATCCTGCGATCATTCTTCTACAGGAAACACATTTTATTAAGGGCAAGGTGAGAAACACATTGAATTATTCTTGGGTTAAAGAATGTTTCTTTTCGTAAGCTAGAGCTTCACACAGAGGTACAGCAGTGGTTATTAGCAAAAAAGCAAACAGCTGCTTGCCTCCTGTGGTTGATGAAGATGGCTTCTGGGTTATAACCCCTGTAGTGACTCATAATATAAGATATAGTATTGTATAAATGACAGTGGAAACCTGAATCTAATCTGTATGGACAGTAGAAAGCGCACTACAATCATACACTTTTTTTGTGTTGCGCATGGAGCCAGTTTCTTTTTGGATAACAAACCCTTGCCGCTGTGTAAAGCCATTTTGAATCAGAAATCCATTCCTTTTAAAAAGGCACATTAATTATTTAGCAAACCACAAAGAGCAACACTTTTAATTTGCTTTTTTAAATGTAAAGTAAGATAATATTACCAGAACTAACTATAATGTCCCTTACTGGTTTATATAGGTTGTTGGGCTACCACTTGCTAAAGCCAATAGGCGAAACATTTTTTACAAAGCCAGTAGGTCTGCCTTACTTAAACTGACATCTCTTTATATTGTTGCTTTACGTTATTAAACAATCTAAAAAAAATAAACTGAAAAAAATAGTTAGATCTGGTAATAATATCTTACTTTAAAAAAATCTGAACTTTACTGAAAAAATAAAGGTAAAGTGAAGTTCTAGCTAGGTATAGAAAAAAGGCATTATCACACATATTTTTAAAAATCCATCGAAATTCACTGAAAAAGCCAAAGGTTAAAGGGACGTTATAGTTAGTTGATAATGTCAGTCATAGCGTTACCTTTTAAACCCCCAAAAAACACTGACATTGTATAGTTATACTTCAGTGAGCTAACTAGAACCTGCGTCCCCGCCATGCACTGCTTATGACCTCACATATTACATCACTCATGGAATGTTCAAAGATTTATCAACGAAATCATTAATGAGATCACTGATGACATGATCCAAACTACTGGTCTTCAATTTACATTATAAACAAGTAACTGGTTTCACATATGTAGTGAAGTGCTAAATGGTGCTGAATCATGTAAAGAATAAATTACATGGAAATATTTGCATGTATGAAATGATTAAAGAGAAACCAAAGACTGCTAATGTGAATAAGACACTACCACACAAAGCCTATGACTTGTACAGAACTGTTCATGGAGGCCACACTTCCTCCAGACACCCAAGCCCCATTAGGTAGTCAAGATCCTATATGCACAGCCTTTCTCTTGTGCACAAGTCTTCACAGAGAGCTCACTTCTTCCGTACAAACAAGCCCCCTTAGGTTGTCAAGCCCCTACTTCAGACACTCAAGCTGCATTAGGTGGTTAACTCCAAACTACACACAGTCTTTGCCTTGTCAGCTGTTCAGAGAGAGCCAACTCCCTCCAGACGCACAAGCCACATTAGGTGCTCAAGTCCCAACTACGGAGAGCCTTCGCCCTGTGCATAACATAATGTAGTTTAAAACAATACTGACTCACAAAAATATTGGAAAAAATATAGTTTACAAAAATATCAGCATCCTATACTTAATTAACAGCAACACAAGTATCGATGACCAAAATATCGCCATTAAAAATATCTGTTTCTACTAATCTTGAGTTACAAGTATCATAAATAAAAATATTGTTACCTATAAATATATAAAAAGTCAAAAATATCAAAACACACACTTATAAACTACCATAATATCGCCAAAAATAAAGCCACATATTACAAACTAATATAAATCTCTTTTACTTTAAACAACAAATACGATTAAACTCTACATAAATAACTAAATTATCTAACTACATTATTTAAATTTTATAACAATAAAATAAACTTTAAACACATAATTAAAATACATTTTAAACCTTCGAATAATTAAGAAACAAAAAATACTTTCTACAGTTAATGTATTATAAAAAATAAACCTTAATAAATAAAATTAAACATCAAAAATACATCCAAAATAATGCAAAAAACAGAAATATATATTTTACATTAAAACACAAACACTAATTAACATTCACCATAAAAGGTAATAATTGGGGGGAAAAAATCGAACTAAACCGACACTAACCAATAAAATTGGACATTAATTAAAAATGCAGTATAAAAAGAGTAAGACATTTCAACACTTACCACACCAGAAACACTAAACTCTGACGGATTGCCAACAGAATAGCAAAAAAAAAACAAAGCAAAGCCAATTGATCTCGCCTAAGCAAGAGCTATTGGCTTTGCCAAAATGTTTTAGCCATGTTGAACAGCGTGGCTGCTGTTCAGCATGGCTAAAACTTAGTGGGATAAAGGAGAGTGGCATGGAGTGGAGTGTTTTAGAGTAGAATAGAGTGGAGTGTTATGGAGTGGTGTAGATAGTCATGAAGTGGCATAGAGTGAGTGGCGGGGAGTGGCATGGAGTGGCATAGAGTGGAATGGGGTAGAGTGGAGTAGAGTTGTAGAATGGAGTGGCATAGAGTGTCATGGAATGGTGTAGAACAGAGTAGATTGCTGTAGAGTGGAATGGCATAGATTGGAGTAGAGTATTGTAGAGAGGAGTTGCGTAGAGTGGAGTGGCATAGAATGGAGTAGTGGAGTGCAGCAGAGTGGAGTAGTGTGTCGTAGAATAATGTGGATTAAGGTGACATGGAGTGGCATAGATAGAGGGAGTTGTGTAGAGTATAGTAGTGTCATAGAGTGGAGTACAGAGTTGTAGAGTGGAGTGGCATAGAGTGGAGTAGAGTTTAATGGAGTAGATCGTCAGAATGTAGTGTTGTAGAGTTCAGTAGAGTGGCCTTGAGTGCAGTGGCATAAGGTACAGTGGTGCAGAGTAGATCAGCGTAGAGTGCAGTGGCTTAGAGTGCATTGGTTTTGAGTAAAATGGTGTAGAGTGCAGTGGTGTAGGTTGCTGTGACGTAGAGTGGCATAGAGTGCAGAAGAACAGAGTGGTGCAGAGTAGATTGCAGTGGCGTAGAGTACAATGGCGTACAGTGGAGTAGGGCAGAGTGGAGTATATTGTTTCAGAGTAGAGAGAAGTGGCGTAAAGTGGAGTAGTGCAAGGTAGAGTGGAGAAGCATAGAGTAGAGTGGCATAGAGTGCAGTGCCTGTTACACTGCGGGCCGTAGTCCGGCCACGACGCCTCCAGCTACACGCCGCGGTTCAGCCCGCAGCGACTCCCACCTCCTCTCAGGCACGCCGTGGTTCCTCGCAGCGGCCCGCTGTTGTTTTTAGAGCGTCCCAGGTGCGCCCCGCGACGCTCCCTTCTGCACCGTCACGTGCCGAGGTTCAGCCCTCGGTGCCTCCTGCCGCCTCTCGGGCACGCCGCGGATCTATGCTGCAGCCCACTATCATCCCTGCAGCGTCTCGGGTACACTGCGGTTCCAGTTTTGGAACCGCAGCTCCCTACACAATGTTCTATGTTGGCCTCAATCCTCTTACCTCACGCCTGGGTGGCAAACATCATAAATATTCCAGCAACCATTCTCCTGCCCAGAGGCCATTTCCATGCAGATCTTCTTCCCATGATTCTGCAGCCATTCCCAGAATGCCTTGGGAAAGGTTTTCTTGCACCTTTCTAAGATGGTGACTTTTCCTATCTTTTTCATTACCACTTCCATATCCAAGATGGTGGTGGTTCATTTCCTATCGCATCACTTCCTGCCTCTGGGTATATCAGGTCCTGAAATTTTCTTCTTCTTGCGTTGCAAAACTCCTCGCTCCTGCTGTGTGTGTCCTCACTCCTGTTGGTGTATCTTCGCTCCTGTTGGCGCTTCCTGTTCCTATTTGGATTTCCATTAGTTCCTTTGTTCATGCTTGAACTTTCCTGTTTCCGGATCCGATTTCTCCTCGATGGTTTATTTCCATTCCTGGCTTCTGTTGAATTCTTGTCATTCCTGGAGTCGCCTCCTTCTGCCAGAGGTTTTTTCCCTTCAGGGGTTTTCCTCTTGGGGACTCCTTCTGGAAGGCACTGTCTTCTCTGGCATTAATTGTCGGCAGCACCGTGGGTACCGGAAAGGGCCGCCCCTACCTCGGACAAACCAGAATCTTCAAGAACCGGAACCGGGAAACATCTCTGCGCACTAGAGTTGGTAAGAGATGTTCCGAACCGGACAGTGGCGCGGAGTGCAGTGGTGCAGAATAGATTAGAGTGGGGTAGATTGCTGTGGTGCAGAGTAGAGTGGTGTTGAGTTCAGTGGCGGAGAGTGCAGTCTTGCAGAGTAGTGTGTTGTAAATTGCAGTGTTGTAGAGTACAGTGGCGTAGAGTAGACTGGTGCAGAGTAGAGTGCTCCAGAGAACAGTGGCGTAGAGTACAGTGGTGCAGAATAGAATAGAGTGGCATAAAGTGCAGGGATGTAGATTCTTAATTGTGTAAAGTGATGCAGTAGTGCAGAGTTGTAGAGTATAGTGGCGTAGAGTGCAGTGATGAAGAGTAGATTGGTGTAGAGTGCAGTGGCCTTGAGTAAAGTGGTGCAGAGTGCATTGGCATAGAATGCAGTGTTGAAGAGTATAGTGGCAGAGAGTGGAGTGGTGTGGAGGGGATTTGTGCAGAGTAGAGTGGAGTGACCTAGACTGGAGTGGTGTAGAGTGCAGTGGCAAAGTGCTGTGGTGCATAGATGAGTGGATTAGTGTGCACTGGCATTGAGTAGAGTAGTGCAGAGTAGAGTAGAGAGGCGTAAAGTGAAGTGGTGTAGAGTACAGTGTTATAGAGTGCAGTGGTGCACAGTAGACTAGAGTGGTGTAGAGTGGATTGGCATAGAGTGTAGTAAGTTATAGTGCATTGGCGTTGAGTGCAATAGAGTTGTGTAGAGCAGAGTGGTGTAGAGTGTAGTGGTGCAGAGTAGAGTAGCATAGAGTTCAGTGGCAGAGAGTGCAGTGTTGCAGAGTAGAGTGTCATAGAGTGCAGTGGTGTAGATTAGAGTAGCGTCGTGTGCATTGGTGCAAAGTGCAGTGGCATAGTGTGGGGCAGAGTAAAGTGACGTAGAGTGCAGTGGCATAGCGTGTTGCAGAACAGATTATAGCATAGTGGTGTAGTGTGCAGTGTGAAGATTAGATTGCTGTGGAGTGCAGTGACGTAGAGTGCATTGGTTCTGAGTAAAGTGGTGGAGTGCATTGGCTTAGAATTCAGTGGCTTGGGGTACAGCTGCATAGAATACAGTGGCATAGAGTGGAGTTGCGTCGGGTAGATTGCAGTGGAATAGAGTGCTGTAGAGTGCAGAGTAGATTAGAGTGGTTTAGAGTGGATTGGTGTAGAGAGCAGTGGCGTAGAGTGGGGCGATGCAGAGTAGAGTGACGTAGAGTGCAGTGGCGAAGAGTACAATGGTGCCTAGTAGTGTGGTGTAGAGTGCACTGGCGTAGAATAGAGAGGGGCAGAGTGAAGTGGTTTAGAGTGGAGTGGTGCAGAGTAGAGTGCTGTGACACAGTGAGGAGTGGCATAGTGTGGAGTGGTACAGAAGAGAGTGCAGTGGTGTGGAGTGGTGCAGAGTAGAGTAGGGTAAAGTGGAGTATGCATGGTGTTGTAGCGTATTGCCATTAAAGACAACACATTTTCAAATGAAATTACCATTACATTTGCAAAGACATACAGTTTAACTGATAAAAGTATACACCGCACAAACATTAGTATGTGGAAATGTAATTACCTAGTGCGCTGATTTGTTTTGTTAGTTTTGAAATATTTGGTTTCACCAGACTTCAAAATTACCAGAAAATGTGCTTCATTTGTGCTACCTAAATCTGACATATTTTGAAATATCTGCACAGTTCATTTACATCCTTCCTCAAGCCAGCATGATTGTCACATAAATCCTCTCACTTTGAAGTCAGAGAAAGAAAAGTAAACACAAAGCTCCCTGGAAGACAGAGCCTGCCATTTGACCTCTGTTTTTGAAAGCCAGCACATGTGACAAGATTAGAACAAGATTTACAGAAATCCAATACTGATGGAAGGATACAGTAAATAGAGTTTGGGCAAGGCAAAGGATGAACTCAAGCTGGACAGCCTAAAAGAAATAAAGCCAGCAAATAGAAAGCAAGCAAATGTGAGTTACAAATCACAAAGCCAATGGTAAGCAATGGGCAGATGCATCCCCAGGGAAGCTTCCCAAATGTCATTAGATGGTAGACTTTGACCTAAAAACTACCTTCACAAGTAAGGTATAGTTTCTTACCTGTAACTCCTGTTCTCTCGTAGGGGTATTTCCATGATAGGCATAAGTGTTGAATAGTCCTGCCCACCAGCGGGGACCCCAGAGCACTTTTTCCACTATATCCTCTTAAGTGCAGAAGTCCGCCTTTCTTCAGGAAGGCCTTGAATAGTCACTTAAGGAAGTCATTATGCAGCCTATAGGTAACAGGAAAACTCTTTCGCAAAGCCTTTCGTTATTTGAGAAAAGGATGAAGAAGTGTAAGGCAGTGTACCTCATAGGCTGCCATTTTCAGGGAAGAAAAAAGAGTCTGTGCCTCTAAGAACTGTGTGACCTCCAATATCCCATCATCTCAGCCAGAGGCAGTTACCTCAGTTCTTTTTATAGGCTGTACTAGCTGAATAATAGCAGAGCATGAAAGTGTCTGTCTAATCCATCGGGGAAGAGGGAGGGCTGCTTATGACTATCATGGAAATACCCCTACGAGAGAACAGGAGTTACAGGTAAGAAACTATACCTTCTCCCGTAGGGGATTTCCATGTATAGTCATAAGCGTTGAATAGAGTAGCAAGCCCATCCCCCTGAAGCAGTGGAGTAGACAGAAGCAATAGCGAGATAGATGGCTAAGCAAAGAGATTTCTGAGGGACACCATGTCCCACTTGAGCATCCGTTCTAGCATCAAGACATTAGTGCCTAATGAATGTATGGACTGACCTCCAGGTAGCAGCTTTGCAAATATCTGCCAAGGGAATATTTCTCATCAAGGCAGTAGAGGCTGCCTTGCCCCTAGTGAAGTGTGTTTTGGGTTTGCCAGCAAGAGTCTTATTAGCTAGCTGATGGCAAAATAGGATGCAAGAGACAATCTACCTGGAAACCGACTGTTTGGAGGCAGCCAGACCTCTACAAATTGTGCTATAATTGATAAACAGTTGTTGTGATTTGCGAATAGATTTAGTTTTATCTAGATAAAACTTTAAAACTCTCCTTACATTCAGAGAGTGAAGGGATCTCTGCTGGAGTAGATGGATTTTGAAAGAGAGTGAGTAAAGATACAGTCTGGTTTACGTGAAAATCAGAGATACCTTTAGGGAACTTGAGATGGGTCCTCATCACTACTTTGGAAGAGTGGAAGACTGTGTATGGCTCATGAGCACAAACGGCCTGTATCTCACCAACTCTACGATCAGATGTTATTGGCACAAGGAAAGCAGTTTTCCAAGTGAGATTTTGGAGAGATGCTTAATGTATGGGCTCAAAGGGTGGTACCATCAGACGTGAAAAAACCACGTTGAGTTCCCATGGAGGAGAGGGGCGACTAACAGGAGGAAAGACCATCTTTAACCCCTCCAGGAAATCTTTGATGACAGGAGTCATAAAGAAAGTGGTCTGTGAAGGACTTTGCCTGAGAGCAGCAAGGTGAACTTTGATGGAAGAGAATTGCAGGCCAGATTTAGCAAGGTGCAAAAGATATGGGAGCATAACATCCTCCTGGTAAGATGTTGGGTCCATCTGTCTGGATGAACGCCAGATGCAAAATCTTCTCCATTTGAAAGCATATGCAGACCGCGTGGATGGCTGTTTTGCCTCTTCAGAATCTCCATACAGTTCTGAGGTAGTTTCTGGTGGCCATACTGTACTATTTCAGGAGCCATGCTACCAAATTCAAGGAAGAGAGGTTGGTGGTGTAACCAATGTTCCCTCTAATTTTTTTCCTCTGTGTGCGGCAGTGTAAGGTCTCTGTGCGCTGCCGCCAAGGCTATGTGCGCCAGGAACCCAACCGCGCCTGTGGGTTCAGCGACAAATATCAGTGCAGATTGTGTGAGTATTTATGTTAATCGCAGCGCCAGTCATGCGCTGCAATTAACATGAATACTTTCTCAGAGGCACACAATATGCTCCGCAAAGGGCCGGTCTTAGTGCTGGTGGCGCCCTATCTGACAATGTTTGTTGGCGCCCCCAATGACCACCTCCCCAAGTGATTCCCTCACTATTACCCTTTAACAGTGCCCCTCAAGTCTCCATTACCACTCTCTCTGAGATGCATTTAATTCGTTTTATAGCGTGACTCATACCAGTGTAGGGTGTACTTTACATTTCACACATATTAAACAGAGACAATCAATCAAGGTATGTAAATCAGTGTATAAGAAATGTTACATATGACGGAGGACTGCAAGGTGAAGGAGTTACATGTCATTCAGACTGGTAGGCAGTATAGTTTAAGTGTGCTTTGTCTGGAGAAGCACACACTCTGAATTTAAAATGTAACACCATGGTTAGGGGTTCTCTTTAATAAGAATCGCTTTTACCCAAATGAACCCTTTTTGCAACATTACGATAATGAATGGCTGGGGGAAAATCATAACGCTCTAATCTATACCTTGCAGTAGGCATGATGTTCTTTGACAACAGTTAATAGTTTACTGTTCTATATTAGGATTTTAACTTATAAAATGCAAGTAACAAAATGACCTCGCTGACAAAAGTAGTAACCTGCTAACCAATTTGGGATCTGTATGGCACACATTCTTTGCAGCAGGCATATTAACCCTTTGCACTACCTTAAAACTTTCCACTAGAGAACATTCCGATCTCTCTCCAGGCAGAACATTAATCACCAGAGTTATCTTGACATATTTATTATTCCCTGAAAATTGATGGAGGCAAGGAACTGTGCAACTGGTCCTTTTAAAACAATAATCTACCTGCAAACACGGCGCCCCCATCCGAAGCTTTTTGCTGACAAATGCAAGTTTTTTCATTTTTGATAAACACATTCAAATCACATATAAGCTTCTCATTTTTGAGGAAAAATACATTATTTATGCCTCTTAATACCAATTTACAGTTTTAGTAAGTTTACAGTTTGTCTTTTTTCCTCAAGTACTCACATGTATAATTGCCTCACATGGACAGATTCTACCTGACATGGTTATGTGCAACCATCTCTGGGCAGGGAAGGCCACCATAATTGCAAAAATGGCAGCAAAATGCAAAGGTTAGCCACCATTATTTCAGGGCCACCGTTAAGCTGGTGGCTAACAACATAACTCCTAAGATTTCAACAGTATTTTAAGGATGACTATCATTATGCCAGGACAAGCCATAATTTGGCTAAGTAGGCCACCCGCATGCAAAGAGTGACCATCCCTATGCCAGGCTAACACCTTAATGCGAAGGAGGGCACACTATATCAAGGACAGCCATCATTATACCATAGGTGGTCACTATTGTGCTATGCGAGAGGTGCAGTAGGTTAACCTAAATTCCAAGTCTTACAAGTTTCCAGTCTTCTACTGAGAAGAAAAGCCACAGACGAAGGGGCACATGCCAGACATTAGCCGTTACACGTGAGTGTCAGCACTTGCTGGCACAAAGTGCACATGATCTGACCCGCTCACCAGAATTAAAGGACATACGCCACTTGTTATGTTAAATCGTGACTGAGCAACCCGGGAATAGTTTTACATTCTTGTTCATAAATTGAGTTTTGTAACAAAATGTTAACTAAACAGCATTTTGCTGAAAGGAATATTTTAAGTAAAATAAGTTATCATTGTTTATACAAATAATGAAAGCCCAGAATATAGGACTCTCTGCTTGCAAGAATGTCTGCTTTCGTAGTATGGGAACGGTTGCTGGTGCAATCATTAACAAAAGACACCAATTCAAAATGGCGTTTTAATTGAGAGATGAAAAGCAGGCAATCAAATGAAGCAACGTCAGTCCTCATATAGGTATTTCATTGCACCAAATGTTCAAAGCGGCATGATGCACTATTTGAGCGTAGGTGCATCAAAGACCCAAAATTCCTCTCTGTTTTATTTACAATGCATTTTCACATAGTGATGCTAGCGCACCACAAATAAATAAAAAAACAAGCAATTTTGGTAAATATGATTAGAGGTACCTGGTGTGCATTCAAGTTTGTACAATGTGCCGGCCTGAAGCTAGGGGCCTATTTGCACTCTTAAGACCCACATGAATAAATACACAGTGCATTAATCAGCCTGGTTGACTTCTTGAAGTGATTGTGCTGGTTTTAAAATAATTCCAATTATTTCCCACTCGAAATCTATTCAAATGCAACCAGGACTTGCAGTATTAATTTTTGGTTAACGTTGGAAATCTTGGAGATGGTGGCAAATCAGTTACGCGCCCAGTGAAATCCGTTGGCCTAAACTGAGTAGAGCGGCCCTTTCATCCTCCGCGCTGTTTCTGTGTTTTTCTAATTTGAAGAGTAGCCAGCAGTTGGGTTGTTGTTTGTTCAGCTCAGGCCTCATCTGCACGACCTATGAATACTGGGAATAATTGATGTCCGTGCGCTCTTCGCTATGCTGTCTAGCTGTAACATGCTAAATCTTCATATAGGTTTGGGCAGGGCTTTAAGGGGGATGAAAAAACTGGAGGATCATTCAAAAGTGCGTGGCCTATGTAATATAGGGTGTGGCTTAAAAACACATAAGCTAAAAAATCTGGGCTTAGCATAGTGTTCATACCGAATGGTATTTTGCTGCTTCTGTCATTGCATCCAGATATATAATACAAGTAACATTACACCTACAACCAGTCGCGGTCGGTGTAGGTGTGCCGGCCGGGCGGTGACGTGGGGCGGGGGAGGGGCAGGGTGGGGGGTAGCAAAGTATGGATTACGGACCTATACAGGTAAGTAAACATTTAAATCAATAAAACGAATTTCGTTGGGCGCACTGCATCGCCAAATGCGATGCAGTGCGCGCAACGAAATTCGTTTTATTGATTTAAATGTTTACTTACCTGTATAGGTCCGTAATCCATACTTTGCTACCCCCCACCCTGCCCCTCCCCCGCCCCACGTCACCGCCCGGCCGGCACACCTACACCGACCGCGACTGCCTACAACAAGCCAGGACTGTTGGCTTTGTCAATGGTTCTTAGTTGCATATGATAAATAAGCACCAACTACGCCTTTGTTGTATATAACATTGCAAATGCTTCAGTTCTGACATGATGACACTGAAAGAACTATAACGAGTCTCTTTGAAGTTACATCAAAGGCAGTGAAGGGTGGTACTGCCGCAGAATTAAGATTTGTTTTCACTCTGAGGGTGAGGGCAAAAATGAAGAGCCCGATAGGGACCCATCTCAGCACCTGCTGAGCACAGGCAGAACCCAGCCCACTTAAAGCCCTGAGTTTGGGGTTACTTTCTGTGTCCGTCCGCTCTCCCGCACAGCGAGTCACAGGAGTGAAGGAAGTCCGTTGACACCACGGGATGGCACATCAAAGCACGTCATGCTTGTAGTCAGGGCTTTAAGTGGGATGAAAAAACGGGGGGAGGGTCTCTCGTAGGGGCGTGGCTGATGTAATTAAGGGGGTGGCTTAAAACACTTAAGCTAAAAATCTGTACTTAGAATAGTGTGCTGTCCCACTGGTATTTTGCTGCGTCTGTCCATTCATTCAGATATATAACACAACAAGTAACATTACACCTACAACAAGCCAGGGCTACTGGCTTTGTCAATGATTGTAATTGCATAAGATACATAATCAACAACTATGACTTCGTTGTATATAATATTGAAAATGCTTCCATTCTTGTGGGCGAGGTTGTGGCTAGGGCTAGAGCTGCTGAATTTTCAGCTGAGAAAGCAGCTTCTAGCCTCACGTCGGCTCAACATCCTGTGATTCAAAACATGAATCCTTGTGTAATGTAACTGGTGCTCATGCTTGCTCCAAGTTTGCGCTATAGAAAAGTGAAAAATGAGTCTTTTGAAGTTACATCAAAAGCAGTGACTGATGCAGAGTTAAGCTTTTTTTCCCTCCACCCTGAAGGTAAAAATGGAGATCCCGATAGGGACCCGTCTCGGCACCTGCTCAAAGCCCTGCTTGTAGTCTTACTAGATTTCTTTTGTTAATAGAGTGCAGCACACAATCTGCCCCGCTCTATTAACAAAAGAAATGCAGCAAGTCTACAAGCACGACGTGTGCTTTCAGAATTACCTGAAAGCACATGTCGTGCTTGTAGACTTGCTGCATTTCTTTTGTTAACAGGGCGCGGCTGTGGGGCAGATTGTGTGCCTTTGTGAAAGTAATCATTTTAATTGCAGCGCATGACGGGCGCTGCGATTAACATAAATACTTTCACAAAGGCATACAATCTGCCCTGCAGCCGCGCCCTTTTAAGAAAAGAAATGCAGCAAGTGCAGGAGGCACTTGCTGCTGAACTTATCTGCCGCTGCGCATGCTTCACACACCACACTGCGCGCTTGAGGTGAGATAGGTGCACGTGCACACCTTACAGGGAATAGTGTGTGTAACATTTGTCCTCTGAATTTCGTCAAGAGGTCTGGCCTGCATGGTAGCCTGAGATGTGGACGGAGCGACTGGTGAAGAAGGTCTGGGAACCACAATTGTCTCGGCCACACTTGTGCGATGAGGATCATCTTGGCTGTCGTGGTTGAAAGCTTGAGCAGGACTGCCAGGATCAGAGGAATTGGTGGAAAAGCATAGAGAAATGTGTTGGACCAGTTGATCCATTGGACATTACCCAATGAACTGAAGTCGCTGGATTTTTTGTTTTCAGCTGTAGCGAAAAGGTCAGTAGAAGGTGTGCGCCACAAGCAGAAGATATCTTGCACAACATCTTTGTTCAACACCCACTCGTAGTTTTCGTCGAGAAACCTGCTGAGCGCATCTGCTTGGACATTCTGACCGCCTGGAAAGTGAGTGGCTGTTACCTTCTGATTCCTGGCAAGGAGCAAGTGCCAGATTGTCTGGGCCTCTTGTGACAGGGCTCTAGACCTTGTTCCCCCCTGCTTTTTCAGGTAGTGCATGGTGGTTGTATTGTCCGTCTGAACAAGCAGGTTGTCAGTCGTGAACAAAGGGTGATACGCCTTGAGCGCCTGATGAACTGCATGGAGTTCGAGGAGATTGATGTGGTATGTCCTCTCCTTCGGAGACCATGAGTCTTGTATTTGCAGGTGACCCATGTGGGCTCCCCATCCGAGCAGAGAAGCATTCGTCACGATGGTCTGTGTTGAATCCTGTTAGTGAAAAGGCATCCCCTGCAGGATGTTTCCAGAACACCATCACTTGAGTGACCTGATGGCATGAAGGGATAGAGTGATCCTGTCTTCCCAAATTCCTGACAACTGGTCCTACTGGTCCTCCAGACACTCCTGGAGAGGGCGCATGTGAAGGCGAGCGTTGGGAGTGCATGAAGCCATCGAACCGACACATTCGTTGGAGAGTGTGACATTTTTGTAGAATGGATAAGCATTGTTCCTCTGAAGGGGACACCCTTGCGTGAAGTGTATCGATGGTGGCGCCTAAGTAGTGCAACTTCTGAACTGGTGTTGACGTGGACTTGAGAAAATTGACCTGAAGACCCAACTGATGGAGGAGATCACAAGTCCATTTGAAATGCAGTTGGGCTTCTGGAAAGGTGGATTCCTTGATTAACCAGTCTACCAGGTAAGGGTAGACAAAGATTCTGTGTTTTCAAAGATGTGCTGCCATCACAGCCATGCACTTGGAGAACGTCCTGGGCACTGACTTGAGACCAAACAGTAGAAGGGCATATTGGTGGTGGTCTTACCTCACGACGAATCTTAGGAACTTCTGATGCTTCCTTGCGATGGGAATATGAAAATAGGCATCGTGCAGGTCGATGGAGCGAAGCCAGTCTCCCTGGTGAAGCTGAGGTTATATTTGGTGTAAAGCCAGCATCCTGAACTTCTCCTTTCGAATCCACTTGTTGGCGATCCTGAGGTCGAGAATGGGCCTGAACTTTTGTTTGTCCTTTTTTGGCATGAGGAAGTACCTGGAATAAATGCCCTTTCCCTGTTGACTGAGGGGGACAGGTTCCACTGTCTTCTTGTGACAAAGTGTTGACTTCTTTCTTTAGAAGGTCGAGGTGGGAGGTGGAAGACTTTGGTGGAATGGACAGTGGTGGGACAGTCAATCTGAGACAATACCCATTTTTTACAATATTCAAGATCCAGGCGTCAGCCGTTATGTGCTGCCACTAAGCCAGGTAATACGAGATGCTTCCCGCTACCGGAGTGGGTAATGGAAGAGGGGGAATGGAGGATTTGTGGCTTTAATGCTGTTGGTTGTCAGCCCCCCTGGTTAGGTTGTTGGGCCGCACGTCCCCTCTGCTGCTTGATCTTAGCTTGGTACGACCTTTGGTATTGCTGCTGCGATCTCCCAGTCTGCCATCAAGGGGCCTGAGCCCTCTGTGATGAGAAACGATGGTGGTAGAGTCTGAATGTTCGGCGCCTGTCCTTAGATTTCTCAAGCCCTATGGCTTTTAAAGTGTCCATCTTCGTCTTCATCCATGCCATCTTGTCATCAGCGTGAGAGCCAAACAGCGTGGAACCCAAAAATGGCAAGTTCTGGATACGCAGCTGAGTGTCAGGTTTTAATGATGTCAGTCGAAGCCATGCATGTCTGTGCAAGGACACTCCATGGCAGTAACTGTGAGGCGCTAGAATAGAGGAATCCGCCGTCGCACTAATGATCTGGTTAGAGACCATGGAACCTTCATGGATGATTTCCAGAAAATGCTCCTGGCGATCTTTTGGGAGGTGTTCTGCAAAATGGAGACTGGAATCCTACAAGGCTCTGTCGTATCTGCCCAAGAGGGCTGTTGTGCTGGATGCCTTCATGGATGTAGCTGTAGTACTGTAGGCTTTGCGACCCGAAGAATCCAATCTTCTACTCTCCTTATCCAGAGGAGGAGTGGCAGAAGGAGATGTGGCGTGAGACTTGCGGGCAGCCAGAATTACCACGGAGTCAGGTGGCGGGTCGGAACACAGAAATAACGTATCTTGATCCTTAGGACAATATTTTTTCTGAAGCCTGAAGGGCGCCAACTTTGCCACAGCTGGAGTAAGAAACAAGTGAATGGCTAGCTCAAGAAGATCCAGCACTAGTGGGAGCAAAGCTCTTGAGGCTGTGCGTTGGTGGAGCTTCTCGAAGAACACCGATGTAGATGGCTTTGGAACAGCCATTGGATGTTCAGTTTAGCTGCACCTCTAACAAAGGTGTTTATGTCATCAACTGGTGAGAAACGAGGCTGAGGAGAATCTGACAAAGTAGGTGAATTGTCCCTGGTGGAACAGGACGTATCCCCATGGTGATGACTGTGGCGTGATCTGCGATGTGAACGAGAGTGCCGTGATCGAGTAGAAGAATGCCGAGATGGATGATGGCCATGGCGTGAGCAATGGCGTGACATTGAGCGTGAGTGCCTGGAAGCGGGAGTGCTAGACACGTGCGGCACTGAAGCAGATGAAATGACAGGTGCCGGTAGAGATGGTGGTGATGGAAACACTGGATGCAGAAGAGCCACTGGAGGCAACGAGGCTGGTAGTACTGGCAACACAGGAGGCAGCGGAGGTGGTGGAGCCAGCAACTCTATAGGAAGCGTGGGCAGTAAAGGCGGCATCTCAGCTGGTGGAGAAGAAGAGATCAGCATGTTATGTTATGTTAATGAATATTTCTAGAGTGCATGTTCACCAAGCGGTCTCTTGGCTCTGGGAAGCATATTCGATATTGATCAACAGTTATTGGTAAGCCTGTTTAAAGAGCCATGTTTTCAGTAGTTGTCTAAAACTAACATAGTTAGTAGTAATCATGAGTTCCAATGTCAATGAACTCCAAGCTCGAGGAGCAATAACAGAGAACCTACACCCTCCTGTCCTTTTTTTTTGTATGGGTGAATATCCAGATAGTGTAGATGGCTGGATCTCAGTTCTCTGGTAGGGCAGTATTTACTAACTTTGGATTTAACAAAGGCGGAGCAGTCCATATGTAAGGCCTTAAAGACTGTACAGCACACCTTGAAAATGGTTCTCTGTGCCACAGGCAGCCAGTGGAGGTCCTTAGTCACCTGGGAGATGTGACCATATTTGGGTAGATGGTATATTAGTCGCGCAGCCTGATTTTGAATTAGCTAGAGCCTACACAAAAGAAATTTGGGGAGGCCCAAATAGAGAGAATTGGAGTAGTCAATTTGTGACAAGACTAGATCTATTATAACTTGGATCAAGGCCTCCCTCGTAAGGAATTTCTTTATCTTTTTTATGCGCCGAAGTTGACAGAAGCATGCCGATGTCACTGCGCCTACCTGCTGCTTAAATGAAAACTCCTCATCAGTGATGACGCCTAGGCTTTTTACTGCCTTTTTGGGCAGGGGAGGCAGGCCCATCTCACTGGGCCAGAGGGAAGGATTCCTTCGGTCCACCTTGTTTTTTGTGATAACAATCTCTGTTGTATCAGAGTTTAACTTCAGGTGGTTAATATTCATCCAATCGCGGATGAATAGCATTGTGTCTTTAAACTGCTGTCTAGACGTGGGACTATCGTTGATCGTAAATAGCAGCTGCATGTCGTCAGCGTAGTTGAAGATATTGACTTCCTTCTTTTTAAGACAGCTGACCAAAGGGCGAATGTAAATGTTAAAATGATGGGGGGAAAGAGGAGCCCAGTGGCACCCGACAGTTTAGTTGTACCTCTGCCGAATTGAACGGGGACCTCCGCCAAATTGAACAGGGGTAGCCTAACCGATTGAGCTCTATCTCCCAAAAACGAAACGATCCAATTGAAGGCTGAGTCCCGTAGCCCTGCGACCCTGACCCCGTCAGCCAAAAGGGTATGGTCGACATTGTCAATTGGCGCAGACATGTCAAGTAGCACCAAAGCTTGAGTGTTACCACTGTCTACTTCCTTACGCATATCATCTACTACTGACATGATTACTGCTTCTGTAGAATGTGCTGGCCGGAAACACGCTTGACATGGGTCCAGGAAGTCTGACTCCTCCAAAAATGAGCAAAGATCGCGGGCTAAATGATCCTCAAGTAGTTTTGCCAGGTATGGCAGAAGGGAAACAGGATGATAGTTTTTCATATCCAAAGGACCTGCTCCTGCTTTCTTTAGAATTGGTGCAATGATTGCCCTTTTAAAGGAACTGGGTACGGACCCAGTATTAATTTATTGATTAAGAAGTGACAGTGTTAGATCAGCAAAAAAGGTAAATATTACTCTCATGACCTTCAGGGGCAGATATCGTTTGGAGATCCTGACTTGACTTTTATCAAAAGATTAGTTAGGTCCTCTTGCGTTATATTTGGGAAGCAGGAGAGCGTGTAACTATTAGTATCACCTGGAGATTGATTATTGTGTGTTGGGCAGGGAGGAATGCTATATTTAATAGCCTCAATCTTATTCACAAAAAAAGCATTGAGAGAATCACACAAGGTTTGAGTAGGTATGACCGGAAGTGTGACTCTGTCTGGGTTAGAGAGGTCGGTGACAATCTTAAATATCTCTTTAGATCTGTTAGGGGCATTCAAGATTTTACCTGTGAAGAAACTCACTTTTGCTTGCCTTATTGAGGTTTTATATGTTTTAAGTTGTTGAGAATACAATATTTTAAGGTCAGGCGAGTACTTGGTCCGCCATTTCCGTTCTGCTCGTCGAAGGTTTAGCTTGGCAATTTTCAGCTCGTCCGAGAACCAGGAGGAGAAGATGACACTTCTATCAGAGAAGGAGATCTGGAACGTTGTGAGTCAGATGATGAGTAGATTCTCCTTCTTTTAGAGGGTTTCTGAGATCTTTTCAGCATCGAGGGACTTTTTGGCATTGACCTCTGTCTCCGTCATCTCGATCTCAACGTTGATAGGCTTTTCGACATTGACCACTCCCGTCGACGATTTGCTATCGACGTCGAGTGTCTCCTTCTGGGTGATGGCAAGTCAAATTCCTTTGATGTCAATGCGCTTCTTGACGTCGGGTGGCGGTGTGTAGATGGTCTCGACGTCACACGTGAGTGTCCTGACGACGAGTGACGACGTTTGTACGACGTCGAGCCAGTCCTAGACGGCGAGCATGTCAGAGCCGTACCTCCTCTCAACGTCAACTGCCTTGACGTCGACATGGATCAAAAGCCTTTTCTTTCTGAAAAACGCCTCTCTGAACTTCCACGACCACTGGAGGCTGAGGGAAGAGCCCTGGTGGAAGAGTTACCTTCCCCTCGCTCAGAGGTCCCACTGGCCTCTTGTTGGCGTCTTCTTTCTTCTTAAACATGAAGGCGAATTTTCTCCCTGTCATGCCTGGGAAAGTCTTGCAGATGTGACAGGAGGCAGGTAGATGTGAAGATGGCAGACAGATGATACAGACCTCATGGGGTCTGTTTTGGCCTTTTTCCTGACACAGCGAGGACATTTGTCAAATAAAGAAGGCATTTTAATACAGAAAAATACCTCTATTTCTGTCAGAAAAAGACAAAGATCAGTAGGGGAAGACAAAAGACGTTGAGTGAAACAGTAGTCACTGATATTTAAAGCTATATTCTGAAAACCTAAAAAGGTCGAGCTCAATGCTCCAAGGGTCCTGTAAGCAGGAGCCGGAAGAAGAACGAAGGTAACTGCCTCTGGCTGAGCTTGATGGGATATTGGAGGTCACACAGTTCTTAAAGGTACAGTCTCCTTTTTCTTCCCTGATAATGGTAGCCTACGGGCTACACTACCCTGCACTTCTTCATCCTTTTCTCACATAACAAAGGGGTATGTGAAAGATTTTTTCTGTTACCTTACAAAGTTTTTCATGCATTCGTTGCATATTTTCTTGGATATTCCCCTTTTGTTACAACAAGATGAAGAATTTTGACCACTGTAGCTTAATTCTATAGGCTGCAAATGACTTTCTTAAGTGGCTATTCATGGCCTTCCTGAAGAAAGGCGAACTTCAGCACTTAGGAAGATATATTGGAAAAAGTGCTCCGGGGTCCACACAGGTGGACGGGACAATTCAACGCTTATGACTATACATGGAAATCCCCTACGAGAGAAGTAAAACATTTATTTTAACATAGTGGAAAGTAACTCATTTAAAAAACAGAATAAATACAAATGACTAATCAAACTATTTTTATTTAATCTACCAAACTTTAGGTACTACAGAAAAAGTGCATCACCATGTACAACCTACAGACCACCCAATAAAAATCAACAATCGAATACCTGGAAAAAGGCACCTAAAAAATAAGTAAAGTTAAACCACTTCTAAATATCAGCTAAACCTTAAGCATAAAAAATAAGTCCAAATGCCCTCAACCCCTGCAAACTACCCACAAATAACCATTTAAAGTTTAACTAATAAAACTTTTTTTTTGCCCCAATGGAAAATAAACCGCCTGGTCCACATTAGAACAACTTGAAGGGAAAACTGAAAAAAAAGAAAAGCAATTATGATCAACAACACATATGTAAGTATAAAATGCAAAACAATTGTTGTAATATTTTATATACATTTGAAAAGCAATATTCAAAGTATTACAAATTATTCAACTGTATTATTGGACTTATTTTCAGGCAGAATGACAGAAATGAGCAAGATATATCACCTCACAGAAAGGCAATTACTCTTGCACATGGGCTACACTTACAGCCAAGAAAGCTGTAATTGGTAATGTACAAAATACTACTCTAATGCATGTTATGACAGGGCTACTATAAACAAGCATTGGCAAAGCCAATAGGTCTACGATATGGGCCAGCTATTGGCTTTGTCAATCGGGTGGGGGTGGTGAATGGGAGGGTGGGTGGTGAATGAGAGGGTAGGTGGGGGTTGTGAAAGGGGTTGTGAGAGGGTAGGTGAGGGTGGTTGGGGCAATAGTTCCCCATATCTGAAAGAGAGGATGCATGCATGCGTTAGTCATCTATTTCCTTATAGCTTTTGGCGAAGTGCAGAACCTAGTACGAAGTCCCTATTCCAGATGAAGTCATTCAGTCTTAGTTTTTGTCTGATGACTCAGTGCTTTGTGAGAGGAAGTGCTGATAATGAAAGGGAGTTTTCACTCCAGAAGTAACATATGATTTTCTATGTTGGTAGTGTATATCCACAAACAGATTGTAGGGCGCACCACTTTTTAATAGCGTCAGTCTGCTGCTGTGCTTATTTCATACTTTTCTTAAAAGCATCTAGGTGTGTGATGCTTTAGCTATGTGCACCGTCAACAGAATGTTGGTAAAACACACGAGGCTGATATGCAGCTCAGTCACCTTCTGATTCTGCATGTTGGTGACCGAAAAAATATGGAAGCCAACCAGAACCTTGTAACCAGCGCCATGGCTGAATCTCTGACCCCCATATCCAAGTGCAAGGAAAGAATCACTGGAGGAGTGAACGAGAGAGGAGAAACGAAGAAGGGCAACAGGAGGGTTGTGAGAGAGACAGCAAAAGACAAAGATAAACAGAGTGTAAAGGAAATGGAGACCCTGCTGCCTATGAGCCTTTCACCCTGCAAATCCAGAACCAGCCGCACCCATTGGAAGGGACGATGTATGCGCTGTACGACAGCCACGGAGTGGGCTGAGTGAAACCGAGAGCTGCTTGCTCCTGTTGTCAGCACTACAAGGGAAGAAAGCAGGCATGCTTCTGCAGAAAGAATGAAATAGCCGCCGCTGCAGGTGCACTGTGTAGCCATACCTGCAAATAGGAGTCATGTGGGCAAAGTAACCTGGAAGTTGATAACTTCTATTTTAATTTGGGCTTGAGCCTGTTCTTATTTTAAATGTGCATAGCAGGCATAGTAATGCCCGCAGATCAACATGAATGAGCAGGAGGGGGTTTGCTTGTGAGTGACTGTGGTCAATGTTGTGTGGTAGGACTTGGGACAGTGAGGGGGAGAAGAAACCGGCATGGACTGGGCTGGGGGGAAACAGACACGAGGGTTGGTGAGCGAGATGAAAGAGAGCTCGGGTGGGGGGAGCGAGATGAAGCAGGGATGGGGAGCGAGATGAAGCTGGGACTGGATGGTGGGGTGAAGAAGTAACAGATGTGGGCAGGCGGGTTGGAGGGAAAACAAGCAACATCTGGGAAATGGCATGAAAACTCAAGCACTCATGTGGAGTGTTTGAACACAAAGAAAAAAGTATTCCAAAATCAGGAGCAGCGGATGGTCAATGCTCCGGAGGAGGCCAAAATGCAAGAAGAGGATATGACGCAAGCATGCTGAGACCATTTGGGAACAAAGCAAATGAGAGCGAGCCTGAAGCGAGCCAATGGTAAGCTATGGGCGGGCTGTAAACCCACTAATTGTAAACAAAATTTCTCTAAGGGACAGAGCATGCTCTGTCTTACGTGACCTGAAAATTATGTGATTAACATGAGAGAGCACAACCATCCCCCAAATGTTACCAAAATCGAAGTAAGGCATGTACTTCAAGATTTTAAAGAGGCATGCACTTGTTCCTGTGAGCCCACTTCTAAAATTCTAAAAGATATACTCCCTAAAGTACCTGAACACATAACAGGACAGCTACCAACTATAACCACTTTATAACGCTTAATAGTACAAGCTAAGAAAGCCACCAGTGATACTCCTGCTGCCCCTAGAAAATACAAAGATATCTAAATTCCTGAACACTTAACCATCACACATAACGACCAACCCTTCCTCCTACATGACAACCTAAATAATGACAAACGCATTATTTAACACAGCAGATAATTTAATAAGACTAAGCCATTGTCAAATACGGTTGATGGACGGAACATTTAAAATGTGCTCTAAACCATTCACTCTGATATACACCATGCATGGTGAAAACCAAAACACCATCCCAGCCCAAATATATGCCTTGCTACCTAATAAACAAAGTAGCATTTACTACAAACTACTAAAACAAAATTAAATTTAAAACAAACTACTCCCTACATAAAATAATAATTAACTTTGATGAAGCCATGATACAAACAGTACTTAAACTGTACCCTGACAGGATAGCTATTCAGGCTGTTAGTACCACTTTAACCAAAGCATTTGGATACATCTCCAACTATCTGCACAAAGTGTAGAATATGCAACAAACAGACAGTTTGAGCAGGAAAGTGCCCTTTTGTATGATCACCCCCCACCCACACACACTTTTTGCTCCGATGCTGATGGTTAGGACTCTGAAAGTGCACTGGAGCCTGCTGCCCAGCTCCCAGTGCCCTCACCCTAAAACTGATACATGTGAATTGGTATCCCCACTTACAAAGGACTTTAACCCCATTATAAGTCCCTGGTAAATGGTACCAAGGACATGGGAGTTAAAGGAGTAACCAGAGCCTGAAGCACTGTTTGTGCCATCCCGAGTGACCCAAGTAAACAGATGACAGCAGTCCTGCCATTATAGACTGCAGGAGCAGTGCCAACTGCTCAAACTTGACTTTGCCCTCACCATGTGTGGAAAGGTCAATGCACTATTTTAATACATGCCAGTCACCCCTAAGGAAGGCCTCCTGAGCCCAGAAGGCAGGGTGCATTATATTTAAGATGAGGACATATATATATATATATATATATATATATATATATATATATATATATATATATATATATATATCCCTATCCCTATAGTAGCCTTTTCTATTAAGGGCTACTATAAGTGATCAGCGGTCCATAGGATGACATGGGCTGGCAACGGGGCAGCCTCCTCTAGGTCACCAGCTCTATTGTGTCGAAATATGTAATGTTTGGTATCAAACAACATGCCACATCACCCCTGACACGATTCTCGTGTCTAGGACGATGTGGCATGCTACCAAGTGGCTACCTTAGAGGTTGCTCACCTGATTGCCCTAGCCTTTCCTGTGCTCTGGATGCCAGCATGAAGCTGCTGTCGCCAAGACAGGAATCTGACCCCCTGCCAGGATGTGTGACCTCTGTCAGGAGTCAGCAACAATGGCTTGGACGGGAAGGAGGTTACACCTCCCTCCCTGAGAGGATAGATAGTGAAGTGCAACATCAAGGCAGTGAGCTTCAAAGCTTTCACCAACTGTGATATGCAACCAGCCTGTCTCCCGCAGGAAGAAACAGCCGGCCCCCAGGCACATTTGCACCCGGGCAGGTGGGAAAATTATGTAGTCAAGAGGTGTACACTCCCGAAGGCTAGCCACACCTCTAGGGTGGGCTACCTGGTCTGTACAGCTAGGAAAGGTTTCTGTCATTTTTTTTTTTTTTTTAGTTAATAAAGCTTTATTGAATAAAACATGAATGTACAGAATTATATATACAGAATGATAAATCAAACTATGACATATAATTTTAACCATAAAGGCAAAAAATTACTAAGACTTAATACAAGGAAGAAATACATCATAAATTGAATAAATTAAATCATTCTGTACTTAAAACATCACATTTTTTGATATTTTGTGTAATTAAAAGGAAAAAAAGGAAGTAGAAAGAAGAAAGGAGAAAAAAAGGAAGAAAACAAAGAAGAGAAAAAAGAAATTTTTGCGTATTGCATATCAGCACATGCATCACATAATAAATCCTATATCCTATGATAATTAATTCATATAATAAAACCATGTTATTAACAACTTATTTCTCATAATAACAATAATAAATAATTAGATAAACTACTTTAAATAATAGGAAAAGAAGCTATAATGGTGGCTGGAAAACCCTTGTGGAATCACTGGGGGTTTTACGCTTTTTATTTAAGTAATCAGTAAGTGGTACCAAAAGAGGTCCTTATTCATCATTTGTAATGTAGATGTAGCTGCTGCTGTGTCAAGTCTATGATGTGAACAAAGAACCAGCTGGAAATATTAATATCTTTGGCATTTTTCCAATTGGATGTGATGACTTGGAATGCAATAGCAAGTGACAGATCTAAAAATTTGCCCATTTTGGAATGTGTAGGCCATAAGCGTGAAGCCCTTCCTAGAAAAATACATTTAACGTCAAAAGGAAAATCAATAGAACAAATAGTCGATATAGTCTTACAAACCTGTATCCAGAAAACAGTGGTTGGAGGACAATGAAAAAACATATGCAAATATGTACCAGGAAAATGTTTATAAGACAAGCACATGTTTGAGAATGTTGAATTGTATTTTTGTAAAGAGAGTGGAGTAATATATAACCTGTTATAAAAATAATAAAGGGTTTGTGTAGTGCTAGCATTCAGGGGTGTATGATGTATTTTATTCCAAATGAGACCCCAGTCCTTTAGAGATATGGAGTGTTGAAGGTCAGATTCCCACATTGTCTTAATTTTGGATTTAGGACGGGAAAGAGTAGTGTAATGCAGATATTTATATATATGGGAAGCTTTGAGTAACGACGAACAGGAGACGAGGAGCCCATGGGAGATTGAGACTGAGTAAGAGTGGAGATGGCTTGCCTAAGGGCATCTCTGAGAGACTCATTTTTACCAGCCTAAGTAGAAGGAATATCAAATTTGCTTTGAATTTCAGAAAAAGTAAGAGGGATCCTGTCACACATCAGCTGTTTTGTTTGAATTATACCTTTTAGAATCCAATGTTTCCAAAATATAGTTTGATTCGAGATTTTGATAGCTTTGTTATGCCATATAGAGGATTCTAGAAATTGTTGTATCGGGGATAAGGGTCTTGTGAGGATAAGGGAAGACACCTGACTAGAATACTTAATAGATGGAGCGGAAAAGGTTCGAGGAGGTTTCGAAAAAAAAATGGTAACGAATGAAAAGGAAATGGTGACACAAGTGAATCTTCCAATCTGCGCCAAATACTATTAGTTAAAGATTCAGTGCCTTCCATATAAGGTAGGACCTGTTTTAAAACAAAGGCATTATGGTATTGCTGAAAATTTGAGAAATTTACACCTCCCAACTCCTTGGGTTTGCAAAGAGATAATAAAGAGATGCACGCTTTTTTACCATTCCATAAAAACGCAGCAATTGATTTATTCAACAACTTGAAAAATGCTACGGGTAATTTAATAGGTAACATGGACAGGTAAAAATTAATGACAGGTAGAAACATCATCTTGATAGTGGCTAACCTTCCCCACCATGACAAATATAATGGAGACCATTTCTCTGTCATTTGAAGAATCTTATGATGTACATCTCCTTAGTTAATCTGGATTGTCTTTGCTATGGAGGTAGAATATTTAACTCCCAAGCCCTTGATGTCGTACGAAGATCATTTAAACCCGGTGCAGTCAAACATACTTTTCAGACAATATTTGTTGAGGGGGAGTACTTCAGATTTTGAAAAATTCAGCTTGTATCCAGATAATTTAGAATACAATGATAAAAGATTGGTAAAAGCCGGGATTGATGTTTCTGGTTCTGAGATATAAAGGATCACATCATCAGCGTAGGCTGAGAACTTAATCTCAGTGGGCCAGATGTACGACCATTCCAAATTGCGAGTTGCAATTTGCGCTCAATTGCAACTCGCAATTTGTGCTCAATTGTGAGTCGCTATTTGCGCTCAATTGCGAGTCGCAAGTTGGAATGTACACCAGTGTCAGAGACACTGATTGCGATTCCCAATGGGGTCGCAAAATGCGAGGCTCATGAGCCACTCGCAATTTGCGACCCCATTGGGAATGGCTGGCCCTCCCAGGGATGGTGGCTTGCTGGGCTCAGCAGACCTCCATGTCTGGGACTGCTTGTCAATAAAGCAGTGTTTTATAAATGCAGCCCGTTTTCCTTAAAGGAAAACGGGCTGCATTAAAAAAAAAGAATGAAACGTTTTCGTTTCATTTTTTAAGGGCAGGTAGTGGTCCCTGAGACCACTGCCTGCCCTTAAAAATATTTTTGGGAGCCAGTCACAAAGGGGAAAGGGTCCCCTGGGGACCCCTTCCCATTTGCAACTCTATTACCACCCTCTTGAAGAGGGTGGTAAATTGCGAGTGTTTTGCGACCGCAATTGCGGTCGAAAAACATTCATACATGGCTAGAGAGTCGCTATTAGGAAGGGAACGCCCCTTCCTAATAGCGAGTCGCAAAACACTATTTTGCGAGTCGCAATTTTTTGCGAGTCGCAAAATAGTGTTTGTACATTGCCATGTAGGTTTTTGCGTGTGCAAATGGGTCGCTAACCCGTTTGCGCACGCAAAAACTGGTCGTACATCTGGCCCAGTGTCCTTATGTTGAAAACCACGAAACAGTGTGGAGTTACGTAATGTACGTAAAAAGGGTTTTAGGGATAAAATAAAAAGTAATGGAGAGAGAGGATATCCCTGTCTGGTACCACGTAATAGGGGAAAATATGAAGATTGGGACCCATTTAAAAAGACAGACGTCATCGGTGAGGAATATAATACACTTACATATTTTTTAAAAGTTGGATTAAAACCATGCCATTATAAAGCCTGCATCATGAACTTCCAATTGACACGGTCAAAAGCCTTTTCGGCATCCAAAGAAACAGCAGCCATAGGAATATTGGTAGAAGAGGCCATATGTAAAATATCAAGAAACAATCTCGAGTTGTCAGTCATGTGTCTACCTTTGACAAATCGAGTTTGTTCAAGTCCAACCATATCAGGAATTAGAGGAGAAATTCTAATTGAGAGAATCTTCGCAAAAAGCTTTCAATCTAAATTTATAAGGGAAATGGGCCTATAATTAGCACATACGGAGGGATCTTTATCCTTTTTAGAGATCAAACAAATCATAGCCTCTAGAAAGGTTCCTTTAGCTCTATCTTGCAAAAGAAAAGACTGACATAAAGTGAGGAAGTGGGGAAGTAAAAGATACGAGAAACTGGAGTAGAGTTCAGCAGTAAACCCATCGGGACCCGGAGCTTTATCTTTAGGTAAAGCATTAAGAGCAGACTTTAGTTCAGAGATCAAGATTGGCTCCTCTAGAAAAGAGAGATCCTTTATCTGTTGTTGCCTTGGCAGGAGAGAATGAAAATAAGAATCAAGTGCCTCATCAGTCGGAAAATGGTCTGGTGTATAGAGATTTGCATAAAAGTCAGTAAAACATTTCAAAATGTCTTTATTCTTAAAAAACTGGTTCCCACTTTCATCCAAAATCTTAACTATTTTAGACTTTTGAGATTTAACTTTCAAATAATTGGCGAGTAATTTACCAGCCTTATTACTTCCTCAAAAAACTTGGAATTGATTTTTAACAATGTACCGGCAGCTTCCTCAGTTGACCTTTCATTAAACTCAAATTTAGTACTCATTAAACGCTGTAACGCAGTATCATTCTTAGTAGTAAAAAATTAATGTTCTAACTGTTTAATAGATTGAAGTAAAATTGAGGATTCCTTACTAGCTTTCTTCTTTTAGCTGAAACAAAGTTCATTATATGACCCAGAGCAAAAGCCTTGAAAGCATCCCAAACAATGTGGAAAGGGATATCCGGTGTAATATTAATCAGAAAAACTCTTTTATAAAGCATTCAAAATTCTGCAAGAATTCTTTATCTTTTAATAGATTATGTTTAAAAAGCCATCTGTTAGGTTTAGAGGCTTCAGGCAATAAATCTAAATCTATTATAACCGGTGCATGGTCTGAAATTAAAATTGACCCAATTTCAGCATGTGTAAGTGAATCAACAAGGGGTGGTGGGAGGAATATATAGTCAATCCTGGACTGGGATTTGTGTGTTGGTGAGAAAAAGGTATACTCCAATGTGTCTGGAGAGTATAAACTCCAAGCATCAACTAATCCCCTAGAGTGTATAAATCGTGTAAATGTTTTCTGCATTTTATTGGGCTCATATTTAACCTGAAATTTCCTATCCAAGAAAGGGTCTACAATTTGATTAAGATCTCCACCAACTATCAAGTTTGCATTAGAACAGGAGCGCAAAAAATCTGACATTTGATTCCAAAAGCGTACATCTATACCTGTGGGCCCATAAATATATTACATTGTGTTAGACTTGGCATCTTTTGGCGTGTTTCCCCTGATTTTTTGCTTTCTGACCTCCTGGTTTTTGACTCTGTTTTTGCTGGTGTAATGATCCTGCGCACTTTCCTCACTGCTGTCCAGTGGGAAAGTGCAAGTGCTCCTGTACAAAATGTGTTATGGATTGGTATTTCCATGATTGGCCTATTTGATCTATGTGTCAGTCCCTAGTAAAGTGCACTGAGAGTGCCAGGGCCTATAGATCAAATGCTGTTGGCGGGCTGCAGCACTGGATTGTGCCACCCACGCAAACAGCCCGTAAAGTGTAACTCTGGCCTGCCATTGCAGAGCCTGTGCGCAGCCTGGGGCTGCCATGTCGACTTGGCAAGTGCACACACTTGCAAGTCCCTAAACCTTCCCTTTTCTACATGTTAGTCACCCCTAAGGTAGGCCCAAGGTACCCCTGTGAGCAGGGTGCATTGTATGTGAAAGGTAGGACATGCCCTGGTGTGTGTGGCATTTCCTGATAGTGAATTACAGCCTATTTCGTTTTTCACTATTGCAAGGCTACCTGTTCCCCATAGGCCAGAATGGGCAATTTTGATTATTACAGTTTATAATCCTAACTGACCCAGGGAACATGGTAGAAATTCGAGTTTAGTATGCCTGGACTCAGAATGATAAAATGCATCTTTTAGTAAAGTTGGTTTTAACATTCTGTGTTTGAAATACCACTTTTAGAAAGTGGGTATTTTCTTGTCTAACCATCCAAGCCTGCCTCTGCTAGGTTGTGTATACCTTGTCTGGAGTGTGAGTGACAGGGGCTGGGGGATGCCAGGAGACAGGGTGAGTCAGCACAGGGCTGAATAGCAAGATCTACATGTAGATGGGTGGGAGGAGATGCACCTGGGACCTGAATAGGGCTGGGCCTTCCCTCCACAATGCTGGCTCCACCTCCTGTGGTGCGTCTGATGTCCCTGGCCTGCACTGTGAAAGGAAAGAAGGAGACTTGTCAACAAAGTGCTCCAGGACTGACCAGAACTGGTTTGGACTAGGCAAAGGCCTCTCTGCCTTCAGAGAACAAAGAGAAATTGAGGATAAAAAGGGGGACCCAAACCCCAGAAAATTAGAACTCTTTTGGATCAAGAAGACTGCCAAGAAGAAGAGCTGGAGAAGCTGTGAGGAGGAACTACCACTTTGCTGTGTGCTTTGCTGTGTTGGCCTGCAGTGGCTGCTTCTGTCTTGGGCAGTGAAAGGACTGGAACTGAACTTTCTGCAATCTACTTTGTGAGTGTCTCCAAGGGCTTGAGGTAGAGCTTGCCCCCTGTTCAAGAAGTCTCAGGAACAGCAAAGACTTCAAGTTCTTCTGCCCTCAGCACTGAGGACTGTGTGTTTTGTGCTGCAACAGAAGAAAAGCAACTCGATGACGTCGCCGACGCCGCTGCCGACTCCGTGTCCCAACGGCACCGCCGCACCGCGACCCTGGTCTCACCGACGACGCCTGCTGACGCCGCCACCGAGCCGCTGCTCGCACCGCGACCTGTGGGCACCGCACTCCGCACCGCCTCGCTTCACGACGACGCCGTGGCCTTCCCGACGACGCCGCTGCTCCATGCCGGACTCGACGCCGCTGCTTGCACCGTGGTTCGGGGGCACCGCTCGTAAGTTACACGACGCACCGCCCTCATCCCGCACCGCAGCCTTGGCCAACCGACGCCGGTGCCATCGACTCCAGTTCGTCAGCCGACGACAGCGCTGCAGCTACGACGACGACGCTGCTGCACCGTGACCTGCCAGCACCGTGACGTGCACCGCCTTCATCTCACACCACGACCCTGGTCTCACCGACGACGCCATCCGACGCCGCCACCGAGCCGCTGCTCGCACCGCGACCTGAGAGCACCGCACGCCGCACCGCTGCACTTCGCACCGCAGCACCCGACGCCGGCCGACGCCAGCGCCCCTGACTTCAACAGAGGAGATCGATCTGCAACGCATGTGACTACGAGGGCCCCGACGACGCCGCACCGACCTCCGGAACCGACGCCTGCGGACGCCGTGTTTTCGGAAGCTCACCGCGAGGTCATCGACGCCCTGCATTTCTGAAAGGTACTGTTTGTGGGTCTTCCCGACACCGTAGCTGACTCGCGACGCCGCGGTCAGCCAGAACTGTTTGGATTTGTTTGTTCACGACGCTGTGATAGCCCTGGACGGAGCTATCGACATCAAGGAACTGTTTTTAAAGACATTTTGAGAAGTAACTATTTCAGAAGTACTGTACAGTGGATTTTTATCGTATTTGGTCTTGTTTAAAGTATATAAAAATATTGGATATTTTTCTAAACTGGTGTGGTGTCCGTTTGTAGTGCTTACATTGTATTACTGTTGGTTTGGTGCAAATGCTTTACACACTGCCTCTAGAATAAGCCTGACTGCTCGTGCCAAGCTACCAATGGGGTGAGCAGGGGTTATTTTAGGAGTGTAACTCCCTTATCCTGACTAAGAAGAAGGGTCCCTACTTGGACAAAGGTGCAAGCCCTTGCCAACTAGAGACCCCCATTTCTAACATTGGTTGTCAGCGGTGAGGATAGGACTTGTGTTTGCACTTGACTTACAGTGATTAGTGTGCACTACTACCATATCGCAGACCATTACGTACCACTTACAGGTTCTTTTTCTTTTTGGCCTATTTTTGTTCTTGCCAGTTTGAACTTGCTACTTCAACATGCCTGAAACTGTAGTATCATCAGTTGCATCAGTAGAAATTGCCTTTGAGGAGGATCGATTGGAAGCCTACAATGTCAAGGAGTTAAAAACGATTTGCAAGAACCTGAAAGTCCAGGTCAGAGGCCTCACCAGGAAGGAGGAGCTACAAAAGGCGCTGAGGGCCTGGGTAGCAGCCAGACATGCCAGTGGGCAATCTGGTGATCTCAATGGAGAGGTGGAGGAGCCTGTTCATAGGGTGGATGTGCTTTTGGGAGGGGGGGAACCCTCCAGGCCAGGCAGCAGTAGTTTGGCCCCAGAGGAGCTGGAGGACAGGCGGGAAGTAAGGAGGTTTGAATTGGAGAAACTCAGAATAGAAAGTGAGAGGGAAGACAAGAAAATAGCCATGGAGGAAAAGAAGATGATGTTAGATCATGAGAAAGTGATTAAGGAGCTGGAGCTAAAGAGTAGAACCGGCTCAGATGGTGGCAGCAATTCTTCAGCACACACAGACAGGGTTGTACACATCCCCAAGAATGTAGGTAAAGAGTACAAAAAGGGTGATGACATTCAAAGGTGGTTTCAAGGGTACGAGGCGTCTATTCATATGAATGTGGTCCCTGAGAGGAACTGGGGAGCGGGGTTGTGGCCTCTCTTTCCAGAGGAAGCTAGGGATACTCTGATAGCTTTGGGTAAGGGGCAGGACCTCACCTATGCTGACATGAAAGACGCTCTCCTCACTAGATATGGGCTCACACCTGAAAAGTACAGGGATCAGTTTAGGTCCAGTAAAAAGTCTGAGGCCAACACTTGGTTGGAATGTGTAGATATGTTCTGTAGGTCGCTGGATGGTTGGGTGAAGGGCAGTAATGTAACAGATTTTCAGGGGCTCTACAATTTGATTGCATGGGAGCACTTGTCTAGTCTATGTTTTGCAGATCTGCGCCAGCACCTAGTTGATAGTAAGCTAACTGACCCCAGGAAGCTTGCTATGGAGGCGGACCGCTGGGTGAGTACCCGGGTCCACAAGAAAGCGTTTGGGGGAGCCTCAGCCAAAGGTGGGCAGGGTCCCCAGCAGAAAGGCGGGGGGGACAAGGGTAAAGCACAGGAGTTCTCTAAAGGGCCCCAAACTAGTACCCAGGGTAAAGGTTCCCATCCCCCAGGTGATAAGAAGACAGGGGTCTCTACAGGAAAGCCTGCTGAGACCGGCCCCTGCAAGTGTTATGCATGTGACCAGGTGGGTCACATGAAGGGGGACCCCAAGTGCCCAAAGGGGACACAGCCACCCACCGGTGGACAGTACAAAGTGTTGGCCAGTGTAGCGCTTGGGGAGGAGGGGTGCCCACAGGAGGGCGGGGATCCCGCAGAAATGACCCTTGTCTCACTAGGGGACAGTGAGATGGTCCCAGGAAACCAGGTGCCCCCTAACACAAAGAAATATAGCACCTGGGTGACCATTAATGGGAAAAGGGTAGAGGCTCTCAGAGATACTGGAGCCAGTGTGACCTCAGTCCGGTGTCACCTGGTCTCTGAGAAGCAGGTAGTCCCAGGGGCATTCCACCAAGTAGTTGCTGTGGACAACTCTGAGCGCCAGTGTATGGTGGCGCAGGTTCCCTTTGAATGGGGGGTCTCAGGTCCCTTGAGGGTGGTTGTGAGCCCTACCATGCCTGTAGATTGTCTGCTAGGTAACGACCTGGAGCAGTCCTTATGGAAGGATGTTGAGCTCAGGTCTCACTTGGAGATGCTTGGGTTGCCAGAGTGGGCATGCGTGTCTACTCGGTCAATGGCAGCCAGAAAGGGTGATCAAGAGGACTTGGAGCCTGGAACAATGGCCCAAGTCCCTGCCAAGAGGAAGGGCAGGGGGCGCGGGAAACCGGCCCCCGAAGTTCCCACGGACCGGGAGGAGGCGGACCTCGAGGGGGACGCCCCGGTGCCTACAGGGGAGCAGGTAGCCGAACTGGGAGACATCTCTGAGCTGACCCATTGGCAGCAAGAAGGGGGTCCCACCAGGGAGGAGTTCTGCAGGGAGCAGAACGAGTGCCCTACTCTGGAGGGTCTGCGGCGGCAGGCTGCAGACCAGGCAGCTGGTAATCAGTCCGGGTCACATCTGATCTACTGGGAGAATGGTCTCCTATACAGTGAGCCTAAGGTTGCTGAGCCTGGGTCAGCCCGTGTGCTGGTGGTACCCCAGCGCTTCAGGACCTTCCTACTGGGTCTGGCTCATGACGTGCCTTTGGCAGGACATTTGGGGCAGGACAAGACCTTTGACCGGCTTGTCACCCACTTCTTTTGGCCCCAAATGCGAAGGCAGTCAGATGCACACTGTAGGTCTTGCCAAAGTTGCCAGGCAAGTGGTAAGAGTGGGAGGAAGGTCAAAGCTCCTCTCCAACCTTTTCCTGTTGTTGGAACACCCTTTGAAAGGGTAGGGATGGATATTGTGGGGCCACTGGATCCCAAGACAGCCATGGGCAACAGGTACATCCTGGTCTTGGTAGACCTTGCCACCCGGTACCCTGAGGCAATCCCTCTCCGGACAACGATGGTGCCAGTGGTGGGCCGGGCGTTAATGGGGATCTTTTCCCGTGTGGGCTTCCCCAGAGAGGTGGTTTCTGACAGGGGGACCAATTTCATATCCAAGTATATAACATCCCTGTGGAAGGAGTGTGGTGTAACCTACAAGTTCACCACTCCTTACCACCCACAAGGAAACGGTCTGGTGGAGAGATTCAACCAGACCTTGAAAGGCATGATCAAGGGTCTAACAGAACCCATGAGGCGTAAGTGGGACGTCCTCTTGCCATGCCTACTCTTTGCATACAGGGAGGTGCCTCAGAAGTCTCTTGGGTACAGCCCCTTGAGCTCCTGTATGGCCACCCTGTCAGAGGACCTCTGAGTTTGGTAAAGGAAGGCTGGGAGGCAGCTCCCAGGAAAACTCCCCAGGATGTGTTTAGTTACATGCTGGCCTTTAGAAACCAAACTGCCCGCTTCAGGAAACTCGCTCAGGCGAACCTAGAAGCAAGCCAGGAAGAAATGAAGAGGTGGTATGACCAGAATGCCACTCTGGTTGAATTTCAACCTGGGCAAAAAGTGTGGGTCATGGCCCCAGTGGAACCTTGCGCCTTGCAGGACAAGTGGACTGGGCCATATGAGGTGGTGGAGCGCAAAAGTGACGTCACCTACCTGGTGGATTTGCAGGCTCCAAGGAACCCTTTGAGGGTCCTTCACGTGAACCGCCTCAAGCCCCACTTCGAGAGGTCCGAAGTGAGTATGCTCTTGGCAACAGATGAGGGGTGGAAGAGGAGAGTGAGCCTCTCCCTGACCTCCTGTCTACCAAGGAGCATGATGGGTCAGTGGAAGGTGTGATTCTCTCCCCTACACTGACTCAGGAGCAGCAGGGGGACTGTCACCAGTTGTTGGGACAGTTCACCCCACTGTTCTCTCTGACCCCCGGTGTTACTCACTGGTGTACCCATGACGTGGACACTGGTGACAGCCCTCCTGTGAAGCACAAGATTTACAGGTTGACTGACCGGGTCAGGGCCAGCATCAAGGAGGAGGTCTCTAAGATGTTGGCGTTAGGGGTGATTGAGCCCTCCAACAGTCCTTGGGCCAGCCCAGTGGTCTTGGTCCCAAAGGCTGCTGCACCAGGTGCCACTCCAGAACTCCGGTTTTGTGTGGACTACCGTGGGCTCAATGCCGTCACCAGGACTGACGCGCACCCCATCCCCAGAGCTGATGAGCTCATTGATCGGTTGGGAGCTGCCCGGTTCCTCAGCACGTTTGATTTAACGTCTGGGTACTGGCAGATTGCCTTAACCGATGGGGCCAAGGAGAGGTCAGCATTCTCAACCCCAGAAGGTCATTACCAATTTCGGGTGATGCCCTTTGGGTTGAAGAATGCCCCTGCCACCTTTCAGAGGTTGGTCAATCAGGTGTTGGCTGGACTGGAGGATTTCAGTGCCGCCTACCTGGATGACATTGCTGTGTTCAGTTCCAGCTGGGAAGAACATTTACAGCACCTTGAGAAAGTGTTGAGGGCTCTGCAAGGTGCAGGCCTCACGATCAAGGCCAGTAAGTGCCAGATCGGGCAGGGTTCTGTGGTGTACTTGGGACACCAGGTAGGAAGCGGCCAGGTGGCGCCCCTACAACCCAAGATTGACGCCATCCTGGCTTGGGAACCCCCCAAGACCCAGACAGAGGTGAGAGCCTTCTTAGGTCTCACCGGCTACTATAGGAGATTTGTTAAGGGCTATGGCACCATTGTCGCCCCCTTAACAGAGCTGACTTCCAAGAAGCAGCCCAGGAAGGTGATCTGGACTGAGTCTTACCAGAAAGCTTTTGATGCCCTGAAGGCAGCCATGTGCACGGCGCCCGTGCTCAAGGCACCTGACTTCTCCAAGGAATTTGTCGTGCAGACTGACGGTTCAGAGCATGGTGTGGGAGCGGTGCTCTCACAACTGAACGAAGAGGGCCTGGATCAGCCTGTAGTCTTCCTTAGCAGGAGACTACTCCCCAGGGAACAGAGGTGGAGTGCCATAGAAAGGGAAGCTTTTGCTGTGGTCTGGGCACTGAAGAAGCTGAGACCATACCTGTTTGGGACTCACTTCCGGGTTCAGACAGACCACAGGCCCCTCAGATGGTTGATGCAAATGAGGGGTGAGAATCCAAAACTGCTGAGGTGGTCCATCTCCCTACAGGGAATGGACTTTACGGTGGAACACCGCCCTGGTACAGAACACGCCAACGCAGATGGTCTGTCCAGGTTCTTCCGCCTTAGTGAAGAGAACTCCAATGGGGTTGGGTAGTTCTCCCTACTTTCACCTGGAGGGGACATGTGTTAGACTTGGCATCTTTTGGCGTGTTTCCCCTGACTTTTGCTTTCTGACCTCCTGGTTTTTGACTCTGTTTTTGCTGGTGTAATGATTCTGCGCACTTTCCTCACTGCTGTCCAGTGGGAAAGTGCAAGTGCTCCTGTACAAAATGTGTTATGGATTGGTATTTCCATGATTGGCCTATTTGATCTATGTGTCAGTCCCTAGTAAAGTGCACTGAGAGTGCCAGGGCCTATAGAGCAAATGCTGTTGGTGGGCTGCAGCACTGGATTGTGCCACCCACGCAAACAGCCCGTAAAGTGTAACTCTGGCCTGCCATTGCAGAGCCTGTGCGCAGCCTGGGGCTGCCATGTCGACTTGGCAAGTGCACACACTTGCAAGTCCCTAAACCTTCCCTTTTCTACATGTTAGACACCCCTAAGGTAGGCCCAAGGTACCCCTGTGGGCAGGGTGCATTGTATGTGAAAGGTAGGACATGCCCTGGTGTGTGTGGCATGTCCTGATAGTGAATTACAACCTATTTCGTTTTTCACTATTGCAAGGCTACCTGTTCCCCATAGGCCAGAATGGGCAGTTTTGATTATTACAGCTTATAATCCTAACTGACCCAGGGAACATGGTAGAAATTCGAGTTTAGTATGCCTGGACTCAGAATGATAAAATGCATCTTTTAGTAAAGTTGGTTTTAACATTCTGTGTTTGAAAATACCACTTTTAGAAAGTGGGTATTTTCTTGTCTAACCATCCAAGCCTGCCTCTGCTAGGTTGTGTATTCCTTGTCTGGAGTGTGAGTGACAGGGGCTGGGGGATGCCAGGAGACAGGGTGAGTCAGCACAGGGCTGAATAGCAAGATCTACATGTAGATGGGTGGGAGGAGATGCACCTGGGACCTGAATAGGGCTGGGCCTTCCCTCCACAATGCTGGCTCCACCTCCTGTGGTCCGTCTGATGTCCCTGGCCTGCACTGTGAAAGGAAAGAAGGAGACTTGTCAACAAAGTGCTCCAGGACTGACCAGAACTGGTTTGGACTAGGCAAAGGCCTCTCTGCCTTCAGAGAACAAAGAGAAATTGAGGATAAAAAGGGGGACCCAAACCCCAGAAAATTAGAACTCTTTTGGATCAAGAAGACTGCCAAGAAGAAGAGCTGGAGAAGCTGTGAGTAGGAACTACCACTTTGCTGTGTGCTTTGCTGTGTTGGCCTGCAGTGGCTGCTTCTGTCTTGGGCAGTGAAAGGACTGGAACTGAAATTTCTGCAATCTACTTTGTGAGTGTCTCCAAGGGCTTGAGGTAGAGCTTGCCCCCTGTTCAAGAAGTCTCAGGAACAGCAAAGACTTCAAGTTCTTCTGCCCTCAGCACTGGGGACTGTGTGTTTTGTGCTGCAACAGAAGAAAAGCAACTCGACGACGTCGACGACGCCGCTGCCGACTCCGTGTCACGACGGCACCGCAGAGGGCACCGCCGCAATGCCGCACCGCGACCCTGGTCTCACCGACAACGCCTGCTGATGCCGCCACCGAGCCGCAGCTCGCACCACGACCTGTGGGCACCGCACTCCGCACCGCCTCGCTTCACGACGACACCGTGGCCTTCCCGACGACGCCGCTCCACGCCGAACTCGACGCCGCTGCTTGCACCGTGGTTCGGGGGCACCGCTCGTAAGTTACACGACGCACCGCCCTCATCCCGCACCGCAGCCTTGGCCCACCGACGCCGGTGCCATCGACTCCAGTTCGTCAGCCGACGACAGCGCTGCAGCTACGACGGCGCCGCTGCTGCACCGTGACCTGCCAGCACCGTGACGAGCACCGCCTTCATCTCACACCGCGACCCTGGTGTCACCGACAATGCATCCGACGCCGCCACCGAGCCGCTGCTCGCACCGCGACCTGAGAGCACCGCACGCCGCACCGCTGCACTTCGCACCGCAGCACCCGACGATCGATCTGCAACGCGTGTGACTTCGAGGGCCCTGACGACGCCGCACCGACCTCCGGAACCGACGCCTGCGGACGCCGTGTTTTCGGAAGCTCACCGCGAGGTCATCGACGCCCTGCATTTCTGAAAGGTACTGTTTGCGGGTCTTCCCGACACCGTAGCTGACCCGCGACGCCGCGGTCAGCCAGAACTGTTTGGATTTGTTTGTTCACGACGCCGTGATAGCCCTGGACGGAGCTATCGACATCAAGGAACTGTTTTTAAAGACATTTTGAGAAGTAACTATTTCTGAAGTACTGTACAGTGGATTTTTATCGTATTTGGTCTTGTTTAAAGTATATAAAAATATTGGATATTTTTCTAAACTGGTGTGGTGTCCGTTTGTAGTGCTTACATTGTATTACTGTTGGTTTGGTGCAAATGCTTTACACACTGCCTCTAGAATAAGCTTGACTGCTCGTGCCAAGCTACCAAGGGGGTGAGCAGGGGTTATTTTAGGAGTGTAACTCCCTTATCCTGACCAAGAAGAAGGGTCCCTACTTGGACAAAGGTGCAAGCCCTTGCCAACTAGAGACCCCCATTTCTAACACTTAGAAACAGTCATATGGTGTAGAGTAGTATGCAATAAAACCCATCGACCCTCCTCATCACTTTCAACTTTCTCAACCACCAAGGGAAGGGATTTATGAACCAGAATAATAACCCCATTTTTATGGTTAAGGGCAGGAGAGCAAAAGACTTGACCGACCCAATTTTTGCGCAATGAATTTAGGTCGTTATCTAGCAAATGTGTCTCTTGTAGTAGAGCAATATTGCAATTGAGGCGCGCTAAATGGGTCAAGACTCTTTGCTTTTTAATGGGGTTACAGAAGCCCTTAACATTGCAGGAGATAACCTTAAGGGAGTTCACCATTTTACTATCTTAACAAATGTTCTGAACCAATATAACCAAAGAATAATTGAAACTAGCATCAAACAGTCTAAGAATACATAGCATATAAAAAATGATCTAAATATGAAAATCAATAAAAGATTGTGACGCATAGAGAAACAAAAAAAAGAGATAATAAGAGAAATACAAAGGACAAAGGAAAGAAAAAGGAAAGAAAGATAAACAAGAAATAAAACAAGAATTCTGATAGAAATAGGGAAGATGACAGAAAGCCAAAAAGCTTTAGTCATGAGAGAATGGAAACACATGTATTGTGAAAGAATAAAGTGAGGAGGTGTAGAAACACGAAATTGAAGATGAACAGCAAGCAAACATTAATTTAACATAAAGGAAAACAGCATCGGAGACAAACATTATTATGAAAAAAGAAACGGAGAGCGTATAAAGAAGTGAACATCCTTCAATCAAACAATAGCTAAGATCAACAAGACATCAAGATAAATAAACAACAATAGAGCTACCTCATACAAAAATAAACAATAAAAACAACTTAACAGACACAAGGAAAATGGGGAACAATAGTGTGGGAAGGGAGGTACACGGAAGGCAACACATCAAATCAAGGGAGGAAGTCCAGCACAGACAACAAATAACTGTAAAATGGAATAATTTATATTAATATTAAAAACTATTTCAATTGACTAAAGAAAACAACCAAAAAACACAACATTGACAATGGATGTATTGCCATTAGAACAACGGACTTAACAATGGAAATAAAATATATATTGAATGATCAGAGGAAACAGAGGAAAAAGATCTAAACCCAGAGCAGGAAAAGCACCATAAAAACAAGAAGTTCAAACTTTCCCAAGCTCCATTGCTTCACCCTTGAGCTGAGAAATAAATTTCCTAAGGTCATCTGGGCAGTCAAAAGAAAAAGTTTGGTCTTTATAAGTAACTTTGAAGAAGCAAGGGTGCACAAGGCCATATCTTGCATTCATGGATCGTAAAATTGGTCGAAAGGACAGAAATTTCTTCCGACGAGCAGCAGTTGCTCATGACACATCTTGAGAAATAAATATCTTCTGGCCAGACCATAGTATGTGTTTTCTTTGCTTAGCTGCCGATAACACCATCAGAAGTTCAGTATATTCTAGAAAAAGAACAATTATTCCTCTAGGACGACCAGAGCTTAACATATCCGAAGGTTTGGGGCCAATGCGATGAGCACTCTGTAAATTGAGATGTACTCCTTCTTTGAGACCCACAAGTTTGGGGATATGAACCCCAAGAAAGGCAAGCATGTCCGGTCCTTCTGCTCCTTCCGGAATACCATAAATCCGAAGATTATTACGTCTGTTGCGGTTTTCCAGATCCTCAGTCAGCTGCTTCAAAAGCGTTATCTCTTGAGACATACTATCTATTTTAGTGACAGCATCTTGTACATCACTGATCCGTTGTTCAACATCGGATATCCTGGACTCCAGCGTAGACCACTTTTCCTCAATACGTTGAAGTCTAATGTTAGTTTCCAAGACAAAAGGCTTCAAATGCTTAATTTCTTCCATAAGATCTTCCAAAGTCAGAGGTAGAGGAGACTTTGTAGGAGAACCAGGATCCTTTTTCTGTCTTTTAGTGGAAGCATTTGTATCTTTGCGTGCAACAGGCATAGCTGTGGATGTGATAGCAGCCTTCAAAGTAGAGGCGGAAGGGGGCTCCATATGTTGACACCTCCCAGGAGGAGAAGAAAAAAAAAAGCGATGTACAAAATATGTGATCAATTCAGGAAGTGTCTGAGGCCCAAAACGACTAAACCAAATAAATCACTATCTGAATTACATCAAAAATGACTAAATAGATCAGTCCCTTCTGTTATCCAAGAGATAAATAATGTAGAGACCAGTCTACATTTTACTTCTAAAATCCATAACTCCGGTTGTACTTATCCAATTGACTTCATTTTGGTGTCTACATTTATATACAAATCTGCTTTATTTTTATAAATTGATGTTAGATTTGTGAAGTCGTATCATTTACTTATCATCCATGTTGGTACTCTAAAATGCTTAACACATGTTCCTCTAGTAAAGCCTGACTGCTCTTTGATACTCTGCTAGGACTGAGCTAAGAATTTATTATTGTGAATCCAAGGACCATCTTTGTGGTACTGTGAAAATATTGCATAGTAAAGCCTAACTAGCATCACTACATAATACTCCAGTTTCCTATATTGGTGATACAGCGGTGGGATTCGGTGCTTGTGCAGTACCGCTTAGTCATAAGTGATTTTTGCACGAGAAATCCACTATTGACTTTAGACTTTAAAATTATTTTTTCAAAATGTTTTTGATTTTTTAAATTGGAATTTCATGCCCCGTCCCATTCCAATAGTAAAACAAAATCTTAGGAAGTTAGGAAAATGTTTAAAAGTTTTTAGAAAAGTTTTAAAAAATTCCAGTGTTTAGGTAAAAGGTTAGGCACGATGGAGGCTTGTAAGAATCTTGACCTGTCAGTCATTCCAGCCCTGAAGGGTTTTGTGCAATGCTCGGGGCATTAGCTATAGAGTAACAGTTAAAAAGGAGGAACTTGAAAAAGCCCTTAGCTTCTATGAGAAAGACAAACTAGAAAGGGAGGGCCATTCCTCAGAACAAGACCTTGAAGAAGGTGAGGATGATGCCCTGTTCCAGATTGAAGATGACGAGGAAGAAGGTGAAGACCAAAACTCTCCACCCTTTCCCAGACCCCATTCACCAGCAGGAAGTGACAGAAGTCATTGTAGACCCCCAGCTGGTGAGATGGTAGTAAGCCTTGAGAAAAAGCTAAATCTCCTCTCACTAGAGGAGCAAAAGATTGAACTTGAAGAAAGGAGCATAACCCTTGAAGAAAGAAGGATCAAGATGGGCTTGTAGCCCAAGATAATGGTGGCAGCACCTTTAATGGGGAAAAAGAGGAAACCTTTGACCCTAAGATCTCAAATGCGATTGTCCCCAAGTTTAGTGATGGTGATTATATTGATAAATGGTCAGGGTCTGTCGGTTAATTGGAGTGTCCAAATTGTCTGGCTCCTACCTCTCTTATTTTACTGCACCCACTGGGCCCCTGTTCTGTTTATGTCTGTCTGGCGCTCACTAATCCTAAGCGTCAGCCAATCACAGCACTTTTGAATGCACATACGCTACACAGCATGTTCCACCTGTTGCATATTTTTCAGGGCTTTTGTGCTTTCAGCCCTGACCCTCTGTGGTCTCTTGCAATGTAGAACCACACCCCTCAATGACGTACAGAAGCTTCGCTAATTGAACACAGACCTACCCTATCAGTAGGAAGAATTTCAGAGCCTCCCTTAGGCGGCCATTGCTGCACTTGCAAGAACAGACAAATTCTGGATTTTGTATAACGCCCCTATCCCCCACTTTCAAGGTTCACCAGCCACCACTGCTCACTGCAGATTCCAGAACTTTCCCTCACAGAAATGTGAGGAGAGGAAACATTTTTTTAGTCAAAGTTTGAGGTTTGTAAGGGATTCTGGGTAAAAAAAAAACCTTGGAGGGAGACAAGCAAGTCATCCCACCCTGGATTCCTCCTAGGTGTCTAGTTTTCCAAAATGTAGGAGCTGGGGTCCAAAACTTACACTTACTCAAATTGAAAAAAAAGGGGTCAGTTTTCTGTGATAACATTTTATGCATCCATGTTACGTTTTGGACCGTTTCCTGTTGTGGGTATTAGACCTTCCCACACAAGTGAGGTACCATTGTTATCAGGAGACTTGGGGGAATGCCGGGTGAACAGAAGCTTGTGCCTCTTCACAGATTCCAGAGCTTTCCATCACAAAAATGTGAGGAATATGTTTTTTTTTAGAGCTACTCACTTTGGAAAAAAGGGTCAGTTTTGAGTGGAAAAATTTGATGTATCCATGTTCTGTTTTGAGCCGTTTCCTCTTGCGGGCACTAGGCCTACCCATATAAGTGAGACACCATTTTTATTGGGAGACTTTCGGGAATGCCGGGTGGATGGAAGTTTGTGGCTCCCCACAGATTCCAGAACTTTCCATCATAGAAATGTGAGAAAAATTTGTTTTTTTAGTCAAAGTTTGAGATTTGCAAGAGATTCTAGGTAAAACAAACCTGGTGAGAGCCCCACAAGTCACCCCATCCTGGATACCACTAGGTGTCTAGTTTAAAAAAATGTACAGGTTTGCTAGATTTCTGTAGGTGCCGGCTGAGCTAGGGTCCAAAATCTACAGCTACCCATGTTGGAAAAAAGGGTCAGTTTTCAGTGAAAAAATGTGATGCGTCCATGTTGCATTTTGGGCCATTTCCTGTGGCTGGCACTAGGCCTACCCATACAAGTGAGGTATCGTTGTTATCGGGAGACTTGGGGAAATGCCGGGCCGAATGCCAGATCAACAGAATTTTGTGGTGCCCCACAGATTCCTGAACTTTTTCTCATGGAAATGTGAGGAAAATGAAAAACAAATTGTCAAAGTTTGCTGCTCATGTAGCTCAACCCCACCCTCCACCCACAGTGCAATAATAAGATGCATAACAGGTCAGTACTTCGAGCACCAGTTCCATGCCCTCTCATCCACCTCTCATCCCATGAACTGTTGAATTTCATCATCCATCAATTGTCTTGAAGATCCGACAGGTTCCAGCACAATGCATCTATAAACTGCCCACTACTGCCAAAACATGGGTGTTTCTGTGGACAACCCCTTGCCTTGTATACAGCCACAACCAGGCCCATACAGTGATCCATCCCCTTCTTCCAGACCGCATGGAATGGGGGGGGTCTCAGCCTCCCTTGCCCTCACTACAGCCCGCTTCGCCAGTCAGTCCCAGGACAAGACCCCGCCTAAGCAAGAAGTCACCCCACACCAGAACCGGTCCAGTGTAGAGCAACCCCACCCTCTATGAAGAAATGTGCCATCTGTCTCTTGACAACGGAGACAGGTCGGGGAGGCAATCACCCCCATTCACCATAGACGATGGCGTGTGAATTACACCCTATGAAGGTATTTGAGCTGGATTAGCCGAAGTCTGGCTGCAATGGCCACTTCCCGAGGTGCCCCTAGAGCCTCAGTCCAATCCTCGTTCTCCAGTCCCCCAACATCAGCCTCCCACGCCCTCCTGAGAGCAAGGTATGTATCCGGACGGTTGGAGATATGGGTCTGATATATCTTGGCAATCTTGTGGTCTCCCAGGTCACCCATAATAAGCTTACCCTCCAGTGGGTTAAATTCAGGGAGATCAGACAGGGCTGCAGTGTATGGGGTCAGGGCATGGCGGAGTTGAAGGTAGCAATGGAATTGGCTACGATGGAATTGGTGCTCCACCTGTATGGTTTGAAATTACTTAAGAACCAATCTGCTTATGACGTCGCCTATGGTAGGAATCCCCATAAGGTCCCACTTACAAAGCCTTATAGCACCACCACCTGAGGCAGCAGGCGGACCCGCCAGAGTGGTGTCCATTCCGTCAGCCTCCCCCACCATCCCATCTGATGAAGAGATTGTCTCCACTAATTTAATACCACCACAGTCACCAGAGGGAGATCACCAGAGGGAGATCACCAACATTACACCCGCCGTATAAATAGGAAACAAGAGGGGTGTCCCCCATCACCCACTTCTCAGGCGCAAAGGCGGGATCACCCCGGAGGTCATGCCACTAGTCATTGATGACCAGCAAATGTAACTCACAGTAATATGATTCTATATCTGCCCTAGCGTTACCCTCACAGAAGGTTGACTGAAAACATTTACCTAGAGCTTAATGCAGGGGGACCCACCCTCCCAGAGGAAACCGCTAAGACTGGAGTTCAGTTACCCAAACCATTGTCGTAGGACGTCATATGGAAAATTCTGTTGCTGGTAAAGAAATCGGGGCAATGACACCATTTTAAAGATCCCTGACCTAACTGTCAGAGACAGTGGCAAGACCAACCAAACCTTAATATCCTCCCTCAAGCAAGTTAAAACAGGCTCTAAGTTACAGGACCACGTTAGTGCTGCATCAGGAGATACATAGACACGCAGGTATTTGAACCCACCCGAGGCAATCTTCAACCCCGTCGCCCAACTGAAGTCTCGGGGGCAGCCCCCTACTGTGAATACCGTATATTTTGTTATATTAATGTATAGGCCCGTGGTTTCACCAAAAATGAACATAATTTGCAGGTTGCGAGGCCCCAAGATCTCAGGGACAGTTAGTAAGAAGAGATAAGGCTACTCTGTCGGAGAGTTCCTCCCCCACTCAAAGCTGTATACCCGAGTGTTCATCCTCATCCACACCGCCAGAGGCTCCATAGCAAGAGCAAACAGCATGGGAGACAGGGGACAACCCAGCCTTGTACCCGGCTGTATTAGAAAAGGATCCGATCTGGCACCGGTCACCTGCACCATCGCTGTTAGGTCAGTGTAGAGGATTCAAACGTAGGATAAAATTCTAGGGCCAAAATGTTAGCGGTGGAGACATAGGAACAAATATTCCCAACTCACGGAGTCAAATGTCTTGTCGATATCATCAAGGAGAACTGCCGCCGGCCTCTCCAGTCTATTTTTAGCATCAAGGCATTGTATGGTCACCAAATGTTATGGCGGGTGGTATGATGAGGCATAAAGCCATCCTGGTCCGGATATACCATATAAGGGATTAAGCACACCAGTCTATTCGCCAGCTCTTTTGCTCAAATCTTACCCTCCAAATTCAGGAGGGAAATCAGGCAATATGAGGAGTATTCATCTGTCGGCTGACCAGGCTTTAGGAATACCACTGTCTCCACATATTGCCAATCAGGCGATAGGGCGGCACCAATTGCTGAAGAATGGATCACCCCCAGTGGATGTTCCTGGAGCCTAGGCATGTAGGCCTTTAAGAATTCACAAGAGAACCCGTTAGTGCACAGGGCTTTCCCGGTCCACAGCTCTACCAAAGCTGATGAGAGTTCCTCCCCGGTGATCGCACCCTCCAACATTTCCCGATTTATAGAGGGTGCGAAGGGGAAGGGCAGGCATGAAGTCGACAATCTGTTCCCGAGATAAGGCCTCCTTCTGAGCATATTCAGCTTAAAAATGAGCAGCAAAGCTACAAGCCACCTTCCTGGGATCGGTTAGCAGCGTGCCCGACGGTTCTCGAATGAGAGGGGTAGAAGAAAATTAGTGGGTAGACTGGCAATTTATGTAGCATTTTACTCGATTTGTCACCCCATTGATAAATACGGCTCTGAGACGCCTGCCAATACTGTTTAGCCTCTCCCAGCAGAGTCTGAATTTTATTTTTTTGTCAAAGTTTGAGGTGTGCAGGGGATTTTGGGTAAAAAAAAAAGCCTGGTGAAAGCTACGCAAGTCACGCCACCCTGGATACCACTAGGTGTCTAGTTTTAAAATATTTACAGGTTTGCTAGGTTTCCCTAGGTGCCGACTGAGCTAAGCTAGTGTGCATAATCTACAGCTACACACATTGGGAAAAAAAGGGTCAGTTTCCAGTGGAAAAATGTGATGCGCCCATGTTGCATTTTGGGCCGTTTCTTGTTGCGAGCACTAGGCCTACCCACATAAGTGAGGTACCATTTTTATTGGAAGACTTGTGTGAGCATAGAATAGTAGAATATTTGTTATTACCAATTGGATTTTGCTGCATTTGTGCCTTTCAAATGTAAGTCAGTGTATAAGAAAGGAGAGAGTTTGAAAAATACCCTCTAAATCATACACTACTAGGGATATTCACCAATTCAGTGAAGGACAAATAACCACTGCTTCTAAACTCCATATCTTGTGCACACTTCAGAAATAAATAGGTTTCCTAGATACTCATTTTTCACTCTACATATTTCACCATATGAATTTGTCTATCCTCTCAATCAGAAGTGTCTAGCAGACGTAATGACATATTGCCTTTGTAAATTGGCCATCGTGACAAAAAGTTACAGATGAAAATGTTGTCACAGATGGCCGTTTTTCCCTACTCATTTTCAATATTTCTTTATTTCAACAGTTATGGTAAAACCTTGCTGAATTCAGAATTTTCAGAAGTCTATAGCTTTCCTGGATCACCTATGGGTTTCACACTGGTTTCCACCACAAACTGGAAGTATGTTGAGAGCACAAAAAAATTGGAAAAATGGACTACCTCTTTGAAAAATGCCAATACTGTGGTACAAAATTAGATTTTTTGATTCAGTTCTGCATGTTCCTGAAAGCTGGAAAGATGGTGACTTTAGTACAGCAAACCGTTCATTGATGCCATTTTTAGGGGGGAAAACTGTCCCTTTTATCTGGAGCACTTATTTCTTATTTTTCTGTATTTTGCCTATTTTCTCGGTCCCCTTCAGGGGAATCCACAAACCCTGGGTAGCTTTAGAAGCCCCTCAATAGTGGAAAAAAGAGGGCTAATTTGGTGTGGCTAATTTATGTGCAAAAAAGTTATGGCGCACCAAGCGCAAAGCACACCAAATAGCCAAAAAAGGCCTCAGCACTGGGGGGGAAAGGCCCAGCAGCTAAGGGGTTAACAAACCCTAGCGTCAACAATAACATAAACCTTCAACTAATTCTAATACTAGTTTTCGATGTCACACATATATTATCAAACCCTAGAACTTAATAACAGTATTTAAATTCATTAATTTAATTTTCTAAATCAGTGGTGCACTTTACGTTTCAGGCCTTTTCCTGTTGTAGGCGCTAGGCCCACCCACACAAATGAGGTACTTTTTTTTATCGAGAGATGTTGGGGAACACTGGGTGGTAGGACAATGCAGATTCCAGAATGTTCCCTCACAAAAATGTGCATTGTTTAGCCAAAAATTGACGTTTGCAAGGGCTTCTTGGTAAGAAAATTTAGTGAGAGCCACCAAAGGCACCGCATCCTGGACCTCCCTGGGTGTCTAGTTTTCAGAAATGTGTGGGTTTGGTAAGTTTCCCTAGGTGCCGGCTGAGCTGGAGCCCAAATTCCACAGCTACCAACTTGCAAAAAAAGGTTTGTTTGTAAGTGGAAAAAATTTGATCTGTCCATGTTGTGTTTTGGGCCCCTTTCGTGTCACGGGGGCTAGGCCCACCCACACAAGTGAAATACCATTTTTATCAAGAGACACAGGGGTAAAGCTGTGTGGTAGTACATTTGTGGCTTCCTGTAGATTCAAGAACGTTCCCTCTCAAAAATATTGTAGTAGATCACTCGTAGATGCAGGAGAGTTTAACAGGAATTTATTGTAGAGAAGCTACACAGCAGACATAAGAGCGAGGTCAAACACATCCAGCTCCAACAGCTCTCAGTCCGGTTTGAATGCACAGAACCCAGCTACAGAGCAACTAGGCAACCCATCAACATTCCATAAGCTGAATCATGGAATATCACACTAAAGCAATATAATGAAGAGAATACAACATATCCTCCTTTCTTAATAAAACAAAGTAATAAAAACTAAATAAACAGAAACAAAAAAAACGAAAGAAAGGAGGCAGACAACCAGGAGATAAAATCTAAGAACAACAATAACTATTAAAAATATCTTAGCATAAAACAGAGACTCTAAAACATTTCACATACGGTATCTCTTAGGAACAATCCTAGATCTTGAGCTCCTTCTGAGGGACATGTCTGAAGGCACACCAACCTCCGGACCTAGGGGCACAGCAGCAGGATATGAAGGAACATTCTTAACTTTTACAATCTTACCAGCATTCCACCATTTTCCCCCTTCAACTTGCACAGAGTTCCTACCAACCCTGGTGACAGAAATGGGAGAACCGAATTTGCTCTCACCCTTTTTCACATGTAAACGGGACTTAATGCGAACAAGATCTCCAACGACCACAGGCACAGTCTTGACCCCTCTCTTATTGTCAAACCAAGACTTCTGTTTGGACTGGGAGTTGGAGTCATTTTCTCTAATCAAAAGCATGAGACTGTCAATATCAGGAACGGACTTGATCCATTTGTTCATCCATGCGGGCTTAAAGCTAGTGTTGGGCTTTCTTCCTCTCAATAGATCAATGGGAGAGACTTTAGTTGTAGAGTGAGGGGTGGTCCTGTAGAACCACAGCATACTGTTGAGTGAATTAATAATATCACAGTTACAGGATCTGGCCCACTTAATACAGTCCCCCACAACCCTGTTCATACGCTCAACAAGTCCATTGGACTGGGGGTGATAAAGGGAACTCTTAACGTGCTGAATGTTGCATGATTTCAAAAAGGATTCAAATTCAGCACTCGTAAACTGAGTGCCATTATCCGTCACCATGGTGTCAGGAAACCCTTCCCTCAAAAATACGTCTTTAAGAAAAAGAATGATGTTACTGGTAGAGGCCTCCTTAACAAGTTTAATTTCAGGCAATTTTGAAGCATAATCAATTAACACTAAAACAAAACGACACCCTCCAGGTAAAATTTCCAAAGGTCCCATGACGTCCACACCTAACTTGGACCATGGTCCAGAGGGACACTCAATAGGAAAGAGAGGCGGACAGGAGACTTTTAAGCCTTTGTCAGCAGAACTACAGATGCAACATGAATCCACGAGATCATTAATATCACTGTCCATCGAGGGCCACCAAAAGAACTCGCGGACCCGTCGCTTGGTGAGTGTGGATCCTAAATGACCCTCGTGGGCTTTGACAATAACGTTCTTCCTGAGACTCTGAGGGACAATAAGCTTGTCACCTCGTAATAATACACCGTCTTCCAATGAAATCTCAGATTCCACCTTCCAGAAAGGCTGTAAGCACGGAGGAAGGACACGCTCTCTGGGCCAACCTGACTTAACAAACCCACATACTCGTTGTAAAATCTCATCATTGGTAAGAGCTTTAATCCAACTGTCTGCAGTATCAAGCCCATGCTCCGGTAAGTCGAGTGAGGCTACCAGGCAATCATCAGAATCTTCCTCCCCAACATCGGAAGGAATAGTTTCTTCCTTGTTATAGTCAATGGGAAAACGCGACAGATAATCTGCTCTGAGATTCCTGCCCCCAGAAACATGAACAATATCAAACTGGTAGTGCATAAGGCGAGATACCATACGAAGGATCCTAGGCGAGCAGCATTTGCTGGTGCCAGCCCCAAGAATAGAAATGAGAGGTTTATGATCAGTTCTCAATAAGAAGCGTCTACCCCAAATATAGGGTCGAAACTTTTCGATGGCCCATAAGCAAGACAATAGCTCTTTTTCAATAACTGAGTACTGAAGTTCCCCATTTCTCAAAACCCTTGAGGCAAAAGCGACCGTGTTCTCTCCTCTTGAAGTGTTTTGCGTCAGAACGGCACCTAGTCCCACTTGACTCGCATCAACAGTTATGCAAGAAGGCAAATCCGGGTCATAGGGTTTGAGTGCACTACTGTTAGAGAGGGAACTCTTAACGCACTGCAAGGCAGACTCACATTCATCGGACCATTCGAACACCAAACCCTTACAAAGAAGAGAACTGATGGACCGTACAAGAGTGGCATAATTGGGAACAAACTTCGAATAAAACTCCAGGAGACCAAGTAGAGACTTGACACCACTCTTATCAGATGGAGCTGGAGCCTGGGTGATGGCATTCAGCAGCCCTTTCCTTGGTTTGATGCCCTCACCGGAGATTAAGTGACCCAGATACTCTATCTCTTCAGAGAGAAACTTGCATTTTTCTGGCTTGACAACCACCCCATGATCCTTGAAAATTTCCAGGACTTTTTCGAGCAAAGAGTTATGAGTCGGGATGTCTTTGGAATGAATCAACACATCGTCCTGGAACAACATAACGCCACTAATCCCACCTAACATACTTTGCATGACCCGTTGAAAGACGGAAGCCGCAGAGGCAAGCCCGAAGGGCATCCGTCTGTATTGAAAAGTGCCTAACGGTGACACGAAGGCTGTGAGAGGGCGTGATGCAGGTTCCAGCTCAATCTGATGATATGCGCTGGCCAAGTCCAGCTTGGAAAAGAATCTAGACCCCCTAACGCTGGCAAACAGGTCGCATATTTTCGGTAGTGGGTGAGAGTCGATCCAGATCTCCTTATTGAGAGATCTCAAGTCCACACAGACACGCAGTTTGCCACATTTCTTGCGCGCGACGACCAAGGGTGAAAGCCACAGTGACGATTCAGTGGGTTCGATAATCCCTTGGTCGCATAAGGACTTGAGATCTTTTTCTAGATCTTTTTCTAGATCTCAACTTATGCTTAATCGGAAGGGCCCCATCTTTAACAACAATTTTATGCTTGAATCCCTTTATGGTTCCTAATCCTCCACCGAAGACAGATGGGAAGCGTTCACTCCACTGACAGAAATGTTGATCATCAGATATGACAAGAACTTGCTCAGATGTCCCGGGTCTAAGGACCATCTTGAACAAACCCTGATGATACCACCCTAGAATGTTCAGACCCTTCACCGCAACATATGCTTTCCCACTTATTTTCCTGTTTTTAAAAATAAGAACATCCTCAAAATACCCGAGGAGATCAATCTTCCGTCCCTCATATGAGACTGGAGATCGATCGGGAGGTTGAAGTGGTCTTTCTCCCCATGTTTTATAGAATAATTCCTGAGTCACCATTGTAATCCTGGCGCCTGAGTCGACTAGAAGATTAAGTGGCTTTCCTCCCACGATAATTTCAACAATAGGATCCACACATTCGCACGACTCATCTATACTGGACACAGATTCATGTGAGAGAGAAACAACAGAAATCACTTCAGAATCAGATTCTTGATCTGATTCTAAGACACAAGCAACATACCTTCTTGGATTTTTCCGTTTCATGCAGACCTTCACAAAATGCCCTATCTTTCTGCAGTAATTACAAGACACATTTGCTCCGGGACACTTTGCTCCTTTAATATGAGGAGGATTCCCACAACGGTAACACATCTGCTTAATGTGTTGAGAATCTGATGCACCCCTACCATAGTTAGAGTTTTTGGGTGTATTGCTTCTGGAAGACGAAGAAGAAGAAGAAGAAGGTTTAGGGTCATTTGCCTTTCCCTTGGTGTTAGCGAAGACAACGCTGACTGGATCCGTAGATTTTCCTTCCAACTCTTTTAGAGATACTTGTGAAGTTTCGATACTCTTGGCTATTTTGACAGTTTCATCAAGAGAAGGATTGGCAAGAGAGAGAAGCTTCTGGCGAATCTGTTTATCACTACAATGACAAACAAATTGGTCACGGATCAATTGGTCTGTGAAGATATCAAACTGACAAACAGCAGCAAGTCTACGTAATGTAGAAATGTAAGAGTCCACATCTTCGTTTTCACACTGTTGTCTTTTAAAAAATTTGTGACGGAGTACCATCAAACTGGGTTGTTTGTCAAACCTTGTTTTAAGTTTTAAGATAGTGTCCTGATAATCATCTACATCATCCTCTGGTCGATGAACAATTTCAGGAAGGTGTTTGTAGATGGAGCGACCTTCAAATCCAAGGGAATGAAGAAGTAGGAATTTCTTGCGTTCATTGCTAAACCTTGATGCACCAATAGCTCCCAGATACGTCTGGAAAGCGTCAAACCAGATTTCCCATCGAACGAGAGGTTCTCCTGGAGATTCCAGGAAAGAGGGAGGAGGAGTAACAGATTGCATAATTATGCTGAGAGGATGACACAATGGAAGATGTAGAAAGAAAGAAGGGAAAGTGAAAAAGAAAAACAAATGCAAAGCAGAGGAATGCAATAAAACACATTTGAAAATTTTGTTTCACATACCGAACATAAGATAAAATGTGATATTAGTTGTACATGAAGCGCAGTAAAATACAAATAAACAAAGTGTGCACCAAAAAACAAAAGTATTATGCTGTTGTAATAGGTGTGCGAATCACCGTTTGGTTATTCGCTTAAACAAGAAAGATGTTGATTTGAAGAATATTGGTGTGCGAATCATCATTAGAAAAAAAAACGCACATAGAGAAATAGTTTTGAAGCTGGTGTGAGAATCACCGTAATAACTTGGTTTGTAGATGCCAAAAATAAGGTACATGGTGTGTGGATCACCGTAGTGTGATTAAAAGGTGTGTGGATCACCGTAGTGTGACCCACTCCGTAAAATGAAACCGGAAGCCTTGAAGAGCAAAGAAGAAAAGACGTGCCAATCGTCGCGATCGGTAGACTGGATGCTGGATACGTTGCTAATGAGCAGTTGCTAGGAAGCACTCGTTGTGACGTGACGCGTGTAGTCAGGCAGGCCAGGCAGGCTATGGCCTACTGTTGCGCAGGAACGTGGATATGGCGTTACCAGGCAGCAGCCTGAAGCCTCTTGATGCGCATGCGTGAGACGGTATCAACGTCTCTGTAAGCGCGAGACCCAATTTTAATGAAATATGGACAAAAAAACACAGTCAAGGCCTCCAAACCGCTTCCTCAGTGAATGAGTAGAAGAAGCGAGTGCAAAGGGAGTCCATTGAACCTCAACGCTCGTGTTTAGTTGCGCGGCGTTTTTTGAGACGGGTTCGAGGGAGGAGACTTCTATGCCGGCAATGGAGAGGAGAGAGGGTGCTTGAGGGAAGAGGACGCAATGCGAAGACGTCGGTGGTGTGAAGGAAAATAAAGGAACAGTCTTACCACCGGATGAGTGGGTCTTCAAAACGATGAGCACCAAAGGTGAGTTGGGTTGCACGCGGGGTCCAGCATGTTACTGTGTAGCATAGAATCGTCGCCATAAATTGTAGTAGATCACTCGTAGACGCAGGAGAGTTTAACAGGAATTTATTGTAGAGAAGCTACACAGCAGACATAAGAGCGAGGTCAAACACATCCAGCTCCAACAGCTCTCAGTCCGGTTTGAATGCACAGAACCCAGCTACAGAGCAACTAGGCAACCCATCAACATTCCATAAGCTGGATCATGAAATATCACACTAAAGCAATATAATGAAGAGAATACAACAAATATGTTTTTAGCCAAAGTTTGAGGCTTGCAAGAGCTTCTGGGAAAAAGAAAACTTGGTGAGAGGCAAACAAGTCACACCCTGAGTGTCTAGTTTTCAGAAATTACTGGGTATGGGTAGCAGCCAAGCTAAGGGACAAAATCTGCAGCTACCCACATTGTAAAAAAAAAAAAGCATGGATTCTACTGGGTGAAATATGTCTCCCGGTCAGGTTTACTGCTGTTTTCTGTTGCAGGCGATAGGCCCAGCCAAACAAGTGAGGTACCATGTTTATCGGGAGATATGCGGGAACACAGAATAGTAGAACATTTGTTATTACCAATTGGATTTCTCTGCATTTGTGACTTTCAAATGCAGCTGAGGCCGGTCCCCCTCACCTTTTGCTGCTCAAGAACAGTGTCTGTCAGGCTGAGCAAAGGTCGGCCTGACAGACAATCTTCATTTTTAGGTCAGGCACCAGGAGCTAGACATGCGCAGGCTCTTGACTGCCTGAGATGAACTTTGCTAGGCTGAGCATGTCACAGCTCCTGTAGGCGTGACCTCCTCACCTCAGCAATGGTCCTTGAGGCCCTCCCCCTCGGTGACGAGTGGCAGCGTCACGCATTACTTCGGACCTGGGCGCTTTAGTTTTAAGCCCTGAAGCACTCAAGGTCTATTGTCAATTAGTGACACTTCCTCACAGAGTAGGGTGGGGTCAGCAGTCTCACCGACCACATCCCACTCTGTGACGAGGTTGAGACTGCTGCCTTCCCACATTGACTGACCCTAGGTCAGCCAATGAAGGAAGGCAGCAGTCCCAACCCTCCTGGGGGGGTTGGGACTGTTGTCCTGACACAATGCATAATGTGTCACCATTGTAATTACACCTTACCAGAGCACATAGTCAGTAATCCATACAGTGGAGTAATGCACATTTCAACATGTTACCAATTTACAACTCAAGCTAAACAATGTCACATCAGCTACACTATCCTTTACTGATTCATTGGTTGCATGTTGAGAAAATATCCGAGTATACAAATGGAATGTTGGTGGACCCAAGGTGTGATCAGCCTACCCTGGTCAGGGCAACCCCTGGAGGTGGTTGAGGCGGTGTATCCGACCCAAGTTCCTGCAAGTGGGCTTTTAAGGGGCCCCAAACATCCCTAGGTCTCGCCATTACGGGGAGTGTTGTTGCAAATAATTCCCCATTAGTTTTACAATAGATGAGGCTATTTAACCATGATTTGGTAGTGGGAGCAAATTTACCGCCCCAATGTAGAGCTATCTCTCGTTTGGTGAGAAGGAGCGCAATAGAGGTGTAGCGGCGTAGCTGTTTGGGGATGTTGCGAACGTAACCCAGCAGGGCTACTTCTGGGGTAGGAAGGAGGTCCAGGTGCGTCATCTGAGAAAGGATTCGGTATACTGCTCTCCAGAACCCCCCAATTTTCTCACAGTTCCAAGTCATGTGGACAAAATCAGCATGCTGCGTCCCGCATTTGGGGCAATTGTGTGATCTAGAGGGGTCGATCGAGTGAAGTTTGGAGGGGGACATATAGGTTCTCCAAAGAAACTTAAATGGCGACTGTTCAGGGAGACTTCCTTCGTTTGAGTGCAGCAGAAGGACCAGTGGGAATCTTCTATAGGGTGACCTATGTCTCGTTCCCAGGTTTAGCGGATTTTAGCATCTCTAGTGGGAACTAGTGACATGCAGGCCTTATAGAGCTTGGAGATTAAATCCCCCCCCCCCCAGTTTTTGTGATTAACAAAGTCAGAGGTGCAAATGATTCTGGTTCCAGTGGGAATTCAGATATCAACGACCTCAGTGAACTGTGAAGCCTGCTGAGAATGAAAGTGTCCATAAAGGATGCTTCACTAAATCTGATGTCCTCGGAGCTGTGGAAAATATGTCCGTTTGGAAATAACTCACCACAAGTGTCTAGGGAGTACTTAAACAAGGTACGTTGTACTAACTTCTCTTCGGTGATAGGTAACCAAGGGTTATTAAGTAATGGAAGCGCCGAAGAATAACGGGTCGAAAAAGTTTGGGAACCACTGGTATAGGAGACCACTGTAGCTGGAAAGATGCACAGGAAAGGCCAGGATCCGTCCAGAGTCGCCGCTGCCCCCAGAGGGTGATGCCTCATTTAGCTACAGCGCATGCTCAGCCCTACTTTGCACCGCAGATTGACTGACCCAGCCCTTACAGATAATTCTTATGCTGAAGTTACGGATCTGATTTGCCGACCTCCCTTACCTACACTGTTACAATATGCCAGAGGCTCTTGAGCTTGAATAGCTGCTGCGGATATGGGTATGGCCCAGAGCTAGATTTGCGCCATCTGCCCTGGATTTTCAAGGACCAGTGAGAGCTCACTGGATGCCATCATAACTACAACGCTTTCCAAGTCTCAGGCACCTCTCTTGGGGTGAACCCATTCCAGGGTACCCTGCCCTTTGCAACAAAAAAACAAAAAAACACTCCTCCGGGTTCCCGCCGACTGCTCCGGGATAGTTTGCGTTACAGCATTGGATTCCTCAAGGGCAACTGTCTCTGCCAATACAGATTCGGGCATCTGAACCAGTCTTCCTTTCGATCGGTCGAGGGCAATAGAGGCATTGTACGTCAGTACTGAATGGTGCCCGCCCATCTCTTAGTACAGAGTGACTCATGTTCAACTGAAGTTCTCATTTGAATATTTGCTACTACCACCAAGATCTGCACCTTGCCCTAAGCTTCCATGTGCAGTAAAATGGCCCTTCTACTCATCATGGATTAGCCTTCACGGCTCTCAGCGTCGGCCGGGTATGGGCCCGACCCTCCAATGCCATCCATTTTCAGGGCAGGTTGATCTGGCAGATGAGTTGTTACATAGTCCTTAGCAGATTCATACTTCCATGGCCACTGCCCTGCTATCTATATCAGCCCTCCTTTTTGGTGTCTGATGAACTTCTGCATTGCTTTAACCCAGCGTTCAGTTAAACCCGCAACACTGGTTCTGCTTACCGAAAGTGGCCCACCAAACACTTGCATCCACTGCCTGGCTCCATGCCAGCAAGCCAGGATTCTTATCCATTTAAAATTTGAGAATGGGTTGAGATCGTTTTGGCCCCAAGACCCCTAATCCTTTGCCTTACCAGATAAAGGGAAACTTCGGAGGGAACCAGCTACTAGGTGAATAGATTAGTCTGTCGCCCCTATAGCCAGGTTAGATGATCGATTTGCATGTCAGGACTGCTACAGACCTCCACCAGTTTCCTCTGGCTATGCCCTGCCCAAGCCTAGTTCAACATCTTTCAAGCCCTAGCATGCACGCTCATGCTCCTCCTTCCCAACAGAGCAGACAAGACTGGTCAGTTGTGTGCCCACCGCAAGGCCGTGGTGGGATCCCACTTCAGCCGGCACACACCGGCCTTCACCTTCATTGAGACACATGATTTCACTCATTCATCCGATTGACACACGTGATAGACGTCTTGGTCTATGTTTCAAGACAGGTCATCTGGGTAACCAACATCGCTGTAGACCCCTGGCACCCAGCGTGGGCCTTCCCATCTAGTAGCACAATGCAGTCAGGGCGCACTGAGCACAGTCCACCCCAGTTGACAGTTAAACCGGGAGCAGGGGACCCCGTCTCCCTTTCCTAACCCAGCACACTCCGAGAGGACCCGTGACAGTTGCCAGGAGAAGGCATGGAGCAGTTAATCTCCCTTGTGTACATGGCAAAGCTGCTGCCAGAGGGCTGTAACTCTCTCTGCCTGGAGCCAAGAGCCTAAGCCTTCCCAGCCGACTGAGACGGTTGTGGCACACAGCCAGGGAGGAATGTGCCCTGTGGGGGCCAGGTGCACCCAGGCAGCAGTCAGGTTTGCCCACCCCCCACCGCTACCGACCTTCTCACCATGTTGAATCCTTCAGGCAAACTGCAAGGACCCCACTGGTTTACCCTTTGATGGTTTCATGCTCTCTTGAACACACTCTTTAAAGTTCTTCTCAACTTTCCCTTACTGTACTTTGGGCTGCATTCCCAAGCAACCCAACTCTGAGAAGACCTGATCCTGGAGCCCCAGGGCCACTACTGGCCTAGCACAGTCAGCAGGGTGAGCCTTGATCAGAAGGATTTTGTCCCCCCCCTGAGCGATGTCGGGGATTCTGTCTTCTGTACACCACACTTCCCGTACACCTGCCGCCAGGTGGGGATTCAGTGCTGGGCTCTTCCCTCTTCGTTCACCAATATTAAGAAAATCCTGGTTAGTTTCTTTTGCTCCACTTAGTAATATCCTTCAATTAAGCAGGTACCCATATCTGATCTGAGGTCATACTCAGATGCTGAAGCTTGTAGGTGCCAGACCAATCGCTGGACTGCAGGGGTAAGGTCATGGCAGCGCATCCTTTCCCGAATTAGAGACTGAAGGCGGGTGTCAAAACCGAAGCCTTGAAGTTGATGCCCAAGTTGGTATGGCAGCCATGAAACACCGCAGCCAAGCGCTCTTGTTTTTTTCATGCCTGGGGCAGACCAGTCACCCACTGCAGCAGATGCAGGCAGCTTCACCACTGACCCTCCCGGACGCCCTGGAGGGACCGCATTAATCTTAACCCAGCCCGGCCACACAGGACTGGGCAACCAGGTACCTGGCAACATAGGAGCATCGCCCCACCTCCACGTCGGCTGTCCGCCACCTGGCAGGATCCATGGCCTGACCTCTACTCATCAAGAATCCCTGGCTTAGTGGTGCCCCCGATCTATGCAGGCAGGCTGGTGACTCCCCTGCCCAGGTGGGATTCATGAGAGGAGAGGAGCCATATCCCCCCCCACAAGCTGTTAAAGCAACTCACAAGATGCCTGCTGATGGTGCACACATGGAAGCTCCATTCCCTCATCAAAGCAGGTTGCACTGGCTTCCAGGGGCACGTAGTTTGCACCAAGAGGAGTCGGGGTTTCCTCATGGCCCCAGCTCTTTCTCAGCCAGAGACGGGATGCTCCTTAGTTGCACGATACCTAGGCTAGCTGGGATCTGGCATGGGAGGACCCACAAGGCAGGCCCCTTGATGGGGGGTCACTGAGATAAGGTTTTTCCTGGGCGAGCATAGGCTCCATCTTGGGAGGGCTTTCTGTCACATCGTGCCCCTCCTGGAGAGGCCAGTGTGTTGCCCGCCTCGGTCCCTTGCATATCAGTCAGGTTCTCCTGGGTGCAAGAGCCCATCTGCACCATTTGCTCGCCCAAGCACCCTTTGGCCACAGACAGCTCTGCTAGGCAGGGTGCGCAAGGGGTGCGCCGGGCCCCATGCCTTAGTACAGAGATTTTGAGCTGGTGCTTGTTTGGGCTGCTCCACCATTAATGATCCTTCCGCAGGTTCACCTATGGAAGCATTGTTGCAACTTTTAATTCTTCTAGACAGTAAAGTTTGATCGTCTTCTCCTCGCTCCCCCTGGGCTGTTACCGATCCTGGCAGGACCAGTTTGAGGACCTCGCTAAACCATCCAATCGGTTGTAGTGACGGGCGGTGTGTACAGAGGGCAGTGACTTAATAAAGGCCAGCTTATGACCCGCACTTACCGGCAATTCCATGCTAAGGGGAAATAATTGCAATCCTTATCACAAACAGGGTTCAGCGTGTTAACCACATCTGTCAACAAAGGGTAGACACACTGATCTGTTCAGTGTATTGCGTGTGCAGCCCCAGATGTCTAAGGGCATCACAGACCTGTTATTGCTCGATCTCATGTGGCTTAACACCACTTGCCCCTCTAAGAAGTTAAGCACTGACAGCTGGGGGTCACTTAACTAGTTACCATGGAGGAGTCTAATTTGTTATTGGAATTAACCAGACGAAGCACTCTACCAACTAAGAACGGCCATGTGCCACCACCCATAGAATCTAGAAAGAGCTATGAAACCAGTCCATTCTGTGCCCAGACTGTGTGAGGTTTCCCTCGTTTAGACAAATTAAGCCTCAGGCTCCACTCCTGGTAGTGCCTTTCCAACAGTTACTTTAAGTTTCAGCTCTGCAACCATACTGGGACTAAAAGACTTTGGTACCCCGGAAGCTGCTCAGCAGGCCTTGGGCATACCATCACCAGATCGCTAGTCGGCATTGTTTATGATTGGAACTACAATGGTATCAGATTGTCTTTAACCATCCAATTTTAATTCTTGATTAATGAAAACATTCTCGGCAAATGCTTTTGCGTTGTTTTGTCTTGCACTGGTCCAAGAATTCCACCTTTAGTCGCAAATATGAATGCCCCAGTCGTCCTAGTTAATTATAGCTCCAATTCCGAAAACCAACAGAATAGAACCAGAGACCTATTCATTATTCCTAGCTTAAGTATTCAGGCATCCAACCTGTTTTGATCACTAAGTCAAGAGCATCGAGGGGATGCAGAGAGGCAGAGCATGGTACAGGCTGTTGCTGACCTTGCAGCGTATCCCCCAACTCAATCCCAAAAACCATCTCCAAGCTTTTTTAACTGTTGCAACTTTAATATAGGCTATTGGAGCTGGACGTATTGCAGCTGCTGGCACCAGATTTCCTCTCCAATAGATCCATGTTAAATAAAGGACCTTAAGTGCCTCCAAAGAATCCTGTAGTGTTATTTTTCATCACTACCTTCCAGAGTCAAGAGTCCATATTTTGCAGAACTCCTGCCTTCCTTCGATGTGGTAGCCATGTCTCAGGCTTCCTCTTTAGAAATGAACCTAGATTCCCCATTACCTGTGGTGTCCATGGTAGGCACAGAAACTACCATCGATTGATAGGCAGACATAGCAATCTAGAAGGTAGAGTAGGCGCTGGCTAAGATGGCCGCTTAACACGGAGCTCTCATTCACCTGCTCCTTTTTCGCTACTGATGCAGCGCGTACAATAAAAACTATTCTCCTCCCAGGTCACTTATAGGTCATCCAGGGGCAAACTATATTTTCTCACATCCACATGACGATGGGGCCCATAAACATCGCCTAACACATACACACACACCTGGATTTCCTTTACACCTTTATGAAATTCTGTACTCCTAGGAGAAGCATGAGAACTAAATGGAGAACACCATTTATGTACCGCTGGAAGGAGCCGGGATATCTTATTACCTTAACTTGTCGCTTTCTTTTAGTTATTTCTTAAGATATTCCTGCTCATTGTTTTGTCGATGAATCATTCATGTAAAAAAATTAGTTCATAGTGATTAAGACCAGCTGAATCACAATAACCAATTACTGATGTCACAATCATTTAGGAAAATAACCACTGAGTCATTTTGGTTTAAAGAATCTCACATTTTATATAATTTTAAAAGCATGAGAAAGAATTTAAACTTTATTCAATTATTCATTCTTAAATTCAAATATTTATTAAGCATAATCAATTTATTGCAGAAAGGAAATTTTTGTCATGAAGCCAAAACTCTAATTACCTGCCTACCTTCCTAATTTAGACTAATGATTTCTAACCTAAGTTTAAGAATTAGAAATAACCTGATTCTCATACTCAACTGGAAAATTAAGACAGCAACAGCAACTTCAGCTTGTCAGCATCAGCTACCTGCAACCCGTCTCATCTAACAGTCTTTCAGCATCTCCCGCTCAGTAAGGGATCGATCAGGACCACCCAGCACTGGAAGCCACCAACACCAACACGACTCTCCAACTCCGCTCCTGACTGTGACTGCAACTGCGACTGACCCCCTCCCACTAAGAGTAGGCCCTCTTATACCCTAATTCTAACTTTGCTAACTAACTGTTGCAACATTAATAACACGCTTTTCTTTCATTGGTCCATGCATGTCATCTTATTCATTCTTTTAATCAAGTTCTCTTGGATCCACGGGTCCTTGGATCATTTCCTTTCCCATACGCTCAAACATGTTTTCATCCGTTTCGATCAGTACATTTGTAACTTCTTTCGATACATTCGAGAACTCCGCAGTCATTGTCCTTTCTCTTAAACTGGTTTCCCACGGGTCTTCTGCTGATCACCACGGCACACTATCAGTTCAATTAGGTCACATCAGCCTTGACCATTTCTCGCATCCTAGCCTCTCAGTAACATCACGAGGTTTAGTTTTTTTCTCCGACTTCATCCCGTGTCACATGTCCCCTTGCGCCTGCGCACATCTTCCCACTGGCGGCCATTTTATATCGCCACTCGGTTATACTTTAGAAGCACTAATTTGAGGCAAACAAAACATAATTAAAATAGAGAAAAATAGCCCTTTTGTTTCCCTCCCGTCATCTACGTACCCCAATTAGTTATTACCTAGCAGAAAGCAACATTTAAGCTGTTCCTTACTTACCATCACTATTGTTTTTGCAAAGACACGTTTTATTTCTATGAAGCACAAACATGCATTTATTTTTAATTAGTACGCATTTATTTTTACGTTATAATTAGACACACGGACATCCATTAATAGATTATTTAGCACACACATTGGCATGTTACCGTTCCCACACATACAGTGTTGATTAATACATTTAAACGAACATTTTATTTAATTAATAATAAAATTTGTTAGGGGTTAAAAAAAATTATTTTCCCTGCTCCATCAACTCCCCCTTTAGTGATTTTTAAATCACCACATAAAACCCAAGTTATACTTCTTTTCAGGCAGCATGTCTTTCATCCTTTGCTTTCTGTTATTTACACATCTGTTTCTTCTTCATCTTGCCTTTTAGTCTCCTTATACATGCTTTCTTTCATTTTCTCCAACTCAATTTCACCCATTTCTCTCTCTCTCTCTTTCATTATTCTGTTATTTCTTTTTATCTTATTTTGTCTTACTTTTCTTTTTATGCACGTTATTACTATTTTCAATACCATTGCTAACAGTATTACTACAGTTGCTATTATTATAACTTTCCCTATCATTAGTCTACTCATTCTGGTCAACCAATTTGCTACCGAAGAAAACCCTCTACCAAGTTTTCCCAAAACACTTTCAACCTCCAGTGGAACTAATTCTTTGTGCAAGTTTGTAATATTTGTAATATACTTCTGTATATTTTCACTTTTATCAGGAATGTAAGTACAACAATGTTGGACTTTCAACATTCCACAGACTCCACCCTCTTTTGCCAAAAGAATATCAAGGGCAAGCCGATTTTGCATCACCATAGCTCTCATGGCAACCATTTCGGTATTTACCATTAAGAACCCTCCTGCAGTATCTGTAGACAAACGATCTACTACTGTGGATAATTTCCGAATTTTAAATGCATTCAAAGATATTCCCACTGCTGGTATTAATGCTCCAAAAATATCACCTACAATTTCTGAAAAACTTTCCCTCTTTCTACGTGTAAAGCTATTAATCATCTTGTATGTTCCCTTTTCTTCTCTGTCCATGTGAAATTTTTTGGGAAAGATCAGGCCTACATAGCAAGTTCCATACCAATGGTCCGGTAACCTGTAATAAGCTCTATTCCCACAAATATAATAGATACCTGGAAATATTGGATCTTTTCCACCTTTGAATCCCCAACCTCCCAGAATTTGATAATTGTCATGGCAGATACTGGAACCTACAAAGTAATTGTCATAGACTGTCTTATTTCTCCTAATACACAACTTTCCTGTTTGCGGCCAATCTAATGTCATTGCTGCATTTATCTTTTTCCTTCATGATTTCCGTTCCTCAAACGTCCATAGATGTTTTCCTTCCTCTTTTATTGCTTCTTTTTGAAATTTCATTCTCCTTTCTTCAACCATTTCTAAAAATACTTTTTCTTCTTTCTTTAACTCACAGGTAAGGTTGTTACTAACTATTTGTTCTAACGTTAATTTTCTATGTTCTAAAAGAATTCTCCTAAAACTTTTGCTGGTTTTACTTTGTTAAGTTCTGGTACTACTGGAATGTTTGCAAAAATCTTATCTATATCAGTATAATAAGATTCTAATCTACCTGTTTTATAAAATAAACTTGCTATTACACTACATGTTATTCCATAAGTTAGAGGTAGGTGATGATAAGTCACACCTTCTGACACTGATGCAGGCAACTGCATACAAACATAACAATCTCTCACATCCATTGTCTCTACATATTCATACAACAATTTTGTAAAAACATTTTTTGAAAAGTCTGTTACTGACTTATCCTTATGTAACTCTGCACTACTTCTTAAAATAACTGGTTCTTTAATATTAGTTTCTTTTTCTGGTTTAGTATCATTCTTTGCTTCTATCACAGCTAAACTAATAGGAATTGTGATTGCTAAAACTATCCATATGGTCATTAATAACCCTGTACAAAAGCAGCACATTTTGCACCATCTTTTTATAAACTCACATTTATCTCTTCTATCCCTATTATTTTCCATTTTTCTTTTTTCTATTTGTTAAGTTTCAGAAAATTGTGTCTCTACACCTCAGAAATGACTTAGATGCCACTCTGCTCTCAAAAGTCTTTGCTTGGTACTTTCTTTAATTCTCTCCAGAATTCTTTCGTTGTCACATCCGGTGATTTGTCACATCCAGTAAAATTGTCATGTCCGGCAGAAGCACTATAAGTTTTCACTTCAAGTTTGTTGCATCTCACCTTTTCCCATCCGACTTCTCAGTCTCTGGTTCTCGTGAGTGTTTTCTTCTTCTTTGTAATCTGTCAGTGCAATATACAGCCACTCAGGTGACTTATACTTTGCATTCACTTTCTTTGTCCTTTTGGACTTTTGTAATCTTTTTCCACTTGGTTTTTCTTGTCCCTTTTGACTTGTTACTTCATTCACTTGTTCAGCACTTTCGTCTCCCGCTCTTATTATTCTATATCTCAATTTTCTTATATAGCTGTTGGGCCAATTATCTCCTTTTCTTGGCTTTTTGGCTTCACCTTCTCTTTCTTCTCTTTCTGCTTTCCAATTTCTTTTTCTTGATTCAGTTTTTACCTTTTCCTCTTCTCCACTTTCTTCAGTTTCTGTTTCAACTGTTTCACTATTGTCTCTTATTTTGAAACTTATGATCTCGTCATCTCCTACTGGTGGATCTGTCTTCTCCTTCTTGTTTTCCCTTATTACTGTCCCTCCTCGGTGTTCTTCCGATTTGGTGTTTTCCTCCCTTTCTGTTTCTAAATTTCCCTGTTCTTCTGTTTCTCTATCTGTCCCTATTGCTCCTCGGGGTTCTTCTCGATTTTCTAACTTTTTGTGTACTTCTTTCCCTACTTCATCTATTAATATTGTTTCTGAAGGATTTCCACCATAACTTGTACTTGGTTGTTCATCTAACTCAATTTCTTGCTCAGTTTCTTCTCTAATTGGTTTATAACCCCAAGTTTTCCTTAGGAATTCTTCACGGTTTTCAACTGAATCATCAGATTCTGAAGTTGTGTCAGATATTTCCAGATGTCGACTTACAGGTCGATCTTCAAGTTCTGGAATTTCTGAATTTCTTTCTTCTTCTTCTTCTTCCTCTTCTTCTCTAGAGGTGTTTGCCGTTGGGGTTTCCAGATGTCGACTTTCAGGTCGATCTTCAAGTTCTGGCACCCTTTCTCTTATCCTTGTTGTCCCAGCCGTTAAACTTTTATCCCACACTTCCAGACGTCGATTCACATGTCGATCAGTAGGTTCTTGAACTCTGATTGTGTGGCTGGCATGGACCCAGTTCTTCACTCCTGCACACTTGACTGCAGTCGTTGTTACTAGGATTACCTGTCGTGGTTCGTCCCAGCGAGGAACTAGACAGTTTCTTCTCCTGTGGATTTTTATACGGACCCAGTCTCCTGGATTCAAGTCGTGGGCTGGTTTTCTTTCAAGAGTGGTCGCATCCGGTCCAACCTGATGAAACACAGAACGCACCACATCAGCCAGTCCCTTGCAATAATCCAGTACTAGATCATCAGTTATAGTTAATAACTTGTTGACAGGTACGTGTGCTTGTCTCATTGCTCGTCCCATGATCATCTCATGAGGACTGAGTCCAGTTTTCTTTTCAGGGATGCTTCTGATGGTCATCAGAACAAGAGGCAGTGCATCCGGCCATTTGAGTCCTGTAGCTTGACACATTTTTCCCAATCTGTTTTTAATTGTTCCATTAATCTGCTCTACTACCCCAGAAGCCTCTGGTCTGTAAGCACAATGTAGTTTTTGTTTAATACTCAATGCTTCACAAATCAATTGGATCAACTCATTTTGAAAATGTGTTCCTCTATCTGTCTCAACCGTGACTGGAAAACCATACCTTGGAATGAATTCTCGCAGCATAAGTTTTGCCACTGTTGTTCCATCATTCCTTCTTGTGGGGTATGCCTCCACCCAACGAGAGAACAAACAGACGACCACTAGAACATATCTTAGTCTGTTACTAGGGGGCATCTCGATAAAGTCTAACTGCATTCTAGTGAATGGACCTCCTTCTCGTCCTATTGTTCCTAGACTCACTACTGTTTTCCTTCCTGGGTTAAATTGCTGACAAATAAGACATCTTTGACAAAGACTTTCAGCAATGGCTCTGAATTTTGGGTTATACCAGGTTTGTCTAAAAAGTCTGATCATTGCATCTCTCCCAATATGAGCTTGTCCATGGTACATCCGTGCCATGTCTGCAATCATGCTATCAGGCATAACTGGTCTTTCATCTCTGTATACCCACACACCATTATTTTCCTGTCTTCTACATCCTGCTTTTATCCAGTAATCTTTTTCCTCATCCCTTGCAGTTTCTTGTAACTGCCTTACTTCATCCCATGTCTCGACAGTATTAGTAAAAAGCAAAGGACAAGAGACATGCTCCCTTTCTCTATTTTTGTTCATGGACACCATGTTCTCTGCACAATATTTTGCGATCTCATCGGCATAATTATTGCCGACGGCTATGTAATCTTCGTTTTTCTTATGCGCTTTGCACTTCACTACAGCTATTTGTTTAGGCAACTGTATCGCCTCAAGCAGCTTTTTAACAAAATCTCCATTTCTGATAGGTGTTCCTGCAGATGTCAAAAATCCTCTTTGTGACCAAATCTGACCGAAGTCATGTACGATGCCGAAACCATATTGGCTATCGGTCACAATCGTGACTCGTACATTTCTTCCTAATTTACATGCTTGAATCAAAGCAATCAGTTCCGCAACTTGTGCAGACCTTATTCCTTTCAGACAAGACGCTTCCATCACAGTTGCCACTGTGCATACTGCGTAAGCTGCGCTTAAAACTCCTTCTTTTGTTCTCAAGCTTGAGCCATCCACAAACATGACATAATCAGATTCCTTTAACGGTTCATCTTTTATGTCAGCTCTTGGTTTCGTGCAATATTCCAGCACGTTCAGACAATCATGATCTACTTCGTCCTGTTCAATTATATTTTCCTCATCTGGCAATGATGTAGAAGGATTTACATTCATGCATCTATCTATGGTCACATTTTCAGCACTCAAGATGACTTTTTCGTACTTAGTCAGCCGACTATGTGTCATGTACTGTGTTTTTGTTCTTGTCAAAAGAATTTCTACTGAATGGGGAACATATACTCTCAGTGGATACCCCATCACTATACCTTCACTTTGTTCCAGACTTACACAAGTAGCAGCAACTGCTTTCAGACATCCAGGCAATGCTTTTGCTATAGGATCTAAAACAGCTGAAAAATAAGCGATTGGTCTTTTCATTGTCCCATGTTTTTGTACCAGTACTGAAAATGCACATCCATCTCTTTCACTGCAGTACAACTCAAAATCCTTCTCATAATCAGGCATGCCTAATGCAGGTGCCTCACACAGTTTCTTTTTCAATTCTTTGAAAGATTTCATTTCTTCTTTGTTTAACTCAAAAGGTTCTTTTACATCTTTCTTGGTCAATTTTTGTAATGGTTTTGCAATCAAAGAGAAACCACTTATCCACTGTCGACAATATCCAACCATTCCCAAAAACATTCTTACCTCTCTCTGAGTCATTGGTGCTCTCATTCCTTGAATCATTCTTACTCTTTCTGTCGCTATCTTTCGCACTCCTTTCTCAATTTTATGCCCTAAATACTGGACTTCTTTCTGACAAAACTGTAATTTTGAAGGAGACACTTTATGTCCTCTTTTCTCTAAATGGTTCAGTAAAGCAATTGTATCACTTACACATGCTTCTTTGGTTTTCGATGCCACCAACAGGTCATCGATATACTGCACCATCACTGATTTTTCTGGCATTTTCAAATCTTCCAGAGATTTCTTTAGAATCTGATTAAAGATTGAGGGGCTTTCTGTATACCCCTGAGGAATTCGGCACCATGCCAAAATACGCTCTCCAAACCGGAACGCAAATAATGGCTGGCTATCTGGATGCAAAGGAATAGAGAAAATGCGTGACACAAATCTATCACAGTGTACCACTCAGCTTCATGTGGAATTTGATATAGAATTACTGCAGGGTTTGGCACTATTGGACAACAGGGCACAACTATTTTGTTGATCTTTCTCAAATCCTGTACTATTCTATATGTTCCATTTGGCTTTTTCAGTCCCATAATAGGTGAATTACATGGACTGCTCATGATTTCTTTTAGAATTCCCTGTTCAATCATCTTATTTATCATAGGAGTTATTCCTTCAATTATTTCTGGAGTTAATTTGTACTGTGGCGTAGTCGGGTAAGTTGTCCCTTCTTTTACTGTCACTTTTACGGGATCAACTTCTTTCATTAATCCAATGTCTTCTCCTGTAAAATCCCACACACTTTCTTTTACTGCACTTTTTAGTTCTTCTGGAAGTTTTTCTGCATCAAATGCAGGAAACAAACCATTCGTTTCAGGTTCTTGATTCATCAAAGTTACTTTATACAAAACATCTTCAGCTGAAGTCTGAAAACCGATTCCATCTGGCGTACAATAAATTGTGCAATTCATTTTGCACAAAAGGTCACGACCCAAAAGATTTACAGGACTACAATCGCACACTACGAATTTATGCATTTTGCTAAAAGAACCAATTTTTACTTCCACCAATTCAGTAAGTGGGGTTTTAATCTGCTGATTTGCTACTCCTACTACTTGGATGTATTCACCTGAGAGAGGAAGGTTTGGAATTTCCACTGATCTAACAGTAGAACGGGTAGCTCCAGTATCGACAAGGAATGTTACATTTGCACCATTCACTTCTCCATCCACAAAGGGGCCAGACTGATCTACCTCTAGAGTTGCGCCAAGCACGCACTCTTTCCCCTCTCCTGCGCACCGTCAGAATCTTTCATCCGGGTCATCCTCACTCTGACGCAACCAATACTGAGAAATGTTAGCTGCTCGCGGCAACTGTGTTACCTGCTCTCCTCCGTAGAATCCTATTTCTGTACTGTATCTTTGCTGGTTAACAGTGTTGGGAAGTGGTGGTTGCGGCACCTGACTTTGTTGAACAACTACCTCCTTCTGCACCTGTGGAGTTAATGATTGATGTTCCGGATTAGGTTTAGGTGGGAACTTACACTCGTTTCTCCAATGCCCTAATTTTCCGCAATTATGACATGGCCATTTCTTCTTTGCCTCTTCTAGACTCACTTGACCCTTTCCTTTACCTATGTTCGGTCGCATTTTATTCTGTCCTGTTTCATTTCCATTATTATTGTCCAATTGAGCTTCTTGTTTTTCTGCCACCTTCACCTGTGCCCACATTGCCTTCTCTTTCAACTTACGCTGTTTACTCTCTATTTCATCACTACAATACTTAGCATATCTCAGTACCTCATCTACACTTCCATTCTGCCAGTTTATCATGTGTTGCTTAATCATATCACTTATTTCTTGTTTCAGGCCAAACACAAATCGGTATTCAAAATGACTCATGTCTTTTTCACTCAATTCTTCATAACCACTATACTGTTTGAAAACTAATAACAATCGCTCATAATATGCATGTACAGACTCCTTACTTTCCTGTGTAGTTCTATCGATTTTTACCCAATCTGTCTCTTTAGGAGGAATCTTATTCTTCAAAAAGGTAATCACCTTATCGTACTTCTTCATCACATCAGGACCTGGAGCTCCTGTCTTAGGATCTCTTGGATATTCTGTAGTTGGCCAGTCAACTGTAATCTTACATTCTGACCACAAATCTGTTGGTACCACTATGTCAAACAATCCATCTAAATCTATCCACAACACTTTTGAGACTTTTACAAACCTCTCTACTTGTCGGTACCACTCAACTGGCTTCTCTCTTAACTTTGGAAAGTCATTGGTAAATGACAGTATGTCCTGCCTAGTTCAGGGAACATGCACGTAACTACCACCTGGAGTTTCTCTCATGGGGTATTCTTTGGCAACAGATTCTTTTTCAGTTATCATAAAAGCCAATGAACCTTTGTCTGTAGTTTTCTCATTCTTCTTTGTCCATCTAACCTTCCATCTGTCCACATCACCCCATTTTCTCAACAACACAATTAACTCCTTTATCTGTGTCAGCCTTCCTGCCGTGTTCAAATTTTCAATATCCTTTTCTCACTGGCCACTTCTTCTAGTTTGTCATGTAAATTCTTTGCCCTCCATGTAATACTTTTGCACAGAAACATTATTTCATCATCCTGGTAATTTTTTATCTTTTCGGTACCAATTGTTCCTAGAATTAATTCTTCCATATCGATTTTTAACCTATTTACATCTAATGGTTTTTCTTCTGGTTCTTTTATTTTAAATGCCTTCATCCACTCATTTAACTCATCAGGAGTCGGACCTATGGGTGTATTATTTAGTTCTATCCAATTACCACTCTTTTCAGGCGTTTCTGTTGCAGATTCTGTTACCATATGCATTTTCCTACCATTGCACTCATTTACCGTCAAATTTGTAGGTGGACTTGGTCTGTAAGTACTAGCCAAATTACTTGTACTTGCACTTTGTTCCATCCTTTCTTTTTCTCTCTGAAATTGTGAACTCATGGGAATTACCAAAGATCGTTCATCAATTTTCTGATTCTCAAAAACGGGTATTACTGGACCTATTGTTACAGGCACAGTAACTGCTTCCATATTTTTCGTTAATTCTCTAATCTTCTCAGTTAGTTCTTTTGTTGTCCTTGCCAATTCGCTTGCATTGTCGCTTTCTATTTCTTCATTTTGAGAAGTTCTCATTTGTTCTTGTGACCTATTTACTTCAATTCTCTTTTCCGGACTTTTATTTCGCGTAGTCTCTATTAGCGGCGCATTTGGTGTCACCACTGTAGAACTCTGCTGATACGGAGGTGGATTTCTATTTAAAATATCTTCCAGCAACTCGTCATCCGTTTCGCTCTCATGCATATACTTTTCTCTCTCTATATGTTTCTTTTTCTCAGTCCGCTTTTTCTTAGTCCCTTCCTCAACTGTAAAAGCTGGAAACAAACCTCCTGTCATGTTAGCACATCTCCATCGTTTTATTCTGTCCTCATGATTTACTCCCCATAATCTTCCAGGCATAAACTCATGATCTCTCATTCCTCTGAATCTCTCTCGTTCATACATCTCATCTTCCCATTCCGTCAAAGCTTCAAACTGTGTTGGTCTAGGTCTAAGTTCCAATTTACACATTTTTTCTCGCAAATTTCGCAAAACCGCTACACTAAATGAACCATTCTCAGGAAAAGCTAAAGCACCATCATTCTTCGTATATTTTGCCCAATTTTCCAACCATATGCACGTATGATATCCATATTTCAGCATCATATGTGAAGCTGCTGATTTCGGCGGAGGAATTACTTGTCCCTCTCTAGTCACAACCTTTTTGTCTTTCTTAAAGAAATTCTTTAATTTTGTTGTCCATGACGTTCTCTCCCTTTCATACTCGTAATACGGCATGTTTTCTATTTATTTTCCCTTTACTCTAACGCTGTTCTGTGTACGGAACTTCGACCAATTACAGCGCGACTCACACTAACGTACCAATCAGAACAATTCCCACCGTCCGCGAACCAACCAATCCTAGTGCGGCACTTTTCTACGTCACTCCTGCTCTGTGTTCACGTGACTAGCGCACTATCCAATCCTAGCGCGGCACTGTTCCACGTCACTTCTACTCTTTACCCCTCCTTTACAAAATTTATCGGCAATTTTTTCTTTTCGCTGTTTTCTTCGTTAGTTACAACAATTAAAACAATTCCATAGTCTGATTCGCTAAACAAAAGTGACAGCTTTGTCCTTTTACACAAGAATCCTGTATTTCCAGTAGGCAGCGCTTACCTCTACCCTACCACAGAATTATGTACTCTCGCCGATAAAGTAGCACTTCCCTCTACCTTACCCTTCTTTCAAACAAACAATTTACTCGTTTCTCTGGGGATAAGACACATGTGGAGACTAGGCTCCTGAGAATTAAGGCCAAAGTTTCACAAGTAAACGTGATTTGCTATTTCAATTACACACTTTTCGTACAGAAAAATCCCTAACATAACACAACCTGCGTTATTACCAAAATGAATTCAGACCATGTACCAAATTCCATGTGACTTCTCTTGCCACACGTGTTCCACTTCCTACATCCCAGAAGCGTGAAAACTCCCATATAACATAACGCGACTCAACATATAGTGTTAGTCATCAAATAATCAATAATCAATAAACAATAATCACTAAACTAATCTATAGAAAACCATAACTCTGCTACCAAGAAATCTGATGCAGCGCGTACAATAAAAACTATTCTCCTCCCAGGTCACTTATAGGTCATCCAGGGGCAAACTATATTTTCTCACATCCACATGACGATGGGGCCCATAAACATCGCCTAACACATACACACACACCTGGATTTCCTTTACACCTTTATGAAATTCTGTACTCCTAGGAGAAGCATGAGAACTAAATGGAGAACACCATTTATGTACCGCTGGAAGGAGCCGGGATATCTTATTACCTTAACTTGTCGCTTTCTTTTAGTTATTTCTTAAGATATTCCTGCTCATTGTTTTGTCGATGAATCATTCATGTAAAAAATTAGTTCATAGTGATTAAGACCAGCTGAATCACAATAACCAATTACTGATGTCACAATCATTTAGGAAAATAACCACTGAGTCATTTTGGTTTAAAGAATCTTAAATTTTATATAATTTTAAAAGCATGAGAAAGAATTTAAACTTTATTCAATTATTCATTCTTAAATTCAAATATTTATTAAGCATAATCAATTTATTGCAGAAAGGAAATTTTTTGTCATGAAGCCAAAACTCTAATTACCTGCCTACCTTCCTAATTTAGACTAATGATTTCTAACCTAAGTTTAAGAATTAGAAATAACCTGATTCTCATACTCAACTGGAAAATTAAGACAGCAACAGCAACTTCAGCTCGTCAGCATCAGCTACCTGAAACCCGTCTCATCTAACAGTCTTTCAGCATCTCCCGCTCAGTAAGGGATCGATCAGGACCACCCAGCACTGGAAGCCACCAACACCAACACGACTCTCCAACTCCGCTCCTGACTGTGACTGCAACTGCGACTGACCCCTCCCACTAAGAGTAGGCCCTCTTATACCCTAATTCTAACTTTGCTAACTAACTGTTGCAACATTAATAACACGCTTTTCTTTCATTGGTCCATGCATGTCATCTTATTCATTCTTTTAATCAAGTTCTCTTGGATCCAAGGGTCCTTGGATCATTTCCTTTCCCATACGCTCAAACATGTTTTCATCCGTTTCGATCAGTACATTTGTAACTTCTTTCGATACATTCGAGAACTCCGCAGTCATTGTCCTTTCTCTTAAACTGGTTTCCCACGGGTCTTCTGCTGATCACCACGGCACACTATCAGTTCAATTAGGTCACATCAGCCTTGACCATTTCTCGCATCCTAGCCTCTCAGAAACATCACGAGGTTTAGTTTTTTTCTCCGACTTCATCCCGTGTCACATGTCCCCTTGCGCCTGCGCACATCTTCCCACTGGCGGCCATTTTATATCGCCACTCGGTTATACTTTAGAAGCACTAATTTGAGGCAAACAAAACATAATTAAAATAGAGAAAAATAGCCCTTTCGTTTCCCTCCCGTCATCTACGTACCCCAATTAGTTATTACCTAGCAGAAAGCAACATTTAAGCTGTTCCTTACTTACCATCACTATTGTTTTTGCAAAGACACGTTTTATTTCTATGAAGCACAAACATGCATTTATTTTTAATTAGTACGCATTTATTTTTACGTTATAATTAGACACACGGACATCCATTAATAGATTATTTAGCACACACATTGGCATGTTACCGTTCCCACACATACAGTGTTGATTAATACATTTAAACGAACATTTTATTTAATTAATAATAAAATTTGTTAGGGGTTAAAAAAAATTATTTCCCCTGCTCCATCACTACCTAATCTGCAGATTGGGCCCCAGGTGCCGCCCGGGGCCCCCTAGCCAGGACACACCTTGGGGAATCCACTTTTACGTGACTTGTGCAGCAGCATGGACCTATGATCCCGATGCCACTTGGACGAGTTCTGGGGCCGGGCCCGGCTTAAGCACCAACGGCTGTGCTGCCAGATGACCCGCTGACTGCTGCTGGACCAATGTGGGGGATATACTAACCCCAAGGACAGCTAACAGCCCACGTCGCACCCTCTGTGGGTTTCAATGGCCGCGTGATGGCCAAGATGACCTGCTGCACCCCCTGTATTGCCAGATGTAGACATAGTTCAATCCTACTAAAAACTACTGGGCCTACTCTAGCATGGCGAAGGTGTCGGGGATGGCCTTGGGTCCCTGAACAGCTTGGAGTTGGCTTTTTTCCCTGCCAAGGTGGTGCTCTGCTGAACTGGTGCTTCTTCTGGGAGCCCTGGCTCCCAGAGCTAGACACTCACTGTGGGTTTGTGGTGAGCCACAATTAAGGACCCCAGTGATGGCTCTAATGTGTTAGTAACTACCTCGAAGCGCCTGCAGAGGCACTCCCTGGAATTGTGAGCTGCAGTGACTTGGAGTTTCGCGTATTGGACTGAGATTTATGCTGAGCCCTGCAGGGGACCCCTCTTGATAGTACTATGGCCATCTGAACGGCAGTCCCCACATACCCTTTTTGGGAGACAGATTGAGGGCTTGCACGACCCCCTTTGCTAGCAGACCTAGGTGTGCATTATTTAGCACCGGCTATGGAGAAATTTGACTTCAGACAAGGCAAGTTGCCCTTTTGAACAGAAACAACAGACGAGGGTGCGATCCCAGCAGGCCTCACCAGTGCTACTGGATAACAGCGATATCAGTGAGAGCGACATAAAGGCAAGCCTGCTGAAAATGAGATTTAGCTTTCTGTGAAAAGATACAAAAAAGGACCAGTTGTTTGCACAGATGGACCTCATGAAGGACAGGCTTGACAAACATGGTGAATGCCTAAAAACGGCTGAAACTAGGCTCTCAATGCTGGAAGATGAGAGCCCCATCATAAAAGACGCAGTACAATGACTCGAACGAGACCTTGGGAAGACGATGGTCAGAAACAAGGATTTAGAATTTAGATCGCGCCGAAACAATATACGCACCATTGGCCTCGCCAAGACAACAGCCATGGGTAAGCCGGGACCCTTCATCAAACTCTTTTTTTCTGAGTTCCTGAGCAGGGAGGGCTTATCTGAACTTTTTTGTCGGGGAAAGGGCACACAGACCTTTAGGCTCCCGTCTTTGGGTGGGGGCACTTCCTAGACTAATCATTGCCAGATTATTGAGCTAACGAGATGTGGCACTATGCCATGCACATGAGAAGGGCTCTTTATCCTACTAGAGCTCTACTATCTCCATCTATCCTGACCTTAACACCAGCCACCCAGGAGGCTCGAAAAGAATTTGCGGATTTGAAAAAGATACTATGAGCTAAAAACACTAAGTACGCCATATTCTACCCGACTCGTCTCTGGATACAAATAGCGGGCCAAACACATTTTTACCAACCCTAAAGAGGCATTAAAGTTTGTTAAAAACCCTGGCAACATATGGCAGAATGGTGCAGGACTACCGGGTCACTGGACCGTGACACTTCCACCACTTCTGGACAAAGCACTAATAGAGATCCACTTTAGACAACTCAACCTGAATGGATTTATGGACCAAATTGTACTCTTAACAGTACTGTTTCCTGTAGTAACTGCCCATCTTGGGCAATTTCTTAGCCTACTAGCTGTACGCACTGTATCCTTTGTTGATTCCTAGGTCCTTTTACTCTGCCTCTTGAACGTCCACTGCCCAGGTAACGCCACTATTATTTATCATGGACTCGAAGTACACTTTTTCAGACCTGGAGTGGGAGGTGATTGGCACTAGATCCCACCCTTGAGCAATGTGCTGTTTTTTCTTTCTTTCTGTGAGATGTTTTTTAGGTTAAATTGTGCTACACTGATAGTCGGTAAACTGTATGTGGGTGGGGGAGGGGTGGTGTTCTGGTTATGTTATTGTTAATTGACACAGACACATCCACTAGGCATGTGTTTAACATTGGTTGCTAAGCATTGCCTCTTACTAGTCACACTCTGTAACATTACTGACATGCAGGATTACGGCCCTTACGTGGAACACTAGGGGACTTGGCAATCCTAAAAAAGAAACGCCAAATCCTTACATGTATGGATGGGCACAAAGCAGAAATAGGATTCCTACGGGAGACACACCTGGGGCCAACCGCCATTAACCCGTATGCTTGAGCATGGGGACAGTCTGTATACTATGCGTCCTTCAGTACATATGCTAGATGGGTAGCTATACTCCTTAAGAAATTATTACATTTCTGACTGATTTATCTCCACAAAGTCCCTGAAGGCAGATAAATCTATTTGGAGGGTTTAATCAATGTGATACAGGTCAGGATTAATTCTTATGCTCCCAATGCCAATACTGCCAAATTCCTTGAAAAATTACTCACATTACGCGGATGTGCTGCCTGTAATATACAGTGGGTTGGGGATTTCAATCGGACTTCGAACCCCGCAGCTGATAGCGCGCACCCTATGCGGTTAGACCACCCAAAAGCTGCTAAGGTGCTCAGACACTGGCTTGAGATGGATAGCTTACGTGTAGAGAGTAAAATATGGGGGAGACAGGGTTTACTCCCATTACTCAACAGTACGCGATTCCCAATCTCCTCTCAGGAGTTCCTCCCGTGGATCACAGAGCTCAAGCACCTACTCTATATACTCTATGACCACTCTTCCATAGTATGCATATTGGAGCAACCTGGATATACTCCTATTTATTGTCCCTGGTGCCACTCAAGTGGAACTCTAAAAAATGGGGCTTTGTCAAAAGATTTATGGGAGGTCATCCGTGATTTCTTTGAGATCAACATATGCTCAATCCCCTGCTTTGCCACAGTAAGGGAGACCTTCAAAGTATAAATCAGGGGCTTAACATTGAGTAAAGTTATTAGAGTTTTAAAATCAATACGGTCCCAGTTAACCCGTTTGGAGGCAGATGTGGCACGACTAGAAAACACATATGCCTCAACCCATGACCCACATCTCCTCTTTTTATTAGGGGATGCCACCAGGAAATGCAGGGATCTCCTGGACAGTGACATTGGCTTCCTAGCTAAAGATGCAGAGGTCAAATAATATGGAGAGGGCGACCCACCAGCTGAGCCATACTCTGGCCTGGCTAGTGAAGAAAATGCATACAAATGACACTGTTCATTTACTTACATTAGATACAAAGGAAATGGTTGGGGCCGGGCAGAGGTTCTCCGGGAGTTCCAATCCTACTAACCTGCTTGTATGCTGGTAAATTAAATATCCCAGACACTGATATACATCACTACTTAGAGGATATCGCTCTGGCTTGGATAGAGGGTGTCCCAATTGAGTTCCTACTTGAATCCATCACGACAGATTAAATAACTGAAGCAATTGATGGACTAGCAGGGGAAAGTCCACAGGCAGCGATGGCCTTACGGCCGAATTTTGTAAAGCACACAAAACACTCCTGGCCATATCTAGCTATTGAAAGGGGAGAGTATGTAGCCTTACAGCTAGAGCGGTCGACCTCGAAGCTGGGGAACCAGGTTCGAGTCTCGGCAAGGACGCTAAAGATCCTGTGATTCTGGGCAAATCACTTAATCTCCCTGTGCCTAACAAAAAAATAATAATAATTAATGTGTCCGTCTGTAACAAAACTGTTGCTCATGTTCAGCGCTCTGATACCCGATATCTTTGGGTCTAGTTCGCGCTATATAAAACTCTAAAAAAAAAAGCTGTTGAGTTGTGAGCTCCCTGCGACTACTAGGGAGATGTTTATCATGAATCTCCTGAAGCCAGGCAAAGATGACCAGTACTCTCGATCACATAGGCAATTGCTGCTTTTCAATATAGACAATTAGGGGGTGATTACGATGGCGGATGGACTTCAGTCCGCCCGCCATCATCTCCTATTTGGGACCACCCGCCAACGATGCGACCCCCACCGTGGCGGTCGCATTACCCACCTTTAACATTTCTGCGGGTGCTGCTGGTTGCAGCACCCACCGCAATGCTAAAAAGGGATGTTTTACATATCCCTGTATTACCTGATAGGCACCATGCGGTGCCTGTCACTTGGTACAGGGATATGTTCGTGCCCCCCAACACCCACAGAAATGGGACGGGGGAAAGGGGGGCCCGCTACGGGCCCCCAATGTCCATCTCCGCCAGCCTTTTCATGGCAGGTGTACTGCCATGGAAAGGCTGGCCAGGGATTGACATCATAATATGACCGGCGGTGCCTAACAGGCACCGCCGCCATTCTGGGCTATGCGGGTGGTCCGACTGTCGGAACCGTGGCGGTTGGATTTTCCGACCGCCACCAATCCAACCGCCATCGTAATATGGCGGTCGGATCGGCCTACAATTGGCGGGGGGACCACCACCGACGGGCTGGCGGTGGCAGTCCTCCTGCTACCGTAATCAGGCCCGAAGATCTTAGCGTGGCTCAGTGCAAATAGGCTGGCATCCTTGATTTTTGGGTTGATACTGCCTGAGCAATCAAGGTTTATACCGGGCAGGGCCATATATAACAACATACGTTCTTTGCAGTTATGCTGCAAATTCAACCAGAAATAAACGCCATAGAGGTCCTCTTGGATGCTAATAAGGCGTTTTATTCTCTTCAATGGCTCTTCCTGTTCACAGTACTCTGAAAGATCGGACTACCATTTCAAATACTGAACCTTTTTAAGATACTATACACCAACCCAACGGTCACGTATCCGGAATCAACGACTGCCTTTCTGAACCATTTCTAATATACAGAGGTACACAACAGGGATGACCGCTTTTTCCCTCCTATTTGCTTTAGCCACAGAGCCTCTTGCGACCTGTCTCTGCACTCATCACTTACATAGAGGACTGACATTTCCCAACAAGCAAGTATTGTTATCACTATATGCAAACAACATGCTCTGTGTTAAAGACCCGGACACACACACATCACTCATGGCTGAAATAATGGGATATGGCAATGTCTGGGGTCCACATAAACTGGTTCAAGTCCTAAATATTCTCACTTACAGATGCCACCAGTAAACCAGGGTTGACGTTGCCATTGCGCTGGCATGAGAGCTTGACACGTTACTTGGGGATCATACTAAACCTGAACAAATCACAAATTATACTGGACAACTGTGGCCTGGCCTTGTCCAAACTGCAGGACCAAGTGGAGAGATAGATTACATTACCTCTCTCCATGGCGGGACGTTTAGCTCTAATAAAAATGATAGTTCTGCCAAACTTTCTATACCTCTTTCATAAAATCCCCAATTCCCCCAAAACAAACCTTCTTTCACCAACTTAAATTCCTCCTCATCAGGTTGATTTAGGTATGCCGTAACCAGAGGCTCAAGCAGGAGATATTAACACTGCCCTTTGATTGGGGAGTCTTTGCTCTCCCAGATATGGAACGATATTTCCATGCTGCACATTCCAGCTCCATTGCTTTCTGATATGCCCCTGAGGGTGGTTTCCCTCACACCCCCATTGAAACAGATCAGGTGCTGTCTGGGGACCTTCGGATGGCCATAGCTATCAAACACTTAAAACTGGTGCAATCAATCCAGACTGTTTGCTCTGGACCCTGGCACTATGTGATTTGAGATGGATTCACACAAGCCTATTTGTCACATATCCCTCTCCTCCAAACCTTAGATAGAAGCCTACTGGGTAGACTGCAGAATGCTGGACTGACAAGTGTGGGGCGGCTGTTTAGAGCTGGGAGGTTCCTCACCCTCGACCAGTTTAGCGGGGTCCAGACCCTCTCACCCCTGGATACATTTGATTATATGCGTTTGCACCATACAGCCAAGTCTACCTGGCAAGATTTCCCTGATAAGCCCCCAGGCTTCCCACCTCTTCCCCAACTGATCCAAAAAAGGGGGCAACGCCGCTGAGTTTCTATATTTTACATACTATAGACTGATATTCGCCCATACATGGACCATAGAGCTCTGGGAAAATGGAAGCAAAATGTAAACTGTGATAATACTTTAGATGATTAGAAATATTGCTGTGTAAGACCAAACTGATTTCCATTAATTATAGACCCAAACTCATTCATCTTAAATTCCTCCACAGATTATATTGCTCCACATCTTACCTGCACAAGATCCTGAAAGCCTTCACACTGCACTAGATGCTCATGTGACCCCGCAGGCTTCTTCCATCTGGCTTGGAAGTGTCTGTCTGTCATGGCCTACTGGGCGGGAGTTTTCCAAATCATTGAAGAGACAGTTGAGACCCCGAAAGAACCCACTTACCTACTTGCATTATTGGGATTCACTAAAAACCACCCACAACTAATCAGAAGGCTGTTAGGAGCTCTTCTACTCCTGGCCAAGAAACCTTTAGCTTATTGCTTGATTCTGGGCTGAGGGACACAGCACTTTCCCATGAATAAGCAGCATGCTCCGCTGAGCTACAACCACCCAGTCCCGCCCATGATAATTGGGACCCACTGCAGTCATACATAAGCTTGAGAGCCCCTACGTTGGCTCCACCATAAACCGCCACACCTCTTAGGGCTTCATACTCTGCACTCTTGCGATAATTTGTTCATGATGTCTCTGTGAAATTTATAGTGCTAAGTCCCCCTCATGTACTAGTTGTGCACCATTCATTTGTCAACACGTTATTTTGTCAACACTACATTGCTGAATATTGCTACTACTCCATGGATGTTTGCAATGATCTTGAAAACTGCTTTAATGTGCTTGTAGTCTCCACTGTCTTAAAAAAAAAAAAAGAAGAAGAAAAGACATCCAAATGTATTGTCGCCAACATGGTGACGTGCGATCAACCTGAGGCTATCTAGAGTCACAGAAGCAGCGAGAGATCCGGATTGGTCTTGGTCTGATAAATGCATGCATCCCAGGATGTCAGCATCGTTGGCATGTCTTAGCTCTAGCATTACCATAATTATCCAAGTAACAGATGGACCAATCAAAGGAACCAGAACTGATTTAATTAGCCATTTGCACTTTCACTGTACTGTGTACTTACATATGCATGGCTTAATCTTTGAGACAAGTTTATACTACTGGTAGGACCAACCAGCTAGCCTCACCTACAGGATGGGAGGAGCTGCCACGTGCTCGCCCCAGAGTGACCTTTGCATGCCTCTGCATCCTGTTGCGGGAAGCACCTGCTTGCCTGCATGGGCACCAGTGGGCCCAGCCTGCTCTGCAACGACTGAAAGGAGAAGTGGGCCCAGTTGTAGTCTGAGTGAAACTCAGGAGTGCCAGACTGGGTGGCGGGGAGAACGCTCTGAATGGTTGTTCCGACTGCTGCAGAAATGAGCTGGGTGAAGGTGACAGTGTGGTGCATGGGGGCCAGGTGGCATCCATGATTAGTGCCACCCTACCTCATCCACTCTGGTCGGAAAACTGTGTGGGCATATGGGATGCAAGCTGCCAGACTGATTGGTCTTTGCTTTGCAGGGTGGGTAGGGCCTCCGTTTAAGGCAGACCTGCGAGGGCTGGGCTGGGGCATCTACCTCCCCCTGGGCCAGCTGCAGCTCTGACCCTGGGTCCGGTCTCTGCTTCTTAACCCAGACAAGTAGGTGAGACTTTTAGAATGGATCCCAAACCGGGGGCTTCCACTTTTGGGCCAGCTAGAGTTCCGACCTGAGGCCCAGCAGAGCTTCACTGCCCAGGTACAGGAGGCCTTCCTGGGCCTGTGGGACCACATCCTGCGCTCCAACTGACACGGCAGGCCAAAGAATGGAGCCCAGGGCTGGTGGCTTCCGTCCTCCAGACCAGCTGGAGTTCTGAGCCAGGTCCTGTCAGAGATTGGGCAGCCAGGGGAGACATCGCCAGGCCTGTGGGACCCTGTCCTGGGCACTTTGAGACACAGCGGGGAAGGGAGCCCAGGGTCAGGGGCCTCAACCCCCCAGGCCTACAAGGCCTCTGAAACAGGACTGATAAGATCTTCTTAATCCGGGCAGCTGAGGCCTCCCCTAGCCTGCAGGCCCCCCTCCCTGGCTCCAAGTGAGGCAGTGGACCGAAGGGAGCCCTGGACCAGCTGGAGCCTGGTTAGAGCTTCTTCACCCAACCAAGCAGGAGAGCCCCCCTGGGACCCACAGAATCCTATCCTGGGCACTTTGCGACACAGCAGCCTGCAGAACAGTGACCAGAAACGGGGCGTCTGCCCCAGGACCAACCAGACCTCAGACCTGGGGCCCGGTCAGACCTTCTTCACCTGGCCAAGCAGGGGGAGCCCTCTCTAAGACCTGCAGGACCCTGTTCCCGGGCACTTTGTGAAACAGCAGGCCTGCACACAGACTGCATGACGCTGGGTCTTCACTTTTGGCCCACCAGAGCACAACCATTTTCGTAATCTGTACACACCCAGCGACACGGGGGACATTCGAGAGAATGTATCCAACTTCTTGAAGCCCTGACTAGGCTTGAAGCTTCTAGGGCAACTCCCAATTCTGAACATTGAGTCTTGTGAAGGAAAAGATTGGTTTTGTTTATTTATTTTAAGAACATATCATCACCATTCACGTTGGCAGGACACATTTTGCACTATGTAGGCGTGGTAAATGACCCTAATAATAATTTCGCACAGCTCTAGTGGAAGGGTGTTCTCCCTGGAAGAGACAAGAAACAGAAAGGAGGAAGCAATAGAATTTGCGAAACAAGAATGTCCCTTGGAACCGAATGTTATTCTGCAAAGCCAAGCCAATGACCTTGAGAACGGTCGACAAAAAATAACGTTTGGATCCGAATGGGGAAGGCACCAGGAAGAGCAGAGTGAAATGACATGGTAAATCACGTACACAAAGTTTAAAGAGCAACTCTAAAAGCAAGATTAGGAGGTTATAACGCTGGAGATAAGCACTGCACAGAACCGACCATCACACACAGCAATATGCCGCTGACAGCTTGACAAGAGTGTACTTGCTTCGGCAAAAGAAAAAGATAACGGAGGCATCATGAAACCAAGAATATTCGATACTACTCTACCAAGATCTCTCAGCTATTACTATGCGGAAAGTGGAGAATTTCAATTGGTGATGTCATTTCTTCAATGTAGAACACAGGTGAGGACTTTGGCAGGGACAACATCAGACAACATTATCAGAAGTCAAGAAGATCCTATTGCTATCATAAAACAGGTGAGAGAGAGGTGGGGCAGAGCACTAGTATGCACTCATCAAAGGAACACGTGGAGGAAAGCAAGCAGGAGGGATAACAAACAGTACAGACTGCTAATTCCATGCTCAGAAACCAAGAAGCTGTACTAAGCAACTCGCGCAGACAGCTAACACGATGCAGACCTTGAGCCATCTGAAGACAGCCGCAACTGAGCATCATCCTGTGCGAAGGATCGGCTGGGTCAGCCATGAAGCCAGTGAAGTGAATCTAAATAAAGATGGGGGCTGCGGGGAGGCGTGGTGAGCGAGATGGAAACAATGGTGTGAGGGAAGAGATAACTGGAGAACCCGTTTCTGCACCCAGCAATGGACCTAGAGCTGGTGATTTAGAGAAACTACAGTATTGAGCTGGGGAGTTCAGGGGGTTGGGGCATTGCTGGAAGCTGTTGGACTCTAGTCTAAGGGGAGACATACAACTGTTCCCTTAAACTATACCCTGGAGCAAGGTTTCACAAATTGTGGGCCACGAGCAGATTTTGGTGGGAGAAAGAAAAGGTCAGTGAATTATGTGACAATTCTGCTGGGGTACTAGGAAAGGGAAGGCTGTAGGATGTCATTTGCTAACATAATAAAATGTAAATGACTGCAAATGAACTGTACACGTTCAGCAGTTAGGAAAGCAGAAACGAAGCACATTTTTTGTAATTCTGACGTGTGATGGAAACAAAGATTTAAATAGGATCAAAACAAATCAAGACACTTTATTTGGTGATGCACAGATGATACATATCACTGAAATCTGATTTCCACACAGTATCATTTGTGTACAATACAGTTTTATCAGTAAAACTGCATATGCAAATTTAGTGACCATTTCAATGGAAATATGCTATCTGTACATGACAGCGTGCTACTACACCATGCTTTGGTTACATTTAAAAACGATCGCTCGCTCATGTCCATTTGTGTCAGGGGGTATCTGCAAAAGTTTGTGGCTCAAAAAATTGGGTCGTTCTAAAACGTTTGAGAAGCCCTGCAAGAGCAAAAAGGCAAATCAGAGATACGAAGGAAACAACAATGAAACAAAGAGAAAGCCAAGATCGCCAGGTGACCATTAACCAGGGCTCGAGTCTGGGGTACACGCAGGTCCACGGCGTCCCCCCACTCTTTTCACAGGGTGGACGCCGTCCCCCTACCAAGAAGCTGGGCCCCACAGAAATATGCTGAACGTGTCCCGGTGTAATTTTCAGACACCGGAACACGTTCAGCACGTGACGTCATGAGGTCATTTGCATATTGTCAGTCCCCCCACTTCTTTTTATAGGACTTGTGCCCTGCCATTAACCTAAACACATCCGAAGAAAAACAACGAGGAGTGGCAAGATTATCTTCATGTCCTTCAACATATAAGGGCTCAAAGTCCCCAATAAAAGTGGCAGTTCTTACAACCCTGAAATACAAAAAAGGAAACATTTCTTTCTTTCAGGAAACCCCTCACCTTGCATGAGATTCATGGCGAATGAAATCCCACTTGTTCACCCAGTGGTTTTACACACCTGCTAAGGCTGTCAAAAGGAATCGGCATACTAAGCACCCAAAAGGCAAGTTTCATCTTTCCTCAGACAGAGAGGGTCCATGGCTACTAGTGAATAGCCAATTGGGCAACAGCTGGCGCCACTTGCAGCTTACCACTTGCATATACGGTCCTGACCAAGGACAGGATGGCTTTCAGAGGCAGAAGATGCAGAACGTCTCACGCTAGCAATGGCCATTTCATTCTGGGAGGGGATTCGAATATGTCAATAGATGGGCACAGAGACAGATTAGGTCACAAATCCAGGGGCAATATAATAATTTCCAAGGAGTGGAAAAATAGGATCGATCGATGCATGGTGGACGCTAGTACCTTGTGCACCGGGGGATCGGGGGAGATTGCCTACAATCCCCAGCACTCTTCGCGGCAGGAGGGCCGCCAACGCTTTACATTTGCGCCAGGAGGCGCACAAAAGGGCTGCTGTACTCCCGCAGCGCGGGACGCGCGCGGGCCAAGCCCGGGCCAAGGGCGGGCCCGTCTGCGGCAGGCAGAGGCGGGGCGGGGCCAGGTCTCTCGGTCCGTGGTCTTTGGTTACCTACCTGATCATTTTTCCGGTCTCCTCCTATACTAGTAAGCACGTTTTTTTCTATTTTATTTCTGCATAGAATTAATTAAACTGTCATGTCGGCAAATTTGAGAGTCAGAGGAGGGAAGTTGGTCACGCCAAAATCCATGCCAAACTCCACACTTGACTGCTTTTTACTGCGAGCAGCTAAGGCCATTGATGAGGAGATTGAGGTTGCTGAACGGCGGCTTTCAGTGGGAGGAGGTCCGGTTGGCCCAGCCACTGACCCAGATATGATGGATGATCAAATAAATTCCGCACCTACAATTAGTCTTGTGGCTCCATCTCCTGCAAAGCAGCCCTGCACAACATCTCTAACTCTACCAGTACGAGAGATGGCTGGTAAAAGGAAGAAAAAGTTAAACATATGGAGCCCATAAGATGTATACGGACAAGGTCCAAGAGACAGTCCAAGGATACATGCCCAGAAGCCCCGAGCTTGTTCCCACAAGGACTAGTCACCTTGAATGGATCTGATGTGTTATTACCAACTCAGCCAGTAGCTATTTCTCAGCAAATGACTATGGCACTAATATCCTTGATTGAAGAGACGATCTCTAGAAATTTTCTACCAATCTTAGCCAGACTGGATAAATTGGAGTCTACTGTGGCACTTATGCATACTATGATTATGGATTTATCTACAGGGGTAGGGGTAAAATTGAATCCTTTGGTCGGGGGCACTATTCAAAAGGGGACTTTAAATGAATTTGAAGGGCCATCTGTTATTTGTAATACTGAATTACCATGCCCTGTGAATAATGTTGTCCCCCGAAATCCAGGCCGCGCAGTTGTACAGAAGCACCAAGGGTCTGTTAGTACTAGTCAAGGGGTAAATTTATGCACATCTCCAAGTAAAAATAAGCCTGGTTTACCATCTGTAGTTAATATTGGGAATGATGTACGTACTAACTGTACACTTCAGCTAATGCCTTCATTATCGTCTCATAAGAATGGCCCAATTACTCGAGATGATAAAGTAATCTTACATCTTCCACCAATGTGCTGTCCTTATGTAGCTATTCTTAATAATGTTCCCATCCTGCAGGAAAACCAGACTGAATCGCAGTCCCAACTAAAAAACAAAACTTGCTACTGGCTTCAACAGAACACAAACTTTTCTAATTCAGATTATCATGATATCTTACTTGTGAGACGGGTCAGCTGGATTGGCCCGTTACGCAAGTCAACTTACGGAGATTGCATTGTTATTAACTGTAGATCCCCAATTATTGCTAGTCGGCTGTTGGGAGGGGGTCTTACATAAATAATCAGATGCTGAGCAAAGCGATCGCAATCTTACCACTTGGGTTTTTTTACAGGCACCTAGAAATTAATGAGAGGAACGCTTTAGCCAGTGAAATGGTCAGTGCAAGGATTCCTATACATCAGGAGGCTCCGCCACTGGAAACTAGAAACAGGTACCATCTCCTGAGTTCTCTGGATTCTCAGGATTGACTATCGAGAGCTTCTTCATCCTTTGCAGAAGATAAGTCTGTTATGCAGTCTGATGCAATCCCCATCCCATGTACCAGTAGTGATCCTGTCTCAAATAATTTTTGTAATAAATGGTACTCATCTTTACTCCCAACTAATGCCTGGGGGGGTCACCAACACTATAGGGCTTAAGCAGGAATCCTTAGTCGACCCCCTTGATTTGAAAATTTTATCCTGGAATATAGCCGATATAAAGCCTAAATTAACTGATCATGATTGCTGTGAGTTATTGGATGGTTTCCACTTCTGCCTTTTGCAGGAAACCTGGGCAGTAGGACGTATTCACAGAGTAGGTTTTACCACTTATAGTATTGAAGCCAAACAGCCGGCAGCCGGGCGTCCAGTAGGTGGCCTTTTAATCTGGGTCAAAAACTCGCTAGAGTGTAAAATCAAGGTTTTAGATCTTAACTCCGATGAAATACTTGGGCTAGAACTCTCACTGGGTAAGGATAATGTGAAAGTAAGACTTTTTAATATCTATAATCGGTTTAATAGCCCCCATAGACCATCGGAGACATTAACTACTCTGACTAATTATCTTGAGTCAGCCCCGGGGAGTCACCGACTGATAATTGCCGGAGACTTTAATACAACTTTTGAACCGGTTGATTATATCCAGGATCTTATTTCAGGCGAAGACATGGCCAGGGGGATTGCCAAACTTCATATACCACCTATCAAGAAATGCACTAGAGTGGGACAACAAGTTTTGTCGCTCACTATTGCATTTGGGGTTAGAGCCTGTAATGGTCGGACATACTCTGATAAAGATGCGTGTCATACTTTTAAAAGGGGGCCTCAAAGTCTCGGATCGACTATATTCTTGTCGATCTTGATCTTTGGTTTAGTGTTAAAGATATGGCTATTTTAACCCGGGATGACAGTGATCACAATGCCCTGTCTCTTACGTTGACCGGTTTAGCCCCACTGTATTGTCACTCCAGGGTAGAAAGTGCTGCGGTCATTACTACAAATAACAACAGAAGAGTTAAGTGGCCCTATATTTTAGCTGATCCAATTGTACTTCCTAAAATTTACTTAGAGGTGGAGCAGACTTTAATAGTCTTGAGTGCCTCCACCACAGGGCCAGAAGTTGTTATGACTACTTTCTTTAAGTTGATCTCAAATATAAGTCCTTTCTTTTTTAAACAATGTTTTAGATCAAAGCGGAACACAGCGCCTTGGTATAATGAAGCTTGCAAAAAGCCAGAGATGACTTATTTGATGCAGTGAAATGTAAGTCCCCCGCAGTTGTTAAAAGCTGTAGAAAGTCCTACAAATTGGCACAAAATAAGGCTAAAAGGGAATGGGAGTCTGAAAAGTGGAGCATGCTTTTAGATGCTGCGAAAAATAAGAATAGTCAACTTTTTTGGCACCTTTTGTCAAAGGGGTCACCAAATTTAGAAATGGAAACAGACTTCCACATTCAGCCCCATGTGTGGGAGGAATATTTTGGGGTTTTATTTGCAGGCCAGGGGCCACTATACGATTCAGGCACATACATGATTCCGTGCGGTTTTGATACATCAGAGGGAGATCTTATAACTGTAGATGAAACTATTTTGGCCATAAATTCGTTGCAGAGTGGGAAGGCCCCGGGCCTAGATAAGCTTCCTGGCGATCTGTTCAAAGCTGAACCTATTATATGGGGCACTTTGCTCCAAAAGTCTTTAATGCCATCTTGCTTGGGGGCCTATTCCGGAAACCTGGCGGGGTGCCGAAATTATCCCCATCCACAAGAAGGGTGACAAAGGGTTGCCTGCTAATTATAGGCCTATTAGCTTAATAGATGTCTCCCAAAAATATTTTCTAAAATCATTCTGACTAGAATTCATAATTGGATTGAGGGAAATAATGTTCTGTCTGACCTACAGGCAGGATTTAGGGCTTCCACAAGCACCACTGACCAAGTCTTTAGATTCCTCCTATTAATATGGAAGGAAGTTACCATCAGAGGAGGTCATCTATACGTGGTGTTTGTGGACCTAAAGACTGCCTTTGATTCTATCGATAGGTCCCAACTATGGCGCGCACTTAGCGTACTAGGAATTCCGTCCTACATACTTAGAATTTTGATCCGGCTACATTACGACACCTATGCCAAGGTTAGGTGGAATTCCGAAGGAAGCTTGACCAATAACATACTGGTCCGAAAAGGTGTGCGCCAGGGCTGCGTTCTTGCGCCTACATTATTTACCCTTTATATTAATGGTCTAATTGGTGAACTCTATAATTGTGGTGGAGACCCTCCGAAACTGGCAGGCAGTGCAGTGCCTTGTTTGTTGTTTGCGGACGACACACTGCTTATTGCTAGAACACCCCGAGGAATCCAAAACCTTTTAAATAAATTTGCTAAGGTATGCAAAGAAAAGGGCCTAGAAATAAATTGCTCCAAGACTAAATACATGTCTTTTAATCCCTACAAATCCAGCAAGGCTAAACTTGTGCTGGGCACGCAAGTATTGGAGCAAGTTAAGTCCTTTGATTACTTGGGAGTTCGTATTAGCGATAGGTTGGCTTGGAATCTGCAGTTGGAAAAGAGTACTTTGACCCTCCAGCACGTAGACTGTGCCCTAGTACGCAAGGTTAGGGCCTCCCCTACCGGCCCATTTCTCCCATCCTAGAATTGCACAGGGCAAAAGCATTAGGAGCCGCCTTATATGGGGCCGAGTTATGGGGGTTGGAAAATCTGACGGACCTAACCCTTGCTGAAAATAAATTTATTAGAGCCATTATGAATCTGCCAGTGAACACACCACTACTGCCGTTAAGGCTAGATCTTGGCTTAAAATCTATTGAACATTTTGCTATTCTTAGGGCACTCTTGTTTTGGATAAGGGTCTGGACAAGCAATACCCAGGTACCGCTGAAGGAAGCTTTGGTTGAGCTGATTGCCCTGCACAAGCAAACAGGCCGAATTAAGTGGTTTAAAAAGATCAAGGCTTGGTTCTCAAAAATAGGGTTGGGGCAGCTCTGGGAGGAACCTGGGACCATTATTAAATCTATGGTCCCTCTTGTTAAAAAAAGGTTTTGGGGGTTGATGGTTTCGGAAAACATTGAACGTATTGCACATGGCACCTTAACAACAAGGTTTTTAAATGTTAAAGACAGTTTTGGTTTCGAAACTTTTTGGATGATATTGAACCCCCACAGGCAAGAGCACTGTATACCCAACTTAGATATGGAATTATTCCCTTAAATGCTAGGAGAAGTTCCTGGGGAAATATGTCGGTCGATCCATTGTGTCCTTCTTGCCACATTGCCCCCGAGACACTTGAGCATTTTTTCTTTTTCTGTCCCTCCTATGATGATTTTAGAAGAACATGGATAGTTCCTGTTTGCCGTATGCTTTCCATTAGGTGTTCTTCAGATGCCATACGCATTTTTAAATTTGATACCACAAGATGGTTAGTGTTCGCTATTTCGAGATTCTTGCTATTTGCCTGGTGGAGGAGGACAAAATGTGTAAACTGGTCTCTGAACATTGTTGTGCCTATTTAGTCCTACTTGGTTTTTGTTTGATCGTGCTTACTATGTTTTTATGGGACCCATAATTTTGTATTTTATTAGATTTTAATGAACTTATATTCTTTTTAATGTAATATCTATTGGTTTTATTCTGATGTACTGTTTTATGATGTGAATGATCATATTTTTGATCGAATAAAAAAAAAAAAAAAAAAAAAAGAATAATAATTTCCAAGGAGTGGAAAAATAGGATCGATCGATGCATGGTGGCATGTATACCCAGATGGAATGTATTTCTCACATTTCTGCACAGCAATGAAGTCCTACTGTAAAATAGACAGGATACTAATGGACCTCACATGGGTTTAGCCCTTAAACCTGCAGGTCATGGCATTATAGTATTGTTAGACCATGTGTCACCTGTAAAATAAGATGGGGGGGAATCACAGCAAAGTAGAAATCACAATTAATGAAGTGCTTTAAATGGGCAGGTACTGTCCAGTACTGAGTACCTGAACTTCTTTAATTTGAAGGGACGAGTACCTGCACTTCTTAGCACTTCTGCAAAACATTACAGTGGATGAGTACCGGCACCTCTCAGGAGCAAAGAGGTACTCTAAATAGAGAGTACCCGCACTTCTATATTTCCATTTAAGCACTGCATTGAGGCCTTGATTAAGCCCTCTTGAAAGAGAGCCTCACTAAACTTAGGTCCACGTGAGGACGTTAGAACGTGAAGACACACGATTGGGCAAGGAGAGGACGCTGAGAGGTGCCAGAGCTCCTGAGTAGGCTTGGTCGGATGTCGCAGAGTTGCGCGACCCAAAAAGTCAGCAGCGCTATGGGGAGTTCCGCAAGCGGCAGAGTACGTTACGTCACGCGGTTTGCGCTGACTTTTAGCGCCAGGTGGTTGTCCCACACTGTACAATCAGCACAAACGGCACCACGCGCAGCGCAAGAGGGCAGAGGGCCCTGCTTCTTTCAGCTGCTCAAGTAGATGTTCTACTCGATCTGCAGCATCCTCAATGCGAATGGAAGGTTTCTCAATCCGAGCAGTAATGACCATTTGCGACTGCCCGTGTTGAGAAATCTCACCGGGAGGTGGTCTGGAGTAAGATTTTCCTCGCTCAGGCTTGCCAACTTAACGTTGGCGAGCACGAGTGAGGAAAAAAACTCCGCTCCTAAACATTGGCGAGCGCGGAACAAACTCAGCTCCGTTGAGTTTTTCAGAACTCCACGCACTACGCGGAGCACTGAGTGGCAAAAACTCTGCAAACTCCGCAAGCGGAGCAGAATTTCACGGCCAGGCCTATTCCTGAGCAAGTAGTGTGCACGGAACTGGACCGGTGTTGACTTTTGGGGCAGAGGCAGCACCGAGACTGGTGAGAGTGCCTAGGGGGAGCTTGGGGGAGCACACATGAGTTTTACTGCACTCTCTTACTGCCGCGTTTGGACTAGAGAGTGCAACCACAAGTGGGTGCTGAGCTCCGTGCATCACGCACAGTTCTGCCCGTTTGCTCCTTTTGTTTTCTCACCCTTTTGTTCCCCTGTCCCCTAACCCTGCCCCAACCCCCTCTGTTTTGTTGCTTTGCTGACTGGTTTGAGTGCCGATAGATTCTCTGGCTCCTGACTTTGGCTGGCGAACACTTGGACTTCTTGCCCCTGTATTCTTAGTTACTCGGTTACTCCTGGCTGCTTTTGGTTACCTGGCTACTTGTTCACGACCCCCACCCTTTTTATTTGCCTCACGTCCATGCTTATGTGTGTTGTCTGTGCTCGCTGTGGAGTGGAGCTCGAGCCTGAGCTTGCACATGTAGAGGCCAGGGGTGATAGGATTATTACAGGATTATTAAACTCCGAATTTTTGGAAGTTGAGCCAGTTGCCAGTTATCTTTCATGGTGGACTTTGGTGGGCCCTGGTAGCCCACAAACAGGCTACGAACTTTGAGAGCACTGAGTGCTGTGCATCGCAAAAAACAGGGTAAAACTAGGGAGAGCAGTGGGGTATAGCCCTCTGCATGAGGTAGTGCTTTGTGTTTGCGGAAGCAGCCCGGCTAGTTTCAGGTGTGGCTTGTAGACCGGGAGAGCTCCCCTCCCCTTTTATACCTGGGTCAGCATTTGTGTTCTTGCAAATTCACAGGAGGAGAGGAGGCGTGTGTGGTGGAGTTTCTACCAATGAAAACAGTGAGCCTGGGTCCCCCAGAAGTGGCACAGCTAGGTCTGGGTGCAGTTTGTGGCCCAGTATAGGGTGATCCTGCTTTGTTCCCTTCTTTCTGGTCTGCGAAGGTCTGCATGCACCTTGCCTTCTCCTGTGTTCAACCCTTCAGCTACGAGATTGAGATTACAAGCTGTAGGAAGCTGGCTCTGTATATACTATACTAAAGTAATGTATAGTGTGCACAGAGTACAGTGGAACCCCAAAGGTAGGCAGAGGTAAAAGTAGATAATACCTCACTCTCTATTTGTGGTACTGTGGGCGAGCAATAAGGCTTTATCAGAGGGTAGTGTTAAGCATTTATTGTACACACTCAGGCAAGAAATGATGTCACACACTCAAAGACTGAACTCAGACCAATTTTGTTTGTATAAAAATAGTATTTAGTTATTTTATTTTTAGAACCAAGGCAGGCCTGGTGCAGGTAAGTGAAATAATACTTTGCAAGATTTATGCAGTGAATTACCGTTGAATGCAGGTTCAAATGCAGTTGGTTGAATTACAGGTAAGTCAACAGTCAAAATTACTTTTCAGTTACTTTGCAGATTACTGTATGCATTACTTCTTGGATTACTTTTTAAGTTACTTTTGCTAATCAGTGTGATATGCCTAGATATCACACTGGGACATTTCCTAGACAAAAGGTAAGTAATTCAGTTTTTCTCCATTTGCAGTTTTTCAAGGTTTCATACAAACCAACTCCACTCTTAGAAGAATTTTCAAAGAAAAGCAGTCAACGCAATCCTACGGGAGGAAATGAAGTTATCGGTTTACAGGTAAGTACTTATTTGTAGGAGTTGGGTTTCTGGGGTTAGAACCAGGGTTCCCCCAGGGTCGAGGATGCACTCTCAAAACACCTGCGGGCTGCGAGCTGCGAGTCTGCGAGCTCCGGCTACCTGCGAGCTCCGGCTACCTGCGAGCTCCGGGTACCTGCTACTTGCTACCTGTTACCTGCTACCTGCTATCTGCGGCTGTGTCCGGACCGCCGAGACCACGGCTCCCGCTCCGCTCCCACTGCGGGCGGTGCTCTGCAGTTTCTGCGGCCGCTGCCGCCACCTTCAACATCTTCAACATCTTCAACACAAGTGCCGCGGGATTGCAATACAGCGGTTGAGTGGCCCGGCGGGCGGGCGGCCTGCTCTGGTCTGGGCTGGGCACAGCATGGTGCAGCACGGTCACCCTGCTTCTGCTGCTCGCTTCCCTCTACTGCCCGGGATAGGTGAGCAAGCCAAACGCTGAGCCGCCAAACTGAACCGAGCTGGGGGCTTTTGACCGACGCCTTGGCCATTGCCTAACGCCGCCGCCGGGGGGGGTTATATCGCCACCAGTAACCGCCTGCAGCTACTATTGCCTGAACCTGCGCTGGTCGAGAAAGGAGGGGAGGAAAGAGAGCCAGGCACCAAACCAGCCAGCCATCCATCCTGGGAAAAGGAGCCAGCCAGCCATCCTGGACCTGCTGCCATTCTCCCTCGGCAAAGGCCCGCAGACACTAAGGGGGAATCCAGGGGATCAGGGGTTTGTGGTGGCCTTGTGGCTGCCCCGTGGCTGTCACCTGCCTGCTATCAGGTTGCTATCTGGTTGCCAGTTGGGGACCTTGCAAATTTCACTGCTGGTTGACTGGCGCACCGGGACAGGGTACCACCTAAGGCAACAAAAAGGGAAAGAAGAATACAACGGAACACAGAAAAAAAAGGGGGCAAAAAAAGGCGAAAAAAGGGCGAATCATGAGGTCGGGAAGAGTCAGAGCGCCCTTCCCTCCACTAAAAAGGAAAAGAAAAACACACGGCACGACGGCTAATAACAACAAAGCAAAAGTCGAAGGGGAAGCGCAAACATTAATCTCGCCAGTTTTTCGCGAGGGCAAACAACGCACCTAGTAAGATTGACTACCTAAAAGACCCTGCAGGAACAATGCTCACTAATCAAGAAAAAGAAAATCAGCTGCCAGCACCACTCACACCAATTTCATCAATAAAGAAAAGAACAACAGGGGACATACGAGTCACGCAAGAGTCAAATGATCAAAAAACACCAACACCAACAGGTTCAACCGAGAATCTGTGAAAACAAGAAGCAACATCACAAAAAGACAACTTATGGGGGTCCATAACAGATTTGGAAGTTATTACATCTGGAGAAAAATCCCTGCAATCTCCGCGATCAATTGAATTTCTACAATACCTACGAGAAGAGTCCGACTGCTCATCGTTGCAAACAATGCAAGATCAATTTACAAGAGCAAAGGCTCAACAACCAATTGAGGTACAAGTAAAAATCAATAATCAAACACCCAAGCAAGCACATCAAGTGGAAGCCGCCCAAGACATCCAGGCTCAAGACAAAACCTCACAAATATTAACTCCATCACCGCAAAAACAATTGCCCAAAGGGATTAATCTGTGTCAAACCCCCGACATAAACGACATCAACGATTCAGCATCAAAAACCAACACAGTGCCAGCAATTGACTCAGGAACCATATGGGACATCTTTTTCAAAACATCACAACTCATGTTGGAGGCATTGAAGTACCAATCAAACAAAATGGACGTACAAGTAGACCTGCTTAACATCGTAGCAAACGCAATTACTGGGATTGACCAAAAACTGGCCAACCTGAACTCTCTAATTAAGCGAGCACAGGCTTACGCATCCACACTAAACACTGAATGTGCCTGTTGCCCAACAATCGATAAATTAGCAACAATCCCGGAAGTCCTGACCACTCTCATTGAGGACCTGAAGTTCAGAGTAACCGACGTTAAACACATTAACACACTTGTAAGGCCCCAGCACAATGCCATGAACAAAGAACTAAACAAGGTCAGTGCAAACTTAGACTCAGCGCATGATAAATTACGGACAGTCACCACAGAAAAACCAAATATTAAGGACAAGCAGGAAAACTCAATCCAACCTACACAGATGAACCTGACAGTCACCACAGAAAAACCAAATAATGAGGACAAGCAGGAAAACTCAATCCAACCTACACAGGCGAACCTGACAAGGCGCATGAAGAAAAAACTGAGAAAACAAAAGAAGTGCGAAAAGATCTCACAAATCAGAAGAAGTTGGGGTCAACCAACATATGCCTCAAACGAACCAGCGACAACACCGGACCAAAAATTGGTCCTGCAAACGAATAAAAAACCATACCCGATTTTTACCAAACCGCCAAAAACAACCAACCAACCAAGAGACGTCCCTGCCACGGCGAATATCACAATCGAACTAGCTACCCAAGAAACACAGGAGAAACCTGAACAAGTGGAGGTAGCAAAAAGGGACACATCGGATACAATAGCATTCTGCTTGGATAAAACCACAAATGAGCACTCCAAAGATAATACGGGGGAAGGAAAGAAGCATTCTCAGCATTCTCAGTCTGGCACACCCAGCTTTTCAGAGGATAGATCGGGCCTTGCAATCAAAAACCGGTATAACGTGACTGGGACTAAATTCCATCCTGCCGACACAGGAGTGGCAAATCTAAGCATCTTCCAACCGTCTTATAAATCAAAGGGCAGACATGACATCTTAAATAGGGGCAACCTACTAAGGCTCCTTCAACATATACCATCACTGTCCAACATAACAAGTGCAGAAATGGAGAGTGTTCATTTCGAATCGAGGGAAGAAGATCCCACCCAGGAAAACACGGTAGTGACCTGGACAAACCATCACATTCCAGAAGCAGTACTCCGGAAAAAAGAAACCTTTAAAAATTGGGGAATAGTAATCTCTATACCTGAACAAGAGAAATATCCGGTAGTTCTACTTGAACCGTTAAACACCGACAACGGCACAAAGAAAGACAAGGAACTCAGCCACAGCATACTGAGAGGAACCACGAAGACACAACCAGACCAGAACTACAAAAATCTAAGCATATCAGTAAGGACACAGGAGGGAACGACCACAAACAGAACAATAAAAGTAGAGGAACCCCAGAAAATCCGTTGGAGGGAGCAATATAATGCGACTAACAGTGACACACAGTGTCGCACTCGCCGTACCTGACGCAAAAGAGCACATTGCTAATCCCTTGAGGGCCCTCCGAGTGCAGTATGACACAACATTGACCACAGGGGGACAGACAGGTTCACCAGACTCACTACAAAAGACTCTACATAGGTTTAAACTTGTCTCCTTGAACGTGGCAGGTCTACAAAAAGCGCTCAAACAAGCCACAGTCATAAACAAACTGCTAGAGAACGTTATCATATGCCTACAAGAAACCTGGGCTACAGAGCCGGTTCATCTGGTAGGATATGCTGGCTTTCACAAACTAGCCACTAAACACAACCACTACGGAAGACCGTCAGGCGGGATCTCGACTTACGTCAAACATGCAAAACAGCCAACTGTAAGGATTGTTAACACAGACTCAAATATGCTGCAGGCATTTTTAGTCGAGGGAAAAAGGCACAGAGAAGAAAGTGTTTCGTTGCTTTTAATAAATGTATACTTAAACGCAATTGGTCAATCGAAACTAGAGGCCACAGCATCCATGGTCACAACAATACAGGAAATTCTATGTATGCACTTACTACCGGCAAAAATGCTTGTGGGAGACTTTAATCTGCACCATCTAGGAACAAACCTGAGTGAAAGGAGGCACTTAACTAGTGCAGAAAGAACGTTTAACAATTTCCTACAAAATTACGACTTACACTCAGTCGAAAAGCTACAACATGGTCTAGACCCAAATAATCAAGGGTCAACCACATTTAAAAATTGCTCTACAATCGATTATATTTTTCTGTGCAACCATTTAGCTCGCAAATTTGAAAACTTTGAAATTAAAGCAGATGACACCAGCGATCATGCAATCCTCCAGGTTGTACTGAACATTGCTATCAAGCAACGGGGAAGTATTACTATGATAGCCCAATCGACATCATCGAGGAACACGCCCTGGTGAGAAGAATAAAATGGAACAAGCACCAGGCGACGGCATTTAAGGCCTGGAAAGAAAAACAAGAAAGCATAGGCAACAATTCAGGCGTTGAGCCTAACTTGGAAAATTGGTCAGAGTGGACCATTGCCCTGAAAATAGCTTTGAACAAAAGCAAGGAAACAGAGCCCAAACCAAAAGAGAAAACTAATATACAAACAGTGCATAATAACCCATAACTTAGAGATATCACTCGCAACCTTAACAAGGCAAAAAGAGCACATAAGATTGCAGCCTCGAAAAACACACTGGACAAGCGTAACAAACTGCACAAAGAGCGGAAACAATTGCTATGGACGCTCAAGCAAAACAAACTGGATGAAGAATGGATCAAGATCCATGAGTTAACAAAACTTTATAAACATCGACAACTCTGGCAATATATAGCCCAGTTGGATAACGACAAAATAGATCGGCGTAATTCAGTACATGCCGACGCATGGTTGAGACATGTTTCAGCAATTTATGTAGAAAAGGAAGTTGGCACAGAATCAGGCTGGACTATGGACGCCCACGCAGAGAGCATAAACAACGGAGTGGTATCTACTTCTGGAGTCGTGAGTAACGACAAAGACGTAGCAGCTGTGGAAAAAGTAGTCAAAAAGATTAGGAAAGACAGGGCACCAGGACCTAATGGCCTCCCGGGTGCAATGTTTAGGGAAGATCCAACATACTGGGGGAGAATATTATCCAACTTATTCACCGAATGCCGTCTACAGTCCATGGTGCCAGACTCGTGGCGCGGGTCGATTTTACAACCTATCTATAAAAAGGGCGATAACACAGAGCCAAAAAACTATAGATTAATCGCCCTTCTGGACATCGAAGGGAAAGCCTACGCAAACACCCTGCTGACAGACCTAAACAGATGGGTTGAAGAATATGATATCCTTCCTCCCTATCAAACAGGGTTCCGCAAAGGCTGCTCGACAATCGATAATATCATGGCCATATCATATTTAAGCCAGCAAGCCAATGTCAAAAATAAAAAAACAGTCTTTGCATGCTTTGTAGACTACTCTGCAGCCTTCGACGGGGTCCCACACGGCAAGCTCTGGTCCAAATTGCGCGATTGGCAAATTCCATCCGGCCTCCTCAATGCCATCATCTCCCTATACAGCAATACTTGGATTAAAGTCAAATTAGTAAATAACACCGTCACGAAAAAGTGTCTTACAAATCGAGGCTTAAAACAGGGATGCGTACTCGCCCCAACCCTTTTCAATTTATATACAGCAGACTTGGGCAAGATGCTACATAACGCCAACCTCGCAGTCCCAAAAATTGGAGCCAACAGAATCCAAATCTTACAATATGCGGACGACCTAGTGGTGATGGACCACACAAAATTGGATTACAAAGGGGTCTAGACGCCTTAAACGCCTATAATCAGATCAACGAATTAATAATAAATTCAGAAAAGACCAAAGTACTGATTTTCGGGAGCTGTACAAAAAAAACACTGCTCAAATGGCACGTGGGCAAAGAGACAATTACTGTTTCAAAGTCGTACAATTATCTTGGGTGCTGGCTGTGTGACTCGGGCAAAGCAACTTTGCACTTACGCAAAATGAAATCGAAAGCAGAGTCCACAATCTACGCTTTGTACAAACTACACGAGAAAATGCAAAGCCCAACGACCATCCCAATTAGAAAGGTGTTACAATCTAAAATAAGGGCAATCGCAGGTTACGCACAGCAGGCATTCCCAGGCAAAATGAACACAATGATGGAAAAAGCGCAATGCCGGGCGTACAAACGCATATTTTAACTACCTAAATATACTCGCAACAGCTGGATCCGCCTGGAGTTTGGCCTGGTACAACAGAGTAAAGAATGCTTAGGAGTGCACGCAAAATACTATTATCAAGTACTCAAAGCCCCGGAAGGGAGCCTGAAAAGCATGCTAAAACCCATCTATGGAGGACCTGCGAACCCATGGCAGGTCTACATGCAGGCGGCAGTAGAAATCCAAGGCCTGGCAACACAGAACTGGGGTCAAGAGGACATAAATTATCCGGTGATCAGAAAGGTAATCAACAAACAATGCTACCTACTATCAAGAAAAATTGACCTAATTCACTTCGAGAGTGGTAGAGGTCCATCTGGGATGATCGCTACATACATGGAGCACAAAGCCCAGCCTTACTTACACCAAGCACTGGGGAGAAAGGCCCTAAAAACATACAGTGGGCCAGACTAGTCCCACTCCCAACAAAAGAATTAAATCCGAGGTGGAAAGCTCTCGAACACAAAATCTGCTGCAGAATCTGTAAATAAAAAACAGAATAATTAATACACTTGATGTGTTGCTGTCCGGGCCTGCGACAATCTCGCCGGAAACTACTAAAGCCAATATGGCTAAGCAAAGGTGTTCGGACAGTAAAAGAAGCTGTCGTGGCTCTATTTGCTTGCACCCTACCGACTGACTTGGCCAGACTTGGAAGATATATGGAGGAAGTGCGTTCCAGACTTGTAAAAGAATAAAACCCCTCCCACCCCAAGAAAATAGACTTATAGTGGGCAGACGAAAGTACACTTCGGGTCACAATGTTTTATATATAATTATTTTTTTTTAGCTTTTATATTTTTAAGCGTACTTTTCACGGAATGAAATTGGTTATAACTGTAAATGAAATCCTTTTAATGTTCTGATTTATACCACTTTTTTCTTTTTAAATCATGTTGTCACATTGCAAATGGTTTTAAGTAACTGTGCAACAAATAAAATATTCATTCATTCACTCTCAAAACACCCTCAGCGGCACTAGGGAGGCCGGGTGCAGAGTGCTGAGGCCCAATGTTATCCAATGGGGGATAGCGGGCCTCCGGTTGGTGGCTGCTGAAGGTTGTGGGAGCAAAGCTCCTGGTGTTAGTTACGCTCAGGTCAAAGGGGGATCCGATTTAGCACACAAAGTGCACCCACAGCGGCACAGGGGCGGCCGGGTGCAGGGTGCTGGTTTGGCATCGGGTGCCCTGTTGATTTCCATGGGGATTCTCCGGTTGCAACAAACACTGCAGGCTCAGGGACGAAGATCTTCTGGAGGCGACCACCGGTTGGAGAGGTAAGTTGGGATGCCTGGGGATGCTTGGACACTGTCGGTTGGGCCACCCAAGGCCATGGGACGTCAGGTGCAGGGGTGTCTTTAGGCGTCGGGTTTTTCTTATCGGCTCCGGTCGCAGTCGGGGGGATCCTCCAGAAAGGGGCTACAGGCGTCGATTGGAGACTTGAGGCAGGTCAGGGATCACTAGATCCCAGATCAGGATTGCCGGGGAGACCTCCTCGTGGTGTTGGGCCACTCGAACTCGGGCCGGGGGCGTCGGGTGCAGAGTGGTGCAGACTTGGGGTTTTGGCCAGAGCCGGAGTCTGTGGGTGAGCAAATCCGGTGCTCACAGGAGACAAAGTCTTGGTTTGGGAAGGCAGGGCAGGTCCTCCGGGTGGGGGCTGCTGGCTGCAGGACACGCCGGGATTTCGCTGGAGCAGGTCGAGGTCGGGACAGGCCGGTAGGGCTGGGTCCAAGGCAGTTGGTGTCCTCTTCTTCAGCACGCCTCTTCGGTCCGTCTTCTTCTTGTCTCTTCATGTCTGAGGAGACAAGGTTCAGGGTTGCCCCTAAATACTAGATTTAGGGGTGTAACAAGTAGGTACAGGTCGGGACCAATGGGTCCCTTCTTTGGGGTGGGTACACTCCCTATTATGCCACCATCCAGTGGGAGGGGGGCATGAGCCCCGCTCTGGTTGGCTGGGTCCCCCCATCTGCAAGATGGCAGGGACTGAGAGTTGTGCCTTACCTCACCTCCCCCACTTGAGGGGTGGGGTTGGCAAAGGTGGGCACACCTCTCCTCCTAATGGTTTTTCCGCCGATTCTCCCGCCCAAAGTGGGGGTCAGAATCAGTGGGAGTCAGTTGCTGGGAGCAGCAAATGGCTGGGGTAGCTCACAAAGGCGCAAGCCTTTGAAGCTTCCCCTTCATGGACCCTGCCCATCCAGTGGGAGGAGGCTTGGCACCTTGTTCCAGGATGTGCATTGTTTCAGGACCCCGAGAGCGGCAGGCTCTCGACCCAGGGATCCAGAAACATGTCTGGTGGTGGCAGCTGGTGAGCAGCCACTCAGCCAGGACACTAGAGTTAGGTCGTTTTTCAGGGGGCATCTCTAAGAGTGCATTGTTCATTAAATCCCACACTGGCATCAGTGTGGGTTTAATGTGCTGAGAAGTTTGATACCAAACTTCCCAGGTTTCAGTAAAGCCACTATGGTGCTGTGGGGTTCGTATTGGCAAACTCAAAGCTCAAGCTCAAACCTGAGCTGTTTGCTGGAGATATTGTAGCGCCACTGTAGTGAGCGCAGTTGATGCAGATTTCCACGTACTGTACTGAGCGGACTTTACTTGTGAGTACGATGACACTGAAGAAATTACGCTTTGGGCATGTAATTCTTTCTTCCCAGAATCAAATACCAAAAGTAAAGAAATCCATTTGTGGCATCAGAAGCTCCCAGCAGCATATTTATAAATCTCACCCCTCTAACTCTAGCTTCTTTCTCAAAATGCCGAAGGTCGATTCTCAGGAAGTAGGAGAAGCTTCTAGTTCCTGTTTCCTTGTGCCTCCACATCTGGTTATGCCTTCCTCACCCCTGGTTCATGGATGTCTAAAGTGATGATTTTGGGACCTTGAGGGTTAGCAGAGTACAAGAGGGTCTGGTCATTATGCCTCCAACATGGTCTTCTGAGGAGCTGTCCGCAGTTGACCCTTTAGTACCCTCTAACTCCTCCCATAATGTTATTGAAGATTGTATCTTAATCTTACCCCAGGAGGGATGCCACAGTGGGAGTGGGGTCATGTACAGCCTCAGAAGTGTCTCCAAGAAGTGAAAATTGTGCAGACGTATAAATGTCTCCGATAAGTGAAAATTGTGATGAATCTGCTACAGTTGTTAGCAAAGAGGTCGCGCTTGGTGAAGATTTTACTCTGCCTGATATTAACTTGATTTGAACACGCAGGGATGGGTCGGTTCCCCCGCCTGCGGTTCCTCTTTGCAAGTGTTGGATGAAGGGGGCCAAAGTAACACAAATCCCTCTCCTGTTCTTCACATCCATCATTACCGCCACTGTACTGTGCTTCTTCTCCCTTGGGGGGCAGAGGGGAGTCTCTTTCAGAATCAGACCATGATGTTTTTCTCTAGAGTACACAATTGAATACAGACATTGGAGAAGGTGGTGCTTCATCTGATATTTTATTATATATTGAAAAAATGTTATTTTCTATTTTGTCTTTATTATAAAAAATTGTGTTAAGTTCTGACCATGTATTGGAAATGATGTCCGCAATTCAATTTGAGATGCAATTCAAAACTGGCTGCAAATCCAATTAAGGATAATGTTATGAAACAAAAGTAAGAAAAGGCTGTGTCCTCTGGAAGGGTAAAGGATGTCTTTGTACAAGTTGGTACGCCAATACGTTATGTGGTGTCTCCAAAAAATGATTGATTTTCGGAAATTGAAGCGCTATGTTTAAGTATGTTGTTTGGAGATTGTGATCAGAACCCCTCTTTGGGTACAGCCAAGACGGAGATCTTTCCAATGTTTAAAAAAGGGTAAAAAAAAAGGCAATAAGAAAGTTGGGAAGGTAAATGGATTAGTGCCTCGGCCAGGAGTAGGGCTGGAAGGGGAGTCTGCAACTGCTAGTACATCGACCGCATTGCATCACTTTGAGCCTATGTCAAGTAGTGTGTCAGGCAGCATAATGATGGAGTGCAAGGTTGAGTCTACCGTAATGAGTCAGAAGGGTGCGATCAAGAAAAGGAAAAATAAGAAGAATCGCTCACTTAAAAATGAAAAAATTGTATCTCCCCAATGAGTATGATATAAAGAGTTTGAAGGAGGGGGCGGCGGGGAGTTGTGTCTCTCGAAGGTAGGGCTTTGACTGTTCTTACAAAGCAGATTCGCCCAAATGATGATCCTCCACGGGGTGGAGGTTGAGAAGTGTTGGTCGGTTCCTCTTTGTCCTTTTTCCCCCCTCGGGGGATTTGATTTCTATACCGAGTGCCCCGCTTGAGCCTCCTGGAGTGGAAGGGGAATAGGAAGTATGGCTCCTTTACTTTTGCCGTACGCAGACTCAAGGGTCGTTATAAACTCAGTTGGGTGGCTAAGAGGGGAAAGTTCACATTTAAGAGGAATAAATAAGGATTGTCAGGAGTCTTATCCACCGAGTACGAGAAATGAAGATCATGGCACCACAACAGCTTCTGCCACTAACCCCTGTCCAAGGGTGGGGAATCTTTAGGGACGCCCGACAGGTCCCACTCAAATGACTTGTGTGGAGCAGAGCTCTAGGTCATCTGTTCTGGAGTTTATTGGATAACGAGTCTCCTCCGGTGAATAGAAGTATGATCCTAAATTCTTTTTGGGAGATTGTAGCTTTAAGGCTGGCGAAAAGTGGTGACATCACAAATGTGACCATTCATTTGCTTCGACTCCCTATTCTAGAGTTACCTTTGGTTCTTTGGCTATCGCAAATCTGGTAGTACAGCACTGGGAGTTCTTTCTAAAGAGAGGGATTGATGTGGTCCATGTTGTTGAGTATTTGGAACCTCCTATTCAACAATCAAATAGTTTAAAAGTATCTAAGTCAATGGCGATTGATGCAGTGGGGTAAGATTCTGACTTCATACAAAGTAATCCCAAAGACATAGTTATTTCATTAGGGCAAGGGAGCTGAGTAATTAACTTGGTGGAGGGCCCTGTAATTCATCCCCATGCTGTTAATTTGGAGGATGATCTTCTCCAGTGGAGTTGGGTGGCATGTGCTTTAAATAAAAACTGCCCTTCATCCAGGAGCAATGAGCCATTGAGGTAGCTCGGGTAGGCTTCTTCTGTCATGGAATATGGCCGGGGGGGTCAAGTAGGGACAAAATAAAATTGTCTGAAGTCTTTTAATACCATAATCATATGCTTACAACAAATCTGGTCATGCACAGAACTCAAATGTAGTGGTTATTTTGTATTTTCCTGTAATGCAAGGCATTCTGGAAGGGGCCATGCTTGTAGGGGGGTGGCAATAATACTTAAGAATATGGTTAATTGGAACCATGTAGTCTATATGCATCCCTCATATTTGTGTCTGTGTTTGAAACAGGCCTTCTAAGGTGTTAATGGCTGTCCTTCCTTCCTTCTTATTAGTGAATATGTATATTCCACATGGGAAACCATTTGATTTCCTGGTGTGTTCACTCTTTGCCTTTGTTTATGACATTGGTATTACTGTAGATTGTCCCCTGGTTATAATAATGGGTGACTTAAATGCAAAGGTGTCTAATTCTGCTTCTTCAACCTTTGCTAATGTTGAAAAAGAGGATGTATGGTTTATTCTGGAGATTCTGCTCCCAGATAAAATTAGAACAGACAAGAGTGGGTTCCTATTACTTGAAACTCTTGAAAAGTGTGTCTTGATTATATTAAATGGAAGATCTCTTGCAGGTGAAGCCGTTTCATATACCTTTCACTCAACCTCCACACAGAGTCTACTTGATTATGCAATAGTTTCTTTTCAAATGCTTGGGGCCTGTGAGAAACTCCCTGTATTTCCAACCGATATGAGCGATCATTGCTTAGTTGGCATATTTGTGGCCTTTAATCTCTAGGAATTAGATTATAGGAACCCTTGTTGGGGCAAGATTGGCTTTAACGAGTCGAATGGCCGTTCCTTCTGGACAACTAAGAATATGGCTGCCTTAAGTGTTAATATCAAGGGAGTTTGTGCCGACCCTATAGTACTCATATGGGATGATCCTTTTTCCCTTTATGAATCCCATACGGCAGAGTTCTGTAAACTGAGCACTAGGACCGATGGTCATCGGTTGCTGAAAAAGTGGAACTTCTCATTAAAGGCAATAAATCAGGAAATGAATTTTCTGACAAGAAAACAGTATTTGCTGTTTTCCTGACTAGACAACATGAAACGGATAAGATCCCGATGCACACTCTAAGAAGGTAGGAAGGGACGTAATCTAAAATGGATCAATATAAGAGAGGCTGCAAATGCCAAGGATTCTAGGACCTACTGGCGCTTGATTGCCGAATATTGTGATACTAGGGCAAATGTGCAGGCAATTCTTATCCCTGAAAAAGCCTGGGTGGAATACATTTCTCATTTGTACTTGAGTAATACTGAGGTAGATGTCCCCGTGACCCTTTGTTGGATGAGGAGATATATTCTGTGTACGGTGCTCCCTTAGTTGATGAGATTGTGAGATTTATGAAGAATGTCAGAACATCTGGCGCTTTGGGGCCTAACGAGGTTCCCATTGCGGCTATTATAAAGGAGGCTGCAGTATGGTGATCCTTTCTTGGCTTGTTATTCAAACACTGTTTTTGTTCCAGAAAAAAAAAACTATCCGGGAAGGGTAGTGTCATTGTACCTCTGTATAAAAAGGGTCCTAAATCCTCCCTGGCAAGTTTCAGACAGATAGCATTGCTTGATGCTTCGGGCAAATCTTTGCCAGGAGTTAACTCTGTCACTTACAACAGTGGGCCCAAGATCAGAATATTATTCCCCGGAACAAGCCGGTTTTAGGAGGAAACATAGTACATTTGACAATATTGCAGTCCTTCAAACAGTAGTTGAAAAATACTCCTTTTTTCGAGGTATGCCAGTATAAGCACCGTTTATCTGCTTCTCAACAGTGCTTGATAGAGTTGACCGTCAAACGCTGTGGAGAAAGCTTCTCCTCTTGGGTGTTCTGCACCATCTTTTGGGTCTTATTATGGAATTGCATTTGGATACCTGGTACCACATTCTGATGGGAGGGACGCAGGGCCTATCTGGTAGGGTTAAAACTCAAAATGGTTTCAAGCAGGGCTGCTTGTTGGCTCCTCTGTTGTTTTCCCTATACATTTACGACATTCCAGGTACATTAAATCAGGCGAAGGGTGATCCTCTCAGAATTGGTGCAAAGCCATTGGCTCCCTATTATCTACCAATGATGTCACCATAATGGATTTAACCCCTATTGGCTTGCAGTGTTGTCTTGTACTGTTGACAAAGTATGCAGAAGTCCATTTTTTGAAGATTAATACTTCTGAAAGTAAAGGCTTGATCTCCCATAAGAATGTGTTAAGACTGAAATGGAAGCTTAATTAGTATCTAGGTATTGATAAATTAGAAATAGTGGACTCGTACCTTTATCTTGGTAAGGTTTTCTCCAAGAATGGGCGGGATGTCGATCATATGAAGCTTTGTTCGAGTAAAGCCCTTTCTCCGGAAAACGCCCTGAACTGATTTTACAAAATTTTTGGGAGACATCATTTTGGGAATGTCCTGTCAGTCTATAGGGTTACAATCCCCCCTTCGTTGTGTTAAGCATGTGAAGCACTGGATATGAGTCTCTGGCACTCATTTGAGGGGATTGAAGGTCAGATTCTTCGCCAGATATGCAGTATGAACACACTTGCAGCACCCCATGTTTTGCGCTTGGCGTTTGGTTTATTATCTTCTTACTGTTTCTCCTGGGCTGCTGTCTTGAGGTGGAGAAACTCACTCCTAGGCAGAGATGAGGGAACATTGCGGGCAGCCTTGAAGCTTGAAATTTTCTCTTTTCAGAAAGAACGGAGTGCTTTTTTTTAGGTCTTTTGAGCCGGCCAAAGACATCTTTGGGCTTGATCTGAATATAGCTTCTCCTATGCCCAAGTCTGCTCGGAAGAGCTTAATAAAGGGCTTTTTGTTTAAAATAAACTTGGCTAGAGACATTGCCTTATGCCAGCCAAATCCCCGTAATCAAGTGGTTCAGGAGAATAATTTGTGGAATAAACTTCAATCTTATTTAATCTGGAATCTGCCCCATTGGATCAGAAGACTGATCCTTTTATTGAGATTGGATCTGCTCCCTTTACGTGTTATTATTGGCATCTGGGATAACATCCCGAAACAGGACAGAAGATGTGAGTTATGCAAGTTACATATTCAAGATCTCACCCATGTGCTTTTTGTGTCCAGTGTAACAGAATGTTCATCACCATTTTTAAGGCCTCTATCAATTAAATACAACATACATTCTGCCATGGAGGCTCGTAAGTTTGTAATGTTTCTCTTGAACAAAATTATCTGTAATAAGATTTATCAATTCTTTAGATCCTTTTTAAACATTTATTAGGGCCTTGGTGCATTAATATTGTACAATGGATGTTGTACCAATAGGGTTCAAACTTTCGTTATATTTATATCTTTTATTTTGTTAGATATTATTTTCTAATTCATGTTGTACTATGCACAAATGTATCTTTTTTTAAGGCTCGTTAATGAATGATGCAAATGCCTTGATGGATGAGCTTAAAAAGAGCTACTTCTGGTCTAGTTTTCTAGACATGCAGTAATTGTATATTTTATTTTGCTGTATGTATGATGCTACTTTTAACAGTTGCATTTATAAGATTGTAGTATGTATTACTTGCACATCTTATGTTGTACTGTGCACGCTGTCACTTTACAAAGGCTAGAAAATGAATGCACTGATTAAGTTCTTATATGCAGCAATTGTTTCCCTTATGCCTTACTATGCACACTGCCACCATCCAGAGGCTGGAAATTAGTGATATGTTTGAGTTGGTTGGCCGAGTGTTTAAAGTGCTACTTTGGGCTCATAGTGTGAAACGTCATATTTACATATTCTACATTGCTTTATGCATGATGTTACTTTTAAAAGGTTGCATTTATATGGTTATAGTATGCAATATTTGTATATCTTTTGTGGTGCTATGCATGTTGTCACTTTATAAAGGATCCTCCTAAAGTGATTTATGCAATAGATTGGAGAACTTTTACTTATTTATTTTGCACTATTGTTTGTATTATTGTCACATGTTATGTGGACCACCGTTGGAGTTCCGTTTCATAATAAACTAAACTTGAAACACAGAAGCAAAATAAGCAGTCCTAGGGCAAATTATATCGTTTTTCCTACACTCTGGGATTGTGAGCTCTCAACAGTGTGGGAAACACTGAACGCTGAGGTGAGCCTGCATGGCAGACGAAGCTACATTGCCGAAAATTAGGAAGGCATGCAACTAACCATAAAGAAGGAACTTCGAGCTGGGAAAACACCACAAGGCGATGGGCTCCCAAAAGATATGGCATAAGGCACTAAAGGTGAGAGGGAAACTGTTACTACTGAGCCTTAATAAAGTCAAATATATTTTAGTTAGATTCAAACAAAAGTTTTATGAAGGGGGCAACAAAGTAGGGACATTTTTAGCAGACAGGCTAAAAAGATGTGAAAACAAAAGAGAAATGTATATCCTGTTCAAATACTACTATGCAATGCAGCGTTATCAACCACACGTGTAATCCTGAATGTATCAACCATTTAATCTAATATGTATGTTGCTTCATCTTAGCCGGAAGCTTCCTGTGACACTAAATATGCTTTTAACATTTCACGGCTCTAGCAGGCCTGTAAGCAGTAGGGTTCAGCTGTACCTTGCACGTTTTTTTTATCAGTGTGACTTTGTTTTCAAACTTGGCATGGGAAGCTGGGTTTTTTTTTAATGAGGAGGCTAATATTTTGTATGTGAATTATGCCTTCTCCTAAATGAAGCGTAAAATTGGCTTGAGGGTAAAACCCTGACACCTGCAAATTAGATATGTTTTAGCTAAGTAAAATGTTTCTGTCACATGATCGAGCTTCATTGACTTGTATAGAAAGAATATGTACATATACTAGGTTGATTTTGTATCAATGTTTACTCTTGAGACAACTGACCATTTTCTAACGAAAGCCCTGCTCAGTTCAAATGACATTTGTCTGATCATTTGCTGTGCTGCTTGCTATTTTGCGTTAAGCGCTAAATGGAATTTAGGCTTCCCGACGTGTTGCGTTTTATTTTTTAACAACGGAGAGAGGCCCGGTTGTTTGTAGTGAGCCTTAACCCCTCGGGTGCTGAGGACATGCTAGATTTGTTCTCAGCACCGGCACTCGGGTGCTAAGGACGTGACCAGCACGTCCTAACACCCTCCCACCCATGAGGTAAGCGCTGGCACTCCCCCTGCGGGCGCCCCACCAGGTATGGCAGCCGAAGCTGCCAACTCTGACCCCTCCTCAGGTGATCTAATGATGCCAGCACGAGCACCATGTGCCGTTGTCATCAAAAGAAGCCTGGGAAGCTCTGGAAGCAACTTGCTTCCAGAGCGTGAGGAAGGAGGTACGTTTTTCCTCCGGGGAGGGATAGGAAGGGCAGAGAGGCACCAGGGAAAAGGGAAAGAGTTTTTCCTTTACGCTGGTGTCTCTCTGCATTGCATTCTCTTGTTGTGGGATCGCAGTTGGGACTGTGATCACGCAGCAGGTAGGCACCCACTATATACCAGAGATTTTATTTTAATTTATTTACATGTTATTGAGCTGGCCCTTGGTCAGAAGACACTCCCCATTACTGGGCAAACATTACTGGGCAAATATTTTGGCAGTTTTCTGCCACTCCCCCCAGTGGCAGATTGGCCATATTGTAGGCTGATCTGCCCCCAAGTGGTGGGCAGAAAACCACTAGACACCAAGGATTCATTTATTTACATGTTGGAGAGTCGCCCCATGTGCAAGGGTTGCTGCCCATTATTTGGCAATGGTTGTGGCAGTTTTCTGACCCCGGGGAGCAGCTCAACTGTATTTTTAGGCAGATCTGTCCCCAAGGGTGGCAGAAAACCACTAGACACCAAGGATTGACATAGACATGTTGGGGAGCGGCCCCTTGGGTAAGTGTCGCTGCTTAATATATTACTACAGGTTTTGGAAGTTTTCTAGCACCTTTGGGACAGATCAGCCATTTTCTAGGCTGATCTGCCCCCAAGTGGGGTGGAAAACCACTAGACAATAGGGGGGGTGGAGAGAGAAAGAAACAGAGAGAGAGAGAGCGAGATAGTGTGTGTGTGTGTGTGTGTGTGTGTGTGTGTGTGTGTGTGTGTGTGTGTGTGTGTGTGTGTGTGTGTGTGTGTGTGTGTGTGTGTGTGTGTGTGTGTGTGTGTGTGTGTGTGTGTGTGTGTGTGTGTGTGTGTGTGTGTGTGTGTGTGTGTGTGTGTGTGTGTGTGTGTGTGTGTGTATATATATATATATATAAAATATATAACGTAATTAAGGAGTCTTTTATAAACATGGTTATTTCTGGAAGCAAGTTTGTAATTTCCCATGAGCAAGGCTCGATAGCAGAGCTGAAACGCGTTGGGACAGAATGCTTGCAGGCAACTTAAATACTATATATGTTTAATAAAGCGCTTTGAACTCCACGGAATCAGGCATCAATGGCTTTTTCTTTTTAAAGAAAAAGGTGTGTTTGGATTTAAGGCAGGAAGTTCCGTGCCTGCCACATTGAAGCCGCCCTGCTAGAGTATGAGGCCTCTTTCACGGAGCAACTTTGGGAGGTGATTCATTGTCAGAAGAGGCCCGACTCACTCGCTTCTTCCCTGGAAAAGACGGGACTTCCCATTAAAGAATACCAGTGAACACTAGTAAGGGAGGTGAGCTGAATTGCCCTTCAAGCTTACGGATTCCAAGTGGATGCAAGACGCAATGTTTAATATTTGGCTATGGTGCCTGCAATCTGGTGAACATTATTTTTTATTTTTGCGCACTGAATTGGCCTGAAGAAAAAAAAAGAAAAAAAATGCGTGTAAGTATTTTAAACGATGCAAGAAAATACTAAGTGCCGATTAGAATTCATTTCGCATGCAAAGATGAAATGACACTCAGGCTCCGTAAATCACGTAATTAAGGAGTCTTTTATAAACGTGGTTATTTCTGGAAGCAAGTTTGTAATTTCCGGTGAGCAAGGCTCGATAGCAGAGCTGAAACACGTTGGGACAGAGAATGCTTGCAGGCAACTGAAATACTATGTGTTTAATAAAGTGCTTTGAACTCCACGGAATCAGGCATCAATGGCTTTTATCTTTTTAAAGAGAAAGGTGCGTTTGTGTGTGTGTATGTGTATATATATATAAGTTTGGCTGAGTGTACTGGCTTTTGGCTGGCAGTGTGTGGACTGGAGTGGTATTTGGCTGATGGTTTTTGACTGGAGATTTTGCTGCTGGTGTGTGTGAACTGGCTTCTGACTGGCAATGTGTGGGGCTGGAGTTTATATGGTGGTGTGTGTGAACTGATATTTGGCTGGGGTATGGGTCACTTTCCTCTAGGGTGTCATGTTATTGCCTTTGCTTAGTGCCCCCCTTGGGGACAGATTGGAAGATGGTGATGCTGATCTGCCCTCAGGGGCAGACTTCATAGTATTTTATAATGTTAACTGTTTTATTTCTTATCATTTGCAATCTTAATGTTGTATTTCTCTTTTTTTTCTAGTGTAAAGCTTTTGATTTCCTTGGAAATTATTCCTGCTTACGGTTTCAGCACTGGTAGACCTGCAGGCTGTGTAGTTGCATGTGTTTGGTATTTACTTCAAGTGAGTATCATTGCCCTGCTTGAATGCTTTTTAATGGTGATAATATGTGTAGCATATTTACCTCAGGATTTTCTTTTCTTCAAATTCAGATGTGTGCAAGATCTAGATTGCGTTATCTTGTGTGCAATTTTTGTTTCCTTTCTAGTGCAATATTGTTTGTAGTTGCTGTGTCTGTGCAGAGTAGGTGCAGTTGATTCTCAGCCTAGCCGTCTGTGGTAAGAGAGAGGTATCTTTTTATAGTATCAAGTTGATTGTGTTTTTTCAGGATCATTATGTCAATAGTTATATTTAGCAAACACAAGGAGATGATGGACGGAGATGCTGAAACTTTTCAGACACTCACCCCCAGTCGCAGATCTGGGTTGAATCCATCATCATTCTTTAGCTCACTTCGCCACCTCAGTTCAGACCCAGCTATATGCAAATCAGTCTTCATCCCGTGCCTCATGGGAACAGTCCAGCCCGAACTGCCAAGCCAGGTCTTCCCTGAACCAGTAACACCCCTCATCAGCTAGGCTAGCTTGAATCCAGTGGCAAAGTGAGCAAGGGACCCACGTCTGGGCATACCCTGCCAACTTAGGGCAAACACAAGGAGATGATGGACGGAGAGCTGAAACTTTTCCAGACACTCACCCCCAGTCATGGATCTGTGTTGAATCCATCATCGTTCTTTAGCTCACTTCGCCACCTCAGTTCAGACCCAGCTATATGCAAATCAGTCTTGACCCTGTGCCTCATGGGAACAGTCCAGCCCGAACTGCCAAGCCAGGTCTTCCCTGAACCTGAAACAAGCATCCTGGAACCGGTTTACTCTTTGATACAGCTGAGTTTGTTGAGTTGTAATTTGACAGTGTTGTTTAGTGCTGTCTTGTTTGTTGTGTTAGTTTCATAAGCAAGAATTATGGCTGACCACCCAGCAGGTTGTAGGTTTGCTTTTTGAATATACCTCTGAACATGGCCCCGAGACTGACTGCATCGGAGTCAGAGGACCAAGTTGCAGATTCTGGAAGTAAATTTTCTGTTTGAGGGGAATCATCTGATGATGAATCCACTATTAGTGCTGGTGAAGTGCCTCTTTTAGAGGACAGTTATATGCCATGGTGAGCTGGACTGCAGCCAAGGCCTGGAAGGCTTCCCATTGGAAGTGCTGAACCCTGTTTTGCCCGCCTTTAGTGGTGTTTCAGGGTGTAGAGTCACTACAGAGAACTTTTTGCCCATCAACTTCTTTCCACTGTTTATTGACAATGTTTTTGGATGATATTGTTGAGCAGACTAATTTGTATGCAGAATAGGTTTGAGGGACAACAGTGCCACACCCAAGACCCACTCTAGAGCCACCCAGTGGACTCCCACAAATCTCCATGAGATTAAGCAGTTCTGGGGTTTAACTTTCCTGATGGGATTGATAAGGAATACATCACTGTCTTTATATTGGTCTACTAGTCCCTTGATAGCAACTGCTATATTTCCAGCAACTATGAGTCGAGATTGATATTTGCTTCTGCAGTGGATGCTGCATTTTATGGATACAGCATTGACACAAGATCACCTCTGATTGTCCGTCTCTTCAAGATTCGGCCTGTCCTTTATCATACAGTAGATAGTTTATCAGAGATCTATGTTTCAGGGAAAGATATATCTGTGGATGAGTCTCTGGTCTTGTTCAAGAGGCATTTGGTTTTCAGACAATACATTCCTAGCAAGAGAGCACGTTATGGTATTAAGCTGAATATGCTGTGCGACAGTGCCACTGCATAAGCACATAATTTCAGGGTGTACACTGGTAGAGATTCTTCAGTTGACCACCCTTGGTTGTCCTCCCATTTTTGGAATCAGTGAGTAAATTTTGCGGGAACATGCCAGAGCAATTTTTCACAAAGGTCGCCATTTATGCGTGGATAACTTCTACACGTGTGCAATTATTTAAAGAATTGTTTAGAATAGGCACTGTGGCATGTGGCACAATACGCTTTAACCATAAAGGTCACCTTAAAGAGCTTGTGCGTAAAAAAACGTGAAAGGGACAGAGCAGTGCTTTGCGTAGTAATGAACTTCTTGCTGTGACGTTTTTAGACAGAAGAGATGTCCACATATTGAAAACTATTTATGATGAAAGTACTGCGCCTGTGACTGTTTGGGGTCAGTTTGCAAAAGTGCGCAAACCAGTGTGCATTCCAGATTACAACAATCACATGGAAGGTGTAGATAGAAAAGGTTGGAATCTTACAATGCTGCTCAAAAGACCTATATCTGGTACAAGAAGTTGTAGCATCATTTAGCATGCTTCTGTTGTTTTCAAAGATTGTTCTCCAGAATCCAATCTGACTTTTGTACAGTTTCAGCATTCTATAATAGGCAGCCATGTTGCAGTTGAGCAGGCAAGTGTTCCTAGAGTTGGAGTGGTGGAGGATGTGGCTAGATTGAAAGACTGCCAATTTACTGAATACATTCCTTTAACACCCAAAAAAGACTTTCCTTGTCAGAGATGTAGAGCCTGTGTCCTAGGAGGAGTACGAAAGGAGAGTTGTATGTACTGCCCGAATGTCCTAATCCTGGCCTGTGTACCCACGTTTTAAATTGTACCATACACAACAAATGTATTTGGAGCAACCAGGACAGCAAAAGGGAACTGGCTGTAGTCTGTGGTGCTATATATTTTCTGTTTAGATGGCTGGTTGGCAGTAGGTTGATGTGCTTAGTTAGACCTGTTGTGTATACAGTCATAGTTGGTATTTCCTATTCTACCAATAGGTTGGTTATTTCTAAATGAAAAGAATTGTTCTTTTTAGTTGTGTTTTATTTTATTTTTTTCTCCCTCCATCTGTGCTATGTGTGTAATCTGTTCATTGTGAGAGTGTTTTAGAAATGAAAGCTTCATGTGTTGAGCTTCATTGGTGGGTGGGTGTGTAGTGACCAGCAGCAAGTCATTACACACACAGTCACCGAAACGCCAGTCCACACATTCTGCCAGCTGCCAAGCGTTGTGATTGCTATCTGAACTGGCCTGTAGCTGGAGGTGTGTGCGTAGCTGGCGGGATACATGAACTGGCGCTTGGTTGGTGGTGTGGGTGGGTGTAGTGACTTGCTGCTGGTCACTACACACACTGGCAGCCAAACACCAGTCCACACACTCCAGCGCTGCCAGGCAATGTGATTGCTGTGTCAGTCCTGTGGAGTTATGAAAGTGATGGGCCCTTGAATGGTGCTGTTTGTGGATGTGAGTGTTGTAATGTGCTGGGCCCACAGCTGGCAGTGTGAATGGTTGTGTGTTTGTGAAGCATGAAAGGTGTGTGAATGGCCTATAAAGCGGTTGGTGCCTTTTCATGGCTTTACAGCTCACGAGCTGGGAGCCACTGGTTCAGTATTAAATAACTATGTTATTAACAGTAATTTCCACATTTTGATTTTTGTAAAATCTTTTGGAATTAAAATTTACAAGCACTTTTCACTCACCCTCAAGCCAAATCCAACCAGTATGTGTGTAAACTTGAGTAGTAGATGGTGGTGCAGTGATAGGTCTTTTCTTTCTTTGCCAGGGTGTACCTTGTTTCTAGGGAAAATCTACCAACCCCAGATATTTTCATAAACTAGACACCAGGGGAACTCCAGGGTGGTGTGTCATGCATGGATCCTACAAGTTTGTCTTACCCAAACGCCCTTGCCATCCTAAAAACACACCTTTTCTTCATATTTCTGTGACTCAAAGTACTGGAATCTGCAGAGAGCTGCAAATTTCCTGCCACCACGTCTCGATTAAAAAATTGTATTTCACCTGAGCAGATGGGCCTATCGCCAGCAAAAGGGCAGGGTTCAAGACGCAATGTGGCAAAATCATTAAAACAAAACAAAAAAAAGGGGATAGCTGCAGCTTTTTGGCCTGGGTTCGGCTGCCACCCAGGAAAACCTACCAAACCAAGGCATTTCTGAAAACTAAACACTAGTACAGGGCAGTGTGCCTCTTGTGGATCCCACAAAGTTTTCTCACCCACAATGCTCTGCAAACCTCTGAATTTTCCTAAAATAGCGCCTTTTCTGAATCGGAAAGAATCTACAAAATTTCTACCACTTCGCATTCCCCCATTTGTTTCGATAAAAATGCTGCCCCACTTGTGTGGCTGGGCCTAGTGCCCGTGACAGAAACAGATCAAACTAAGGTCAATGGCAGTCCTCACAAAGGGACACTCATTGACCTTGGTTTGATCTGTTTCTATTGCAGGCACTAGGCTCAGAAACACAATTGAAGAACCATTTTATTCGGGAGACTTGGGAGAATGGTAGAAGGTAGGAAATATATATATATTTTTTTTAGGTCAAAGTTTGATTTTTCCAAGGGCTTCTTGGTAAGGAAACCTGGTGAGAGCCATGCACATCACCACATCCTGGTTTCCCCCAGGTATCTAGTTTTCCAAAATGTGCAGGTTTGTTAGGTTTCCCTAGGTGACTGCTGAGCTAAGGCTGAAAATCCACAGCCAGCCACATTGCCAAAAAAAAAAAAAGAAAAGGGGGGTCAGTTTTCAGTGGAAAAATGTGGTGTCTCCATGTTACGTTTTAGGCCCTTTCTTATCATGGGCAGTAGGCCTAGTCACACACGTTTGGTACGATTGATATCAGGAGGCTTAGGGGGACAGAATAGGAGAATAGGTGTTATTACCAACTGTATTTCTTTGCTTTTCTGCCTTCCAAATGCAAGCCAGTATGTAAGCAAGAAGACATTTTGAGAAATGCCCTCTAATTCTCATGCTAGTATGGGTGGAAATAACCACTTCTTCTAAACTCCATTTCTTGTGCCAATTTCTGAAACATAGGTTTCATTGGTACCTATTTTTCACTCTTTATATTTTACCATATTAATTGCTCTATATGCGGTACAAATTGAAAAACCATTCCAAGGGGCATCTAGGTTATTGGCTCTGGATACCTCGAGTTCTTGGAAAACCCACAAACCCTATATATCCCCACAACCAGAAAGGTCTAGCAGATGTAATAGTATATTGCTTTTGTAAATCAGCAATCGAGAAGAAGTTACAAATGAAAACATTGTCACAAATGGACGTCGTTTTCTACTTATTTTCAATATTCTTTTATTTCAACAGTTAATTTATTTGGGAAAATCTTTAGGCATCTGCACAAATCACCCCTTGCTGAATTTGGAATTATGTCTACTTTTCAGAGGTCTATAGCTCTACAGGATCACCCACAAGTTTCACAGCGGTTTCCACCACAAACTGGGGGTAGGTTGAAAGCACAAAAATTAGGAAAGAGATTTTGAAAAAAGGCAAAATTGTGGTTAAAAATAAAAATAGTTTTTTTTTTTTTTTAATTAAGCTCTGCATATTCCTGAAAGCTGGGAAAATGGGGAGTTGAGCACAGCAAACCTTTTCTTGATGCCATTTTTAGCGGAAAAAAAGACATTTGCAGAGCACTTTTTTCCTATTTTTCCCCAAAAACTAAAAAATTTGCTTTATTTTGCCTATTTTCCCAGTCCCGTCCAGGGGAATCCACAAACCCTGGGTACATTTAGAATCCCCAGGATATCGGGAGAGAAAAAGAAAAAACCGCACATTTGGCATGGATACCCTCTAAGGGAGGGGGGAGAGAAGTTAGATGCCTATGCACAAACAACCAAAATAGCCCAAAAAAAGGGTCCCAACAATCAAGTCGGATAGAAGGGGAGGACTTGGTGTGCCCATCTCCAATTTGGTACTATCAGGCTTCTCATCTTAAGTGCCTCCTTGAAATGTCAGCAACAGTAACACTAATATTTGTGTTTCCGAGATCACACAATAGCAGGAAAGCCCTTGAGGTTAAAAGCTTGGCTCTATCCAAAAGACAGACCAGTGTACATAATTCACTTCCCAGTCACACACAGGTGCAATTATTAAGGTTTAGGATCAATTATGTGAAAATATGTGGTCCACATCTTTCCACGCACCTTATGCAATGTTCACAAGTAACCTAGCATTCACAGCAGGTCTGGTCTTAAAGGCTGTCCACAGTTGGCACCTGGCTAAAAAAAAAAAAAAAAAAGAGAGGACATGGTTGACGAGGCGAGTAAACCTTCTGAACAAGTCACGAGGCAGAATAGCTTAACGGAAGGAGAAATTTACAGATACTAGCAAATTCAAAAGTGGGTCTTACATATGCACATGAAGGAAGCAGCAACAAGACTTCACACCATTTGAAACATTGGTACAAAGGGTATCAGATGACAAGCACCTATCTCTAGAATCTACAGCCTCCTTGAGGGGAGGGGGGGGGGGAATCGAGGAAGGCATTGCCAGGGGACGGTATGGAGAAAAGAAGAATCCAATTCCAAGACCAATGGGAGGAGGAGCTGAGAGGTCCTTCACAGAAGGCCAGTGGGAAAGAAGACTAAGAGTGATTACCCACTTTCAGGGTGAAGAGACAGCTACCAAACTGCTGAACTGGTGGCACTTTATCCTGACACGCTTACATGGTATGAACCATGACCAGTCAGATAAATGAAAGGAGGAGTTGAGGAAACAAAGACTATCACGCACATAGATTGGGAATGAAGCAACAGGACTACTGGAAGGGAGCCCGGACACAAATAGAAGAAACAAGTAAATTGCAGGTCCGCCATAAGACTCTGGGGCATCTTAGTGGGGTGGTTCCCAGATAAGAACAGGGTCCTTGAAGAAGAAATTACTTATCTTGGTAATGCTATTTCTGGTGGGTACCCTTATATAACCACGGATTTCCCCCAAGTGTCAGACTGGATTCAGACAACTCAAAAGCAGTGTGCGCTGGTAGGTGGGAGGAGATGGCTGGAACAACGCGGGCAGAGCCACGTGTGACCGAACACCGCAAGCGTAGCCACGCTTGCCTTAACAATGCATCTGACTTAACCACACACAGGCAGATTGTGTTCTAGTGTTCAAGATGAGCAGGAAAGCATCGGAACAGGAAGCTCCGGACACGGACAGGTAAGTGGGGCTGGGTTGGGGGGTAGTTTTTAGGAGCAGGGGCAGTTTTAGGGCTCAGGGCGGAGGAAAATCGGGTAGTTTTTAAAAATGGGGGCCGGCTTTTGGGCCTCATGGCAGTGGAAGGGGTAGTTTTGGAAAGGGGAGGTTTTTAGGGCTCAGGGTAGTGTTAAGGGCTGGGTTTGTGGGGGAGTTTTTCGGAGTGGGTGGCGATTTTGGGCTCCGGGCAGGGGGGATCGGGGTAGTTTTTAAAATTTGGGGCAGGTTTTAGGCCTCAGGGGAGGGAAAGGTGTAGTGTTAAGGGCAGGGCAGGTATTAGGCCTAGGGGAGGGGAAGAGGTAGGGGGTTCGAATTTTAGGGCTTAGGGCGCGGGGGTCAGAGTAGTGGCGACCTTACCCAACATATCCCCTAACCATTCATGTCTTTACAACAAAGATGCATGGCAAAGATGCATTTGTGGTTTGGGCTGCGTGGTAGAGGCACACGTGGTTTAGCAATGCATGCCTTTGTCATACAACTGTAGGTGGCATTGTGCAGTTCCGTACCAACATCGTTTCGCTCCGAAAGTGACAAGCATATACGCACCACCCAGGCAAGCTGTTGTCAGTTGCTTTTGAAGGCTTGTCTGTGTCCTCAGACACAGAGCCCATTGGCCAATTGGCTTGACCAGTGTGCAGATCTCTAGTATGCAAATTTTATAGATGGAAATGAGTCCATTCTACAAAACGGGGAGGTGGAGGGCTGTGAGAAAGGATAAGTTACTTACCTGTAATCCTAGTTCTCTTCCAGGGGTATACTCATCAAAGTCATAAGCACTGAATAGTCCCGCCCACGTGCGGGGACCCCGGAGCAATAACAAATTATATACATATACCATATATATATATATATATATATATATATATATATATATATATATATATATATATATATATATAAATACACACATATATAGGTAATATGCATATATACATATGCAGCCTAAAACCATATTACTAGGCTCAAATATGCCAATATTGCATTGTAAATTTTTTACATTTGAAATAATAAAGAAAACGTACACCATGATATTTTCATGATACAGAGAAAAAACTGTTTTCAGTTTGTTTTGAAAACACAGCCTTTATTTTCAAAGGTAAAAAGGCAAGATCATAGAGGCAGATTAGCCTAGAGAGGCTGCATACAGAACAGTTGGAAAAAAACTGGCGCCGTGCCTTTAAGACCTCCAGACTCCCATCATGCCCCACAGGTGACAGTTAGGTCAGTTCTTTTGGACGGCGTATAACAGTGTAAGCACGGCATGGGTAACAGATACATATTTATGGACATGGTATTCGTCCGGGGAGGAGGGAGGGTTGCTTATGACTTTGATGAGTATACCCCTGGAAGAGAAGTAGGATTACAGGCAAGTAACTTATCCTTCTCTTCCAGGGGATACTCATCAATAGTCATAAGCACTGAATAGAGTAGCAGGCCCATCTCTATACCCTGCGGACGAATACCAGCATATCATAACCTGTTAACAAAACATATATTACCCAAACAAGTTTCTCAAGGATGCTTGTCCAAACCGAGCATCTGCTTGAGTGTCAGAATCAAGGCAGTAATGGCGTGCGAAAGTGTGAACCGAACGCCATTTGGCTGCTTTACATATTTCCTGAATAGGTACATTTCTAAGCATCGCTATCGTAGCGGCTTTGCCCCTTGTAGAATGAGCTCTCGGCTTGCCCGGGAGCTGCTTGTGTGCCAGCTGATAGGATAACATGATACATGACACTATCCATCTGGCAATGGACCTTTTAGAGGCAGAAAAACCAGTGTTCAATGGACCATAATTAACAAAAAGCCGGTCCGCCTTTCGTACACTCTTCGTTTTATCTAGATAAAATGTTAACACTCTTTTCAGATCTAGAGAGTGCAAAGCTCTCTCAGCAGGAGTGACAGGGTTCGCAAAGAAAGTTGGAAGAGTGATTGACTGGTTGATGTGAAACTCCGAGACCACCTTAGGAAGGAACCTCAGGTGAGTTCTTAGCACCACTCTGTTCGCATGGAAAACGAGATAAGGCTCTGTGGAGCACAAGGCTTGTATCTCGCTCACCCTGCGAGCAGATGGGATTGCCACGAGAAATGCAGTCTTCCACGAAAGATGTTGAAGGGAGGCTTTGTGGACAGGTTCGAAGGGAGGCTTTGTGGATAGGTTCGAACGGAGGACCCATTAACTTAGAGAGGACCACATTAAGCTCCCAGGAAGGGGATGGAGACCTAACGGGTGGGTAGACCTTTTTTAGACCCTCCAGGAAGTCCTTAACAACTGGCATTCGAAAGAAAGAAGCCTGAGTGGGGGACTTTCTATATGCTGTAATCGCTGCCAGGTGCACCTTTATGGAGGAATATTGCAAACCTGCTTTGGCCAAATACAGCAAGTAGGGTAACAGTACCTGTTCCTGACCTCGAATAGGGTCATGACCCTCAGCAGTACACCACATGTAAAAACGCTTCTACTTAAAAGCGTAAGACTTTCTCGTAGAAGGTCTCCGTGCCTCCTTTAAGATCTGCATGCAGTCTTGAGAGAGACCTAAATGTCCATATTGGATGAACTCAGGAGCCATGCTGCTAACCTCAGGGACGGCAGATTGGGATGGAACACCTTGCCGCCCGCCTTGGTCAGCAGATCCGGATGACATGGCAACCTCCTGTGTGGTACTTTGGACAGATGAAGAAGGTCCGGGTACCACCACTGGCGAGGCCACTCTGGTGCAACCAGGATCATCTCTGTCTTGGATTCGTACAGTTTGTTGATCACCAGGGGAATGAGGGGGACTGGTGGAAAAGCGTAGAGTAATGTCTCTGACCAGTTTATCTACAGAGCATTCCCCTTGGAGTCTGGTTGAGGGTATCTGGAGGCGAAGACGCGGCATTTTGCGTTTTCTGCGTCCGCGAAGAGATCTATGTCTGGTGTTCCCCAGCTGCGAAAGATGTCTTGTGCAACCTCTTGTTTTAGCACCCAGTTGTGCGCTTCTGCGAAATGCCTGCTTAGGACGTCCGCTTGGACGTTGAGGACGCCCGGTAGGTGAACTGCGGAGATCTTCATGTCTCGTGCCAGAAGCCACTTCCAAATCGCTTGCGCTTCCAGAGACAGGGGTCTGGACCTGGTGCTCCCCCCCTGCTTGTTCAGGTAATACATCGTTGTTGTACTGTCCGTCTGAACAAGCAAAGCAGTCGCCTTGATGGAGGGAAAGAACGCCTTGAGAGCCAGATGCACCGCTCCAGCATGTTTATGTGGTATAGCTGTTCTCTTTCTGACCACATTCCCTGTATCTGTAGGGACCCCATGTGAGCACCCCATCCCTGAAGGGACGCGTCCGTCACCAGATTCTGCTTGGGAAGCTCCTCGTGAAAGGGAACTCCTATCAGAAGATGAGACCGTTGCATCCACCATCTGATGGAGAGCTGGACAGACAGAGGCAAGGTTACAGTGTCCTCCCAGCGATTGGAGATTTGAGACCATTGATCCTCCAGAGTTTGCTGCAGAGGTCTCATGTGAAGTCTGGCGTTTGGGACCAGAAAAATGCACAAGGCCATCGAACCCAGTAGAGATGAAATCTGTCTGGCCTTGGGATGAGGTATCCTCAGGAGGGTCTGACACTTGTGGAGAATGGATGATAGTCTCTCCTCCGAAGAAAACGCTTTTGCGTTTACTGTATCCAGAGTTGCGCCCAGGTAATGTATCCTCTGAGTTGGACTGAGGATGGATTTTTTGAAATTGACGTGCAGACCTAACTGATGCAGTAGCTGAATGCAGCAAGCGAGGTGTTTCTGCAGAAGAGTTGGAGACGCACTCTTGAGTAACCAATCGTCTAAGTAAGGGTAGACGAAGATTTTCTTCCTCCTCAAGAACGCAGCTACTACAGCCATGCACTTAGAGAATGTGCGAGGGGCCGACTTCAGCCCGAAAGGCAGGACCGTGAACTGGAAGTGGTCTGACTGAATCTGAAATCTTAGAAACTTCCGATGCCTTCGAGAGATTGGGATGTGGAAATAGGCATCTTGAAGATCTATAGAACACATCCAATCCCCTTGATGTAAGTGCGGGATTATTTGGTGTAAAGCCAGCATTCTGAACCTCTCTCTCAGAATGAACTTGTTGAGAAGCCTGAGATCTAGTATAGGCCTGAACTCCTTGTTTGGACCTTTCTTTGGGACCAAGAAGTATCGGGAATAGATTCCCTGTCGACGCTGGTGCCATGGAACCTCCTCGATGGCCTCCTTTAGGAGTAGAGCGGATACCTCCTCTCTCAGAAGATTTATGCAATGGATTACAGTTTTTCGAGGAGGAACAGAAGGTGGAGGGGACTTGAATCTGATGGAGTACCCATTCCTCACAATATTGAGCACCCACTTGTCTAGTGTTATTTTGGTCCACTCTTCCAAATGAAAACGGATACTCCCCTCCCCCCCCCACCGGAGTGGGTAACGGAGCTAAGGGAAGCAAGCACTCACTGCTTCTGTTGTTGCTTGGCAGCAGGTGTGGACTGTCTGGAGCTTCCTCCTCGTCCTCTACCGGGACGACGCTGGTCTGAATGGGATCTTCCCTGATGTTGCTGGGAAGACCACTGAGGGGTTTGAACCCTCTGTTGGTATTGTCGTCGGTCATAGGGATGGTAGCATCGTCTGAAGTCTTTCCTCTTCTCCAGACCAACCGCCTTCAAGGTGTCTAGTTCGGTCTTCATTCTAGACATTTCGTCATCAGCATGAGCGCCGAAGAGCGATGTCCCATTGAAGGGGAGATTGAGGATTCGATGTTGGGCCTCTGGCTTCAAACCCATCAGTCTCAGCCAGGAAGCGCGGCAGGCACAGATCCCATGTGAATACCCATGGGCCGCGAGATCAGAGGCATCCGCTGCCGCACTGATGACCTGATTGGCCACCAGACCCCCTTCCTGGAGGATCTCCTGGAAGTCCTGCCTGTCTTCCTTCGGTAGCTTCTCTGTGAAGCGTGAGAACGGTCATATCGACCCAGTAATGCTGAGGCGCTGGCTACTTTCATATAGGATGCCGATGGAGTCCATCCAGGGTCAGCTCTCAGAAAAAGTGGGTCCTGTTCAGGAGCCTTGTACTTCTTGGTGATCCGCGACGGAGCTGCTCCCACCGACGCTGGAGTCAGGAATTTCTGAAGAGCAGGCTCTAGCAGTCCCGGCACCAGGGGAAGCAGAGACCTACATGAAGACCTGTGATGAAGGGTCTCAAAGATGACCGATGTGGAAGGGGCAGAGACAGGCATCTCGATATTAAGTTTTGCAGCCCCCCTACACAAGACCTCGTTGAAGGTCACAATGTCATCAATGGGCGATACCCTACTTGGTGGTGAAGAAGAGAGAGTTGGAGAGTAGTCTGCTTTTGAAGGTCTGGTGTCTGAGGACCACGAAGAAGATCTGTGGCTTCGTCTACTAGGAGAGCGGTGGCGAGTTCTTGAAGACCGACTCCTAGGAGATCTTGACCTGCGCATTCTCAAAGTCGGTGACCTTTGAGGAGTGGCACGTCGCTCGCGTCCCACAGACGAGTGAACCAATTGTATGATCGGAGACCTGGACCTGCTAGGAGTATGAGCCGGCCTTGATATTCTCCGAATCTTCCACTCTCTTATGTTCCCCAGCCATGTCGGAGAGATGTTAGTTGGAGGGGCTGGATCCGGTGGTGAGGTTTCAGGAGTGACTTGCACTATCCGGAGTTCCGGGGAAGAAGAAACACTCCTGGAGGTTACCACCTGGGCGTCCTTCGGCGTCGATTTGTCCCTCGACGACGTCGTCCTAGGTCTCTTGGAAGGAGGGGACCTGTGACTGGACTGCGACTTCCTCGACGTCGACCTCCTCGACATCGCTCTGGACCGCGATGCTCTCCGCGGTGACCGTCTAGGCCCCGAGGGCGATCTGCGTGGTCTCGACGACGACCTCCTCGGTGACTGATGCTTCGACGCCGAGTGCCTCGACGGCAACTTTCTCGTAGGTGGCATCGACCTCCTCGACGGCGATCGCCTGCTATCACGCACAGTCGGAGAATGACTGCGTCTTACCGGCGTTGAGCCCCTCGGTGCTTGGCTTGACGTCGATGTTTGTGCCACTCTCGACGTCAGTGGTGTCTTCGACGTCGCCACAGGTCCTCTCGGAGGCGGGCTGTTCTGTCGACGTTGATATGTCGACGTCGAGCGACTGCCTCCCGAAGTCGTAGGCGAGCCAGAACTGGACCGCCTACGAGATGGTGTCGACGTCGGCCTGTGATGAGACTTCGTACCTGAAGTCGTTCGCTTCTCCGGTGAATGGGGCCTCGACGTCGACGCTGAAGGGGAGCACAAGGGTACTTTTGACGTCGATCTGTCCCCCGAAGGCGTATGAGACCGGTGTTTGCTCTTCTCACCCTTGTCTTTGCGCTCCAACCTTTTCTGAGAGGAGGGCTTCTTCGAGGGATGTTCTTCTCGGCCACTTGCTGATTCCTTTCCTCTCTCCTGCATAGCATGCAGTTTGATTTTCTCCCTTTCTCTAAGGGTTCTTCTAGAAAAATGTCTGCAGTGGTAGCACTCATCTGGTCTGTGAGATGAAGGTAGGCAAGCAGTACAGACCGAGTGCGGATCTGATTTAGCCATCTTTTTTCCACAGGCCGGACACTTATTAAATAAGGCCGGCATTTTGACAGGAAAAAATTGACCAAAGTCAGAAAAACAGAAGGATTTAGTACCCCAAGTACTAAAGACGTCGAGTGAAAGTCAAAAAATTCACTTTAGACCAACAATTAGTGACAAAAAACCACTAACTGACGAGCTCAATGCTCCAGGATCCTCACAGAAGGAGCCGGAAAAAAGAACTGACCTAACTGTCACCTGTGGGGCATGATGGGAGCCTGGAGGTCTTAAAGGCACAGCGCCAGTTTTTTACAACTGTTCTGTATGCAGCCTCTCTAGGCTAATCTGCCTCTATGATCTTGCCTTTTTACCTTTGAAAATAAAGGCTGTGTTTTCAAAACAAACCGAAAACAGTTTTTTCTCTGCATCATGAAAATATCATGGTGTGTGTTTTCTTTATTATTTCACATGTAAAAAATGTACAATGCAATATGAGAGAGAGAGTGAGTGAGTGAGTGAGTGAGTGTGTGTGTGTGTGTGTGTGTGTGTGTGTGGTTTTTTTTTTTTTGTTATTGCTCCAGGGTCCCCGCACATGGGCGGGACTATTCAGTTTGATGAGTATCTCCTGGAAGAGACTCTGCAGTTACCCAGAAAGGGTGTTACCGAAGGTAAGTAACATGTTCTTCTGATGGATACTTCTAACCAGAATCTTCACCTTGTGAATAGATGCCAGAGCAGTACCTTCCGAAGACAGAGGGTCTGTGACATTGCCGATACTAAAAAAGTCATGCAGGACTGAACGGGCAAAATACCCATCCCGACAAACATGACTGTTAAATAGTGATTCATGCATGTGAACTGATGGCCAAGTAGCAGCCTGGCTGATAGAGGGTAGGCACCCCATGTGCTAGCACAGCAGTAGCAGCCTTGGCACAATTGGAACAAGCCTATAATCCTTCAGGTGGCTGCTTCAAAGCGAGTAGCAGATTTTAATGCAAAGAACTATCCACATAGAGGTGTTTTTTTTCTGCACTTCATTACTCTGCTTTGCCACTGAGAAACCCACAAACAATTGAGTGTCCACTCAATAGCTCCTGGTACGATAAATGTAGAAACTGAGGGCTCTCTTGGGATCCAAGGTGGAGAGTCCTTCTCCTCTTTTGAGAAGTGAAGCTGGGCAAAGAAAGTAGGTAGAGTGATAGCCTACCCCCCACTTTTGGTAGGAATGCAGCTCGAGTTCTCAGCACCAGTTTGTCTGGAATTTATTTATGTGCAAGGCTTGAGCCAAGACTGGAGTAGAGCTGCAGAAGCAATTTAGGAGTCTGAGTTTCACACATGGAATGAAGTGAGGGGGTTATAAATAAAATGTAGAGAACAAAAAACAATGAAACTGCACCGCACCCAGCATGGCTCGAAGTAACAAATGTCTGCGAAGGAGTCGGGTGTGTCTTAGACACATTGATATTGAATATGGAAATAAGTGTCCTGCAGGTCCAATGCAATCAATCCAGTCTCCAGGGTAGACAAAACCAGGGCCAGAGTGAGCAGCTTTAATTCATCCTTCCATAGAAAGACATTGTGTCTCCGTCCGTCTTCAGCACAAGGAAGTAGCAGAAGTTATGTCCAGTCCTTACTTCCAAGGCTAGAACACATTGTACAGCACCTTTAGCTAAATGAGCATGCACTTCCTTGTGCAAAATAACTAATTGTTCCGCTATCAGCCACGCTTATGGGTGTGGAAGGTGCAGCGGGTTAGAAATATGAAAGGGCATAATCCATGGGGCAATTTGGGGGATCCATATGTCCAAAGCAATGTCTCTCCGCCCTTGGAGGAATTGTCTGATCCGGCCTCCTATAGGGTAGGCATATGTTGAAAAGGACACACTAAAGTGGTTTTGCAATTGTGATAGCTGGGGGATTGAGATGTATGTTGTCCCTAATGCCCAGGATGTAGTCATTGGGAGCCTCAGCCACTAAGTGTAGGAAGCTGGGTTTCTGTTGCAGTAACCCCCTCACTTTTTGCCAGACTACTGATGCACTTTGACTCTATGTGCCCTGGGCCTGTGTTCTTTCCCAAAACTGTACCTTGTACCCCCAATTGGCACCTCTCTGGCCACATGTCAGTCCCTTGTAAAAGGTGCCAGGGAAGGGCACTAAGGCACCCTTAGAGGCCCTGTACCTACATATATATATATATATATATATATATATATATATATATATATATATATATATATATATATACATATATATATACACATACACACATATTTTCTCTCTCTCTCTCTCTCTCTCTCTCTCTCTCTCTCTCTCTCTCTCTCCTCTCCCTCTCCCTCTCCCTCTCCCTCTCCCTCTCCCTCTCCTCTCTCCCCCTATCCTTGTGGGGTCTATTTGTGAATACCTGCCTCGTGGGGACTAACCTTTCCCAATGTTTTTAAAATACACTAATAACAGAAAAATGTTAAGAAAAAATTCATAATACAGGATCCTGCTTCAAATTTGCAAATATATTGTTATTTAATCGTGCGCACAGCACCATCCTTGTGGGGACTTGAACACGTGCTACCATCCTTGTGGGGACCTAGTCCGTAACACTATTTGTTATTGAATACAGTCTAAGGCACATGGCTAAATGTTTATTTTATCAACAATATACACAACATTATAATCTATTCATATATGAATTGCTGCATATATGCTAGGGGTATACATTAAAGACAGACTATGTTAATGTGCCAGAAAATATCATATCATGCTTAAAGAAAGACACTTAAAGCTGTATTCAACCTATTTATTAGTGCCTTAGGAGATAAGGGAACTAACACAAAGAAATTAACATATGGAACCAAGGAATATGGTCAAGTGGAATCCAGAGCTTGATTAGCTGCTTACATTTTTGCCAAAATAGATGTTCAAGTCCCCACAGAGATAGTGGGTGAAGATCATTGTGTTTAAGTCTCCATAGAAATAGTGTGTACATGCAAAGCTTAAATCCCATTATAAACAGTGTGAAGCTAATGATGTTCAAGTCCACACAGAGGTTGTGTGTAATTATAGGAATGCTCAAGTCCCCACAGAGATGGTATGTTATTATAGCGATGTTCAAGTCCCCACAAAGATAGTGTGTTATTACAGTGTTGTTCAAGTCCCCAAAAAGATAGTGTGTTATTATAGCGATGTTTAAGTCTCCACAGAGATAGTGCATGAAGGTGATTGTGTTTAAGTCCTCATTAAAATAGGGCCTAATTCACAAAGGTAAACTTAGACAAAAAGTCTAACTTCACTACTTTTCAGTATTCACAAAGGTAAATCTAGACCAAAAGTCTAACTTTACTACTTTTCAATATTCACAAAGCCCCATACAGAGAATGTGAAGCTGAAGATATTCAAGTCAAAGCAAACACAAGGAGATGATGGACGGAGTGCTGAAACTTTTCAGTCACTCACCCCCCAGTCACAGATCTGGGTTGAATCCATCATCTTTCTTTAGCTCACTTCGCCACCCCAGTTCAGACCCAGCTATATGCAAATCAGTCTTGACCCTGTGCCTCATGGCACCCCTTGGTGCTTCAAGTCGAAACAGAGCTTGCGTTTAGTTACAGGAATGCTCAAGTCCCCACAGAGATGGTATGTTTTTATAGTGATATTCAAGTCCCCACAAAGATAGTTTTATTCTAGTTTTTTCCAAGCCCCACAAAGATATTGTGTTACTATAGCGATGTTTAAGTCCCCACAGAGATAGTGCATGAAGATGATTGTGTTTAAGTCCTCATTAAAATAGGGCCCCATTCACAAAGGTAAACTTAGACAAAAAATCTAACTTTTCTACTTTTCAGTTTCACAAATGTAAACTTAGACCAAAAGTCTAACTTTACTACTTTTCTGTATTCACAAAGCCCCATTCAGAGAATGCAGAGCTGATGATGCTCAAGCCAAAACAGAGCTTGTGTGTAATTACAGGAATGCTCAAGTCCCCACAGAGATGGTGTGTGATTATAGTATTAACACGGTCGCCAAGGAGAATGTGTGTGAATATAGACATGCCCAGGTCCCCACAGAGATAGTGTGTGTGATTATAGACATGCCCAGGTCCGCACAGAGATAGTGTGTGATTATAGAGATGTTGAGGTCCCCATAGAGATGGTGTCTGACTATAGTATTACCACGGTTGCCAAAGAGAATGTGTGTGATTATAGACATACCCGGGTCCCCACAGAGATAGTGTGTGATTAATGAGATGCACTGGGATAGCACACAGTGATAGTGCATGATTAAAGTCATGTACAAGTCCTTACAGAGATATTGTGCGATTACAGTGATGTTTAAGTCCTCACAGTGATAATGTGTGATTACACTTATATTCAAGTCTCCACAGTGATGTGTGTAATTATAGGTATGTTGAAGAACCCATACAGATCGTATTAGTCTGGTGGCTTATTAAATAAATGAATCCACTTGAGGGATATGTGTTTGACCACTCTCTCACATGTTTGAATCTTGGTGCTACCACTCAGCCTTTATTCCTTCCAAACAAGGTGAAACATGGGAAACTTTCACAAAGTTGAAACATCTATTTGTTCAGCCTTTTATATTTGGAGTGTAAAATAGAAATCCTTAAACAAGGCTTAAACATTCTCAAAAGTGCCCATGCCAGCTACAAGAGACTTTCTCAGTGTTGATGGTCTTGTTATTTGAAGGGCAAATCATATACAAGAGTCTTACAAATTGTATTACTGAACTGAGCTGGTATGCTCATAATGTAAGAGTGGAGAAAGTCACTTTGGCAGACATACAGCTGTCTTTTTCATGGGAATTAAAACCTCAGAATGTGCCTACTTTAATTATAGGAATCTTTCACAATGTCAACAAATAAAATGTTGAGGAGTAAGCCCAAATGTTGTACTTCGGTGTGTGTGGGGTATAAAACTAGGCTTCCTAAAAGGAGCCGGTGAATCCTTTGTTCAGGAATAGAGAACGACGATTTGATAGTCATGCACTAGCTGTTTTTGTGAGAAAAGAAACCTTTAAATGTGCCCATGTTAAAGATAGGAGTCCTTCACAAAGTTAAAAAACGTGTTTTTGGCAGTAGGCATTTTGTACATACAGTCTTAAACACTAAGGGCCTCATTTATGAAAAGTGTTGCATCACTGCGTGAAAGCAGCGATGCAACACTTTTCAGTGCGCCCTCCTTGCGACATGATGGATGTGCCGCATTTATTGTATGGCGCACCATGTCGCAAGGAATGGCAGATACGTCAGGAATCCTGACGTATCAAAATGGGTACATGTTAAATATGGTGAATAAAACAAATATTGATTCCAAAATATCATGTGACAAATATGTTGTCAAAAATATCACCACTGCAAAAATATAGTGGAACAGAATATCAAAATTAAGAATGCAGGTTTTATTGTATACAATATGGTAATGAAGACAATTGTTGTAATTAATATTGTGTACTTTAGTACACTTGTAATAAACATTGTTTTCAATTAAATATATATATACTTATAATATTAGTAAAATTGTCTTTTTTAAATATAGTTTGCAATTTTAAATGTGTAATTGAATTTTCAAAAGGTAATTACATGGGTCTGGTGGCTCAGTACTGTTGGGTAACAATAAACATCTGTTAGCGCCAAGATGCCTAAGAGTTAATGTGCGTTCTACAAATACCTATGTTAAGTAGTTTATAATTTAGTAGGGGGATATTGGGTTTTTAGGGGAATATGGTGGGAGGTTAATTACATTTTAACTAATTGTTTTTTAATGTTAAGTAATGTAAGGTAAAATCAATATATAAATGGTTAGTATGTAATGTTTTAATTGTTTAATTGTTCTTTCATTTATTTGGGTTTCATTTCAGATTTTTAATTTATATTTTGTATAGTATAATTAGTTATAACTAATTTAGCAGCATGTTCAGTTTGTAGGGGAATAGGGTGAGAAATTATTTAAATGACAATAGTTGTCTTTATTAATTTTTTGTTATTTAAATATTTAATGTATAAATCATTATATAATTTTTTCATTGAACATTTAAAATGAAAGAATAGTTTTATTTAGACTATGCAAGAAATAATTAGTAATATATATCAGCAAGTGTATATTATGTTTATTATTTTTATATGTTTCATTTATTTTAATTTTATTATTGTTTTATTTATATTTTAATTTATCTTCTTGGTGTTTGTGGGTTTTTTCAGTAATAGCGAGAGAAGTGAATTCTATGTATGTTTACTTAAATATTTCATTTAATTATACATTTATTTTGCATATTTATAATAAATTGTGCATTTTATTTAAATTTATACAATATATATTTTCTAGTTTAACTATGGTTAATCATTTTATGTTTTTAGGTATTTAAATATTTTTTTTAAATGACTGTATTGCAATGGTATATGTACCCTTTCTGAAGTCCAACACTTTCCCTACTGTTGCTTAAATTGGAGTGGGAACAGTAAATATAGTCCATCCAATTCCTATGCTTTCCTTATTATTGCTTAATTGGGGTGGGGGTAGTTAATATAACCCTTACAAAGGCCAACACTTTCCCTACCGTTGCTTTGGATGGAATGAGAATAGTAAATATAACCCCTTTGAAGTCCAATACTTTTCCTTCTGTTTTATATACATATTGGGGTGGGAATAGTAAATCCAATCCCTCTGAAGTCCAACACTTTCCCAGCTGTTGCTTACATTGCAGTGGGAATAGTAAATCTAACCTCTCTGAAATTCAGCACTTTCCCTGCTTTTGCTTAGGGTGGAATGGGAATAGTAAATTTGACACCCTAAGAGGTTCAACACCTTCCCTACTGTTGACTGGAGTGGAAATGGCCATTTAAACCCCTCTGAAGTCCAACACTTTCCCTGCTGTTACTTAAATTGTAGTGGAAGTAGCAAACACTGACCTTCTAGTGGACTTGCTCCCTTCATAGCGAAGCTCCGCCTTGTAGCTGCTGCTGCCCCTGTTGCTGCTGCTGACCCTTGGTCAAGTTTGAGGCCCACCTCCACCCGCAGGCCCCTGCCTGCGCCTCATATCTGGTGGTTTAGTGGTAGAGCGTCACTGCTCTGCTGCTGGGCTATTCCTCTGCCTCTCTTTTCTGATTTCTGCCTTTATTCAGCTTTTTACTTTTTTACCTTTTTCTTTCCTTTGTTTGCCACCCTCGTCCCTGTTGCTGTGATCCCCATGGCCTGCCCCCTCCAGTGACCCTTCCCGCTCCTGCATTTCCAGCATCTCAGCTGTCTAGCCACCCAGCACAACTTAATGGCCGCCGCTGCGCGGCTGCACCACTGGGGTGCCAAAGGCAGGCCTGTCTGCACCCGTCCGTGCCTGGATCATGCCCAGCGCCAGGGACCCTGGTTCTCAGACCTTCCACCGCTATGACGCCAGCACCCTCCTCACCCACAACTCAGGACGACATACCGCCTGCCACCTCGCGTCAACGAAGAAGACCCAAGGACCCTTCTCCTGCCAGAACTGCAGCCACATCCTCACCCACGCCAGCATGCCAGATCCTCTCGCCGCCCAACCAACAGCACACTCGACCGACTCAATTGCATACTCCTCAACATGCGATCCCTCCACAAACACGCCACACAAATCTGGGACCTCCTCGACGTGGCCTCTCCCGACATCACCTTCTTCATGGAAACCTTGATCAACCCCTGAACCGGAACAAGCATCGCCATCACCATCCCCGACTGCTACAAAATCACCAGCAAGGACTGCACCGACCGACCAGGAGGAGGCATCGCCATCATCCACAAGAACACCCTCCGACTGACCACGCACTCAAACGACCCAATGACAACCATGGAACACCTCCCCTTCCAGATCCAGACCAACAACACCCTTTGCAGCACCTTCATCTACAGGCCCCACCACCCCCGCCGGCTCTTCACCGACACCATCATAGACCTAATCGCACCCCAGGCTCTAGCATCCACCGATTATATCCTACTCAGAAACTTTAACTTCTACCTGGACAACCCCAGTGACCAGAACACCGCCTCCCTACTGGTGACCCTTGCCAAAATCAGACTCAAGCAGCTAGTCACCACACCGACTCACTCAGCTGTACACATGCTCGACCCCATTTTCTCTGCCAGCAGAAACCTCACCTACAGCCACACCACTGAATTTAGCTTGACTGACCACCACTGCGTGCATCTCGACTTTGCCAGGCCCACCGTACACTACCACCCTCATCATCCCCCGTCGTAGCTGGAACAAGGACACAGAAGAACTTCTCGTCAACTTCCTCAGCACAACCACTCCACCAACACCAACAGACGCCAACACTGCTGCGCAAAACCTTCACCAATGGATCTCCAACTGCGCCGACACTCTGGCCCCCTACAGAAGACACCAGACAAGCAACACTCGAAGAAAGCCAGTTGGTTCACTCCCGCCCTCCATGAGTCCGGACGACTTGAGAAGAGATGGAGGAACAACAAAACCCAGAAACCCATGCAACCTTCAAATCCGCTGTCAACGCACACCACCTTCTCCTCAAAACCACAAAGAAAACGGCATTACAGTACAAAATCAACGCCAACGCACACGACAGCAAAGAACTCTTCCCCATCATCGAGGAGTTTGCCAGGCCCAACAGCAAGACCACACACATCCCACCCTCCCAAGACCTCTGCAACAAACTTGGCACCTTCTTCCACCACAAGATCAGGCAGATCTACAACAGCTTCGCCACCCAAGACCCTGCTACTATGCCCGCCGCCACCACCGCACGCAACCACACCACACCACACCCCACCCCAACAGATTGTGCTCAACTGGACTCCGCTAACCACAGATGACACATTCAAGACCATGAAGAGCATCCACTCAGGAGCCCCATCGGATCCTTGCTCGTACCACATCTTCCATAGAGCAGCCGCCTCCATCGTCCCAAGCTTCGCCACACCATCAACTGCTCCATCGAAAGTGCCACCTTCCCTGACAACTGGAAACGCGCTGAGATCAATGCCCTGCTGAAGAAGCCATCTGTTGACCTGACAGACCTCAAGAACTTCAGACCAATCTCCCTCCTCCTCGTCCCAACCAAGGTCATCGAGAAGGCCATCAACACCCAAGTCTCCGAGTTCATCTAGGAGAACCACATCCTGGACACCTACCAATCCGGCTTCTGAAGCAACCACAGCACCGAGAATGCACTCCTCGCCGCCACCGATGACATCCGCTCCCTCCTTGACCTGGGCGAAACCGCAGCCCTCATCCTACTGGATCTCTCAGCCGCTTTCGACACCATCTCCCACGCACCCTAATCACAAGACTCCACAACTCCGGCATCTGCGACAAGGCACTGGACTGGATCCACTCCTTCCTTACGGGCCAAACAGACCCACTACCCCTGTTCCTCTCAGAACCTACAGAGATCAGCTGCAGAGTGCCCCAGGGCTCCTCCCTGAGTCCCACCCTCTTCAACGTCTACATGGCCCCCTTCTCAGCCATCGTCAGAAGCCACGGACTCAACATCGTCTCCAACGCCGATAACACCAAGCTGCTCCCCTTCCTCACCAACGAACCCACAGCCACCAGAACCAACTTTCACAGCGGAATGGAGGCTGTTGCTACCTGGATGAAAGAAAGCTGCCTCAAGCTCAACTCGGACAAGACCGAAGTACTCATCCTGGGACCCACCTCCTCAGCCTGTGATGACTCCTGGTGGCCAGCCGCACTAGGAACCCCTGCCACCCCCACGGACCACGCACGCAACCTCAGCATCATACTGGACTCCTTGCTCACAATGAACTGCCAAATCAGTGCAGTATCCTCATCCTATTTCCACATGCTCCGGTGCTTCGAAGGACAGTCAGATGGATCCCCACAGAATCCAGAAAGATGGTCACCCACACACTCATAACCAGCAGACTTGACTACGGCAATGCACTCTACGGTGGCATCGCCCAGAAATAGCTCAGGAAACTACAGAATGTCCAAAACGCTGCAGCCAGACTGGTCCTCAACATCCCCCGCTGCAGCCCCATAACACAACACCTCTGACAACTCCACTTGTTCCCAATCAACAAGCGAATCACCTTCAAACTCCTCATACATGCCTACACAGCTCTCCACGACGCAAGACCAGAATATCTGACCAACCGCCTTGCATTCCACACACCAGACAAACAACTCCGCTCCGCCCAACTCGCCCTGGCCTCCATCCCATGGATCCAAAACACCAGAACCAGAGGAAGATCCTTCTCCTACCTCACCTCCAAGATCTGCCCTTCCACCTCAGGCAATTTGCGTTGTTGACCCAATTCAGGAAGAACCTCAAGACCTGGCTCTTCGACTGAACCTCCACATCCAGACGGATCAGCAGCACCCCCAAACCCCCTCAGTGCCTTTAGACCCTCAGGGGTGAGTAGCTGCGCTATATAAACTCCTGATTGATTGATTAAAATCTAAACTTTCCCTACTGTTGCTTGGACTGGAGTGGGAATAGTAACTCCAATCCCTCCTAAATCTAACACCTCCCCTACTGTTGCCTAGATCAGAGTGGAAAAAGTAATTCCAACCCTTCTGAAGTCCAATACTTCCCGTACTGTTGCTTAAATTGGAGTGGAATAGCAAATGCAGCCTCTCTGAAGTCAATATTTTTCCTTGGGTTGCTTAAATAAGAGTGGGAATAGTAAATCTAATCCCTCCGAAATCCAAACCTTTCTTTACTGTTTCTTATATTGGAGTTGGAATAGTTAATCTAACTTGCTTGAAGTCCAATATTTTCCCCTATTTTGTTTACGTTGATGAGGGAATAGTAAATGTAACCCCTTTCAAGTGTAAAACGTCTCCTACTTTTATTTTAATTGGAGGTAAATACTATATTTTTGCTGTTTCTTTTAATTGCTTATATATTTTTACATTATATATCTTTTTATGTTTATTATTATTTTTTAAATCTATTTTTATTTGAAATTATGTTTATATTATTTCAATTTATTTACCTAATTGTGTTATGTTTTTAATATGTTTTTTTCAATTATTTTTATTAATGTTAATATTGTTCATGTACCTACAAAGTATCACAATACTTAAAAAAGGTTCAGTTCACCCTAAACAGCTATAAAAATATATAGAAATTTATAAATAAAAATCTCCACCTACTACCCCTAAATAAAGTGGTAATAGATAGCTTTTTTTTGTTTTTTAAGAGTTTTATATAGCACGAACTAGACCCAAGAAATAGGGTATCAGAGCGCTTTACATGAGCACCAGTTTCGTTACAGATGGACACATTCATTTTTGTTAGGCACGGGGAGATTAAGTGATTTGCCCAGAATCACAGGATGTTGAGCGTCGTTGCCAGGACTCGAACCCGGTTCCCCAGCTTCGAGGTCAACCACTCTAGCTGTAAGGCTACATCCTCTCCCCATAGTGAACAATAAAACCGAATACTTGGCTATAAGTAAGACCGTAACCCAGAACGCAGCAAAACTGTGATAAATACTACATGGCTGCCTTTTACCTTTGGTAAACGCAGAAACAAGGATATGATAGGAACTTGAAGAATATAAAAACAGACAAGAATGGAGATTAAGCGACTTCCTCAGACTTGCTAAATGTTTTTGTTTAGTGCAGAAGACACTGTTAAAACTGGTGTCGAGGTGCAAAACTCAATGGGCCTGATTCACAGAACTAACTTACGTCAAAATCCTAAACTTACAACAATTTTGGTATTCACAGAATGAACTTACACATTTGGGTATTCACAGAATGAACTTACAACAATTTTGGTATTCACAGAATGAACTTACACATTTGGGTATTCACAGAATGAACTTACACATTTGGGTATTCACAGAATGAACTTACTCATCCTAACCTTATGTCCGCATTCGGGCCGGAATTTCCGGCCCGGTGGCAGACATAAAGTTAGGATGAGTAAGTTCATTCTGTGAATACCAAAATTGTTGTAAGTTCATTCTGTGAATACCCAAATGTGTAAGTTCATTCTGTGAATACCAAAATTGTTGTAAGTTCATTCTGTGAATACCCAAATGTGTAAGTTCATTCTGTGAATAGCCAAATGTGTAAGTTCATTCTGTGAATACCCAAATGTGTAAGTTCATTCTGTGAATACCAAAATTGGTGTAAGTTTAGGATTTTGACGTAAGTTAGTTCTGTGAATCAGGCCCAATCTACTCCACTCTATGTCACTCCACTCTATGCCACCTCACTGTACACCATTCCACTCTACGCCACTCCACTCTAGTCCACTCTACCACACTGTACGACACTTCACTCTACAGCACTCTACAACAGTCCACTGTATGACACTCTCCTCCAGTCTACTCTACGCCACTACACTGTACGACATGCCACTCTATGGTGCAACACACCACTCTAATGTACGACATGCCACTCCACTCTTCTCTACGGCATGCCACTCTATGCCACTCTACTCTAAGCCTCTACGTTACATGCCACTCCACTGTTCACCACTCCACTGTATGCTATTCCACTCTATGCCACTCCACTCTACCCCATTCCACTCTATGCCATTCCACTCTATGCCACTCCACTGTATGCCACTCCACTCTATGCCACTCTACTCCACTGTATGCCACTCCACTCTACAATGCCCCACTCTAGGACACTCCATTAGTCCCATGCATTTGCGATAAACCTTTGCCACAAGTGCCACATAGTTATGTGAGGTGGCACTGGAATTTTTATAACAAGCGTAGCATGAAATTCGAGAAATTACATGACTCAAGCAGCTTAATTTAAATTTCAACAGGGTCTCAATATTATGCCAAATGGTAATGATGGGAGTTGGTGCTATGAGAAGCAGCCATGCAGAGATACTGCCTACTAATGTACAATTATATGTCATTGACGATAGTGGAGAACACCATGAGATGTGAAAAAAACAGTCCATTGAAAGACTTTTAACTAAAAGAAATGCTGCTGACGGGGGGATCTTATGTCGGGTATGTTAAGAAAAAGAAGACAATTAGGGGCAGATTTACAAGCCCCTTGCTCCGCCGGTGCATCACGTTGCGTGACGCACCGGTGGCGCAGCCTGCTAAGTGATATTTACAAGAACAGGTAAAGTCACCCTGCGTGACTTAACCTGTGCTTGTAAATATCGCCCCTGTTCATGCAACACTTTGCGTGTTAGGGGCGTGACATGGGTGTTGCTGTGGGTGTTACCACGCAACACCCATGTCCACTGATGCATTTCCAGATTTACGAGAAATTGTAAATCTGGAAATGCGTCAGAATGCTACGCCACCCTAGAGGTGGCGTAGCGAGGTGCAACGTGGAGAAATGTTTTAATTTCTCCTCGTTTTTTTCCTCTTTCAATGCGTGCTGCATTCTGCAGCACACATTGGAAGAGGAAATTACCTCAATTGATTGTTTTTGTGCAGGAAGGTGCCCCTTCCTGCACAAAAACAATCTCCCCACGATGCAAGCATCCTTGCACCATGGTGCAAGGGTGCCTGCGCCGGCGCATGGCAGCAGTTTGTGCGCCAGCGCAGGGGGAAGCACAGAGATGCGACATATTGTTGTAAATATGTTGCATCCCTGTGCTTCGAAACTAACGCAGCGCGGCGCAGCAAAATGACTTGCGGCACCGCGCTGCGTTAGTTTCTTGTAGATCTGCCCCTTAGACTTTAAGGGGCAGATTTACAAGCCCCTTGCGCCGCCGGTGCATCACGTTGCGTGACGCACCAGTGGCGCAGCCTGCAAAGTGATATTTACAAGAACAGGTAAAGTCACCCTGCGTGACTTAACCTGCGCCTGAAAATATGGCCCCTGTTCACGCAACACTTTGCGTGTTAGGGGCGTGACATGGGTGTTGCTGTGGGTGTTCCCACGCAAAACCCATGTCCACTGATGCATTTCCAGATTCACGAGAAATCGTAAATCTGGAAATGCGTCAGAATGCTACGCCACTCTAGGGGTGGCGTAGCGAGGGGCAACGAGGAGAAATGGTTTCATTTATCCTCGTTTTTTCCTCTTTCAATGCGTGCTGCATTCAAGCACGCCGTCTGCAGTGACAGCAGTTCGTGAGAGGAGCAACGCCCTTTGAATATCACTCGATTGTAGCGAGCGTCACCATAAGCAAATCCTTACGAGTTGCTCTGGCAATATTACTCCATTTGGCCTGGAGTCTCAGCCATTATTCCGGTGTTAGATACCTGGAAGTTTTTTAATATTTGTGATTCGCCTGGTTCAACAAACTTATTGTTTGACCAGACATAAGGGTCAATCATAAACTCTTTACTCATCGTCCTGAAGATGGTCTAACGGACATTTATACTACCAAGACCGAAACGTGGACCAGCTCATCTATTTCCACAGTAATTTAATTTCTTTGGGATTGTTTTCTGTTGTCTCAGACTCATTTTCCGTCACGAAAATATTTTGGAATAGATGTTCACACAATTGACCCTGAGGTCTTAACTTTTGTACATCATTGATCCACCTCGGTCATTGTGTGTTGTTATATTGCTTTGTACCCTTCTTGTTTGTTCACATTAAATAGATTTATTTGTTGATAAATGCACACCTGTGTTTAAACTGTTCATTGTAGATTCATCACGATATATGAATGAGCTAATTTGAGTATTGATTGTTCATTAGCCAGCCACCTTCAGGGGCCCGACAACAGATGTATCCAGTTAATTGGTGCTTATTTAGTTTCTTGAATTAAATTCCTTGTAGGCACTTTTACCTATCAATTGTTACATGTCCCAGGCCTCCAAGGGTATATTGGGTTTCCCACTCTCTTCTTATTGCATTCTACAGCACACATTGGAAGAGGAAATCGCCTCAATTGATTGTTTTTGTGCAGGAAGGTGCGCCTTCCTGCACAAAAACAATCTCCCCACGACGCAGGCATCATTGCACCATGGTGCAAGGGTGCCTGCGTCGGCGCATGGCAGCAGTTTGTGCGCCAGCGCAGGGGGAAGCACAGAGATGCAACATATTGTTGTAAATATGTCGCATCCCTGTGCTTCAAAACTAACGCAGCGCGGTGCAGCAAAATGACTTGCGGCACCGCGCTGCGTTAGTTTCTTGTAGATCTGCCCCTTAGTATCTGCTGATAAAAAACACACAAACATTAGCAGGCAGTCGATATTTCAAGTCAAAGCTATAGGTTTTCCTTCTGCTTCTGTAAAAAAGTTATGACATCAAAGTGCAACATAAATGTGTTATTTTTTAGCCATTTGCCTATTCACATAAGTAATAGAATGCTAATAATCGACTAAAGACTTCAGGAGCCCACTTCCCCTCTATTAGTGGGGCTGCCACACTTGAGCAGCCGGATTGTAACTCCTAAAAATAATATTATAGCCATTGTATGCTGTCGTGCAGTATATGTAACAGTAATGTGGAACTATTTATCAAAACCACAGCTGATTTTTATGTTTTTAATTGATAACTAAGGATAAAAAATTTTTAAACGGTTGCAGCTTTGAAAATGTTTATTTTTCACTGCAAAATATGCAATGCTTTTAAGCTTGTGCACTGTGGGAATGAAAGAGTTTGATAAGTGAGTGCAGTTCATAGAAAGCTAGAGACACAGGTGCCAGGGGGGTCAAAGCAGCTCGGCTGGAGCTGGGAGTGTCAAAGTTAGGCCCTTTGTCATTCAGGGTAACCTGGGAGAGCGCTTATTCGCACCTCTTCCTCAGCCGCTGTAATGACAATGGAAGCCCTCACCTCACATATCAACAGAAGGGGGAAGGGACTGTCTCAGAGGATGGGAGTGGGAATAGCGCTTTCTTTTCTCTTTGGAAGTGTAATGTTCCTGGGTATGGAGTAACAGGAAAGGGGGCTCCTATTCTTAAGCTAGGGCGAAGGTGCATTTCAGCACATTGAAAGATTTATGTGGAAATCGCTTTTAAAGATGTCTGTAAGCCATTTTTGAGGAGAATAATTAAGAGCGCATCTCTAGCAAAACAAAAGATGTCACTTTAAATCTGAAAATATTTTATACAATCTCTACTCTCATTACTTCGAGAGGGTATGTCTGAAAAACACACACGTTGAACAGTTTTGGATGTGCTTGCGCTTTTAATATTATTGAGCCACATTACGTGTAATTGTTTGCCTATCATCCCATCATTTGGTCAAGTCGGTTTCTGTTTAGAAATATCGATTTACATGGGGTCTAACTCTTGGGCTATTAAGTCACATACAAATATGTGCAATATACTTAGCCCACGAACTAACACTGCACAATTTGTGCAATATATATAGCCCGTAAGCATATATGTACCTTTTTCTCAGTGTGAAATTCTGACAGCTATTGCCTCATTTTCAGGGCCTCCGTAGTTTTCATTCAGTCTCAAACAGTTTGCGCTTGAATCAGCATTATAAATTGAATGTACAGTTCGCACTGACTATTGACTTTTCTCTGTACATATTTCCCTGTCTCAAACATGGTGAAAGTGTTGCAGCTCCGAATTTGAGAAAACGTGTTATTACCATGCTATTCTCTTTTCCAACCTGCGGATCCCGCAATAGGGAGGTAATACTACACTGTGAACCCAGTGTAGTTTTTATTTGCCCGGATATTATTCGCTACCAGATTTACTGCAGCCCTCAAAATGAGGGCCTAATGGACATAGTAAAAGAAGCATTGACAAAGCCAATATGATCAGAGTTACTTTTACAGAAATTATTGTGCTTAATTAGCAAGTTAAGTTTGTGCATGAGTGTGAAGCTACTACTAAGTACTGCGGGGGTGCATACTCTTGTTGCAGCTCTAACAGGGGGTGGATGATGCAGGTGCACAGACTCAAAAGAAAGAGATGCGGCCTTGGAGCAGAATTTCTAATAATTGTTCATGACATTGTGTGTGTAGCCGGCTGACTGTTCTTTGTAAAGTGACAACGAAAGATACAAGTTAAGCACAGACAAAGCCGATAGTTTTGACTTTTCTAAAGGAACGTCTATTGAGTTGCTCATACTATGAGGCATGTAAGCGAGGAAAACAAAATGCATGCTGGGTCAATAATATATTGGCACAGTTACTTAGGCTTGTAACCAACAGTCTATAGAGATTCCTTATACATTCGATAAGCGAAGGTTACCTAAAAATGTGCTTACAAGCTGTACAGAGAACCACAATGTGTGCAGTCCATCAGCACAGGCCACAGACCCCACAATGAGTACGGATCACTGAAAATGACAACTGTGAGACCCCTGATATGTACACCTCAACTGCAAAGTCGCGAAGAAAGAGAGGCACCCACCGCAATGTATAATGTGTAGTAGTGCTTCTTTACGCTCTGGTGGTATATAAAAAGGCAATATTACCTATAGAAGTGGCAGTATTATGGTTCGTATATTATGAGCTTATTTTACAGAGAAATATAAACATTCCTATTGTGTGTGTGTTTCTTTTAAAAGGGCTGTCAAACTGCCAACTGTTTTTACTGGTCATATATGACTTTCTCTAAAATATCAAAAGAGGTGGCAACATAATGGGAGTAAGAGAAGCAAGAGACACATGGTGTTATTGAGAGCTCAGTTTGTTGCCTGTCTTCTATTTGAGGGCACTATGCAGAGTTGAAAGGGTCTTATTTATAGTATGGCTGATATGACAGATGCAGCGCAGCAGATGGGTGTGAAGAGCCCAATCAACCTACTCCCAGGACTCAGAAGGCTAAGGATCAAAGAGCAAACTGGTTAGGACAGAGCACAGGGGCACATCTATTGTTACTGCAGCAGGCACAGTTGCACCAGGGCTGACGGAGGTAAAGAGCCGAGTGCAGCCTGCTTGATGACCATGCCCGGAGCATAAGCAGGGCCACTGGAATTATGTGGCAGGGTTGAGTGAATTATGTGGCAAGAAAAGACAACTTATGCAGCAATATGTGTCACATTTTGGGATAGTATTACTTCATTATTTTGTCATTCTTAAACTTGTTAAGACTGTCTGGGCATTAGTTGCAATCCACTGCCTGGCAACATGTGTCACTGCGTTTTTAGTAACTTTTGAACGGTTTGAGCCGGAAACAAATTTTTTTTATGCAACAGATGATGGATTATGTGGCAAATGCAGCAAATTTATAATTGTACGAAAATCGCTGCAGCGGCACAATTGCATAATTCCAGTGGGCCTGAGCATATAGATCTAGCTATCATTAGTGTAGCAGGTGCAGTGGAACTGGGAAAAGGTGGGGTGAAGAGCAAACAGCAGCCGGTTCCGGACATTAAGGATTGAGGTGCTGCTATTGTATTGCATTGTACAGTTTGTTGCCTGTCTTGTATTTGAGAGCACTATGCAGAGTTGAAAGGGTCTTTATATATATTTACTTCATGTGTGGTGCCAAAGTACATTTTGGGACAGGTAGCATGTGGGGCTGGCAGAGTGTTGTATTTATTATCTCCCTTAGTGGGAAATGGTTTGATTTCATAGATGTGCGACCACAGAGGTGCTCTTAATATAAATATATATATGAGAGGGCACTACTCAAAGTTGTAGACTTCAATCTGCTGGACACTTGGGGATTGCCTCACCTGCCCCCTTAAGGAAAGAGTACACATTTGTATCCTGTGTCCATAGGATGAAGTTTAGCATTGGCTTAGCCCTGTTTTTAAATTCTATGCTACCAGTAGTATACTTAAGGAGGTATTTCAGATCATGCGTGAGTGTGCTAGGTTTACATCAAGCACATGTGGTTGTTTCAAAGTTCACGCATGGCCACCACATTTAGAACCAATGTATTTCCCATCTTGGAATGGTAAACCCGTGATATACGATATCCATAATGGTCTCCTTATGTAGAGGAAGCAGCCAAGTGAGATGCGGTGTACTGCAGATGAAATGAGCAGCAAGCAAGTGACCCTTTAGGATCGCCTGGAGAGCTGTAGAATCCTCTTGAGAAGCATTAGAATAAAAATAAGAAAAGCAAAGAAATAAAAGGGGAACAATACATTCCAATCTAAAGGACTGACTAACTAGGCCTGACACTAATGCACACTCATCTTCAGGTGGCTGTGCACACATGATCAGAAAATGCTGTCATTCACAAGAGAGCCAATGACTGATGGCGACTGAACCTTTACCCCATGCACTTCACTTTCATGAATGGAAGCAGAGTGTAAATGACACTCAGACAGACCAATGCATTGACAGAAGAGAGTTGACCCAAAGGCCCTCTATGTATTTATATGGATATAAATGTATGAATAGACTAGATCTATGGCATTGGACATAATATTTCCATATAGAACCCAGTCCTAAAGTTTTGAACGTAAGCTTTTCCACAAGTCAACTATCGGAAACAGCCATAAAGTTAGGAAGGGGTCAAAATTACAGTTGGCCAATCAATATACCTACAGCCTAACAAGGATTCTGACAGAGCATACCTTCTATATCCATGGTTTGTCTCACTGGGTGGCCAACATCAAAAACAATTGCCCACTATGGTAATCTGTGAGATTCCATCTAACAAAATGCCTAGCTGAAGGTTTTAATATAGAGTAATCAAGATCCACACTTAAATGCCTATTGGTGTTATCATATGCTTTTCACAATAAATATGTCAGGTCTAGTGGCTTTGTCTTAACATTTAATAACAAACAGATCAGGCGCATAGCCATGATCATTATCACTGGCTTGGCACCATAACCAACTCAGTACTTCTGTAATGAGCATACATTTTGCCTCAAGCTAAAAAGTGCAATCCAAGCAGTGTTTGTAGCAGAACAACACAAATTCATCCCTGACAAGTCCTGTACTAAGGGAAAGCTACATGTGAGTGGATCCTAAATCTCTCTCACTCTCAGTAGGACTGTGAAAGCTCTATTTTGTTGATCACATCAGGTCAGGCAATGGGTGCACTGCCAAGCCAGTCCTAAAACTCGATGTAGGTTAGCGTAACCTTTGCCTTAAAACACAGAACTGCACTCTGAAATTTAAAACATCTTCTTTTAGCATGAAATGGAACAGGGTGTCATTAGCATAAATTGGATGGCCAACCTAGTCTAAGTCTATAATGTTGGTAAAAAGTGCCATGCGGATAAAGAAAAGTGCTGAAGACAAAGTTAAGGCACGGGTTACTCTCCATGTGATGTTGGCAGTATCTGAGAGCAAAGGAGGGAGTTTAATTAAATGAGTGTCATTCGGAAGAACTGATGCAAAGCAGAACAGTACAGTTCAACAACACCAGCTCTTTCTGACACTGTTTTAAGAAGCACTTGATGGTCAACAGTAAAAAATGCAGCCAAGAGATCCATTTAGAATCTGAGCACAGGGATGCTTTGAACATGACTATTCTTCCCTCATGTTTATAAAAAGTGTCATATGCCCCTTCAACAGCCTCGATAATATTTAATTTAGTTTCACAATTTCAGAATTTAAACATTTCCGATGTTAATTATTTAGTACAAATTATTGCTGGTACTCATTTATCTTAAAAAACTAACAACCATTGACAAAGCAAATAGTACTGGCAGGTTTTAGGTGTATGTCAGTTGTTGCGTTATATACAAGGATACAGTAACATCTCAGAAAGAAACCAAAATGCTGGTCGAGTGACACACTAAGGGAAACAGAAATTTATTTTACATTTCCCTTTTCAGCGAGCCCCCACTTTTTTCATCCCACTTTCAAACCGGTCTGCACATATTTCCATATGACTGATTGCAGCCAGCAGGTGTGGGTGCTTCCAGAAACCTGGTTAGAGCATTTTCTTCCAAGTCGATGCTGCATGTAGTGCAAGTCGCTTGGCCTGAAGTTGTAGCGCTGTACAATTTTCACATTACAGGTACTGTTGAGCATGTTAATGCAGTAAGATACGGGGAAATTTTCAATTTGTTTAATATTTTAAGACTATACGTTTCCACTGCTTTATAAACCTTGCTTTCTCACTAAATTGGTTTGCACCATTTGCCAACAGTTTTTTTTTTAATTCTCGGGAGGAGGATCTCCCAAACTTCATGTTTGTCCATTAAGCTTGCTCACTTCGCTCCCTAAATAAAAATCATAACCAACGTTTACAAAATGCTACTTTTAAATGTCACCAACCGCCACTGGCCGAGTACACACAGCTCATACTCTGCCTCTCAGACAGGAGACCCAACAGAAGAGTCACGTTCACCGCCTGCATGACCAAAGTTGCTAAATGGATGAGAGTCAACTGTCTCAAGCTTAACACTGATAAGATAGAACTAGTGATTTTCGTCAAGAACACCTCGCCATAGGACTCCAACTGGTGACCAGCCAAGCTTGGACCCACAACCACACCCAGCACCTCTACCAGGAACCTCAAAATCATCAACAGCATACTGGACATAAAAGCACAAGTCAGCACCATCACCACACTCTGGAAATGCTGAGGAGGATCTTCAAAATGGCTCCTAAGCAACACCAGAAAAACGGTCACTAGCAAGTTAGACTACCGGAACAGCCTCTACTCTGAGATCACCAAGCAACCCACTAGAAGACTACAAACCATTCAGAACTCAGCAGTCTTACTCATCCACAGCATCCCACATAGTGCTCACATCACACCACACCTCAGGGGGCTCCACTGACTCCTGATACACAAACGCACTCTTTCAAACACCTCACACACTCACTGAAGGCACTAGACAACTTAGACACCTCGTATCTGAATAGTTGCATCTCCTTCCATCAAATAGACTAGACATCACTGTTACACAGGACTCCAATCTGCATACATTCCACGCATACGCAGAACTAGGATGATGGGCGTTCTATTACATCACTCCTAAAGTGCGGAACGACCTCCCACTCCACATCGGACCCTCCTTCTTTCTTCGCTTCTTGAATTCTGCAAGAAGTTGAAGACCTGATTCTCCAATCAAACAAACTAGAGGTGGCTCAGGATACTGAAATTTTGAGTCAGGCTTGAGCCTGAATCCTGGCTCTGGCTCAGCTTGAAGTTCTGTTAGAACCTTGATCCAAAAACAAGTCGATCTTTCATGTGGCTTTTGCCTGCCTTCCTCCCTCTTCCCAGGATGTGGTGTTATGGCCAGAGCTGTAGACTGTGCAACTGGGTAACCAGATTTAAGCCTTGGCACCGAACCAATAGTAATCCATGTTAGCGATGCAGTCCCTGTTTACATTTCACATTTTTTTCATGCTGCATTCCCCAAGTGTAATTTAGTTTTGCCAGGTGTTATTTTTCTGTAGGTTTTTTCATGCAACATAGAATTCTTGTCTAGTGCATACTGTGAACTGAGTCGCCCATAGGTGTCTGGGTGAATTTGGGTTGGGGATGGCAATTCATAATGGGGCACAGTTGAGGGCTTCGTAGTTGAAGATGAAGGCACTGAGAGTTTCTCACATTGCATGGCATTGGGTCATAAATGTGTGCATATTACATGCTGATCAAATGCTTGGCCTCTGTGCAGCACACAGAGCGATGGGAACAAGTGTTGCTTTGTTGGGTTGGCCTGCAGTTGCTGCTTCTGTCTGTGGGCAGTGGAAAGGATGGACTTTTGCCTTGCTGTGGTATCCTATTTAAGAAGATTCTCCAAGGGCTTGAAGTAGAGCTTGCCTCCTGTTCTGAAGTTTCAGGGACACAAAGAATTTACCTGCAACTTGCTAAACAGCACCTGGCTTCCTCTGCTGGACTCCTGGTTGCCAAAGGGTGACAATTCCAGTTCCTGGGTGAGCGATGCTGCCAGTGATGCCGCGACATACACCGAGGCCGTGGGCACCTGCTCGTGAAGTATACGACGCACTGCCCTGACTGCACCGCAGCTCCGACACCTGCCGACACCTGCAAGTTATCGTTCTTCCCGACGCCAGCGCTCGCACTGACGCCTGACGTCGCCAGCGCCAGCATCTCATCATCGCGGAGCCAATAACCGATGTGGGTGACTTCCCAAACTCATCGACACTGACTGCTGAACGGAATCGACGCCTCACCGTCGCCTCACCTCCCCTGCCAGCCCCAACTCGATGCTTCGTGGACTCAACGCCTCGCCCCCCCGTGGCAGTAAGGAGCCGGCCCTCGCCTTGGCCCATCGACGCTTCACCTCTGTGATGCTGTGCACCGTCCATTGACTCTGATTTCCAAGGTACTGTTACTTAGGGATCAATGTGACTCTGTGGCCGGCCTGTACACCTTGCAGTCAGCGGCATACTTGGGATTTGTGCCTGTCACGATGTCGTAATATCCCCAGTTGGAGCTATATGTTGTTACAAGCATTATTTTTGCAATAATCATTCTAAAAGTGATATCTTGATGTATGTGTGCTGGATTCTTGTCATTGTTTGGTTTAGATAAATGTATTTAATTTTTCTAAATTGGTGTGGTGTCCATTTGTAGTGTTTTCACTGTGTTACTATGTGTTTTATGTACAAATGCTTTACAGATTGCCTCTGAGATAAGCCTGTCTGCTCATGCCAAGCTACCAAGGGGGTGAGCAAAGGTTATTTTAGAAGTGTAAGCCCCCTTACCCTGACTAGAAGGAAAGGTCCCTACTTGGACAGGGTACAAACCTGTCAACGTTATCTTTTGGTTCTCATGAGTCAGGACGCCCCTCCCTTAAGTATGACATAAAATAGCATAATTTACTTTTTACATCTGCATATTTAGATTATGGCGTCATATTTTATCATGTAATTGTAAATTGTATCTATATAATGCTTACTACCCTTGATGAGGCGTTGATGCATTTTGAGGCAAGTAGCACACTACCCAGGGGTCCATGTTTAGAGTTAAATAGATAGCAGATTATTAATTGCGAGGCAGTAAAACAGTTTTGTTCATGTCTCTTTTCCTATACTCAGTGTCACTGTAATTATGTGATTGTGCGGCCATTGCATAATTCGCACAATTATAGACTAGCTGTATTTTCCATATAATCCTTCATCTGCTGCATAACCTGTGGATTACAACAACAAAATATTCTACCTTAAATGGTTCAAAAGTTGCTAGAAATACAGCGACACGTGTTGCCTCGCAGTAAAAGGCCCTTTCCAAAGTCTGACTGATTATCTTTCTGTTGCTCATTGCTAAATATAGGTGTTAAACTGTTACTGATGAAGTGCAACCAATGCCCAGACCTATGTTAACAAGTGTAAAAATGAATAAATAATGAATACTATCACAAAATATCATTCATTAGCCACATAACTTGCCTTTTCTTGCCCCATAATTTACTCAACCCTGCTGCATAATTTGGCTCGGACTATGCTAATAAACTTAGATTTTACCTTTGCACTGTTCCATATGTACTTTTACTACCATAGCATGGCATTACACACAATATAACAGTGAATTGTGAGAATAAAAAAGTTAGCAAAATTAATTAAAAAAATAGCAGCAAACTACATTTGTTGAAATGCCTCAGTGTTCTTATGGAAATGAAAGCACAAATGTTAATGTCAGAGGCCACACAATGCCTTAATAATGAAAAATAAAAGAAAGCCCCACACCTCTACAGAGACAGTACGACAGATTTGCTATTCAATTTGACCAGAAGACTGTAGGCTCACACAGGGTATATCTCAAAAGAGCGCCTGTTCTGAATATATTGAGAGACTAAAATGTAGATGTTGCGAGACAAAAAAAAATTACAGAATTGATTTATGCGTAATCTGCCCTTTATCAGGATGTTGGTTGTTTTTTTTTTATTAAAAAATATTACATGAAAGAGAGAGAAGTGCCCACCAGGACCTAGAGCTGCTCTCACCTTCATCACCTCCCCCACCGAGCTGTTAATGTGTTCCATTCAGTGCTATGGCTTCGACTGCCACGCCTTGAACGCAGCCTCAGGGGGTGCTTTTTAGCCCCCCAAGGCTCCCACACTGAGTGTATGGAAAGGGTCTGGGATGGGCGCAACTCAGAGCCATTAACTGTCTGTTCTTACACAGGGGCGATTACTCTTCGTCTCTATTCCAGTCCGCTTTCAAACAGGTGCACATTTTTTGTTAAATGATGGGAGAATGTGCGTTTGTTCTTTACTGGGGTTAAACATATGAGAGAGGAAATAAAATACCACTCTTTCATATTGGGAAAAAGCGGCATTTGATTATAAAAGTGTTTTTGTACATAGTGCTTTTATTCAATCACTTTAAAACAGTATCAGTCGATGTTATAATTAAATCTAACATGCAATGTACAGATAAAGTTTGCTGTGCCTATAAAATCCTACGGCGCTTAAGGGTTGCAATTGTTTAACTGGTGGTATAGTGTGGTTGTGCAGAGACAGCCTGGGTTTGCACACCTCAGCGCTTTCATGTTGCTTCTCTGTAGAAAGGTACGTTGTTAGAAGCAGGACCCATCCCCCAGTCTGGGTTAAGAGCGGACGGGCCTTTTGCGATGCTAATTTCCCCTTTGTTGTGCGTAGAGGTGCATTTGCATCTCTGGTCGGGCATCCTGAAGTCCTGCCTCGAGTTTCCTCTCAAAGCAGGAAGGATTCACAGAAACAGCAGAACATTCGATACTTTTTTCAAAAGGCCTCTCAGAGTTTAGAATGAAGCTAGCCACGCACATCTCTCTTTTAAGGTCTGATGAGTTTAAGCAGTTAATCTCCACATGCTTAAAACTTGTTTAATGTAACTGGTGCTTATGTAAAGCGCACCAAAACCATTTGGGTCGGGTTCACCTATATAAACTGCAAAAAAAAAAAAAAACATAATGCTGCCTAATCAGAAACATCAATAATAAATATTGCACTATATGGTTTGTCAGGCCTGTTTCCTAATGGAAAGAGCTACTCCAATATACACAATAATGTAGACACAATTGGGATGTGCAGAATAAACAGGCGTACGTTTTGTTAGATCAAGTGTGGATATAATTTTCTGTTGAGTTTAACATAGCTTTTCTGGTGCACTGAGCCAAGCACCTGTTTCTTATGGGCCTGTACTGAGTAAAGAAAAATCCTTTACGCTAGATTTCTCTCAGTTACTGCATTGTTTTTAGATATTATAGCTCCCTAACAGTAGTCAATGGTTGCCTATATCTGTTTCTGAGCTGTGCTGTCTGAAACTAAAGCACCTATCCAGAAAAATATCATTAAAAGGCCCAGCACCTAAGTCAGGGACATATTTATCATCATATCATGCAGCGCAGCAAGTGACTTTGCTGCGCTGTGTGATAGGGAAAGGGCAGCAATGCGCTGTATTTAACATTGTACGGCACACTTCTGCTTTTCCCTGTGCTGGTGCACAATGTGCTGCCTAGCGCCTACGCAGACACTCTTGCACCATGATGCAAGGGTTCCTGCATTGCTAGCATGATTGTTTTTGTGCAGAAAGGGGCTCCTTCCTGAGCAAAAACAATCCCCTGAGGCATTTTCCTCTTTCCATGTGTGCTGCAGAATGTAGGAAAAAATGAGGGGAAATAAACATATTTCTCCTCGTTATGTCTCACCTGGGGAGGCGTAGCCGTTTTGGCGCATTCCCAGGTCTACCACTTATGGTAAATCTGGGAATGCACCAAAATCCATGGGTTTTGCATGGGCAGAACTATGCACCACCCATGGAATGCCTCCCTGGGGCAGAGTTACTCTTGATATATCAAGCCACTTAGGGCCATGGAAGGTGGCCTTGCATGGCTTGATAAATCGCCTCTGAAGCGTTGCATCGATTTAGCACCCCGTTGCGTCGCCCTTGATAATTAAGTGCAGAACAGAGTGCTGGGAATTTGTTTTGAGTACCTATTGCTTTGTTGCTATAGCAGGAGGAGTGGTGCCATGGGATGCACAATTGTGTCACACCTGCTCCCGGTCATACGTTTTGAGCTTACAAAATATGTATGTGTAAACACAAAATCAACACAGTTATCAGGTGCACTGCAATTGTGTCTATAACTAAAATCGGGGCTCAGACCACGACTCTTTAAAGTCCTAAAGAATAAAAAATTGTTATTCTCCTCATTCTGTCTTCATATTTTCTAAAATAATAAAAAGAGCTGTGGATGAAAGCATCCAACAAAGAAAAATAAATTACTTTGAGGGCTATTTGCCTTTTCCTGCTCTCTTTGTTCAACTCTGAATGGACAACAGAGAAACATATTTGTCAACTTGTTTTTCCTGGGTGAGCACATGGATGGTTGAGTGATTAAGTGCATAGACTGATAAATGAATAAGTGAGTGAGTATTACGATAAATGGGTATAGATAAATTGCTGGATAAATGAGTGAATGGATGAATGAGGGAGAGGAGTTGGCCTAACGGCTAGGGCGGTCGACCTCGAATCTGGGGAACTGGGTTCGAGTCTCAGCAATGACGCTGAACATCCTGTGATTCTGGGCAAATCACTTAATCTCCCCGTGCCTAACAAAAATGAATGTGTCCTCATGTAATGCAACTGGTGCTATGTATAGCGCTCTGATACCCAATTCGGGTCAAGTTCGCGCTATATAAAACTCTATAATTTTTTTTTTTTTAAATGAATAGGCAAGTGGGCACATGGATTGACGTGAGTGCATGAATGAATCACTGAGTAAATGGATGTATCAGTTATTTGGTGCATCAATGGTAAACAGGGGGATGAGGGAGCACTCGTGGGTCATCTTGCTGCAGCCCACAATGTGCCTGCTACAGGAGGCCCTGCACTCACAGCCACTTTACAGTTTCCACTGAAATACATGGTATATTGGAGAGATTGAACACTACCCATCTAAAAAGAAGGCTTGAAGGATATAATTTTAGGAGAGACTGAGCGAAGTTTCTTCTTTGGCAGGTGTCTAAAGGGGTTGAAAGTTTTACATCGATGGGGGCCTCCTTAGGTTGGGGTCAGGGCCTACCAGAAGATTGCAATTAGGCACCTGGAGTGGTCGGGGATGCATCCGGCAGTGGAGTCGCCTTCGGCAGGTGTGCTGGTCTAAGCTCGGGGTCGGTTTGCGCCAGTCTCTTAAATTCTCGTCTCCCCTCCCGGCATGCCACATAGATGGGCGTTTCACCCTTCCCCGACCATCTCACCCTCTACACCCTGGGCACGAGCACCCTGCAGCTGCTTTCCCCCTCCTCACTCCCTCCAATCTACCCAGTTTCACCTCTCCACTTCACTTTTCTTTTCCTGCCCTTGCAGTGCACCTCACCGGGCGCTGCAGCCTCCATTGATGCTGGTGAGCAACTGATCCCATGTGTTCTCTCCTGGGGTGGTGTGTGCGCAGGGGATCTCCTATTGCTCGCCCTCGAAGATGCCGTAGGTGGGTCCCGTACTTTAGCTGGCTGACCCACCGTGTGACCTTCACACTGTACTGTCATCTCCAATGGGAGCCCTGCTGGTGCTCTGCAGTTCCCCTCCATCGGGGATAGGGTTCAGGGTGTAGTCGTCTGCCGGTCACCTCACGTCACTGCACGCCCATGTCCGGGCCCTGAACTGGTGAATTGCAGTATTTCCTATGCGCCCATTGCCATCTTGCCTGCCCCGTCGCTTTCTCGGTGCTGATCACAGGCATGTTTGCTCCCCGTATGCAGAAGCCACAGCTATCCTGCCAAGTTCTTTGCCCCCTTAGAGTTTGCCCTTACACTCATGGTCGTGTGGGCCTCCGGGGCCACAGGATGCTGTCCATCATGGGCCTCAGGCACCGGAGCTTGGCAATCACACTGCCATCTTCATGCATCTCCGGCCATGCCCACAACATGCTCATTCTTGCTGTAGTAGTCAGGATGGGTGTGGTGCATAAGTTAATGGACTCAGAAAAGTTGAAGGTCTAGAAACAGAATTGCTTTGCATGATCATCTTTAAACAGGCAAAAATATTGAATGACAAAGCCAATAGTTTGTTAAAGAATGGTCATGTGTGTTGGTTGTGCTGTGAAGTGGCAAGGGTAGTGCAAAACATGAATCTTGGGAGTAATAGAAATGTACTCCGTCATAGTTACTGCAACAGTCTGAACACATCAAAATAGGATTATTGTGATACCCACACCACCTATAGATCATCAGCACAGGCAAGAAGGAAGAAACAGAGTGACACCTTCAGCTCTCATTTATTTCGTAGCAGTCCTTCTTTAAGACAAGGTGACACATAAAAAGAGCAATCTTAACCTTAGAAGTTGAGATATTTCTAAATTATCAGCTCCCCTTACAAAGACATACAAATCCACCAAGAAACTCAATGTGTGTTTTAAGGAATAGACTAAGAATTGTTCAGGTGTATAAGGCTCTCTCACAAACACCAGGTGAGGTGACTACAAAGTGGAAGAAAGGGAATTATACATTTATAGATGGATAACAGTGAATAACAGGGATGAATTCACCATGGGTGCCTGAGTGATATCAAGTAGACAACAAGAGTGAAGCTCAAAACTACAAGGTGAAAACATCCCTGTTGTTCACTTTTACCCATCTCTAATTTTATGTTATGTAGGACTTCCAAAACCATCTACCCTTGCTATCTATTTCCCCAGATGGACAAAGGAGTAATAGGTGAATCATACATAACATGGCCTCTCCTCCCTGTCTCAAATGTAATATGCGTCAATGAGTGTTCCATGGGTTTTGCTGCAAATCCCTATCTACTTACATTGGTAGACATGGATTTGTGCCAAAACTAAATGCTTCCACGAGGCTGGTGTAATGAGAAGAAATGCCTTAATTTCTCCTTATTTTCTCATCTTTGCATAAATGCTGCATTGTATAGCACACATGCAAAGTAGGAAAAGTCTTAATGTATAGTTTTTGTACTCAAATTTTTTTTCAATTCAATACAAGTTTATTTAGACCAATGGTCCTCAAACGTTTTAAAAACTACATTAATACAGCTTCTAAAATCACAGTTCATTATTTAAACATCATAAAAATTCATATAATACACTCGGATTTCCTTTCAACATTTCATATAACATAGGCCACGTAAAACTATAAAATAAACATTTCAATTCTAATCACGTTTAAGAAATTCTTTAACTTTTTGGATGAACTTCCCCATGGCACAAGCGATGTCTAAAGTACTAATTTCTGTTAAAAGGTTTACTGCTTGAACCCTGTTTTTTAATATCGTACTTTCTAAAAATTAGACATAAAATGTCTATTCGTATATCTAAAACCTTCTGACAATCCAATAATATATGTAAGATGTCACATGTTGTTCCCAAAGTGCAGGTGCATTTTCCCTTACTGTTAATCATAGATCTTTTTACCCCATTATTCACATAGCAAGGGTTAACCCCAATTCTTAACCTTAGTAATTCTCTTCTTAACCGACAGCTAGGTAGCCTATCAATATAAGGGAAATGTTGTTCGTTTTGCCACGCAGAAGCCATAAAACGTACAGAACTTTTCCTCAAGAGGTAATCTTGGTCCTGCGCTCGAGAAAGTTCTTTTCCCAGGGCCCTAAGTTCCCTCTTGTCGACCCCGATTAGGAAAGTCTGGGGGCACAGCTTAACCTTCATCATGCAACACGCTTTAGTGATGATAGCTCTAATCCCTTTTGCCCACATTAGCTCGCTCTTTACAATCTCGTTTCTGCACCATTGCGAGATTTTATAATCTTCTCCCGTTCCCAGACGCTGCCAGAATCGTAATAGGGCCATACAAGCTGTTATACCCCATGAGGTGATTCCCAATTCTAGTCTCACCGCCTGGACCATTGAAGACTTGGGCAATGAAAATATGTTTTTCAGTGTTTTCCCTCCTCAACGTCCCATCCGTTTTTGCCACTCAAATATAGCAATTCTGCACCATACAAAAATTGTGGTGGTACCATTGCTGAGTAAGCTTTTAGGACCGGTCTGTCAGACATTTTGCCATAAGCACCGTTGAATTTTTTTAATCCACTGACAGATGCTGATGACCTCAGCTTTAGTGCATCGAGGTGGGTATGTCATTGCAGACTTTTCTCAAACCACATCCCCAGGTACCTATATTCTGCTACCTTTTCCAACTTCTCGGAGCCCAGAAACCATGTAAACCCTATTTTCCTCCGACCAAAACATAAGATCTTTGTCTTGTCCATATTGACAACGAGTTTTTTAAAACAACAGTATTCATTGTACCGGTTTAGCTTTCTTTGCAGACCAATCTCCGTTTGATCAATAATTACAAGATCGTCCGCATATAATGGACATGAGATATGTTTCCCGTCTTGCTTCAGGCTTGCCCCACTTACATTGCCTAGGGTTGAAGGTAAGTCTGCAATAAACAAGGAAAAAAGCAGGGGGGCCAATACGCACCCCTGCCTCAGCCCATTGCCAATCTGAATTTTCTGAGATAAGCTCCCCTCTACATCTAAAATTATCTGGGCCCAATTATCGGTGTGAAGTGCTTGAATCAGCCCTAACAAATCCCTTGGGAAGTTATATCCAGTCAAAGTCTCCCACAGCAGCTCCCGGTCCACTAGGTCAAATGCTGCGCGGAAGTCCACGAAGCAGCAGAACAAACTTCCCCTATGCTCGATCGACTTCCGCGCAATGGACCAGAGCGCGAAACAGTGGTCAACCGTTGAATGTCCCTCTTTGAACCCCCCCTGTTCCGGGGGCACAATCCAATTTACTGCTGCCCAGTCCTTAAGCCTTCCCAAAATTACTTTGGCAAAAACTTTTTCTCCTATATCTAGGAGATTTATTAATCTGTAATTCTTCGGGGCTTTTGAATCTCCGTTTTTGTGGATTGGTCTTATAATTGCTCCTCTCCAGTTTCCTGGCAAAATGCCTGTGTTAAGGATCCCCTGAAACATTTTTGCAAAAAACTCTGCCCACTACTCAGGCCTAGATTTTATAATCACTGCAGGCAGATTATCGGGCCTGCAGCCCGGGTAAGGTTTAGGCTAGATATTATTTTTCTAATATGACTGGAGGTAAAGTGCTCCTTTATATCCTCCTTCACTCCTGGCCAAGATACTGTTCTTACTTTCTCTAGCAATGGCCACTTCCCATAAATTTCCCCCAAGTAACCCACCCAGTCATCTTCGGGGACAACACAGTGCAGAGACCCTAATATTTTGCCGGAACTTTCTTGGACCAATTTCCAAAAACCTTTCACATCTTTGGACTCAATTACGGCTAGCATACTTGCCCAACAACTATCTTTATAGGTTCTTTTTTTGTTCCTAATAATCATTATATATTTTATCCTTAGTTTCTGGAGGGTGAGGGACAATTCAGCATTATACCTTACCCTAAGTCTTCTTTCCCTTTGTCTAATACATGCTTTTACTTTACGACATTCCTCATCAAACCATGGTCGTCCTTTATTATGGGATCTATTATTACTAACTATCCCGGGTTTACTACATTTAATTTTCACCCTTAGGCATGCCACCAGTTGTCTTATTGTATTTTCATACCAGGCATTGCCGTTTTTGATTGGAATTTTTTCTAATGAAAGGGTCTGCTGTACAGCACTCAATTTTCCAAGGTGCTCCTCCAATATACAGGTTGTAAGCCGATTTGGGTAGTCCACGTGTACCTGAAGAGCTAGCTCTCTCTGTTTTCCCCTTGTTGCGTATAATTCGGTCTTCAGAGGATAGTGATCACTAAACTCCACTCTTACCACCTCGAAGTACTTAATTAATTCAAAGCTCCAGGCATGTGTAAACACAATCTATAAGGCAGGGTTGCTGGCCTATCGTAAATGTGCGCCTTGCCGGCTGATCAGCCTCCATTCTCCCATTCACACATACCAAACCCATAGAGCACAACAACTGTCCTAAAGCCATATCTTGGGCCGAAATATCCCCACCAGGAAATATGGCATCCTCTATAATATTGGCGATCAACAATTCCTTACACCATGGATCTATTCTACGGGGGTCTAATTTGTGGTTAAAGTCACCCAAGAATACATCCTTCTGGTAGTTATCACATACAGTCATCATATCCTCTTTTAAATTTCCCAGTTCCACCTTATATTCATCCTCCTTTCCCTTCTGTATATACACATTAACAATGATTATACCTTCATAACATGGGACGGGATTCAGTGACAGCACTCTACAACCTAATGCCCATTTGCATTTTGATTCCAAAGGTTCTACCTTCCTGGCAATTTTTGTAGAGATCAGCGTCAATTGCCCTCCCGAAGGTCTACCAAGAGGTTTCTTCCTCGCTACTTTTGACAGTTGGGCAAACCCTTCGATAACTAGGGTTTCGTCGCACAGCCAAGTCTCCTGCAAGCACACGATGTCATTGCTCTCGATAATCTTGTTAAAACTTTCCTGGTTCGATATTCTCTTATAACCATTTATATTCCAGGATAGTATGGACAGGCTGTGCAACGACCCTTGCTCCTAATCGATCTCACTCAGGCAAAAATATTGAATGACAAAGCCAATAGTTTGTTAAAGAATGGTCATGTGTGTTGGTTGTGCTGTGAAGTGGCAAGGGTAGTGCAAAACATGAATCTTGGGAGTAATAGAAATGTACTCCATCATAGTTACTGCAACAGTCTGAACACATCAAAATAGGATTATTGTGATACCCACACCACCTAAAGATCATCAGCACAGGCAAGAAGGAAGAAACAGAGTGACACCTTCAGCCTGATTTATTTCGTAGCAGTCCTCCTTTAAGATAAGGTGACACATAAAAAGAGCAATCTTAACCTTAGAAGTTGAGATATTTCTAAATTATCAGCTCCCCTTACAAAGACATACAAATCCACCAAGAAACTCAATGTGTGTTTTAAGGAATAGACTAAGAATTGTTCAGGTGTATAAGGCTCTCTCTAAAACACCAGGTGAGGTGACTACAAAGTGGAAGAAAGGGAATTATACATTTATAGATGGATAACAGTGAATAACAGGGATGAATTCACCATGGGTGCCTGAGTGATATCAAGTAGACAACAAGAGTGAAGCTCAAAACTACAAGGTGAAAACATCCCTGTTGTTCACTTTTACCCATCTCTAATTTTATGTTATGTATGACTTCCAAAACCATCTACCCTTGCTATCTATTTCCCCAGATGGACAAAGGAGTAATAGGTGAATCATACATAACATGGCCTCTCCTCCCTGTCTCAAATGTAATATGCGTCAATGAGTGTTCCATGGGTTTTGATGCAAATCCCTATCTACTTACATTGGTAGACATGGATTTGTGCCAAAACTAAATGCTTCCACGAGGCTGGTGTAATGAGAAGAAATGCCTTAATTTCTCCTTATTTTCTCAACTTTGCATAAATGCTCCATTGTATAGCACACATGCAAAGTGGGAAAAGTCTTAATGCATAGTTTTTGTACTGAAAGGGTTGCCTTCTGGTAAAAAAGCTGTGCTTTAGAAAAGCACACACCCTTTTGCTCTATAGTGCAAGGGTGTATGTGTTGGCGCGTGGCAGCCAAACATGCACTAGCACTGATGGAGAGAAAAAATGAAAATTTTCCATGGTGCATATTAATATGTAAACAAAGGCAAACATAAAGACTCTGAATTCTTGTTACAAGCTTTGCAAGGTAACAATAGGAATTGATTGCCTTTAGGTTATTTGCAAATATCTATCAAATCAGTTTATATTCTATTACAGTGTAGCGCACCATCATTCTTTAATTGCAGATAAGGATCAAACGGCGATAGTGAAGTATTCTGGAATTCAAATCTGATCCAAATTGCTTTTAGAAAAGTTTTAAAACCACTTACAATTTTCAGACACAAAAAATCTATATTCAATAGCTTCATCTAAAATAAAGATTTATGTTAATAAATAGAGAAATGGTTAATTTACATGAAAAATATTTAGATAAGCACACAGGCATGCAGCTTTTCCTTTAAAAGTCTGTCCTTTCTGCTGCTGGTATGTGTTTCCAGTGAGCAAAGTGTGTTTAATTGCAAAGTGTGTTTAAGACTGCAGTACCTGCCTCCTGTCTACAGGGGCAGAGCTGAACAAAAATATAAACACACTTGATGTAACACAGGTCCCCACAAAGCAATATTTTAAAAAGTTGTGAAAATTGACACAGATGTTCCTGAAGTCATTTTTTTTAACATTTAGAAGGCATTGCCTTGTGGGGACCTGGGTTCAGGTCCCCACAGCGTGGGTGTGTTATCACACCCAAGTCCCCACAAAGATGGATAGTGTGTGTGACGGACACACACACACACACTTTTGGTGACGAACAAAGTGAAGAGTCGACATGGCAAACATCCCTGTGTGCAATGCCTACAACCCACTGCCCTGGCATAGGTCAGCCACCCGTCTAGCTGGGTGCACTTTACCAGTGGTGAGGGTACAGATGCATGAGCCCTGCACCCCTACAGTGTCTAAGCCAATTCTTAGACATTGTAAGCGCATATGGTGCTGGGAGTTTGTCATTACGAACTCCACAGCACCATTATGGCTTTACTGAAAACCGGGAAGTTTGGTATCAAACTTCTCAGCACATTAAACCCACACTGATGCCAGTGTGGGATTTAATGAAAAATGCACTCAGAAGGCATCTTAGAGATGCCCCCTGAAAAACAACCAGCCTCTGGTGGGTTCCCTGACTGGTACACACCAGCCTGCCACCACAAGACATGTTTCTGGACCCCTGGGGTGGGAGCCTTCGCTCCCCGAGCCCAGAAACAAAGCCTTTCCTGGGCAGTGGTGTTCACACCTCTCCCAGTTCAGGAAGAGCCATCTATGGCAGGGGAGCTTCAAAGGCCTTGCCACCTTTGTAATGCGACCCCTAGCCTCTCCTGCTATCAGGTGCAGGCCCCCTTCCTGTCTCCCCTCCTTTTCGGCAGGAAGACAGGCGGAAAAAAATAGCCAGCCCAGAAGGTGTGCCTACCTCTGCCAACCCCACCCCTCAGGTGAGGTGAAGCCCACTCTTCAGTGCCCACCATCTTGCAGATAGCAGACACTCCCCAATCAGGATTAGGGTTTGTGTCCACTCCCCCACGTGGGGTGAGCACACTAAGGGTGTAGTCACCCTAAGGTCAGTAGCCCATTGGCTACTGACCTAGAGACCTCTAAAACGCCCCATAAACACAGTATTTAGGGGGCAGACCTGAACCAAGAAGACAGATTCCCGCAACCTACGAAGGAGGACAAAAGAAGACGCCCAGCAGAGGAGACTGCAGAGAACAACTGACTTGCCCCAGGCCTACCGGCCTGTCTGCAGTTTCCAGAGATCCTGCGCCAGAAGTCGCCCTGTCCTGCAGTCGGCAACCACCAGAACCCTGGGAGGACTGACTGCCTTCAATAAAGACCGGATCTCATGTGATCAGCAGCTCTGTTCAAAAGAAAGAGCCAAGAAAGACTCCGAGCCTGCTGAGGACAAAAAAAACCCGACACCTGGAACCACCACTACACCCGACGCCTACGGCCAGAGTCCGAGTCGCCCACTGGTCCAAGCCAGGTCCCCCAGCGCTCCAGAGTCCAAGTCAACCGTGGGTTGACCCCACCAGGATTCCCCGATGTCGCCTGCAGCCTCTGCACGGAGAACCCCCCCCCCCCCCCCACCCGAGAGTGGCCCGGTAAGGTGAAATCCGACCTAAAAAGGACATCCCTGCATCCAGCCGCCCTGCGCCCGGGAGAAAAGAACCCAAGGTGCACCTACGTCCCTGAGCCCTCCAACTTACCTGCCCAACTGTTGGTTCCTCCCAGAAGTCTACCTGGACCGAGCCTGCAGCTAAAAACCAAAACCGAGAAACCCCATTGAAATCAGGGCACCCAACGCCAAAACAGTGGCCCCTGCGGGTGCACTTTGTGTGCTAAACCGGATCCCCCTTTACCCTGAGCCTAACACCAGGAGCTTTGCTCCCACAACCCAGTGGCCTGCTCGTAAACAGCCACCAACCGGAGGCCCCCTACCCCCCATTGGGTCTCAGCACTCTGCACCCGGCCACCCTAGTGCTGCTGAGGGTGCTTTGAAAGTGCGTCCTAGACCCTAGGGGAACTCTTGTTCTAACCCCAGAAACTCAACCCAAAACGCTGAGTACTTACCTGGTAACCGATAACTTCATTTCTCTCCATAGGAATACATTGACTGTTTTTCTCTGAAAAATGTTTTAGGTGTGGAGTTGATTAGTATGGAAACCTGAAAAATTACAACTGTGCAAAACTGATATCACTTTCTTTTTCTCAAGGAAATGTCCCAGTGTGACATCTAGGCATATCACACGGAGTAGAAAAAGTAACTTAAAAAGTAATCTGTACAGTAATTTCAATACCTTGACTTACCTGTATTTCAAACAACTGCATTTGAACTTGCATTAACTTGTAAACACTGCATAATATTTGCAAAGCATTTATTTTACTTACCTGTGCCAGGCTTGGCTTGGTTCTAGAAATAAACTTAATATTTTTATACAAACAAAATTGGTCTGAGTTCAGTCTTTGAGTGTGTGACATCATTTGCTGACTGAGTGTGTACAACAAATGCTTAACACTACCCTCTGATAAAGCCTTACTGCTCGCCCACACTACCACAAATAGAGAGTAAGGTGCTATCTACTTTTACCTCTGCCTACCTTTGGGGTTCCACTGGACTCTGTGCACAATATACCGCATTTTGGTATAGTATATACAGAGCCAGCTTAATAAACACTAAGTGGCTGTGAAGATCTTTGTGTGAATGGCAAGTTCAGGTGCCGGAGATATTGGATGCCCCTGGTATAACCAGAAGGACTAAACCATTGGGGAAATTGCCAAGTAGGGGCATACAGTCCCAGTGAATGTTCTTTGGCACTGACTTTCCTTAAAGCGTTCCGGGAAAGCGTATGCTTTTGTCCCTAAGAGGTGAGTCATCTAAGTGCATGTTTACTAATGGTACCTGGACATCCCCTGATAAGCCCTTAAACCTCATCCAGGAGGGACACCAAAGCACCATGCTTGTGCCCATTGCCCAGCCCAAGCAATCTGTTGTGTGTAGGGCAAAGCGGATAACCAATTTTGCTGCATTCCGGCTGTCCTGTTTGGGCTAAAGACTCCAGTAGGTCTTTGAAACTGCCGGCAGGTCTTCATGCACTATATCCCATAAAGCATGGTTATAGCGTCCCAGGAGGCAACATGTAGTTGCCAAAAGCCTTCATGCATTTGGACTCGCAGTCAGGAGTGGTTGCAGGTAAGGCATTGGTGTTCACACTGCTGGTGGAAGCCTGGACAACCAGCATCTAGTGTCTGATCACCCAGCATCAGTGTGCAACAACCTGCATATTCACTGGCAGTCCAGAGCTTAGTTTTGTCCAAGAGGGTATCTGTAAGGGCTTTGTTGAATGGCAGGAGAGGTTGTTAAGTAGGCACCTGGCCAGGCTGAAGAACCTCCATGAGGACATTAGTTTCGACTTGCATGGTAGGGAGCTGTAGGTCAAGGCCCTGCGCAGACGGTCGCATAACCGTGGCAACAAACTTTCTTCTAGGACCTGGAGGAAAGACCAGTCCATGGTCTGGGGAGGTGGCCAGACCACTGACATCCTGTAAAGTCTGCATACCAATTGCCATCATACTCTGGGACAAATTTGTTCTCATCATAAGTGTTGTCAGAATCAGAACCAAAGAGCAGATGTGAAGAACGAGCACTGTGCGTGGTAAAAGCAATGTATTGGAGTCAGAAGAGAGGTAGCTGTAGGCTGCTCTCCGGTGGGATCAGAACACTGCCTCATTTGAGGTTGCGATGGGGCTGGCTCGAATTTGGAAAGCACTATAGGCAGCGGATGACCACCAGCATCTAAGCTAAAGAGAACACACATAGGGAGTGGCGTTGAAGCCGGTGCAGCATCTGTAAGAATATGGGAAGGGGCTGATTCCCATTTGGACTTGTGCTTTTTCAACTTACATATTGCTTGAGTTCAGGGGCGTGGCCTGACAGCTGAACATGGCAGACGTGTGAGCCCGGAGCCCCGCCTCAGCCAGTCATTTTCACTGAAAGGCTTTGAGCCTGGGACGAGCCGGAAAGCCACGAGCAGTTCTTTGGCTCCGGTGAGGTGCCGGCAGACTCCGGGAGAGCACCTTCGCTCGCAGTGATCCCTGGTGCGAGTGAAGCCAGGGCGTACTCCTGAGACCCGGATGGGGAGGAGGCCAAGGGGCGAATCGACCACTACGCCCCGCTGACTGAGAGAACCACGGAGCCGCGGAACAGTGATCTGGCCTGTGGTGTGGCAGCCTGCTGCTCGTGTAGTGCTGGCGGGGCCCCCGTGGAGACATTGGGTCCTGAATGGGTCTGAGGACCCGCGTGAGCAACGGCGACGGGCGTGGCCTGCCGGGCCTGAGAGAGGGGGGGTGTAAGGGGCACCCTGCGGTGCGAAAGCAGCAGCTCCAGTGGAAGATTAGGAAGTCACATAGGGCCGGCTGCTGCCGCCAAAACTCCTCGGAGACGGAGGGTGCGGCCTACTGGGTGTGACGTGCCAGGCCGGGCAGTAGAGAGCAGAGTGGAGAAAACCTGGCGAGCCCTGACTGGCAATATCGAAGGTGAGGAGGAGCCTGGCAGAAGGTTGCATTTGAGGCCCTGGGGTGGAGATGGAAGTAGCGCGGCCCTGAGAGACCGGGAGTCGGGCTTGGAGTGCCCAACTTACTCAGAGGAGGGCAAGCCGGGGCCCTGGGAAGGAAGGAGAGTGATCATTACCCCAGTGATGCCCCTCTGCTGGCTGGCCTCCTGAGGCGTGTATAGCCCTCCCTAGCTGGTGTGGAGAAGGTGCGGAGGCCTGGACTTCTCCTTGGACCTGGACGGTGAGAAAAGGGGAACTACGCAATGTGGGAACGCAACAAGCTGAGATAGAGTTGGCCAGATGGATGGCCCACGGTGCAGCTCACCTTGAGGTTCAAAGTGTGCCCGGGGACCGCGCTCAGTCTTAGCTGGAGGGGCGACATACACTGCAAATAGATACCTGAAGGATCGCTGCGCTGAGGGGAAGACTAGAGACATATGGGAAGAAGCTAGATATCTGTGAAAGACTGGGTGCGAACGACCTCCCTTCAATACGGTGGCCTGTCTGGGTAGGAATTCTACACGAGACTCCTGAACTGCGGAGACACAAGACGGGAGGACGAGTGCCGCCATGGGCAAGGAAAGAGCGGTAAGTGCTCCGTTGCTGCAAGAAGAGGGGACCCTGGAGCCCCAACAACCGAGCATGTTCTCAGCTGCCAGTGGACCCGGTGCAGCAGCAGTTGACCAAAATCTTGGAGGCCATAGCGGATACCAAAGCCACACTGCACCAAGACATTATTACAGTCTCGGTGGGCCTGGGGCTCCTTCAGGCTGAGCACCACAGGTTATCTGAAAGGGTGAAGACGGCAGAGTTGCCAATTGCAGACGTAACCCCGGCACAGGCGGCGCTGTCACACCAGGTGTCGGACCTCTCGTCCAGGGTGGACACACTCGAGCGAAGAGTGGAGGACACAGAGGGCCGCAATAGAAGAAACAATATCCGCGTGGTGGGTCTGCCGGGTTAAGTGGAAGACGGAGACATGATCGGCTACCTTGAAACATGGCTTCAAATGGTAGTCACACCGGAGGGGCTGTCCACATACTACATGTTGGAAAGAGTGCATCGGGTCCCGGGTAGACCTCGGGTCCCGGGTAGACCTCTGGCCCCGGGCCCCTCCTGGGCCCCCCCCCCTGGGCCGCCGCCCCCCCCCCCCCAGGCTGTTGCACTACAAAGACAGCACGCACAGATGGCCCTTTTTGGTGAACAATTGCAAGGTCTCCATCTTTCCAGATTATACATTGGAGGGTCAAAGAAAGAGGTCGACATATTTAGAGGTGAAGAAAGCTATCCCAGTGGCGAGCCGGTGGAGACAATAGAAGAAGGCCCAGGAGAAGTCCCCGGCGAGAACAACTGAAGAAGCCCAGAGGGAGAGAGGAGGGAGAGAGAGTGTGTGAGAGAGAGAGAGTGTGTGAGAGAGAGAGTGTGTGAGAGAGAGAGTGTGTGTGAGAGAGAGAGTGTGAGAGTGTGTGAGAGAGTGTGTGAGAGAGAGTGTGAGAGAGTGTGTGAGAGAGTGTGTGAGAGAGTGTGTGAGAGAGTGTGTGAGAGAGTGTGTGAGAGAGTGTGTGAGAGAGTGTGTGAGAGAGTGTGTGAGAGAGTGTGTGAGAGTGTGTGAGAGTGTGTGAGAGTGTGTGAGAGTGTGTGAGAGAGTGTGTGTGAGAGAGTGTGTGAGAGTGTGTGAGAGAGTGTGAGAGAGAGTGAGAGAGAGTGTGAGAGAGAGTGTGAGTGTGAGAGAGTGTGAGAGAGAGTGTGAGAGAGAGAGTGAGAGTGTGAGAGAGAGTGTGAGAGTGTGTGAGAGAGAGAAGCAGCATTGTGAGCAGTGGTCGAGTTGGTGCAAAGTGCTGGGACGCCTTTGAGGTTGGCTCAGGCTCGGATAAAGGAACGGAGGGCTCAGAGTCGGAGGCCTCTGGGGCCAGTAGTGAAGTGCTGCCGACAGTAACCCCTGGGACTGCAGATGACATCATATGATCAATAGCTGAAAAGTTAATGGGGCACGGCGGGACAAGAGAGGAGTCCTACTACAAATGGACCTTTTGGGCAGCTGGACAGGCTCAGACGGTCTACTCTGGACTGATGCAGCAGGGCGAAATGCTGTGTTTGCTGTACTGGCTGTACCCCCGCCCCCCCCCCCGGACGGATGGGTACCATGATGGTTCCTGCCCTACATTGTTGATCAGTGACTTTGGCAAGGGTTGGGCAGCCGACAGTTGAAAATTTTGGGAAGTTATGTTGTTTTGCGTTGGTGTTTTCTCTGCTAAATAGGAGTGGTCAGCGAGACATGGTGGTTAATTGGGGAGTGGTGTGTGGAACTGTGCTATTTCATGCCATCATAGACCACGGTGGCTGATCCAGGGACTATTAAATTCCTCACCTGGAATGTCAGTGGCCTGGGGTCAATGATTGTGTATAATTACCTGAGGAGGAGGGGGGGGGGTCCAAATTGCTTTACACCAAGAAACACATCTCATACACAGTGAAATTAAGAAATTGCATAGACAATGGAGAGGACAAATATACGCAACAAGCTATTCAGCCTTCGCTAGAGGGGTCCTGATATGGATGAGGCAAGGGATCCCCATAGATGTCACCAGTGCCAAGATTGACGAGGGGAGATACGTGTTACTTTCTGGGAATCTGTGTGGCAGGGACATCACCATTGGCAGTATCTATGCCCCAAACCATGAAAGTTAACTTTCCTGCGTGAACTCTCTGCCCTATTAACAGAACAGATGGCGGGAGCCTCAATATTAGGGGGAGATTTAATTGTGTGAAGGATGTAGGGTTAGATCACTCACACCCTCCACCCCCTTCCTGGGACCCAGCCACATCGCACGTCAGCAGGGTTTCAGGAATGGAGTAACCACTGGGGAATGGTTGATTCTTGGAGGGTACAACATGCCGCAGATAGGGAATACTCCTTGCCCCCCCTCCATCAGTTACATACCAGGATAGATGCAATCCTCTGCTCTGCAGACATGCATGAGACTGTCACACACACTGAATATCTGGGGCGTACCTTCTCGGACCATAGTCCATTGCTGCTGCTCCATCGACCCCCAAGTGCTAAATCCCCAATTCCTATGTGGAGGTTCAGACCGGATATGCTAGAAGACGGCCCATTTAAGGAGTCGTTGGGCTCCTGTATCGAAACTTATTTCGCTATAAATGCGCACTCTGCCTCCACAGAATTATTAGAATGGGAAGTTTTTAAAGTGGTTGTACGTGGACACTGAGTCAGTCAGCGGGGGTGCGAAGAATCTTATGCAGGGAGCTAGATGAGCTTGAGAAACGACTACATACACTTAACATTCAGGGGATGGATGCAAATGTGTCGGCGGCCACCTTAGATGCCAGATCCCTGCACAAGGAGGCATTGGAACGCTTACGAAAATTCGATTATAAAGGTTACCTAACTAGAGTACTTGACGAAGAAGGTAAATCAGACAGATTACTTGCTAGATTGATCAAGCCAGAAACACGAGGTTCCCACATCACACACATCAGTTATACGGCGGGCCCGATCTTGCATGAGCCTGAGAAGGTGGATACCCTCTTCCGGGAATATTACAAAAGGTTATATGCTGCCCCACCTCCACCTCCCAAGTTGCAGTTAGGGAATTTCTGATGCCCTTGCAACTAACAACCGTAGACGGAACACCAGGAAGCATTGGGAGGGACGGTGACGCTGGCAGACAAGCAATAGCATCAATGGCCACAGGGAAGACACCAGGCTGAGAGCCTCCCAGCTGAGTTTTATTCTACCTTTGCCTCTAAACTGGCACCCCGCTTAGAGTCCCTGTATGCTAAATCACCAAGTCTAGGAAGGCTCCCGGACTCCATGCAAAGCGCCATAGTGGTCCCGCTCCCCAAGTCAACTACCCCAGGGACCCAAGTAGAAGACTATAGACAGTTGTCCATGCTCAACATGGATTTTAAAATCTTGAGCAAAGTGCTGGCACCGAGACTGCTCCCACATATGCCGACACTGATTCATACGGATCAGAATGGGTTCATCCCTTCGCGAAACACCTCGTACAACCAGAGGAGAATCTACTCACTTCTCTACCACCCCGAGATCAAAGCGCACGAGCAGGTAGCGATACCATCAATAGACCTTGAAAAGGCTTTCGATAGTCAGCTGGAACTATTTATTTGAATGCATGAAGAGAACGGGACTGGGAGAGGGCTGGATTAAGTGGGTTAAAATATTATATTATATGCCTGTTCAACTGCGAGAGTCAAAACAGGTGGAACAGTTTTGGCCCAATATGGGATCTTCTGTGGTACGAGACAGGGTTGCCCGTTGTCCCCCATATTGTTTGCATTGGCGATGGAGCCACTTGCTGCTCTGTTTTGCCAGGTAGGGATGGGGGGATGGGGGGGGGGGGGGGGCTGTAATGGAATTGGTATTGTGCGGGCAGCAAAACATTATCTCGCTATACGCCGATGATCTCCTCGTCTATTTGAGTGAGGCAGTGGCCAGGACGGCTACAGCTCTGGGTCACTTGGATAGATTTGCCACCCTGACAGGACTGCGGGTTAATAGAACTAAGACCTACCTCTTCCCAGTGCCATTGATGAGACCACCGGCGCTCCCGGAGGACATTAATTGGGGCCCAAACCACATTTAAATACTTGGGAATACATATCTATCACACTCTGACAGATGTGTGAGGGCAACCAGGATAGAGCACTCCGATCACTCAGATCCTGTGTAGCATTCTGGAGCACTCTGAAACTGCCAGTAATGGCACCTATATCATTGACTAAAATGGTTATGTTGCCCAGGCTGCTATATTACTTCGTGAATTTGCTGCTGGTGCTACCCAGAAGCTGGTTCACCCCCCTGGACTCGCTACTACGAGACTTAATTTGGGGCAAAGGCCGGAGAGTCTTGCTGACGATACTGCAGCGGCCACATTGAAGGTTTGGGGGTACCAAACTTTGAATTTTATTACCTAGCCTCCCAGATTCAATGGCTGGCCCAGTGGCTGGAGGGATCCAACACAGAGGGAACTTTTTTGAGTGAGCCCTGTGGACATTCTACCCTACTACTGGCTAAGGTATTAGACCATAAGGTGGTGCCCCCATACAGACTGACGCTGCAAACCACGGCTTTACAGTGCTGGAAGAGAAGTGTAGGACAGGCTGCCTGCGGCCCCCAGGTATTCGCCCCGGCTCCCTTTGGTAGGCCTCCCGCACAGAACCCCACGCCAGATATTCGCCACTGAGCAACTGACGGAGTGGTCGGAAGTGGACCTCAGGACTGTGGGAGACTGCTACCAAGAAAAGACGCTGATCCCTTTTGTGGAACTAGTGGAGCAATATGGTTTGCCAGTGGGCCAGTTCTAGCAATATGAAGCCCTGATTTGTACATTCAGGGAATTGTGGGACGGTGGCGGGGAGGAGCTGTACTCGCACCCTCTGCTGCATACATTGCTCTCCCTGGGGGGCGCTAAACATCAGGTGAAGTGGTTCTATACGACCCTAGTAGAGGTATCGTTGACACCATTACCCAAGACCAGAGAAAGGTGGGAACAAGCCCTAAATAGGCAACTAACTGATTGGGAGAAAGTCCTGGCCTCCCCCAAGTCAATACCCCGCAACACGAGACTGAAATACATCCAGTTCAACTATATACACATGACTTATCCTACTCCACACAGGCTCAGGAATATTCACGGGGGCAGATGCGTGCGTGCCCGAGGTGCGACCAACAAGATGTAGACTTCATTCATATGGTGTGGAGCTGCACACCACTGAATCCCTTTTGGTCTGAGGTAATGCAATTGACAGGGGAGGGCACTGGCAACTCTGTCGAGGTGTGCCTGTTGGGGCTGTTCCCCCGGCTGCCAAAGTGGAAAGTAGGAAATACATTTATAGACCTAGCTATGGACCTGGCCAAAAGACAGGTGGAAATGGCCTGGAAGTCCAGAAACGGACCACTTCTAGAGAGTTGGAAGCGAGACCTTACGAGCTGGGCTTAAGCAGAGGGAAGAGCACTTTCCAAGGAGGAAGCGAGGGGCGCGCAGGTGGCCCAGAGCAGTGGAGGGAACTGGTAAGGACTTGGGAGGGCCTAGTACTAGGAAACGGGGAGAACTGACTGAGTGGAAATCACAAGGGTCCCAGCCAGGACACCTGAGCCCATATAGAATAGGGGAAAATAAACAATTAAGACAGCCAACAAACCCGAACCAAGAGGAGATACGCAGTAATTTGAGAAGCATGAGTTAGGGCTCCACAAGGCTGCTGTTGGTAAACACTAGAAACAACACCTCACCTAGCGCAGACCCTGCACACCCAAATAAATATACCAGCAATAAGACACTCACAAGCGGAGATAAGTTTAGACGCAGTTAGTAAGTTGAAAAGTTCTCACTTAAGTTTATGGCTGATTCCCTCATAATATTGGGGATGCAAGACTATAGCTACGGGGTAGACAAAGTAAGCAACTGCGAACCCGGTCGAAATGGAGGATAGCAATCCCTGAAGCAACAGACAAAATTTATAACTATGAACGAAACGCAGAAAAGTGTATAATGTGACTGTAAATCATTGAATACCTAAGTATCACCAAGTTGTAAGGAATGCTGTTGCGTAGCTGTATTATGACGTCAAAATTGATCTATATTCATCCTGCAATGCGATGATTTCATTTTTGGAAATGCCAATAAATAAATGTTTTTAAAAAAACATATTGCTAGAGTTCGAAATCCCTTAAAAAAAAAAAAAAAAAAAAAAAACAGAAGACAAGAGGAGTTTGGCAAAACAGGAACGGTTTGTTTAATTAAACATTACAGCCGGAAGTACAGTTGCAGGCATGAGGTCTGTCTCAATTTACAATTGGGCTGTGTCGACCTTTTAAACAAAACATGATGGGCTATAAAAGTTTCCAGTGTACCATGTATGGTGAGGAATGTTGGTTGCTGCCTTTTGAGTTATAAATGAATTGTCTGATGGTTACCACAGGTGGGTTTTGACCTTGCATGGACACAATGTGGCAAGGGGATAAAGTGTCCAGATGTCCGGCATGGGGAGCGTGATCACTGGGTGTGCTAGCTCCTGACTGTGTTCCTAACTCATGTGGCATCTGACTGTTTATGGTGTTTTTAGGAGCGCGCATACCCCCTCCGGCAAAGTGTGCTTTATTGAGGCAATTTCCTTTGACTATTTTAATGTTGCTGCGCCTATCTGTGTGATTGATCAAGAGTTTCATGCAGTGTTTGCCTGCCCGCTACGCATCCTTCCACTTGTGACCTATCAATCAGCAATCATGGGCATAGGTCTCAGGGCCTGCTTGACTACATATTTGTGAGTTAAGGTGGAGTTCACAAAAGGCGATTCTATTAATAAGGACGAGATTTCATTTTCTTTGATAAATTCATCGATTAACATACCTAAAGACTGACTGCCACAAGGATCTGCTGTGCGAAGAGGACCTTCCTTTTGACTTTGACCAGTCGCGATGCAGAGCCTTTTGATGTTTGGCAATGTAGAGTTTTACCTTACGGTCCCGTATGGCCTTTGGATTCATCTGTGCGCAATTGTCGCAGGCCCTGAAGTCGTACTGACACTAGGCATCAAAGTATACTTTGGGGTGGGAGGGGCACATGTGCGAGTCACTACAAGATTAAACCCTGTCATTTTGGGAGGTGTTTTATTTCCTTTTCACACTGGTACAAAAAAGAAATTTGGAAAAAAAAGACTTGTTAAAAATGAGGGGAGTAGAGTGCCTGATCCACGTCTGAAGGAACAGAAAGAAAGACGTCAGTGCGATGGGTGACACTTTATATGAGGCCCCGCTCATTTCTGGAGTTAAACTGCATTGGTGATACCGGCTCCCAGCATGCAGTACTGGTTTTCAGGATCCAATATGACTCCTGTGGAGGGGGTCGGCATTATTCACAAGGTGAGAAATCGGGGGTAGGAACTATCCATCAAAAAGGGGACTGTTGGATTACGGAACTTGTTAACATTGTGTTCTTACACACCAAGCAGGGCAGGTCATTGTAGCAAAATGGGCATGGCACTGCCCGCACAAGTGGCACCACTGTCTATGGACATTCTTGGGAATGGAAAAAAGGTAATTAAGCATTTCATCAGAGGTACAGAAGAATCCTTCGCGAAGAGCTGTTCCTCATGGCTGGACAGTTTTGCTAATAACGGCATACAAGTAACTTGCCCAAGAACACAGAGCATTACAAATCCTACAAATGACAGAAGACTTAAGCCATATATACTAGGTAGCAACCCCCTTTGAGACGAGCAACTAAACAAACTTCACCTTCCTGTGAACGTAATCCTGCAGTAGTCGGTGTGGTGCTGGGGAATAAAGCGTGTTTGGGGTAAAGGTGCAGGTTTACTGTCCCTTTTTTTCCTGGAAGTCTCAATTTTGAAAGGGACAAAAAAACAAACACTTAAATAACTTCAATTGAACAGCAATTTTAAGGCTATACCAGTTCTTAATACCTGGAACACATCAGATGACTGCTTAAAACTCTTGTATGCGAGGCAACCCTAGAACATTTTAGTGAGACATACTAGACAGCCAACAGCCTTATGAGGCACTTGTGCACTGTACAAAAGCATGTAAAATCACATGTACTCCACACCACATTGCACCAACCATTACTACATCTCTCACACAAAGGTACAACCATCTCATGATACTACAACATATCTGCCACCACAAACCCATTCCACACCTCACAGCATAGCAATTACTTTGCTGCATTAACTGATACTTAAAGTGGGCAAGCACCTTGCGTATTCAGCCTTTGGCCAAATTGTTGGCATCATAGCCCTAAAGCTTCACCTCGACATTTCCTTGTTTCCACCACTCCCAGGATTTACTGAAATACTCGCATCACAGTCAATGTAGCCCTCCAGTAATGAGACCATGAAATGCATTTTCAAATGAGGGTTCTTTCATAGCCATTGCCATTCAACGTGAACATGCTAGGACCCTGAGACCTAGCACTACTTACCATCTACATGACCTCTCAGTTTGGGTGACTGGCATGGAGCCCTTCTGACACCAAGCCACTGTGACCTCTAGTGGTTCAGAAGAAAACATGACCACAGGTCAAGAGAGGCAAAGCTTGCATGTCCAACACGGTGCTTGCTTCCCACTATGCAAGGCTGCAAAAGCCGATGGTAACAATTTTATTTTCTTTCCGAAAGAATTGAAAACGTGGTTAGCAGTATGTGTTCAGAAATCACACACCTGTAGGTAATCAGTGTTGATTATTGAAGAACCAATGACCAAGAATAATACTCACAGAGCCTACTTTACCCTATCAGCTCAATACTATAGCCCCACAAGGCAAAAAATAAATAAAAAATTCACCCTTCTAATCGGAACGTCTGAGTTAACTAGAAACTCACTTTACATCTTAATGACACATTGGGCTCCACATATTCAGACATAAAATCTTTATTGAAATGTGCCCTCAATATGGTTTTCATACACACAATTTACACATGTATGTACATAAAACAAACATATGTACACTCATACATACACTATACACACATATACACTGTACCCAGACAGCCCTACAGAGGTTACTCCTGCGAATCACTGAAATAACAAGGCTGTGCGTGCCCAGATTCTGCATGTTTTAGGCAGAGAAGAAAGTCCACCTCCATTGAACAAGCGATTTCAGAAGTGGGTAAAAACCACTGCAGCCCACCCAATTAGGCAAAAAGGATAGAGGATAAGAATGCCCCCAGAGCTACAATTGTAATTTTGTCTCATTGGCAATTTAGCACGATTACATAATCATTTACATTCAAGGGAGAGTCTGCCCCTCCCGGTTCACTAACAATTACATGTGCCCAGCCCCTTAGAGGCTACCATCAGTGCCCCCATACCCCTGCACACAATAGCTGCCCAAGCTGTATTTAGTAATGGAGCTCCATTTTAGTTTGTGTCACTCCAAGTAGTGGAATGGCTACGCTTCCGAATGCCAATCTGTCCAGCTGGGGTAGTGTCAGCTCCTCCCATCATTCAAGGGAGGATTAGCAAAAACAGGACCATCTTGGGCTGTTGAAGCAATGGACTCAGATTTCGGAACGTATTAAAGAAAAGACAAAAAAAAACTGAGAAAGAAGAGTGTTCGATAAGTGTGCTTCATTGTACAGACAAGTGTACACCATGCTATACTTCGATTTCCACTTGCTCGAGGCTGACCACCACCTCCTCGCACAAGCCCTCCCCCTGGAGTTCCAGGTCTCCAGCTGTTGGCGGCCGAGGCTCAGGCCCTCTTTGAATATATGGGGAGTCACACTCGTCCATTGTGAGGTCTGGCACGTCTTCAGACTGGGTGTCTGAGCTTTCCAGGTCACTGCGTAGGCTTTCTGGCTGAGCTAGGGTAATGTTGCATGTTTGGCTGACTACACAATCCAGTCCACCATAGCTGGAGAATATGTGATGGTGCTCCTCCTCTTTCTCGCTCATCTGGGGGTGATTGTGCAAAGAGTCTTCTGTGCTGCTACCACTAACCAGAGGATAATGGCTGGGCTTGGCCTCGATGTCCACTTGAATCTCCATGTTATTGCAATCCCTGCAGAAAAATATTGTATAAATTCAGCACAGACAAGTGACAAAACACATGGCTGGAGGAAGTACATGCATGAATGCAGCAAATAGAGAATGCAAATCTTTATAGGTTCTTTGTAGCATATGCATATAAGGCGATCAAGGCATAGGAATGAACAGGTCAGCAGCACTTCCATATAAACAGTCTATAGTCAATAGCTTACAACCAAAAAACAAGCTCTGCTGACAGGTCAGAAGCCACTGCCCAATTAAAATTAAGGCAAGGTTCATGCTATCCAGCAATTCTACCCCACCTATTAATACTAGCCACTGGGCTCACATGTCCCGCAGACACTGCTCGGTCCCCATGAAGCTTGTCCCTCAATATGTTCGAAAAATGTCCCATGCATAAATGTTGCTGTTCATGTTACCACTGGTCTTGGCTACAGATCTGCTGCAGCCTCTTTACCAGGTTCACCCAGTCTACCGCAGCTCACTACCACATTCCCTTGTTTCACCAACCCACATACCAGCTCATGCCAACCACATGTGGATTTCTTTGCCTTGCACCAATGCAGGCTGTTTCCCCAGTTATTCGGTCTCATCTCTTGATTTTGTGACGTCTGACACAAAGTTAAACTAGCGCCCCACTGCACACCTGCCCCATGTGAAGCATTGCATACCCTCTAGCTACCAGCCCACACTCACCTGTCCTGCGGGTTGTAGGAGCTAATGATGGAGCCTGCCATCGCACGTGTGCTGGCGCTGTCACTCACAGCACCAAGGCTGACTGAATCCTTGTGAAAAGTCTCTTTTTGCACATCAGCCTGAACTTCTAACCTGTAGTGAAGATGAAGGTACAAACATTAAAAATAGGTGAAGCCTGTAATGGTCATCCTCTTTTCAAGTTGGTGACTGCAACACTAGAAACAGTTCGCAAAAGATAGAGACGGAAAAAGGGCTCAGGAGGGCCAGCAGTGAAAGAGAATAGGCATGGGGAGACAGTAGGAGCAGAGAGAGAGACTGGGACAGAGAGAAGATCGATGGAGAGTGGGGGAGGGGAGGGGGGAAAGGCAGTGAGAGAGAGACAGACATGCGCGGAGGTAGCGAGACAGACTTGTGGAGAAGAGGGGGCAAACAGTCACTATTCTGCACCACTTCAAAGGCTAAAGGAACAAATTTAGAAATGCAAATGGTGAAGCATGGAGGCAGCCAGATGTGCAGTTACCATGTTGCTCTAGGGAGGAACAATGGATCACTACACAGTAGCAGCTGCTGGAGACTGTTCGCCTTAAAGGAGGATTGAATGTTTTGGCATTTGCTGGCGCACTGTTACAATGGGTGAGCTTAGCCCTGGTACCGAAAGAGCATTACATTGAAGAAACCTACAAAGAGGCCAGCAAGATCGAACTCCTAACTGAAGCAGCACCCATAGCGCATCTGCTGTAGATGTGGGCCATACATGCATTGTCAACAGAAATACAGGAAAAGACTGAAGGTGGGGACCAATCTGCACAAGATGCAGTATTCACCAGAAATATTGTTACCAAAAGTAACTTTCTTTTGAAGGATACTTCTTACTGCAAAATAATCGTCTTATAAAGGAGTCCCAAAGGAATACCTCTCCACCCACAGGTGGGATTGATTAGTGCCATCCAACCATGAAAGTTGTGAACAGGAGCCCTGTGGAAATATCAGTCACTACGTGCCTGAGGTATGAGAGTAATGCTTTGCAAAAGCCTGCAGAGATGAAGGGGCTGCCTGGGTAAGAGCAGTAGAAGTTGCCATGGCCTTCATGGAGTGTGCTTGAATACCTGTGGGAAGGGAGGAATGAGGTCTTTCTTGACCTGGTGTAATATATCTAAGTTATAGGAAACCCAGCAGGAAATGGTGCACTTGGTCACTGCTTTGCCTTTTATGGCTCCGGTAATGGCCATAAAGAGCAGATAGTCCGCTTTGTTCCTTCTTGTAGGGTGAACATAGTGAGAGAAAGTACATCTGCTCCATGCAACCCTTCCTCCTCCTGGGGAGGGTGAAAAGGAGGAAAGAACGATGAAAGTGACAGACTGACCCAGTGTAAGGCATGCGTGTGTGTATATGTATATATATATATATATATATATATATATATATATATATATATTCACTGAAAAAACCATAGGTTTCAGGCACGTTATAGTTAGAAATTAGCATTTAAAAAACCTTAGAAATTCACTGAAAAAACCATAGGTTTCAGGGGCGTTATAGTTAGTTGGACATTTCACTCGTACAAAACCATAGAAATTCCCGCGTTATAGTTAGTTCAGCTAACTATAACTCGCGCCCCCGCAATGCACTGCTGATGACGTCACATATTACATCACTCATGACATGGTCAGTGACATCACTCATGACATCACTGATGACATCTCAAATGACATCACTGATGACATCACTGATGACATCATCCTTGTGATAGAGTGGCAGACCTCCTCTCACCCTAATATAACCTTTGATACACACTCAAAAATACAAACTAACATTTTCAAAACAATGGACATACCAATACCAGTTACAACACACCTATTCATTAATTCCAAGATCTACACACACATCCACTCATTCACCAACAGTCCCTATACAGTCACTCATACATGTACACTCATCATATGTACTCATACACCTATACATCCTGTTACACACCGCCACTCATCCATAGAGTTACTCACACACAGTCACACATGCAAACAAAGTATCAAACATCCATTTACTTGCATATACAGTTATACACACACACTACCACACTTACTTCTACAGAAACTTACACATACTTACTCTCTTAAACAATCACTTATAGAAACACCTACTTATTTGTACAGGAACTCTTCCAATCTCTCAACTCACTTATATACACCAATACTCACATATACTAGTTTAAAACATATGTAGTTACTCATAAAGACACTATTGAGACAGCCATTCACTCACTAACACACCCATACACATACTCATCCACCTATACAGTCCTGCACACATGCTGTCTTCAACACATACAAACAGTGAGTCACTCATTCATGCATCTATGCACTAAGTAATACCCCCCACCGAACCATACAGACTCATACTGATACTCAAAAAACCAACTAATAACCCATATAGACACTCATGTAGCTATTCACCAACCCATGCAGCCACTTATACACAAAGTGAGAGACTGATAGATATTTTCATATTTAAACATTACTCACTAACCCATGTATTCACTAAGATACACTTAGTCAGTTATACAATCAATTTTACAAAAAAAATCATCCATTTAGACACTTATATACCCATTTATTCTTCCATCGACCTTGAGATATACATATATAAAACATATTTAATTTTCAGAAAAACACACATTCACTGGATGATGTCATCAGTGATGTCATGAGTGATGTCATGAGTGATGTCACTGACCATGTCATGAGTGATGTAATATGTGACGTCATCAGCAGTGCATTGCTGGCGCGCGAGTTATAGTTAGCTGAACTAACTATAACGCGGGAATTTCTAAGGTTTTGTACGAGTGAAATGTCCAACTAACTATAACGCACCTGAAACCTATGGTTTTTTCAGTGAATTTCTAAGGTTTTTTAAATGCTAATTTGTAACTATAACGTGCCTGAAACCTATGGTTTTTTCAGTGAATTTCTAAGGTTTTTTAAATGCTAATTTCTAACTATAACGTGCCTGAAACCTATGGTTTTTTCAGTGAATATATATAAATTTATTATACTATGTATACATGTGAAAATGTCTCGATCCCCCGTTTGCCTCGGTGGCACGGAAAAAATGGGTGGAACTGATGTCAGCACGCCGACGAGGTCCTCTTATGGCTCCGATGACGTCATACGGTGTCGCGAGCGGAGCCGTGCTCGTTGACGTGGGAGAGCTAGGAAAGAATTTCCGTGGAATGCTGGTGCAGGGGATATTCACCTAAGTGTTCAGGCTAGTCCTTTGGGAGCAACTGTTTATGTTGCCACTCCAGAAACCGAAACCAGTGATCCGAGGGCAGAGGCCCTGCAGATGGCACACGAGGTGGGGGTGCCCAGTCGTGTGCACTGGCGGGGCAGCAAAGTGACAAGCACCACAACCCACAAAAAAGGTAACTAGGGCACTGAATAACACAGGATCTTCTCTTTGTATCTGGCAGGAACAACGAAGTTAAAATGCCCTAGTACCAAAATGTAGAATTAGTGCTACAACGGTCTTCAAGAGGACCTGCGATGCCGCTTCTGCCTCCCGTACCCTGCAGGCGGCACATGGGTCACGCGGTACGGTCATACTGCGGTGGGACGCACACTCGTTGACCTCTCATGGCACTGCTCCACACTTCAGGGAGGACGCTTTCCATTAGCTATGTTTTCTGATGACATGTCGCGCCGGCCCCGTCCAACAACAGAACTCCTTTAGATCCACACAGACTCTTCCACACTCTCACCGGAAGTGAAAAGAGGCCACGCGGACACTTTCACAATACAACAGCCGGGAATGCACTTTTCGGTAAAAAAACCACATTCCTTCCTCCTAATTAATCAAATAAACGTCTCACTGAAGAACAGGGGCCAGCTTCGATCGGTAAACAGCCGTTACAACGACTTTTTACTTTGCGATACCATTACAACGCATGCATTACCACGCATGCGTTGTACATCACGAAGTCATTACTACGCATTTTTAGAACGCATGGTCATTTACCACGCATGCCTTTACAACGAATTTTGTTGTAAAGTTATGTATGGTAAATGACCATGCGTTCTAAAACATGTAGACGATCCATGTCGTTGTAAGGAAACAGAGGCTGTTCTGTTTCCTCACAACGACGTGCACCGCCCCTCATAGATGACGTGAAGCAGGAACCACGAGGAGAGAGGAACCATGAGGAGTGAGAGGTAAGGGGGATTGGGCATGGGGTGGGGGTTTCTTTTCTAGGGTTTAGGGTAGTGCAGTGGTGTTTGGGTGGTGTAGGGGGTCGTGCTGGGGGTAGTGTTTTAGGGTTTAGGGTAGTGAAGTGGTGTAGGGGGTCGTGCTGGTGGTAGTGTTTTAGGGTTTAGGGTAGTGCAGTGGTGTATGGGTAGTGTAGGGAGTCATGCTGGTGGTAGTGTTTTAGGGTAGTGCAGTGGTGTTTGTGTAGTGTAGGGGTCATGCTGGGGGTAGTGTTTTATGGTTTAGGGTAGTGCAGTGGTGTTTGTGTAGTGTAGGGGGTCATGCTGGGGGTAGTGTTTTATGGTTTAGGGTAGTGCAGTGGTGTTTGGGTAGTGTAGGGAGTCGTGCTGGGGGTAGTGCAGTGGTGTTTGTGTAGTGGGTTGTGCTGGGGGTAGTGTTTTAGGGTTTATGTTAGTGCAGTGGTGTTTGGGTAGTGTAGGGGGTAGTGTTTTAGGGTTTAGGGCAGTGCAGTGGTGTTTGTGTAGTGAAGGGGGTCATGCTGTGGGTAGTGGTTTAGGGTAGTGCAGTGGTGTTTGTGTAGTGTAGGGGGTCATGTTTTAGGGTATAGGGTAGTGCAGTGGTGTTTGTGTAGTGTGGGTGGTCATGCTGGGGGTATATTTAGGGTTTAGTGTAGTGCAGTGGTTTTTGGGTAGTGTAGGGAGTCATGCTGGTGGTAGTGTTTTAGGGTTTAGGGTAGTGCAGTTATGTTTGGGTAGTGTAGGGTGTCGTGCTGGGGGTAGTGTTTTAGCACTTATTTTTCTTTCTACAGCACTAACCATAATTTCTATGGCAAAATGAACCCCTCATTTTGTTCCTTTTTAAATTAAATGTTTTAAGTGTTACCATTTTATTCCAATCAAGATGGCTTCAGGTGTGCCTTAATTTTGTCATAAGTAAGACTGTTAGCGCTCTAGTTGTTATTTAGAACACTCTGGGAAGCTGCAGTAGAACACAAAGGCATCAACTGACAGGCTGCTCCTGTTGAAATATAACAGGAAGATATTTGAGATCACACTTGAAACATGTCCTAATTTTTCTTTCTACAGCACGAACCATAATTTCTATAACAAAATGAACCCCATCATTTTGTTCCTTTTTAAATTAAATGTTTTAAGTGTTACCATTTTATTCCAATCAAGATGGCTTCAGGTGTGCCATACTTTTGTCATAAGTAAGGTTGTTAGCACTCTAGTTGTTCTTTAGAACACTCTGGGAAGCTGCAGTAGAACACAAAGGAATCAACTGACAGTATGTACATGTTTTACTGAGAATGTCAGACTTCATTCTCACATGACTGAGAAAGATAATGTGAATTTACAGAAAATATGCTCTCATTTTAGCTTCTGGAGCACCTTCCAAAACTGTATGGGACAAGCATGTGAAAATGGTTCTCTCAAACATGATTCATGATATCCCAGCAGAAGGCTTTTCACAGGGTAAAATCACCTTAGAACACACCACAATTCCTGAAATTAGTATGGTACCATCAACAAATGAATTCTAATGTAACTAAAGTCTGTTATCACCCTTTATAGTTCTCCTTTTGGTAACCCTCAAAATCTTCGATTCACTACAATGCATTTCAATGGGGTACTATCATTTATATTGGTCCCAAGATGGCTGCCAGCAATTCCAGGATGAAGTGGTGACAGCCAATCAGATCTCACGATGACGTGTGGTTAGGCTCCGCCCAGATATATATGTGTTTTCTTTTTCAAATTTCTCAGGAACTACTGAACGGATTTAGACCATTTAAGCAAAAGGCACGACCCTGAACCAAGGGCTACCTTTTTGGCAAATTTGGTGTAATTCCGTTCAGCAGTTCGGGCTGTAGCTGCGACTAAAGGTTCCTATGGAAAATTGCATGGGGAAAACACGTTTTGGGACCCCGCTTGCCGAATCACCCCGAGACTTTCAGGATAGGAGCGCCCCAACAAGTTGGAAAATTTCGCGAAGATTCGTCAACCGGCGCCAAAGTTATTTCAAATAGAATGGTGCGGATTTCCTATGGAAAATAGGTCCTAACTATAACTATCTACCGCCAGTAGATATATATATATATATATAGATAGATATATATATATATATATATATATATATATATATATATATATAAAACACACACACACACACACACACACCAAATTTACTTGCTCGCAATTAATTTCTTCCATGTGCAAAGATGCAGATTGAGATATATATGTATGTGTCACCAGTAGGTAGTTCTAGTTAGGACCTAGTTTCCATAGGAAGAGCGTTTCTTTAATTTGTCAATAACTGTGGTGCAGTTTGACGAATGCGAACTAAATTTTCAGAACTAATACGACATACACTTCAGCTGCTGTCTTGAAAGTTTCAGGGTGATCAGTCAAGCGGGGGCGAAAAAGCGGGTGGGGGTCCCAAAACATTTTTTCTCTATGTTAAATCGCATAGGACCTTTAGACACGGCTACAGCCTGAACTGCTGAACGGAATTAGACGAAATTTGGCAGGTAGGTAGATGTTGGTCCAGGGAAGTGCCTTTTTGTTAATTGGTGTAAATCCTTTCAGAAGTTTTAGAGATATTAACCGAAATCCAAATTTGTATATATATATATATATATATATATATATATATATATATATATATATATATATATATATAGACACTGAGGATTCGCAACCCCTCCCAATCTAGCGCTGAGATCCGATTGGCTGGCAACACTTCAAACTAGGAAGTGTTGGCAGCCATCTAATAAAATAAAAAAATAAAAAACGAAACGCTGGCTCTCGCGCTTCTTTACAAATCGGCTCCCAGGTAATAAAGGGTTTGTTGCCCCTAGTGACAACACCACCTCCCTGGGGCTAGGTTTACAAATAAATGTGGGGGAGGCCCGTACGGCCTCCACCGCTGCCCCGTGGTGATGTAATATGCGAGGTCATAAGCAGTGCATTGCAGGGGCGTAAGTTATAGTTAGCTCAGGAACTATAAGTGCTGGTTTTGTATGAGTGAAATCTGAGCATAACTAGAACGTCCCTGTAACCTTTGATATATAGCAAGACGCATTAACAGACTGAAGAGATACCTCCACCACTGAAAGTCAGGGAAGACAAAACAATCTCTAGGCAAGCTGACAGACTCGCTTCAGTAACTCCTGAAGCGGTAATGGGACCAGGACCGAACCATGGACTTAATGCAGTACGGGCAAAGAGTCTTCTTATGGTTAGTGATGTAAAGTTTCACCTTGCGGTTCCATATGGTTTTTGGGCTCAACACGCAGTCACTGCAGACCTTGGTGTTGTGACTCAACCCTAGACACAACAGGCCCACCTGTTGGGGATCTGTCGCAAACATTTGCTTGGGACAGTCTGTACAGGGCTTAAACCCTGTCTTTTTAGGGGTTGACATCCCTTGCACACTGTAGAAAACTTGGTGAATTATCAAGGCAAAGAGTCTCTGAGAGACAAAAGAGATGGCTCTGGATCCACAAAGTGGCGTGGAAAGAAAGGAACGGAAGTCAATGTGTGCAGCCTATATAGGCTCCACACGACATTACCGGATCGGAACTGCTTTGGTGCAGAGCCGCATGGCACCACCTACCGGTGCGCAGAGATACAGCTGAAGAGTTTCCAGTCTGATGCCTGGTAAAATTCAAAAGGGGAGCAAATTGCAGCTAGAAGTCTATCAGAAAATTATGGCAATAGCGTTGGTAGTAATGGTGTTGATGATCTAATGGTAATGGTGGTAGCAGTTAGGTTATATAGTATCTTGTGTGAAACATAATTTAAGCCATATTATCAAAAAGGATAATGTTACTTATCCAGTAAGCACCTGTTCTTGGCATGTAGGGCTGTAGATTAACATGCTTTGCATACTCCTGCCATCTAGTGTTGGATCCAGATGTTTGCAAGTTTTTTTTCTTCGACGAAATCTTTCCAGTCACGAGATAAGGTGACTCCTCCTTTCGGTAACAACGCGCATGGGCATCGACTCCATTGTTAAATTGTTTCGCCACAGAGGGTGAGAATGGAGTAAGTGAGTGTAGAATAGAGATGTCCATGCATATGTATATAAAGTGAAAACTACAACAGCTAGAAGTGACTGGGGAGGCGGGTGGGCGCATGTGAATCTACAGCTCTACATGCCAAGAACAGATGCTTACTGGGTAAGTAACATTATCCGTTCGAAGCATGTGTGCTGTAGATCATATGTTTTGCACAGACTATAAAGCAGTATGCTCCCAAAACGGTGGATAACTAGTAGCTGTTGTAGTTGTTTAAAACATTGTTTTGAGTACGGCCTGGCCTACATTAGCCTGCTGCCTTGCTAACACATCTACACAATAGTGTTTGGTGAATGTGTGCGGTGTAGACCATGTTGCTGCCTTACATATGTCGGCTAGGGGAATATTCCCCAAGAAGGCCATAGTGGCCCCTATTTTGCGAGTGGAATATGCTCTAGGGGATACTGTTAAAGTTCTTTCCTTTCGCATAGCATGTTTGTATACATTTGACAATCCATCTAGAAATGCTTGATTTAGATATGGGATTTCCTTGTGTGGTAGAGCAAAAGCAACAAAGTTGCTTTGTTTTGCGAAGTCCTTTGTATATAATAAAGTAAAGCTCTTCTAATATCAAGGGTGTGTAGAGTTCGTTCTGCCATTGAATCAGGTTGAGGAAAGAACACAGGCAACTCAACTGATTGATGTGAAAGGCAGACACCACTTTAGGTTGGAACTTGGGGTTAGTAAGTAGAACTACTTTGTTCCTGTAAAGTTGAAAAAGGGTTCTTCTAAGGTTAATGCCTGGAGTTCACCAACTTGCGATGAGGAAGACAACTTTCCATGATAGAAATTGCAGTTGACACCTATGCATTGGCTCAAAGGGGGGTCCCATTAACTGTGTAAGTACTTTGTTTAGATTCCACACTGGTGCTGGTGGAAGACTGGGTGGTATTACTCTTTTTAATCCTTTCATAAAGGCTTTAATAACTGGTACTCTGAATAGAGACAAGTGTCTATTTTGTAAGTACGCAGCTATTGCAGCTAGATGTAAGCGGATGGATGTGTAGGCTAGTCCAGATTGCTGTAAGTGTAACAAGTAACAGATGTTCTGTATGGAAACATCTAATGGGTTGATATGGTTATTACAGTATATAACAAATTGTTTCCATTTTGCCACATAACATGCTCTTGTAGTAGGTTTTCTGGCTTCTTTCAGATATTCATACAGTTTGGTGGAAGATTTAAATAACCAAACTATGACTTCAGGCGCCAGATCACCAGATTGAGTTGTTTGGGGTCTGGGTGTCCGATTTCTCCATGGCTGTGTGAGGAGGCTGGAGGTGAGATGCAGCTTTTGGTGTGGAACTACTGAGAGCTCCAATAGGGTTGTGAACAAGGGTTGATGGGCCCATGTGGGAGCTATTAGGATTAGTGTGAGGGATGTTTGCCTGAGCTTCCGAACTACTAGTGAAATGAGTGGGAGAGGCGGAAAAGCGTAGGCAAATATCCCCGACCAGTTCATCCATAGGGCACTGCCCTTGATAGTGGGTGTGGGAAACTGGAGGCGAAGTCTTGACATTATCCGTTTTCTGCTGTTGCAAATAGGTCTATATGAGGAAATCCCCACTGTTAGAAATACGGTAGGAGAACCTGGGGAAGTTCCCACTCGTGGATTTGCGGTCTGTCTGCTTAGGAGATCGGCAAGCTGAGTGTTTACTCCTGGAAGGTGTTCGGCTAGGAGATAAATTGTGGTGTATTGCCCATTTCCAAATGCTTTGTGCTAGTCGCGACAGTTGGAGAGAATGCGCCCCCCCCTGTTTTTGTATGCAATACATTGCTGTCATGTTTTCTGTGTGAACTAGGACCGCTTTGCCTATTAGGTGAATTTGGAAGGCCTTGAGCACTAAGCCTGCTAGGAGTTCTAATTGGTTTATGTGGAGATGTTTCTGCTGTTGACTCCACAAGCCTTGTATTGTGTGATGTTGTAGGTGAGCACCCCAACCAGTCATTGATGCGTCTGTTAGCATGGTCTGTGGAACTGGGTCGACAAAAGGCCGCCCTTTGGACAGATTTTGTGGGTTCCACCACTGCAGAGAGCGATGGGTGCGCTGCAGAGATCGATGGGTGCGGCTGTCCACCAACACTAGATCGGTTAGACGACCCTGCGATTGTTTCCACTGGCTTGCTAAACATTGTTGAAGGGGACGCATGTGAAGGCCTGCATGAGGTGCAATTGCTGTGCAAGACGCCATCATTCCTATCAGTAGCATGAAAACTCTGGCTGGTAATGAGTGGTTGATCTGAAACAGAGACGAGACTGAATGTTGTGAATTCCGGCTGTACTGGGAGATGCTAGAGCTTTGTGAGTGTCTATACTGGCTCCCAGATAGGATTGAGTGTTTGAATGTTGAAGATGAGATTTTAACACATTCACCGTAAACCCCAGCTGATAGAGCAGGTGAATTGTAGCTAGAGTGTGTTGGAGACACTTCTGGTAACAGTTGGCTTTAATGAGCCAATCGTCCAGATCGGGAAAGACATGGATTTGCTGTCTTCTCAGATGGGCTGCGACTACTGCCAGGCATTTTGTAAATACTCTGGGAGCAGTGGTGACTCCAAAGTACTTTGAATTGGTAATGCTGTCCCGCTATCACAAACCTGAGATACCTGCGATGAGCGGGGTGAATTGGAATATAGAAATATGCGTCCTTTAAGTCTAAAGTAGACAAAGTCGCCTTCTTGTAGAAGTGGGAGCACTTGCTGAAGAGTCACCATGTGGAAATGATCTGATAGTATGTACTGATTGACTTCTCTGAGGTCTAGGATAGGCCTCAAGGAGCCGTCCTTTTAGGGAATTAGAAAATACAGAGTAAACCCCTGACCCTTGATATTTTAGTGGGACTGGTTCTATGGCTCCTTTGAGCAGAAGAGATTGTACTTCTTGTTTGAGAAGGTGTACGTGTTCTGATGACATTTTGTGAACACGAGGTGGAATGTTTGGAGGATTATTGATAAGCTCCAGGCAATAACTATTTTGGATAATTCCTAGCACCCATTTGTCTGGTATTGACTGCCAAATGGGAAGGTACTGTTGAAGACATCCCCCGATAGGTGTTGAATGATCGGGGGGGGGGGGGGTGATGAGTAAGTCACTGTTTACTGGGGGAGGGGGGAGTTATGTGGAGTGGAACCTCTGCCTCTGCCCTAACCGTTATTTCCTCTATCCTCCCCTGAAGAAACCTCTTGTGGAGGAGGATTGATCGTTTCCTTTATACGAGGAAGTATTGGCGTCCGAAGATGTATTTTTGGAGCCACCACGGTAAAAGGAGCAACGAAAAGAACCACGGTTAGAAGGAGACTGTAATGCTCCCATAGATTTAGCTACCTCCGTATCTTTTTTCATTTTTTCTAATGCCTGATCTACTTCAGGCCCAAAAAGGTGATGCTTATCAAATGGAGTATTTAGAATAAACTGTTGAACTTCTGGTTTGAAACCAGAAATTCTAAACCAAGCATGTCTCCTAAGTAATGAAAATGAAATGAAAATGAAAACTGGTATTTGTAAAGCGCCAACTGCCACTCCAAAAGGAGCATCCTGGCGCTGGTATGGAGGTGAGCGGCTGCTCAAAAATTCTTAGTAACACACTGGTATTAATTTCTCTGGCTGCAGTGTCAGCCTCATCTAATTGATGTATTAGAGATGAGCTTCCCTTCTCGCACTAAATCTTGTGCTTTAGCCTGGTGTTCATCTGGGAGATATTGTGGCACCTGCTCCATTTCATCCCAGTGAGCTCTGTCATACCTGGCTAAAAGGGCTTAGGTGTTAGCAATACGCCAATGATTTGCAGCCTGGCCAGCTACTCTCTTACAAGAAGCATCTAGTAGCTTAGATTCTTTGTCTGGAGGGGGAGCATCTCCAGAGGTTTGTGAATTAGCCATTTTAAGAGCGTTAGAAACCACTAGCAAGTCCAAAGGCAATTGCCCTTTAATGTATATTGGATCAGATGGAGACGGTTTGTACTTTGTCTATTCTAGGAGTGAGAATTCGAGCTCTAAAAGGGTCTTTAAAATATATCTCATCTGCATGTCTCAACATGCCCTTAAGCATGGGGAGAGACTGGGTAGACCAGTGTGTGCTGCCTAATGTTTCAAATAGGAAATCCTCCTCAAGCGAGTCTTTGTGTAATTGTACCCCATGGTACTGTGCAGATCTAGCTAACAGTTCTAAATACCCTACATCATCATACGGAGAGGAAGGCTTTGCGGGGTAGAGATCTGGGTCATTATCTGCCAGCTGATCAAAATCAATCCCTCCAGAGGTCTACTGGTAATGGATTATGTTCCTTGTCTATATCTAAATCATCTTCCTGATAATCAAGAGACTGAGGGTGGAGAGTCCTGCGGTGTAGTATTCAGTGGCTCTAGTGTAGGAGAAGATGGTGGTGGTGGTGGTGGTGGTGTAAAAGGAGGAGGAGGAGGATTAGTCCCAGTATTCTTCTTCTTTAGTGGAATTGTATATGGAATGTCCTCAGACTTTGGTTTATGCTTTTGAGGCATTTTAGCGACCAGACGTCCTGTATCAGGATTGATGTACACTTATTTTTGTCTAAGATCTGTTTTGGGCGATGGAAAGTCAAAAATCTGATCCTGTGTTCTAGGAGGAACGTCTTGATTTCGGTACCGGCGACTTAGATACTGGAATATTCTGCCCTTTCGGTGAGGAAGGTTTCGGCTCCGAAGACACCTTGGACTTGGGCATGGAAGGTTCCGGCTCTGGAGCATGTTTCGGCTCCTACCCAGTTTTGGGTGGACTGTCTCAAGCCAGAAGGCTTGACTACTTGATTCGCCGCTAAATCCGAAAGCGGGGCGTTAGAAATATTGTCTCGTGCCGACCGTGACCTGAAGGTAGGGGTTGCACCGAAGCCTTATGTTTAGTAGGATTTGGATTTCGAGGCAAGGGGTGTTCTGTACTCACGCGACCTTGACCCAAAGGTAAGTCCTCTTCCATCTCGGAGTCTGATTCCGGCACCGAGTGGGGTTGCTCCTCCATCTCCTCTTCGGCACCATGTGCGTCAAATTCCTCCTGCTCTGAACCTTTGCCAAAGATGTCCGTCGTGTATTCGACGTTCAGGCTAAGCATTCCACGACGTCGAGCCAGACGATCGCGGAGAGTCTTTTTGGATCAAAACGATCTGCATGCGTCGTAGCCCTGTTCGTTGTGTTCAGGGACAAGCGCGAGTTGCACACTTCGTGCGAGTGTGCGTGAATACTTCGCCTGGCACCGAGGACAGAACTTGAATGGAGTCTGTTCCATCGACTGCAAGGTGGACCGACGTGGTTAGGCCCGAAGGCCTTCCACAAGCTTCCCGATAAACATTTAAGTTTTCTTCGACTGATACGATACGCAGAGAAGTGGGATACGCGTACGAAAACAATACTGTCGAGGGTAGAGTGGATTGCGCACTGAGGGGAACCCTAAGAACTGCTTCGAACCGGAGCGCAGCAATTCACGTCCGAATCCGATGGCGGAAAAAAACTAACAATGGAGTCGATGCCCATGCGCGTTGTTACCGAAAGGAGGAGTCAGTCACCTTACCTCACGACTGGAAAGACTTCTTCGAAGACAAACAACTTGCAAACATCCGGACCCAACACTAGATGGCAGGAGTATGCAAAGCATGTGATCTACAGCATACATGCCGCAAACAATAATTTACAATCAGTTGCATCATTAATTTTTTTTCACCTGTACTGAAGGCATCTCTTGTTGACTTGGATCCTTTATTCCTTCCCTCATCCCATCCAAGACAGAGAAGAAGACACTTTATAGTGATATCTATTATTAAGGCTCCCTGTTTTCCGTTTTTACGGATTTTTACAGATAAATACAGACAGAAAACAATGTGTTTTCTGTCTGCATTTATTTTTAAAAGTGGATAAATACAGAAAATTGTGCTTCTTTTAATTGACTCTCCGTGCTGTCTTTCATGAAATATATGCCAGCAGCTGAGCAGATTGACAGCATGGGAAATTAAAAAACAGGATGAAATTTCTTTAAATAACGGCATGTGTCAACATACATTTATGGTAGAATGCTAGTATTTACCAGTGGATGTATTGTTATGCAATATTTGGCAGCTTAAATAGCTAAAACACGACAGACTTCAAAGTAGGAGTGCGCGTCTATCAGTTAAATAGATATGGAAATGTACAGTTTTACAACTTCATTTTTACACAAAACACAAAAAAATACGGATAAATACAGATAAAATGGCCAAAAGATAAATACAGATGGAAATGGCCAAAAAATAAATACCAGAAAACCGGGAGCCCTATCTAATATATATATATATATATATACAGCTTTTGTGGGTATGTATAATAAATAAAATGAAAAATGTTTAATTAAACCAGTACGGTTACCACTGGTTTTGCTAGCTCGTAGTGTGCCTGCCTACATGCTTTTTTACCCCCAATCCACATCCTCCAACGTGCCTTTATCCCTTTTCCATCTGGTTCTCAGTTTCCCTTTTCCATCTGGTTCTCAGTTTCCCTTTTCCATCTGGTTCTCAGTGTCTCACAAATAGGGCGTTCACATTGCATACTATGGACACTGCTGAAATGAGCCAGAGGGTCCCAACGGCACTTATTTTTCATCAACATACTTTGATCCAGAGCAAGAGACACAAACAGAAAAGGAGAAAAGGGGAAAAGAGGAGGAGGAAAATGATGGAAAAATAGTCACAAAAGAAAGACAATGAAAAATAACCTGTAAGAGTTGAGTAAAGGGGGCAGGAAGAGTCTGTTGGCGGATTAGAGGAGTGAGTGGAATCAAGATTATGAAGCTTGATATTTGGCACTGCGGTATTAGATGGCATCTACTGCAGGTTCCTGGCACTTCTTTTACAAATTAAGCACTAATTATAGACATCTCTTTAATCAGTAGTAGTTCTGTTAACTCTGAACTCAGCTAAGACCTATTTCTTTAAATCTATCAGCTTATCTTTATAACCCTGCAGAGGCATCACTCAGTTGCGCATATTTATAGAGCCCTTGGGAATCCTGGAGGGAGAACCCCACGTTTAGGGTTTCCAAAGATTTAATGTCTCCCGGGTCCTTGAGACCTCCACCTTGTTAGGTTTCGCCTACACAGGGTGAAATCTATCGTATTATATACATCTTAAAAGGGACTTGTAGCCCACCATCACTTCTTATTGGTCCTTCTCACTTAACTTTTCCTCGTTTAGATTGGTTTTAGGTTGTTCTATTTCCTGTTCTTTTATTGTGGGTTTCTCTTATCAGTTTCCCATCAGCAAAGTACTGAGGTCATCTGCTTTGATGGAACTTCTTTTAAGCGTCTCAAGCAATGATCAGGAATAAATAAAAAACGATCTACACCCTTATTTTAAAGTTACAGAGCTGCCAGAGTACCGCGGGCTCAGCGCAGACCTCATGAATACAGTTCTGGCACTCGCCAGACTCATGTTATCTGTGGATGGCTGCGAAAAACTTAGTTTAACCCCGAGAACGCCATGAAAAAAAATAAATGCAGGGATTATACATAGTTTGAGGTTTGTTAGAGATTGATGTGTACACTGTTAATTGCAGTGATATAATTTGTTAAATCTATTTTAGTGGTTGTACAATGACATTCTTTTTCAAATCTGTTCATACAAAACAATCCATATCGGAACATGAAGACTAAACAGTGATTTTCCAAGGACAGGCATTATTTCTAGTTATGACACATTTCATTATTGTGATGTGGGTTAAGGCTGCACTTTTCTTTAAACAGACCTGTGTTTGCTATTTTTTTTCATCTCATTTTACAAGCTCTCCGTTAAGCAATTTAGAATACGTTTTTATTGGACTCTTGGGGTCTAGCTTGGAAACAGTTCTGTAAGTGATGAAGTAAATTAGAGTGTGCACCAACGCTCTTGGTTGTTGTTGTTTTTTTTTTTTACTATTTTCAGAGCCTGCTTATGTTCTAATGCGTAGTGAAATGGCTGCTCGGGGCAGGTTACTGTGTACACTAACTTCAGTAGTCTCTTACCTAGCTACCTGCCCACTTCAATAAATTACAAGGTGGTGTAAGGAAGTGGGTTTCTGTTGCAGTAACCCCCCCCCCCCACTTTTTGCCAGACCACTGATGTGCACTTTGACCTGATGTGCCCTGGGTCCCTGCCAATCAGGTTCCCAGGGCCTGTGTTTGTTCCCCAAAACTGTACCCAATTGGCATCTCTGGCCACAGGTCAGCCCCTGGTAAATGGTACCACAGGTACCCAGGGCACTGTGACCAGGGAAGACCTCGAAGGGCTGCAGCACTTATTGGGCCACCCTTAGAGGCCCTCTGTGTGTACACACCACACACACACACACACCACACACACACACCACACACACACACACACCACACACACACACACACCACACACACACACACACACACCACACACACACCACACACACACACCACACACACACCACACACACACACCACACACACACACCACACACACACCACACACACACCAACCCCACACACCACACCCCCACACACACCCCCACACACACAACCCCACACACACAACCCCACACACCAACCCCACACACCACACCCCCACACACCACACCCCCACACACCACACCCCCACACACCACACCCCCACACACCACACCCCCACACACCACACCCCCACACACCACACCCCCACACACCACACCCCCACACACCAACCCCACACATCAACCCCACACACCAACCCCACACACCAACCCCACACACCAACCCCACACACCAACCCCACACACCAACCACACACCAACCACCAACCCCACACACCAACCACCAACCCCACACACACCAACCACCAACCCCACACACACCAACCACCAACCCCACACACACCAACCACACACACCAACCACACACACACACACCACACCACACACACCACACACACCACACACCACACACACCACACACACCACACACACCACACACCACACACACCACACACACCACACACACCACACACACCACACACACCACACACACCACACACACCACACCACACACACCCTTTGCAAGCTGCGTGTTTTGGTGCAGAACAAAGTGGAGTCGACATGGCACACACCTCTGTGGGCCATGCCTACAACCCACTGCCCTGGCATAGGTCAGTCACCCCTCTAGCTGGGTGCACTATAGCAGTGGTGAGGGTACAGGTGCTTGAGCCCTGTACCCCTACAGTGTCCAAGTCCATTCTTAGACATTGTAAGTGCAGTGCTGCCATTAAGAGTATATGGTGCTGGGAGTTTGTCATTACGAACTCCACAGCACCATAATGGCTGCACTGAAAACTGAGAAGTTTGTATCAAACTTCTCAGCACATTAAACCCACACTGATGCCAGCGTGGGATTTAATGAAAAATGCACACACAGGGCATCTTTGAGATGCCCCCTGAAAAACGACCAGCCTCTGGTGGGTTCCCTGACTGGTACACACCAGCCTGCCACCACGAGACAGGTTTCTGGACCCCTAGGGTGGGAGCCTACACTCCCTGGGCCCAGAAACAAAGCCTTTCCTGGGCGGAGGTGTACACACCTCCCCCAGGCCAGGAAGAGCCATCTGTGGCAGGGGAGCTTCAAGGGCCTGGCAGCCTTTGTAATGCGACCCCCAGCCTCTCCTGCTATCAGGAGCAGGCCCCCTTCCTGTCTCCCCTCCCTTTCGGAGGGAAGACAGGCGGGAAAAACTAGCCAGCCCAGGAGGTGTGCCCACCTCTGCCAACTCCACCCCTCAGGTGGGGGAGGCGAGGTGAAGCCCACTCTCCAGTGCTCGCCATCTTGAAGATGGCAGGCACTCCCCAATCAGGACTAGGGATTGTGCTCACTCCCCCACGTGGGGTGAGCACTCCAAGGGTGTAGTCACCCTAAGGTCAGTAGCCCATTGGCTACTGACCTCAAGACCCCTAAATACAGTATTTAGGGGGCAGCCCTGAACCAGGAAGGCAGATCCAGCAACTGCAAGAAAAAGAAAAGGACGAGAAGCCGTGCAGAGCTAACAAGAGGACGACGCCCACTGACTTGGCCCCAGGCCTACAGGCCTGTCTCCCCTCGAACCTGCTCCTGCAAAACCCCGGCGTGTCCAGCGGCCAGCAACCTCAAAAACCCCGGAGGACCAGCCTGCCTTCACTTTCCAAGCTGTTTCTCCCGTGAACACCGGACGTGTTTGAACTGCAGCTTCTGGTGCCAGCCAGGAACCGCGAATCCCGGACACTCTGCACCCGCCGAATCCGGCCCGAACTCGAGTGGACAAATACCCCGAGGAGGTCCCCCTGGCGATCCTGAACCGAGATCCGGCAACCCCTGACCTGCCTCAAGCCTCCTGACGACACCTGCAGCCTCAATCCAGAGGACCACCCCTACCGCGACCAGAGCGGGTAAGAAAATCCGACGTCCCAAGGCACCCCTGCATCCGACGCCCCATGGCCTTGTGTGCCCAACCCAGCGGTGCCTAACCAACCCTCTACATCCCAACTTACCCCTCGAAGTGGTGGTAGCTCCTGGAAGATCCTTGTCCCCGAGCCTGCAGTGTTTTTGTCTCGGAGAATCTCCATTGAAACCAACAGGGCACCCGACCTCAAAACAGCACCCTGCACCCGGCCGCCCTAGTGCCACTGAGGGTGCCCCCTTTTGTGCTAACTTGGTCCCCAACTTGCCCTGAGCTTAACCCTAGGAGCTTTGCTCCCACAACCCCGTGGCCTGCTTGCCAGCAGCCACCAACCGGAGACCCCCTATCCTCCATAGGATAACATTGGGCCTCAACACTCTGCACCCGGCCGCCCTAGTGCCGCTGAGGGTGCAACAACAGTGCATCACTGACCCTGGGAGACCCCAGAGTCTCACCGGAGAACCCTAACTCCAAAGACCGAATACTTACCTCGAAACCAATAACCTGTTTTTCCTCATAGGATAACATTGACACTTTTTTCTCCCAAAAAGTTTGTCGACTTTTGAAAACTAAGAATATTCCTTAAAAATCGCACAAATTACCTAAACGAATTTTCTCAACTATTTGCAGGAAAGGTCCCAGTGCTGAATCTAGGTATCCAGCACGGAGTAGGAAAAGTAACGTAAAAGTAACTTACCTGTGAATTGAATTTCCTTCCATGGGATAACATAGGTGGTTCTATGTGAAAAAGTTTCTACGTGTCAACTTTTGAAATACAAGAATATTCTTTAAAAGTCGTACATCTAACTAAAACGCATTTTCTCAACTGTTTTCAGGAAATGTCCCAGTGCTGAATCTAGGATCCAGCACTGTGTTAGAAAAAGTAATCCGAAAAGTAACTTACCTGCAATTTACAGGAAAAGCCTATGTATTTCAATGTACTGGTCCAAAAAGTTTCTAAGTGTGGACTTTTGAAATCTGAAAATATTCTCTAAAAATCGTACAAACTACAAAAGCGTAATTACTTACCTGTTTTAAGTAAATGTCCCAGTGCTGAATCTAGGAGTCCAGCACTGTATTACAAAAGTAACGCAAAAGTAATTTTACCTGCATTTACCTTAAAAAGCCATTCATTTCAATGTACTGCATTTACTAAGTATTGCAACCTACTGCATCCCCTGTAAATCAAATCAAGTACAATCTTCATTGCTTTTTAAAACTGTGTACAACAAGTAACTTATTACTGAAAAGAATTGAATGCTTACCTGTAACAGGCTTGCTTGGTTCTAAAAAAAAAAAAAAAACTATATTTTTTTATACAAACCTTCCCTGGTCACAGAGCCCTTGGTACCCATGGTACCTTTTACAAGAGACTTGCATCTGGCCAGAGACGTGCTGATTGGGGGTACAAAGGTACAGTTTTGGGAAAGAACACAGGCCCTGGAAACCTGATTGGCAGGGACCCAGGGCACAGCAAGTCAAAGTGCATCAGAAATCTGGCAAAAAGTGGGGTGTTCGGCAACAGAAAGAAAATGCTACTTACCAGTATGCATCTGTTCTTGGCATGTAGAGCTGCAGATCCTCACACTGTGCATTAGATCGCCACCTGGTGTTGGGCTCGGATGCTTGCACTTTGTTGTTGTCTTCGAAGAAGTCTTTTGTAGTCATGCGATAGGTGACTCCTTCTTTGGACAATAGTGCGCATGGGCATCGACTCCATCCTCAGATTGTTTTTCGCCATAATGGGGAGTGATGGAGTTAGTAGAAAAGGAAAGAAGGATGTCCATGTGTGTATATCTAAATAAGATATAACTGGAACACATACAGGTCCCGGGGAGGTGGGTGGGCGTGTGAGGATCTGCAGCTCTACATGCCAAGAACAGATGCATACTGGTAAGTAGCATTTTCCGTTCGAGGCATGTGAGCTGCAGAGCTCACACTGTGCATAGACTGTACAGCAGTATCTCCCTAGCGGTGGTCACCTGTATGTGTTGCAGTAGTTTGAAAAAGTGTTCTAAGGACAGCTTGGCCCACAGAAGCTTGTTGCTTGGCTTGTACATCAACACAATAGTGTTTAGTGAAGGTGTGTGTTGTAGACCATGTGGCTGCCTTACATATGTCTTCTAGGGGGATGTTCCCCAAGAATGCCGTGGAAGCCCCTAGTTTGCGTGTTGAATGCGCTCTAGGGGGAATTGATAATGTGCGTTTGGCTTTTTGGTAGCATATTTGGATACATTTAACGATCCACCTTGCAATTCCAGCTTTTGAGATGGGGTTGCCTTTATGTGGTGGAGAGAAAGCTACAAACAATTGTTTTGTTTTGCGAAATGACTTTGTTCTGTCAATGTAATACATTAGAGCTCTTTTGACATCTAGAGTGTGGAGAGCTCTTTCTGCTACAGAATCTGGGTTTTGAAAAAACACGGGTAGTTCTACAGATTGGTTAAGGTGGAAAGGCGAAATGACTTTGGGAAGGAATTTTGGATTTGTTCTGAGAACTATTTTGTTATGATGTATTTGTAAGAAAGGCTCCTGTATAGTTAAAGCCTGGATCTCACTTACTCTTCTGAGAGAGGTGATTGCAATGAGGAATGCGACTTTCCATGTGAGGAATTGAAGTTCACATTTATGCAGGGGTTCAAATGGTGGTCCCATGAGCCTAGTAAGTACTATGTTAAGATTCCACACTGGGGAAGGTGGTAATCTGGGAGGTCTGACCCGTTTAAGGCCTTCCATAAAGGCTTTAATGGCTGGGACTCTAAAGAGTGATAAGTGTTGCCTGTTCTGTAGGTAAGCAGCAAGGGCTGCTAGATGCAGACGTATGGATGAGTATGCAAGATTACATCTTTGCAAATGTAGTAAGTAGCAAATGATGTTTTGCGTGGAGGCCTGTAATGGCTGGATATTGTTAGTGCAGTAGATAGCGAATCTTTTCCATTTTGCTGCATAACAAGCTCTGGTAGAGGGGGTCTAGCCTCTTTAATAATGTCCATACAGTCTGGCGGTAGGTTAAGGTAACCGAATTCTAGGACTTCAGGAGCCAGATCGCAAGGTTCAGTTGTGATGGATCTGGGTGCCTTATCTCTCCATGGCTCTGCGTTAGCATTGATGGGGAGAGGTGTAGTTTTTGATATGGGACTACTGATAGTTCCAGCAGTGTGGAGAACCACGGTTGGCGTGCCCATGTGGGAGCTACTAGGATCATTTTTAGAGACTGTTGTCGGAGCTTGCGTACCACAAGTGGAATGAGTGGGAGTGGCGGAAAAGCGTACGCAAATCTGCAAGACCAGTTCATCCATATCACATTGCCCTTGGACTGCGGGTGTGGAAACCTGGCGGCGAAGGTTGGGCATTTTGCGTTTTGATGTGTGGCGAACAGATCTATGTCTGGTTGGCCCCACATCTGGAAAAAGGGTAGAAGAACTTGTGGATGTAGTTCCCATTCGTGAATCTGTTGTGTCTGTCGACTTAACAGATCGGCAATCTGATTGTGAACTCCTGGTAGGTGTTCTGCTAGAAGGTATACGTTTTGTGGAATGGCCCACCTCCAGATGTCCTGTGCCAGCTGGGACAGTTGTGGAGAGTGTCCCCCCCCCCCTGTTTTTGTATGTAGTACATGGCTGTGATGTTGTCTGTTCGGATCAGGACAGCCTTGTTTTGTACGTGGAGTTGAAAGGATTTGAGAGCTAGGAATATAGCTAGTAACTCCAGATGATTGATGTGGAGCAGCTTTTGTTGAGTGGTCCACTTGCCTTGTGTGGTATGACCTAACAGGTGTGCTCCCCATCCTGTGAGTGATGCGTCCGTTGTTAGTACTATTTGTGGAACAGGCTCTAGGAACGGCCGCCCTTTGGACACATTTTTTGTGTTCCACCACTGCAGAGAGCGATGTGTGCGGCTGTCCACCAACACCAGATCTGTAAGTTGTCCGTGAGCCTGGTTCCATTGGTGCGCTAGACACTCTTGTGGGGGACGCATTTGAAGTTTTGCATGAGGGACGATGAAAATGCAAGATGCCATCATGCCGATTAGTTGCATGAACACTCTGGCTGGGAGAGAGTGGTGTATTTGAAACTTGGTGATGAGGGTTTGTATACTGGCTATCCTGGCTGGACTGGGATAAGCTAGAGCCTTGGAGGTGTTTATTGTGGCTCCCAGATATTGATGTATATGGGAGGGCTGGAGGTGCGACTTGGTGTCGTTTATTGTGAACCCCAAGTTGTGTAGTGTTTGTATAGTTTGATGAGTGTGTTGGACACACTGGTTGAATGATCTGGCTTTGACGAGCCAGTCGTCCAGGTATGGGAAGACATGTATTTGCTGTCTTCGTAGGTGTGCTGCTACTACTGCAAGGCATTTGGTAAACACCCTTGGAGCAGTGGTGACTCCGAATGGAAGTACTTTGAACTGGTAGTGCTGTCCATCGAGTACGAACCTTAGATACTTCCTGTGAGCAGGATGTATGGGAATGTGGAAGTAGGCGTCCTTTAGGTCTAGTGTGGCAAGGAAGTCTTCTTGTTGCAGTAAGGGAAGCACTTGTTGTAGAGTGATCATGTGAAAATGATCCGAATGTATATACTGATTGAGGGGTCTGAGGTCTAGGATAGGCCTTAGAGTTCCATCCTTTTTGGGGATTAGAAAGTACAGGGAGTAAACCCCTGTGCCCTGGTGTAGTAGAGGTACTGGCTCTAATGGGTGCTTTTGAAGCAGGGAAAGAACTTCTTGCCTTAAAAGTATAAGATGGTCTGCGGACATTGGACGCTGCCTGGGTGGTATGTTGGGGGGGGCAGCTGTAAGTTCTAGGCAGTAGCCATGTTGGATAATTTGTCTCACCCACCTGTCTGTTGTAATGGAGTTCCAGACAGGTAGGAACTGTGCTAAACGTCCCCGAGAGGAGTGATATGGTCGGGGGAAGTGGAGGGAAGTCACTGCTTAGGAGTGGTGGAGGTACGGGTGTTGGTACTACCTCGACCTCTGCCCTTAGTGTTATTGCCTCGGTAACCACCTCTAAAGTATCCTCTATTGGGAGAGGTTTGGGTGGTGGTTCTATAAGAAGAGGAATGGTCTGTGGTGGTGTTCCTAGAGCCTCCTCTGTAGAAGGAGCGGCTAAAGGAGCCAGGTTGTTGTGGAGACTGCAATGCTCCCATTGACTTGGCAGTGTCGGTGTCCTTCATTTTTTCAAGTGCTGTGTCTACAGCCGGACCAAAGAGTTGGTTCTGATTAAACGGCTGATTTAAAATGGTGGTTTGAACTTCTGGCTTAAAGCCTGAAATACGTAACCAGGCATGCCTTCTGATGAGTACGCTAGTGTTGACAGACCTAGCGGCGGTGTCGGCTGCATACAGGGCACACTTAATGGAGGCATTGGAGATTAATTTGCCCTCCTGAATGAGATCATTTGCCTGTGTCTTGTACTGGTCAGGTAGGTGTTGTAATAGGGTCTCTAGCTGGTCATAGTGGGCCCTATCGTATCTGGCTAGTAGTGCCTGGGTGTTGGCTATGCGCCAGAGATTGGTGGCCTGCGCAGCTACACGTTTGCCAGACGCATCCAACAATTTTGACTCCTTATCAGGGGGCGGAGCGTCACCTGAATTCTGGGAATTAGCCCGTTTACGAGCATTGGATACGACTAAGGAGTCAAGAGGGAGCTGACCTTTGATGTAGGCAGGGTCATCAGGGGCAGGTCTATATTTTTTGTCGATCCTAGGGTTAAGGATTCTGGCCCGTACAGGATCGTTAAATATTTCAGGAGCATGTTTGACTCCTTTAATCATGGGCAAGGTCTGTACAGTTCTTTTAGACTGTTCGAAGGTATCTAAGAGGAAGTCTTCCTCTGGTGGGTTGGTGTGTATATGTACCCCATGAAAGACAGCAGCCCTGTGAATAAGTTGCCCAAAACCAATGTTATCATCTGGGGGAGATGGTTTTGTGGGATAAGGTGGAGGACTTGGGAGGTCTGGAGGATCTATGGGATCGTTGTAGCCCCAATCGTCCTGTGGTGGGTCATCTGGGTCTGGGAATAGGTTATCAGGGTCATCACCATCCCCCATGTCGTCCTGATAGTCATGTGGTGGAGATGTTACAGGCTGAGGCGGTGTAACAGGGATGTGGAGAGGAGGGGTGTTAGGTGGAAGGACAGGAGAAGAAGGAGGCATAGGGGAAGTAGCAGAGTCCTTCTTGTTGACAGGGACAGGCTTGTGGCGTGGCACAGTAGAGATATGTCCAGTTTTAGGGTTAATGTAGATTTTATGTTGGTTAGGATCGATAGGATCCGGTTGAAACAGTTCTTCCTCCTGGAGATTTGGCTTTGGCGCAGACTTTTTCGGTTCCGAGCGCTGTGATGGCTGCTTTGTGTGTTCTTTGGCCTTAGAAGGCGTGGAAGAGTCCTTCGGCTTGGCCATCGGCTCGAACAGCTTCGGTTTAGGGGCTGTGTCGTGGAGCCTGGGTTTCGACGCCAACTTCTCCGCATGCTTGGAGGCGGATTTTGGGACCTAGGTGGATTTCGGCGCCGAGTGTTCTTTCGGCTTCGGCGCCGAAGGTGCTGGTGGAACTGACACGTGCGGCTTGGTCGGTGCCGAGGAGCCGGAAGGCTTTAGTTTTTTCTTCGGTGCCGAGCCGGAGGGCGGGCGTCCGAAGCAGGTTTTCGGTCGCGACTGGGGCCAGCAGGCGAAGTCTTGACCGGTGCCTTCTGTTTTGTAGGGGGGGTTGGGGCAGGGGCAGTAGTACTCACTCGTTGCCCCGGAGTGATGGAACCGTCTGAGTCCTCCGCCTCCGAGACGATGGTCAGTTCCTCGGAATCTTCTTCCGGAACATCGGGGCCCTCCTCGAAGATGTCGACAGGTTCTGGAGCGGACCGTTGCGCCATAACGTGTCTTCGAGCTCGACGATCCCGAATGGTTTTCTTCGAGCGGAAGGAGGCGCAAGCTGGGCAGGTGGCCTCGTTGTGGTCGGGCGAGAGGCACAGGTTACAGACCTCGTGGTGGTCACTGTGGGGGAACTTTGCTCCACACTGGGGGCATCTCCGGAAGAGCGTCCTTTCTATTAGCTGTAGGCCTTACGGCGCCGATGGGCCCAAGTCGACGGCTGGAAAGGGGATCGAAGAAGAGACGCGTGGAGATGATATCGGTAGTAAAAGTTTTGAAGTAAGCAAAACGGTAGAAGTGAAGTTTCGAACCGGAGTGTCGAAAGTTGCATCCGAACCCGATGGCGGAAAAAAACAATCTGAGGATGGAGTCGATGCCCATGCGCACTATTGTCCAAAGGAGGAGTCACCTATCACATGACTACAAAAGACTTCTTCGAAGACAACAACAAAGTGCAAGCATCCGAGCCCAACACCAGGTGGCGATCTAATGCACAGTGTGAGCTCTGCAGCTCACATGCCTCGAACACCCACTTTCCTACACACCCAGATTTCACTGTACAACGGTGATGGATACATTCAGGTTTCTTTGACTCAGCGGGCTCAGAGTCTTGCTTTGGAGATACTTTTGAATAGAGCTGCTGTTCACAAGAGATCCAGTCTTTGTTGAAGGCAGTCAGTCCGCCCAGGGGTTCCGGAGGTCGCTGGCTACAGGACAAGTCGACTTTTGGAGCAGGATCTCTGGAAACTGCAGACGAGCCGGTAGGGCTGGGGCCAAGTCAGTTGTTCACTGCAGTTTCCTCTGCTGGGCGTCTTCTTTCGTCCTTCTTCGTAGGTTGCGGGAATCTCTTCTTGGTTCAGGGCTGCCCCCTAAATATTATATTTAGGGGGCTTTTTAGGGGTCTTGAGGTCAGTAGCCAATGGGCTACTGGACTTAGGGTGACTACACCCTTTGTGTGCTCACCCCACGTGGGGGAGTGGGCACAATCCCTAATCCTGATTGGCGAGTGCCTGCCATCTGCAAGATGGCGGGCACTGAAGAGTGGGCTTCACCTCGCCTCCCCCACCTCAGAAGTGGGGTTGGCAGAGGTGGGCACACCTTCTGGGCTGTGCTAATTTTTCCTGCCCGTCTTCCCACCGAAAAGTAGGGGAGACAGGAAGGGGGCCTGCTCCTGATAGGAGAGGCTGGGGATCGCATTACAAAAGGCGCCAAGGCCTTTGAAGCTCCCCTGCCACAGATGGCTCTTCCTGGCCTGGGGGAGGTGTGACCACCTCCTCCCAGGAAAGGCTTTGTTTCTGGGCTCAGGAAGGTAGGGCTCCCACCCCAGGGGTCCAGAAACAGGTCTCGTGGTGGCAGGCTGATGTGTACCAGTCAGGGAATCCACCAGAAGCTGGTCGTTTTTCAAGGGGAATCTCTAAGATGCCCTCCGAGTGCATTTTTCATTAAATCCCACACTGGCATCAGTGTGGGTTTAATGTGTTGAGAAGTTTGATACCAAACTTCCCAGTTTTCAGTAAAGCCATTATGGTGCTGTGGAGTTCGTAATGACAAACTCCCCGGACCATATACTCTTAATGGCATTACTGCACTTACAATGTCTAGTAATTGGTCTATACACTGTAGGGGTACAGGGCTCATGCACCTGTACCCTCACCACTGGTATAGTGCACACAGCTAGAGGGGCGGCTGACCAGGACAGTGGGTTGTAGGCATGGCGCACAGGGATGTACCATGTCGACTCTTCACTTTGTTCTGCACCAAAACACACAGCCTGCAATGGCAGTATGTGTATAAAGGTACAGGGCCTCCAAGGGTGGCACAAAAATGCGGCAGCCCTTAGAGGCCTTCCCTGGCCACAGTGCCCTTGGTACACATGGTCCCTTTTACAAAGGACTGACATGTGGCCCGAGAGGTGCCAATTGGGGGTACAAGGTACAGTTTTTGGAAAGAACACAGGCCCTGGGAACCGGATTGGCAGGGACCCAGGGCACATAGTCTCAAAGTGCATCAGTAGTCTGGCAAAAAGTGTGGGGGGGGGGGGGCCCCCCCCGGAAGAGTTACTGCAACAGAACACTATGTTCTTTCCCTAAAACTGCTTTGAAAACAAAACCCAATTGGCACTCTCTGGCCACAGGTCAGCCCCTTGTAAATGAAAACCTGAAAACCCACAACAGTACAAAACTGATTTTACTTACCTTCTCTCTAGGGAATGTCCCAGTGTGGTATCTATATATTTTTTTTTAATTCAGGCCAGAAATCCGTGCTACATCTATTGTCAAGCAAATGCAGGAAGAAGAGGCGCAAGGAGTGACCAGACAGGGGAACAAGAGGCAAGTTCAAAGCATGGAAACTGACACATACTTCAGCCCTTCTACTGTGAAACACTGGAAGAAAAGAAAGCAATGCATCAGTTAATGCTTCTATTTCAAACAAAGAAGGGAGGAGTTTAACCCACGACCTGGAAATCTATACTGTCATCGACACAAAGGGAGTCCAAAGTGCAGCCAATCTAATATACACACCCTGCGTCATATTCCTACCACACAAATGGAAGTGAAAGATCGCAGGTAAGTGGAACCAGCAGAACCTTTTAAACGTGAGGCCAGTGCACATTCGCCCCTCACCCCCTAAATTAAACAGGTAAAAGGCCTATTTCCCTTTATTTAAACAACGCTGCCACCACTGCCAGTTTTAGAACGCCTTGGAAGATAAGACAGTAGTCGGTCTCAAAAGTGGTGGCCACACTGGGGCACAGTCCATGTAAACAAATACTGCAACTCATTGCGTAAAGAAATCAGACGCTCATCTGTTCAATATAGAGTCATTACGATAGTTTTCAAAATTAAAGGCACTTCCTTTTTTAAATTATTATAAGTGCTGCTAGCGGTAGACCTATTTCTGTGGTGGTCTCTATGACCACTCCCTACCTTGGTTCGTAAACAGGTTTCAAACCTTGCCTCAGTTGTGTCTGTGGAGGCTTTGTAAGGACTGAATACTTTGGAGGGGCTCCGTGGGCCTGAAAATATATGCATGTAGAAAAGTCATTTATTCTAAAATGTATGCAAATTAGGGTGCAAGATCTCTCAGATGAACGGCTTCACTCATCATTTCTTTTGGAAGAATTACTTATGGGGAAGACTTTTGTGGGTCAAATCTGTATTAAATGGGTGGATATCATTCCACCCTGAAGCAACATATTTTCCATCTAAGCGCATGTCTAGGTACCTTGGATGACAATGCTTTCAGTTTTGGATGCCAACAAGGATGCTGTTCTCCTTCATAAAGCATCACGTGTGCACCTGACGTGAAAGGACGTTGCTCTCATCTAAATGATGGTTATGCTTTCCAAAGAGCATGTTTTTCTCATAAGATGATCTGCAGTTTTATGTTTGAGCTCGTTAAGTCCACATTTAAAGTTCAAGAAACTTTTTTTTGTATTAGTTGTTCTGTGCTCCTAAGGTTTTTTTTGGCAATTTTAAGAACTGTCCACGTCAGCTGATTTTCTGTGAGATTCTGGTCCATGCAATGGCATGCCAGGGGGCTGTGATTTATATTGAACGAGTTCATTTGACTCTTAAGGTCTTTCCAATGTACATAATGTTTGCAGGGTCACACAATGCCATAAAATGCATTTTTGCAATTAGTTATTAAAGAAACAGTGGATTATGCTCTAATTTCTATATGAAATCCAGTCACCTGTGACTGTTTGATAGACTGAACAGTTTCTACATTTGTAATACCTTTGTACTGAATGTATGTTAAGTTCTTACTTTCCTTTAATGCACAGGGCTTTTTTTGGAGTGAGCATTTGATGGTATTTAAAGGGTGCAAATTTTTGGCACAATTTTCTTCTTTTCGTTAGTGTGAGAAACTAGTGACAGACTGTTGAGTTTCACTTGGTCTGATAATCATTTCCACTAGTTTGTCTCAGTGTATAACAGGATGGTTTCTTGATGTTCAACTTTTTCTTTTCCAGAAGTCTCTTTTTTGAAAGTTTATCCTTCTAGGATGTCTGTATGTTTAAAGTGGTCTTCTTTCTCTGTGTTGAGTCTTTTGATTAACAAAAATAGACCGAAATGCAAGCTATATCTACATTATCTTGAATGGGCAATTTTACAACACAAGGTAGTGTTTTGTTGGGCTATCCGGTTCGTGGATCCAAATATCTCGCAGTGGATCCCTTACCTGCTGCTGTTGATGCCGGATTTTATTATCTGGTTACCTGATGCTCATTCATTCATGATACTTTTCTTGTGGTCTTTCCTCTACAGAGAAGACGTCTACTTACGGTTTCCAGATCTTAACATTATCTATGGACACGTTGGAAATTGATTTAAAAATGTTTTCTATTCAGACATATAAAAAGGTGGATATTTCTGGGTTAAAGGAAATTCCCTCTGCTGCTCCTTTAATTTAAAAATAGTATTTATCTTCCAATTTGGAAGGGTGAGGGGAGGAAAATCAGTGACAGCATTTTCAACCATAGAATAAAAGATGTTGGAACTCTAGGTGTTCTGTCCCTCTTTTTCCAATCAACTCTAGCACTTTTTCCTGTCAAACATGTCTACAGCTGGGCTTTATATTCAAGGTGACTTGGACTTGTATTAGTTTGGTCCTCAAATGTGAACGTGGAAAGCTTTCTACCATTAGGATATTTATAGTATTTTTCTTATATATTGTGGTGAAAGGGACAAACTGAATTATAAACTTGCCAACATATTTTTAGACTGGGACAAATATCGATCCACAACAAATCAATAAAGCGGAGGGTCGACTTCTTCCTAGTGATATCCACAGTATTCCCTAGGCCAATCGGAATAAAGCATGAAAAGCCCTTCCCTACCTCACGATATGAAAGACTTTATTGCCTCACTGAACAGGGGCTTCATCGCATTAGTCAAATTGTAGCAGTGGTGGAAAGAACCTTGCGGATCACAAAAGATGCATCAACGCGGGTCTCTGTGTGCCAAGGAACCCATAAACAGGGGATTTCTTGTAGACAAAGGGTTAATCTGGTGGTGGGGTTGTCTAAAGATGGCAAAGACTGCGAAACCCTTTCTTGTCCCTACTATGCGAACAGCTTAATCGTGAGATGAAGTTAACTTACTTGCTATATTTCCCTTTTCCACCAGCTAAGGCTCCCCCAGTAAGGGCACCTCCAGAGAGTGCTGCAAAGCTGGCCGTCTCAAGGTAGTTTCCATGCACCACACTCAGGCCATCCGTAGGACTCCCACTAGCACTCAGCACGCTAGTCAGCCCCTCAATGCTGCTCTCACCAATGCTAGGGTTCTTCAGGGCACGCCAGGCATCTGCCACTGCAAGTAGAAAAGAGGGCATAAAGTCCACAGACTTATGGCAAACAAATGACACGCATGGCACTCATATCAAGACACACAAGCAAGAAATACTTGGGAGGAACAACTTCACTAGTAAGATGAAGAGAAACGTGTCCATTAGGTACAATGAAAGCAGGTCACCAGTGCATTTGCTTTAAGGTATCGGAAGAGCAGGATGTTCAAAGGAAAGGCAGTATGTGAAGTATATATGAGCATCAATTGAGAACAGATCAGGAGACTTTAAAAAGTGGTCAATACAAGAGCTTGGCAGCTATCTGGCAACAGCATGCAGAGCTCCCTGGTGGGATGTGTCTTGGCTAACTCGGTCACAAAATGCTCCCCTTAACCAAAGGCCACCTCCAGGTGAGAAAATCGGTTTAAACTTAGGAAGAACATCGGAGGGTGAAGAGGATGGGCATAAAGCACACTATACATTAAAACTATTAGGCAACGGACTTCTTCAGCTAAGTCTTTCTTCCTGATGATTTGTCCATTTTAAAGTTTGCACATGTGGTCTCTGTAGAGAAGGGTTTGGAGACTAAAGTAAAGTCTAGAATATTCCGCAAATCAAACATCTGTAAAATCAATGAGTTGCATTTGTTTTCAGTGTGAACGACAAGACTATACCGCTTTAAAAAAATTAGAGGGCGTAACCAACCTGAAAATCTCCCTCATACCAAAAAAGCCCTTTTGGCATTTGATTAAATAAACCACAACATTTTAAGGAAGCAATTTCAGGTGTTCAGCTGGAATGGAAGGGGATGTTAAAAAGGAGTGCTTTTCTAATGATTTAATCTGATGGAAACACTTCCCACTACAAGTAGTTACCACTGTTTTGCAGCACTAGCAAGTGAAGAAGGGTCTAGAAGGGATATTCTGGTGCACAGTCAGCGGCCAACATGTTGGATGTGGGGGAATGAAAGGAATAATGAAGACCTATCCTGGTGGTACCAGGGAGAACTCAAAACTGGTTCAGGAACTGAAGTCTAAATACAAGCCCATCAGCAGCAATAGATCATTCTACAAATATCCTTATTTGTTGCTGCAGAGGCTGTAAAGGATTCCTCAGGATGACTGTACTCCACAATTAACGATCAATATCTGGGATGCACATTAAATCAAGCAGCTGTTTACCTGTGGGCCCTTAGAGAAGACAGACAAGCCCTAGTACTGCAGTCCTGGTATCTGCATCCCACATCCATAGTATCTAGATCCAAGTGCATGATGAGTTTGAGTTCTTTCCATCTGAACTTGGCTCTGTAAAGTCAGTCTTCTGACAGCAGTTTGTTACTCCGTCCCATAGGCTCAGTGGGCTGAAAGTTGGTATCCTGGCAAGGCAGGCTCAGCCTTCTATCCATTAGAGGTCTATAGATTGAATACTATAATTTCTGCAACAGCAACATCTATTCTTTGACCCACAATACACCAGGAAACAGACTTCATTTGTGATTGCATCCACCCCCAATCAAGGGTATGCATAGAGGTGCAGTGCATTACAAAATCTGTCTACAAAAGGTATTTAGCAAAACGTATGTGGAAACATTAGGCAATTTACAGGAGACATCTCCCGGTCTACTCTTATCTGGGGACACACGTAGGGAGCATTTAAAGCGACAACACTACTAGCTGTAAACTGTTAAATAACTAGTTCTGTTTGCAACTGTAGATCACATGCAGAGTACAGATTGAAAAGCAGTATCCTGAACTATAAAGCGTTAGCTTGCAAGCAGAGGGCGAAGAAGTTTGGAACAAAGTTAAGTATAGTTTGTCCAACCTGTGATTCCTTCCAAGCTTGAATAGCCAAGCAAGGTGTGTGGTGAACAACGATCAATAAATGATAAAGATTTAAGGCAAACCTGCTTTTTGAAAATTGAGCAGATGGTAGATGTGCTGAGCAATGACCGCAAGAGTGTCAATTGTTTGAGTAGTATAGTAAATTACATTTCCATTTAGCAGCATAATATGCATTTCCTAGATTTCTCAAGAATGTGCTTACATTTTTTTAGGCTGGCTGCAGATACCCAAATACTAGAACCTCAGGAACCCTACTGCTGAACTGAGTAGCTGGGAGTTGGAATGCAGAAGGTGAACTTGGTGTGGATTGAGTAAGTTTGGACACAAGCACAGTTTCTTTGTGGACAAATGGATATTTCTAATAGAGTACCATCGTTGGCAGGCCCATGCTTGTGTGATAAGAGTGCGTCATTAGTGGCCACTGCATTTTAGGTACCACTAAGAGGATCATTGGATGTGGTGGAAAAACACATGCAAATACCCCAGAAATATTTCCTTAGCGGGCGTTTTCTTGACACTGAAGGTATGGGTATCCGGATGTGAAGTTTTGACATTTTGTACTTGTGAGTGACAAACATATCAACTGCTTGGGTCTACCCAATTAGGGAAGGTACTCGTTAAGAGCTTGGGGTCTGATCTTGTGAGTTTCTTGATAACTTTGGCTAAGGAGACTGGCAAAGTTGTTGACTACCCCTGGTGTGTGTACAGCCAAAAGGTATATAGGTGATGGAGGAGTGACCAATGCCACATTGCCCAAACCATATCGGCTAGCTTGTATAAATATGTGCCGTCTTTTTTTTTTTTTTAAATGTAATACATGGTTGTCATGTTGTGACTTAGTAGCACCTTGTTGTGAATTCTGGTTTGGAACACTTGCAGAGCAAACTGAACTGCCATGAACACAATGATGTGCAAGAAGGTGCTCCTGGCGGGACCACTGACCCTGAATGGCGAGGTTGTTCATATGGGCTACCTTGCTTTGCATCCCTGGTGACTGTCAACAGTAGTATGGGTACAGAAATTATTTTACCAGTTTCAAGTTTACTTTGTTCTACCATTGCAGTTTGTGGTAATTACTCTACCACCGGATCCCTCCCAGTCCCTTTTGACCATTGTCTGGTAAGACATGACTGGAACAGATGCATGCATAAGTGTGTATTTGGGTGATGGAATGCATGATGGTATAATACCTGGAAGTTTCATGATCATTCCCGAAAGGAAAGACTCTGAATTGGGCATGAACTCCACTTACCACAAACCTTACTGGCGATGTGCCGGAGGTATAGGAATGTGGAAGGATTCGTCCTTAAGGTTGAGGGTCGCCATGTAGGCCAGTTGGCACAGAAGTGGAATTACGTCCGCTATGGTTGTCATTCTAAATCAGTTAGATGCGATTTAGCAGTTAAGTGCTCATAGATCTAGTATGGGACAAAATGTACTCCCCCTTTACGATGAGGAAATAGAGAGTACACCCCTTGTGTCTGCTGCATAGTGGAGCACTGCTTCTATTGCGTCCGAGAAGCAAAGCCTTTACCTATTCCAACAAGTATGAATGTTCCTTGTTCAAACAATAACTGTGGGGAATGGTGGACAGAACCAACTGATGTAAAGTTATGGTCAGGTGTTGCAACAGCCCCTCCAATGCCTCCCATTGAGGGGCCTCAAAGAACTAAATGGACTGGTGAATTTGTGATACACCACTACGTTGTCGCCCTGACTGCTGCCAGTTTCCTTGCTGCGTCAATTTACTTTCCCCATCAGTGGTGGGTATCTTGTGTCCCACAAGAATGCTCTTTCTGAAGAACTAGTTACTTACCTTTGGTAACGCATTACCACGTATAGACAATATCTAGCTGCAGATTCCTTACCTTTGAATTCCCCAGGCGTCAGGCTGGATCCGGAAACTTTTGCGTGAGCAGTACCCCTGCGCGCTGACTGGTGGCTCCATTTGGCTCCGCGTGACGTCGTTAGTGTTGGTTATGTTGTCGGGTCACCTATAAAAGGCACCACCCAGGTGCACGGGCTTCAGTACTTTCCATTTTTTCACACTAGAAGCACAAAGCCATGAAATGACTGACTTGAGTGTGTCATAACTAGGCCCCTGAAAACGGGAACAACCTTAGCCCCAACAAAGCAGAAGGCATGGGTGGGTCTGTAAGGAATATGCTGCTAGATATTGTCTCTACCAGATAACGCATTTCCGAGGGTAAGTATCTTGTTCATCTGATAGAGACTTCTAGCTGCAGATGCCTTACCTTTGAATAGATACCCCAAGCCATACCATCTTGGCGGTGGGCTGCGGACAGATTTCTTACACTAAGAAGTCCTGAAGGACCAAAAGTGCAAAATGCCTGTCCCTGCGGACCAGACTGTCCAGGCAGTAGTGCTTGGCAAACGTGTGCAAAGATGCCCACGTTGCTGCCTGACAGATGCCCAGGGCTGGGACACCCCAAGCCAACACCCTGGTGGAATAAGCTCGCAAGCCCTCAGGGGGCTGCTTCCTAGCCAGGGCGTACCCGATCTTAATGCAGAGAACGACCCCGCGAGAAATGGTCAGTTTCTGCACTGTCAGACTTTTTTTTTGCTCCCACATAACCCACAAAAGAGTTGGTCGTCCACCCGGAACTCTTTTGTGCAGTCCAGGTAGAACGGCAATGCTCTTTTGGGTCCAGGCGTTCCTCTTCCTTTCAGTCCCCGTAGTCTAGGGATGCGGGGGGAGCAAAAAAGGTGGGCAGCGTGACTATTTGAACCAGATGGAAAGGAGTCACTACTTTTGGTAAAAATGATGCTCGGGTGCGAAGCACCACCTGATCACCAGAAGTCAAAGTAAGGAGGCTTGCATGACAATGCCTGCAACTCACTCGCCCTCTGGGCAGATGTTATCGCCACCAGAAAGGCTGTCTTGATGGTAAGCAGCCGGAGGGGACAATTATGCAAATGCTCGAATGGAGCACACATAAGAAATGTGAGAACCAAATTAACGTCCCACTGGGACATGACAAAGGGCGTGGGTGGAAACATACACAAGCCCTTTTAAGAATCTATTTACAATAGGAGATTTAAACAAGGAGGGTTGGTCCGGCAGTCTCAAGAAAGCAGACACAGCAAACAGATAACCCTTGAGAGTACCCAACGCAGAGCCCTGCTGGGCAAGGGTAAGAATGAAAAGTAGTATAGTAGATAAAGAGGGTCAATAGACCTTTCTGTACAATATATTGTACATTTTTGCCAGCGGCAGATGTATACAGTCTTAGTGGAGGGCCGCCTGGCAGCCAAAACATTACAAACTTCGGGAGGAAGGTCGAAAGCTATCAACTGCTCAATCTCCACGCATGGAGGAGTCAAATCACTTAATCTCCCTGTGCCTAACAAAAATGAACGTGTCTACCTGTAACAAAACTGGTGCTCATGTAAAGCGCTCCGATACTGGATATCTTCGGGTCTAGTTCACGCTATATAAAACTCTTAAAAAGAAATAAAAAAGTGTCAAGGGCGAAAAGGCGTACTGGAGGCCTGAGCTCCACTCGTGACAAAAAGCATCATTGAGCGATAGCCGCCTTGGAAATTCCAGTGCGCAAAACTGCTGACATTGCGCGTTCTCTTCGGAGGCGACAGATCTAACCAAGACTCTCCTCACTGCTGAAAGAGACCATGAATCACTTCAGGCTGGAAACTCCATTCGTGCTCCGCTAGGCATCAACGGCGGAGTTTGTCTGCACTGGCATTCAGAGAACCTGCCAGGTGTCACCAGGGTTATGCCCTGCTGTCCCTGCCATGTCTAGAGACACGGGCCTCTTGAAAAAGGGTCCACAACCCCACCCTACCCTTTGAAATAGAACATGGCGGTTGTCTTGTCCGTGAACACCTGCACTAACTTCCCACTGACAGAGGAGAGAAATGCTTTCAATGCCAACCGGATCACCCGAAGCTCCAACAAATTGATGTGGAGCCCCGACTCCACCAAAGACCAGTGTCCCCTGATCTCCACCTCTCCCAGATGGCTGCCCCATCACTGAAGTGACGCATCTGCCACTACTGTAAAATCTGGTTGGGGAAGAGAGAGCGGTCTGCCTCTTGCCCATTAGCAGGTTGTCACCCACCAACAGGATGCAGGAGGTCATGATACCCAGCAGCCTCCGAGTCAATCTCACTGAAATCCAGGATAGAAGCTCAAACATCAGTATTATAACCGTAATGTCCTGGACTCGCTGCTCGGGGTGATAGGCCCGAAACTGCACTGTGTCCAGAACAGCTCCAATGAAAGGGAGCATCTGAGAAGGAGTCAGGTGTGACTTCAGCACATTAATAGAGAACCTCAGCGAATGCAGGAAGTTTACCGTAGTCTGGAGATGGGACACAACAGCTTGGGGCGAGGATGCCTTCAGCCATTCATCGCAGATGAGCTGCTACCACCGACCGTCACTTTGGTGAACACCCGAGGAGCGTTGGTAAGGCCAGAAAGAAGCACGGTAAACTGAAAGTGCTCGTGGCCTACCTTGAACAGCAGGTAACGTCTGTGGCCTGGCAGGATGGGGGATGTGAAAATACGCATCCTGTAAGTCCAACGCTACCATTCAGTCCCCGTAGTCTAGGGTAGACAAGACCTGAGCCAACGTGAGCATCTTGAACACTCCTTTTTGAGGAAGAGATGGACGGCCCGAAAATCTAAAATGGGCCGCAGCCCTTTGTTCTTTTTCGGAATCAGAAAGTAGCGGGAATAGCAACAACTGCCTACTTCTGAAATCAGAACCCTCTCTATAGCTCCCTTGGCCAGAAGAGCTGTAACTTCCTCTTGGAGTAAAGTTAGATGATCCTCCGCCAGCCGTTCTGGTATTGGCGGAATCGGAGGGAAAGAAAGGAAAGGCAGAGACTAGCCACCCTGATGGATCTGTAAGACCCATTTGTCCGATGTTATAGACCTCCAGCGGAGGAGATGGTGATGAATTTCCCCTCCAACTGGAGTGAAATGGTCTTGCAGACTCAAACTAGGAGTGCTTGGAGGCTGCAGCTACAGTGGGCTGGGTGACCAACTACTTCTGGCTACCATTCCAAAGTCAGACTGAGCTGCGTCCATGTCCTCACATAACTTGGGGAGTCTGCGCAGGACGGTGGCTGGGATATGGTGGACACTGCTGAAAACCCCTTCCACTGCCACGAAAGGGGCAAAAGGTAGACCGGCCACAAGGTGTAACTGAAGAGGCCCAAGGTTATGTCCGTAGCGCGAGAATCTTTGAAGCGCTCCAAGGCAGAGTCCACCTTCTCACCAAAAAGATGAGATCCGTCAAAGGGCATGCTCGTGAGATTAGACTGGACATCACCCGAGAAGCCAGATGTTCTGAGACAGGCGTAAATGCTCTCTGCCCAGCGAGTCAGTCGTATCTAAGCTACAACTAATGGTGAATTTTGCTGCATCTCTCCCATCCTTCACTGCCTGGGAGAGTATGGCCTGGGGCTCGTGGCAGCACTTGCGCAACCATCCCAGTGAGAAACGGCCCAATAAACATGCAGTATTCACCAACCGCAATGCCAGGCTGGTGGAAGAAAACATTTTCTTCCTAAGTGTGCCCAGCCTCTTGGTTTCCCTATCTGGAAGAGCAGAAGGGAACGCGCCATGGGACGAAGAGTGCACCACATAGCTCTCAGGGGTGGGGTGTTGACTGAGGACCTTGGGTTGCCTGGAGCAGGGCAATGGCGGCGTGCAATTGTCCTGTTCACAGGAGCCCCTGTGCTAGGCTTGGACCATGCACCTAGAAGGACATCGGTCAGTGCTTCATTAAAGGGCAATAGGGGTTCAGAGGTGGAAGCTCCAGGCTGAAGCACTTCGGTCAAGAGATTAATCCTGACCTGCACGGAGGGCAGCTCCAGTCCACGGACCTCTGCTGCCCCTCCTTACCACCATAGTATAAGAAGACCCCTCCGCCGTAACCAGTCGGTGGAAAGAGCATGCCAGTATCTGGGGATGTGTCCAGTCCACTGGCTTCCCAAAGTTCTTCATACCAGTCCATCTGTTCCACTGGAACATCTATTTGCTCTTCTGAAGGGTTCATAGACTCCTCCCAATCCTCACCCATGCCCGAAACGTCCTCAAAATGCCCAAGCAACTACCTAGAACCTCTGGGTTCTGCAGGCGCCAGAGTGGACGTCTAGCGACGCCGATCCGACTCAAAGTCGTCAGGAATATGGATGGGGCTGGCACCACCTCCATCAACTTCGGGTCGAATCCAATGGATCCCCCCCTCTGACCGCATGGGGCCGGAAGGCTCACCAGAAGAGTCAGCCAGCTCAAAAACGCAGCACATCACATGGCCTCCTAAAATTCCTTAATTTGAGCTGAGGTCGCTCCGGCTCCTAGAAACTGGGGAAGTTTAACCTGGCTCCAGCTCTGCAGAACCGTGCCTAGAGCGTCGGTGCTCCTTACCTCTCTCGTCAGACGAGTTGAAGATAAAGTCCGCTTGGACTTTTTCTTGTGCCTCTTCCTCGAGGCGCCCTAAGACCTCTAGTGGGAGGAAGAGGACTTGGGGCTCCAGGAGCCCTACCGCAGCCTCTTCTTCGAATTGGACTAGGATCTCCGCAGAGTCCTACTGGCCGGTGTAGACTGCCAAGCCGCAAGGAGCTTCAAAGCTCGCTCCTGCAAAGCCTTTGGAGCCATGGCCCAACAGTCGGAGCACGAATTCGTGTCGTGGTCACGCTCAAAGCACCAGAGACAGACGAGGTAGGGGGTCGGTTACTGACATGGTGCGGTGACAGGCGCCACACGGTTTAAACCCCTTCCTTCTAGAAGACCTACTTAAACACAAAAATGTTGCACGAATTTTTTTTTTTTTTTTAAATTGGAAAAACCTGTCAAAAAGAGACAAAAGGGGTAGCTCTTCTCCGTATCAGCACGTAACTGGCACGGAAATAAAAGCCGACGGCTGCGCGCCTTGGTGGCGCCTTTATAGGTGACTGCAACGTCATCTTCAACGATGCAGACAACCTCACATGGAGCCGAATGGAGCCACTCAACGGCGCGCAGAGGTACTGCTCACGCAAAAGTTTCCGGACCCAGCCAGGCGCCTGGGGAATTCAAAGGTAAGGAATGTGAAGCTAGAAGTCTCTCTCAGATTATACGTACCAGAGAATCTGGAGGAACTTGTCCTGAGATTACTGCAGGTTCTAGAGATGGCGGCTTTTCTATGTGAGGCATCACCACCCTCACGTTAACTGAGACTTTGAACTGGTCTGCACTGGAGTGTAGTCTTTATCAAAGGTAAGTACAGCTTTTCAATGAGTGTTTCAATAAATAAATCAGCCACCATCATTTCAAATGGGACTGTGTTCTTGTGCAGTCCTCTTTATTATGGTATGATATGTCGATGTTTGATCATATGGAGAAGCCTTAACGTGGCTGGCTCTTGTGGTTTGCCATGCTGCACAACCACCCTATAATTCTGGTAGAGAGCTTCATCACGATTAGCTGTAATTGGTTGCAATGGGTTTGAAGAGATGTCTCCTTCTGAACTCAAGCGAGGGGAGAGAGCGAAATCAAGCGAGGGGAGAGAGCGAAGGGAGAGAGCGAAGGGAGAGAGCGAAGGGAGAGAGCGAAGGGAGAGAGCGAAGGGAGAGAGCGAAGGGAGAGAGCGAAGGGAGAGAGCGAAGGGAGAGAGCGAAGGGAGAGAGCGAGGGGAGAGAGCGAAATCAAGCGAGGGGAGAGAGCGAAATCAAGCGAGGGGAGAGAGCGAAATCAAGCGAGGGGAAAGCGCGAAATCAAGCGAGGGGAGAGCGCGAAATCAAGCGAGGGAGAGCGCGAAATCAAGCGAGGGGAGAGCGCGAAATCAAGCGAGGGGAGAGCGCGAAATCAAGCGAGGGGAGAGCGCGAAATCAAGCGAGGGGAGCGCGAAATCAAGCGAGGGGAGAGCGCGAAATCAAGCGAGGGGAGAGCGCGAAATCAAGCGAGGGGAGAGCGCGAAATCAAGCGAGGGGAGAGCGCGAAATCAAGCGAGGGGAGAGAGCGAAATCAAGCGAGGGGAGAGCGCGAAATCAAGCGAGGGGAGAACTGGGGGAACTGGTTTTGACAGACCCGGGGCAGTGTCTCAGTGTGTAAGAGAGGAAAAATGCCTGGGGGGCCGGGGGTGGAAATGCAAATAAACACTGAACACGTCCCTCATAAGCCATACAATAAACCGCCACTGTTTTATTAATACCCTTCACCTAAAGCGCTTCGTAGCTTGCCAGGGACATGACGCACTTTATTAATTCAGCTACAGTGCAATGCGGAATGTATAAGTCTGCATTTCAAAATAATTTAAATCTGCGCACTTTGGACGCGTCAATACTGTGAACAGAGACGCAGGATGGGAGGCTGTAGATAGAACAGGCCATTTACTTGTTAATCTCGGCCAGAGTTTTAAAAAATGAACATGAAGAGTGAATATTGACGGACGTGTGTAAAGCCAGGTGGCCCCGGTGCGGGTGCACGTCATGGCCCCTTGAATCCCAGCACTGCACCTTTAACTGCAGCAAGCCAGACAGAAGAGCTCTGTTCCTTGACGCACATATTTTGTCTAGTTGCAGGGGAAGCTTTGTCCCGGCTGCTCTGACATTAGACTTGAAAGTAAAGCGCGGTGCCCAGGGGCGGGGGCCCGCGCCCATTGTGGCGCACAATGAGCTCGGCTGCCGCATTCCTGGCCCGCTCAGGGCCGGTGGCTTCCACTGACTGACAGCCCTCCGTGGCACAGGCGCGCGGCCACGGCTGGTTTACCCGCAGCCCAGCCGCAGACGAGCGCCCTGTTGTCTTCAGCCCCGTTTAGAAATGTTTGTTGCATCCGGTGTTTGTCACCGGGAGGCAACAAAATATGGACACGCACCAATTTGGAATATGTTAGCAGCGTGCGCATAAGGCAGGCTTGGTAAAAGCGCTCGGACTGGCACAGCACAGGCGCCTTGTGTAACTTGGCTTCTGTGCTAGAAAGGCTTGCGCGAGGTGTTCACACTGGCAGTCAGCCATGCCACTGAGTGTTGTCGTGCTTCCCTGAGGTGACTTGTGGAGAATACACTACTACTTCCAGGGCCCGCAGGGTCTCCGTCAGACCAGAGGGTGTTCCCTTCAGTTCAGGGACACCTTAGCTGGTGAAAGTTTTAAAAAATGAATAAAATCGATCGCGTAGACCCGTTACTTACTTTTAAGGTAGAACACGAGTCACGGAGAGAACGTAGCAGAATGCGAGTCACGGAGAAAACGTAGCAGTGAGAGTTTTTAAAAAAATGAATAAATCGATCATCAGCAGTTTCTACAGATGTCACTCTAGGAATGTGAGCTCTAAAGGAACAAAGCCATCACGTTAATATGGTCACTAGAAAGCACACTGAATAACGGGGGGAGTGGCCTGGTGGAGAATGCGTGGGCAGCGTCTAGAGAGAGTGCCATGCGCGCGTTGTGCGAGCCGTGCACATCGCCGTGCAACGCCGTAAAGAAAGTGAAAGCACACCGAAGCGCCGTGCCCGCACAGCAAACGCGTGCACATCGCTAGAGAGGAGACGCCAGAAAGGAGACGCCATGCGTGTGCACATCGCCTGTCCGGGCGCGCACATGTTTTGTCTCCCTTCGCGCACCAAACCGACAACAATAGTCTCGCCAAGGCGCTGCGTTCGCTAGGCGAGACCTAAAAATAAATAAAAAAGCAGCAGCGACAAGGGAGGTAGTGGAGGGAAGGGTCAAGCTGGGATGCAGACAGGGATGGGGAGATGGGCAAGCAACGACGGGAGAGGGCGGGAGGAAGCAACAATGAAGGGGGAAATACTACTTTCATTGAAGCAGGATCAACAACAAAAATGAATGGAGTCATTGTGGAATGTAACGTGTGAGCAGTTAAAGCGCTGCAATACCACTGGCTCGTGTTCACACTATGGCAAGACTGAGCAAGTGCTAAAATACCCGCGGATTGTTAAAAAAAAAAAAAAAACACGCACGTAGTGTTCAAGTTTTAACTTTAAGAAATACATTAGTTTTTGTACACATGCATGCATTCTTGGGGTATGTGTGTATGTGCACAAGGGAGACTATGGCAAGAGGACGGAACAAGAACTCCAATACCATTGAATCGTACAATTTCTGTTCTTTTTTTTAAATAAAAGCAGCAGCGACGAGGGAGGTAGTGGGGGGGGGACAGGTCAAGCAGGGGGGAATGAGCAGATGGGCAAGCAATGACAGGAAAGGGCGGGTGGAAGCAACAATGAAGTGGTAAAAAAATACCTTAATTGAAGCAGGATCAGCAACAAAAATTAATGTGTCATTGTGGAACGTAACTAGTGAGCACTTAAAGCGCTCCAATACCATAGTCTCGTGTTCACGCTATGGCAAGATAGAGGATGGAGCAAGTGCTCCACTACCATCGGATCGTGCAAAAAAAATATACATAAAGTGCTGTTTGTCTTTCAACAACTTTTTAAGAAATGCATTTGTTTTTGTACATGTGCATGCATTTTAGTGGTATGTGTACACGGGAGACTGTCTGAAAACAAGTACTCCTATAGAGTACTTGGAAAAAAAGAAAATAGCTCCACAAACTGGAACCAGTGTAAGGACAAATGTACTTGGTCCATGCTCTATGGAAGGGCCAAACACAAGAAGAGGGCATGACACCCATATGCCATGACGAATGGCATCAAAGAAAATGAGTGACGCTGAAGTTTAACAATGGTAGGAGATGGGGGGGGGCCTGTAAGCCCACAGATAGAACACAACACATCATCTGCAACCACAATCAAGATGTTGGAATACTAGAAAAACTGTCTGGAAGAACGGAGGAAAAGACAAGAAAATAAGTTACTTACCTCTAACAGCGGTTCTCCAGTATTGTCATCTTTCATAGATTCACATGCCTGAACATTCCCCGTCGTTGAGATGGGAGTCCCACGGTAAAATATTCTAGCAGTGCTTTAAAGCCTCAGACTATAATGGCTTTAAGCCAAGAAAATAGTAGCCTATGTCCTTTTTAAACAAGCATTGGCATAGCCAATAGGTCTCGCCTTAGGGACCTTATAAGTGTTTAGCCATGCAGCACATCACCCACGGGGCAGATTTCTGTAATGGAACTAGTACTTATGTAAAGTGCTGTGATACCTTCATTCGAGCTACATAATGCAAAAAATAAAAAGGAATGAAAGGAGAAGTGCTTGCAGATTTCTGAGGTGGGGGGAGCGAAAAGATAAGTTAAGATTGCATTATATAATGCCAGTACCAAATCAGAAAGCGAGTACAGTAGAGAAAATCAGGAGCCGAATTGAAAGGAGGCGAAAGTGAGTTATCCTAGTGTGCAAGTGAAGGCGGGGCTGGAGTATGCTGCATCTTGGTGCCGAGTAACAGATGTTTATTGCCAACCAAATGAATGTTAATTAGTTAGTCGGCCTCTAGTAGGATGAAAGGCTGAGCAGACGCGCTGGGGTTCGAACCTGCGGTTGTGAGGTCAAACATAAGATTAATAGGGTGGAAGCGTCAGCCCACTGAGCCAACAGAATAGGCTTGGACCTGAGCGGACCGGGCAGGCTAACTGAGTCTGGCTTATTGTCGGTATTTTCGTGCTGCTGGTGTTTCTAGAGAAGCAGCGGCTGAAATGCAAGGTTTTCACGTTCAACCGGACACTGCAGTCATTTGAAAGTAGTGTGGATGGACATAAACTTATTTGTAATTTCCCGTGAGGCTCTGGCCAAGGCCCGCTCATTAGACTGTGCTGACGATTCCACTGAAAAGTAAGATGTCACCGTAATTGATTTAGTTTCTGTTCTTTTGGGTTTTAGAGAAAATGAAAGCGCACTCTTGTGGAGGTGGGGTGGAGGGGACGCGCCTTCTAATGAAAGCGGCAAGGTCTGGAAATGAAACCTGACCCAAAACAGATGGCAGCCTGCGCGCCGCTGCTGCTGGCTCCCGAGAGCAAAACGCTCTAGGAGTAAACATTTCCCGAAAAGCAAAGAATGGCGAGAGAGAGAGAAGCGGGGACGAGTGAGCACGGCAGCGCGGCGAACACGCTAATTAAAAACAGATGGTGACATGACCCCGAACAGATGGCGCCCCGGCTCGTAACCGCAAGCCGTGGGCGGATACATTCCCTGGGAAAGGTGGGACATGCACCCGCCTTTGCCCAATTGCGTGCTGTCTTTTTATAAAGACAGCACGCAAAGCCCAATAGAAAAAATGCTATAAAAAAAAAAAAAAACGCACATACATATATACATATACACACACACACACACACACACACACATACACACATTATCTACTGGCGGTCGCCAGTAGATAGTTATAGTTAGGACCTATTATCCATAGGAAATTCGTAACATTCTTTTCCCAATAACTTTGGCGCCGGTTGACGAATCTTCGCGAAATTTTCAAAACTTATGGCCCGCTCCGGTCCGCTCCTATCTTGAAAGTTTCGGGGTGATTCGGCAAGCGGGGGCCAAGAAAAAAGGGGGGTCCCAAAACGTGTTTTCTCCATGTTAATTCCCCCGAACTGCTGAACGGAATTACACCAAATTTGGCAAAAAGGTAGTGCTTGGTTCAGAAAGCGCCCTTTTTTTTTTTTTTAACTGGTGTAAATCCGTTCAGTAATTCCAGAGAAATTCAAAAACATAAGAGTCAAAAAATCAATTTCCCATAGGAAACTTTATGCAAGGCTACAGCCCGAACTGCTGAACGGATTTACCCCAAATTTGGCAAAAAGGTACTGCTTGGCTCAGAAAGCGACCTTTTTTAAAAATGGTGTAAATCCGTTCAGTAGTTGCTGAGAAAATCAAAAATAAAAGTTTCGATATTTAGAGGCACGGAGGATCCGCGGACCCTCCCGACCACGAGCTTCATGCTAATTGGCTGTCAACACTCCAAACCAGGACGTGTTGGCAGCCATCTTGTGCCTCGGTAGAACCGAGTCACAAGAAAACAGAAAAACTATGGCACAAAACAAGAAAAGGGGGCAGGGTAGAAACACCCTGACCCCCTAGGCCTGCTCAGGGGGTCCCACAAGGACCCCCAGGGCCCAAAAAAGCATTTTTTTTAATAAAAGCACCGAGATGCGGAGGATCCGCGGATCCGGCCGCGAAAATAAAAAAAAACAAAGTGCGTGCTTCGTTAATATTTAGCCCCCGGGTGGGCCAGGTCCCGGGGGCAGTGAAAAAAATAAGTGTGGGGGGGTCCCAAACCCCCCACACTGCCCCGGGGACCGCCACCCGCATAAATATTTGCGGGGGGGCACATGGCTCCCCCCGCAGCCCCGGGGACCGCCACCCCCCTGGGCTGGTTTTTATAAAGTTGGGGGGGGCCTCTGAGGGCCCCCCCAAGCCCCAGGGACCGCCACCCCCGGGTTGCCATTAATTATATTTGCGGGGGGGTGGCGGGGGGAAGCACACTGCCCCCCCGGGGACCGTCACCCCCCGGGGCTTCTTTTTTAAAAAAAACATGTACCTGTGTGGGGGGGCTCAATCCCCCCCACACGCCCCGGGGACTGCCACCTCCCCGGGGCACTAATATGTAAATTAGGGGGTCCGTTAAGGACCCCCGAGCCCCGGGGACCACCACCTCCCCGGGGCTATGTACAGATTGGGAGCGGGGCCGCGCGGCCCCCCTCCTGGAGCCAGTGATGGCCCCGGGGACCGCCACCCCCCAGGGCCGGCTCCTGCAGTGTCCCGGGGTGCCCACCCCCGGGACAATCAGTTTGCTATGGCAGGACGGGAGCCTCGCGGCTCCCGCCCTGCCATACCAAACTTGCTTTGGTTTTTGGAAGAGAGCAGGAAACCTGCTCTCTTCCAAAAACCAAAGCCGATTGCTTTTCCACACGGGGAGCTGCATCTTAGCAGCTCCCCGTGTGAAAAAGCAATGCCGGCTCCCGCAGGAGGCGGGGAGCCGGCTGGGACCGTGGGGGCATTGGGGCTCCCCCCACGGTCCCCAACGAGAGGCCATGCCCCGGGGGATGGGGTCCCCGGGGCCATAATTGGCCCGGGAGGGGGGCCACGCGGCCCCCCCCTCCCCCATGATTAAAAAAAAGGTTAAAAAAAAAAAACGCAAAGGGCTGCCCCAGGGGATGGGGTCCCCGGGGCCATAAATGGCCTGAGGGGGGCCACGCAGCCCCCCTCCAATAATTTAAATTTAAAAAAAACACTGGCCATGCCCCGGGGGTTGGGGTCCCCGGGGCCGAATATGGCCTCGGGAGGGGGGCCACGCGGCCCCCTTCCATTATTAAAAAAAAAATATATATATATATATATATATATATATATTCTGCTCCAAAGGTTGTCCACCAGGTGAGTAGCACTCGATCAGCAGCTTTGTTGATGATAGGCAGGGACGAGGATCCGCTTGTAGAAGCTGCTCCGTAATGGAATTGCCTGACGCGTTTCGAAGCTCCATATGCTTCTCTTCAGAGGCTTGAACGGAGACAGTGTGTGCAAACGCTGAACCCACTTCGCCATTTTCATATTGCACACCCACCAATGGGAAGCTCGAATGAGACTGTGCATTGTGGGAAATGTGGTCCGGATAGCACACAAATCTTGTCCTGTATGGACCCTGCAAGTGGACTCGTCCTCAATCCTGTTTGCCGCTGCTGGCCCACATAGCCGACATGATAGTTACCATGTCGGGTGGCCCCCATAACATTACGGGGTGGTGCACACTCCGCGGCAGGACGGCCGCGTATTACATTCTGCTCCAAATGTTGTCCACCAGGTGAGTAGCACTCGATCAGCAGCTTTGTTGATGATAGGCAGGGACGAGGATCCGCTTGTAGAAGCTGCTCCGTAATGGAATTGCCTGACGCGTTTCGAAGCTCCATATGCTTCTCTTCAGAGGCTTGAACGGAGACAGTGTGTGCAAACGCTGAACCCACTTCGCCATTTTCATATTGCACACCCACCAATGGGAAGCTCGAATGAGACTGTGCATTGTGGGAAATGTGGTCCGGATAGCACACAAATCTTGTCCTGTATGGACCCTGCAAGTGGACTCGTCCTCAATCCTGTTTGCCGCTGCTGGCCCACATAGCCGACATGATAGTTACCATGTCGGGTGGCCCCCATAACATTACGGGGTGGTGCACACTCCGCGGCAGGACGGCCGCGTATTACATTCTGCTCCAAAGGTTGTCCACCAGGTGAGTAGCACTCGATCAGCAGCTTTGTTGATGATAGGCAGGGACGAGGATCCGCTTGTAGAAGCTGCTCCGTAATGGAATTGCCTGACGCGTTTCGAAGCTCTATATGCTTCTCTTCAGAGGCTTGAACGGAGACAGTGTGTGCAAACGCTGAACCCACTTCGCCATTTTCATATTGCACACCCACCAATGGGAAGCTCGAATGAGACTGTGCATTGTGGGTAATGTGGTCCGGATAGCACACAAATCTTGTCCTGTATGGACCCTGCAAGTGGACTCGTCCTCAATCCTGTTTGCCGCTGCTGGCCCACATAGCCGACATGATAGTTACCATGTCGGGTGGCCCCCATAACTTTACGGGGTGGTGCACACTCCGCGGCAGGACGGCCGCGTATTACATTCTGCTCCAAAGGTTGTCCACCAGGTGAGTAGCAGTGATGGCCCCGGGGACCGCCACCCCCCAGGGCCGGCTCCTGCAGTGTCCCGGGGTGCCCACCCCCGGGACAATCAGTTTGCTATGGCAGGACGGGAGCCTCGCGGCTCCCGCCCTGCCATACCAAACTTGCTTTGGTTTTTGGAAGAGAGCAGGAAACCTGCTCTCTCTTTCAAAAACCAAAGCCGATTGCTTTTCCACACGGGGAGCTGCATCTTAGCAGCTCCCCGTGTGAAAAAGCAATGCCGGCTCCCGCAGGAGGCAGGGAGCCGGCTGGGACCGTGGGGGCATTGGGGCTCCCCCCACGGTCCCCAACGAGAGGCCATGCCCCGGGGGATGGGGTCCCCGGGGCCATGATTGGCCCGGGAGGGGGGCCACGCGGCCCCCCCTCCCCCATGATTTAAAAAAAGGTTTAAAAAAAAAACGCAAAGGCCGGCCCCAGGGGATGGGGTCCCCGGGGCCATAAATGGCCTGAGGGGGGCCACGCAGCCCCCCTCCAATAATTTAAATTTTAAAAAAAACACTGGCCATGCCCCGGGGCCGAATATGGCCTTGGGAGGGGGGCCACGCGGCCCCCTTCCATTATTAAAAAAAATATATATATATATATATATATATATATCAGGCCCTGGGGGATGGGGTCCCCAGGGCCAATAAAATAGGAAAAGGGGGGCCACACAGCTCCCCTTCTTAAAAAAATGGGAAAAAAAAAAAAAAAAAGACCGGCATCGCGCCGGAGGCCCCGCCCCCTCCCTGCAGCACTCTGCAAACGCGCCCCGTGGTGCATTTTAAGTTGGGGGATTAAGTCCCCTTGAATACTGAGGGTCTCTGGGGTCCAACTAGCCCACCAGGTACCTCCAGTAAGCGCCACAGAGCTGCGTTGCAGAGAGGTGTAAAAAGGGGCGTGGCCTCTGAACATCTCTCTGCAACGCAGCTCCTGGCGCATACTGGAGGTTCCTGGTGGGCTAGTTGGCCCCCAGGAATCCCCAGTATTCAAGGGAATTACTTCCCCATCTTACAATGCGCCAGGGGCGCGTTTGCAGAGTGCTGCAGGGAGGGGCGGGGCCTCCGGCGCGATGCCGGTCTTTTTTTTTTTTTTTATTCATTTTTTTAAGACCGGCATCGCGCCGGAGGCCCCGCCCCCTCCCTGCAGCACTCTGCAAACGCGCCCCCTGGCGCATTGTAAGATGGGGAAGTAATTCCCCTTGAATACTGGGGATTCCTGGGGGCCAACTAGCCCACCAGGAACCTCCAGTATGCGCCAGGGAGCTGCGTTGCAGAGAGATGTTCAGAGGCCACGCCCCTTTTTACACCTCTCTGCAACGCAGCTCTGTGGTGCTTACTGGAGGTACCTGGTGGGCTAGTTGGACCCCAGAGACCCTCAGTATTCAAGGGGGACTTAATCCCCCAACTTAAAATGCACCACGGGGCGCGTTTGCACAGTGGTGAAGGGAGGGGGCGGGGCCAGAGGTGACTTGTGTGCAAACACACCCTGTGGCCGTTTTAAGTTGGGGAATTAAGTCCCCTTGAATCCGGAGGGTCCCTGGGGGCCAACTAACCGACCAGGTATGTCCAGTAAGTGCTACAGAGTTGCATTGCAGAGAGGTGTAAAATGGGGCATGGCCTCGGACCACCTCTCTGCAACGCAGCTCTGTGGTGCTTACTGGAGGTACATGGTGGGCTAGTTGGACCCAGGGACTCTCAGGATTCAAGGGGACTTAATCCCCCAACTTAAAACGTAACACAGGGCGCCTTTGCGCAGTGGTAAAGGGAGGGGGCGGGGCCAGAGGTGACGTGTGCAAACACGCCCTGTGGCGCGTTTTAAGTTGGGGAATTAAGTTCCCTTTAATCCCGAGAGTCCCTGGGTCCAACTAGCCCACCATGTACGTCCAGTAAGCACCACAGAGCTGCGTTGCAGAGAGGTGGTCCGAGGCCATGCCCCATTTTACACCTCTCTGCAATGCAACTCTGTGGCACTTACTGGACATACCTAGTGGGTTAGTTGGCCCCCAGGTACCCTCAGGATTCAAGGGGACTTTATCCCCCAACTTAAAACGACCACAGGGCGTGTTTGCACACGTCACCTCAGGCCCCCCCCCTCCCTTCACCAGTGTGCAAACGCGCCCCGTTTTAAGAGGTAGTTTTAATCCCCCTGCCCTATTATGTACTAGGGCCTTACAGAGGAGGTCATGCTAATCACAGGGGTACCCCCAACGCATAGTGTTCCCTAGTGTCTGTAGATGTTTTCACTGTATTCCAAGTGTCTTTTAGCATAGCACTGGCTCTAGGCCTGGTTAGTCAGAGTCAGTTACCACCAGTACCAGTCTGAAAAAGTTGTGGGCACAGGATGATTTTGGAACAAGGCGTCTTTCTGCTCCTCGGTTGGTTCTTTCTGCACATGTCTTGCTTCTTCCTGCACCTTTCTTCGTCTTTGTGGACTTGTGTTGCTTCTTTCTGCATTTCTTTTGCTTCTTTCCGTGCGTTTTTTCTTCTCTCTTCACATGTCCAACCTCTGTAGGCATAGTTAGAGACTAGCATTTAAAAAAAACTTTGAAATTCACTTATAAAAACCATAGGTTTCAGGCACGTTATAGTTAGAAATTAGCATTTTAAAAACCTTAGAAATTCACTGAAAAAAACCATTGGTTTCAGGGGCGTTATAGTTAGTTGGACATTTCACTCGTACAAAACCCGTGAAATTCCCCCGTTATAGTTAGTTCAGCTAACTATAACTCGCGCCCCCGCAATGCACTGCTGACGTCTCATATTACATCACCCATGACATGGTCAGTGACATCACTGATGACATCATCCATGTGAAAATTTCATATAACTTTTGATACACCCACTCTAAATTACACACTACCATTCTAAAAACCAGACACTCCAACACCAATAACTACATACCCACTCACTGATTCTTAGGTCTACACACACATCACTCACTCACCCGTACAGTCTCTCATACTTACGGTCACTCAGTACAGGACTATCATATGCACTCATACACCTATATAGACACTCACACACCGCCACTCATCCATAGAGGTACTCACACCTAGTCAGTCATGCAAATAATTAATCACACTCCATTTACTCAGATGTACAGTTATACACACACAAGCTCAATTACTCATACAAATACTAGCACATTCTTACGCTCTTATACAATCAATGATACAAGCACACACATCCATACAGCCACTCACAATAACTCATTTGTAGCCAATTATGTACTCCAACACACATATATACTACTTTTCACATATGTAGTTACTCACACATGTACCACTGAGATATACATTCACTCACTAACACACCCATACACACACTCACCCACCCATACAGTCCATCACAGATGCACTCTTGAAACCATGCACCCAGTGAATCACCCACTCACACATCTATGCTCAGAGTCACACACACCCCACCCACACAAACACTCAGGCACCCATACAGATACTCAAACAAATCAAGAACCCATATAGACACTCATGTAGCTATTCACAAACCCATGCAGCCGCTTACACACCAACAGACAGACGGATACAGACATTCACACAGTTTAGTCACTAACCCATGCATTCAGTAAGATCCGTTTAATCACTCACAGAGTCAGACACGCACCTACTAAATCATCCATTCAGAGACTTATACACCCACTCATTCTTCAATACGCCTTTCCCTATATATATTAAACATATTTAAACTTTACAGAAACACACAGTCACTGGATGATGTCATGAGTGATGTCATTTGAGAGGTCATCAGTGATGTCACTGACCATGTCATGAGTGATGTCATTTGAGAGGTCATCAGTGATGTCACTGACCATGTCATGAGTGATGTAATATGTGACGTCATCAGCAGTGCATTGCGGGGGCGCGAGTTATAGTTAGCTGAACTAACTATAACGGGGGAATTTCACGGGTTTTGTACGAGTGAAATGTCCAACTAACTATAAACGCCCCTGAAACCTATGGTTTTTTCAGTGAATGTCTAAGGTTTTTTTAATGCTAATTTCTAACTATAACGTCCCTGAAACCTATGGTTTTTTCAGTGAATTTCTAAGGTTTTTTTAATGCTAATTTCTAACTATAACGTCCCTGAAACCTATGGTTTTTTCAGTTAATATATACACACATACACATATATACACACACACACACACATATATACATATACACATACATATATACACACACACACCATCCCCCAAATTACTGAAGTATAACTAACATTTGTAATCATGCATAGACCCTTAAAATTCTGGACCGCTGTCAGAAAGAGGTCTAGAAAAAAAACATGCAGTCTTAACTATAATACTCAAGATGTATGCAATTAAGTGTTTTAGTAGAATAAAATTAAGACACTGTTTAACTTTTAGAGTTATACAAAAAATCTACATTGACCACAGAAAGAAAGTAATGTTATGCATTTTAAGCAAAATATAAAATTCCACTTTTATCAGACAAAGAGGCTGACCTTAATTGAAGAGATGACGCAGTACGGCTTGGCCCACAGCTGCAGCCTCACGTTGTGCAGATTGGAGACAGTAATGCTGTGTAAAAGTGTGGGCATTTTTCCAAGTCGCAGCACGGAAAACTTTCTCCAATGTTACTCCGGCGAACAGAGCTGCTGATTTAGAGACTGCCCTGGTGGAGTGTGCTTTAGTTCTTGTTGACAAAGGCTTGTTAGCCTTGTCATGGCAGAATTGGATCGCAGAAGAGACCCACCTGGCAACAGTGGCCTTAGTTACTGCTGTTCCTTCTCTGCCTTGTCCGTAGGCCACCAGCAGCTGATCAGTCTTTATGTCCTTTGTTTTATGCAGGTAGAATTTTAAACACCTCTTGACATCCAAAGTGTGCAAAGCCTGTTCTGCTGGGCTAGATGTGTTAGGAAAAATATTGAAGTATCACTGGTTCGTTTAGATGAAACTGTGTCGGGACTTTAGGGATAAAAGTCGGGTTTGTCCTCAGAGCTACATAGTTATCAGCGAAATGTAGAAAATGTTTCCTTGACCGTAAAGGCTTGTATTTCACTAACCCTCCTTGCAGAACTGAGAGCCAGTAGGAAGGCCACCTTCCAGGTGAGAAACTTGAGCTCAGCTTTGTGAATTGGTTCAAACGGATGCCTCATTAACTGTGCAAGGACTAGATTAAGCTTCCATTCCGGGGAAGACGCACGCACCAGGGAAAATGCGCGGAAAAGGCCCCTCATGAACTGTTTTATAAGACTAGAGGCACAAAGAAGGAACTTGAGGAGACTTCCTATAGCGGGAAACAGCAGCCAGGTGAACCTTCACTGAAGAGAAAGTGAGACCTGCCTTGGCCAAAGAGAGGAGATCAGGTCAAATCCTCTCAGGAGGTGCTTGAAGCGGGTGAAGGTCGTTTCACTGGCACCAGAAACAGAATCGCTTCCATTTTAGGCGGTATGTCTTATTAGTGCTATCCGCACGAGATTTGGCAATAACTTCCCTGCATTCCTGCGAGATTTCCAAGTCCATGAATTCTAGGAACTCAGGAGCCATGTGTGCAAATGAAGAGACTGCGGGTTTGGATGATTCACTTAGCCCTTCTCTCTCGTCAGCAGAGATGGGGATGGCTGCAGGCGTATGGGCCTCGACTGACATCAGGAGTAACTCCGGGAACCAGTACTGCCTGGGCCATCTTAGCGCTATCAGGATCAGACGACAGCCCTCTGCCTTCATCTTGGTTAATACCCTGGGAATTAATGAGATGGGGGAGAAGCGTAAGCATATATCCCGGACCATTGCATTAAAAGGGTATTCCCCCTCGACCCTGGTAGAGGGAATCTGCAGGCGTAATACTGGCATTTGGCGTTCTCCATTGTTGCAAAGAGGTCTAAAGCTGGTTTTCCCCACCTTCGAAACACCTTGTCAAGTTGGGACTGCTCCAACTCCCACCCATGGCAAATGGCTTGCGTTCTGCTTAACGTGTCCGCCAGAGTGCAGACCTCGGACATGCTCGGCCCTTAATGAGATGGACTGTTGCGTTGTCCAATCCCATAGCTCTTGCGCTTCCTGAGATAGCGTAATGGATTTGGTTCCCCCATGTTTGTTGACATAATACATGATGGTCGTATTGTCCGGATGGACCAGCACGGAGGAGCCCGCTATTCTCGGCAAGAATGCCGGAAGAGTTAGGAAGATGGCTTTGAGCTCCAGCCTGCTAATGTGCTGGTGTTTCTGCGCAGCAGACCATTTGCCCTGAATTTGTAACTCCTGCAGGAGACCTCTCCAGCCCTCCATGGATGCGTCCGTTGTCAGTAAGAAGTCTGGGATAGTCTGGAGGAAAGTAAGTCCTTGTACCAGATTTGGAGCATGAAACCACCATTGCAGTGCCTCTACCATTCGCGTTGTGACCTGAACTACATCCTCGAAGGATCCCAAAGCCTGTGGCCATTGTTTTTGTAGCTTCTCTTGAAGAGGCCTTATTCTCAGTCTGGCTAGTGGCACCAGCTCTATCGCTGAAGAAAACATCCCCAGGAGCGACTTGTACATTCGCACAGAAACTGACCTTTTTCTTGATATGCTTTTCGCAAGTCTTGGCAAATGTATCTGTCTTTCGTGAGATAGAAAAGCTTTGCACTGGATGGTATCTATGGACGCTCCCAGGAAGGATAGGACTTTACTTGGATGGAGCAAAGACTTCTGTTTGTTTACAGTGAGTCCCAAAGTCCAGAACATGTGAAGGCAGGTGCTTGTAGCTTGACTGGCTTCCTGTGCTGTTGGTGCTTTGAGCAGCCAGTCGTCGAGATATGGGAATACTTGAGATCGCAGGGCCGCTGCTACAGGCGCTAGGCACTTGGTGAAGATCCTTGGCGCCGATTTGAGGCCAAACAGAAGTACTTTGTATTGGTAGTGGGTACCAGCCACTGTGAACCTTACGAATTTCCAATGTTTCGGATGGATTGGGATATGAAAATATGTGTCTTCCATGTCGAGCGAGGTCATGAAGTCCCCTTCGTTCAGAAAGGGAACTCGTTCGGAAATAATCACCATTCTGAACGTTTGTTTCTTGAGAATGTTGTTGAGATTCCACAGGTCTAGTACCGGTCTCCATTATCCCGATTTCCTTTTTATTAGGAATAAACGAGAATAAAAACCTTTTCCCTTTTGCGACATTGGGACTTCCTCCATCGCTCCTTTGACGAGATTAACCAAAGCCTCTTTGCGTAATAAGTGAAGACAGGGGTGGGGGGCCCCCCTGGGTGGAGTAGTCGGCGGGCGCTGAATGAATTCTAGAGTGTGACCGTTGGTGACAAGGTCCAGCACCCAGAGATCCGTTGTCATTTCGCGACATCGGTGGAAATCTTCACACCCACAGGTGGGGGAGGGGGGCAAGGAGGGAGGCTGGTACCCTGGCCTGATCATGGTTTCCTGCCTGAGTCACGACCTTGTTGAGGCGTTTGTTTGCGGTCTCCCTGGTGAGAGAAACCAGCCGTAGAGGACAGACGGTAAGATGGAGGATTGTAGGATTGGCGGTATTGAGACTGGTATGGCTGATACTGCTGAGCCCTTTGGTAACCTCCTTTGTAAGGGGCAAATCCTCGCTCCCTAGCACCTCTGAAGGGCACCTTTCTGTACTGTAATGTGCTCAACGCCTTTGCGGTGTCCGTGTCATTTTTAATCGCCAGCAGCGCCTCATCTATGTGCTTTCCAAAGAGGGACTCGCTATCGAAAGCCATATCCAACACTTTCGTCTGCATCTCAGGCCTAAAGGTGGTTGCTTTCAGCCATCCTTGCTGCATAAGCACAGCAGCTCCCGCCAGTTGTCTAAAACCAGTATTGGCTACATCAAGGGCACAGTCAATGGTTTACAAGCTCCCCTTCCACTAGTATCTTTCGTGCCTCTTGTCTTCAGATATAAAGGTCAATTAACCTGCCATGTCTGACCGCATTTGGCAGTCGTAGCAGCCGATAATGGGTAACGCGTTTGCTGCCCTAATTGTCACTGTTGCCATAGAAGAGAAAAGTTTCCCCAAAATGTCCATCCTAAACCCTTACTTATCCGGAGGAGTGGTAATCGGGGTAGCTGGATTTTTTGAGAGTATTTGTACCGCTTGAGAGATGACAATCTGGCTTGGGGTGACCAATGAGCCAAGATGGAGAGTCCTCAGGCACCTTATACTTCTTCTCAATACGGGGCAACACTGGTGGTATGGACGCTGGTGTCTTCATTATTTTGATGCCTTCCTGCCATATATAATCTATAATTGGTATGGAGCGTACCAACTGTCTCGTGTCTTCTTTGAAGTCATATAAAAACACATTCGGTCTGTTTGACCATTATAGGTAGATTAAACCTGTTAGCTGCCCTCTGCATTAAATTATGAAATCCTCCAATATCTCCAGAGGAGAATCTGATGGGCGATGCGGAGGGAGTTGGTATAACAATCATCCCAAGGATCAGGAACAGAGATTGGATTCGGCAGCTCACCTTCCTCTCCATTCTCGTCCGAAGAGGAGGCATCTGGTGCTCCAGGGTCGGCTGGCTCGGGGTCCGAAATATTCACAGGTGTGCTTGGCGGTTGAACGGCTGGCGTACCTGAAGGATCTGTCTGAGGTATCGGCCTGTCGGGCTGATTCTGTTGTGGTGGGAACCTGTGCCGATAATCTGCCAACATAGCTTGCAAATCCTGTATCAGTGATGGTGGCAGATAGGCCATGTCCATGGGGCGCGGCTTTCGCTGAAAACCATATGAATGGTAACTGTGATGCGGATCCATATACCCCTGCTGGTAATATTGCGTCTCATCAGGATAGTCCTCATCCTCTTCATCATCCTGACACTTTACGTGGAGCTCAGATGGGCTGTGAGCCACCCCATAAAGACCATTATCGTCATCTTCTACATAGCCCTCAAGCAGATATAACGGAAGTAAGGACAAAACCTTACTAAACTCTTGCATGGGTGGCCGTAGGAAAGTCTTAGTTACTCTGATGACTTGAGTAATCCTAGTAGACGGCGACAGTGCAAAAACCACAGGAAATGAAAATTCCATCACCGACTGTCGTCGTCAGCAGAAGAGTCATCGTCGTTGACGGAACACTCGTCGACGAGTCAGTGATCGGGATCTTCGCTGGCGGTATTTGTCGACAAGGGACGATGGGGTCCTCGTTGTCGACGCGGAGACTCTAGTAGACCGTATTGGAGCCTGGATCGCAGTCGTAGTCGTCACTGTTGCCATCAACGTAGCGTCGATGTAACGCTGAATGTCATCGGCAAGTGAGGAAGCGTCAACGATTTTTTTTTTTTTTTTAGAGTTTTCTTACTCACAGGATCTGACGAAGAGGATCTAGGCCGATATCTGTGCCTTCTACGCCTGGCAGGAAGGAAGGAGAACGCCGGCTCAAAGGAGTGTTTAGCTAACTTCTCTTTTTCTGAAGCCTTGGAGTCCTGGGAAGGCGTATGAGGTTTTCTACCTTCACTTGAGGAACTGTTCTTCGATCTGGTCCTCTTATGGGATGTAGAAGCTCAATCATCTTCCTCATCAGAAGAAGGCGACTGATGTTTAGTGGTTTGAAGCCACAACAACCTTCCCGCTCTGTCCTTGAGGCTTTTATTTGAGAAGGTGCGGCAGATCTTACATTCTCTCACCTCATGCCTTGGATGAAGGCAGTAAATACACTCCTTATGTGGATCAACCACAGAGACTCTTTTCTTGCCACAGGTTTTACATGGGCAGAAAAGGCCTTTTTTGTCTGACAAGATGAAAAGATTGAGAAAGTTGAAGAAAAACTGAGTAGCACTCAGGGAGACTCCCCTCCACACGACGTGCCGTGAAAATCTGAGAACCTGCCTCTGCTGCGAGTGTTCTAGAGGGTGCCGACAGCTGATCGGCTAGGTCCTAACATTTGGTCCTTTTTTTAAAAAATAAACAGATAGGCTACTATTTACTTGGATTAAAGCCATTCTAGCCTATGAAGCTTTTAAAGCACTGCTTGAATATTTTACCCTGGGACTCATCTCGACGACGGGGAGTGATTCAGGCATGTGAATCTATGAAATATACCCCACTACTGGATAAAGAGATGGAACACCTCGTGAGATGGACAAAGGTCACTTGCAAGTCACCTGAAAGGAATAGTTACTCGTAATCTTACGTCTACAATCACTGGGAATTGTCATTTAAAACCATAAATACTGACCCAGTGTGCAGGATCCCGCTGCAATTTTACGATTGAGACAATTTTGATATAAAAGGAAAATGCTACTTACCCAGTATGCATCTGTTCTTGGCATATAGAGCTGTAGAATCATACGCTTTAGCATAGATCGCCATCTAGTGTTGGGTCCGGATGTTTGCACTTTGTTTTTCTTCGAAGAAGTCTTTCTAGTCAGGAGGTAGGAGACTCCTCCTTTCGGTGATAGTGCGCATGGGCATCGACTCCATCCTTCTATTGTTTTGCCGTAAAGGGTGATGATGGAGTTAGTAAGAGTAGTAAAGAGATGACCATGTATAGGGTATCTAAGTAAGATAATACTGCAACAGATAAAGGTACCCCGGGAGGCGGGTGGGCGCATATGATTCTACAGCTCTGTATGCCAAGAACAGATGCATACTGGGTAAGTAGCATTTTCCGTTCGAGGCATACGAGCTGTAGATCATATGCTTTAGCATAGACTATACAGCAAATATCTCCCAAGCGGTGGCTAACCTGTAGCTGTTGCAGTGGTTTGAAATAGTGTTCGTAAAACTGCCTGGCCCACACTAGCTTGTTGTCTTGCCAACACATCTACAGAATAGTGCTTTGTGAATGTGTGTGGTGTAGACCATGTTGCAGCTTTCATCTAAGGGTATATTCCCTAAGAATGCCATGGAAGCCCCCAGTTTGCGTGTAGTGCGCGCTCTAGGGGGAATTGTTAATGTGCGTTTAGCTTTAATGTAACATATTTGAATACATTTAACTATCCACCGTGCAATACCTGCTTTTGAGATGGGATTGCCTTCATGTGGTGGCACAAAAGCAACGAAAAGTTGTTTGGTTTTCCTAAAATGTTTTGTTCTTTCTATGTAATATAGTAATGCTCTTTTGACATCTAACCCGTTGAAGAGCACGCTCTGCTACTGAATCTGGTAGAGGCAACTCAACAGACTGGTTGATATGAAAGGCAGAGATGACTTTGGGTAAAAATTTGGTTTTAGTCCTAAGAACCACTTTGTTTTGGTGTATTTGGAAAAATGGTTCTTGTATAGTTAGTGCCTGGAGCTCACCCACTCTTTTTAGAGATGTAATGGCTATAAGGAAGGCTACTTTGCAGGTGAGAAATTTAAGTTCACATTTATGTAATGGCTCAAAGGGTGGACCCATGAGCCTTGTAAGAACTATATTAAGATTCCACACTGGAGAAGGTGGAACTCTAGGAGGAATGATGCTCTTAAGTCCTTCCATAAAAGCTTTAATAGCGGGCACTCTAAACAGAGACAAGTGTTGTCTGTTCTGTAGGTATGCAGCTATGGCAGCAAGATGTAAGCGTATGGATGTATACGCTAAATTAGAACGCTGTAGGTGTAATAAATGATGTTTTGAATGGAAGCATCTAGTGGATTTATGCGATTGTTGTTACAGTAAACAAATCACTTCCACTTTGCTGCGTAGCATGCTCTCGTGGTAGGGCGTCTAGCTTCTTTGATGACATTCATACAGTCTGGCGGAAGATTAAGGTAGCCAAACTCTAGGATTTCAGGCGCCAGATCGCATGGTTGAGATGACCGGGATCTGGACGTCTCATCTCTCCATGGTTCTGAGTGAGAAGCCTGGGGGAGAGGTGTAGTTTTTGATGAGCAACTACTGATAGTTCCAACAAGGTTGTGAACCAGGGTTGTCGAGCCCATGTGGGAGCAACTAGGATCAGTGTCAAGGAATGCGGTTTGAGTTTCCGTACCACTAACGGAATTAGCGGGAGAGGTGGAAAAGCGTAAGCAAATATTTCTGACCAATTCATCCATAGCGCATTGCCTTTGGACAATGGGTGTGGGTACCTGGACGCGAAGCTTGGGCATTTTGCGTTGAGGTGTGTGGCGAACAGATCTATTTCTGGGTAGCCCCACATCTGGAAGAATGGAAGGAGAACTTGAGGATGTAGTTCCCATTTGTGGATCTGCTGTCATTGACGACTGAGTAGATCTGCAATCTGGTTGTTTACTCCTGGGAGGTGTTCTGCAAGGAGATATATTTTTTGAGGTATGGCCCATCTCCAGGTGCTTTGAGCTAGTTGTGAATGCTGTAGAGTGTGTCCCCCCCTGTTTTTGTATGTAGTACATTGCGGTCATGTTGTCTGTACGAACTAAGACAGCTTTGCCTACTAGATGCAATTGAAAGGCTTTCAATGCTAGAAAAATTGCTAGTAGTTCCAGATGGTTTATGTGGAGTTCTTTTTGTTGTACAGTCCACATGCCCTGAATGGTATGTTTTTGAAGATGAGCTCCCCAACCAATGAGCGATGCGTCTGCTGTTAGCACTATCTGTGGAACCGGGGTCGACGAAATGGCCGCCCCTTTGAAAGGTTTTGTATATTCTACCACTGCAGAGCACGATGAGTGCGGCCGTCTACCGACACTAGATCTGTTAACTGACCTGGAGCCTGGTTCCACTGACGTGCTAAGCATTCCTGTAGGGGACGCATTTGGAGCTTTGCATAAGGAACGATTAGAATGTAAGAAGCCATCATTCCGATCAATTGCATGAACACTCGAGCTGGTAGTGAGTGTTGGGGCTGAAATTGTGACAATAGATTTTGCTTGTTGCGTATCCTGACTGGGTTGGGGTATGCTAGAGCTTTGCAAGTATCTATTGTTGCTCCTAGATACGTTTGTGTGTTGGATGGTTGGAGGTGAGACTTGATGAGGTTTACAGTGAACCCCAAGTCGTGAAGCAGTTGAACTGTTCTGTGAGTGTGGCGTAGGCAGCTGTGTTGTGATCTGGCTTTTATTAGCCAGTCGTCTAGATAAGGGAAGACGTGAATGTGCGGTCTTCTTAAGTGAGCTGCGACTACCGCTAGACACTTGGTGAATACTCTGGGTGCGGTAGTTACCCCGAATGGGAGAACTTTGAATTGATAATGTGGTCAGTCCACCACGAACCGGAGATATTTTCTGTGAGCCGGGCGAATGGGAATATGGAAGTAGGCGTCCTTTAAATCCAGAGTGGATAGAAAGTCGCCTTGCTGAAGTAGTGGGAGCACCTGTTGAAGTGTGACCATGTGGAAGTGGTCTGACTGAATGTAAAGATTTAGCTGTCTGAGGTCTAATATAGGCCTGAGAGAGCAGTCTTTCTTGGGGATTAAGAAATACAGGGAGTATACCCCGGTCCCCTGATGAAACGGGACTGGTTCTATAGCATGTTTTTCCAAGAGAGAGAGAACCTCTTGTTTTAAGAGGGCGAGATGTTCTGGTGACATTACATGTTCTCTTGGACGAATAGTTGGGGGAGTGCTTGTTAGCTCCAGGTAGTAACCATACTGGATAATTTGTAGTACCCATTTGTCTGAGGTGATTGAGTTCCAGACAGGTAGGAATTGTGAAAAACGTCCCCCGACAGGTGAGGAATGATCGGGGGTAGCGGAGGGAAGTCATTGTTTGCGGGGAAAGTGCGTGTGGAGTTACCTTTGCCTCTTCCTCTAGCATTGTTTCCTCTATACCCTCCTCGATAATAACCTCTGGAAGAGGGGGATTGGTTGTTACCCTTGTACGAGGAGGAGGGAGTTTCGGTGGACATCGTTTTGGAGCCACCCCTGTAAAAGGAGCGGCGAAAGGAACCCCTATTAGTAGGCAGTTGTAAAGCCCCCATAGATTTTGCGACCTCGGTGTCTTTCTTCATCTTTTCCAGCGAGGCATCGACAGCTGGTCCGAAAAGATGCTCCTTATCAAAAGGTTGGTTATGTGAGGATTGTACCTCCTGCTTGAATCCAGAAATTCTAAGCCAAGCGTGTCTGCGCAATAGCACACCAGTATTGATGGCATGAGCTGCTGTGTCTGCTGCATCCAGTGCACATTTAATGGCAGTGTTAGTGATAAGTTTACCTTCCTGGATAAGGTCATTAGCTTTTGCTTTGTACTAATCTGGTAAGTGTTGCATGAGTTTCTCTAACTCATCGTAATGAGCCCCATCATAGAGTGCTAGCAGAGCCTGAGCGTTGGCAATACGCCAATGATTTGCAGCCTGTGAAGCCACTCTTTTGCCAGAGGCATCAATGAGCTTGGACTCCTTATCAGGAGGGGGGGCTTCGCCTGTTTGAGAGTTAGCTCTCTTGCGAGCGTTAGATACTACAAGAGTCTAAAGGCAACTGACCTTTGATGTAAGCAGGATCAGTAGGAGCAGGTTTGTATTTGTCTACTCTGGGTGTGAGTATTCTTGCCCTAACTGGGTCTTTAACTACTTCGTCCGTGTGCTTTAACATGCCCTTCAGCATAGGTAAAGTGTGAGTAGACCTTTGTGAATGAGTGAGCGTTTCAAAGAGGAAGTCCTCTTTTAAAGGTTCTTTATGGAGTTCCACCCCACGATATTGAGCAGCCCTGTTAATAAGCTGAACGTATCCAATGTCATCGGGGGGGGGGTGGGAACGGGACTAGAGAGATACAGGTCAGGGTCGTTGTCTGTCTGGTTCCCTATGATAATTTTCCCAAGGGTCAGTGTCTTGAGGTATGTCCTGATCCTGTGGTACATCCTGCTCTTCATCCCCACCCCCATAGTCTTCATCCTGTGGGTCAGGTGAAAGTGGAGGTGGTGGTGAATTTGATGGTGTAATAATCAAATTAGGATTAGGAGGAGGAGAGGGAGGTGGAATGTAAGGGGGAGACTGGTTAGTACCCATGTCCTTTTTCTTAAAAGGGATAGGGTAGTCCTCAGTGAGATCCAGCTTCCGTTTTTTAGGAAGAATGGCATGGATGTGTCCCGTTTCAGGGTTAATGACAAGTTTCTTTTGATTCGGATCCACAGGTGGTTCATCGGACCGAGGCTCTTTGGATGGAGTGTCCTTGTCTTTATGTCCCGATTTCGACGTCGAAGATTTCGGCTCCAAGTCTTTGTGCGTCAAATGTTTTTCTGAGTGCTTGGACTTGGCAGGTATCGGCTCCGAACCTTTTGGTGTGGCAGGTTTCGGCTCCGAGCTTTTCGGTGCGGAGGGTTTCGGCTCCGAAGCTTTAAGTATCAAGGGTTTCGGCTCCGAAGCTTTAAGTGTCGAGGGTTTCAGCTTTGAGGTCTTCTGTGTCGAAGGTGCCTTCGGTGCCGGTGGTGTGGTGACCGGCAGATGCTTCGACTTATGTTTCGGTGCCGAAGGTGTTGGTTCGGCACCGGGATGGGGCCGGCTCGAGCCGGAAGGCTTCTCTTTGTGTTTCGTGGCTGGAGGGAGGGGCATCTGAAACTTTCTCGGTGCCGACCTGAGCCCGAGGGCGAAGGTGGTACCGGAGCCTTTCATTTCTGTTGACTGGGCACAGGGGGATCTGTACTCACGATACGCTGACCCGGAGTGATGTTCTGTTCTTCTTCCATGTTGGAGTCGGCTTTGGACACAGAGACCAGTTCTTCGTCCTCGGCTTCTTCAGCTAGACAGTGGATATTGGAATCTTCGCCGAAGACGTCGGGTACGGAGCCGCTGTCGTGTTGCTTCTCGTGGCGTTGAGCCAGACGATCACGGAGAGTCTTCTTCGATCGGAACAATCGACACGCGTCGCAGTCCTTTTCGTCGTGTTCCGGGGATAAGCAGAGGTTGCACACCTCGTGCAAGTCAGTGCGTGGGAATTTAGCACGACACCCAGGACATAGTTTAAATGGAGTCCGTTCCATCGACTGCTAGCGTGGTCGGCACGGGTAGGCCCGACGGCCCGCCTCAAGTTTACAGATCGAAGGTTTTCGCAGTTGAACAATGTGCGTCGAATGGGGAACCGCGATCGATAGACAATACCGTCGAGGGTAGAGGATTGCGTGTCGAAGGGGTTCGAAAATGATACCGAACCGGAGGGCAGCAATACACATCCGAACCCGATGGCGGAAAAAAACAATCTAAGGATGGAGTCGATGCCCATGCGCACTATCACCGAAAGGAGGAGTCATATCTCGTGACTAGAAAGACTTCTTCGAAGAAAAACAAAGTGCAAACATTCGGACCCAACACTAGATGGCGATCTATGCTAAAGCATATGATCTACAGCTCATATGCCTCGAACATATATCTTTTTGAACCTATCTACAAGCCATGTTGACCAAACTTTTTTTCCATATAAAATGAAGCAATTAACCCCAAAAACCCCCCAAAAGAAAAGCACTGGTGTAGCGCTAACTGACTACTACCAACATTCACGCACCCTTTTTAAATGTAGAAATGAAAGAAAATGGCGGCAACAGTGTTAAATAGGCAGCAGCTTCAAAGGGAGTGCCCCATGGACTGTTAGACTATAAACACTTTTCAGTTTAAGATGCTTAGTACACCTCAGTGACTTATGATAAATCTCCCTCCCTCCTACTCTTCCCCCAAAAAACACAAAACTGTGGCTAATGTGGCACAGACACAATCAGGTACCAGAGCCATTAAAAAAAAATAAAAAAACATGAAGGCAGCAGAGGCCTGCACTGACATTTCTGTAATATAAAAAAAAGAAAAAGGTGGAATGTCTTCTAAGAAAGAAACTTGAACAAAAAATCTCAAGTTCTGAAAGCTGAAAAGGGGGTCAAATGCCAAAGGGTGGCAGTTGTGGCAATAAAGGGACTACTTCCATCGCAAGGGTCTCTGGCTGCATGTGGCATACCAAGGTAGAGTAATAAAGTTTTAGTCAAACGCCAGGGCAGATTTTAAAATACAAACAAGTCTACAGGCTAAAAATAACCCCAGCAGATGTGCTTGATATGGGATAACTGTTGCTCTTCAGCATTTTTAATCATATGTGGGAAGAAGGTGGGGTAGTTAAGATTGTAGTTCCCAACAGCATGTAAGGAAGAGTCCATCCCAGTAGAAGAGCATAATATATATATACATATATAAAAAACTTTTATCCATCTTGCTCGATGCATCGAACTACGTTTCTTTTTTTGGAGTATAATGCCCTCCTATTCCACACTTTCTCTGAATTCTTCACTGTGCAATGTGGGCATTTTGGTCCAACTTTGGCACGCGGTCTGGGAATCTGCCACTGCCTTCCGTCTTTTAGGCAAGAAGGCTTATAGATTAAAGACCTCAAACTGAATGACATCCATGGCATGCACAAGGCCAATGAACAGCTAATGAAGGCCACACTAGATTGTGACTGAAGCCGGTCGTATTTGTGAGAGATGTATAAAGAAATTTCACCACTGCAGTACCTGTGATAGGTCCATCCTCTTCATCAAACTCTATCTTCACTCCTTTACCATTAGCTGTACTGACGCCGCATCCTCCTCCGCGGCACAGTGAGACCGGTACCACACCATATACATATGCCAGCATGATGGGCACCCCGATCCCTGCAATGGAAGAAACCATCAAAAATTAATCTCAAAGTAGGGAAAAATAGCAGAAAGCAAGGTCTATCAAAGCACATAAGTAATAAATCACCAAAAACACAGGGCAAATAAGAGTGAGGTGGAGGAGAACCTGCAAATGGAGTCAACACTGGCAAGGTGAGAAATAGAGGGAAAAGACAGTTGCTAAGAATATTGGGCAATCAGTAGGGAAGGTGGATCACAGTGCTGATAAAGCGGCCGATCTCATAACAGAGATAAGGGAGTAGCAGAAAAAAGGAAAGAAAATGGGTAAACAGCTGGGGAGGAGGGGAGTTGGAGGGGGGGCACGTTATACTTTTCTAAGCCAAAACGTATTGCATTATTCACAGCAGCAAATTAATAATTTGACAATTTCCCAGTTTGAGAATGTTATGTATTAGTTTTTGATTTATGCACCAGAACAAGCTGCAGCTCGGACAATGCTTCAGGAACCCAGACTTCAGAAAGCACTCTATGCAGACTTCATCTTGGATATGAAGCACCCAACTGTCAGGCAAAAGAATGAGCTGCTCAGGAGCAAAGGCTGACTGGAAAAGAAAGCCAGAGGAAGTATGAGCGAAAACACCAAGATTAAACATAAACCCCTAGGGATAGCAGGTACCAAAACCCAAACGTGATGCACTGTAGAGTTTTACATTATCAATACAGTTCATAAAGAGCTGGATGAAGGAAATGCAAGTCAAGTCTGACTACTCAAATTTAGAAAACCCAATTTAAATTAAAAACCCTTCAACTGAAATCTTAAGAGAGCCTACTAATGAAGGAGAATCATCGGTCAGCTAAATCGTTGGGAACATCTTTCCTGAAAGGGCAACGTACTCTTTCTCCCTATTGCGCCTTCAACCCACACCAACATTATGAGAGGCAGCTGTTGGGAGAGTAAACGAGCAACTATTTTCGCGCAGCTTAAAGGCTTAAGTGCAATAATCGTCCAATGAGTGACCTCTTATTGGGTTTCCTGGCAGTTTTCTTTGTGGGTACAGTCTTACCCAAAGCTGTCCCTAAGCCTCTAATAAATTGGTTACAAACTTGATAATCAAATTACTGTCTTTGGGCACTGGACCCTACAGGGGAAGCTTGGTCAAGCAGTAGAGGCTTGTCCTAAAATGTGATGGGTTAGAAACTCAAATATAGTATGACAGAGTACATTTCACTCAAACTGAGTGTCTATACAGCACAAAGAAAAGCAGAACTGTACTTGCAGGGAAGTAAAAAAAGGCACTGCCAAAATAAATAAAATACCATACCTAGAAGACACTATACTACAGAGACCTAGGTCACACACAAAAGTGGGTACACGCAACAGACCCTCGTGCTTCACCAGCCCAAAATTGGAGCCAGGGTCGAAAAAAGAGACGTTAGACAGTGAGATCTCAGAGACTGCAAAGAACAGATAGATGGCTAAAATTGTTCTGTAGCGAGCAGGACACATCTGTAAGGCTTGGGGTGAAGAGGAACAACTTACATGACCCTTTGGGGGGGGGGTTGAGGGGGGGGAATAGACACCCTTTGATGACGTAATTTGGAAGGGTGCAGGCTCACCACAGAGGTCATCATGGAAGGAGCTTCCGTTGCTCCTGTACTTCTGGTGCTCCTTGGTCACTTCCTCTGATTTTATCACCTAGAAACTCATTCCTCCCTCAAGCGTTTCTGTCAGCTGTAGTTACTCTGTCGGGAAGCCTGCACCTTTCCTAGCAGGTGGCCAGAATCTTCTCATACTTGTGGGCAGGTCACAGTAGCAAAAATGCTCCAGGCACTAGGTTCGTTCTCAGCTCTAAGGAAAGGAAGTCACTTGAAATGGTCTTATCAGGACTAGTGTTAATCTTCCTAACTGGCAATGGGATCTGGAAACTCAGAAAGGGGTGCTCTTACGTGCCATTAGGCGGTGCTGTGCAAGTCGGCGCAAACTTAGTTAAGCCCTGGTGCAAATTTCTTTTGTAGGCTTGTCCATGCCTTCAGACCTGGAGCTCATCTGCAAAACTAGAAGGAGCAGTGTGCAGGCTCCTTACCTTGAACCTTTTTAGATGCAAAAAGTAGACCACTTCACAGAAAGTGAAGGTGGGAGGGTGGTGAGGAATATGAAGTTAGATAGAGTAGCCACCAGAAAGGGTACTACGAAGGCAAGTAACTTGTTCTTCTGATTGATAGTTCTAACCACAGATTTCTCACCTTGTGACTAGATACCAAAGGAGTGCCTCCCAAAGCGGTAGCTCTGTGGAATGGCTCAGAAAGTCCTGCAGGACTGACCGGACAAAATGGCCATTATGACAGACGTGAATGTCAAGGCAATAGTGCTTCGGGAATGTGTGGACTAATGCCATGTAGCATCAGATATCCAGAACAGGCACTCAATGGGCCAAAACAGTGGCAACAACCTTGACTCGGGTAGAATGAGCCTTCAGAGCTTCTGGGGGCTGCTTCCAAGCCAAAGCGTGGCAAATCTTAACAGAAGTCTATCCATCTTGAGCCGATTCATTTTTGCACCGCCTTGCCTTTCTTTCTGCTCCAGAGAATCCCATAAAGAGCCGATCGTCCAACAGATGGTCTTTGGTACGATCAATGTTCTCAGTGTTCTTTTAGGATCAGTCTGCAGGAAAGTGATTTATTATGTGGAGTGGTGGTGAGACCTCACCAGGTAATGTCACAGTCTCCATCAGGTCCAGTTAGGTTCCTTAAGAAAAACCATACCTCAGTACTGGGTGGCTGAGGCACAGAGCAGTCGGGCTTAGTCAAATGAAAAAGCGTTAAGCATTTAGAAGCACCAAAACTGTTAAGAGGCACAAAACAAATCTGACACCACTTTATAAACAAGCATTTGCAATGCAATAGGTCTCGCATTTACGAGAGTTTGAGCTAATGGCATTGTAAATGACACTGCCAATAGCTTAAACTTTCGCAAATGCAAGACCTATTGCATCGCAAACGTAACTTTTGGAAAACCACCCCATGTCGCGCTTATACGTTAATGTCGGTCACGCCCTTTCTTTAGACGAGCCACGTCTAAAGCAAGGGGCGTGTCACCATTAAAGTGAAAGCGCTGTATGGGGCGCTTTTACAAAAAAAGCATCCATTTGTCAAGTTGACAAACAAATGCTTTTTTTGTAAAAGTGCCACATGCCGCGTTTTCACTTTAATGGCGGCCGCGCGCCCCTTTTAGACGTGGCTCATCTAAAGAAATGGGCGTGGCCGACAAAAGTGAAAGTGCTGTATGGGGCGCTTGTAAACAAAAAAAGTGAAAAAATAGAGGGGGAAAAAAAAAAACATGCGACTGCGTTTGGGCTGCAAACAACAAACTAAAGGCATAACCACCACATCAGCATGGTGTGCCCTGCTATGAAAAAAATATAAAGCGTTGGGGGAAGTGGGTGTCCTGCCTGCAACAGCAGGCAGGAGAAAAACATTTAACCAAATGGTGCTCGGATGCTGTAATTAAAGCCTACCGAGTAACACATGTAACAGGGGGTGTCCTGATAGGAGGTTACAAAATGAGACAAGGCGGCACTAAGGAGGTACTATTGATCAGTGAAAAGCCACAGTTTCCAAAGGACAATGACATGCCAATGAATATGGGTGGAGAGTGAGCGGAGCTTCAAATCCATGCTTGAATGCAGCACATGCCTTGCAGAGCAGCGCATGCGCTGCCCAGGCTCGACCTAAAAATAGCATATTTTTTTATCACAAATTAGACACCAAAATGACAAAAATCTATTGAGGGGAACGGGAGATATGATATTTCACAGATACATCGATGACATTTTTCTTATTTGGAAGGGGGAAGAATCAACCCTCCTACAGGCGATTGCACAGATCAACTCCATTGATGGAAGAATTGAATTTACGCACACCATGAGCAGAACCAACATCTCGTTTCTGGATGTAAACATTTCGATACTGGACAAAAAAAACTTATCACGTCTGTTTTTACAAAACCTACAGATCGCAACAATCTTCTTCACTTAACCAGTTTCCACCAACTAACCTTTAAACAACATCTACCGTATTCGCAACTACTCAGAATAAAAAGGATCGCTTCCAATGATGAAATATACGGTGAAAGTTGCCAAAAGATGTTGAGAAAATTCAAACAACGTGGATATCCAGTATCCATCCTACAACTAGCAGAAAATAGAGCCAAGCAGAAAAATCGTGATCAACTCTTAAAACCCAAAGAACAAAGTCTGGTTCAAGAATACAGACCAGTATTTGTGTCAAAATTTTCAACAAAAAGCGAAAGAGTCAAAAGCGTCATCAAAAAATACTGGCCAGTGTTACAAACGGAAACTGATTTTAGAGGAATTTTCCAAACACAACCATCTTTGCTTACCAACGAACAAATAACCTGAAGCAACTGTTAAACAAAGAACAACCTTCAGAAAATGCTATATACAGAGGTACGGTACCATGCCACAACTGTGGAAATTGCAATAGTATCATCACAGGAGCTACCATCATGCACCCTACTCAAGGAACTCCAATCCAGCTGAAAGTCAATGCTACATGTGATACAAGCAATGTGATTTACCTACTAAAATGCCCATGCGGATTACAGTATGTAGGCAAAACCGAGAGAAAAATTAAAACAAGACTCACGGAACACAAAAGTAATATACAAACTAATAATCAAAAATCCACAGTAGCGGTACACTTCAACAGTGAAAACCATAATATCAGTCACTTGAGATTTAGGATACTTGAACACATAGCTTTTAAAGAAGGCAGAAATAATCACAGGTTTCTATTGCAACGAGAAATTGTTTGGATCAACAGATTAAACTCTATTAGTCCTATGGGATTGAATGAACGCTGGGACTTAAGTTACCTCTAATGAATACACGAACTGTCAATGGTAACAATATGAAAGTGAAAGTTTGAATTTTAACATCTCAACAGGCTTTCTGTGACTGTAGATATCGTACCAGCCTCAGTATGATTATGTAACAGTTCACTTATATTAACGAAAGGTGTTTTAAACTATACACTAAACACCATTAAGTAACTTCAGTGTAATGCACACAATGGTATAATTAAGTTGACAAGAAGACTTTGTCGATATAGTTAAAGTTAACGTGATGGCTATACTATTTACTGAATACAAGTAATTTAAAGTATTGGTTTCTAGAAGTTACAGACGCAGTCCAATGTGTACAGACTTACATTTATTCACGTAGCTTTATTTTATTTATTTCTTCGTTAAAGTTCCACAGGAAATATATCTTTAGTTTTAATATTATGTTGTCAGTAAACGATCGACTCACTGTGTAGTCTTTCCTCACTGTTTGTGCACACGCGCACTTGGTGCTCAGTTACGTTTTGGTATAACTTCCGGGGTCGGAACAGTATACGGAACAAACATTCCCTTCAGAAAGATTGAAGATAACGAATGCACGCTTGACAGGTATGAGAGTATGTCGCTTTATAAATGTACGCTTTGCGCACTTAGTCAATGATACGATAATGCACGCGTCATTCTGCTCCGGAGTGACGCGCACTTAATAGACTAATTCACTACGAGAACGCACGAGGGATTTCTCTCATTCGATCACACGCACTTTCTTGAAAATATTGCTCTGTTGTCACCGTTCACATGCACACTAGACTGCAGTACTCCAGAATTTAGCTAAATTTACGTTTCAGGGACACGTTGACACGAGCACTACGCTCAAAGCGCTGTTTTTGACTACTAACACCGAAACGCTTTTAGTCATCGCTAACACCACGTTTTGTTAATATCACTATAACTAGACGGCGTTGACCACTTATTTTCACTAAGGAACCCCTACTTTGAATCCACGATGGTACACCAATGCCAATAATTCGTAAGCCAGTATTGCGTTTCACTTTAATTATGTGGCACCTAATGCTTGAATTCGATAAATAGATTACCATTCCTTTGTTTTAGGAATAACCCCCTGAAGAAGGGCGAATGCCCGAAATGCATTGGGGAACCCTGTTAATTTTGTGAACATTGTATGCCAAGAAATTGTGAACTCAACATTATAATCAAAATAAGGAATTCATTGAATGGATTAATCATGAAAGAAGACTAAATAAAAATAATTTAAACTACAGTGGATTTGAAAGATTTATAATGCATAACCGAATCCTTAGGAGTGCCGAAAGAGTTTGGTTTTTCCCTGTCGGAGAACGCTAATCTAGTATCTTAATATAACCACCACTGCATCAGCATGGCGTGCCCTGCTATGAAAAAAATATAAAGCGTTGGGGGAAGTGGGTGTCCTACCTGCAACAGCAGGCAGGAGAAAAACATTTAACCAAATGGTGCTCGGATGCTGTAAATAAAGCCTACCGAGTAACACATGTAACAGGGGGTGTCCTGATGGGAGGTTACAAAATGAGACAAGGCGGCACTAAGGAGGTACTACTAAGCCTATTGACCAGTGAAAAGCCACAGTTTCCAAAGGACAATGACACAAGCCAATGAGCAATATGGGTGGAGAGTGAGCGGAGCTTCAAGCCCATGCTTGAATGCAGCACATGCCTCGCAGAGCAACGCATGCGCTGCTCTGGCTCGACCTAAAAATAGCATTTTTTTAAATCATAAATTAGACACCAAAATGACAAAAATCTATTGAGGGGAACCGGAGATATGATATTTCAAAGTTAAAGTACTTTAAGCTATTGGATGCAATAAATCGTTGCAAGCAGTGAGTAACCAACAGGCTAAAAGATCGGTTAGTCTCTTCCTAGACTAGCCACAGTGGGCTGAAGTCAGTCACAGGGACAACTCGGGTCCATGGGGCACAATTTAGCTGTAGCATTCAGAAGTCTATGAGTCCTCCGTATCTTTTACATCCTTAAAGCGATCCAGTAAAAAAAAGTTGTCACTTCACATTTTGTATTTGGTATGGGGGGGAATTTGGATGGGGAGTTAGCACTACGCACAGTGGTCATTAAAGCTCCATGTTAGGTAATGGGATCACTGGCATTGCTTTTGTGAAAACTGCAATTGTGTGTTTGCACTGTCAGCGGAAAAATAACATGCATTCTAATGCTAAGCACACTGCCTCATGAGCTACCAAAAGATCCAAATGGTTTTTTGTAGGGGAAAACAATAAATTAGTCCCTACATGTGGGAACCTATTCCCCAGACATTACTTCATTAATTGAGCACCTTCACCCCCGTAAATGGGCATTTTAAATTTCACAATTGTGCTGCATGCCAAATAACAAGTGACACGAAATCTATCACCATTAACGGCTTGATACACTACCAGAAGAGCTTCTCTAATTGTAACACGAAGAATGTTATCTATGGTCTCAAATGCCCTTGTGATATGTTCTATTTCGGACAAACCATACAACCAGTGAAGACACGCATTCTACAACACAAAGCCAGACTGCGGTGTGCAATACAGGGAGCGCCACTGGTACAACATTACCAACAGCGGGGACACAATGAAAAGGACATTCAGTGGTCCATATCGATGGTAGTACAAAACTACAAATAAGGTGAATTTCCAGGCTACTCTGGATAGAGTTGAAGCTAGAATGATCGAAAATTACAAGGCAGTTACTAAAGGTTTAAATAAATGCGATGAAATTTGGGCCCTGTTCTAGTCCATTATGTCTTGTCCGTTTGATTTTTGTACCGCATTATACTAAGCTTTTCGAAATATGCTAGTAACGAGTGCACGTCTTCCGGACCACTGCCTGGAGTTGCCGCTAACTTCCCTTCGTTCGAGTAAGTGCCCACGGTTTTTCCCACGACAGAGACTGTATTTAATTGTGGTCCACTCCTCTACCTTTATATGTTTAGGAACCCAGCTTCTTGGTTTCTTTGTCAAGGCGATGGCTATTAGTTAGTTTTTGGTTTTTTGCCCAAACCAGTACTCCTATGGACACGAAGTGCGGCATAATTGTTTTGAAGCCCTGCGAAGCGTGTGCCCTTGGAGGAAGGGACTCGCCATTGACTTCAGGTAACTTGCTTGCTTTTTTCTGGACCCCTCCAGTACTTTTAGGATCGTAGCCCTTTGTTATTGACATTGTTATTTCTTCCTTTATGGTCCGATTAGTTGGTATGGAGACATTTAGCACGGCCCGTTTCACGGATGCTTTCTTCCGCCCAGCTCGGCGTTTGCCCCGTTTCAGTGACCGCGCACATTATTGCAAGTATGAGATTTTCTCCTTATAGAGACTTCGAGCACTGCACTATTCTGCGCCTGCTCTCAACCTGACTTAGTCTTGTACACAGGGATTTCTGCACCGGGCAATAGGAATGACAGTAGTTGCACACTGGTGGTGGCTTTATTTTCTTCTTAGTCCATCAAGGCGTTTCTAGTATGAGGTTCTATTTTTACATGCTTTAATATGTTTTATCTCTATGTGCTTTTTATTCAAGTGCTTGCACTGTCACTTGCACGTGAGATCGGACACATTGGGTCCGCAATGTGGAGTATTTACTTCAGTATTTTATTTTGTAGGCGTTCTTTATGCCCATGACCTGATGAGGCCCGACTTAGTGGGCCGAAATGCGTCGACTTCATGAATTGAAGGAGTCCGACTGATTAAAAGTCAGATGCAAGACACCCGGATACACACTTTTGGGGCCTGTGTGGAGGTTGAAAGTAATCCTCCAATGTGTGTTCGGTGTTCGGGACTATCTCCTACACGGATTGCGCATGAATTGTTTTTTTTCCCGCAACAGTCATTAGATTGTATGGGTAGGAAGGAATCAGGAAATATTGATGATTGTGTTTATTTGTTTGATGTGTTTTATGTATGTTCCAGAAAATATAAAGTTTCGATTTGAAAGTCAACTTGGGGTAGATTTGTGAGTGCTCAATTAATGAAGTAAGTCTGGGGACTATGTCCCCACATGTAGGGACTAAGTTATTGTTTTCCCTAAAAATGTTTTAATCTTTTCCCACACATCATTTGTGTTTGTTCCCTTATGTTTTTGCCCAGATGTGTAGGAGGGGGGTGGGGGGGATTAGGGCAAACCCCTGTGGTTTATCTATATATCATGAGCTACCAAGGCCTTTGCTATGGGTGGATAATTAATATTAGGAAAGCAGGATTTGACCTGGAAAAAAGGGTTTATTTTGACATGTTGAGCTGACTAGGCTGCAATGGCAGGCTTAGTCATGTTTTCACCTAGTTCACAGCAGTGGTAGCACGATTAAGAGCTCCAGTCCATTTGTCGGAAGGGTGACAGCTTGTCCAGCATGAAAAAGTGTCACTAACTTTGGAAGAAAAGCAGATTGGGTTCTCAACACCAGTCAGTCTGGAAGAAAGGGCATACAAGTCGGCTGGAAAGAGCGGGCCTGAAGCTCACTCACACGTGATGAGCTGATGTCATCATAACGAGAAAGACTGTTTTCAAGGTCAAGAGACGCAATGGACAACTGTGCTTTGGCTCAAAAGCGGTACACATTAGGAAAGCGAAAACCAAACTGAAAGTCCCATCGTGGCCACAGTGTTTTTGCAGAAAGTTTTAATGAATCTCCTCATAGCTGGTGATTTGAACAAGGACGACTGGTCTGTCAAACAAACAGGACGAAAGGGCAGACAAGTACCTCTGACAGTGCCCACTGCAGGTCCTTGCTGAGCCAAAGCAAAACAAAAAGACCACCACATCAAACAGTACGGTATGCAACATGTCTGGCAAGTGCTGCACCAAGCAACAAACTTTTCCCGGCACCTGGCATTCACAGATTGAGCCAAAAGGTTGGTGTAATGACTGTGTGGCAATAGTATTGTGTCTGAGTGGGAAGGACTGAGCATTGGCAGACCACGTCAGGTGTGGGGTATGACCTCAGTAGAGCTGGAGAGGGATGTGGCTCGAAATCAGACATAGGTTGCGTGCCCTTTTGTAGCACCAGTAGCAATGGTACTGGCATTGAAGCACAAGTTACTAACTTGTGTAACGATATATCTGTAAGAGACAGTAGTTCGTGACAGATTCCTTACCTTAGAATATCCCCAGGCGTCAGGCTGGATCCGGAAAGTTTTTGCGTAGCAGTACCCTTGCGCGTCGGTAGGCGGCGTCGTGCGGCTCTGCGTCCGTCGTCGGCATCGCCGGGATGACGTCGCGGGCAGTACTTAGACGCCGCCCCTGCGCGCTGACGTCAGTTCTGTACACGACTTTCCGCGCCAGGAACGCAGAGCCATGCAAGAAGCTGACATAGGTGTCTGAAAAATACTAGGGCCCTGAAAGGGATGTCCTTAACCCTAGAAATCAGTTTGCAGAACGGGGAGAATGGGTGGGGCGGTAAGGAATCTGTCACTAACTACTGTCTCTTACAGATATATCGTTACACAAGTTAGTAACTTGTGCATCTGAACGAGACACGTTAGTGACAGATTCCTTACCTTAGAATAGATACCCCAGCAATACCAACCCCGGTGGTGGGTCTGCGAACAAAGATCAGACAAGGAAGTCCCAGAGGACAGAACGGCCAAAGAAGCCGTCCTTCCGGACCTGACTGTCAAGGCAGTAATGCTTGGTAAACGTGTGCAGCGAGGCCCACGTAGCTGCCTGACGGATATCCTGCAGCGGAACACCGCGGCCTAAAGCGTGGTAGCAGCCGTTGCCCTGGTGGAATGGGCACGCAGCCCAACAGGAGGCTCCTTCTTAGCCAAAGAATAGCAGGCTTTGATACACAAGGTTACCCAGCGGGAGATGGTTCTCTTGTGCACCGCCCGACCTTTTTTGGCGCCCACGTAGCCAACAAAGAGCTGGTTATCCACCCGGAAGTGTCGTGTGCGGTTGATATAAAAGGAAAGCGCACGTTTTGGGTCCAGACGGTGGAGCCTCTCTTCCTCTCTGGAAGGAGGCGGAAAGAAGGTGGGCAAAGTGATGGTCTGCCCAATGTGGAAGGCAGTAACCACCTTTGGCAAGAAGGACGGACGCGTCCTAAGAACAACCTTGTCTGGATGGACAGACAGAAAGGGAGGTTTGCATGATAGAGCCTGGAGCTCACTCACCCGCCGAGCGGAGGTGATGGCCACCAGAAAGGCTGTCTTCAGAGTCAGAAGACGTAGAGGACAGTTATGTAGAGGCTCAAAGGGAGCGCACATGAGAAAGGTAAGAACCAAGTTCAAGTCCCACTGAGGCATCACAAACGGAACAGGAGGGAAGAGGTGTGTAATGCCTTTTAGAAACTTGTTAACAACAGGGGACTTGAAAAGGGAGGGCTGATCAGGAAGCCTGAGGAAGGCCGAAATGGCACAAAGCTAGCCCTTGATGGTACCCAGGGCAGAACCCTGTTGGGCCAGAGAAAGAAGGAACAGAAGAACCTCAGAAAGAGGGGCAGAGAGGGGATTCACAGCCTTTGCTGTGCACCATGCCACAAACTTGTTCCACCTGCAGGCGTATACCACCTTAGTGGAGGGACGCCTGGCTGCCAGAATCACATCACAAACTTCGGGAGGCAAGTCGAAAGGAATCAACTGCCGCCGCTCAATCTCCACGCAAGCAGGTGTAGACTGGACAGGTTCGGGTGGAGGACCGTCCCCTGCTGCTGCGACAGAAGATCCTCCCGAAGAGGCAGACGGATCGGGGGATCGATGCTCATACTGAGTAGCTCGGGATACCAAACTCTTCGAGCCCAGTCCGGAGCCACAAGGATGACTTGGGCCCGGTCGCACCGAATCTTCTTCAACACTCTGGGTAGAAGTGGTATAGGCGGAAAGGCGTACAACAGACCGCAACTCCACTCGCGACGAAAAGCATCGCCGAGCGAGTGCCGCCTTGGAAATTCCAACGCGCAGAACTGCTGACATTGCGCGTTCTCTTCGGGTGGCGAATAGATCTAACCAAGGCTCTCCCCACTGTAGAAAGAGTCCTTGCGCCACTTCCGAGTGAAGACGCCATTCGTGATCCATCATGCACCTGCGGCTGAGTTCGTCCGCCCTGGCGTTTAGGGAACCTGCCAGGTGTTGAACCATCAGGAATATGCCCTGATGTTCCAGCCATGTCCAGAGGCGCAGAGCCTCCTGACATAGGGTCCACGACCCCACCCAGTTTGTTGCAGTACCACATGGCGGTGGTGTTGTCTGTGAACACCTGCACTACCTTCCCTTTGACAGAGGGAAGGAATGCCTTGAGTGCAAGTCGAATCGCCCGGAGCTCCAGAAGGTTGATATGGAGCCGGGACTCCACCGGAGACCAGAGGCCTCTGATCTCCGCCTCTCCCATGTGACCGCCCCATCCCAGAAGGGACGCGTCCGTCATAACTGTGTGCTCTGGCTGGGGAAGGGAGAGGGATCTGCCCATGACCCATTGCCGGTTCGAGAGCCACCACTGCAACTGTGTTGCAGTCCCCTCCGAGATCTGGACGTGATCGGACAGGTTGCCCTGGTGCTGCGCCCACTGGAACTTCAGGTCCCACTGCAGAGCCCACATATGCCATCTGGCATGATCGACCAGCAGGATGCAGGAGGCCATGAGGCCCAGCAGCCTCAGGGTCATCCGTACCGAAACCCAGGATAAAGGCTGAACGATCGGAATCATAGCCTGAATATCCCGGACTCGCCGTTCGGGAGGATAGGCCCGAAACTGCGTCGTGTCCAGAACTGCTCCGATGAAAAGGAGCTGTGGAGAAGGAATCAGATGCGACTTTGGCACATTGATGGAGAACCCCAGCGAGTGCAGGAGTTCGGCCGTAGTCTGGAGGTGGGAGACGACTGCCTGGGACGAGCCCGCCTTCAGCAGCCAGTCGTCGAGGTAGGGGAAGACTGGAACCCCTGCCCAGCGCAGATGAGCTGCGACCACCGCCATCACTTTCGTGAACACCCGAGGGGCACTGGTAAGGCCAAAGGGGAGCACGGTGAACTGAAAATGCTCGAGGCCTACCGTGAACCGCAGGTAACGCCGGTGGGCCGGCAGGACGAGGATGTGGAAATAAGCATCCTGCAAGTCCAACGCTACCAACCAGTCTCCAGGGTCGAGGGCAGTCAAGACCTGAGCTAGGGTGAGCATCTTGAACTTCTCCTTCCGGAGGAAGTGATTGACGTTCCGGAGGTCCAAGATAGGACGCATGTCCTTGTCCTCCTTGTCCTTTTTGGGCACCAGAAAGTAGTGGGAGTAGCAACCACGTCCTACTTCTGGGGTCGTAACATGCTCGATGGCCCTCTTGGCCAAGAGGGCCGTGACTTCCTTCTGCAGAAGCACCAAGTGATCCCCTGACATGCGGTGGAATTGAGGTGGCATGGCTGGGGGGGTGGTCTCGAAGGGGAGGGAGTAGCCCCTTCGGACAATGTTTAAGACCCACCTGTCCGAGGTGATGGCACGCCAGTGGGGAAGGTGATGGCGGACCCTGCCCCCTACTGGCGTGCTGTGCACCTGAAAGGAAGGACTAGGAGGGCTTGGAGGCCGCGGACGGGGTTGGCCTGACCCGCACGCTGGTTGCCTGACCCGCCACGGCGGGAGCCACGTCCTCGGCCACGCGAAGACGGTGGATGGGCAGCGGACGTGACTGGGCGCCCCTTCCGTGGCCACGAAAGGGGCGAAAAGCAGAGGTTAGCGGAGGGCGCACAGCAGAAAGGCCCAGGGACTTGGCAATAGCCCGTGAGTCCTTAAAACGCTCCAGCGCATGGTCTGCTTTGGTACCAAAAAGACCAACTCCATCAAAGGGCATGTCCATGAGTGTGTTCTGGACATCACCCGAGAAACCAGTTGTTCTCAGCCAGGCGTGGCGACGCAGCGCCACAGTCGTTGCAAGCGATCTGCCCAGCGAGTCGGCGGTATCAAGGCCACAACGGATGGTGTACTTTGCCGCATCCCTTCCTTCCGCAACGGTGCGGTGAAGCAGTGTCTGGACCTCCTCAGGACACTGGGACAAAACTTGCGCCGCCGAATCCCACAGAGAGTGGGAGTATCGTCCCAAAAGGCAAGCTGTGTTAACAGACCGCAAGCCAGCACTGGAGGAAGAAAAGGCCTTCTTCCCAAATTGGTCCAGACGTTTGGATTCCCTATCCGGAGGGGCTGTAGGGAAGGCGGTTTGGGAGGCAGAGGCTTGGACAACCAAGCTCTCGGGGGTGGGATGTTGAGAGAGAAACAAGGGGCGCCCGGAGCGGGGCGATGGCGTCGGGCCACGTTCCTATCCACAGGAGCCCCTGTGGCGGGCTTGGACCAGGTGCCCAAAAGAACGTCAGAAAGTGCGTCATTAAACGGCAGCAATGGCTCCGAGGAGGAAGCCGCCGGCTGAAGCACTTCCGTCAGGAGGTTAGTCCTGACAGCCACAGTAGGCAACTGGAGGTGTAAGGCTCCAGCTGCTCTACACAACACCGTTGCGAAATTTGCTCCCTCCTCCGGTGCCACGGAAGGAGGAGACAGCATGCCAGTGTCAGGGGAGACCACTGGCATCCCCAAGTTCCTCTGCCCAGTCCTGGTCATAGTCACACTGCTGTGTGAGAGGGTCATCCGACCCCTCCCAGCTCTCCTGGTCCTCCTCCGGTTCAAAATAAGGAGGAGGAGGGACATTTGGGACCCAAGGTCTCATCGGCGCCGGAGCCGGTGTCGAGCGGCGTCGGTCCGGCGCCATGTCCGGATCCGGAGAGAACCGGGGAACGACGCCGCCCGGAGCCCCGGACGGCGTCAGGAACGGCACCGGGGACATCGGCGCCAGCGGAGGCGTGGATAGGTCAACCGGCGTCGATGGGGGTTGCGGTACCACCGGAGCTGGGATCGAGGCCGGAGCCGGGATCAAGGCTGGCGGGACGGGCGACGCCGGGACCGGAGTCGTCGGCGACGCCGGAGCAACCCCATCAGGGCCCGCGGGGCCCGAAGGCGCACCGGAGGGACCTTGAGGCCCGAAGAGGCGGGCCATGGCCGACAGGAATTCCTGTATTTGGGCCGGAGTCGCCCCCGAACCTGGAAAGGACGGGTATTGCGGGGGCGGCTCCACAGGCACGTCCGGGGCCGCGGGGACGGTGCCGACAGGGGCCTCAGCCGAGTCGCGAGACTGGCGAGGCGAAGTCTTAGAGCGATGATGCTTCTTAGACTTTTTGTGCTTCGACTTACCAGAGGAGTGCGAAGACTTGGACTCCGATGACCGGCGGGGACTCCGCGACCGGCCCCTCGACCTCTCACAGGACCGGGACTTGGTGCGGCGCGGAGCCGACTGCCGGACCTCGAGGAGCTTTCGAGACCGCTCTCGCAAAGCCTTCGGGTGTAAGGCCCGGCAGTCGGGGCACGACTTCGTGTCGTGGTCTCGGCCGAGACAGTAGAGACACTCTATGTGCGGGTCTGTGATCGACATCATTCGACCACAGACGTCGCATGGCTTGAAGCCGGGCATCCCTACCGACACCTTGGAGTCGAGATGACTCGAAAAGAAACAGTGAAAAAAATCACCAAAAATGTAGTCAAAAATTGACTAGGGCACTGCTCTTCCCGGATCTGCGCTTACTGGCGCGGAAAAAAGAAGAACTGACGTCAGCGCGCAGGGGCGGCGTCTAAGTACTGCCCGCGACGTCATCCCGGCGATCCAGACGACGGACGCGGAGCCGCACGACGCCGCCTACCGACGCGCAAGGGTACTGCTAAGCAAAAACTTTCTGGATCCAGCCTGACGCCTGGGGATATTCTAAGGTAAGGAATCTGTCACTAACGTGTCTCTTTCAGATGAGACCAGCACAGATTTTGGTGCAGGAACCAGAGTCGGCACCAATGCAGACCCCGAAGCAGGTTCCAGTGGCACAGATGGCGCTGAAGACTGATTTACCAATGTTAATCTGGGTGGAACCCCCTGTAGTTCTTTGGGTCCCAAAAGCATGCCAGAGGGAGTAGAAAGTGCGTTACAGATGCGCAGCATGGCCCCTTTAAAGGCTTTGATCTGTTGCAATGACCGGCTCGGACAGTCAGAGTGCCTTCTAGTGACTGGATGGGAGATTTCCGGATTCGTGAATGATTGGTAGGTCAGTGGACCACCTACTGCTTTTTCACCTTGACATAGGTCCCACCACACAGAGTAAAATTACAGCATAGGAATCTATAGCCAATTTTAGCTCACATCCTTCCCAGTCCTTCACCAAACACAAACCAGGGATCACTTAGCACCCATGACACTTTCAGCACTTCTCTACAAATGACCTCCAGCAAAGAGCCATCTCGTGGGGCCAGTCGGGCATTGCAGCACCGGCCCGAAAAAAGGAGCATGCCCGATGATGAAGCATGCCACCTAATGGTGGGTGAGGGCACCTGCTCCTAAAAAGCAATTGCTTTGGGTGACCCCTCCTCCCCCCCCCAAATCGGTAGTGAGGAATTACTACTTAGGAACAGTGTACTGTTTATCATTGGGACAGAGTCCCGACAGAAATACGGGAGTGGGTCCTGCTTGAAGTCTGATAGTGCTTAACCTAGTGTTCTTGAGTGGCCTTTGTATTCATATGAGTGCATACCCCGCATCATGTGCCGAACCCAAACACCTCATGGGGACCAGTCACAGACTCAGTCCCTAGAAGGTTGAAAACCTGTACTTTTAGGAGGTGACTTGTTCCCACACTGATAGATTTGGAGAAAAAAAATGGCCAAGAAAAAAATCTCTTCAAAAGATGAAGATAAGGAGCAGAGCTCTGGATCGGCGACTGAAGGTGCAAAAGAAAAAAAGTAACTGACATCAGTGTGCATGGGTTGTTCTTATATGCGGCTCCGTTAATCGCTTCTGGGAAAGACCAGTCAGCGCGGAGCTGCACTGCGCCACCTACTGCACATTGGAGCACTTCTTTTTAAGTTTGCAGACCCAATATTGTGCTTGGAGATATTCACATGATGAAGAACCTGTGGTTCGAAGTATCCATTACACCTAAAGGAAGTCAATAAAATGGAATCAGGGGATTAATAGGAATAAACTCCACCCACCAACACTGCTCCTCTCTGTTCCTTTATCTCGAGTCACCTGCTGGAAACATTGCCTCAAAATATACCTAGTACAAGGTTAGTCACAGACTAACCTGTCCCTATAAGATGTTCCTGCCAGAGATTAAGGGTACGGAGACATAAAAGCAGATCTACAGTAATTGTTTGCATTTACTGAGGCACAAGAAGAGGATGCTCTTTCTGATAAGGTAGAGGTTGGACTTTTTCTTCTCACAAAAGTTCCCTGAGACCCAATGATGTAGGTACTATCTTCTTTCTCATCTCTGTCCCAGTGATGGTCTAGTTTTCTAGTCTGATGTCGAGGTCAAGTGATGGGCCGGCAGACAACAGCAACTCATCACAGCTACTGATAGACACAGTGAATATGAAATTCCCAAAGTCAAGGGAGCCTCAGTGTGGAACAGCTTGCCAGTGAGGCTCTAGGTGCTAAAAAAGAAGCCTCTTAGTATCCTCCTCTGGTGCCAATAAGGGGTCACAGTGGGTCCCCATAGTTAATAAAAAATAACAGTAAGTGCTATCCAAAAAAAACTCAGCAGATACAAAATGGGGGCCATTATTCTATAAAAAGGTCTGGGATACCAGTATAGATTGTATTTGCCTCAATGTGCCAGGTACCCATTATAGAGCTGGATTTCAGGCAGGGTGCATCGCAGATTAACCCAAAAAAGTATAGCAGTGTACTGTTTTGTATCGACTTTCAGCTGTATATAGCCGAGACATGTTCTAAATGAAGCTTGGGCCCAAAATACAGAAAAGGATGCACTCATGCCCCAAATCCCTCTAATTCAAATGTTAGAAAATGCGCTTACCCACACTGACAGCAGCTATGACAGGGGATGCAATGACCGAGAGCGTCACTCCTCCAGTGATGGCAAGGTTCCTCTTGTGCTTCGAGATTTTCTTTCCTTCATACCGACCATGAATCTTAAAAAAAAAAAAAAAAATTTTTTAAAAAAGGTGGGAGAGAGAGTACAGACCAGTTGGAAAAGTAAGTCACCAAAATCATTCTACAGAAAGATTGTGTACATTGGATGGACAAAAGGGGAAACTGTTAGAGCAGCGACTGCCTGACGAGTGACCACATCTATTGGGCTTTTCTTTATTAGCCTTAGATGTGCAACTCCACCCTACCCCCACACCTTGCTGGCTTTATCTCCACAAGATCTCCAACAGAACCGATCTTAAACTTGCCCAACCCCAGCACCCTTCTTTATACCCAGCCTCATTTTTTGTTTCGAGTTTCTAATTGATCTAGTTCTTTCCACTGTCAAAACATTTTTAATGAAGTAAGTCATCCCACTGCCTCCCCCACCTTCAGACATCCATCGCTTTAAAAAGCTGCTGATCAAGTTGTCACTTCACTAATATCAGGTCTAAATGGGAATGCCTTTTCAGAAAGGGAGCATGAACCTAAAGTACATCCTTACTATAGCAACAAACCAAACATGTGATATCCGATTTTCCTGGATATCACAAAAGTGCAAATCTACACCATCTTTCATTCCACTGCTCCACTTCTAGAAATCCCTAGCAACTCACCTTCCTGCCCACGTAGACTGGAATCCCAATTACCATGGCTGGAATAGCAATGCCAGCTATAAGAGAGATACCCACTGGGGCACCAATGAGTGTTCCCAGTTGCCAGAGGATTTTCTTCTTACGGCTCCACGGTTTCTTGCCCCAAAAAGTGCAACCGGATGGACTGTAGTGAGACAAGACAGCAAAGAGCAAAACATAAGTTCGGCAACCTTTTATGTATTAAAACACCACCAATCTGGAACAAGCGTATTAAATAAGGGAACTTACACACTTCAATCCAAAAGTCAACAATATACACGGAAGAGCAGATTTTGCAAAACCTTTAACAAAAAGACGAAGATTTGACGACTAAATAACCGAATATTCTATTCTTTGGTGGGACAGAGTTCATGAGATATAATTACCCTTACACACTGCTCACCCACTTGCCCGGGTAGGAACCCTTCAACACTATCTCAAAAGAACAAACCTCTACTAGCTCTTCACCCAAGATAAGACCATCCCTGCCCCTCATGACAGATGGATGCACATGCTAGCATCAACCATAGTATAGAGTTCAATCTTTCAACACTATCTAGCCAATCACCTGAGGTAATGCAGATCCGAAATCTCCTTCATACACAGCCAGCAAAACTCACAGCCACACACGGCACACGTCATGTGATTGCAACTGCCATCATTCATCTTAATAATGTAAGCACTGCATCTGGGGCACGGCTTGATGTCATCACCTGCATGAAGAAAAAACAGAGCTCAACAAGTGGTAGACAGAAGACAGCACCTCAGAACATTAATTAAACAAGTTTACACTGGGGCAAGTCATGCAGTAGAAGTTGTCCATGACACCACCATGCAACTACACTAGTGCTAAAAGGTGCAACCACTGTCACAGAATTTCAAACATGCAAACCAAAATTAATCACACTGCCGCTGTAAAATCAGAATAAATCTTTTCCCAAAAACAGATAAAAAAACAAAGTAATAAAAAAGTGAAGACTGAAAATGAGATTCAAGAGGTTGTGTACAATCCTTCTACCTTCAATATCCCTCATCACAGATTATTCTCTCGCCTGGATTACTTCCTTATGTCTGCTTCCGACATGTCATGGGTGCCCAGTGCTCATAAAAACTTGGGTGCGACTTCTTAGACCTTTCACTGTCTTGTTGTGTATGGGGACCTCAGGAAGAGTGTGACATGAACGTGGCTGCATTACGAGAAGTTCACAGACTAGCTTGGAAAGGGCAAAATCAGTTACATATCTGTAATTATGGTTTTGTAGCATGAAAAATCTTTTAGATTAACATGCTTTGCACAATTTCGCCTTCTAGTGGTTGGGTCCCTTTGCGTTCTTGGTTTCCTAAACTGTTCTTAGTTTATGAATGGGTGTCGACTCAAGTTGTCCTTGTACGACACCGACTGGAATTCCACATGCGAGTGATCACCATCTTATATTTTTCCCCTTCTCTCCACGAACCACCTTTAATGGGGAGGTGGAAGGGTCGCATGCGACTTGTAGAATTTCGAGGAGCAGAACCATAATTCAAAGTAAGTAAATGGTTTCTTTTGCAGTATTAAGTCTTTGCTAGATTCAGATGCTTTGCACAGATTGTGTAACAGTATTACACAGAGGTGGATTGAAGAGTGAGTGGAAGCAAAAATATTTCTAAGTACTGCTTGCCTCAATGCAACCTCTGTTACTGTACGTCTATGCAATAATGTCTTGTGAAGGTATGTTCTAGGTACCATGTGGCAGCTCTTCATAATTCCCAGCATAGAAACACTGGCAATAAACCCATAGTAACTGCCTTCTTTCTGGTTGAGTGGGCCTTTGGTTTGGTGAGCAAAGGCTTGCTAGCAAGTGAATAGCACATTTGAATTGTTAGTACAATCCATCTAACCATAGTTTTCTTTGTTACAGGCATACCTAGTGTGTGCACTGAGAGTTGCACAGAGAATTGCTGTGTTTTTCTGATGTCCTGTGTGACTTGTGTGTAATACATGACAGCTCTCCGGACACAGGATGGCTAGTGGAAAAAAAGGCTAGCAACCTGATGGCTTGATTGACGTGGAAAGGTGAAACGACACTAGGTAAGAAATTTGGGTGTTCTCATCACCAATAAATCTTTATGTATGATTCTAGTACAAAGCCTTTTTGAGGTCGCAAACAGGCTGATTCTGTGAATCGGCCTGTTTGTGAAAGCAAAAATGCATTTTCAAATGTACAAAGCCCCAATTGCCATTTGGTTACCTATTGCCGAATCGTAATTTGGGTTTGTGAATCGGTATTTGGAAGGGGCGTGTTTAGGGTATCCCTTCCACATACTGATTCACACTGGTATGCATATACAAATGTGTGACCTATGTCTTGCACAGGATTGATGAGCATGTCTATTTAGCGGGGCATTCTAGTTAGTTCATGCCAGTGTGTGGTAAGCAGTTCGCTCTCCTCTTCCTGTATGCAACGGCAGGAAAAAATAATCCTAGATGGTGGGCACACACATGGGCATAGTGGGTCGGCATCATACAATGGCTACACCTATGTCGAAACCCACTCAAACAAAGAGTTTAGGGAGGGGGCGTGGCTAGCAGCCATCGGGAATGGCCGCACTCTGAGGCGGCTCCGCTGCCCTCGCCGTGTTTTCCGACAAAATCCGGCACCAAACCAGCGGACACCCCTTCGTTCTCGGGGGTACGGATCCCAGAAAAGCCCATGCCATCGAGTGTGTGTCGCCCGCTGTGAGGAGAGCGCCAGAACTGTGCAACTGCCGAGTCATACGGGCTCCTGTAAGACAATCATGGCGGCCCTTCCCCGTACCTTCAGCCACTGAGGTGAGCGCGCGGGGCTGCGGCGGAAGCGGGAGCCATTGGGAGGCCCTGGATTACCTGAATGACGATCCCGCAGCTTGCCGGCAGTCATAGCGGAGCTCGGAGATGGTCCGCATCTGCAGTGGGGAAGCTTGAGAGTCGGCGGCGGGGGAGGCAATGCGGCAGGGAAGATAATCGAGGCCCCGGCTCAGCGGCCCAGCAGATCGTAGCGCCGGAAGTGGGAGCCCCCTTTGATGGTCGTCCTTATCCGGTTAGAGGAGCCGCCGACTCAGCAGATTGCGCAACTGTAACAACGCGCTGCCACATAGCCCGGGAGGTCGGCGGCGCTGGTGGAACTGCAGGGGGCACGAGGCTGGGACATAGACTGTGCCAGGTAAAGGCCCCACTTTCACCGTCAGCGGCCCAGGACAGATGCAGGAAGAATTGCGCTCATAAGGGGCAGCGAAGAGCGCAAAGCTGCACGCCCCCCGATCTGCGAGGGCCCACGGAGGCCGGACATCAAGGAAACTCTGGGTCCAATGTCCCTCCAGTGCCTCAATATTAATCTTGCCACAAACAATATTGCGCTTGCCCAGAGAGGTCTGTGGGGGCTTTGTGGTAGGTTGCGGGCTCCCCCTCACCTTTCAACTAGGCGATCCAGTGCTGCGCCTTATTGATACTCACCCACCTGTGGATAGCCCCACTCGCCCTACCAGGAAACCAGACAAGCCGGCAGAGGAGGGAATTCCCCCCCCCCCCCCACCCCTGCGCAGGCGGCGGTGAATACTGGTATAGGGCCCTACACAACTGAGAAGACGCCATTTATCCCTGTGCAACAGTGGCCAGCGGGCCCAAAAGACATTAGCTAAATTTGCCTGGGGCAAGACGGGTGAGGAGGACGATGCTACCACCAAGGGGGAGAAACAAAAGATCCTCAATCACAGACCCCTCAATCAGATCTCTCCCTCCACGTCATCATGGAAGCCATAACTGGGGTGCGGACCTCGCTGGAGACTCGCATTGACTCCGTCAACATTGAGGTTTCCCTCATCGGGGCCGAATTACGGAAAATGGACGCCAGAGTGAAAGACGTGGAGGAAGCCACTGAGACATTGACGTCAGACACGGCCCTCCTTAAGCAACAAGTGGCCCAACTCCGTGATCAGCAGGTGAAAATGGAAGGACTCCTCGACGACTATGAAGGGAGAGTGCGCAGGAATAACATACGCATCCTGGGAGACCCGGAGCGGGCGGAAGGGCCGGCTGTAGACCTCTTCGTCGAGGACCTGGTGCTGACCAAGCTCCAGCCGAAGCGCCTGTCCAGCTACTTTTCCATTGAACGCGCCCATCAGGTCCCCGGGGGTAGGCCAAAACCGGGAGTCCCCCCACCCCCCCACAAGACTAATTATAGCACGAGTGTTCAACTTTCGCGACCGTGATGTTATACTTCAAAAGGCACGAGCCCACCCACCATTGACACTGGGGAATAGCGCAATCACCTTCTTCCCGGACTTCACCACCAAAGTGCAAACTCAAAGACGCAGCTTCATTACAGTCAAGAAAGCACTACGAGACAAAGAAATAAAATACTCTATGCTCTTCCCAGCAAAGCTCCGGGTTGAATCCGAGGGCAAAACTTGGGAAGAGACTTGGGAATGGCTGGAGTGTTGGCGAAGAGTCAGGAGGCCAAATGGCAGTTGAAATGAGAGACTCCGAGGTAGCAGACTGAACAATGGGGACACACCTCGGGACGACCCAACTCAGGAAGAGCTGATCTCGGCCTCGAAGTGCTGACAAGGTAGGGCGTAGTGAACTCTAAACATTGTAGCCTGGGAGACACCTGAGGCCCCTGGGTACGGGGTAGGACACCTGACAAGGTACTGGGGTATTCTTCATAGACCCGTCGCTGACGAGGTATGATCCGCCAATGTTAATCAAAGCGGGACTGCCGATAATATGCTGCTCAGATGGTTAAAGCTTAAGATGGGACTAGCATAGATCTAAATGACAATGTGTAATATGTTTCCATCCTTAATTCACGGCGAGGGCGGGAGGGTTCTACACCAAGCACCTCGCATATGGGGGGTGGGCGACAGGCACTCTGTCTTGTTGGGGGGTGGGTAGTTTGAAATCCACCGGCAGGGAGGGGGGTGGGGGAGGTTTGGGGGGTTCTTTTGTTGGTTTTAATGTTAAATGTCACGATGCACAGTGTTGTACACTAGATTTGGCAAACTGTGTCCTTCCTAAATTGACGAGGTATAGACAGCTGAAGTTCACGCAATGCTCCGCAACCTATGGCCAGTCCAGGTTACAGCAGACAGCTGATTACGAATTGAAGGAATCATTCACCCTTTTGGTGGCCTCAGCGTGTACTCCGCTAGTCCTACTAACGATTCAGCATGGGTAGTACTATAATCACAAAATTGTCCATTTTGACGTGGAATGTAAACAGATTGGGGATAAAAAAAGCGGGGAGTGGTGTCGCAATACCTCAAGAGACAGGCGCCGGACCTAGTATTGCTACAAGAAACTCACCTTGTGGGCAACAATTGCAGGGCTCTCAGCAGGTGGGGGTATAAACTATTGGTTCATGCAGGGTTCACATCTGGTTCCAGGGGGACTGGCATCCTAGTGCGAAAGGGCCTGGCTCTCACGCCCACCCATACGTGGGCGGATCCGCAGGGCAGATTCGCGGTGATGGGGGCCACCTGGGAAGGGAAGCCGATAAATGTGGTATCAGTGTATCTCCCGCCAGCGCTGGGAAAGGAAGCACTCAGCGACTTAGGCAAGATCCTCATTGACCTCCCCGATGGTACCCCGATACTGGGAGGTGACTTTAACTTGACCATGGACGATGCACTGGATAGGTTTCCCTGACGACCCCCCGCCCGTCACAGCACCCAAATGGCGGAATTTGCTCAAGCCATGGGACGGACAGAAATATGGCGCTCACTGCAACCACACATGTCGTACTACACCCACTACTCTAATGCACATAATAGTATGTCCCGTATAGATTACTTCCTTACGCACTTAGCAGACATTGGCCATTTCCAAAATACTCGCGGGCTCCCAAGGGGGATCTCAGATCACTCCCCAGTATGGATCGAGCTTACCTTTTACCAACAAAAGCAGCGCAGCTCCATAGTTATTAATCCATGGCTTCTAACGATCCCAGACATAAAGGAGGAGCTCACCGAGCAGACGGACTGTTATTTTACCGAAAACCTGGGATCCGTAGACTCAGCGCAGACCATTTGGGAAGCTAACAAAGTGGTACTAAAAGGGCACGCACCGGTGTTAAAAATAGGGTATATCCGTCGCCATAATGAGCAAATACTACAGGCAGAAAGTGAACTCCAACAGTTGGAGACGCAACAACTCACCCAGCGAGGCCACTGCACACCGCTTAACCATTAAACGACTTGAGTATAAAGCTCTGGCGCGAGAAAAAGCCCGGGCACGATTACTCTATACACGTCACAGGGTGTACGAAATGGGAGATAGAGCGGGAAAATGCTTGCCTGGCTAGAGAGCAGGGAGATCGGTCACCGGCGGGAATACACGGGTCTCCGACCCCCAAGAAATAGCGGAAGCGTTCGCGGATTATCAGGAGAAGGTGTATACATCTTCCACTACCTATACGTCGGAGGACTCTCGACAGCTGTTGGTAGATATAAATCTGCCCTCATTGTCCGAGACAGATAGAGCTGACTTGGACGCCGACATCACGGATGACGAAATTTGCAAAGCCATATTTAGCGTCCAATCAGGGAAGGCAATGGGGCCCAACAGGATTCCAATTGAGTTCCTAAAATCGATGGCCTTACAGATAGCACCCCACCTTAAGCACATGTATACAGAAAGCCTAGAGAAAGGAGTACTGCCTGAAGATCAAAGATTGGCTTCCATAGTAGTAATCCGTAAACCCGGGAAACCGGCGGATAGTTGTGGCTCTTATAGGCCAATCTCCTTGATAAATGCGGAGGCCAAAGTCCTGGCGAACCGGTCTCATCTCAATGCTGTCCTCCCCTCATTGGTTCACGCAGATCAATCCGGCTTTGTGCCGGGACGAAACACGGCACTGAACATTCGCCGGGTACACAATGTTTTGGCACGTCAGCAATGTGTGGAAGAGGATGCGGTAATTATGTCGTTGGATGCCTCCATGGCATTCGATTGCATAGAGTGGCCCTCTCTCTTCGAAGTGCTTGCTCGCTTGGGGTTTGGCCCGCGGTTCATAAATTGGGTTAGGCTGCTTTACACCGAGTTGCGAGGTCAGGTGAGGGTGAATAATCGCACATCACGGACGTTTAAGCTGCACAGAGGGACCAGACAGGGCTGCCCCCTGTCCCCCCCTACTCTTCGCCCTCGTGTTGGAACCCTTGGCGTCATGTGTGAGACGGGACGTGGCTCTCAGAGGCCTAAAATGGGAGGCGGACACTGAGGACAGAATTTCGTTGTATGCAGACGATATCCTGATCTACTTGGCGTCCCCCTATGCCTCGATACATAGGTTACGGAACATATTCACAAACTTCGGCAAATACTCGGGATATGCTATTAATTGGGCAAAATCAGTGCTTTTCGTCCACCATGGCCCCACACCTAGGCTACCCAGGGGATGTGACGTTGAGGTGACCTGCGAAGGATTCCGGTATTTGGGGATATTCATTACTCCAGACCCTAAAACTTTTTATGACAAGAACTTAGTAGTCCCCTTAAATAGATTGTGATGATGTCAAACATTGGAGGTCGCTGCCACTGTCACTATTAGGTCGAGCGGCCCTATTTAAAATGCTGGCACTACCACGATTCCTTTACCTACTCCAGAATTGCCCATATCATGTACCAGACTCCTATTTTAATAGCGTCAAGGCTGAGGTCCGAACACTATTGTGGGATGGAAGTACACCGCGAATCGCCTTAGGGAAATTGACGAACAGGTGGTACGACGGGGGCATCGCACTCCCAGACATACGGCTTTATTATTGGGCTTCACAATTGGTGGCGGTTAATCATTGGCTGTACAGTATCCCGACGAACCCAGCATACCGGCTAGAAAGATATCAGACGGGACGAGAGGGGTATCTTGGGGCCATATACACCAAGCCCCGCAAAGGGAGATATCTGGGTCCGATGGCTCAAACGGTATCCATCTGGCATAGGGCAACCAAACGCCTGGGCTGGACGGGAAAGTCGAGGAAAGCTACACCCCTATGGTCCTCTCAACAACTGGGGCTGCTCTGTCATCACGTAGGGTTTGACAAATGGGACACCACCGGAATCTCCACCATTGGCGATCTCCTACAGAAGGGCAAGATTCTTACATTTAAAGACTTACAAGAAAAGCATGGCGCAAGGGGAGATATTTCGGTATCTACAGATTCACCACGCGCTAAAGACAGCACTCCCAGACCTGACAATCATACCAGATTCATCCCCCTTGGAGGATCGACTTATCAGAACCTATACCGACCAAAGCCATTTCCCTTACATACCGTAAGTTATGCAACATACCAAACCCCTTCCACACACTCGGGGACAGATGGCAGGCAGATTTGGGACAGATCGAGGATGATTGGCAAAACGCCTTGATGTCCCCAAGAGAGGCAGCCATAAATCGTTTGACTGATCCAACTAAAGGTTTTACACAGGACTTACCTCACCTGTGTGACCTTAGCTAAAATAGGAACAAGACAAGATGCACTCTGTCTGCGTGGATGTAACCAAATAGCCACATTTTATCATATACTATGGGACTGCCCCCTGATCCAACACCTATGGGAGAGGGCCACAGAGAAGCTACAAGAGGCGCTAGGGAAACAAATCACTAACACCTTTAATGGGGATTCTGAATGTATGGGACGCAACCGACCTCACAGACAGAGCAACAATTAGCCACCCTGGGTTACACACTGGTGAAAAGGGCAATTGCTATGAAATGGGGGGCAGCAGACCGTCCACTGGCAATAGGATGGGTGGCTGAAATGGACAAATGTATGGTAGCTGAAAAAGAGGTCTACAAATCTAGGGGCCGTCCTAAAAAGTGGGACAAAAAAATGGGGTGCCTGGAATACATATCGAGGAGAATTGTGTATTTCACAAACGGTAGAAAAGGAAATGTCAAAAAAGGGGGCCACAGAACTGTAATGTTGGATTGAAACGCTGTACACGGAAACTGTCAATTTTATATTTTTTCTGTAAAGGAATGTATATTGTTGCTATCCTGCATGTGACCAATTTAAAGTTAATAAAACTGTTTAGGAAACCAACAACACTTCTGGACCCAACCACAACAAGGCGGAATTATGCAAAGCATGTAAATCTAGAAGAGATTTCATGTTGCAAAAAAGAATTCCACTTTAAAGAAAATTCATGTTCAGTGCAGTGACTGCAGACTTTGTGGGAGGCTTTCAAATCACTTCTGAGAGATATAGCTATGGCATACCTCGCTAAAGCAGACATGGATCAGTAGGGATGGGCCTGCAGAGTTGGCTTTACTGGTGTGAGAAATGGAAAAACTGGTTGTTGCCACTCCAAGACATGGAATGTCAGAGGTAGGCTTTGAAACAAAGAATGCTCAATGAAGCCAGGATCTGCTGGAAGGTGTCTGAGAGGAGCATCTAAGAATGCAAACAGTGTGGAAGTCCAAGGAAGTCACAAGATAGGTTAGTGGAATAAAGGCCTCACTGGTAGGTAGGTGCCTGTGCTGGGGGGTGGTGGAGGGGGGGAACGCCTTTGCTAATTTCTCGCAAAACTTCAAAACTTATGTGCCTTGTGGAGAGAAGTGTTTTTCCCCTAAAAAAATGTATTCCGATGAAAGTGAGGAAGCAGTTAGATGGTAGTATCACAGTAGAAAAACGAACCACTGCCTTTGGACTGCTCCCGTCAGGAAAGATCATGGGTTCCATTTGCCTACCATCTGAGCTATTTACACAGCTTTCGCAGGGTACACTTTATTGCATGCTGGTTTGTTTGACTCCTGTGGAACAGATAGCAACATGCCTGAAATGACAGATTCTTCAGTGATCATAGTCCTCTAGAAAGCAGATGGCCACTGGAGTATTATGCTTCATACACACCTATTTTTTTCTTTTATTAACTCATAAACCAAATATCAGTGGAGGTGCTCTAATCCTTTGGGGTGGTTACAATACTGATTGATCTAGATCAAAAGTGACTTTACGTCAGAGTAATCAGCCCATCGTAACATTTGGTGGCTTTGTGATTCCTTAGCATTGGCACACCTGGTGTAGGGCCCCTCTGCAGCGAGAATAATGGATACTGAAAAGCCTTAAATACCATGGAATGAGACTACCTTTTAGCAGTACTTTAAAAGATGAGCATTAAACTTCAATTCCTAAAAGGTGTTAAGCTTCTCTATAAACATCCACGGGTGAGGTTGTATAATCCTTTCAGGATCATTCGCCACTGGTAGAGGCACAATACAAGAAGTACTCAAGGGCCAAAACAATAACAGTTAAAAATTGCAGGATTTAAAGAAAGCAAGTTTTAGGAAGGTGAATCTAAAAAGATATTAAACTAGCTTTTAGTAGAGGTCATGCGTTTTGGAAGGAAAGGCCCATTTATAAGAAAGACTACCAGTCATTAACGGAGATAGAAGACCTGACCATCCCAATATACCCTTAAAAGCCACTGCAATTATTTTGCACGGTAGTCACATTACAAATGTAACAAGCATTGGCATAGCCAATAGGTCTCGCCTTTGGGACCTTATAAGTGTTTAGCCATGCAGCAGTTGATGTTGTTGCACCAAGGATATTGTGCTGGATAACAAGGTGACGGGGATTCTGCTGTCTGCGTGACCTTAATGCAGTCGGCTCTTTAAGCCCCGCTGAAGATTGGTACCCTGGGCTTGGACCCAAGCTCTTCCATGCCAAAAGCCGGCCCTGGGAGTACTTCATGGAGCACTCTTCCCTTACTCTTCCCACGCCACCATGTCCAATCTATACTTACAAGTGGAACGGGCATCACAGAAGAGTCAATGAAGGTTATTTATTTATTCGTATATAGCGCAAACTCGACTCGAAGGTATTGGAGCGCTTTCCATGAGCACCAGTTACTTTACACAAGGACACGTTCATTTTTGGTAGGCACAGGGACATTAAGTGATATGCCCAGCATCAGAGGATGTTAAGCCGACACCGAGACTCGAACCTGGTTCCCCAGTGACAAAGTTGGCAGCTCTAGTCGTTATGCGACATCCTCTCAATCATCAAGGTGGATGTGCTCGAACCAATCAGAGCCAAGGCTTTGCAAGTGACCCGATTCATTACCTAAAGGCTGTGCCCCAAATCCCCCCCCATGGGCAAGCAGCATGCTACAACATTAGCAAGGCAGCGAGATGGCACGTAGTTTAGCTAGGGGGGGGGGGGGGACCACCTCACCCACAACATTATGCAGTTCCCAGTCCTGGGCTTCATGGGACTACCTAATGCATTCTGGGTGATATAGTCTTGTTTTACTTCTGCGGACCTAATTAGGACGACCATACCAGACATTAACGATTTGTTCTTAAAAAGCTCAGGGATAGAAACAGTGTCCTTATGAAACAGAGTCATGTGGCCACTGTACCTCGAGAGAAGCAAAATGTGTTGCAATGGCCATGAAATATGTTCGTACTGGTTAAAGTGAAAATATGAAATATCCCACACTTCCCTCGTCATGTTCACATTTACACCACCATGAATAATGAAACCCGTCACATCCCTGCAATACAAATGCACAGTGGCGTGCTTTAAAATGGCGGCGCGCGAAATGCCAGGGTGACCAGCCTTCCTCGCCCAAAAATGAAAAGCGCCCATCAAGCGGCGGGGCTTGCGGTACTTTGGCGAGAGGACGTAAATAAATGTATTCCTCGTGTGAATGCCAAGCAGCACACAGTGGTACGTGATAGGAGGTAGGTGGCTGCCCGCGGCGGAATGCAGCAGAAAGGTGAAACAGAGGTCAGCGATGGCATAAACACATGGAAAATGTGATCGCATCCGAGCTGGCGCGAGACGCCCCGTGCCCTACACAGCGGCAGGGCCCGGTCTGCTGCACGACGGATGCTCCGGACCCCCAGCAGAGAGGGCATGGGAAGGGGCGTGGCACACTCCTGCAGGCCGAGGGCGCGCCAAAGCAGCCACACGCATAGCAGAAGGACCACGGTGGACCCCATGATGAGGAGATGTGCCTGGGTGGGGGGGAGCGGGCGGGGGCGCACTACACACCTCTGGGGCTGTGTTAACACTCGACTTAAGAGCATCAGTTGTCCAACAACAATGTAAACGTCAGATTGATTACACCCAGCCTGCTGCCAACGGCCATTTTACAACTACAAATATTGGTTAACAAGGGGTAAAGGTTCACACACGGGTAGACGACATGGGCTATGGGTCCTTATCTGCCACCCTTATCTATGTGACCTCACAACCGTGACGGATTGTGGGATACGTTGGGATACTGCCGATTCCACTGACGACAAAAGAGCTGCAGTCCACTTGGGGGTCGGATTCAAAGCTTTAAACTTGGGTGCGCAAAAGGTTCAATTTAAGGCTGGAATTGCTGATGCCGAAATTACAGTATCAGCATTTGCACATTCATACGGAGGTAAACATGCGTTTATAGAATGCTTGTGTTCCTATAATGAAAGAACCCCAAACGTCAAAACACTGGCTGTTCACACACGTTTTGCGTGGTCACCTTCACCACGAGAGACAGCAATAAAAAACAAGCATTGGCATAGCCAATAGGTCTCGCCTTTGGGGCCTTATAAGTATTTAGTTATGCAGCACAATATCCTTGGTGCAACAACATCAACTGTTGCATGGCTAAACACTTATAAGGTCCCAAAGGCGAGACCTATTGGCTATGCCAATGCTTGTTTTGCAAAGCTGCTAGCCAGCCTTGCTACATGAATAGAATATTTTCTGCGCCCTGGCTGATTTAACGATAGCACTGTTTTTAAAAAGACACCAAAAAAGGAACAAACATTCGCAAATACAACAGGTCTGGCTTTGGAAAGCTTGTACATTGCTTATATATTTTTCTTTTTCATTGCAAGCATATGACACAGAAATTAAAAAGGCATATTGCCTAAAGGTGATGGCCGTAAGCTTGCAAATAAAGATTTTATTTAAAAAAATAACATAGCATATAGTTTTAACAGAACAGTGCGGGTTCTTCTTGGCAGCAAGACAGTTAGAAAAGGCATAGAAACAGTTTATAGTTTCAATGCACATCACAGCAAAACATGATCTCACTAAGAAAAGTTATGTGATTTTAAAGTACTAAAACCCAAAGACACAGTTTCAACACGCACGCATGACAAAAGAAATTATGATAACGAATGGGGAAAAAAGCATTGGCAAAGTAAAAATATTGGCCCATCAGTTCTGGTAATGAAGTGCACTTCTTTTTTAGATCAGACAAAGTCCCAAAACACACAGTACAAGCGAGCCATTGACTGACATGGACTTTACCCATTGCTCAACCCTGGATGCTATGATGGGCAGATACAAAATATGAATGACACTTTACCAGAGCACTGGATAAAAATGACTAAGCCAACGTCCCTGAATCTGTGTGTATAAGTATCTATTTTTTTATTTATGAATTTTTTGATACCATGCAGCCTCTCCAAAACTTAAAGCTGTCACTAGGTCTGACCTAAAAACACGAGTCTAGCATTGCAGACAATAACAGTTAGCACCGAATGGAAACCGATCTACAACACCATTGCTACTGCTATTACTAATAATAATAACAATATACGTAAAATATGCCTCAGTGCCAAAGTTGTGCAGCTTTGAAGAACTTTAAATAACTGGACTAATAACGCTAAGATGTCATGTCAAAGACCTGCAGACGACAGGCTCCAAACAGGAGGGCCCTCCCAAATAACCTTTTCAGCTTTTCTGTGGTCCTTAAAATGAGGGCAACTATATTGGCAAAAAAAGACCTGTTATTTCAGGGAATACAGAGCAGACAAGCTATTGTTGTGCGTTTCACCAACATTCAATATGCCTACTCATTTATGCTAATTTAGAATTCACGTCAGTCGAGCCTTAAATGGAGTGGGGGGCTAAAAGAAGGGAGAGAACAAGCTGTCCTGGCAGACTGGCCAATAAGCAGTTTGATCTGCAGTATTCGATGTATAAATGTCTCACTCACTGACCTCACAGTCAAGATCCATCACAACGGTGTCCCCAGCTCCACTTGGAATGAATTGCCGCAAAACTCAAATGAAATGGAAAATGCATGCAAACATGCCAACACCACTGATTTAGGGAGGACATTCTCAAACTCGTATATATGGTATTTTAGCTTGCTCCCTTTTAAAATGTGCTCAACCCAAGCGCATGATAACGGCGCAGTTGGGAAATCAGTGGGCCCCACGCACATCTGGGCTCCGGCGACACTGCGCCTACTGTACTTATAACATGCGCACCCCACATGCTGTGCATTCATCAGTTGAAGGATTGTTTCACCCAAGATTTTAGGCAGAGAAAGGCAGAGTAAATACACGGGAAAGGGCCGTATTATACACACAAATGCCTACATGCTGTGTACTGACCTACAAAACAGGAGGTACATCCAGGGTCATTCAGCAGCGAGCGGAGTGCCTAACAGGGGTAGTGGCATGCACCACATACGCCAGCCAATATGTATGACCAAGCAGGAGGAAGATTCCGAGAAAAACGAGAGGAGCGGGGGCGAGCGCGGCAGCCTGGGCTTTCGAAAGCTGACCAGACGCTCGTGCGTCATGGCCTTTTCCCCGCACGGCCGGCATGTGTTTCCAATTATCACGCACGCGTCTGGGCACGATAATGGGAAATAGATGTCGGCCGCGCGGGTAACCGCACGAAAAAGGCCATGACGGACGAGCGTCTGGTCAGCTTTTCAAACTCCCTAACTAAGTCTCGCAGAGCAGCGCTTGCACGCTACTCGAGGCTCGACCTAAAAATGAAGCCCGCGCGCGAGAGCGTGCACCATGGCCTATTGCTTGCGGTTACCCGCACGGCCGCGATAATTGAAAACACATGGCGGCCGTGCAGGTAACCGCACGGAAAAGGCCATTGTGCACGAGCGTGTGGTCAGCTTTTGGAAGCCCCTTACATAAAGTCTCGCAGAGCAGCACATGCGCGCTACTCTAGGCTCGACCTAAAAATGTCTCATGGTTGCACATCACAGTAGGAGATTGGGACAGGCATGTTTAATCATGATCTTGGCCTAAGTGTCAAGTTCTTATGATGGAGTTCAATTCTTCCATTGCGTTCAAGCCTTCCTCAATGGATTTACACTGATATATGCACTTGCATTCATGCCTAAATAGCATTTCTTTAAGGTTTCCCATTCCAATTTGTTTAATGTTATAGGTGACCTGCCAATAAAGGTCACTTTTTTGTGATCATGTATATAATGTTAGACCGTGGGCATTTGGACCCTTGCACTGTATTCTGCAACTGTGTTGGCTTATTGCGGTTTTGATTTTTTTTTTGTATGGCTCATGTAGATTAGACTATATAAACCATCTGATGCAGTAAACTACATGACTGGAGTTACAATGAAAAAATGATTTCAGCTCATAGGGTATGTTTTTGCACGAGAATAACTTCATATTACAGCAATTTCAGGTAAGCACTAAAAACAAAACTGTTCTAGATCCTACACTCACTTGTGTTGACCGAGTGCCGAGATACCCCTCTGGGGGCGATTAGTGAACAATGTCTCAAATTATTATTATTATTATTATATTGGCAGTAAAGTCTCAGGCAACATAGTTGCCACACTTAGTTATCTAGGATTGCATTATGGCCCAAGTAGGTCTTAACTGAGAAGTCCTTATTTGGTAATTCAAAAAGTACGTACAATATAATCTCAGTGTTCCACTCATGTTTGTTAGAAAGCAGCAGATCAAGGTCCCCCTTAATACATTCTATTATTTTTTTAATTAGACTTTTGTTAATGTCAGAAAAGGTCAGAATATCTTCTATATATTTCTTACAGAAATGGATATTCTGCATCTATGGACGTGATTCTTTGAGGAGAGCTTCCAAGCTAAAGACGAACAAATTCTCAAATCTGGGAACTTCTATACTCAAACCCACTGACAGATACATAGATTTAATTTCTTTATACAAGATTTTGTACCTTTAACAAATATACTTGCGAGACGCCTCTCACTTCATTAGTCTGAATGTGAATAACGATATCACCATTGGCCTCGGCCAACCAACTCCAGGTAATCCTGGACATCAATTCACTCTACACAAACACTGCAAGAAAAGAGAATTGCAGACACTGAGGAGACTGGAGGGTGGTCTACACTTTAGACGATTCTTGAGGAGCCATTGGAATTGTAAGCTACAGATAGAACTATGGCTTCTATAAAGAGATATATGTGCCAAACTACAAGCATGGCATACAGAAGTGGGAGAGGCACTACACCAGTTACGACTCTGGAGCCAAAGGACCACTGCTTGATTTCATCACAGAATCACCTGCCTACTTGAAAACTAAAAGTGAATTATTTACAATCCACTAGATGGCCCTGATGAAGCAATAAAATTGCAAAACATGAGTTTGCCTTTTTTGATTAATATTTTGGGTTAAATAAATCTTCTCTTTATTGTGAAAAAATAGATGGGGCCCCTTGCTTGTTTGTTTATTCAATAGATTGAAACTACAAGCAAACCTTGCAAAATTGTTAGACACTATGAAAAGAGCTTGGTAATACCCAAAGGAAGAACTGCAGATGCCCAAACGTTAACAATGCAACAAAAAAATCACTATGTCTGCCCACACGCCAATAAAATTGTGAGAATAATTAAGAAGCACTGGGATATAGTATGGGCTGTCAACCTTAAGCAGGGCCGGGCATTATTTTCTTACAAACATGGCAGCAACATTGAAGAGAAACTGGTGTACACTGTAGTGTAGTTCCTATTTCCCTGATAGGCTCTGCGCATTGGAATAATATACCCTATAGATTTGACATAGGACTGAGGTCAGTATGTCCCTATCTAGTATATTAAACTTAATTTACTTTGTACCAGCTAACTCAGAGACCACTAGAAACTCCTTGTAAACAAGGGAGTAGTTTCTGGCAACCGCATAAACATGACAACTTCGTTTCCCTTTAGAATCGGAACACTCTCAGAATTGTGGAAACAGATAACAGTTTCACTCAGCTAATCGTGCATGCTTAGTTTCTTCAGAGTTACACAGAAATAATAGACGGGCGTTTCAATAAAAGGATTTATTGAACAGTCTTGTTTCTCGTGTAAGAGATATGAGCGGTTACAATCGTAAGACAGTATGCAAGATATATTATGTACAGCGTAAGCAGTAGAAAGAAATACTGCGCTAGCATTATCTTTTAGCTATGACATATATTCATATACATAAATAACATAAGCTAAAAATGCGAGTACTCATAAGATGCTTCTCTAACTAGTTCTACCCCAGTGTACCTAACCTAAGTGTAGAGCAAGGTAAGAAGTAGGTGATGCATTCTATAGTATGGTATGCTATAGTATGGTATGCTATAGTATGGTATGCTATAGTATGGTATGCCAAGAGTCCCTCTAGGTTCTAGTCAGCTCCATACCTTGATAATGAGAGAGGTGGGAATCTCTTTCCGGGTCTCGAACTCCAACACCCCGCGAAGGGAGTCAGAACACTGGAAGCTGGATTCTCTGCGAGCAGGGTTGACAGCGTCTCTTGTCAGTGCGTCAGGCCGGGACACAGGCTCCTCTAAAGTCGAGGTCTCCTCCTACTTGCTTGGGCAAGGGAAGGTACATTTATACCCGGTAGGTGCCTTGGAATGTTAGCATTGACGTAAAGTCGGGCAGAGGAAGATGTCAGGAATGAACCCTTAAGGAATAGCGGTTCATGCATAATAAATGAGTTCTTGGAGAAATCAATAATCCTGTGCAAGGGGAACTCCCAAGAGCTTAAGGGTCTGGTTTCTAAGAACTCGTTGTGACGTTAGGGTGGACGGATGTAGGTGACCATGCCTGTATTTAGATAGCATGGCTAATGCCTAAATAAGGACTGGGATGTTATGCCTATATAAGGGCAATGCGAATTGTGCCTATATAATGACATGTATCAGGAAAAACTATATACGGACACCTAAAGCGGAATACAACACCCACTCCACTTTCGAATGAACGATAGTACTAAATGCTAAACAAATGCTAAACATTAAACTGAGTACCACATGTTGCTAAAAACATTTCTAAAAGCATATCAAGTTTAAAAAAAAAAAAAACTTGCTAAACATGTAATGCAATAGGTACTGTACATTTTAAAGCATTTTTTCATTCTAAGCATATATAGGAAATAAAAATGCAACATGAATGAATAAACAGAAATATATACATATGACGAAATGGTTGACAAGTTTTCAAAAATCAAAGCCATTTCATAACATGGTACTAAATGAAATTATAGTAAATAAGGTGACAATGTGTCCCTGGAAGTATTCAAAGAAGTCCGTTCTATATTAATAGTTCTACTGTAAGCAGATTGAATTGCCATGTATTTTCAAAAATAGAGAAGAAAAAAAAAAAATTCAATTTTTAGGAAGAGTTCCAAGTTTAGTTCCGTTTTGAAAATATGGAGGCCAAATTTATTGCGTCCCCGGTACACTGTGAGCCAAAGTCAGTGTATGGGTCTGGTGTAAACATGAAATCATCTATTCCTGTAGACAAAAGATCATCTACCGATGTCGGTGACAGTTGGAACACCTCGTTTAGAAGGTTAACTGCACAGAGATGTGAAGCATCGCCTTCAGCATAGGATGCTGCAGCAATGTTCGCGTCTGTTGTTACCTGTGTGCCTGTTGATCCATCTCGTACCTCAGCAGCAGCAGGAGGCGTCTGTGAGATCTCAACGAATGAAGTCATCAGGATTGGTAGCCTCTGGGGACAACACAGAGCATGGGCCATTATCGGGTCCAGCAGAGTATCGATATCCGTTGGCATGACTGATGGGAGTGTTAGACAGATGTCTAGCACGCATTCTTCACCGCATAGCAGGCAGCGTAGAACAGGTAAGATGCAATCTTGCCAGATTGGTCTAAATGACAGAAACCATGTTGTGATAAGTTCCCGTAGACGAGGTCTGCCCAAAAGTTGCACTATGCGCTCACTGCACTTCCGTTCTAGGAGAGCTTTCTCCAAAGTGCTGGAGTGACGCGGGTTGATAGGCTTGCCATAGAGTAGTAGTAGGAATAAACAGGATTCCTGCAACTAGTGCTAGAATTAATGGCACACTACCAAACACTGAATGTGCGAAGTTTGGAATGATTCCGAGGACTGCCTGAAAAGGTGTTAACAGTCCTGAACAGATGGTCTTAAATACATGTACAATCCCACTCGTATCAGACATGTTTAAGATCCGTCCCATCATTTCTATGAAATGTATAGGGCAGTTTGTACGAATTAGAGCCTGTATCTCTGCCGAAGTCCTTGCAATTTGTAGATCATAGATTTCTTTGGCCGAGGTCAAAGGCACGGTCTGTTGTAAAAGCATGGCTTTCATTCTGCTTAAAGTATCAAAACCTATATAAGAAACATTCAATGAAGGCCATAGAGGCGACTCCCTGACTGTCTATTTGAGGGGACAATACTTGCATACAACAAGTAACCCTGGAGCTAACAGTTACCAGATATGGGATCCCTGGCAACATGCCACAGCAACTCTGATCATTCAACATGAGGTAACTCCCGTTAGAAAGTTGGCCAAACGCTGGATTAATCACAGCAGCTGGTGTACCCTGCAGGTGGCAGGACAAGTTTGCCACAGAACCATTACAAGCCCCGTGTAAAGAAATGTCCTGACATATGAGTGAACCGCTCAGTGCATTTTCACAGTGTGTACCGCTTAGAAACACTTCACGATCCCCACTCCAACATCTGTATTCGTAAGGTAAATCCCAGGATGTCTTAATGTATTCTTTACCCAACCTTTCATATTTGCCTGCTTGCATTTGTTTGAGGCAATACTGAAAATGAAAAGTAGTGACAGGCAGTGTTATTTTGCCATGGATAAGCCATTCTGTAGCTGGTTTTTCTGCTACCGTAAATGGTAATTTTTCCAGTTTTTCAATGCTCCGCACTGTATACTTTGCTCCCCTTTGTGCCAGTTCGACCTGTTTATCCGTTAGATTGTATTCTGAAAACAGAGACGACGTGTTGATAAAACGCCAAGGCACATAGCCTGCACGCAAGGATTGCAGCGTCCAGCCTAATAACATAATAGAACGTAACTGAGATTGGCCTTGTTGTAACATGGCTAAATCTTGTTCCAGTATGTCAATAGCAGAGGAAACAATACTGAAAGGGGGGGGGTTTAAACACAAGGTATATGTGGCGCTAACCTGTTTTCGTGACTGTATATGAAAAGAATGTATCCGTGTGGTGCAACAGGTAAGGGAAAACACCTAAACCCTCACTAGAGGACGCGAGTCCGTTTTACACAAATGAAAACATGCCCTGTGCACACACATAAAGTTAAACACAAAGTAGACGTTGTTTGCAAATGATGACAGGAGAAACGTTCTTCCAATATTCATTTACTGAAGTGTAGAATCATATGCCAGCCAACACGTGTTTCGTCAATGGGTGTGTAACCCTTGACTTCCTCAGGGCTGGAATTACATAAACATGGCTATTGTCACAAAGGATTCACATGAAATGGCAAAGTCAAACTAACATACGTATACTTAAGTAGACATGACTAGTACTGTCAATCAGACGTTCATTAGGTGGGAATGGGTGCCATATCTCCAAGACGGATAAAGGATGGAACAAGAATTACGTGACATCCAAAAGTGTCATGCATGACAATCAAACGTAAGTATGTCCTAATGCTAACAAGCATAAAAATTGTGCAGTCAAACGGCAAGTGTCCAATTGATGTATCAAGTTTTCGAACCTCTGTATATTAATGTGAGTGGTGTAGCGGTAGAATCCGTCAAAAAATAGTGTTGGTGACCAGCAAAGCAGGTGTGTGGTGAAGAGGTTTAAAACGGATATAATTTGTCCCAGCGTGCTTGCAGTGAACCGGTGACTCAGAACGTGTTGTAAAGACATGAAATATCATGGTTAACATTTAATGCCTACCTCAAGCGCAATATGGTAGGACTATGGACCTGTGGGTAAAATAGTAGCACTGTAAGGCTAAACTCATCGCACCTGTATTTCGTTCAATGCTACTCGTTGGCGAGTAAAACAAGAATAACTATCATTGGTTCACATCTCACCTTATGACTGGTGATAATTCCGACCCAGCGGGTCCTATCTGTTAGTCCAAACCGACGAGATCACTCCTTAATTGGTAGACAATCTGTATAAAAAAGTTTTTAAAAAAACCTTCAATCAGAAGTGTACCTATTCTAAAAGTACACTTATGTAACGGTTCCCATAGAGTTAACATGGCTTACCTTAAAAATTCAGGTGTTTGTCGGCGTACATGTGTATTCCCTCGGTGTATTTAATAATAGGAGTCCTTCTTGTGCTCGGTGATCCTTATTCTATCTTCTGATTCTACCAGTTCGAATCTTTCTTATGAATACGCGGTGTCAATTACCGCAAGCCAACTACAAACGAAGTTATAAATAAATGAAGAGGACGTCACTCAATTGACCTTATTATATGCAACAGTAACCAATCTGAACAAAACCTACAGCAAAACGCTGTATTCCATATCGTACCGCTTACCTTAAGGCGAGTGCACCCGTGGCTAGTACTCCGGCACCGAGTAAACCGGAGGACAGGGAATCGAAAACCGGAAGCAGTTTTAAGCTTCCGGGTTACCGCCGTGACTAGACCGCTAACCCCCTAGTGCTTAGATAGAGTGTCAAATGAAAAGATTGTACGGCGCATGTGTATTCTCCGCCCTGGCCATCTACGTGTAAGGTGGAAATAATTAATAAAGCAAACAGCAAAGCTATAAAAGTGGTATGGGAATCAAAGGCACCTACATTCTGAATGATAGATAATTCATTACTCATCCGTACTCCGCGATAAAACAATAGTAAACATGAGCTTAATACACTGCACATTGATGCTAAATAAGACAAGCATCAATGATTATGTAGGAGTTTTTCTCCAAAAATCAGGCAGACGAGGCTGAGAGGTCTAAATCATGAATATGTACATATTGATACATCAAAAGACCCCAGCTCCATGCGTAATGCATTTAAAGGCGTACAAGAGAGAGCGTTATGGCATTACATTAGAGTAATGTAAACAGTAACATAATAACCCGAAAGTTAGAACAAAGACAAAGGTCTAGTCACGGCGGTAACCCGGAAGCTTAAAACTGCTTCCGGTTTTCGATTCCCTGTCCTCCGGTTTACTCGGTGCCGGAGTACTAGCCACGGGTGCACTCGCCTTAAGGTAAGCGGTACGATATGGAATACAGCGTTTTGCTGTAGGTTTTGTTCAGATTGGTTACTGTTGCATATAATAAGGTCAATTGAGTGACGTCCTCTTCATTTATTTATAACTTCGTTTGTAGTTGGCTTGCGGTAATTGACACCGCGTATTCATAAGAAAGATTCGAACTGGTAGAATCAGAAGATAGAATAAGGATCACCGAGCACAAGAAGGACTCCTATTATTAAATACACAGAGGGAATACACATGTACGCCGACAAACACCTGAATTTTTAAGTTAAGCCATGTTAACTCTATGGGAACCGTTACATAAGTGTACTTTTAGAATAGGTACACTTCTGATTGAAGGTTTTTTAAAAACTTTTTATACAGATTGTCTACCAATTAAGGAGTGATCTCGTCGGTTTGGACTAACAGATAGGACCCGCTGGGTCGGAATTATCACCAGTCATAAGGTGAGATGTGAACCAATGATAGTTATTCTTGTTTTACTCGCCAACGAGTAGCATTGAACGAAATACAGGTGCGATGAGTTTAGCCTTACAGTGCTACTATTTTACCCACAGGTCCATAGTCCTACCATATTGCGCTTGAGGTAGGCATTAAATGTTAACCATGATATTTCATGTCTTTACAACACGTTCTGAGTCACCGGTTCACTGCAAGCACGCTGGGACAAATTATATCCGTTTTAAACCTCTTCACCACACACCTGCTTTGCTGGTCACCAACACTATTTTTTGACGGATTCTACCGCTACACCACTCACATTAATATACAGAGGTTCGAAAACTTGATACATCAATTGGACACTTGCCGTTTGACTGCACAATTTTTATGCTTGTTAGCATTAGGACATACTTACGTTTGATTGTCATGCATGACACTTTTGGATGTCACGTAATTCTTGTTCCATCCTTTATCCGTCTTGGAGATATGGCACCCATTCCCACCTAATGAACGTCTGATTGACAGTACTAGTCATGTCTACTTAAGTATACGTATGTTAATTTGACTTTGCCATTTCATGTGAATCCTTTGTGACAATAGCCATGTTTATGTAATTCCAGCCCTGAGGAAGTAAAGGGTTACACACCCATTGACGAAACACGTGTTGGCTGGCATATGATTCTACACTTCAGTAAATGAATATTGGAAGAACGTTTCTCCTGTCATCATTTGCAAACAACGTCTACTTTGTGTTGTTTAACTTTGTGTGTGTGCACAGGGCATGTTTTCAGCAGAGGATACAATGTTGTCCAGTGAATAAATTCTGGATGACAAAGTTGTTAACCCATTGTCGACCACAGTGAGATTTCTCTAAGTTAATACGATCAAGCTCACATATTCTTTCTGCGGCCTCTGCCTGTGAAACCTTCCATATTTCATTATAAGCAGCATAAATGCCGGCATATATGAAACGTTTTTGATGCGGTTTTCTTGGTCCGAGCAAGAAATCTCTACGGTCTGCTTCTTCTTTAAGTAAAGATAAGTGTTGTTTCACATCCTCGAGTGTAGATTTTTGTAACCAGTCGAGGCACAATTTTCCTACACTGTATGTTGTTACTACCCCCGGATGTTGTCGTTGAACATAAACACATTTCTAGGTGTTGCAGATTTATGCAAGAAATGATGACCATAGTGGTTGTAACAATAAAGCTGTTCGTAGTCTGATGAACCCTCTAAGTATTCATTGTTAGAGAATGCAGCAGACCTTTCTAGCTCAGACATGTTATTAACAGTCTCAAAGTCCCAATCACCAGAATAGGTACTGGAGGTAATAAAGTCACTTAATGAAATTTTAAATAAATGTGGAATCTTCAAAAGTTCAGTTGGGCCGAATATGTCGAAATCGGTTTTGTCCCAAACTATACCATCCTGTATAGGAACGGCTGTGATGTTCAATGCTGACAAGTCTCTTGCTTCACGATGGGATGATTTGTGTGGTTTAAAAAGTAAGTTCACATTTTTACTTTCAGTGTCCATACGAATGTATCTGCCATTTGTAAGCATGCTAAAAGTCATTACTAAAGCTAGCCAAAGCAGAAAGAAAAATATTCCAGAAATAATCCATAGTTCAATACAGGGTGAAACCAGATAAGTCTTTCAGGAAATGAAAAAGGTCTTGTACTTGTTGTTTGAAAGTTTTTAGGGCTGGCGTCGTATCAGGCTCACTTGGATCCTCAGAAAACGTATCAAAGTTAATGAAGTAGCCAGAAGCAGTTTGGTCAATTGATGGAATTGCATCAGGATTCGTCGAAATCGCTGGAACCAGTTGATCACGTGTTACGTTGGTGTAGACAGGTGTATCTGGACGAACTGTTACTTGAGTTTCAAGAGGGATGAGTTTCATAGCATTGTTGCTCAGTCCTTCATCTCTTACTGCTGAATTTGATGGTTATGAGTCTTTCAGTCTGAACCTCTTGGATAGTAGCGAGAGGAGTGCGTCTGCTACTAGGTCGGAGTCCACGAGGCCTACTATTTAGTATTGGCCACATACTGTGGTTTGATGAGGTCGATTGACACAAATCTTTTCTCCTTTTTTCCAGCAAGGGGCGGCAGAAGTACTGTTCTTGTTCCGTGGACGGCTAGGACAGTTACTGGTTGTCTGTAAGAAGGTCCAAATTCCTTCTTGTCCGCAATCTTCTCTCTGACTAGATCCCCAACTTTTGGGATCCAGACAGGCCTTGCTGGGACTGCCAGTTTTTCCCCATTGGTGGTTGACTTCAGAAACACGTTGCTTTGTTTCGATCTTAGTTCATTTAGATCCTATAAAACAGCCAAACGATCTTTGATATCAAAGGGTTTATTTTCCACCACTGTGCCTTTACATTCGAGATCATGAACCCACATTCTTGTCCCAAATAGGACCTCATATGGAGTGACCCCTCCTAGAGAACTTCTTGGCAAATTATTTAATGAGCGTTGGACCCCATAAAGATGTTTGACCCACCCATCACCCGAACCCAATACTCTAGCTGTTATAGACTGCTTTATGTCCCAGTTTTTCCTTTCCACAACAGAATTTCCCTCAGGATGAAACAGAGAGGAGTACCGCAATGCTACGCCCAAACTGGCCATGGCTTCTTTGTAAGCCAGAGAGCTAAACGCAGGGCCCTGGTCAGAATGTAGTGTGCCAATTGCATATGTGCCGATAAAGACTCGCAAATCTTTTATAACAGAGTGTCAGCCGAGCGCTGAGGCCACATCTATAGGAACCTTGAGAACGAATCCACTGCGACCATTATATATTTATAGTTACCGTCCCTTTGCAAGGGACCGCAGTGGTCCAGGTAAACACAAGCTAATGGTTTGTCTGAAATCAACAGGGGTGTCTGCGCAGGACGTTTCACTGTGGAGACTTTCATCTGTTGGCATATTTCACATTCCAAAACATAGTTCTTGGTCTGTTTCCTAATGCCAGGCCACCAATATCTTTGTTTAAGTAAAGATACTGTTGCAGAAACACCTGCATGGGCAGAGGCTATCCCTTCATGTGCTGCTAGGATCAGTCCTAATCTGCGTTCCATGTTTGGAATTACCCTATCCCCCACTCCAGGGATTCGAGCAAAAGGAACGTTGTTTGCATCAATTACATAAGAGTACTTGAGTGGAAATTTCTTTGGTAACGCTGCACCACTGCCTTTGCTTGAAGCATTGACAGCCAACAATATCTCACGGTCTATTCTCGTTTTTGAACGAGTGATCGCAGCTACGGAAGCCGTCTGAACAGCCCCCTTTGCGGCTTCATCAGCCAATGAATTCCCTGCAACGTGAACGCCATCACGTTGATGACTCAGCGTGTGTATCACGTGAGCTTTTGGTAGTTCGTTTCCCAACTGAACTAATTGTTCCCACAGCGTTTTATGTTTTATTGTGCCACCTTTTGCATCTTTGAATCAGTTTTGAAGTCAATTCTGTATATATTCATTATATGACTGAACACAGTAAAAGGAATCGCACACTATAAGTTTGGGGAATTCGCAATCTGTATTTTCAAGTGCCAGTTTGAATGCTTGTAGTTCAGCTCGCTGAGCTGTACAATCTCCTAGAGATTGAGTTTTAGTGACCATTGGTCTGAAGTTACCATCGCGCATGCGACCTTTAAAGATTGCGCACGCTGCACTGCAAGCTTGCTTACTCCCTGTAGCGGGTTGTGCTGATCAGTCAGTATAAATGATAAATTCGCACTGCTCGAGAGGCAGAATTTCAGTGGGCAGAGGACATTCATGTTCATATTGTAGGAACGCTTGTGTTTTTAAATCAGGATCAAAAACATATTCAACATCTGTTGCAGCAAGAGAATTAACCCATTGTATCCATCTAGGATGTAAAGCTTTTGCATTTGGAATGCTCGCTTTTGTAACCGCCTCTAAGGCTGGTACTGGAGTTACGACAATAACGCGTTTCCCTTGAGCTAGAGCTCTTTCTTTTGCTACAGCGGTTTGAACTGCTGTCAGTATTTTTTCTGTTGAAGTGAAGCGCATTTCTGCTTGTGTATACAAATGTGATTTGTATGCTATTGGTACTTTTCACCCTCATTAAATGTTAAGTAGGTGAATCCGTATTGACCCGAAATTATTCGGTTCACTAAATTGCGTTTATTTACGCGTGTTTGTAAGTGATTTGTTGCTAACATGTTAGCTTGGAGTGAACGCAGGATTTCGGTGTGTTCTTGTGTCCAATGTTTTGTTGAAAAATCAGGTTTGATTAATTCGTAGAGAGGTTTAACCCCTTTCTGCGTAATTCAGAATGCAAGTTCTTCCAAAATTTAGGAAACCCAAGATGGATTGTAAATTTTTCAGCGTTTTTGGGGGTTGGAGCAGCGCGCACTTTTCTAGAAAGTTAGCTGCCAGGCTCTTGCCTTCACTTGAAAGCTCATATCCTAGGAAAAGGACATTGAGATGGGCAATTCTGGATTTTTTAAAGTTGAATTTATAGCCCTCAGAGGCGAAATCCAATATAATGGTACTCACCCTGTTCAAATGCCTATCTAGGTCATCGTCTGTCAGATGGATGTCATCGACATGTGACAATGCCTCATTATCATAAATTTGTAGTAACTGTTACCCTTGCTGAGAATAACCCCGGGCTGTTCTTAAACCCTTGTGGGAGTCGACAAAATTGACGCTGGGTCCCCATTATGGAGAATGCTCTTAAGTACCTGCTTTCAGGTGCTATGTTTTGACAAAAGAAACCATTTGAGATGTCCAATGTGGTTTTATATTTTTTATGCACAATGTTATTCATTAATGCTGTACTATGTGCATTTTGCACTGCAAATGTTTTGGAACAAGTGTTCAAGTGTCTAATCTAAAACTAGACGATATGTATTGTCTGGTTTGGATACAGGAAACAAAGGATTGTTCATTGAGGAGGTGCATGTTTCAATCACCCCTTGGTATTCAAGTTGATCTAAGATCTTCCTGACCGGTTTTTTAGCTTCTTGCTTTATTGGGTACTGCCTTTGTGCAGTAGGTTGATTGTTTAGCTGTATTTTGTGGTGAGGTGAGTCCTCATCTCATCCTACATGATTTTTGTATAATGCTGGGGCCTGGGCAACTGCCCATGTCCTGGCATAAGTATATTTTAGGTGAATTGGAATATGGCTGGAGAAGGCTGGCATAATGATGTCCTCGCCATGTGGGCACTCCCTGAAAGTTTGGTGGCCAGTCCTTCTCTGCTAGAAGTAGATCATAAACCCTTGAAAGTTTCTCCCAAAAGAGTGTTTTCACTTTTCTTGGTAGGTCTCCCTCCATTCAGAGTGTTATTTCATATAACTTTTGTGGAGTACTAACCCTGGTGTCTACAGTCTCTACTGTGATGTACTCATTCAAGTCCACTATCTCCAGAAGTTCCTTCAGGTTCTGGCAAGCTATTGTTACTTCTGCTGCACTGTCCAGCATTGTCTGAGCTCATTCTCTGTTCTTGAGCTGTGTTCTCATTATTCTCGGCATGTCTGATCTTCAGACCTGCTACTTTTTTTGTGAATTGAGGTTTTGATTTATTTTTCTGAACGAGTTTATCGTCTTTGGATTTCACGCGTTCTTCTTTGTGATCAGACCGTCCTCTTCTTCCTGATGTCTGTGACGATATCTGAAAGGTACGAGAGGAACGTGTATCAGTATCTTGATACCGGTCAGGTTTTCTTAAATTATCCCTATTCCTGAGGTTATACCTCCTTTCAGAGGGCTCCTTTTGAGGAGACCTACCTCGGGATTGAGAACGTGTCTCGTTTTAATTTTGTTTATTAGTTTCCCACTTCTTTTTAGAAGATGTAGGATTTTGTTTAATAGAGTCCTTCTCAGGACTTTGATAGTTTTGGCTTCAAAGGTTTTCCACCCAAACTATCTCTGCCTAATTCTGCATAAGATTTTTCTATTATTCTGGGTAGTTCATGTTGATGTTCTGTAACATCAAATTCCCTTAAGCGTTGGCGGATCGCCACTGATGCTGCCTCCCCTTTAATATTAGATAATATTATTGTTGAGACCTGGTCGAAGTTTTTCAGTAATTTCATACCTAAATTCAGAGCAGGTTCTGCCCCGTATTAGTTTTGAATTTGTTTCAGGACATCTGGTATTACTGCAATTGACGGAACACCATGTGTTTTAGTATAGATGGCAGCAAAGACTGTGCCCCAAGTGGTGCAGTCTTCCAGTTGTGGTGTGATCCCCATTGGTAAACAGATTGTTAGTATTCTGTGTTTCTCATAAGGGCTAGTATTTGGAAATACTGCTTCGATTTGAGTAAATTTTTGAGCTATCCAAAATGGAATTTGTTCACGTTTTGTGGGCATTTTACACATGACTGCGTATAAAGTCTGTGGTGTAATTTTTAGTGTATTCCCCTGTTGAGGGGTCTGATTTGGAATAGTTATAGGTGGTTGGACTGTGAAAGTCCGCGTGACATATTGGACTAATTGTCTGTAAATTTTTATTAACTCTTGTAGTTGAGTTAGTAATTCTTCGTCTGACATTTCTTCGATGTCAGGATGAGGTGTGTAGCCGGCTAGAATCGGCCATGTTGCTCCTGGTCTACCTAGCGGACCGAGCCTGGTAATGTTTTTGTGATGTTTTAGGGCGCCTTTAAACCAGAGATTATGCTCCTGGTATGTGAGTGGAATTTCAATATCCTCGAAAGGAATATATTCCTCTGGTGGTTCATCTTCTTTAAAGAAGTGAAACATTTGTGTTACTGGATTTGATTCTGGGAATACTATCCATGAATAGAACACCTCTGTCTGAAAGGATTCGTGTGCCTCTATCACGAAAACTGCTCTACCACCTCTTGGTGTTAGGCCGTGTTTTATAAGTTTTAGAGTGATGGCTCTCCTTAAGTTTGGAGGGATGTTTATAAAACCCTCATCGGTTTCATTTAAACCTGTAAAATTAAAGGCTGTTACGACTGGATCAGCCGCAGCTACACCGTTCTCGGTGCTAGTATCCCCGTTCAGGGAAATGTTTTGAAAAAATGCAGAAAAAGTTTCAAGGAAACAAAGATAAGGTGCACAATATTTTGGAACACTGTATCCTTCAACGTTGAACAAACCATACAGCTAATATATAGGATTTTGTCCTATTCAGCTTTGGCGGATACTTAACCCTACCCACTCCAGACGTCTTATAAGAGTATGTGAGTAGGGGTCTCTGAGAAAAGCACAACTGAGTTACTCAGTATCTAGCGTTAAATTAGTGCCTTACCAAACGTTGGGCGCCATGTAGTGTAGTTCCTATTTCCCCAATAGGCTCTGCGCATTGGAATAATATACCCTATAGATTTGACATAGGACTGAGGTCAGTATGTCCCTATCTAGTATATTAAACTTAATTTACTTTGTACCAGCTAACTCAGAGACCACTAGAAACTCCTTGTAAACAAGAAGGGAGTAGTTTCTGGCAACCGCAAAAACAGGACAACTTTGTTTCCCTTTAGAATCGGAACACTCTCAGAATCGTGGAAACAGATAACAGTTTCACTCAGCTAATCGGGCATGCTTAGTTTCTTCAGAGTTACACAGAAATAATAGACGGACGTTTCAATAAAAGGATTTATTGAACAGTCTTGTTTCTCGTGTAAGATATGAGCTGTTACAATCGTAAGACAGTATGCGAGATATATTATGTACAGAGTAAGCAGTAGAAAGAAATAATACTGTGCTAGCATTATCTTTTAGCTATGACATATTCATATACATAAATAACATAAGCTAAAAATGCGAGTACTCCTAAGATGCTTCTCTAACTAGTTCTACCACAGTGTACCTAACCTAAGTGTGGTGCAAGGTAAGAAGTAGGTGATGCATTCTATAGTATGGTATGCTAAGTCTGGTATGCCAAGAGTCCCTCTAGGTTCTAGTCAGCTCCATACCTTGAGAATGAGAGAGGTGGAAATCTTTCCGGGTCTCGAACTCTAACACCCCGCGAAGGGAGTCAGAACACTGGAAGCTGGATTCTCTGCGAGCAGGGATGACAGTGTCTCTTGTCAGTGCGTCAGGCCGGGACACGGGCTCCTCTAAAGTCGAGGTCTGCTCCTACTTGCTTGGGCAAGGGAAGGTATATTTATACCCGGTAGGTGCCTTGGAATGTTAGCATTGACCTAAAGTTGGGCAGAGGAAGACGTCAGGAATGAACCCTTAAGGAATAGCGGTTCATGCATAATAAATGAGTTCTTGGAGAAATCAATCCTGTGCTAGGGGGAACTCCCAAGAGCTTAAGGGTCTGGTTTCTAAGAACTCGTTGTGACGTTAGGGTGGACGGATGTAGGCGACCATGCCTGTATTTGGATAGCATGGCTAATGCCTAAATAAGGACTGGGATCTTATGCCTATATAAGGGCAATGCGAATTGTGCCTATATAAGAACATGTATCAGGAAAACCTATATACGGACACCTAAAGCGGAATACAACACCACCAGTTAATTTCTCAACCAACCCTGCTTGATTAGGACCCAATAGGGCCTATCTACCAACATGGGTGAATTCAAATGTAGTATCTGTGTTGCCTGCGACTTTACTGCCAAGCCAAATGCCTGCTCTTGGAAGAGCAGAATTCTTCACCCATCAGAAGCTAGTTTAATCTGCAATGGGCAGACATTATATGAGATTATACAGAATAAGACAACACAGGAGCAGGCTCAGTTGCATGGTCATACAAAAGGGGATGATGGACGGAACGTTTGAGCCAATCAAACACTCACCCCCAGTCAACTGATCTGGGTTTAATCCATCATCATTCTTTAGCTCACTCCACCACCCCAGTTCAGACATGGCCATATGCAAATCAGTCTGACCCTGTGCCTCATGGGAACAGTCCAGCCCGAACTGCCAAGCCATGTCTTCCCTGGACCGGAAACAAGCATCCTAGGACCGGTTTCTGGCATTCCAGCCGTCATCAGCCAGGCTTGCTTGAATCCAGTGGCAAAGTGAGCAAGGGACCCACTTCTGGGCATACCCCCGCCAACTTAGGGCGAACAAGCGATACAAAAGGGGATGATGGACGGAACGCTTGAGCCAATCAAACACTCACCCCCAGTCAACTGATCTGGGTTTAATCCATCATCATTCTTTAGCTCACTCCACCACCCCAGTTCAGACATGGCCATATGCAAATCAGTCTGACCCTGTGCCTCATGGGAACAGTCCAGCACGAACTGCCAAGCCATGTCTTCCCTGGACCGGAAACAAGCATCCTAGGACCGGTTTCTGGCATTCCAGCCGTCATCAGCCAGGCTTGCTTGAATCCAGTGGCAAAGTGAGCAAGGGACCCACGTCTGGGCAAACCCCCGCCAACTTAGGGCGGGGTATGCCCAGACGTGGGTCCCTTGCTCACTTTGCCACTGGATTCAAGCAAGCCTGGCTGATGACGGCTGGAATGCCAGAAACCGGTCCTAGGATGCTTGTTTCCGGTCCAGGGAAGACATGGCTTGGCAGTTCGGGCTGGGCTGTTCCCATGAGGCACAGGGTCAGACTGATTTGCATATGGCCATGTCTGAACTGGGGTGGTGGAGTGAGCTAAAGAACGATGATGGATTAAACCCAGATCAGTTGACTGGGGGTGAGTGTTTGATTGGCTCAAACGTTCTGTCCATCATCCCCTTTTGTATCAGTTGCATGGTCACCAATGACTCTTTATTCAAACATTATGTACAGAGTAATCATACTGAAAATAACATTTACTGGCAAATCATAAATGCTAGCATTAAACCACCTACCGCGCTATCTGGGAGCACACTAGTCCAAAGTGTGAACATTCATGACCGTTTATGCCAGCTGTTGCAAAACAGTACCCTCAGATTCACTGCTTGTGATGCAGAAATTGTGCTTAACCATTTACACCCAACTTGAATGGTCTTCATTCAAAAACTTTTTTTTTTTCTTTTTATTTACTAGGATAAAATTCTCTACTCCATGTAATTTCAAACCACAACATGGAAAATGGTTTGCTCCATTCTCAATGAAAACTCACTGAACAGTGTTCATTTAATTATTTTCACTCAGTCCCCAATTCCCTATGTATTACGGAAGAATGTCCTTTATCAGGGAGTTTCCTTTAATTGCATCTATTCCAAAGTGCAATTAACAAGCTGAAAGGAAAATAAAACATGCACAAAATACATAAGCGCCACAATTTTCCACCAACCATACATTCGGAGTTCAATAACTTCACAACATGTTCTACATGATCCCAAATATAGTACTAAATGCACAGCCCACTATTTAGACTTGCTCATTCCCTTTATCTGCACTGTATCTACAGCTATAGTCAATTGTCCATGCGCTACCCAATTCTCACTATACTGTTTTATAAGTGAGCCTAGCAAACCATGGTAGTGTTGTGAAGAATGCTTGTCGCAACATGTTTTCACTCACTTGGTCACCTCTTGCACCAGAGACTACAGCATTATTGTTTCCTTGCTCTGTGTACATATTTCAGATGTTTTTCTGCTTTGAATACATGTTCCTTATATTTGACTTCTTTCATTTGACATCTGGGAAAGTGCATCAATAAGTATATTTTGCCTTCTTTTTAAAAGTGCTGTATTAATAAATACATGTGCTTCATTTTGAAAGCGCCTTGATAAATAGGTTTGCCTCATTTTGGGAGAGTGCAAAGTTCCTTTTTAAGCGTGTACTTGTGTTTCAAGTCTGAAGCAATACCTGCATTTGGACTAATTTCTTAAAGACGTGCTCCCAATATATTTAGCTCATATGAGGACCTTTTAATTCCTTGTAGATAAAGATCAGCCTAGGGAAATTTAGTTTTAACTCCGGGACAGTGCATTCTAATCTTTATTGGCATCTCTGCGGTTGCTCTCAAACTCATTAAATTCCTTGCACATACACACTAGTTCAAGTTTATACATCATATGTGATCATTTACTAGCACATTTCGATCAATGATACATGAAATGTAATGTTATTGCTGTCAATACAATACTTCCATTCACGCAATAAGGGATACTAGGTTGCTGTAGGTGATTTCTGGGTAACATTTTTGCTAATACAATGATGAAATTTATCAAAAGGAATCTTTTTTGAACCACTGTATCCATATGCTTTATACTAACTAACCCAAGATGCACATTAGCTTATTCGGATACCTTTGTATTTTAGTATCAGATGTCACACATACCTAGCAGGTGAGTATGTGGTTACTGCCATCCTTCCAAAAAACAGGTGCACCTATACTATGGAAATCATGTTTGCAATAATGTCACTGACATTTATAAGAGTAGGAACTTCTTCCCAGTTTCTCATTTCAAGTATTTGTTCTTTCTAACTAGATATTAAGACTAGTAATTTCTAAAGAAACATGTGACTGGAAATGACAGAGTGGGATAATTCATCTGGAAGCAACCACCATCTCCTCTGAATGAGTCTTTACTACCAGACTACAGATACCATTAGAGTCAAGGGAATTGAGGTCATGGCAAACCCTGTACAACAATAGTATCTGCAGAGCAACCGGTGATATGATTTCATAGTTTAATACTCAATTCCCGGTCGTGGAATACTGAATGTACGAGTTCAGCATCCTAAATGGCAACCTACAAGTCAAAGTAGATGCTAACAGCCAGCAGCAATCAGCTCACTAACTTAGTCGCATCAACAATGTTTTTTGTTCTAGGTGTTTCTAATTACTCGCCAAAATAAGACAAGCCAGTACGTGGCACTATTCAGTTAATTAAAAACTGGGAATCATTAGCAAACATACACATTTTTTTTTTTTTTTTTGGGCAGCCGTGTAGTCGCCAACATACTGGGAAATAAGATATTGTGCAAGAAGCTCTGCTCTCCTGTGCAATAAACCCTTTTCCACAGTTCCTTCTTGGAGACCTTCGACAGCCTAATGTGGTCATTTACTCATGATGCCGATTCTGCACTTGGTCCAGGCTTAGTCTAAAGCTGCTTCAACCTATGACGGTTAGTGGCTTGGCAAGGTAGGTCCTACAAACTGTTACATACTTGTTCATAGAAACTCTAAAATGTACTTGGCCAAAAGGAAAAAACACACTGCCACCGCTTAACACATAGCTTGGAAGAAGTGTGCTCAGTACCCTTTCCATGGATACACACACGCTGAATAATTTTCCCATGTCAGTTAGGAATCTTTCTATTCCCAGATTCCTGTGACAGGAGAAATCACACATAACAATTACAGTAATAGTATATATCATACCTGATCCAGACTCCTGTCCGCAGCTAAGACCGGAGCTGTGCTTGCCCCGGACACGCAATGGCTGAGCCCTCTGCTGCCGCGCCATGTCACAGGTTTGGTTTGGGTGCCACACTTGTTTGCAGTGGTAGCAGAATTCGGTTTGGCATCCTTCTCTCTCGCATGTGAGCTTCGGACAGCTTGCGCAGCCATAAGCAATGACAGCATAACTAGACGAGAGAAGCAAAGGATGAGATAGATCAAGTAATCGTGGATTAGACAGAGGCTGGAATTAAAACAGGAGTGGAGGCTACAACTATTGTGGATCATGTTTGGGGGAGAGGAAAGGGTGGGGCAATCACTGTAAAACTAGAAAAGGACATGCAAGTCTGCAGAAATTAAATGTTTTTGCCAGATGTCTACTTCATATTCACAGCTGACAGAGACGCATTAAAGGGGGGTGGGGCAAGAGTCCCAACACATGCACAGAGTGGCATTAACTAGAGACAAAAGGACCCAGCAAGAGTAACATCAGCTTTCATACGAGAATTGGAGGCAGACAGAGTTAGAAGCATTTGTTATGGGGCAGTGGCATAACAAAGTCTCAGCTACATACCCTAAGATAGATAATTTTATTGCACAATTAATTAAAACCATTGCAATGAGACCACATATAAATATACAATATAAAATTGTGTACCCTTATTGGACAGGATAAAAAGACAAGTTGTTTCAATCAATTATGCAAAAGTTAAGAAAATGGAAACCCCATTTTGGTTACTATAAACATAAAAAAACCTTAAAGGAGTGCATAACATGTCCCAGCTTTACAAGTTAAAGTTCTATATGATGGGGGGGGGGGGAGCCCAAAGAAGCCCTTATCGCCATCAAATATTTCAAGAACCGGGCCGCCAGCTGCGCCGATTCACCTTTTATGCACTCAACTAAAGCGGCGTGGCATGTTCGTATATTTAAAATACGCCAAATTTTACGGAGCCAGTATATTCTCAGAGGACGCAGTTTCTCGCAAATGCACAATATGTGAATTAGTGATTCCTCTGCTGCTCCGCAAGCTCGGCACTTGGTAGATACAGACTCTTTATACCCTTGCCCGTATTTGTATACCAACAGTGGGATCAGACCGAACCGCAACCTCATTAGTTGTCGCTTTAGCATTGGTTTTAAAGGAGAGGACAGGTAATATGGCAAGGACACATTGGCATAGAGGGTCGAGGCACAGCTTCCATGCTTTAACTTTTTTAGTGTTTGCATACCACAGTCGGCAGACAGTAACTTCGCCTGTTTTGTTAAAAGTCTTGAGGCCGCTGGTGTGGATATTGAGGCTGACCATATTTCCTTTGCATCCAATACCTCAACACAATGAGCTAGATATTTTATTTGAAGTTTGTAGAGCGCACACCTACCTCCAACGGAGGTGTCCCGGCGCTAATTGCGGAGAACAGAAGGCAGAAGCAGACTGCCAAGAGTTCCAGGTACTAGGGGAGGCTAAAAAAACAGGTTTTTAGGAGTTTGCGGAAGGCAGATTCCGAATTGGCCTTCCTTATGAACTCGTGTAAGGAGTTCCAAAGATGGGCAGTTCTTACCGTAAAAGACCGGCCACCTAATCTGGCTTTTTTGAAACGGGGAGTAGCAAGAAGTACTTGGTGATTAGATCTCAGAATCCTCGTCTGATGATATTTGCGGAGTCTTTTTCTCAGGTAGTGGGGGCCCGTTTCTTTAATTGCCCTGTAGGCGAGGGTTAGCGCCTTGAATTCTACCCTCCTTTTTACTGGCAGCCAATGTAGGCTCCGTAGATGGGGGGAGATGTGGTGTCGTGTTGGGATATTTCTGATGAGCCTAGTAGACGCATTTTGTATAGTCTGCAACTTTCTTATCAGGTAGTCAGGCAGACCCAGGTACAGACTGTTGGCATAGTCTAACTGAGACGTAATGAGTGCATGAACTACAGTCTTTCTGCAGTCCATGGGTAATAGATGGAGAAATCTCCGTAGGGACTTCAATTTCCAAAAGCATAAAGAGGAGACATGTTCATACCATGTGGACCCTTGGGTGTTTATCATTGTCCAGATATGTTGTTTCAAAGTGTTTTCCTGAGCTTGTTTAGCCTTTAGACAATATGCAATAAATCGCACCTTCAGGATCCATTTTTGGGAAGAAAGATTGAATTCTCTCCGAATTGGAGCTTGAGCAGTGGCAGTCGGCAAGAAAAAAAAACTTAAACAGGCAGACTGTGCTCTATCCAGCCATGTAGTCATCTTATCTTTGAAGGCTATTGCTCCATGGGCTAATGATGGTAGAAATTTTGCCCCCATTAATCGGATTAGGGGAGTAAGGTCAGGGGAGCTCATGGCTTTCCTGGCTCTACAAAAAATGCCTTCCAAAGAATGAGCTGTACCTTGCATTGCAGTAATGTGGGCAACGGTCCGTCCTTTGTGATCGATCCACACACCTAAATACTTATATGTGGTCACAATCTCAATGGGTTTACCTTCGATGTTCCATGCACCCTTCTTTTTTAATTGCCGCGAAATTATCATTGCCTTTTTTTTTTTGCTGTATTCAGTTTTAGATTGTTCTCTCTACAATATAGAGATAATACCGTTAGCAGCCGCTGCAGACCAATCTGGGTTTGGTCGAGCAATATCGCATCGTCCGGATATATGAGTGATTGGATTTTGGTTTCGGCTATTTGGGGGGGGGGAGAGAAATGCACGCGCTACAGCCAACCGTTCCGGCAAATCCGCCAGATATAGAATGAAAAGCATTGGGGCCAACAGACAACCTTGCTTTAAGCCCTTATTAGTGTGAATTTTTTTGGTGGTAGAACAAGTGGTTGTAACTCTGATCTTAACCCAGGTGTCTGAATATAGGGCAATCAGTGTTGTTCGTAGTGTGTTATCAATGCCCCAATTTTTTAGTTTCATCCATAAATCGCTGACGGGAAACACTGTCAAAGGCAGTTTGAAAGTCAATGTAAGCAAGGTACAGGGCCCTGCCTTTTCTTGCCAGTGTTGTTTCAATCAGGTTGGAAATGCAAATCAAGTTGTCTTCAATGTGTGAACCCTTTTGGAATCAGTTTGCCTGTAAGGGATCAGATTGCACTTTTCAACCCAAGCCATCAGCTCTTGCAGCAGAATACTAGCATAGCACTTCCCGTCCACATCTAGGAGCGCAATCATTCTATAGTTTACCGGGCTGGATCTCGAGCCTTTTGTTATGTATCGGAACAAGCAGGGATTCCCCTCCACGACTCCGGGATACTTCTTCCCAACCTAAACTCCTGGAATAGAGGAGCCATGATTTTTGACCACTTATCCGCCATCCCTTTGAAAACCCTGGTGGGGATTCCATTGGGGCCTGGAGCCCCTCCAGAGCGCATTTTTTTAATAAGATGCAGGACTTCACCCGATGTAATTTCCTTTTGGCCGCCAGATTGGGCCAGCGACTCCGGACTCAAATACTTGTTGTTAATATACCTCATGGGGGGGAGTTATACTATTATGACTGGATGTCTCCACATAGAGTATTTCAATATAGTTTTCCCAAATTGTAGGTGAAATATTTGTAGTTATAGGGCAGCAGGTGGGCCTACAGCACTTATTCATCCAGTTCCAGAAGCGCTTCTGGTCTCGTGATTTTATGATCTCATGAGCTTTACTCCAGCAGTTTTCTTCCATCATTCTGGTGTACGAAAATCTCGCTTTTCTATATTCACGGCGGATATCTTTACACTGGACTTTAAGGGATGTATGTCCCGACACCTCCTTTGTATTTTTACGCAGAAGATTATTTAATTTTCGTTTTAATGATTACATTAGCAGCTTTTGTTGCGCAAGACAATCATTTATTCTGGGGGGTTGGGTGGACCTGGAGTTGGACAGTGTTGTTAATTTATCCCTTGTGTCTTCCAAAAGGAGTTCCCATGAATTGCTTGAGAATGATTTGCTGTTATCCGGGATTGCTTTATTCAACAGAGATTCCACTTCTAGGTTGATTTTTTCTTGGTGCTCTGTTATCCACCTAATTTTATTTATCAGTTCACACTTTTCCTCCTCGCCGAGGAGTTTAATTCTAGGTCGGCGACATTGCGGGGCTATAATGCCACAGGAAATTATCGCGTGGTCACTTGCCACGGTAGGTGTTACCAAGAAATCCTGAATTACATGGAAGTGGGTGATCGAAATCCAGATATAGTCTAATGTAGCCAATCTATAGTTTGAAAGATGGGTGTAAGCTGCAGGGGAGTCAGCAGCAGCTCTGCCATTTAGGATCCGGAGACCCAAATGATTAAGGAAGGCTGAGAGTTTGAGGCAGTGATTGTCTTTCCGTTGGAACTGGCCGATTACATATGGGATGCCCCAGGCGGAATCATCCAGGGCTACTAGGGAAGAATTTAGATCAGAGGCCATTAAGTTAGCATTAAAGTCTCCCATTAACATCCATAAGCCATCTGGGCACTGGGAGTGAAGGTCACTTATTGTGGTAGCATTCTGCTTAGTGATTCTTCTCGTTTGCACTTAGAGGGATGGAGGTATATACAGCCAAGAATCATGGTTTGATCAGTCTGAGCTGGCTGGACTATTTGTTGCCACTTTGCTTTAATGAAAACGTAATCTCCGTTTCCCTCACTTATCAATGTTACCTGTACGGCCAGATTGTTTTTAACATAGATAGCTACTCCACCCGAGGCATGCCCACCTACTTGTGATGCTATGGCATGCGATTCATAAATTGTATAATCTAGCCAGGGAGATGAGGACAGAGCCCAGGTTTCCTGGACAGCGGTGATGTCATAGCTCTGAAGATGTTGTATTGCGTCCCTTTTGTCTTCATCGTTCGTGAGGCCACTGATATTCCAAGAGCAGATTTTTAAATTGAGAGCGGAGTTTAGCTTATTGGGGGAAGCCATCACATTGTTAGGGACTGGGGTTTAAGGCCTGTGGAAGCCAGGACCAATCTTTGCTGTTGTTCCCCTTCCCTTAGTCAAACAGAGCCGTTTGCCCCATTCTGTGCTAAGAGTAAGATAGCAAATCTACCAGCAAATATCGACAAAGTAATTAACCCATGCAGACTGAATGTCTCCGAGCCACTTTGAACTAAAATATAAATTTACAGCAAATAACCACATGGCTGCTATTAGAGCCAGAGGGCAAATAAGTGCACAAAGGAAAAACATATTGCAGGCAGAAACTTAGGTTTGGTGGATGTAGCCAAAGTCTGTCTTACTACCTTGAAAGTAATTTTTCTTGATGACAAAAAAAAAAAAAAAAAAAAAAAAAATTGTGATTGGGACACCTAAGCCTGCTCATGTGCCCCCTTCTTTCTAGGGCTGAACTGATCTCCTTTCCAAGATTCTTATTAAAAATAGTTCTCTGGTCTAAGTCTTCCATGTGCACAACTAACATTCTCTGGACAGTAAAGCTAATATCTCAGGGCCGACTACAGGCTGAGTAACTCATGTAGTTAATCTACTAGAAGTATTAAATTCCACACCAAAAGACAATGCCATAACCTTTTACCAGAATGCCAGCACCCTTTGCAATTCTGATCAAATCGGCATTGTGAATCATCTCTTAATACCTTTGGCTTAGGAGGAAACTAAAAAGCCCGTTTTCTTCCAGGCTACAATTCGGCATTAAGAATGGATGCAGTACTTGCTTACTATTAATGATGTGGTCCGATTATCCTCAAGAAGGGTCTTGTCTATCCTCAAGAAGGGTCTTGTCTTTTTGTTTTGTTGTTAACTTATTACAAATATTTCTTGCAAAGCGCACTTGTAAACCTGTCCGTGTCAACAGCCAATAAATTTGCGCAAGAAAATGGAGGTTGGAGAAAGGATCCACAGTTTTATCCCAGGTTACAATCCGTAAGTTTCCAGATCACAGGACAGAACTAAATTTCAAAACACAGAGTCGTGGGAAGGAGGGTCTAGAGTAGAACAACCTCAGGCAACATGAACTGGGACTTCGAATTAACGACAAACAGAGCATTGGAGGCCACATGAATCGAGTAGTGCACTGACCACTAGGACACGGTCCTCACACATGTGGCGACATGCATTAGTAACTGGAGCAACAATGGCAAGATTGGCCTGATGCCCAATCCATCTACATATACAATCAAGTTCAAAGCCTTTGGTATACCAACTCACATGCCCACGTTCAAAATATTTATCATTTCGACATTCTGCTCTCAACACAAACAACAAGTTAAACTCTTTTCACTGCCCATGTGTCCAATAGCCAGACGAAAAGAGACCCACCAGTCCAGTGTCCACCAACATCTACTTTTAGCTGATCACACGCTAGAGCATTATGTGCAAATCATTTAAAGCTGTACTAGCCATTCCCTATGCGAGAATATTGAACATGGTAAATAAGCACTGAATTATCCATTCCCCCACACCCCAATCTATACATTTGGGTTATGCGCACTCTAGTGACTACATAGGAGACATGTTCCAGTGGCACCGCACTAAAGGGTACCCCTTGCACCTATGAGCCGGGTGGATCAGGTAAAGCTCTTCATCTGATGAAGTGCAACTAACAAGACATACCAAAGACTGTTATAAAATTCCCTGAGTGCTTCTGGTAGTCATAACAGCAAAGACTGGGGAAGCAACGCGGCAGTGAATCATTTCTCGTGGGAGGTTTCAAGCAGATTCACCCACCGATAAACAGAATTACTTTCCATTAAAGCAAAAAAATCACAGGTGCTGAAATGAGCACCAAGGAAGGCAGAGGTGGTGCGAGCATCCATGCAGTCATCTTCCTACAGCTACGTGGGTAGTGAATGCATGTTATTACCAAGTGCAAGCCTTAAGTCACAGAGCACAATTTCTACCAAGTCTCACATACACAGAGGCCAGATGCAACATCATTAAACCCAATCTCCAAATATACATTGAAGGTAAGCCCTCCAGTGAATGATGTGGAGAGCTACCTTTGGCACCACATAAAGGATCAGTGCTTAACATCTTCCCTAAACATAAAGGATGTGCAAGAAAGTTAAAATAGAAAGAGGCTAATATTTATTAATTTAACAGTTTTTTTATTTTTTATTAGTGGCCCTGGACCATGTAGAGTGTTTAGGGTGCTTTACAGAACACATCACAGTAAAACAAATTTGGGAGGGAAGTACAGCATTCACTCAAGCACAGACGGAAAAGATGTGTTAAGGTTGTTCACATAAGGCAGGTAGGTAGGTTGAGTTCTGATATCAAGGGCCGGAGTGTTCCACATGAAAGTCAGTCCTCGAAAAAGTGCTGCTGTTATTTTCTTTTTTCATATGAGTCCTGTGGTTCAGAGAAAGGTTCAGGCATGGGTGTTTAATTTGGTAAATGGCTCTGTAGATGAGACCACATACTTCAAATAGGACCATTCTTTGAGTTCAATGTAGATCACGAAACAGGAGTCATGTGGTTGAAATATATTTTGTGACTGATCAGTTTAGCCGCAGAGTGTGTATGCCATTGCTCAGAAAGGGCAAGGACAGTGGAACTTCTGCTACAATAGCATTACACAGTCCAGACTAACGAAAATAAGAGCATGAATTGGGGAGATATTGGTTTTCAGTAGGTCCTGTTCGTTACATACACACAGAACTTTCCACTTTGCCAATGTCACACCACAGATTTTACGTTATTTTACACAAGCTGTATTTCTTTGGCACTACACAATTACATCATTCTATCAGAATGAAGAGTGCTCAGACGAGAAACCTATCCAACTGTGAATCTCACCATCAACTATGACTGGGATGTTTAAGGTCAAAAATAGTCCAGCACCCAAACATTCTTTTTTTTCTTAACGAAAGTGAGAGTCAACAGAAAAGCCCTAAAAATGTAAATAAACAGCACACTGGCAACACGTTAGACATAACATACATGGAAGAACAATCACTTCATACCAAGCATGCGCCTTTCTGCAAAAACAGAAAGAAAAAAAAAAAAAGAAAAAAAAAACTACCAGCAACGATTATTCAAACGTCAAAACTCTAGTTGTTAGAAGCAAATCAATATTTCTTGGAGGTAGAACCCTCAAAGGAACCAGTCTATCTCCCACAATAACAGTCGAATCTGTCGAAACAAGTTCATATATCAGCAAATGTTCCATTTTAAAAAGTAAACACCCATTCTGAAATTAAGCAAAGTCCGAATGCGAGCTGCTTAAAGCATCTTGTGGCTCCCATACTAGCAGGAGGGTTTCCAGACAAACTGCAACCCCATTTCACCACATGCAACACTACACTTTACTATCAACTAATGACTAACTGATGATGCGGATAGGTACATAGCCTAAACTCACTAAACCGTACAAAGCTTGTGCTCGATTTAAATTTGTATTATTCTTCGAATATCATTTTTCAGGAAAAACCACTGGTCTTGAAGTTCCGGATAAGGATATGTTGGCGAGTTGTATGTACAAAAGGCTTGTAAATACAAAAAAGATGCTCAAATAAAGAACCTGTTTGGATAGAAAATTAAATTGACTTTTTTTTTTTTACTGCTTCAACAGCACCAACAGGCCACCAGTCACATACTTCAGCTCTGTCACTGCCCCACGGACTTTGTTTATGCTGCTGAAAGAGCATACAGTGAAAAGACTAGGTGCTCGCTGATAAGTTAAGAACGTCTCACTCTGGGGCTCTGCAACGATGTAGCTTTAAATTAATTTCTGCCTCAATGAGTACTTAATAATGATTAAATACAAGTCACAGATAAAAGTACTTCCGCATTTCGGTAGCAACCTTATCTAAGAACACAGAAGATCATTTGGCCTGTGGAACAAAGGGTTGTTTTTGTGCGACTTCCTTGTTTAAAGCACATTATAGTCATGGGCTCTCAATCACATGGATGATCAAACACGGACATGCAGCAGAAATGTGATAAAAAGTTTCACACAAATTTCACAAAAGAAAACCACAAGGCTTACGTGCGGATCAAAGACAGTTTATATGCAGCCAAAAAGGATAGTGCTGAGATCAAGGCGAACGGTGATTTGGCCTGTGTGTGCTACACAAGGTACTATCACGCCATGTTGCTGGGCTGGAGGCAACTCAAGATGCTAAAGTGCCATCACTGAGCCTGAACCTCAGGAAAAAGTGTCTGCCTGTCAGAGTCACTGATCCTATGTGCCTCATATGAATGTGACCACGATAATCTTCTCAAAACAAGATTTAGTCGTACTTCGTATTATTAAGCTGTGTGTGTCAGTACAAGTACTCCCCATGCAGCCTCGCTGGACATTTCTCAATATAAAAATGTGCAGAAATTGCATGTCCATTTCTACACAAGCTTTGACAGCGCTCAGTTCCCAGACATGCACATGCCAGTCCAAGGGCATACTCATGGGTTTGACACCATTAATGTGAGATCGTGCTATACAGTCACTGAATTAGTATGTGCTTGTACCAGATTCTGCCAAGGACTCCCTAAAGGCATGCTGCACTGACACTGCAGGGTTGAAAGTCTTCACATGGTTGGGAAACTGTGTCACTCTCACCTGGTTTGACTATCTGGCCTACACTAGTCTCTGCACCAGCGACATGACAATCTGCAAGTCATGTTTTTTGCTTATATTCGAAAGTAGACGAACAGGCACTACTAGCAAACAAGTACTCAAAACGTACCCCCCTTCAGCTATGGCGAGAATGACAAATGGCACCTGCAGTTTATAGATCAACGCAAACTACCTTTTTTTACCCAAACCTTTTAGTGTTAGGGTACCAGCCCAATCACGGAAAATCTGGTCGGCTCCCTATTAGCAGGGTTCTTGCTTTACCTCAACATGGGGCTGTACAAAAACTGTGATCCCACTGCAAGTATCTAAATTCTTGTTTGTGTGTGCAAGAGCCTAAATGTTCCAGTTCCTGGGACTCTACCGCAGGACATAGATTTTCTGGCGACTCTGCATGCCATAGCACCCCAGTCAACTGGGTCCTGGCCTTTTTTTTAGGTCTCGCCTACGCTGCGCGCATGCGCTGCATAGAGGAGACCTTTAGCCATCGGTTCCCTTTTTTCCCCAAAAACGTGCACGCGTTCCATTGCCTTCAATGGAAACGCGTGCACGTGTAGCGATTGCCTTGCGGGAGCGAGCGGCAGCGCCATATGGTGTCAATTATCGCCGCTGGCTCCCGCAAGGGAATCGGCAGGCCCCCCTCCCCCCTGCTGCCGCGCGAGGCGCGCTTTTGCTTGTTTTATTATTATAGATGTATAGTTAGAAGGAAAACATTTCCTGGCTTCTGTTCGCAATCCCCTCTGACTCTCGTAGTCTGAGCCACACACTCCTAAATAGGTGTATTGATTTTTAAATGGCTGTCCTTAACAACGTTTTCGCTTTCTTTTGCTGGGGAAATTTCTAATGTCACCCAAACCGAAGTCCTGCGGACTGCGGTGTAAATTACCAACAGTGACACCTACCAAAGCGGCTCCATTTAGCATGGGTTTACGAGCCTCTTGTGGTGATTACGAAAAAAAAAACATGCCATGTTCCTAAAGCATCCTCAGTGCATTTGCATCCCATATTGGACAATTTCTTTTGAGTATAACCGCCTTTCTGCCTCCCCATCATACCTAAAGAGTAAAAGTATGCAGAATGTGTCTTTTTTTTTTTTTTTTTTAAATGCATTCCTTTGGTAATAACACTCTATGTTGAAAAGTATCAACACTAGCCCCTGACCAAGATGCCCTGAGGCCGTGTTTTTGTATTTTTCTAGAAAGTTCGTCTTTTTATGGTGAACCGATTGCAGACCGCTGTGGTTCACAATGCGCCCTTTCTTTACACTGCTTCTGTTTTCACAGCAGCATTTCAAGGGGGGTAGGGGCGACCAGCTCTTTTCTCCAACCCAGACAAGTACACAAGATTGCACGTGAAGGACGTGTGGTCAAGCCTTGCCCCCGCCCCTCTGTCTGACGGGAACAGCGCGCGCCGCCTCTTATCAGGTCATGGCCGGCCCAATTACAGACAGAAATATTACCGAAGCCGTGAGGGCCCAGAAGGCAAAAACACCTCAAACCCATTTCTGAACGGCTTTCTCTTAGTGACGCTAAGAACCTTGCTGATGTCTCTCCAGAAAAACAAACATCCTTGCAATTATCTCAAATTGAACAAGTTTAGCAAGGCCAGGGTAACTGTGACCTCTGATTTGAAATCTGCCATGCCGGGTGCGGAGCGGCTGTTTATCCGCCTCGCTAATTAGCTCTCCGAGATCGTCATCGTCTACGCCTTTGTAGATATAGCTGTGAGACCAACATGCATTTAACAAATATATATGTATCGAGAACGGAGGCGAGCGGCCGGATCTAATTCCACCCGCGGAGCCAGGCCGGCTCAGCCCCGGTCTAACGAGGATCTTCGTACCTGTGATAAATGTCCACATGGCCCATGCTATACATCAAAGCCCGTGCAATAATATTCACTTACTAGCACGTAACCTTTGACCTAGCAATATGAATGAAGTGACCAGCTGTTTCAATGTTGTTCTTGCAGTTGAGTCTATTGTGACCAGCAGGTGACTATGGACCATCAAGTAATGGATGTCTGCGAGATTCCTGTGCAGCCTCAGGGATGCTCTGAGCAGGGAGCGGAGGCTTACTTCAAAAGGTTTGATTTGTGGGGGTGGAATTTCAAATAGAAGAAATGCTTCAATAATATACAAAGGGTTGTCCAGTTTTATGTCTTGAGTAACAGAGAATGATCTTTATTTTGTATGTGCAGTAGCTGAGTGGGGTGCAGTTGCCCATCATGGAACAGATGTTTACAGCACAGCCTACAGTTCAGTGGAGAGTGATGGACATCACCTAAGATGGGAGAAAGCGGCGGCTTGTTAGCATGGCTATCACTCCGTCATGTGATGGATCATTGGGTAGATATTGGGTAAGCGTGAGAAGGCGAATAACATTGCAAAGTGTTGAAACACAAATGTTAGTCACGTGACCAGGGAAGGAAGAGCATCCCAGGCCCACTGGTGATTGGGAGCAGTTCCCTCCACAAGACTTCTTGAGCTCTCCCTTTTCACCATCAGATGTCAATTATAGCGGTGGTCCCTCCCTCACAGGGATGGGTGTGGAGACAAATGGTAACATAGCTCTTCATTGTTATGCGACTTTCAGGGTCTGGCTGACAAGCAGCGTTTCAGCGTTGAATGGCTTCTCTCAGTTGGTCGGTGCCGTGGTCAGGGCAGATCACTGCAGCTGAGCCAAGAAGTTCTAACTCCGAGTGCAGATAGATTCTAAGTTAACAAGGCAAACTACCTTGCTTCTAGGTCTGGGGTTTAACAGTGCAGTTGTTAAACAGACCTTAGGCTTACAATATATATATACACAGTAGGCTTTGAGTCTTCATTCACTTGAAAATGTGGCAATCGCATTCCTGGCTCAGCCCGTTGGAGTATTCATTTCACATATAATGCTATTGACTGTTTGGGTGTATCCACTCTCCTCCACTTGAGTGTTTGGATTGACCTATGCGAGGGACTACTACGTCACAACTGTAGCTTCATTCATATTAAACCTAGACCTATTGGCATTGCCAGTGCTTGTTCTTACTTATTAGCACAGCAGGGTCTTCTCTTTGTCCTAGAGGTTAGTCACTACTTCTTCATGCAGCGTTGGAGTTGAAAACTTCCTATCCTTGGTTCAGTCTGTTCCTCTCTAACTGGTGTACAGTCCTCCTGGAAGTAAATCTGTTAACTTGAATACTTGACACACATGGTCTGCAAATATTCAGAAACAGGAGTATTTTGTGGCAGGCCTGCTGACTACTCGCGTTACAGGCTGCACTTGAAAGTTCAAAGCAATCCAATCATGTTGGTCTGAAATACGGGGCGAGTATCGTCAACAAGAAGAGTTCCAGACAGTGAAGTTTGGGGTCTGTGTCGGGAAAAGTAGCAGTCAGATGCAGGTCCTGCATTGGCCTCGGCTAAGTCAGATAGTGGGTGGATCACTTGAAGTGCTAGTTAGGAGTGGAGACATCACTAGATTGGATAGGTGAGTCCCAACTCAGTTTAAACCCCTGAAAACATTGGAGAAGACCGGAGCAGTAGAAGGTAAAACAGACTGGCATGGCTGATGAACCTCTGTTTGGTGTGTGGGGACCCACTCTAGACTAGTACTTCTGGGACTTTTGTGGACTTTCTTCTCTAGGGCTAGTGGCACTAGCTCCTTGTCTCCCTGGTTGTGGTGACCTGGGAGTGTGTTCTGGAGGGTACCAGGCAAGTCTTGGTGCTTGGGGAGCAGTTCACCAAGAGGACCATTCACTGCTGCTTCCAAGAAGATCCCAGGCCAGGAGACCACCAGGTCTAAACGGGAGGGCAGGTCAGGGTCACCACAACTAACACACAGCTATGGCGAAGTAAGCAGAAGTACTGGTGGCTACAAAATGCATCAAAATCCATAAGGACAAAGATCTTGAATTTAGTTCTTTCAGGAAGATCCAGATCACTTATGGTGCAAGAGGGCCCTATCAGGTGTCAAGAGCAGCGCCCCATGTGATTTGCCCCAATGTACTAGTGATAACTGAGGCCGTCTGAGCCATTCCTATGTAGTATTTTGGCTGTCCCCAACCAATTTTTTGGGGGGTTTGCATTCCCCTCGGGGGACCATGGTGTCCTTTTGTTAATTTGCCTCTTTATTAGAGTTGGGGATTCCTGTTAGGACTTCTTAGTGTTCAGAGATTTGTCTTTATCATTTTCCACTAGATGTGGTGGTTTACACCATGGACTCTGGTACTCAGCGGGAAAGATGAACAAGTACCTGCTTCCCCAGGGGAGTTCCTGGGTCTTGCTTGAGTGGCTGCTTTTGACGGGGCTCCCCGGGACACCATTATTGTATGAGCTCATGAGTACTCACTTCTCGCTCCCCACGTCCATATCTGGGCCGAGTGGAAGGCAGAGAAGAGTGGTAGGAGCCATACAGTTTGAGAAGCCTGCTTCATATTATCTCCCTAGTCTTTCATTGGAAAGCACACGTTCTTTGAGCTCAGCCGCTGCAACCCTCCTGGCCAGGGCACAGTTTAAACAAGCATTGGCATAGCCAATAGGTCTCGCCTTTGGGACCTTATAAGTGTTTAGCCATGCAACAGTTGATGTTGTTGCACCAAGGATATTGTGCTGGATAACTAAACACTTATAAGGTCCCAAAGGCGAGACCTATTGGCTATGCCAATGCTTGTTCTTGTGTATGGCATTAACCAGCAATAGGACTTTGGTAGATAGAGAGGTTTAAGTAGGATCTTACCTACATAGCTTGACCAGTCTCTACCAGCCCTTACTCGCTCCCAGAAAGCCCATGACAAATCTCGTGTATTGGGCGGCTGACTGAACGCTGGATGAGCACATCGCATATGGGAGTGAAAAAAATCGATACAGCCACAAGGTCCTTCCAGTGAAGTTGGCCAGACCGGACCTTAAAAGCATGTGTGACCAAAACGTGTGTAAGCACCAAGTCAGCACTTTCGCATATAATCAACCGCAAACATTACATTAACAACCTTGTGTGATCCCACATCTGTCAGACACATGGGTTTACTCCTCAAGCTAGTGTACAGTTGTATTTGGTCAGGTGCCCATGATTCCGGAACTGTAAGTTCTTTCTATGCATGCACACTCAATAGTTCAGGGGGATGTAATTATTTGAAACGGTTGTTGGATCCTAAACCTATACCCTGTCCCAAAAGTGAACAATCAAACTCCATCACATTTTTCACATGTTAAATTCCAGCAGATATGACCATACAAAATTTACCCCTGGAATTAATCACATTCGGTAATTACTGGGAGTGATACAGTGAGTCGAACTTAAAATTAAATCTGAACCCTGCTAAAGCATGGGTTTACACAGGGGTTGGAATTTTAAGGGCCACTCTCACTGAGGGACTTCGAGTAAGCAAAGCTGCTCTACTCCCCCCATCTCTGGAGTGTAAAGTGACTAAATAAGCAATTCATCCTATCTCACTAACAACCAGTAGAAGTAGCCCATCAACAACAGCGGTAAAGTGACAGTACCCACACAAATGACTGGCCAAGGACCAAAAACAAGTTCCCTGTAGGCCCCACTATGAAGCCCAAGATCTTTTATTTGCAGGTTAACTAAATTTAAGTGGTGCAGGACACCGCCGTAGTTACTTCGTAACTTCATTTAACCTGCAAATAAATGCTTGCCCGTTTATGTAACATTTTTTCTGGATATTAGTGCTCAACAAGTAAACAGCAGTTCGAGCTGCTGATCACCAGGGGGCGTATGTAAAGGTCAAGAGGGCCGCAAGCAGCCCCCGGGCCGCACTTTGAGCATCACTGCCTTAAACTTTCACCATGTGATAACTTTAGTTAAGTGCTGTGTTTGTTTTTGGTCTCTTCTCTAAACACCAGAAGGTGCAATAAACTTCCGATTTGTTTAAGTTCACATGTTAATTGTCAAATGTGACAACTGGAAAGAATAAGAGACTTGCAGAACTTTTTGTGCTGAGTGAGCGGTGCACAGTGAACACTGAGCCGTGCCGTGCAAGTGGAACTCCTGACCCGCCTGAGGATCGTGTCGCAGCGCAGGCCTGCTGCTTTCCCTGCTGTTGGCTCGAGACTCTCCCAAGCTGAGCAGAGGCTAGCAGACCAACAGCGAATAGCGGAACAGACCTTGCCTCGCCTGGTCTTGCCACCATTGGCCATCTTTGCTGCTTTGGGGTACTCCATGGGGGATTTTTGAGCACCATCACCCTTGATCTTGGGCTGTGGATTCCATTATTTAACCCTCCCAACTCCAACCCCTCCGGCTTGAGCCCAGGCATTCTTTGGTTGGGTTGCTGCGCCCTGCAGCAGCCTGTATGTCTCCGCCTACCCCGAGGGTTGTCTGCAAAAGCGGCACTTATTGTCAGAGAGCTGACAAGGGGGCAACATGGTGCACTGAGTAGTGCTGGACTGGGGGCTGAATTTATCCCCGAGAGAAAGCGTTGCTAGCACTAGGAGTGTGGAACTACTGCCGAGTTGTGACATCAAACCTTCAGAGACACGAGTTGGAACAATAGAACAGCAGCACAGGGAAGTAGTAACTTCAAATCCAAATTTTAATACCCTAAATATTCTTACAAATTTTTAAACATTTTTACTCATTAAGCATTTTAGCAATCAAAGAGGAAGAAGGAAGTTAACAGGAGAGCTAATCTGCTTTCTCATCTATTATATAGAAGGCCTTGCCAGTGATCCCCGCCTGTTGCCTACATTGTCGCGAAATTGATCAGAAATTAGGAGTATACTAAATATACATAAGGTGTCTGAACCATTTACAATTACCATCAACTAACTAAGCATAGGTAATACCAACACTACAAACCAAAGGCTTACAACCATTGAATTAGAGAAACATACTATGTAGAAAAAAATGTAAGCCGTTAGGTAGTCTTAAAAAAGGCAAAGATCTGTTATGAAAAACATGGAAAAAACAAACCTAGACAGTGGAACCCTATGAGAAACAGCACCTGACCCGCTAGCCCCATGTAATATATTTACACTGGAAATACCCAAAGATCCGTGTGCACACTGTTAGCGCACCCACTGTCACGGTGCAGTCCAAAACAGGAATGTCACAATTTCAAACAGAAGCAAAGGTGCACCACCAAGAGCCAAACACACAAGGAAAAATCAGATCCGTGTTCAAAGATGTATTCTTAAAGTTCTTCTTTTATTCACAAAGGATTAAAAGTGATCAGGATGAACTGAACAGCCGACGCATTTCGTCCATACACATGGACTTCTTCAGGGCATAAATAAGGCACTCATGAGATGTGACATCAATGTGTCCATGGCGTACCAAGGCAGCAGGGGATGTCGTAAATCCCGTTCACTTATATTATTTGAGAGAGCGCGGTACACTTCACGTAGGTGAAATAAAACCAAGGCAGGGTAAGTTCAGGTAGTGCTAAGACGTCAGTCATACCAAGATAAGGTGGACCCAATATTTAGGGCAAATGCCAGTTCCAACCTCAATAAGTCGGAAACCGCGGCCGGAACGTCTCCTGTCAGGTAGCGTCCTTATCTTGGTGTGACTGACGTCTTTGCACTACCTGAACTTACCCTGCCTTGGTTTTATTTCACCTACGTGAAGTGTACCTCGCTCTCTCAAATAATATAAATGGACGGGATTTACGACATCCCCTGCTGCCTTGGTACGCCATGGACACATTGATGTCACATCTCATGAGTGCCTTATTTATGCCCTGAAGAAGTCCATGTGTATGGACGAAATGCGTCGGCTGTTCAGTTCATCCCGATCGCTTTTAATACTTTGTGAATAAAAGAAGAACTTTAAGAATACATATCTGTTATGAAAAACACTATAAGACCAAAAAGATCAGTACCCCCAAGAGTATAAAGATCAACTATAAAGTGCATATGGTGCTTGTTTAACCAATACAGGGGGAGGGAGAGAGAGAGAGAGAAAGAGAAAAAGAAAAAAAAAGAGAAAAAAAGAGAGAACAGTTAAAATGTCTACAAAAGGAATCATTGAATTTGGGAGCTATTTACAGGATTATAATATAGGCCGAGGGCTCCAAATAGGGGCAACATTTTAAAAGTCCTCAAATCCCTCTACCCAAGAAATGTATACCTTTTCCTATGCTTCAATTATTAATGTGACTTTTTGCCACCTCAGCCTGGAGAGGCACATGAAACAACAAAGTTAATGTGCAACCAATAAGAGTTACATTGCATACCGTCTCACATGCAGTAATTTGCGGGCTGGGGAATCCGCTGCAATACCAAAACTTAATCCAACTATATTTAAGCATGGTGACAATCGAACACATCACAATTACTCACACAATGAGAAGACAATTGCTCCTGCAGAACAGAAAACAATTACAAGGTGCAACCAACATAACCACCATCCAATAGGTACCCAAAATAACAGATGCCACGTATTAAAAAAAAAAATAGCAGCAGGATTCAACACAAAATTGTAAAATTAACGAACTGGAGATAGAGTCTGGACTTGGACATTTCTATAAAAAAAAAGCGAACAAACCCAAATAATCAAGATTGGTCATGGTTATCAGCAGCATTACAAGAAGGAAATGATTTATGTCCTCATACTGCAGAATTATCACACTGCTTGAAGCATACAAAAGAGATCAAGTACAAATCCATACATTTACACAAAATTGACCAACTAAAAAAATCCTCCTAGAATAGCACAGGTTGGCTTAAACTACAGGAGCTGCACTATAGTTAATTTCAAAATTTGGCATAATAGGTCTTCAGGAGACTTGGAAAACAGGCATTCTGAGTTTTGAAAGTTTCAAAATCATATAATGTCCCAGCACCAAGAAAAGATTCCAGATGGAGAACAGTGGGGGGGGGCGAGGGGGGGCTTTGGTGGAACTAGACTACATAAGAACAATGAGCCAACTCACACAGAATATTTGTGACTTTCACTAGTAAAAATTACTCTGCATGGTAGATATAAGAAACCTAGCAAATTTTTGTAACATCCATGGCATTTCAGAGAACTGATGGTGTAATACGGACGGGAGATTTTAATTCAAATCTATTGCCCACGAACACTGATGAAACAGAACAGCAAGAAGACGATATCAAATAAAATATCACAGAACAAAAATCGATCACAGCTCAAAGAGACCCTAATAGGTAAACAACTATTTAAATTGCTACAGTACCCAAAAATAATAGTGATAGGCTGATAACATTGCCTCAATAGCTTATATTGCAAAACGAGTAAAACAGTGCAGACTTCAAAACTGTGTGCCACCTGGATAGCGACAACTTTCTTCAAACTATAAGGCCTTACACCTACAAGAGTGCCTAATTCCACACACTAACTGTGGGTACAGATCATATGTACGGTCAGCAGGACTGCATTTACAAAATGTATCTTCACACAAATATACAATCAAAACAAGGTCATGTCATGCAGTCACTTGGCTAAATGTTCAAGTACAATAATCAGCTTGTACGTAGTTACACCAATGCAAAAATCATGCAATAAAGACACTGGACTCATGTGCAACAGTACACGTTCCTGTGGGCATCTGCTTGACCTGCATGAATCAGTACAAGATCGTACAATAGTCACTTGAACTGTACATGATGGTATTATTTCTTAACATGCACTCAAACACCCAGTACGTAATACGTGTTCTTGTGGTGCATGGTAACTGGGGCTCAGCCAGTCAGTGGAGGAACCTGCCATGCACAAGGCATCAACTTCCTCCATCCATGTACATACAGGAAGAGAAGAGTAAACTAAAACCAGTCTTTCACAGAACAGATTCCTTAATGCCCTAAGAACCACTGTTCCATGTTCTTTTCAAAGACAACTGAAGTTAGAGGAGCCAGGTATGATATGCTTCAAAGACAGCTTGCTGTCAGCGCCAGGGGGGGGTGGGGGCGCGAGGGGGGTTGGACTGAAAAAGGGGAGGGGTGATCACCTCTGCCAACCCTACCATTCAATAGTAAAGGGCAATAAGGTAAAAGGCTTAAAGAACAGTCAATTTGAAACAAAAAACGCAACTGACTAACTATAGAACCTTGTGCCATAAAGAGCCTACCTAACGATGAATCACCAGGCCCATCAAGTAGTGCGCTCCATTTTAAAAATGTAAATCACCCCGCCCAAAAAAACTAGAACATTTTCTTCCCCCTGTAATCCTAAACAGGTGGCTTTATCCAGGGACACTGTAAACAACAATTGGTTCTGTCGGGTCAAACAATTTCTTTGTGGTAATAAAGATTTAAGTACACAACAATTGAACACAAACAGAAGGACAAACAATGTATGTTATTCACAAAGAAGATATTTTACTTTAAATTTTCAAATTGTTCAGACAAGGTCAAGAATTACAACGACCAACAAGAGAAGGCTGTCCGATAATTCAATTGGTGAAGCGGCGCATGTGAGTGTGATTAAAGTGACAAGTGAGTATGGTGACAAAGTGACGAGATTTGTGTATTAAACACAAGTGACATATCACTGTACATATATTTACAATAAAAAAAAAATTTAAAACCAGCTCCAATTTCAAATTCAAAAAACACGACGCTAGCTCAATAATTGAATTATATGAATTTGTGCGCTAGTGGGTCTGTTAGAGCATGGATGGACAAACAACCGTCGACGTTTCGACAGCATGAGTTAAGGACAGAGGTCTTCAAACTTTTTGATGCCGAGACCCCCCTGTGAAACATTTTTAAGTGTAAGGACCCCCTCCTGACAAAAATTTCTAGAACTTGGTCCTCCTCATCATTGCTAACTATAACAACCATAAACGCCCTCAATTCCCTCAGAAAATCATTTTTACATCGGGGAAATAAATTAAACAGTGTTTAGCAAACCAAAGGTCAGTAAGAGAGCTTGGGGCGTGGTCAAAGGTGTGGCTAAAACAAAGCCTTATTTATGAGGCATTGGCGTAGGGTAGCGCCACAAGTCTTCTTGCTGCGCTGCCCTTCACCAATGTGAAAGGGCAGGTATGCACCTTATTTATGAAATATGGTGCATTCCTTTCCTTTCCCCCTGCGTTGGTGCACAAATTGCTGCCTAACGTCAACATAGGCAGGATTGTTTTTGTGCAGGAAGGGGCACCTTCCTGCAAAAAAAGAATCCTGAGAGGGGTTTTTCTCTTTCTATGTGTGCTGCAGAATGCAGCACACATAGAAAGAGGAACACACATTCTGAAGCACACATAGAAAGAGGAACACACATAGAAAGAGGAAAAACAAGGAGAAATGAAAACATTTCTCCTCGTTACGCCTGCTGTGGGGAGGCGTAAGGTTTTGGCGCCGCCCCAGGTTTACATGGTTTTACAAATCTGGGGCAGTGTCAAAATCCATGGGTGTTGCGTGAGAACACCCACTGCAATGCCTATGGAACGCCTACTTGACATAGTGTAAGGCAACGCAGCAACTTGCGCTGCTTTGTCTTACTCCATATCTATGAGGCCATGCAAAGCCACGCACGGTGACTTTGCGTCGCCTCATAGATATGATTGAGACGCTTGTGCCGCCAAAGCTTAAAAAAGTGACGCTCCGGTAGCGCGAGCCTCTCATAAATCAGCCCCAAAATATTTTGTTCGTTTTTTAGGTCTTTCACCATCAGGTAGCTACATATAAAATAATGGGTAGCTTAAATGAAAAATAAATTTACTCAATGGGAAATGCACTGTAGTACATTATGAAACCTCTATTATTTAATGCACTGCAGAGGTCTGTGTGTAACCAGATAGACACAGAATTAAATTTGGTTGGCGCAGTGGAGAATAGTGACTTGTGTATTTTCTAGTGCTATGAGGTCACAGCCTGTGACAGAAAGCACAGTGAATGTGTAAGTCATTATTTTATACTTGCATTACACATAATATAGACTGCTACAAACTGTGCAAATAGTTTTAAAATAAAATGGAGCTTCCAAAATGTAGATTTGAGTAATAAGACCATAAGTAATGTTTATTTTTTTGTATATCTGTCCCTTTAACACTTCCCCAGGGGTACTAAGCACCATGTAAATGCAGTTATGGTTAAAAGCATGCACTTCACAGCCCAGTTGTTAACTCTTTGCACCACCATGCAAAAAAAAAAACACATCTTTGCCATCACAATGCTTTGAGTGATTCAAGCAATTAAAGCCAGAACCCCTCCCAAGCACCCTTTACATTTGCAGATTAACTCCTAACGCACATTTGCATTTCATTCAGGCAAGCAGGCACCCTGGCATGAACACTTACTTGAAGGATTGTTTTGCCAGGCCTCTTCGTTTTACAGCACATGAGTCAATTATCTTCAGCTGAAGCATTTTAACGATCGGAATGAAGGGTCCCGGCCTTTGTCCAAAAGGAAAAGCACATTTTGCTTTCCAGGCAGAAGTTAGGCCTGGAAATGCGCGACCCCTTCCCAGGACTCTACGGCCCCCTGGGGGTCAGCGCCCACAGATTGAAGACTGCTGGTTAAGGATGTCAAAGACGGGTCTTCTTCAGGACTGGGTGGTGTGTTGGACAGCAGAGTCTTTGAAAATTGAAGGAAGCAAATGGGGCAAGCCCATGGGGCCTTGAGGTGAGAACGCCAGAGGTGTAATCAAACTGTACGTCAATGGTGGACTGTATCAGGTATCTGAACAGGAGATTGATCCAAACATTCAGGGCGTCTGTAACTAATTAAATTAGTTGAATGGCAATCAGGACAGTTTTTGGAGCATCAAAACTGTAAAGAACAGTTGTGGAGCATCAAGCTGGATGTCCGTTTTTATTTGGAAGAATCACGTTCGGGCATAGATCATCGAATCCTGCCGCCGGACAAGACTTCACCAGAGCTAAAATGATGCCCTGAAATCTGTCAAGATACGCCGCACATGGCATTGCTACGCCCTAACATGATTCTTCCAAATACAAACTGACATCCAGCTTGATGCTCCACAACTGTTCTTTACAGTTTTGATGCTCCAAAAACTGTCCCGATTGCCATTCAACTAATTTAATTAGTTACAGACGCCCTGAATGTTTGGATTAATCTCCTGTTCAGATACCCGATACAGTCCACCATTGATGTACAGTTTGATTACACCTCTGGCGTTCTCACCTCATGGGCTTGCCCCATTTGCTTCCTTCAATTTTCGAAGACTCGGCTGTCCAACACACCACCAGTCCTGAAGAAGACCCGTCTGACATCCTTAACTCATGCTGTTTGTCAGGGTCGAAACGTCGACGGTTGTTTGTCTATCCATGCTCTACCAGACCCGCTAGCGCACAAATTCATATAATTCAATTATCGAGCTAGCGTCATTGTGTTTTTTTAATTTGAAATTGGAGCTGGTGTTCAATTTTTTTTATTGTAAATATATGTACAGTATGTCACTTTTGTGTTTAATACACAAATCTCGTCACTTTGTCACCATACTCACTATGTCACTTTAATCACGCTCACATGCGCCGCTTCACCAATTGAATTATCGGACAGCCTTCTCTTGTTGGTCGTGGTAATTCTTGACCTTGTCTGAACAATTTGAAAATTTAAACTAAAATATCTTCTTTGTGAATAACATACATTGTTTGTCCTTCTGTGTGTGTTCAATTGTTATGTGTACTTAAATGTTTAATACCACAAAGAAATTGTTTGACCCGACAGAACCAATTGTTGTTATTTATAGTGCATAGGCCCAGGTTCTGAGGGATACTGGGTTACCCCATTGCTCTACATATTTTATCCAGGAACAGGCATCACAGCTATGGACTTCAGGACACCAAAAGCATTCTACCACAAGTGTATGGCGACAGCACCGGTTGACGAAAAAAAAAAGGACTAAGTCTATCTAGGGACAAAAACCTTGAGTAAAAAAAAAAAAAACGATAGTTTAAACATAATACTAAAAACGTGTCACCAAGGGCTATGCTAGCAGCAACAACAAAAAGCATAAAAAAGACAATTCACATTTCTTAGCAAGCCTGGTAACTATGCACCTAGACACAGCCTTAGCACTCCAACATCAGCTGTTTACAGAGACACGCACACACCAGTTCATAATCCACCCTCCTGCGGGTGTGGCAGCCAGCGCATAGGACCAGTGTGTTTGCAAGCCCGTGACGCATCGAATGGGCACTAAAAGTCTACGGATGATAGGTTTGTGGGATCCAGGTGTAATAGAAATTTGGTGCCCTGGTGACATGCGTCAGCGTTGAATGAGGGGGTGTTAGAGCAAGACAAGAGTCCAAGAAAGGTGATCGGGAGCAGACGCTGATGCTCAGATTCACAAGCAGAGAATGTCCTCGGACTGGAAGATCAACTGGGGTCCCAAGTACCTAAAGAAGAGAATTGAAGGCTACCACTGCTTGCTGGACAGATAGCAGGATAGCACTAGTCTGCCGGCCCGTGTACAGGAGATCGAGCAAGTGCCAGGATTGTTAATTATACTGGTGCCGTCTCCAGTGCACAGGCCAAGAAGTGCTTTGTAGTACAAACTCACCGAACACGGAAAAAGTTCCGTGTACAAGGAAGAGATTAATAAGAAAAAAACGGAAAGAGAAAGCACGCCCAGAACCATGAGGGCGTCATTTCGAAACCGCAACTATGCATTCCCTGACGAAAAATTACCGTCAAAAATCACCCCTCCTGCTCAGTCATGAGGAGATTGTTTGTAGCCGTTGCACGAGTCCAGTCAAAAACACGAACCACACCTTTTTATAATTCAGAGCAACAGACTGGTTGTGTCAGCAAAACGAAATGGGGCATTTCCCTTCTGACTTATCTCTTCTTGAGAATAAGTTTTGCGTCTACTCCTTCTCCATTCGGATAATTACACGTAGTGGGCGAAAAAGGACAATAAATATATCCTTAAAACACTGCCATTAACAAGCAGGACATTATGACTGCAGGGGTGTAAAGAAAGGCAGATATGAAACCCGAATCTGTAGGCCCTGTTCTAGATCAGCTCCAGCACTAAGAACGTATAGCCAAGGTATCGTTTTAGAGTAAAAGCTGGTTCAAGCCCAAATAAGGACGTATTATTAAAATCACTTTATTCTTCGTGATTTGAAGTATACTTCACACTTATTGAATTTGTATGGTAAGGGTCTCAAAAATCAGGTTTTAGTACACCTGGATTCTGCAACATTCTTAACGTAAAGGACTGACCATTATACCTAAAGGATGCGTCACCAAACTTATCAAAGGGTGCGCTTTCCGTCTCAACTTTTTCATATCCACAAAAAGGGAGGCGTCACACTAACAAAAGAGGGCACTGACATGGAAAAGGCAACAAATTGTTAAACAACGTCGCCCCGATTTCTCAGCGTAATGGAATAAAAACCAACATGTTTCTAGCAGTTCCATGTTTGCAGTATACAAGTCTGTCATAACATAATGGCCGTGGAAAGCAAGTTGCCACACCAAGCCTTGGAGACACGGGTGTCAAGCAATCCTTTCTACTACCACTTACAAACTAGGGAGGCCATTGGGATCCAAGTTTAAAAAACACACACCCCTATCTAGCGGCTTGAAACCTATCCAACAGAGTCCATCAACATCGTCCCACAATATTCGGACAGCTAATGCATTACAGCAGTTCACAGTCAGCCACCCACCCACCCGTTAACTGCAATATCCTCATTTTATGCGTGGTAAACTTGAGTTCAAGCAAAGCATAGTACAGACCAATGAGCGAGCATAACTGCATACCATAATCTGCGAATGAAATGGCTTCCAGGAGTCCTCTGGTTTCTAGTAAATACAGAGAAACCATTAACATTTATTTTTTGGGCAGGGTGGAGACTGACTAGTATCTTTGACCAATGCATATTGGCGAATCTAATGTTAGCGCGTCGAAGTACAGGCCAGTGAACAGCAGATGATGTTTGGTGAAGCACAGGCAGAGCCTTAACATGTGAGAGCACTACCCGCCACTGCAACTATCATGGATAATTGAGAGATTAATCTGAACGGATCAAAGAAGATAGTACCACCCTGCATGCAAGTGAGAAAGAAAATATGCGCGTAGGTGGAAACAACCAGAAAGTGTTTATGCGAGTTACGGGGGAGGGACATACCTAGAGGGCGGGTGGAATGGAAAGACTACTGACGTGATGGGATTGTACCCTGATGTAGCAAGTGGTTAGTTCGGCGAGTAGAGGCAGTATGGGCTATGCAGCTCCACCTCAAAAGTTCCTTCGCACTGGATGGAAAAGGGAGTGCCTAGGTGGCACAAAAAGGCAAGCAAAGAATCGCTTTTCGTTCAAGCAACGTCCACCCTGTGTGAGAAACAGTTTCAGGAGCTGGAGTCAATTGTAATAAGATTTTACAGAAAGTAAAATACCAAAAATTAAAGTTGGATAAAAAAAAAAAAAAACAGTAGAAGAGACGTTTCGAAGACAGCTGTCCACATCTGCTGGCTTGGGCTTGTACCTTAGGCACAGACACGGGCCCCCGAGTTAGGTCTCCACCTCGCCTTATATGTGCCACTTACCGTATAACATGCGAGTCAAACTGCAGCGTCGCAATAATCAGGCACGTTGGCAGTAGCAAGCTAATGACATGTAAATGTGCGAGGATTTTAGGTGCGCAGGGTGGGTTTCGAAGGCAGCCAGGAAAAGGTAAATATGAAGTGTTGCTGGTCGCAGGACAGGGGTGCTGGAATTACAACTGATCTATGAGTTGAGAGAGGAAAATGAAAGGGGTGGGGACGAGGGGTAGCTGGCATGGTTTGTGAATAAACAGAAACCTACAAGTGTTTTGAAACAGAAAGACTGGGCATGGGAGGAGTGAGGAGTCAGGTCGCCCCACAGAGCCAGTTGAACGGACGTGGTCAGTACTCATTTCTGGGAACCTTGGACCGTCAGCAAAAAGGAAGAGATTCAAATGCAGTCTTATTTTGTAGATGTACCCGCACAGGTCTTTCTCAACAAACCCCCCCATTTCCCTTGGGTTTCACGTTCAAAGACTCTTCCTATATCCTCTATTCCCAATAATCGAAAGTCCATCAACAATAATGAGAGTCATGCCGACCTCCCCAGCTCCCTCACCTACTAGAATCTTACCCGCAGTCAGGCGCCGGGCACCACCTGCAGTCCGGGTCCTGAGCTAGGTGTCTGCGCAGCACGAAGGCCTCGTACTTTGCGAGCAGCGGAGGGTCTTGTAGGATGGCGCGGACGTGGTGGGGCTGCAGGCGCTCAGCACACTCGGGGCAGCAGATATCCACGCGGCTCTCGGTGATCTCTATGCGCAGGTACTGCCGCAGGCAGGCCAGACACGAGCGGTGCGGACAGGGCAGTAACGGAGGGCCCGGGGGCTGCGGTTCAAGGCACAGAGGACATTCAGCGGGGCTCTCTGGAGGCGGTGGTGGAGGCTGCGGTGGTGGGATTGGAGCGGGGATTACGGGTGGCTCACGCCGACGAACAAACACCCGTCGCAGATCCAGCCTCCGCCGGCGCCGACGAAGCCCCCCAGAGGAAGGATCCTGGCACGACGGGGACTCGAGGGCCATGACTGGGCCCCTTCCTACAGTCACGTTCGAATGCTGCACAATCTCCTTATTGGCTTCCGGGGGGGGATTCTGCGGCTAACCACAGACTTCCTTCAGGCCTCCGGGGCCTTCCAGTGGTCAACCGTGAACTCCCATATGGTATCCATCGACCCGGACTCCGGTATCGTCCCACTTCCGCCTTTCCGTCGTTTTTCTTGCCAGAGGGTCTCACATCCCAGTTTGTGACTCTCACTTCCTGCTTTTAGCCATTACTTCCGGTGAACTTAATCCCTTTCCCGAGTCCTTCTCACCCGGTCACTGGGGCTTTTAGAGCTGATCTCACTCTAAAAGCCTAACCCAATCGAGGCTCCGCCTCTGCCGCTCGAACGCAAGCGCAAGGACTGGGCGGACATCCGCCAACGCTCGGGGAGTCGCAACGACGTCACAAAAGTAAGATAAGGCGTCAAGCATGCGTGAAAGCCATGTTGGATCGGGAACCACCAATTCAAATCAATAATGCTTTATGTGGCACAACCAAACTATACAAGTGTCGCCAAGGCTCGGGTGCCTACGGAACTCCATACATGCCAACATTTTAAATATGAAGGAGAGAGATTTTGGGGGAAATAAATAAACGGGGGAATGAAAAATTTCCTAGAGAGCATGAAGGAAAGTTTCAATTCTATTTAGGAAGAGGCGAAGATTATGCATATCTTTCTTCACTCCTTATTAACAGCAAGTTCATAGGTAAAAGTAAAAACAACACAGCACTAATACTACAGCTCCCATGAACCACAGGGATTAACCATGGTCAACAATAGTCCAATCCAGTAACAGTCCGATAGTCTATATAACACATCGCTGTCCTTCCTCTTCTTCACTGAAGGAACTTAAGCGCGCTGTTCCTCATTCCTTTTTTGATTCTGAACCTAAGAGGATATGGTGAAAAAACGTTATTACTTCCCAAGACCGTACCCCATATAACAGGCGTGGAATAACAGGTCACAACGCAACAAAGCATGAGAGCATAACTACAGCAACCACAACATTAGTTTATCAATTCCTAAGTACGATCATCATAGTCAAATAACATTTACATAACATGTCTGTTTGTCAGGTAGAGAGAGAACATTGCACTTGGCACCACAGTACATGGCATTACATTGAAGTTGTGCAAGATCCAAAATACTTCCCTGTTAGACACATCATCCAGTTCATTAAGTTCCAACATAGTGTAGAGTAGTCCCCCTTTTCCTCCAAGGGCGGGTAGCATGGGAGAGCATACTGGGGTGGGGTGGTGGTGGGGGAGGGAAGGGGGTAATCCTCGTCTCTGTGTCCTTAATAGAATTGAAACTTTCCTTCATGTTAACTAGGACATTTTTCATTCTATGTCAGGACCGGAGGCGAGAATTATGCATGTTTAAAGCTTACTTACCACCAGTGCGGCTGCGTCGTAGATTGGTTTAAGATAGAACCTTTCGAAAGTGGAGTCCGAAGACCACTCTGCCGCATTCGTGATATATTCCAGTCTGCCCTCTACCTGGACAGCTTTGGAAGCCGTAGCCCCCCCTGGTGGAATGAACCCCAAAATCAGTGTTATCAATGCCGGCCTCTGCCATGACCCATCTCACCCATCTGGCAATAGTCGGAGAGGACACTGCCTTGAAAGGCTTTTTGATGGCAATCAACAGTTGCCGTTCTCCTGGGGGTCGAACCTCCATTGTCATATCCTTGTATGCCTTCAGGCACCTGACCACACACCTGAGTTTGGGGGTATCTGGAAAAGCTGGCTAAGATACCGACCTGGTACTTGACTTCGTTCTCCTGGAAATGTTGAAGGTGTCCCACTCAGGGGTAAAAATCCTAGCTGACAGGTTTAGAGCCCGTACATCCGAAGCTCTCTTACAAGAAATGAGACAGAGAAACATTGCCAGCTTCGCTGATATTTCCTTCCTATAAAGGTATTGATTGTCTTGCCATGATGCCAAAAGACGTAGGACCAGATTGACGTCCCACAGAACCGGAGCTCGGGGGGACGGGACATTCTGATACCCTTGAGGAGTTTACTTACCCAGGGATGTTCACCCACTGGAACACTGTTCACCAGCATATGGTCCGCTGAGATAGCTGACCTGAAGGAGTTGATGGTGTAGTATGCCAATCCCTCCTGGAAAAGTTCTGCCAGGAAATTTACAATGTCGGTAACACTGGTGCCCACGGGATCCAGGTGTTTCTCCACACACCAACGAACCCATCTCCTCTAAGCCGATCTATACCTCTTGGTAGTCCCCAGAGCCCATGCCTCTTGGATGAGAAGTTCAGCTCCCTGCGAAAGTCTGATGTCCTGCCAGCATCGCCTGAAATTCTCCATGCCATGAGATGAAAGTGGCCTTGGAGAACCACAGGATGTGGATGGCGCAGGGGATCCATCAGGATCTCGGCAAAAGATGGTAGAAGTACTGGAGCGACCCATGCAAGCTCCGGGAGAGAAAGGAACCATGCTTGTGAATGCCAGATCGGAGTGATCAACACTAGAGAGGCCCGTTGACGCCTGACCTGAGCCGCTACTTGCTGGATAAATAGGAAGGGAGGGAAGGCGTAGGCTTGATCCATCGACCAGTCCTGTTTGAAGGCATCCACCGTCTCCGCTCCCGGATCCGGTCCAAAGCTGACATAGCGCGGAAGTTGTGTGTTCTATCTGGAGGCAAATAGGTCCACCTGGCAAAGACCTCAGTGCATCATTAGAGCCTGAAATACCCCTGGACAGGGTCTCCAATCGCTGGCGTCCCTGAGGTACACCTGGAGTTCCAGTCTGCCACTGAATTCAGCGCTCCTGGGAGGTATTCCGCCTTCACTGAAACCTGTCATTGGAGGCAGTAGTGCCAGAGGTCCTTGGCTAGCTCCACCAGAGCACCTGATCCGGTAACACCCAGCCGGTTGATATATTGTACCGCTGTCATGTTGTCCATCCTCAGGAGTACACAGCATGATGCCCTGTCCCTCGTAAGAGATTGAATAGCAAACGAGCCCGCCAGTGGCTCGAGACAATTCATGTGGAGGGTTAATTCCTCCTCCTCCGTCCAGCTGCCTCCTATGGAGATCGAGCCGCATCTGGCTCCCCAGCCCAGACGACTGGCGTCCGATTCTATCACCAGGTCTGGGTGGGATCCGAAGATTGCCTGCCTGTTCCATGCCTCCATGTGGTCTAGCCACCATTGCATATCCGTCCGGGCCTCCGACGACAAAGTCACCAGCTCTGAATATGTAAGGCCCCTCCGAAGGTGCGCTGCCTTCAGCCTCTGCAGGGCTCTGTAGTGTAATGGTCCCGGGAAGATGGCCTTTATCGAAGATGATAACAAACCAACAACCCTGGCCAGTTGTCTCAGGGAGATTCTGTTCCCCCTGAGAACCTTCTTCAGTTCCTTCTTGATCTTGGTTATTTTCTGGCCCGGCAAGCTCAGGGTCGCCACTCTGGAGTCTATGCGGAACCCCAGAAAGGTCATGTTCTGCTGTGGCGTCAGATCCGATTTCTGTTGGTTTATGATAAACCCTAAGTCCTGGAGAAGAGATCTGGTGGTGTTCACGTGGGCTACTAGAAGATCCAGTGATTGGTCCATCAGCAGGATGTCGTCCAGGTAGATGATTAACCTGATGTCCAGTGTCCAGAGGTGCTCCACCACCAGTATGAGGAGCTTTGTGAAGCACCAAGGTGCTGATGACAGGCCAAACGGGAGAGTCCGGAACTTGAAGATCTGCCCTCTCCATTCGAACTGGAGAAACCTGCAATGTGGAGGAAAAATGGGGACCGTCAGGTAGGCGTCCTTGAGGTCTAGACACGCTAACCAGTCATCTTGTAAAAGTAGATCCCTGAGGAGGTGGATCCCCTCCATCTTGAAGTGGCGATAAACCAGCCACTCGTTGAAGGATCTGAGGTTGATCACCGGACGGAACCCCTTGTCCTTGTTTTCGACCAGAAACAGATTGCTGAGGAACCCTCTTGGATGAAGGTCTGAAATGCATATCGCACCCTTGGCCAGGAGGTCCTGCACTCTTGGTCTATCAGAAACATGTCCTGTGCGGAAAAGAACAGTGGACCAGGTCTTACTGTCTGCACTGGAGTTCCGTAGAACTCGATGTGGAACCCTAGACGGTCTCCAGCACCCACTGGTCTGCCGTTATCTCTGCCCATTTGTGTGCGAACAGACGCAGTCTCACCCCCAAACGGAGAGGTGATGACAGAACAGGGTTTACCATTGTATCAATTGCTGTTGTTGGCCCCTCCCCGGGCCCCTCTGTGCTTTCCTCTTCCACCGCCATGGGAAGGATAGAAGGTTCCTTGACGGCCATCGTGCCATCCGTTGTTGCTTTTTGCTTGGGCTCTGTTAGGGCCTTGGTAGGACTGGCGGCCGGAGGAGTGACCCCTGCCTTTTCCGGCCCTTCCAAAAACCTTCCTGGGGAAGATCTTCTTCATTGATGACTGGGCCTTGTCAAGGGCCGAAAAGATGGAGACGAACTTCCTCAATTCTTTGATGAAAGGTTCGCCGAACAGGGTGCCCTGCGCTACCGGACCCACCTCCGAAGAAGAAAGCTCCCCCAGCTTGGGATCGATCTTGATTAGGAGGGAACGACGACATTCCACAGAGAGGGCGCAATTGGTGTTGTCAAGGAGGCAGATCGCCCTCTGCGCCTAGCCCGCTTCATCGTCTGTGGGGAGTGGCCTCCCCGACTGTTTAGCCTGTTCCGTCAGCTCAATGATCTTAGTTAAGGGCCCCACTATGTCCAGAAGCTTGTCCTAGCATGCCCTCCAGGACCGGTGTATGCCCTTCTTGGGGTCCCTCATAAATTTGGCGAAGAAGATACACAGTTTAGGGTCAATGTGAGGGGTTGTGTGACCTTATCTCCTAGCGATGGTCTGGGGCATTCCGCCCGGAGGTGGGCTCTCACCTCCTTGCTAAGAGATTGGCGGATCTTACTTGCCACATACTCTGCTACCTTTCTCTCAGGGACCCACTTCGCGGAGTGCGGTCGATATATTCCCTCCCGGTCAAACATATCACCAGGGGCAGGGTCTCCCTCATCCGATTCTGAATTGGCCGAATGTGGACGCTAGAATCTGCCCGAGTCCTGGGCTTCATCGGAGGAAATGTTGTCACCCTCCCCCAATTCGGAGAACCCCTCCTCTGGGTCAAAGTCCGTTGCAATGTCGTCGCCCATTACCCCTGGTGTGTCTCCTTCCCGGTAGGGTGCTTCCTTCAGCGTGCGCACACTCTTATGGAAGACCTCAGCCAGACGGCCAAAGCCTTCCAGGTGCCCCGCATCACGCTTGCCGGTAATACATGTGGGGGCCAAGGTCATTCCACTAGGCCCAGCCCCTGCACCCTTCAGAATTCCTGTGCCTTTGTAAGCCTGGGCCGACAGCTTGGCAACACTCTCCTGCAGAGGGGCAAGCACCAGATAAATGGCTTGGGTGAGAAGCTTGTCCACCTCTGCAGGAAGGCGCCGCTGGGGGGACCATACCTCCTTTGAGGCACATGTGGGTGAGTAATCGTGATCCCTCTGGGACTGCATACTAAAGGGTGAGAGCACACACTACGCCCTGCAATATTTATAAGGGCAGCCACCTCACTGGTGCTCTGAGATGGTTATTGAGGTTTTTACCCTCAAAGCGGGCTAAGCTCTTTTGCTGCTACCGCACTCGCGGTCTGAATCAACAAGGAAGAAACTGGGCTAAGCCCTTCCAGTCGTACCGCCCACGCGGTGTCAAGCAAGGGTTGGAGGGAAATGAGGGACAAAGCAAGACAGAGCTGCTCTAATTCCCTCAGCGCTACGCAAACGCCAGAGCGCTGACAGAGCTGCACCGCGGCGTGAAGGAATGTGTTGGGAAGAGCGAAAGAGCGCCACCTAGCACACCTGTGCAGCATCAAGAGACACGCTCGAGCGGTTTGCCTACCACGCGTTAGCCAATCAACCTGCCGCCAAGATCTGCTGAAAGTAAGACCGAGTGCTCGCAGGAAAACCAAAATCGGTTACACAAGACAACGCCAGACAGCCCAAATATCCCACTAACTATACAGTCAGGAAAGGAACGAAAAGGCAACTTAACTGATATAGAGCAGTGATGAAAGAAGAAGGACTACGGCATAGAGTGTTTTATATAGACTCACGCACTGTTACTTGATTGGTTGCCATAGTTACTCCCTGTGGTTCATGGGAGTTGTAGTACTGTTTGCTGTGTTTTTTACTTTTATCTTTGAACGTGCTGTTTAACAAAAGTGAAGAAAGTGAAGCATAATCCTCGCTTCCGGTCCTGACATAGAATTTTAATTCTATTAAGGACGCAGAGGCGAGGATTATGCATATCTTTGTTCGCTTTTTATTACACCAGCAGTTTTAAAGTTAAACACACAAAACACAGTAAAAACTTCAAGTCCCATGAGTCCTCGGGAAGTGTCCATAGTAACCATTAACCAATAACAGTACTTCAGTCCATTGTATATAAATCCCCGTTGTCTGTTGTCCTTCCGCTTTTTTGCTGCCGGAAGTTAAGTCATGCTGCCTCAATCTGTCTTGGAATCATATCCTACAAACAAACAAACCCATCAAGTTAATTTAACCAGTGGGACAACGTCTACCAATACCAGAACATGATCATTTGTGCACAATGAAAGAGCTAACTAATCAATACATTGATAACAATAACATGCGTTAATTGCAACTCGTATCATGTGAATGCATAACAATACATAACAAAAAAAACCATACCATGAATTCAATCGAGGGAAATACCTTGCAAAAACTATATACTTCCTGTAATCCGTAGATGGCATTATCTCACCACGAATCATAAGAAAAAGAAACATACCTGTACCTCGTATAATCAAGTCCAGTGGGATGGTAGCGTATTCCTAATATGCTGTGGGTGGGATTATCCTCGCCTCCACGTCCTTAATAGAATTAAAAGTTTCCTTCACTACAGCTAGGACATTTCTCATTCATTCTATGTCAGTACCAGAGGCTAGGATTATGCATGTTCAAAGCTTACTTACCACCAAGGATGCAGCCTCGTAAATAGGTTTAAAGTAAAACCTTTTAAAGGTGGATTCTGAGGACCAATCCGCCGCATTCATAATGTCTTCCAGTCTACCACCCACCTGGACGCCTTTGGAGGCCATAGCCCCCCTAGCCGAATGAGCTCCAAAGCGATGAATGTCTATACCGGCCTGGGCCATAACCCATCTTACCCACCTGGCTATGGAGGGTGAAGAGATGGCCTTGAATGGTTTCCTGAGAGCAATCAGAAGCTGTTTTTCTCCCCGGAGGTGTCACCTCCACCGTCATCTCCTAATAGGCTTTGAGGCATCTTACCACACAGAGTTTAGGGTAAGCTCAAAAGAAGGGTATGTTACCGACATGGTATGATTCTTGGTCCTCCTAGAAATAGAGAATGTCACCCCCTCCGGGATATAGATGCCTGCCATGATGTCGAGGGCTCTGAAATCAGAATCTCTTTTACATGAGATGAGACATGGTAGTATGGCTAGTTATGCTGAAAGCTCTTTTCTAGACAAATACTGGTTGTCTTGCCAACCTGCCAACAGGCGTGGTACCAGGTTCACGTCCCACAAGCCCCAGTATCTAGACTCTGGAGGTCGAAACATCCTGATACCCTTTAGTAATTTACACACCCAAGTGTATTCCCCCAAGGGGTGTTGTTAATGGGCATGTGCTCCGCTGAAATCACTGAGCGGAAAGGATTTACTGTGCAGTAAGCTAAGCCAGAGGTCGCCAATTCTGCGAGAATATTGAAGATGTCTGGAATTTGCGACCCCACAGGATCGAGGTGTCTCCCCACACACCAACGAACCCATTGTCTCCAAGCTGATCTGTACTGCTTGGTGGTCCCTGGGGCCCATGCCTGCTGGATGAGTTCCTCAGGCTCATTCGAAAGTCTGCCATCTTACTAAAGTCGCCTGAAATCTTCCACGCCATGAGACGCAAGTGGCCTTGCAATACCATAGGATGTAGACGTCCGCTGGGGACCCGAAGAATCCCAGGAAATGATGGAAGACATAGAGGGTTCTTCCACGAAAGTTCCACCAGGCAGGGAAACCAGGCCTGGGATTTCCAGACTGGTGTCACCAAAATCAAAGATGCCTTCTGACGTCGGAATTGAGTTGCCACTCTGGGGATCAAAAGAAAAGGTGGGAATGCATAAGCCTGGCCAATCTAGTAGGAAAGCATCCACCACTGAGGCTCCCAGATCCCGTCTCCAGTTGACATAACGCAGGAGCTGGGCATTCAGTCTGTAGGCGAATAGATCTATGGAGCAGGGGCCCCACTGTACCATCAATGCCTGGAAGATCTCTGGATCCAATTGCCAGTCACTGGAGTCTGAAATGCCTGGAATTCCAGTCCGCCACTGAGCTCAGGGACCCTGGCAGATACTCCGCCGTTACCGATATCTGACGCTGGAGGCAATAGTGCCAGAAGTCTTTGGCCATCTCTGCAAGCGCTCTTGATATGGTTCCTCCCAGACGATTGATGTACCGGACTGCTGATGTGTCATCCATCCTCAATAGTATACAGCAGTAGACTCTGACCTTCATCAGTGAGAGTATTGCAAAGGAACCCACCAGGAGCTCAGTTCCTCCTCCATCCAGCGTCCTCACATGGATACAGCCCCACATCTGGCTCACCAGCACTGGCGGCTAGCGTCGGACTCTATCACCAGGTCTGGAGGGAACCGAAGATCGCCCTCCTGTTCCAAGCCTCCATATGTTCTGTCCACCATTGCAGCTCCGTCCTGGCTTCATCCGTCAGTGAAATCAGCTCTGAATATGTGAGACCCTTCAGAAGATGCACTGCTTTCAATCTCTGTAATGCTCAGTAGTGGAGCGGGCCCGGGAAGATGGCTTGGACTGAAGAAGATAATAATCCAACTATCCTGGCCAATTGCCTGAGGGAGATTTTTTCCCTCTGCAAGAACTTGTTCAGTTCTTTCTTGATCTTCGTTATCTTCCGCTCTCTGTGAGGCTGAGAGTGGCTGACCTGGATTCTATGAGAAACCCCAGGAATACCATGCTGTGGGACGGAGTCAACTCTGATTTCTGGGCATTGATCATGAACCCCAACTCCTGCGGAGTGTAATGGTCATGTTCAGGTGGGCCACTAACCAGTTGCATGACTGGTCCATCAAGAGGATGTCGTCGAGATAGATGATCACTCGTATGCCCTTCGTCCTTAGGACCTCCACCACTGGTTTGAGGAGCTTTGTGAAGCACCACAGTGCTGAGGCTAGGCCGAATGGAAGGGATTGAAACTCGAACACCTGGTCCCTCCATGCAAACTGCAAAAACCGGAGGTGAGGAGGAAATATGGGAACCGTCAGCTAGGCGTCCTTGAGATCTAGATGCACCATCCAGTCGTCCGGTAGTAATAGGTCTTGTAAGAGGCGAATACCCTCCATTTTGAAGTGGTGATACACCAGCCACGCGTTGAAGCCCTTTAGGTTTATTACTGGGCAGAAACCTTTGTCCTTCTTCTCTACCAGAACCAGGTTGCTGAGGAAACTCCGGAGGTGCAGAACCGACCTCCGAATGGCTCCTTTGTTCCTCTAGGTCGATCAACTCCATATCCGAATCTGAAAAGACTAAAGGGCGCGGTCTGGTTGACTGTACTAGAGTTCCATAGAACTCTATGTGGAAGCCCTTTACCGTCTCTAAGGTCCATGGGTCTGACATGATCTCCTCCCACCTGTGTGAAAACCATTGTAGTCTCCCCCTAGATCATGAGGGAAAGAAAGGGTACTCCTTACCGTTAGATCCTCCGAGGGTGTTAGCCCCACCTCTGGCACGATTGGTTCTGCCTCTTCTGGATCCCCGGTTTGGATAGACGGTGCTTGTCTGCTATCATTCCAGCCGTTATTGCGCTTGGTGTTGCTTCTGTTGGGGCCTGGCTGGGAGGAGCGGCCCCTGCCTCTTCCAGACCCGGCGAAACCCTTCTGGGAAAGATTTCTCTGATGGAGGTTTGCACTTTATCGAGCGCCAAAAAGGTGGCCACAAATTTCCCTAGTTCCTTCACAAAGGGATCACCAAAACAATTGCCCTTTGCTATGGCCCCTGCTTCTGGTGAGGAGAGTTCCCCTAACTTCGGGTCAATCTTTAGAAGAAGTGAGCGCCGTCTTTCTGCTGAGAGGGTACAATTTGCGTTGCCAAGAAAGCACATCATCTGTTGCACTCACCCAGCCACCACATCTGTGGGCAGGGGTTTCCCTTATTGCTTGGAACGTTCGTCCACCTCAATTATTTTCGTTAGGGGGCCTACTATATTGAGTAACATATCCTGGCACGCCCTCCAGGAGCAGTCAATGCCCTTTTTAGGGTCCTTCATGTACTTAGCATAGAAGGTGCATAATTTAGGATCAGTCTCCAGGGTGGCTGCCACCTTCCCCTCTAATGGGGGTCTAGGGCTTTCCCTCGGAAGGCGCGCGCGCACCTCTTTATATATGGGTTTGCGGATCTTACGGGTGACATACTCCGCCACCTTTTGATCTGGGAGTCACTCTGAGGATTTTGGATGGTATGTCCCCTCTGGCTCGAACATGTCGGCCAAAGCAGAACCCTCTTCAAAGGAGCCGGAGGCTGCCGAGCCAGGGCGCCAAGGCCTTCCCGAGTCCTCCTCATCCGAGGATCCATCCTCGTCCATACCACCCTCCCCTGTATCAGGGACCCATCATCAGGGTCAGAATTCAGTGCAACAGTGTTGCCAGTATTCCTGGGTGAGTCTTCCTCCCGGTACGTTTCTTAAAGTGCACGCACTCTTACGGAAGTCGTCCGATAAGCGGCAGAACCTTTCCAGGTGCCCAGCACTACGTTTATGGGCCTTTAGAGAAGTAGAAGTTGACATGCCGCTAGGCCCTGTCCTCACGTCCCCTAGAATCCCAGAACCTCCAGAGACCTGGGACGTTAGTTTGTCCACACTTTCCTGCAGGGGTGCCAATGCTTTAGAAATTGCTTGTGAAAGGAGCATGTCCACCCCTGCAGGATGGTGGCCATTCCTCCTCAGAGGACAATTCAGGGGAATAATCGTGATCCCTGAAGGGATTCATAGAAATGGAGGGTGAGAGCACCAAACAGTCAAAATCACTCCGTAAAATATATAGGGTAGCCCCCTCCCAGGTGTTCTTAATTGTGCTGAGAAAACCCTGGTTTAAATTCTCCAGGCAGCCACAGGTCGTAGGTCTTACCGAGTTCGCGGTGTCTTGCGAGGGTTAGTAGGTAGGGGGGGCTCCACATGGTGATGTGGTTCTGGAGATGCCCACTGCTATTCCCTATCATGCGTCGCGAGTCTGGGCAGTGCTTCTATGCCCAGCGCGCTGCCTCTCAGCTCGTGGCGTGCCCGGCGGGCCTCCAATGGGGCGAAACAGCACTCCTAGCGAACCCGTTGTGTATCAAAAAGAAAGCGCTCAGGCCGGAGCCTGCCACGCGTCTCTGCTATCTCGTGCATGCACGCAAGAGAAACTGACACACAACTTAGTGCTCTACAAGGGAACAACCCTGAACAAGGAAAATATACTGCTAAACAATTCTTGATCCCACCAAACACAGTAACCCCAAGAGAGTCGTGAATGGAAAGAGGGACTTAACTGACAGCAGTGAAGAAAGAGGAAGGACTACAGACAACGGGGATTTATATGTAATGGACGGAACAAACTGTTATTGGTTAATGGTTACAATGGACACTTCTCAAGGACTTTTGTGTTTAACTTTGAAACTGCTGGTGTAATAAAAAGTGAAGAAAGATATGCACAATCCTCGCCTCCGGTCCTGACATATAATTTATTTTCCCCATTGATTTGCATTGAAGGAGAGGCAATTTTAGGTGGGGGAAAGCTAAAATTAACCACATTTGGCTTAAAAAAATTGTGAATTGAGAGTCTCCCGTTTGAATCTAGTCTGGTGGCAAGTATAAATTCCTTGTATTTATTTTCTAGCAAAGTATTGGCATGCTGCAGTAACGATGCCGTTCTGGTAAAGATGAAGTAGATTTATTCAGTGTGTAAAAAAAGAGTGCACAGATCTTAAAAAGCTTGATCAGGGCAGGCATTCAAGGAGAATTACTTTATAGTTAGGAAATAGAATTATAAATACCATAGAAATTCACTGAAAAAACAAAGGTTACAGGCTCAGATTTCACTTGAACAAAACCATTGAAATGCTGTAGTTATAGTTACCTGAGCTAAGTATAACTTACACCCCCGCAATGCACCGGTTATGACCTCACATATTACATCACTCATCACATGGTCAGTGACAACACTGATGACATCATCAAGTGAATGTGAGTGTTTTTAAGAGTTTATGGGTGTTAAACATATATACTAACTTACTACACAAGTTAGATTACAACAACAACAATTTTTATTATGATTCAGAACTTCTTGGAGTTCCACATAAAATATACAAAAGCATAAAGACAACAACAATTCTTACAATTATTAAAAACGAGATAAAATACATTCTAAAAGCGAACAGTATAGTGGTCTCATATTAATTTGTATACAGTGCAGAGATTGTAGCAGCAAAAAAATCAGAATAAACCACACACCATTTATAATAAAAATCCTTAACTTACAAAGTGCAAATGTGCCAAAGTTTTGTGGAAAATGTGCGAAGCCTGACTAACTGATGACATACAATGGGGGATGTTTGATTATATACAGTGCAGAGTACTGGCAACATAAACTTGATGAATCAAATTCATGTATAATACAATTCCTTATGTATAAAGTGCAAGTGCGCCAGAGTATTTTAGGAGAAATACGAGACCTGATCAACGGTTCACTGACAAAATATCGATGTAAAAAAATATAGAAGTAAAAAATATCGATGAAAAAATATAGAATTCAAATATATCGACTGCCTATACTTAAACAGGTAAGTACAAAAATATCGGAAAAAATATCGATGTTAAAAATATAGTTGTACAAAATATAGATTTTTATATATATAAAATAAAATAATAAATATTAAATATATTAAAGAATAAAATTCATTAAAAAAATAAAGTGGATTTAATATACATTTTAACAAATATAACAAATAAACGTAATTAAACATTTTTTAAAACACATACAAAATAATCAATATATATATATATATATAAATATTTACTTTAAAACAATTAATAAACTATTAATTTTAATTTATTTTATAATTTTAAAATTATAAAAAAATATACACACACATATATATATATATAAATATATATACAGAAGTCCTCTCACCTTAGGCTTGGGTGAAAAAAGCGAGCCACTCCGGTTTGAAGTTTTAACGTAGATTTATTGCGGGCACAGATACACGACGCGTTTCGACTCCTTCCGGAGTCTTGGTCACATGACCATTGACGGAATTCTCACGTTTTAAGTAAACATAACGTCCAACATGACGCTTCAAGATTTCAGTAGACATAGAAAACATACTACCCGTGATAGCGGGTCGTAGGCCTTGTTCAAACATAAAAACTTAAATGTAAAATTGATACATCTCATAGTGTTCGTAGAAAATAAAATTTAAAATTCAAATTAAATGTAGTCAAAAGCTTTGACTTGATATTTCATCATACCAAATTGTAATAGCACCATAGTCTGGAAGTTTAGCATCAATCAATGGTTCACATGCCTGTAGTAGGCTTATTTACAATTTCTTTCACATATTGGGGAGACGACAATGACTGGCAGTTTATGGATCTTGGTCATAATGGGTATAGTACCTTGAAAACCCTCAATTCTAAGTACAGTGCATCTCCGTTTTCGTCTGAGTAATGATGTTATATATATAGCAGCACTGATGTAATACAATACATAATATGCAAACTAATCATTCACAATTCATTTGGGTTTAGTACCCTTGCTGCAAATAACAAGTGTTATGTCATGAAACCTCAAGATCATTTTCTAAAGTCAGTTCTGTTTAGAATAAGGGTCCTCACTTCAATAATGTAGTACATACTACAAAGAAGAGGCGGCTGTCGCGTGAACTAGGCCGGATCTCCGTGTTTTTAGCTTCCTGCTCAGTGATTCTAGACTGTCGTTCTCTGGTTACCAATCTATACAGAAGAAAAAATGAAATAAAGCAGGTTAGTATTCATCTCGTTACCTAGGTGTCATCTAACATACTTATCTAATGCATTTCTGGTGATTCATTTGGACCTGTTGGTGACAAATTAACAAATAAAGTGATGCTTTGTGAACAAGAAACTAATTCATGTAGAAAATTGTAGATTAAAAATATTCATTGGTGCAGTGTGAAAAACGAAAATTCCTGTATCAATCAATCAAGCATTTGTAGAGCGCGCTACTCACCCGCGAGGTTCTCAAGGCGCTGGGGGGGGGGGGTTGGGGGAGGGAGCTGCTACTGCTCGAACAGCCAGGCCTTGAGAAGTCTCCTGAAGGTCAGCAGGTCCTGGGTCTGTCGCAGGTGGATGGGGAGGGTGTTCCATGTCTTGGCGGCGAGGTGGGAGAAGGATCTGCCGCTGGTGGTTGTTCGGTGTATGCGTGGAATGGTGGCGAGGGCGAGGTCAGCGGAGCGAAGCTGGCGGTTGGGAGTGTAGAAGGTGAGTCGTTTGTTGAGGTATGGAGGTCCGGCGTCGTGGAGTGCTTAGTGAGCGTGGGTGAGGAGCTTGAAGGTGATCCTCTTGTTGACGGGGAGCCAGTGCAGGTCTCTCAGGTGGGCAGTGATGTGGCTGTGGCGGGGGATGTCGAGGACGAGGCGTGCGGAGGCATTCTGTATGCGTTGAAGTCTTTTCTGGAGTTTGACCGTGGTTCCCGCGTAGAGGGCGTTGCCGTAGTCCAGCCTGCTGGTGACGAGGGCCTGGGTGACCGTCCTTCTGGTTCCGGTGGGGATCCATCTGTAGATATTGCGAAGCATGCGGAGGGTGTTGAAGCAGGAGGAGGAGACGGCGTTGACTTGCTGGGTCATTGACAGTGATGAGTCCAGGATGAACCCCAGGTTGCGTGCATGGTCTGTGGGTGTCAGCGCAGCTCCCAGCGAGGCTGGCCACCAGGAGTCGTCCCAGGCGGAGGGGGTGGAGCCGAGGATGAGGACCTCCGTCTTGTCCGAGTTCTCCTGTATAGGAGTGCAATTAAAAAAGGGGGGGGGAGCAAACCTCTGCGAAATTATAAATGCGCATGTAATTCCTCATCGTTATTCATACCAAAAGGGGAAATGCTGCCTGCCTGTAGGATGAATCTAGACTCTAGACGGCGTAAGGCTTGCACCCTGTTCCCGCCTCTAGGGTTTTTTGGGACGCAATCAATGCCAAAATATTTGGCCTTTGTCCAATCACTTTCATGTGCCTCATGAAAGTGTTTCGCAGTGCTGTATGGGAAGTCTTTGTTAGTGATTGCCCTTCAGTGTTCCAGAATGCGTTTTTTTACTGGAAAGATTGTGGATCCTATGTACCACCTGCCACACGGGCAGATGATCACATAGACCACGAATTCAGTGAGACAGTTGATGTTTTTAGAGGTTTTCCATTGTCTGTTAATTCTCGAAAGCTTGGCTTCCTTCACATTTCACTGTGGCTACAGGCTTTACATTTGCCACAATTGTGAAAACCTCCCCCTCTTCCCAGCCAATTAGTTTTCAGTGGCAATAGATGGCTTTTGACCAGTTTGTCATTCAGGGATGCTGGCTTCCTGAAGGTCATGGAGGTCATATACCAATAACATAAAATCTATTAAAAAAACCATTCTATTATAAATTAAAACATTAAACTATTTAAAAATCTTTAAACTTAAATTTACCACTCTGGTCAGTGCAACAGTAGGGAAAGTGTTGGATAGCGGAGGGGTAAAAATTACTATTCCCACTCCAGTGAGTGTAACAGTAGGGAAAGTTTTGGATAGCATTTATACTGCCTAAAGCTGCCTGTACTGAACTGCACTAATTAATCGTAATGACATTTTTATTTATAATTCACAATGCATATCCTATGTTGATCAGGGTGTTGAGACAGAATATCGAGTAGGAAATGTCGACTTACACAAATATCGAGTTGGAAATATCGTGATTCAGAAATATCGACTGGTACACAAAAGATTGTCTCAGTGGACGATAATCAAACACAAAATACAGTAATATACACAAATGGTCTAAGTTGCTAAAAACTTTTGACAACACCACCTTCGAGTTATACCATCAAATGGTTATGATTTAATCTCATCACCAAATGGAATAATCAATTCATATATAAAGTACAATACATGTAAATCTTAAAGTTTAAAAAAAAAAAATATACGGTGCAACCTAAAGGAGGGGGTGAGGGTCGTGAAAAGTGCGTGATGTGAGGAAAGGAAAGGTAGTGTACATGTGAGCATCAAATTCAATATTTACAACCTATCCAGCCAATAACTGGCTTGCACATGTATGAAAAATCAAAACATCAAAGGAATGCAGATAAACAATCTCTGTCATCCATGTTTGAGTGAAAGAAATGGTCAACGTTTCGACCCCTATATGTGGCAGGGAACTTTATCCCTTGCGGACGGGGTCTTCATCAGGACTGGGGCACGTAGACGCGGAAGCACCTATGGAGGGATAAGGTTAAATCAGTATGGTGGCGTAGAACATGGGTGCTGTTTAATGCAAAAATACTCTAAGGTCGATTATTTACCAAAACAGCAAGAGGAATTCAAGCTGTGGTAGAAAAGAAAGGGCCTCGCAGGCTCCTAAAAAACAGAAACAGAAAGAGGCCACTACCATCAGTATCATGGACAGTTATCAGGGAGGAGTATAAGGACAGTGCTTGAATGAAAAACGTACTCATGTGACTAACTGGCGTGTATTCCAGGTAAGCATGAGCCAGGGTTGATGAGTAACCAGTGGCTGCAAGAAATGGAGAGAACCCTGAATGAGAGGCCAATTATACGAATGGGCATAGCAGCATACCAGGTTGGCTGAAGCATAAGCTAGTGAAAGCAATATTTAAAATTTAAAAGGGGCTGCATAATAAAAGGGCTAACGCTGGCATGATGATGCGATGTTCATTAAAAAGTGTGGCTCAATGGTTAGAGCGGCAGACCCTGATGCTGAGATCTGGCCCGGGACCAGGGTTCAATTCCCGCCTCGGTGGGTCTTGGGCTCAATTTCCTCAGACCTGATAATTCTCGCCTCGGTGCCTATTCTAATCATGGGTCCCACTCTGCAACTCTGGGCAATAGCTTGCTCAATCTCCACAACGGCCCCACCAGCGCTGGGATGCCTGGCTTCACCTTGGGGGTGCCCAGGAGTGGACATTTCACAGGGAAAAGCCAGGAAGGGTTCCACAGCGGTATGCGTACAGCGCCGGGACACCGCAGCTGGGGTAGCCGTGCGCTTTACAAGTACGAAAATTTCAATTTCAATTTAAACAAAAGCGCACTGTCTGATTAAGACGCTTTAGCCTTGAGTATGAGGCCATCTCTTCAATTGGACATAACAAAACAGAGTTCAGGCAGGAGCCTGGCTGGTGAAACCGGTGCTGCATACAAAGATATATTAAATAGACAAGCGCACTGTCTGACTTAAACACTATAAAATGAAAAACCATATTAATAATGTAGAAAGCGCATTGTCTGTATGGAAAAAACGTTTAAAGAAAGGAATCATTTACAGCATCGTGAGAGATCAAATGACTGAGCCTCAAAGCGCGAGGTTTTAAACACAGTGGCAATGAGCTGAGAACCAAGTGAAACTGACACAGTTAATAATTTTTATGGCTAAATGAGGCAGACACCAAGGCTTAAACCCGATTAAGAACTGAAGAAACTGGAGCATGTTAGAGCATCAGGCAGAGCTTGATTAAGGGCCTACCTCGCGGTTGCTGGTGAAAAACCGGTCTGACAGCTAACCCCGTGTTTCTGTCAGACTCGGTAATTATACACGTCATGGAGGCGTGCACGTTGAGCACGTTGCTCTTGGAAGGTTGCCAATTCCCATCCATATGTTGTTATGTGAATGTCAGATGATTAACCCTGACTGCAAAAAAGCAGTTCACATTCTAGAGGGGAAAAAAACCTGTGTAAATAATGTATACAGTGTTAAAAACATATGTGAAACTATTTTGAATCGGCAGGGACTAGAATTAACGCTGAGCATAGTAGCGGAATTTCTGTCTGTCAGTGACAGCGCACAATATACCAAAATTATAGGAAGATTCCAAAATATGCAAGCACGTTCCAGAGCATGGGAAAATGCATGCATGTGACATCTCAGGGAACTTTTACGTTCTAAAATGAAGTGACTTATTATTGAGAACAACTCGTCATACAGTAGGATTATGGATAGACATAACGTGAGGTCAGAATGAAAATAGGCATACGGAATTACTATCTGTCGGTGGCAGCATACAATATATCATAATTCTGGAGAGATTTTGGAAATGTGGCAGCGAATTCCTGAGCATGGAAAGGTTTCAAAATGTGGCAGCGAGTTCCTATGCATGGAAAGATGCATTTATATGACATCACAGGGAACATATTTGTTCTAAAATGAAATAAATTCTATTTGGAAAACATTTATCAAACAGTAGGGTGGCATCACATACAACATTATATAACATTATATGCCTAAGTGGCATATTGGGGTCCTAGGATAAAGCTGAATAATCAAGTAAATTATATCTGTCCATGGCAGCGCACAATCTACCCACATTTACCAAATAACAGAATACTGAGCGTTGAATAACTCATTTAGCACAGATGTGAAGACAAGCGTTAAAGCAAGCATCCTTATATGACACCACTTCGCCTGAACTCTCCTGCAATGTTACAGTTCTCCGCTAGCGGGCTCCGTGCCGCTTTCCAGGCTAGAACAACGGTTTCCTTACACTGACAAGATTATGCCTATTACACAGTCACTGAGTGCTATGTTCTGTTTGCAGATGCGCTACTGCCCTATTGCTGATGATTTCCCCCAACGCGGCCGGCCCGAAGTGGTTGTAGGCGGCATGCTGTGTGCTTCCACACCCGGTTTAGCCTATGGCTGGCATTGACAACCACGCTGCCGGCCCGACTGGGATGTAGGCAGAACGCTGTGGATGTGACCTTTCTACTTCTCAATAAAGGTTTTTGAAACTTTAAAAAAAAAAAAAAAAGCAAGCATCCTTGAACATAATTGTGTGCAGAACGTTTGAATGTGACACAACATTAATCGTCGGTGGAATATATACATTGCATCATTGGTAAATGTTTTTGGCAAACAGATTCATTGTATATTCACAAAGGGAAGACTCATGTATTGGGCATATAAGAGGGAGATCTATTCACAATTGGATGATGGAGTGAGCTACGCAAGACTGAAGAGCAACCCGACCAAGAAAATCAGCACCTTGATCTTAAGAACTACGGAGAGGGGGAAAGAATCTGGTTTTCTATCAGACATGGAATTTCTTTACCTAACCAGAAACAGCCACGACTGCCTACAATATATACCTTACCGAAGGTCCATAAGAACCCGGATCTACCACCCGGTCGGCCCATTGTTTCCGGTTGTGGGTCAGTGCTTGAACCGCTTTGCAAATATATAGACTTTTTTCTCAAACCCTTGGCTGAAGACACCAAATCTTATCTCCGAGATACTATGCAGGTTATCAATCTGGTGGATGGCATGGTCTTTGATCCCAGCGTACAACTTTTGGTCACACTGGATATTGTCTCTTTGTATACCAGTATTCCCCAAAGACATGCCCTTGAAGTAATTCGCAACGCTTTAGATAGCAGACCATTACCTGCACAAGTCCCTACGGAATTCATTGTACAATTGCTGGAAATAGCAATGACGCAAAATTTCTTTTATTTCCAAGGGGACTACTTTCTACAGACCAAAGGAGTAGCCATGGGGGCGAGCTTCGCCCCTGATCTGGCGATACTATATATGGACAATTTTGAGGAGGAATTTGTACACAATACTCTGAATCCCTTTCTGCACAATGTCACATACTGGAAACGGTATATTGATGACATTTTCATGATCTGGTCAGGAAGTGAAATAGAACTCACCTCGTTCTTTATCTGGTTAAATGACAGATCCCCGGATATCAAGTTCACTGTTCACGCAGATACTGATTCAGTTGACTTTTTAGATGTCACAATTAAAGCTGCCAACTCGGTTCTCTATACCACACTGTATCGCAAACCTACAGAGAGGAACACACTACTACGTTATGGCAGTCACCACCCGAGGGGATTGCGTGACAACTTACCATTTGGGCAGTTTTTAAGGATCAGGAGGAACTGCTCCAGGAAAGAGGATTTCTTCTTAGAATCTGATGACCTGATCAACAGACTAATTGACCGTGGATACCCCCAAATGCATGGTCAAACGTGCCAGAAAACGAGCATGGCATAACCCAAGAGAATCATTGTTGACACCAAAGGACCGCACCAATGACCATCCTGAGAGATTAATCTGTGTCACCACTTTTAACACGAGGAGCAATGAGATCAGACAAATTATCAACAAACATTGGCCCCTGATCGCAGATGACCTCCAACTACCAACAATTCCTATGCATTCCTTCAAGAAGGGCAAAAATGTCCGGGACCATGTGGTGAAATCACTACTGGAGCCCGCACCCCAACCCACTATTCAATCTATGTGGGGATTACCGAACGATATTGGGTCACTATAAGTGTGCCAATTGTAAAGCATGTGACATGACGATAGAAACCAAACAATTCAGTTACAACAATTACTCTTTTGATCTTAAGACTCACACTAATTGCAACTCGAGCAATGTCATTTATGCCATCTTATGCCCTTGTGATCAAATCTACGTAGGTCAAACTACGCAGAAAGTTAAAGCACGGATACTACAGCATTGTAGCAGGATAAGGTGTGGCACACTGGGGGCACCCTTGGTTGACCATTTTCAAACCCAGAATCACTCTCCTGCCTCGATCAGATGGCTAGTACTGGAAGAAGTCAAACTGGGCATTAGGGGTGGGGACCTAAACCATGTACTAAATGTCCGGGAATGTAAGTGGATGGATTCCTTCAATTCGGTTCATAATGGTCTAAATGAAATGGATGCGACATATGCGCAAATCTCCATTCTAAATGATGATTAGGTTGCCTGTACCCAATACATGAGTCTTCCCTTTGTGAATATACAATGAATCTGTTTGCCAAAAACATTTACCAATGATGCAATGTATATATTCCACCGACGATTAATGTTGTGTCACATTCAAGCGTTCTGCACACAATTATGTTCAAGGATGCTTGCTTTAACGCTTGTCTTCACATCTGTGCTAAATGAGTTATTCAACGCTCAGTATTCTGTTATTTGGTAAATGTGGGTAGATTGTGCGCTGCCATGGACAGATATAATTTACTTGATTATGCAGCTTTATCCTAGGACCCCAATATGCCACTTAGGCATATAATGTTATATAATGTTGTACGTGATGCCACCCTACTGTTTGATAAATGTTTTCCAAATAGAATTTATTTCATTTTAGAACAAATATGTTCCCTGTGATGTCATATAAATGCATCTTTCCATGCATAGGAACTCGCTGCCACATTTTGAAACCTTTCCATGCTCAGGAATTCGCTGCCACATTTCAAAATCTCTCCAGAATTATGATATATTGTATGCTGCCACCGACAGATAGTAATTCCGTATGCCTATTTTCATTCTGACCTCACGTTATGTCTATCCATAATCCTACTGTATGACGAGTTGTTCTCAATAATAAGTCACTTCATTTTAGAACGTAAAAGTTCCCTGAGATGTCACATGCATGCATTTTCCCATGCTCTGGAACGTGCTGCCATATTTTGGAATCTTCCTATAATTTTGGTATATTGTGCGCTGTCACTGACAGACAGAAATTCCGCTACTATGCTCAGAGTTAATTCTAGTCCCTGCCGATTCAAAATAGTTTCACATATGTTTTTAACACTGTATACATTATTTACACAGGTTTTTTTCCCCTCTAGAATGTGAACTGCTTTTTGCAGTCAGTGTTAATCATCTGACATTCACATAACAACATATGGATGGGAATTGGCAACCTTCCAAGAGCAACGTGCTCAACGTGCACGCCTCCATGACGTGTATAATTACCGAGTCTGACAGAAACACGGGGTTAGCTGTCAGACCGGTTATTCACCAGCAACCGCGAGGTAGGCCCTTAATCAAGCTCTGCCTGATGCTCTAACATGCTCCAGTTTCTTCAGTTCTTAATCGGGTTTAAGCCTTGGTGTCTGCCTCATTTAGCCATAAAAATTATTAACTGTGTCAGTTTCACTTGGTTCTCAACTCATTGCCACTGTGTTTAAAACCTCGCGCTTTGAGGCTCAGTCATTTGATCTCTCACGATGCTGTAAATGATTCCTTTCTTTAAACGTTTTTTCCGTACAGACAATGCGCTTTCTACATTATTAATATGGTTTTTCATTTTATAGTGTTTAAGTCAGACAGTGCGCTTGTCTATTTAATATATCTTTGCATGCAGCACCGGTTTCACCAACCAGGCTCCTGCCTGAACTCTGTGTTGTTATGTCCAATTGAAGAGATGGCCTCATACTCAAGGCTAAAGCGTCTTAATCAGACAGTGCGCTTTTGTTTAAGGCCCCTTCTTTTTAATGAACATCGCATTATCATGCCAGCGTTAGCCCTTTTATTATGCAGCCCCTTTTAAATTTTAAATATTGCTTTCACTAGCTTATGCTTCAGCCAACCTGGTATGCTGCTATGCCCATTCGTATAATTGGCCTCTCATTCAGGGTTCTCTCCATTTCTTGCAGCCACTGGTTACTCATCAACCCTGGCTCATGCTTACCTGGAATACACGCCAGTTAGTCACATGAGTACGTTTTCATTCAAGCACTGTCCTTATACTCCTCCCTGATAACTGTCCATGATACTGATGGTAGTGGCCTCTTTCTGTTTCTGTTTTTTAGGAGCCTGCAGAGCCCTTTCTTTTCTACCACAGCTTGAATTCCTCTTGCTGTTTTGGTAAATAACGGCCTTAGAGTATTTTTGCATTAAACAGCACCCATGTTCTACGCCACCATACTGATTTAACCTTATCCCTCCATAGGTGCTTCCGCGTCTACGTGCCCCAGTCCTGATGAAGACCCCGTCCGCAAGGGATAAAGTTCCCTGCCACATATAGGGGTCGAAACGTTGACCATTTCTTTCACTCAAACATGGATGACAGAGATTGTTTATCTGCATTCCTTTGATGTTTTGATTTTTCATACATGTGCAAGCCAGTTATTGGCTGGATAGGTTGTAAATATTGAATTTGATGCTCACATGTACACTACCTTTCCTTTCCTCACATCACGCACTTTTCACGACCCTCACCCCCTCCTTTAGGTTGCACCGTATATTTTTTTTAAAAACTTTAAGATTTACATGTATTGTACTTTATATATGAATTGATTATTCCATTTGGTGATGAGATTAAATCATAACCATTTGATGGTATAACTCGAAGGTGGTGTTGTCAAAGTTTTTAGCAACTTAGACCATTTGTGTATATTACTGTATTTTGTGTTTGATTATCGTCCACTGAGACAATCTTTTGTGTACCAGTCGATATTTCTGAATCACGATATTTCCAACTCGATATTTGTGTAAGTCGACATTTCCTACTCGATATTCTGTCTCAACACCCTGATCAACATAGGCTATGCATTGTGAATTATAAATAAAAATGTCATTACGATTAATTAGTGCAGTTCAGTACAGGCAGCTTTAGGCAGTATAAATGCTATAATAACCTCAACAGTACAATTCTTAAAAATCTTAGAATTCTGCTAGTGTTGTGCAAATTTGTACCCTAAGGATCAAATTCAGCTTGTATATAGCTGGGGACACTATAAAGATTGCATCTAAAAAAAAATTACATTTTTTTTTTTAAAAAGGCAAACATTTCGGAGCATACTGCTTCAGAGGGTGGAGCCAAAAGTCAGTTCCATGCCTCCACTGCCAAGGTAATATACTTTAAGAGCACTGGTCTTAATAACCGGCGTCTTAATGTCTGTAAAGGGCTACAGACGAATAACACGTGATTTAAGTCTTACACCCAATTTCCACAAAAGTCGCAGAGTCTGTCTTCCCTAGCTAGTCCTTCGCATGCTCCTGTTATGATTCTTAAGGGAGCAGGTTCCGCTGTAATAACAGAGTAGCTCTACACACTCCATAGGGAACATTCCATAAGACGTATGTTTTTTATTATTATTTTTTTTTCAGTCCACATAAGTGACAAAGGCAGGAGTTGTAATCCGGAATCAGTCTGGAAACTGAGCGCAACATAACCTCCATGATCTTGAACTCCATTGACCAGCCTTCTTCAACCAGTGATTGAGGAGGGTGTAGGTAAACTGTTGAAATTTGTCTTAATCCTTGGATTTTATCAGTGTGAATCAAGTGCGTCTACAGCTGCTTCCCCTTAATGAAAACGAAATTACGTAACAGTGTTGAGGAGGGGAGCCCATATTCTTTCTTTTTTTGCAGAGCCAGATTGACAATCTAATATGGCTATATGCCTGGCAAAGTTTTTCTAACCCTCACAAGTAGGCGGTAATTCGAAGACCCATTTTATGCAAATTTCTCTTCGTGCAATAGCGATTAATATAAAAACCAGGTGAGATCTGGTCTTCCCCAAAAATGCCCCCTCTTCGGTCAATACCCCAAAAATTATTAGTGGAAGGCTTACCTCAATATTGACCCCCAGGATTTTATTCAGTATCTCACCCACTTCTTGCCAGAAAGACTGGATAGCTGGACACTGCCAGAAAAAGTGAACATCATCCGCGTTCTCCAGTGCACACTTTGGACAGCACCTCTTCTTATCTCCTCCCATCTTTGCGAGCTTCTTAGGTGACCAATACGCCCTATACAATGTAAATAGATGGTTCCTCCTAAGTGGTGTAGACTTTACTGACAACCAAAGTGTAGAAATGGATACTTGCCATAAGTTTAGGATATCGCAGCGCGGCATGTCCAGCTTCCAAATCTCCCCTGTAGAGTCAGCGGCCCGTCCTCTCCCTGTACCAGGGCCCAGTACCACTTAGATACTTCCTATAGATCTGGTTTCTATGTAATTCATCCTCGATTTTGGTTCTCATCCCTAGATTTATCTGAGTTCAAGACCAACTAACCAATTGATAGTACTTAAATCTAGACAGGTTATAGTTCGTCCTCCGCCATAGGAAGTCCCATGAGACCAAGGAACCTTGCTCAACGAGCAGGCCCCACTCTACCAGACACGCAGTTAATAATGGAGTCGCCAGACTGTCCTTTAAACATGGTGGGGTTCCTGGAGATCTCCATATCGGTGCCCTACCACTATAGTATGGGATCCCCAGAATTCTCTTAATTTGAATCCATACTCTACATGCAGTCATTAGGATTTTAAATGTAATCTTTTTGAAGTATTTGGGGTGTCCGAATTTAGCTAAAAAATATTTGCCTTCCTCGGATAGAGTTTTTGTTAAAGCCTTTAAGCCCGCCGGCATATCTTGGAGCCCATCAGCAACCGTCTTGAGTTCTTCACGAAGAAGGCCCAGTTGTAAAGTTGAAAATCGGGAAGTGCTATTCCACCATCCACCTTATTTTTCCCGAAGTTTTTTTCTATGCAATTTTTACACTATTGCTCCTCCAAATAAAACTGCTGAGTTCTCCCTGTAGTTTTTAAAACCATGTTGGTTTAAAATAAAGGGGAAGAGAGTTAAAGACATAAGACGTATGGTTGAGGTTTTTTACACGTGCTACTCTCCACTATTATATCATTCCTAGTGTGCCGTGAACACAGTACTATATCTCTTTTGCGACTAACTTTATAGATTGTTTTTTTAATTATAGTTTTTAAGACCAGTTTTGGAAGAGGGCATGCTTCACTTTGCTCATTTCCAAACATGGCTAATGCTTTTTCATAATTTCTAAAAACAACACTTTTTCCCTTCAGACACGAGAAAATTTCATATTTTAACGCTGCCCGTATGGGGCTCAGATCACTATTTAATAGATTATTACACTACATTAGGTTTGATCCTATAGCACACACATTGGTCGAAAGAAGGACGAATTCGAGCCGAAGGGCCGCTGAAGCAGCTGCACAATTCAGGTTGCATATTTGGGGCCAAATGCACCCTTCCACTTTCTCAAAAAAGTCCCAAAGCTGCTCATCCACTGATTCACATGCGTAACTTAGTGAAGGCGGAATTTTAATCTTATAAACCGATAAAACGTGGGCAAAGTGTCTTTGCCTGCATCTTTTATATACCCTGTCAATGGCATAAGTCTGGTATATTGCCTTACTTTTACACTGACGAATGTGATCAGTGCTAGAGCAGTTACTTGAGAAACTTCTCCCTAAATACGGGTACAACTTCACTGCATCCAGCTTATCTTTCCCTAAAAACCAGTGCATATTTTCCCTAACCCCGCATTCTCGGAACCTTTAAGCCATGATTTTGCTTTTCAAAATATTTATTTTTAGGAAATATTCATCAGCATAGTGGCCTAACTCATTAAGGCGCCTCTGCAAGCCTTTTGAAGTTCAGGCTAACAGGATAGCGTCATCCGCATAGAGTAGACAACCCAATTTCATTGTTCTTAGCTTTGGAGGGTCCCCCTTGCAGTGCCCCACCCTACTAGGCACGTCATTGATGTATAGGGAAAAAAGCAGAGGTGCTAATAAACACACTTGCTTCAACCCATTATGGGTTTCTATTTTACTTGACAGGCCCTGATTTCCACCCTTCAGGACCTGAGTCCAGGTAGAGGAGTGCAATGCGATAACCAACCTAAGCAGATGCGCAGGAACCCCCATTGCAGTCAACTTCCTCCACAGCGTCCCCCGGTCAACCCTGTTGAACGCTATGGAGAAATCTATAAAGGCAGCATTCAAGGCCATACCCTTACCCGCTGGGTACTTTTCAATTAAAGTTTACAGAGCTGAGATATTATCTAGAGTACCACTATGCTTACGAAATCCCACCTGCTCCGCAGGAACAAAATCATTACTAAAAGCCCAGTCCTGAGGGTGGAGAAGAATGCTCTTAGCAAACAGTTTTCTGGTTGCATCCAGTAGTGCAATCTGCCTAAAACTGGCAGGAGAAGTTTTAAGACCCTTTTTGTATAGCGGTACTACTATGCTTCCCTTCCAAGCGGACAGAATGATCCCATGTTGGTAACAGTATTGAAACACCGGATGGAGAGAGAGTGCCCACGTGGGAATATCTTGTTTAATAATGGCTATCAAGAGGCCATCTGAGAGCATCGCCCTAGAGTACATTGCTCCTTTAATAAAACCACTCAATCTCCTCACGAGATGGAGGACCATAGACATTCCCGAAGGGAGACTCTCTGGTGAAAGCAGAGTTGAAATCGGACCCACCCCTAGGATTTGGTGCGTATAATTGAGAGATGTAATGAACCCATTCAGCATCCGATATTAACATTGGTTCAGCCTTGATTGTGCTGTCACAGTATTTGGCGAAAGTCACCGGAGAGTGCTACGTCTCTTAGTTTAATCCATTTTTAATCCTCCACTCCTCTACTTTCAGACACTTTCAGTCTTGTTCTTACCCGTGTTAGTCAATTGATTTCCCTTTGGCTCACTAATGCCGGCTGCTTGAATTGTTCCCTTAGTAGGGAGTTCAACTCCTGATTTAACTTTTTTATCTCCCATGAGACTGCTGCTAAGTGGCTTGCACCAATAGCCCGTTTTTTGCTCCCACATGATCTTAATAGGATTAGATGTTTCTCAAACCAATCAATAGGATTTTCCTGAAATGGACGAGAACTTGTTTTTTTTACCAGCCTGCAAAGTTTGTCAAGTTTTTATTTGACCAAAAGGTATGCCCATTTGTTTTATTATACTTAATGGTATCATCTCTAGGATTCCAGGGCTCAAGCATTTCGAGTTCCAAGTCTATGTCCACAGAGAGAATACTGTGGTCACTCATAGTGGTTCTCAGTACCTTAAATTGTGTACATGCTTCAAACAGTTGATAAGATACCACCATGTAATCGATTAATGACTGCCCTTGGGAGGAATGAAAGGTAAAGGAGGCTAGAGAGTCCTCTGGGAATCTCCCATTCAAGATTACAAGGTTGCTGGTTCTCAGACAATCAAGAACAAGTTAGATTAGTATACTAGTTGTACTACTAATGAGTGATACTATATCTAACATGTGTGATCTGAGTGGGTGTGTGACTGTATCAGTGTGTGACTGGGTGTGTGAGTGGCTGTATGGGTGTGTGAGAGCATGCATGAGTGACTCTATGGGTGAGTAAGTGGATTTCTGACTAGGTCTGTAGGTGTGAGAGTGGCAGTGTCAGTGGTTGTATGGGTGTATGAGTGGGTATCTGTGTGGTTGACTGGGTGTGTGAGTGGTTTTGTGGGTGTGTGAGTGGCTGTATGGGCATGTGATTGGGTGTGTGAGTGGCTGTATGGGTGGATAAGTATGTATCTGAGTAGCTGTGTGGGTGGGTGAGTGAGCGAGTGGGTGTGTGAGTAACTGTTGGTGAGTGAGTGGGTGTGTCAGTGGCTGTGTGGGTGACTCTATGTGTCAGTGAGTGGGTGTCAGAATGGCTGTATGAGTGAGTGACTGGGTGTGTAAGTGGCTGCATGGGTGAATGACTGGCTGTTTGAGTGAGTGTTTGGTTAAGTGAGTTGGTGTGTGAGTGTTTGTATTGGAGAGTGAGTGTCTGTGTGAATGACTATGGATGAGTAAGCAGATATGGGAGTGCTTATTTGGATGTGTGAATGGGTATGTAAGTGGTTGTGTGGGTGTGTGAGTCAGTGTGTGTGTATGGGTGAGTTAGTGGCTGAGTTGAGAGGCTATATGAGTTTGTGAGTGGATGTGTGAGTGGTTGTATAGGTGAATAAGTCTGTGTGTGAGTAGCTGTATGGGTGAGTATATGGCTGTGTGGGTAAGTGACTGGTTGTATGAGTGGCTGTATTGGTGAGTGAATGGTTGTGTGAGTGGCTGTATGAGTGAGTGGGCGTGTGAGTAGCTCTAAGGAGGAGTGAGTGGTTGTGTGAGTACTTTTATTAGTCTGTGAATGGATATGTGAGTGGCCGTACATGAGGTTGTATGGGGTGTTGGCAGGTATGTAACTGGTTCTGTGGATGATATCATCAGTGATGTCATTTGAGATGTCATCAGTGATGTCACTGACCATGTCATGAGTGATGTAATATGTGAGGTCATAAGCAGTGCATTGCGGGGGCGTAAGATATAGTTAGCTCAGGTAACTATAACTGCTGAATTTCAATTGTTTTGTATGAGTGAAATCTGAGCCTAACTATAACGTCCCTGTAACCTTTGCTTTTTCAATGAATTTCTATGGTTTTTGTAATTCTATTTCCTAATTATAACGTCCCTGCAAACTTTGTTTTTCTAAGTGAATTTCGATGTTTTTTAAAAACTATTTCCTAACTATAACGTCCCTGCAACCTTTGGTTTTTTAAGTGAATTTCAATGTTTTTTTAACTAATTGGTGCATTTGCAGAGTGATGGAGAAAGGGGGCGGGCCTCCAACGATCTCTCAGCAATCCCGCTATGTGGGTCTTCCTGGAAGTGACAGGAGGGTTTCTCGGCCCCCCAAGGGCCCTCAGCATCCCAGGGAACTTCATCCCCCAACCAGTACTGCGCCAGGAGGCACTTTGCAGAGTGGTGGAGAAAGGAGGCGGGGCCTCGGATGAGCTCTCAGCAATCCTGCTGTGTGGGACTTACTGGAGGTAACAGGAGGGGTTGTTGGCCCCCAAGGACCCTCAGCAGCCAAGAGGACATCATCCCCCAACCAGTAGTGCGCCAGGAGGTGCATTTGCAGAGTGGTGGTGACAGGGGGCGGGGCCTCCCACGAGCTCTCAGCAATCTCGTGTGTGGGACATACTGGAGGTGAGATGAAGGGTTGTTGGCCCCCAAAAGGACGCTCCCCAGCCAAGGGGACTTCATCCCCCAACAAGTTGTGCGCCAGGAGGCCCCTTGCACAGTGGTTGAAAAAAGGACCAGGCCTCCAGTAACTTCCCTTGGGGCTGGTATTGTGTTTTCTAAATTCTTTTTATTGGGGGGGGCGCGTGCCCCCCCTCACCAGGACTATTTCAGCCCGTGGACCTCATCTTATTCCTACCTTGCCCCCGTCTCATTTTTTAAAAACATTTTTTGTGGGACTCGACTCAAGCCGAGTCCCAAGATGGCTGCCAACACTTCCTGGTTTGAAGTGTTGGCAGCCAATCAGATCTTGAGATGGGGAGAGTTCGCAAAGCCTGCTCGTCCCGATAAATACAAATAGTTTTTTATCTTAATATCTCAAAAACTAGTGAACAGATTTACGCCAATTTACAAAAAGGCCACTTTCTGGACCACCAGCTACCTTTCTGCCAAATTTGGTATAATTACTTTCAGCAGTTCGGGCTGTAGTCTTGTCTAAAATCTCTATGGGAATTAACATGGCGAAAACACGTTTTGGGACCCCCCCTACTTTTTCTTAGCCCCCGCTTGACGGATCACCACGAAACTTCCAAGACAGCAGCTGAAGTGAGTGTCATATTAGTTTTGAAAATTTTGCGAGGATTCGTCAAAGGACGCCAGTTATTGGCACATGAATAACGCCATTCTTATGGAAACTAGGTCCTAACTATAACTACCTACTGGCATATATATGTATCTATAAATATAAATATATATTTTTCCTGCTGTCCTCTGACCACATCCACCTCTTGTAGTCAGTGCAAGAAAGTGGGAGCAGGGCCCACTAACAATAAACCGAAAGCCCCTGCGTCCAAGGATGGAGCTTTCCATATGGTTGGCTTTTGAGGGCTAAACGTAACAACAGCATCCCTCAGTCCTTTCTGGCAGAACAAAGTAGAATGGTCACGAGATTTCCAACAAAAGGTTATCCAGCAAAAGTGATCAGAACAGCATGTGAGAAGGTTTCCAAAGTGGACAGGGCCGGCCTGCTGTTACCCAAGAAGAAAAACCACAATAAAATCAGGCTTATTACCACATTCATCGTGAGTCAGGAGCTATCAGCAGGGTGTTATGCAAACATTGGGGTTTGGTGAAGAAACATCAGGTTATTGGAAAATTGGTGTGCAAATTCCCGGCATTACCTATTGGAAAAGTAGATCTTTGAATGACCTGTTAGTCCACAGTTATTCTAACAAAAACCCAGGAGCCATGAGCTCGGGGCTCAGTGAACATCAAGGGTTCTATAAATACGGAAGGTGCAAGGCCTGTGCGGACAGCACAAATAAAAGAACATATGAGTTACCTACGGTGGCAAAGGTAAAATTAAGAAATTCATCACCTGTGGCAGTGATTTTGTCATATATGTGCCGGTCTACCCATGTGGCTTGCAATATGTTGGGAGTACCATCTTCTCTGTAAAGAAAAGAATCATTGAACATCTGTGTGCCATAAAGAATAATGATTCCAGTTCCCCTGTAGCAAGGCATTTGCATCAGGTGCACACCGATAAAACTGAAAAAAACTTTTCTTTGGTATTGACAGGGTTCTGATGAATGCAAGAGGAGGTGACAGGGAGCACACTCTAAGGAAGTTGGAATCCGACACATTATCAAGCTCAACAGCAAACACCCAGGGGAGCTCAACCAAGATGAGGAGCTTCATGTCCATCTAGGATAAGTTTCTATATATTTCTGTTTAGCTGCTTCCATGGTGATGTTTTATCACATTCTGTGAGACATTTTGATAGTGCTTTCATTGTTTGCTCTATATTGAAAAATTTGTTAAACCGGACAGTGTCCCACTAATTTTCAGTTTATGTATTTTCTTTTTTTGTTTTTTCCTTTGTGTATTTAGCTGCGATATATGATTTGTTTTTCTATGAAGCACTTTTGCATTTAAAGTACTTTTGTGTTTTCAGGCTTACATACAGTATTCATTGACTTTATATTCTATTCACTAAGCCACTGGGCAATAATATTCTGGATATGTATTTTTGAAGGATCAATGTACATGTTAGGAGCATGTTTTCTTTTATATATTGAGCATGTTTTCTGTTATGTTATATTTTACGCAGGCATGTCACTTGTTGAAATGATATATGTAGGCATTTCATTTGGCACATTTCACTGCTAATAGCCACATGGCACGGTTAAGCAGGTATACAGAATATTACCCTTGAATACAGCTGATTCTGGTTACAGTTACTATGTGATGCAATATGCGCTGTGTCACTTGAGGTGAATATGTTTTAGCCTACCTTTGCGCATTGCCTTCATGTCTGTTTCTGCCAATCGCTGTAAAATACTGCTACAGCAGGTTAATTATGATTTATATTACATGGTTATGAATGTAAAATGCTTTAACTGAATTGCACTGTGCTTTTTTATTATTGTTGTTGTATATATATGTAGTATGTCTTTGATATTCATGATGACTGGAATTTAAAGGTACACAAACACAAACGATGTCCATGGTTTTTGACAAAGACCATTCCAGTCAAGCTAATAAAACCTTGCATGGCTTTATCTTCTGGAGTGCCAGACTTCTTTCCTGCGTGGATCCTTGGACGCAGGGACTTTCTGTATGTGTGTGTGTGTGTGTATATATATATATATATATATATATATATATATATATCCAACAACAAGGTTCGCACCATTTGGAAAAGGCCTCACAGACTGGTGAAACATTCCTAAGTGGAAGATGCAGCGGATGGGGTATGAACATAGTGCCAAAGTTCTCCGCCGAACGCGTTTCGGGCAAGACGCCCTTGTTCACCGGCAATGAAGGAAGCAAACAGGAAAAAACAGTCACCATTTTATTTCAAATAAGCCCCGCCCACCCGGGCCTCCGGGCATTCTGTTACTTGTAGTGTTGTCTTGTATTTCCACAGTGGGTTTCCTGTTAATGCCCCTCGTAAAAATAAAAATAAAAAACCCCAGTGGGTTGGCAACAAGGTCCATCACCGTTACCCCTGCCAGTACCAAGCCTCCACAGGGAAACCACTCCGTCACCAGAACCACGCGATCGTGGTCTCTTGATCCGCTATTTCGCGGCGGGCCTTATCCTCGACCGGGCCAGCCGACTTTAATACAACAACAAGGTTCGCACCATTTGGAAAAGGCCTCACAGACTGGTGAAACATTCCTAAGTGGAAGATGCAGCGGGTGGGGTATGAACATAGTGCCAAAGTTCTCCGCCGAACGCGTTTCGGGCAAGACACCCTTGTTCACCGGCAATGAAGGAAGCAAACAGGAAGTAACAGTCACCATTTAATTTCAAATAAGCCCCGCCCACCCGGGCCTCCGGGCATTCTGTTACTTGTAGTGCTGCCTTGTATTGCCACAGTGGGTTTCCTGTTAAGGCCCCTCATAAAAATAAAAATAAAAAACCCCAGTGGGTTGGCAACAAGGTCCATCACCGTTACCCCTGCCAGTACCAAGCCTCCACAGGGAAACCACTTCGTCACCAGAACCACGCGATCGTGGTCTCTCGATCCGCTATTTCGCGGCGGGCCTTATCCTCGACCGGGCCAGCCGACTTTAAACCCACAACAAGGTTCGCACCATTTGGAAAAGGCCTCACAGACTGGTGAAACATTCCTAAGTGGAAGATGCAGCGGGTGGGGTATGAACATAGTGCCAAAGTTCTCCGCCGAACGCGTTTCGGGCAAGACGCCCTTGTTCACTGGCAATGAAGGAAGCAAACAGAAAAAAACAGTCACCATTTTATTTCAAATAAGCCCCGCCCACCCGGGCCTCCGGGCATTCTGTTACTTGTAATGCTGTCTTGTATTGCCACAGTGGGTTTCCTGTTAATGCCCCTCGTAAAAATAAAAATAAAAAACCCCAGTGGGTTGGCAACAAGGTCCATCACCGTATATATATATATATATATATCCCGATGTCAGGACGCACTCCACAGGCAGATGATTCTCAGAATCCTTTATTCACAAAACCAGCAATTGCATTCCAATTAATTATTCAGCCAATGCGTTTCGGAGCATCCCCGCTCCTTCTTCATAGGCAGTGCTCTTGGAAAGCCACAGTACCCTTGACGCACTTTAAATTACATCTGCATCTCACTAATTGATTGCCCTCCGGTGGGCCTCCCAGGTAGGCAAGTTCAAGTGCATGCTAGTACTTGCAGTGTGCGACCAACCCATTCTTACCCTTCAGTGGGTTCCGTGTGTTTCCAAAGTTTATTTTGCATTTACAAGCCCTCCAGTGGGCCTCAGAGTGCATTCCGGTTCTTTAATTTACAAATCTCCTGTGCCGATTAGGTGCTTGGCATAATTCCCTGCCCCTCCGGCCCAACGTAACATTTGTGGTGGTGCAGTCCTTCACGGCCAGGACCGCCGTGTTTAATGTCTCCAAACCTTTGCCCCGATGTATATATATATATTTTTACATATTGGTGGTCGCCTCTAGGTAGTTATAAGTAGGTCTCCTTTTCCAGAGGCAGAGCATTTTTTAGTTTGCTAATAATTTCGCCCTTGTTTGACGAATCTTTATGAAACTTTCCCCCAAAAAAGTTCATCCACCTCAGCTCCTTCCTGGAAAGTTTCGGGGTGATCTGTCAAGCGGGGACTGAGGTAAAAGGGGAGTCCCAAAATGTAAAAGCCCAGTGTATTTTCCATAGACTTCTTTTGACATGCCAACAGCAAAAACTAGCTAGATCTTGGTCCGCAGATTGTGCTTTTTGTGATTTGGTGTACATTTTTTCAGAACTTTTTGAGAAATTAATGGTAACAAATAGTTGTATATTATGGCAGTTGGGCTTGCGAGAGTCCTGCTAGACTACCCGAGAGCCCCAAATCAAAAATGGAGCCCTGTGATTGGTCAAGAAGCCTGTTTTTCCCAAGAGCCTTCACGCTATCATGGGAACGAGCACTCTGATTGGCTGGCTGTTGGAATGTTAGAAATGAAATGGCCGGCATTACTGTTTACTGTGAAAAATTGGAGGTGGTGTAATGTGAGAAGTTGGCCTGGCATATGCTGTCCACCAGTTATAGTGGGCACCTTGCACCAGTCCAAACGACCCTTATTGATGATAGGTTTAAAGACAACCTTTATTGAAAGCTATCCTAGTGGTAGCTATGGAGAGCAGCCTTCAGGCTAAGTCTTGAAGGAGTGTAAAGCACCTTGGTTTACCAGATTATAACCTCTTGAGTAACTAAATGAAAGGAGAACCACACAAGATATATATAAAATATATGTATTTATTTCTAAACACTAACTACTAATCCCTTTATGAGATTAGAGTTCAAGATACACAGTATCACAGTATTAAAACGACGGTAAATAGCCCAATACACAGTGGGCTCCAGGGGGAGACCAAACCATATACTAAGAAAGTGGTATAAGAACCACGACTTGACTAGACACAGTGCCTAGAGCACAGAGAATCGCTGGGACCCCAAGGAACCACCCAAGGTAGTGACACAGGAGACCCACGGGGGACGTGTGCAGTGTGAGAACACAGCCGCGAGCGCCGTAGGATTCAATGCGGAAAGTCGCGGTTGGAATTTTAAAGTTAAAGGACACTTAGGAGAGGACTTTGAGCAAGCCCCTTTAGACTTAAGGGGTTCTAGGGCCAACACCCATGGGAGCACCGGAGTACTCGAGTTACCTCACCCAGGGAAGCCAGGTGCATAGGTGTCAAAGGGTGTCGGGAATCGTCGTCGTTTTCAATGGCGATCTGCTGCAAAGTGCTGCTGCCGTGAAGGAGAAAAGTGTCCGGTGTGATCCAAGCCTGGATCGAAGATGTGAAGAACCTGAAAGCAGAGGGGACAGAGTCTGGGTCACTAGCCAGTGACCAGGAGCGGAGCAATCGAATGCCCACAGATGTCGGGTGCTTCAGGTGCGAAGAGGTGAAGCTTGACTCTGCAGCCACGGGGTCCCGGAGACGTCGACGACAACCAGGAGCCGGATTCGAGCTGTCCCACAAAGGATGTCGAGTGCTGGGGTGTCGGTGATCGGATTGACCACAACAAGCCTTGGCAACAGCAACCCACGCAGGAAGAGAAAAGATGTTTCTGCGCAGACCAGCAAGGTCCTGGGGACTCCCCAAGCAATGGAGAGTCAGGGCACGTCTGGAGCAACCAGGGAAGCCCAATAAAAGTTAGAGTTGCCTTCTTGGGGACCCACAGGTCAACGGACCAGGGATCGCAAAGGGACCTCAAGAGGAATCACAAAATGGCGGCCCACGGAACAGTCATTGAGTGTAGGACAACAATCTTCGGTTCAATTACTGCTCGGGGTCAGGGCTACAAGTAACCCAAAGCTCAGCCTCAGGGGTTGCCGGAAAGCTGATGCTTCTGCAAATGGTTGCGGTGTCCAGGGGTTCGGGTTGCATGGTCTCCACGAGGGATACAGGCCTCAGACTTGCTGTGGGCGCAGATCGACCTCAGAGACCTTGGAAAACCCACCTTCTGTGTGGCAATACTCTTCGGAGTCCGTCGGAGCTCGGAGATGCCAACCGGTCAGTTGCGTTAAAGGTGCCTGCCTTGCAGGGGAGTAACTCCTTTACTCCAAGGGAGATTCTTCAGTCATCCAGCATAGTGTAGATCGTCAAAGTACTTGGTTTCTGGTATCAGAGTTTAGTCCAGGTGTAATCTAAAGTCCTGTAGTCAGGGTTTCCTACTTTATACCCAAGGAAGGGGTGGGACAAACTCTGGGGACCCACCTATGGGAGGGTCAGGAAAGAGGGGTGGCTACACCCATTTCCTTTGTCCAGTTTCATGCCAGAGCAGGGGCTGTGTGCCCCTGCAACCGGTTTGAGCTGGACTATACACAGGGACACCAAATGTGCCCCCAGTGCAGACTTCAAAGCACTCTGAGAGTGCACCCACCCAGCCCCAATACACTAAAACCTGTCTGGGAGGTGGTCACACCTCCCTGTGACAGGAAACCTATTGTCCAGGCCTCCCCTGCCGGAGTTTCGTCCAGCAGCAGGAGGGCAGACTCGTGTCTGTGGCTGCAGCATCCATTTTGGTATGCCTGGGCTCTGTTAGCTGGTACCGGGTATACCGGTGCTGTCATGTCTCTCCCTCTAGAAGGGTGGGGTCATACTCCCACACCAGTTACTGGTGTGGGGGTATGATTCCAAGGTGTTTGACACCAAACATGACAGTTTTCCATGCAGCCATTCCAAAGTTAGCATTTACCGTTTGGTTATAATGCACTTAAGAGTGTATGGTCTGGCTGCATCACAAACAACCCCGGAATAAAGATTCTGAAAGCTGCAGAGCGGCTCTGCTCATGCATGGGCACCCTCTCACATGAAACCCAGCACCCTGCCTTCAGGATTGTTAAGGCCTGCCATAGGGGTGACTGATAGGTTTACATGTGCAGTGATATGGAGAGATATAGGGAACCTATATCTCAGTAAGGGGTGGATACACCACCTTACACAGGCTGCTGTAGCAGACCTGTTGTGTCATTTTACAAAGCTTCCCAGGGGTGGCATAATACATGCTGCAGCCCCTGGTAGGCCTCTGGGGTACCTATGCCCTGGGTACATAGTATACTATATACTAGGGACTCACAAGGGTACCCCAGAATCCAATCTGGAGTGTACCTAAAGTACATACAATCAATTTAGAGTAGAAAGCAGATAGACTGGGGTCCTGATTAGCATGGCCTCAGTCTGGCTAAGTTTAAAAATAGTGAAACATCAGCAAAAAGTGGGGGTAACTATAAGAAGCAGATCCTACTCTCCTACACAACCCCCAAACGTCAGGACATTAAACTAACCTTGACCAGTTGAGTCTTCATGTTCTAAGTGGAAATATCTGGAGAGTCCATCTGCATTGGCATGGTTACTCCCAGGTCTATGTTCCACTGTATAGTCCATCCCCTGTAGGAAATGGACCACCTCAAAAGTTTGGGGTTTTCACCCTTCATCTGTTTTAGCCATAAGAGGGGCTTGTGGTCTGTCTGAACAATGAAGTGAGTGCCAAACAAGTATGGCCTCAGCTTCTTTCAGGCCCAAACCACAGCAAAGGCCTCCCTCTCAATGGCTGACCAACGTTTCTCTCTGGGGGTCAACCTTCTGCTAATAAAAGCTACTGGCTGATCCTGACCTTCATCATTCAATTGTGATAACACAGCCCCTACCCCCAACTCAGATGCATCTGTTTGGACAATGAATTGCTTGGAGTAATCAGGACTTTGCAGAATGGGAACAGTGCACATGGCCTGCTTCAGGTCATCAAATGCCTTTTGACAGCTAACTGTCCACTGAACTTTCTTTGGCATTCTTTTAGAAGTTAAGTCGTTCAAAGGGGTCACTATGGATCCATACCCTTTGACAAATCTTCTATAGTACCCAGTTAGGCCCAAGGAAGCTCTGACCTGAGTCTGGGTGGTTGGAGCAACCCAGTCCATGATGGTCTGGATTTTGCTCTGCAATGGTTGAACCTGGCCTCCACCCACAAGGTGGCCCAGGTACACAACCTGACTCTGCCCTGTCTGGCACTTGGTGGCCTTGATAGTTAGGCCTGCTTTCTGCAGGGCCTCCAAAACATTTCGTAGGTGGACCAGGTGATCCTCCCAGGTGGAGCTAAAGACAGCAATATCATCTAGATATGCTGCACTATAGGCTTCCAGGCCTGTAAGGACTTTGTTCACCAACCTTTGAAAAGTGGCAGGTGCATTTTTCAAACCAAAGAGCATCACCACAAATTGGTAGTGCCCACTAGGGGTAGAAAATGCTGTTTTGGCTTTTGCATCCTCAGCTAATCTGATTTGCCAGTAGCCAGCTGTCAGGTCAAATGTGCTGAGAAACTTGGCTGAGGCCAAAGTGTCTATGAGCTCATCTGCCCTTGGTATGGGATGGGCATCAGTCCTAGTGACTGCATTGAGACCTCTGTAGTCTACACAAAACCTCATCTCTCTCTTACCACCCTGGGTGTGAGGTTTAGGCACTAAGACTACTGGACTAGCCCAAGGGCTATCTGAGGGTTCAATCACACCCAAATCCAACATCTTCTGGACTTCAGTCCTGATGCAGTCCCTGGCATGGTCAGGTTGCCTGTATATCTTATTTTTAACAGGCAGACTGTCCCCAGTGTCCACTTCATGAGTGCACCAGGTAGTCTGACTTGGAGTCAGAGAGAACATATGTCTGAACTGATTGAGAACTCTTCTGCAATCAGTTTGCTGCTAGTCAGTGAGGCTGCCTGCCAAGGCTACACCATCTACTGATCCATCATCAGGGTTCTGAGAGAGCAGGTCAGGGAGTGGATCACTCTCTTCCTCCTGTCCCTCATCAGTAGCCATGAGCAAGGCCATGTCTGCCCTGTCAACATATGGTTTCAGTCTGTTGACATGGAGCACCCTATGGGGGCTCCTGGGAGTTCCAAGGTCCACCTGATAGGTAACCTCTCCCTTTTGTTCAACAATGGTATGGGGGCCACTCCACTTATCTTGGAGGGCCGCTGGGGCCACAGGCTCCAACACCCATACTTTCTGTCCTGGCTGATAAACACTCAACACAGCCTTTTGGTCATGCCAGGCCTTTTGTAATTCCTGGCTAGCCTCAAGGTTTTTAGTTGCCTTCTTCATGTACTCAGCCATCCGGGAGCGGAGATCAAGTACATAGTCCACAATATCCTGTTTAGGGGGTTTGAGAGGTAACTCCCATCCCTCCTTCACTAGACACAATGGACTCCTAACTGGATGTCCAAACAAAAGCTCAAATGGGCTGTAACCAACCTCCTTCTGTGGAACCTCTCTGTAGGCAAAAAGAAGGCAGGGCAAAAGTATGTCCCATCTGCTCCTAAGCTTTTCTGGGAGACCTTTAATCATGCTCTTCAAGGTTTTGTTGAACCTTTCAACTAAACCATTGCATTGTGGGTGATAAGGGGTGGTAAATTTATAATTTACTCCACACTCCTTCCACATAGCAGTCAAGTAACTAGGCATGAAGTTTGCATCTCTGTCTGATACTACCTCCTTAGGAAAACCCACCCTGGAAAAGATTCCCAGGATGGCCCTTGCCACCACAGGAGCTGTGGTGGTCCTGAGGGGAATTGCTTCTGGGTACCTAGTGGCATGGTCCACTACCACCAGGATAAATCTGTGCCCAGATGCTGTTTGGGGTTCTAGGGGACCAACAATGTCAATCCCTACCCTCTCAAAGGGAACCCCCACCACAGGTAGTGGTATCAGGGGGGCCTTTGTGGTGCTACCTGCCTTACCACTGGCTTGACAGGTAACACAGGAGCGACAAAACTCCTTGGTGTCTTCAGACATATGAGGCCAATGAAAGTGAGGGACAATTCGGTCCCAAGTCTTGTTTTGGCCTAGGTGACCTGCCAATGGGATATCATGTGCTAGGGTCAATAGGAAGCTCCTAAACTTCAGAGGTATAACCAACCTCCTGGTGGCTCCAGGCTTGGGGCTCTACACTCTGAGTAAAGGAGTCCATCATCCCAATAGATCCTATGGGTACCACTAGCACTCCCAGCAGCCTCAGCAGCAGTTTGCTGTCTGAGGGGTTCAAGAGAGGGGCAGCTCAGCTGCTCCTGGCTCAGATCTGCCCTGGAAGGGCCCCCCTGTCCCCAAGAACTCAACCTGATCAGGCTCAAGCTCCTCTGGGACAGTTCCTTCTTCAGGACTGAGATCATCTCCCTCAAGAGACTGATCTGCTTTCTGAGGCAGGGGGAAGACACTGCCTTAACCCTACTGCTCCTCCTCTTGGGAGGCACCTGGTCCATTATTCCAGAATCCAGGGCCTGTTCAGTTTTAGACATTTTTGCCTGTGACCTTGTCATAGCAAACACATCTGCAGGGATGCCCAACATTTCCGCATGGGTCCTGAGTTCAACTTCAGCCCAAGCTGAACTTTCCAAATCATTTCCAAGCAAGCATTCAACAGGGAGGTCTGCACTTACCACTACCTTCTTAGGGCCAGTTACCCCTCCCCAGGAGAAATTAACAACTGCCAGGGAATGGTCTGTCCTGACATTGCTAGCATTGGTCACTTGGTACATTTCACCAAGTATGATCTGCTCAGGGGCTACAAGATCTTTTGTCACCATTGTGACACTTGCTCCTGTGTCCCTGTATGCCAAAGCCTCTCTTCCATTAATTAAGGGCTGCTGTCTGTATTTGCCCAGATTACTGGGACTCACATAGGAGGACATATCTATGTCTCCATCACAGATCAGTACAGCCTGAGTTGGAACTCTGACTAGGCCAGAGTCCATCTCAGATCCCAGGGTTAACCCTACTACACCCTTATTAGGAACACCACCACTTGGAGCTGAACTAGGGGGAACTGTTGCCTTAGGGGCAATGGTGGCTGGAGTTGAGTCTTTGGTCTTTGTACAGTCACTAGTCCAATGGGTTTTCTGCTTACAGATTTTACACCATGGTTTCTTTTGGCCTTTTCCTTTGTTAGATTGGGACTCCCCACCAGATGCAGATTTTTGGGGCCCTTGAGAAGACTTCTGGTCTTTACCCTTCTCCCCACCCTTATCAGAGTTCTTAGAATCTTGCTTCTTAGAGTCACCACCTTGGTTCTGAACCTTCTGCCTCACCCTGATTCTCCCACTTGTCTGCCTTCTGACCCAATTCTTGGGGAGAGGTCAGATCAGAGTCCACCAGGTACTGATGCAACAGTTGATTTTGACAGTTGTTAAGGATCTGCTCTCTCATGATCAAATTATACAATCCTTTGAAATCACACACCTTACTGCCAAGTAACCAGCCTTCCAAAGCATTAGTAGCACAATCAACAAAGTCAACCCAGTCCTGAGTCTGTGCCTTCTGGGTATCGCTGAACTTTAACCTGTATTGTTCAGTGGTTAGACCAAACCCTTCAATCAGAGCACTCTTCAGGACTTTGTAATTGTCAGCATCCTCTTCTCTTACAGTGAGGAGCTTGTCTCTACCTTTGTCTGCAAAGGAGAGCCACAAGATTGCTGCCCACTGCTCCTGAGGGACCCTCTGTACCTTACAGGCCCTTTCCAGTGCAGTTATCCATTTGTGGATGTCATCCCCACTCTGGTAGGGAGGGACAATCTTGTTCAGGTTCCTATGGTCATGAGTATGATCTCTACCTCTAGGGACACTGTTACTGCCACCATGGGGCTCTAGCCCCAACTTTTGTGAAGCTTTCTGAAGCTCCAGGGATGCCCTGTCTAAGGCCAATTGCTCTCTCTTGATTCTCAGCTTAGCTTTCTCAAAATCAAGCAGTTGGCATTTCTTCTCATAAGAGGATGCCCTTTTATGAGAAGCAGAGGACCCTATAGAACTACCAGAACGATTAGATTCCTGAGAAGGAGATCTTGATCTTCTTGGTAGACTATTAACCCTTCCTGGGGGAGTGAAGAGGGGGCCACTGAGGCCTCCCTCTCCTTCAAGAAGAATTGTATTTTCCAGGTGGGAATCATTTTGATCCCCCTGGCCAGCATCAGAGTCTGGGTCATAGTAGTTTTCACTACCTGGCCTTTCCTCTTCTACTGCCCCACCCAACCTGCCTGCCTCATCAGACCCTGGTGTCTTTCTGAGGTCATCTAACAGCAAAGCCTCTATGAGGCGTTGAGTGCTTGCATGTCTCCCTGTTTTCAGTCTCCTAGAGGTACACATATTTCTCAATTCCTGGAATGAGAGATTGTCATACCTAGTGGGCAAGGAGTCACTTACTTAAGGCCTTGCAGACATTCTAGTGTGGTGTGGTGTATGCACCTACCTACTCTAGTGGGAACTGAAACTCTCTTGAGTTGTAGAAAGGGTGTGCTAAACCCTTGACACACAACTCTAAGTTCAGTAGAACTTACTGTATTCTAAACTTGATTTATATGTACCTATGTACCTATAGTGGTTTTCAGTTAGTCACTTCAAAGAGATTATCTGGTAAAGCAATAGCAAGCTTGAATCCAACCGCTGCACACCAATGTGAGAAGTTGGCCTGGCATATGCTGTCCACCAGTTATAGTGGGCACCTTGCACCAGTCCAAACGACACTTATTGATGATAGGTTTAAAGACAACCTTTATTGAAAGCTATCCTAGTGGTAGCTATGGAGAGCAGCCTTCAGGCTAAGTCTTGAAGGAGTGGAAAGCAGCTTGGTTTACCAGATTATAACCTCTTGAATAACTAAATGAAAGGAGAACCACACAAGATATATATAAAATATATGTATTTATTTCTAAACACTAACTACTAATCCCTTTATGAGATTAGAGTTCAAGATACACAGTATCACAGTATTAAAACGACGGTAAATAGCACAATACACAGTGGGCTCCAGGGGGAGACCAAACCATATACTAAGAAAGTGGTATAAGAACCACGACTTGACTAGACACAGTGCCTAGAGCACGGAGAATCGCTGGGACCCCAAGGAACCACCCAAGGTAGTGTGCAGTGTGAGAACACAGCCGCGAGCGCCGTAGGATTCAATGCGGAAAGTCGCAGTTGGAATTTTAAAGTTAAAGGACACTTAGGAGAGGACTTTGAGAAAACCCCATTAGACTTAAGGGGTTCTAGGGCCAACACCCACGGGAGCACCGGAGTACTCGAGTTACCTCACCCAGGGAAGCCGGGTGCATAGGTGTCAAAGGGTGTCGGAAATCATCGTCATTTTCAATGGCGATCTGCTGCAAAGTGCTGCTGCCGTGAAGGAGAAAAGTGTCCAGTGTGATCCAAGCCTGGATCGAAGATGTGAAGAACCTGAAAGCAGAGGGGACAGAGTCTGGGTCACTAGCCAGTGACCAGGAGCGGAGCAATCGAATGCCCACCGATGTCGGGTACTTCAGGTGCGAAGAGGTGAAGCTTGACTCTGCAGGCACGGGGTCCCGGAGATGTCGATGACAACCAGGAGCCGGATTCGAGCTGTCCCACAAAGGATGTCGAGTGCTGGGGTGTCGGTGATCGGATTGACCACAACAAGCCTTGGTAACAGCAACCCACGCAGGAAAAGAAAAGATGCTTCTGTGCGGACCAGCAAGGTCCTGGGGACTCCCCAAGTGATGGAAAATCAGGGCACGTCTGGAGCAACCAGGGAAGCTCAATAAAAGTTAGAGTTGCCTTCTTGGGGACCCACAGGTCAACGGACCAGGGATCGCGAAGGGACCTCAAGAGGAATCACAAAATGGCGGCCCACGGAACACTCATTGAGTGTAGGCCAACAATCTTCAATGCAATTACTGCTCGGGGTCAGGGCTACAAGTAACCCAAAGCTCAGCCTCAGGGGTTGCCGGAAAGCTGATGCTTCTGCAAATGGTCGCGGTGTCCAGGGGTTCGGTTTGCACGGTCTCCACGAGGGATACGGGCCTCAGACTTGCTGTGAGCACAGATCAACCTCAGGGACTTCGGAAAACCCACCTCCTGTGTGGCAATACTCTTCGGAGTCTGTCGGAGCTCGGAGATGCCAACCGGTCAGTTGCGTTAAAGGTGCCTGCCTTGCAGGGGAGTAAGTCCTTTACTCCAAGGGAGATTCTTCAGTCATCCAGCGTAGTGTAGATCGTTGAAGTACTTGGTTTCTGGTATCAGAGTTTAGTCCAGGTGTAATCTAAAGTCCTGTAGTCAGGGTTTCCTACTTTATACCCAAGGAAAGGGTGGGACAAACTCTGGGGACCCACCAATGGGAGGGTCAGGAAAGAGGGGTGGCTACACCCATTTCCTTTGTCCAGTTTCGCGCCAGAGCAGGGCCTGTGTGCCCCTGCAACCGGTTTGAGCTGGACTATGCACAGGGACACCAAATGTGCCCCCAGTGCAGACTTCAAAGCACTCTGAGAGTGCACCCACCCAGCCCCAATACACCAAAGCCTGTCTGGGAGGTGGTCACACCTCCCTGTGACAGGAAACCTATTGTCCAGGCCTCCCCTGCCGGAGCTTCATCCAGCAGCAGGAGGGCAGACTCGTGTCTGTGGCTGCAACATCCATTTTGAGATGCCAGGGCTCTGTTAGCTGGTACCGGGTATACCGGTGCTTTCATGTCTCTCCCTCTAGAAGGGTGGGATCATACTCCCACACCAGTTACTGGTGTGGGGGTATGATTCCAATGTGTTTGACACCAAACACAACAGTTTTCCATGCAGCCATTCCAAAGTTAGCATTTACCGTTTGGTTATAATGCACTTAAGAGTATATGGTCTGGCTGCATCACAAACAACCCCGGAATAAAGATTCCGAAAGCTACAGAGGGGCTCTGCTCATGCATGGGCACCCTCTCACATGAAACCCAGCACCCTGCCTTCAGGATTGTTAAGGCCTGCCATAGGGGTGACTGATAGGTTTACATGTGCAGTGATATGGAGAGATATAGGGAACCTATATCTCAGTAAGGGGTGGATACACCACCTTACACAGGCTGCTGTAGCAAACCTGTTGTGTCATTTTACAAAGCTTCCCAGGGGTGGCATAATACATGCTGCAGCCCCTGGTAGGCCTCTGGGGTACCTATGCCCTGGGTACATAGTATACCATATACTAGGGACTAACAAGGGTACCCCAGAATCCAATCTGGAGTATACCTAAAGTACATACAATCAATTTAGAGTAGAAAGCAGATAGACTGGGGTCCTGATTAGCAGGGCCTCAGTCTGGCTAATTCGAAAAACAGTGAAACATCAGCAAAAAGTGGGGGTAACTATAAGAAGCAGATCCTACTCTCCTACAGTGTGAAAAAGAAATAAAAAAGCTATAAAAGGGAGCATCAGAAAGGCATGCTGTCCCCCTAAGTTTAGAAAGGATGTGTCTAAGGCATAACTACTGTGAAGAAAATAAATGTATATTGTTTTTACAAAATTTTTACAATCTCGTGGGACTCTCGCAGGTTTGTGAATAGTGAAAAGGAGTAGATGAGTTCCTAATACACTCCATTAGTAGGTATGCATATTATGGTACTTGTTTTTGGGAGAAAGTGTGTAGGAGATAAGTACTGTGATGAGTAGATGGTTATTTTTTATGGGGTTCGATCGATCACGTGAGCATCCCACAAGACTTGCATGGGAAAGCTTGCCACGAGGTGCATGCAATTCTGTGACCCTCTCGCAAGATCCGCATGGAAAATTACTAGGACTGCCACAAGGTATTTTACGATCCCGCAGGAGTCTAACTTGATCGTGTGGGGAGAAATACAAAAAAAATAAAGGGTCAACCAATAGTTACCATTCTTATTACATGGTTGAATAAATGCTGGGATGTAATTGGGTGCAGAACGAGAGGTAGCTCAGTTTGCCCTTGGTGCTTTGGAGGAGAACGAAGTCTGTCTGAGTTGTTTTAAGCAGAAGTGATTTTATACAGAGCTGAAAGAGATTCATTTGTTTATCTGCATTTAAGAAAGAACGTCAAGTTCAGGTATTTATTAATATATTTTATAAACTTTGTTGTGAAGTGTCAGTAAGTGCACTAATGTTGATAAACTTACTCTACACTATGTTTATAGAGTGAGAAGCTGTCTGGGGAGGTGTAGATGTGTTGATATAGCTTTTGAGAGGTACACATTACAATATAGAGAGATATAAGCAAATTTTGCAGATTGTGTTAAAAAATTAAGCTTTTCAACTGTATATACTTGTCAATAAAGGAAGTACGGTTTCTTAAATTATAAAACAAAAAATGTAATGATACAAGTTGGACTGTTTTATGAACTTCATTATATGTCTATTTTAGCACTATGAGTGGTGATATTGCTATTTCTAGAATGAACACTGTGGTGAGTGTTAGCAAAGGTGTGCCAAGATGATTGTGTAGCTTTTGAAACTGTTATGGAAGCAGAGTTTGTGGTATGTTATTTGCAAAAATATGAAAATAGAGTGGTTGAGGGTGTGGTATTTTTCAGGAGAAAGGTTTAACAAGTTACTGGTGCATTAGATGTAAACATGTGACTGTGAGTGAAAAATGCAAAAAGGTTTAGAAAATATACTGATGTATCACTGTTATCAATTATTAACCAGTATGTAACTTTAATCTTTTTTGGTATTTTGTCTTTTTTTAGGAGAAAAATGGAAACGTGTCTCTGATGAAATAATTATCTGCTTACATCAGCAGCAAAAAAGAGCCTTCTTAACACACACAGGATTATTGTGCTGTTCTGCAATAACTACCTCTTGAAGCATAGTGTTTGCAAGTTGGAAGAACGTGGCAGTGACTGAACAGTTGTGCAGTTCAGCATCACGAGCTAACTCTGCGCGATCTAGGCTTTGTGAACTGTAATTTATAGATATGCTGCTTTGCTGAAACTTTCTTGCCACCTAGCCTCCTAATACATACTTGAAACCGAATACTCTTTGGAAGGCTAAGATGGCTAAATGACTGGACAAGAAGTGCTACATGAATCAGAAGCCAAATAATGCAACAAGCATTTGCAATGCAATAGGTCTTGCATTTGCAAGAGTTTAAGCTATTGGCATTGTAAATGACAATGCCTTTTATTTATGTTTTTAAAACCAACACATAAATAAAAGGCATTGTCATTACAATGCCATTGGCTCAAACTCTCGTAAATGCGAGACCTATTGCATCGCAAATGCTTGTTTTAAATCTCACGCTTCTTCTGGCCGTGTCGCTCCCTCGTCCTGCGGGTCTTCAAATTCTTCACTCAAAACCTTCGTTCATCGAGAGAGCACTTCTGTAATGGGGACACGTGTGGATGGCAATTTATTTATTTATATAGTGCTTACTACTTCTGGCGAGGCGTCGTGATTCAGTGGTTTCGGCTCTGAATATACATAGTTTACAGTGTCTATTGTGCCTTTTATTAAAGCGCTCTGACGTCAACTCAAACTACATGCGCACCATATAAAATAAAATAAAAATTTCTACAGTGTGAACCCTCTGGCCGTCCCTCAGACAGATCCCGTCCGCCATCCGTTCCCAGCGAGCACTTAAAGACACGCCCGCTGTGCAGGCTTCCAGCACAGAGGCCATGTAATGAATGAACATTACTGCCCCTAACGCATATCTTCCCCGCGTGTCCACATCAGTGTGCCGACCTGCCATTAGTTGTGAAGGGCCTGTTGGGTGTAAAGCGACAGGTGCAGCATGCCATCGAAAAGCACAGAGTAGATAGACTTCTCGCCTGAAAGTACCTGTGTAAAAAATACCAATCAATGTTTTTAATATGTGTTATCAATTGCATGACTTTGTAAAAGGTAAAAAGTTATTGGTTTTTATGTATATTTTTGTATGTTTGTTTGTACCTGTAGGAGACAGTGGTGCAGTAAACCTTGCATTTATTTTAAATTAAAATGCCCCTTTTGAAGGGTGTTGGTTTGAATGCGGAGTGCTGTCTAGAAGGATTTCAGCCAGCGCCTCAGCATTGTTTCACATTGTAACTCATTCTCAGGGGACAACCATACAGGACTAGGTCATCTAGCACATCATCCCGAATTCACCGTGCCCACTTCAAACTCAGAAGGATGAAAGGCAAAGCTGGTCCAGTAAAAATGTCCTTCTAAGATGAATGTTGCACACAGCAGCAACAGGCGCGTTGACACAATGGGCTATACTGCCTCGCTTTGCATCCTATTAAGTCCACCGCATTGTATGGTTTCACACAAGCCTCGACTTTCTTTTGATATGCAAATCTCCCCACTTTGAACCCCATTTACGATGTAAACAGCCTGTTCGTGTTGATTGTTCAGGACGTAGGAGGAAGGGGGAACATTCAGAGTCAAATAAAAGGTGTTGTTTGTTTAGGTGGTTTCCCAAAAATACTGCACACAGCAAGAAAAAGAAAAAACATTTGTAGTGCAATCGGTCTCGCATTTACGAGAGTTGGAGCTATTGGCATTTAGAATGCCAATCGCTTAAACTCTCGCAAATGCGAGACCTACAGCATTGAAAATATTTTTTGTGTCGAAGTGCCCCATGCGGCCCTTTAACATTAATGGAGTCCGCGCCCCTTTCTTTAGACAAGCCGCGTCTAAAGAAAGGTGCGCGGCCGACATTAAAATGAAACCGCGGCATGGAGGCTTTGACAAAAAAAGCATTTGTTTGTCAAGTTGACAAACAAATGCTTTTTGTTTGTAAAAATTGCCCCATGTCCCGCTTTCACATTAATTGCGGCCGCGCACCTTTCTTTGGACGCGGCTTGTCTAAAGAAAGAGGCGAAGCCTCCATTAATGTGAAAGCGCCGCATGCACGCTAGTAAACAAAAAAAAATTTAATAAATAAGCGCGGCCGTTATACTTAAAGTGGACCACACTGCTAAAATAAAGAAAGAAAGAAACGCGGCGGCTATAGTTAAAGCGAATCGCCATTAGTAATTATAATTAAAATAAAAGCGGGCGGCGTGCTGCGATGTAGTGGGTGGAAAAGGGGCAAATCATTGAACAAAATAGTGCTCACAGCCAATATAAAGCAGACCGTGTAACAAGACAAGTAAAAGGTCCAGTCGTTAAGGGAGGTTACGAATGCGGACAAGGCGGTACCAAGGAGGGACTAACAAGCCTATTCAGGAATGAAAAGCAACGATTTCGCAAGGATGGTAACAGGAGCCAATTGAAAAGATGGGCAGGACATGGGCGGAGCTTCAAGTCTGTACCTCAATACAGCATGCCTCGCAGAGCAGCGCATGCGCTGCCCAGGCTCGACCTAAAAAGGGGGCAGACTTTGGCACCTGCTGATGAGTGTCAATTTTTTTATAATTATATAGTTGTTTGTTTTGTTTGTTTAATAGTTGTTCATATAATTTGATAATATACAGTTGTAGTTCTGTATTGTTGTTAAATTGCTTTGTTGTAATAAAGAAGTTTAAAGGTACTTTTTTCTATGTAATACTTATTATAAATTTCAATTTCACTATAGTATTGCAATACTCACCAAAACTGTCAATTCCATTTTCAGACACCGTAAATATTCTGCTGCCTGTATATGTATCTCTATGGCAGTATGCACACCTTTTATTCTAGACACACTTGGTAATGGAGAAGGCAATTATTTTGTTATGCAGCTATGGTGACTTGTCATGCAACAGTGAGGTGTTAGTAGAGAGATCAATCCTTGTCCAGGCTATAGTACAGGGACCTCTGATAGAGAGAGGTATTGGCACAGAGCACAGTGCATCTTAATACACTATTACGCACTCCTATCACCTGCTGTGCACACAGTATTACGTATGATTGTCACCATTGGTACATGTTTGAAAGAGAGTTGGGCATGTCCCTACAATCAAGTATGAACACCAGTTGTGCAAGACACAGCTTTCAACAGAGAGGATACTCCATTTTATATTCTAGTATGGAGATTCATCACTACGAAGAAAGTTATGCACAGAGAGAACAGTCTCTGCTCCAAGTCTAATTTGCACATATGTTACTTTGGGGAGATGTCTCAACTGACAGAGCAGTGTATTTCCATACCATAGTATGTATAGTTGTTATGGAAGAGAGACTTCTCAGCATAGAGGTAATTTAATCTCTACAACTTACTTGTACATCTGTCATCCTGGGGAGAGGTGTGACCAGAGAAGTAAGCCCCTTTTCACAGTCTAATTTGCACACCCATCATCCAAGAGACAGGTCACAGGAGAGGGGCCAGTCTCTCCCCACACTGTAGTATGCAGACGTATCATGAAAGACAGATGTGTCCGCAAATAGGGCAGTCCCTCCCCACAGCCTATGTATACCTGTCAGCATGGGAAGAGGTAGGAGCAGAGAGATACATTTTTCTGAAAGCCTATTACAGACACCTCCCACCCTTGCGAGATGTATTAGCGGGCAGGTCACTCCCTTCCCAGACACCACTGCATGGCCCTGCTGCTCCCTTTGGGAGAGGAGTCAGCAGAGAGGCCACTACCTGCCTACACCATATTGGACATTCATGTTGTCCTGGAGATAGGTGTTAGTGGAGAGGACATGTTTTCCCTGCACACTACTGTACATGCCTGTCATGCTGAGAGTTGTAAGTGGACAGGGAAATAGATTTCCCATGCACTAATATATTTGGTTATTTCCCTGGGGAGAGGTTTCAGAGGTGAGGCTAGTACCTGTTATGCTTACTATGGAATAGTGAGGTCTTACATGTGAGCTGAATACCTTCACCACCCTACAACGCATACTACTGAGCCTGGGGAAAGTTGTGATTGGAGAGGCAGTGTCTCTTTACACCCTACTCTACACACTGGTTACCTTCATGTAAGTGCCAGTGGAGAGGTCAGTCTTTCCCCATAATCTAGTAGAGGGGATTGTAAGCGATAAGTATTGTAATGAAGGAAAATGCGAATTCTTCCACTAAAGTAATTTGATGATCTCGCAAGAGTCTTGCAGGATTGTATATAAAAAAAGGGGTAGCAATAATCTGATGCATATAAATACATATTACAACAGGATATGTTCAATGAAAATACAAATTCCATTAAGAAAATACGCTCTCACGAGACTCTAGCAAGTGTAAAGGAGCAAACACTGCCCCTCACAGTGGACGGGGAGCACTGTGTGCCTGGATCTCAGAAGCCCCCAGCAAGAGTCACCCATGCTATGTATGAAAGCATCATGGCTCTCGCGAGAGTCATCAAGAAGAAAAAAAGCGTAACATTGTACAAACAACATACATAATGAAAGTATAGGGTAGCTCTGAAAAGAGCTTTTTTAGGATTAAATTGTTTTTTGTTTTTTTCATGTAGATAGAATCAAAACAAGGTAACACGTAGCCTCACCTTCCATCGAGGAGAAAACAAAATGACAACTGGAAAGGGAAGATGAGGGAGGAACGAAGGGGAAGGAATAGGCTGAAATCAAGTGTCCTTGGGGGAAGTAGAGGGAGGAGAGGAGGAAAACAAGGAAAGAAGGTGAGATGCTTGCAATCACTGTTATCTCCCAACATAGTCTGAGAAGGAAACCATAAAAGGGGGACTATCAAGTCTGGCTGGGGGTCACTAATGTGAGGTGCAGCACTTGCAAGTATACTCGGCAGGTCAACTCCTGGAAGCTCTGCGTCAGGAACCGAAGACATCAACCCGATGTTTTCTCAAATAAAGGAAGCTTATGTTCAACAAAGGCCATCAGTTTCTCCATACCAAGAAGGTCTCATTGTTTATATAGCCAGTCTGTGTGTATTGGCACCACTTCTTTGCCCCATTTCAACAAGAGAACCTGTTTGGCTGCACAAAGGGCAAGGGTGATGGCTTTCCCCTTTGTCGATCACAGTGGGTAGGTCAAAGCATTGGGGAGACCCAATAAAATATAACTGGGAAACTGGAGTATCTCGGTATTGTTCATTTCATCAATGTCTGTTAAAATGTCATCCCAGTAACAGTGCAATTTAGAGCAATGCCATAAAAGATGTGTGTAGGAAGCTGGCTTTCTATGTAGTGTACCAAAATGAGGTATATTATGCAGAAAGTCCAGACAACCCATATTGGTTTACAGGGCTTAAATTAATAATCCCAAATGCTGTATTTGTGATAGTGTGGGTGAGCAGTTTAGGCTTATCAGAGGGTAGTGTTAAGCATTTGTTGTACACACAGAGTCAATAAATGAGACACACAAGAAAAAACTCAAGACCAATTTAGAAATAATAAATAGTACGGATTTGTATATAATTTTAGACACCAAGTTCATCAGAATCTGGTAAGTACTTTAGATGTTATAGATTTTTACAGGTAAAACAGTAGGAAATCATAGTTGTCAGATTTAAGGCATGAACTCGAACATGGCACTGTTATCCTATGGGAGAAATATTCACTGCATAGGTACACCTACAAACGTTTCTCAGGGTTACTCTCCTGAACTTAAGGTGTTTAGGGGCTGAGGTCCAAAGAACCTTCAGCAGTTCGGATTTACCTGGCCTAGTGTGTCCGTGCTCAGATGTGCTGGTCGCGTTGGTTGCCTTGAACGCTGCCTGTTCAAGACAGTGGAGAAACCTGCAACAAGAAAAAGTCTGGAAGTGAGGGCTTGGGGACAAGTCCAGCAGAACCCAAATGGGGGCTCGGCTCTTGAGGGTCTCTGGAGCAAGAGGGCACCATTGGTTGGCTCAGACTTGGGCTGTGGGGCTCGGGTGCAGAGGTGTTTTGTCCAGCGGGTCGCTTGCATTGGAGGCTCTCACTTCTTGGGTCGACCTGGTGACGGGGGACAAACAGAACAGCAGAACCACTCTTGGTGCTGGCCTCGGTGATGCTGATGTCCCTCATTGGTAGGTCAGTCTTGGCATGGTTGGGGTCCGGACTGGACACTTAACAAGCCTTGGCTGCTTCAAGTGCCCAGAGTATTGGTGCTGGGGGGGGCTCCTGGAGGGTCTGGCAGCTCGAACCTTGCTGGGGAGATGGGGCTGACCTCTGTGAGCCACAAAGTTCTTCTCCTGGTGTGCTGCTTCCTCGGTGGACCTGGTGGTGAGCAGAATGGTGTACCGGGCAGATGCGGTCAGTGCCAGCAGACTGCAGGGAAGTGGCTCCTTCACTTCACAGGAGAAGCTGACTGGTTGGCGAAGTGCTGGCAGCCCTCAAAGGAGGATGCACAGCTGCTGAACGAGTCAGGTCTTTGCAACTGTCAGGACAGCAGCAGGCAGGGTTTTTGCGCCAAATCCGGGGCTGGTCCACAATTCTTGCATTTTCAGCTCTTCTTGGTCCTTCGTCTGTTTCCAATAGATGAATCTGCATTTTTGGTGTCATGGGGCCACCTAAATACAGAATTTAGTGGCGTTAAGGGGAGCACAAGCTAATAGCCAATGGGCTACCTACTCTTGGGGTATCTACACCCTCTATATCACCACTTCCTGTGGAGAGATGGTATAAACCTGACCCAGAGTTCCCAGTCCCATTAAAAGCAAGATGGTGGAACCCTTCTTTCGTTGTTCACTTCAGGTAGCCCACCTTAGGGGTGTGACTAGCCTGATAGTGAACGCGCATTCTGACTAGCTAATTTTCCCACCTGTCTTGGTGCCAAATGGGCCTCAGGGCAGGGGGTGGCATCTCCCAGGTCTTGGGGAAGACAGTGTCGCATATCAAAGGCGTTCGAGGCTTTGAAGCCTCTGGCCTTGATATGCTAAAACACTAGTAATCCTGCTGGAGCAGGTGTGAACACCTTCCAACGGAGCAGGCATTGTTTCTGACCTCAGAGAGCGTGGGCTCTCATCTGCAGAGGGTCAGAAACTTGTCTGTGGTGGCAGTCTGGACGATATCAGTCAGCCAGCATACTAAGAGACTAGTAGGATTCAGGGGGCACCTCTAAGGTGCCCCCTTGGTGAATGTCAGGACAAATCTAATACTGGCATCAGTATGGATTTGTCAAGACGAGTTGTTTGATATCAAACACCATTCTTTTCAGTGAAGTCATCATGTAGCTGGGTACCTCGTAATGACCAGTGCCCAGTACATATACTTAAGATGGCTTCCTGAACATTTGCAATGTTGTGACAATGGAACCAGACATCACAGAGGCATGTCTGGCCATGCAGATAAGTCGTACAATAAAGGGAGTCACTGTTCCTTGTAAAGGGAAATCAAAGAATGAAGTTTTGTCCTGTGCTACTCTATGTGTGGGGATAGTGTGTCCTCATCATGATGCCCTCACACACCCCGAAGGATGTCATGCTTCATCATAGGGCTTGTTGCTCCTCGTCGGGCCGGCGCTGCAATGCCCTACGGGTCCCCGAAGGGTCTCTTTATCGGAGATCTTTTGATGAAGAAGCCGTATGGGTGCGTGAGTGGTAGTGAGGTCTCAAGTAGTGTTTTTAAAAATGACTGGAGGGGAGTGAATAATTTTTATTAAGGTGATCCCTCTGTCATTGTTAAAAGGTGTGTGGTGCTGCTCTGGGGGATATTATGCCCCTAGGTAGCTAGATATATGTCTCTAATGGGCGTATAAGGTGGTCGACATGTTTCACGCTCTCTGTGGCCTCAGGAGGAGATCCAAAGCGTTTCTTCAGGACCAAGGTAAGTTTAGGTATCACTAGCGGCCTGGATTTGACCCGTGCTGCTAGGTTAATGAGAGGGAGTAGCGTCCCCCTTATTTTTACAATTATTGCCTCATGAGATTGGTGAGGGCAGTCAGGAGGGTTCTCCCATTTAGCTGTGCCGGTACACCTGCCTGCCTCTCTCCATCTCCGCCGAGACGCTACTCCCTCTCATTAACCTAGCAGCACGGGTCAAATCCAGGCCGCTAGTGATACCTAAACTTACCTTGGTCCTGAAGAAACGCTTTGGATCTCCTCCTGAGGCCACAGAGAGCGTGAAACATGTCGACCACCTTATACGCCCATTAGAGACGTATATCTAGCTACCTAGGGGCATAATATCCCCCAGAGCAGCACCACACACCTTTTAACAATGACAGAGGGATCACCTTAATAAAAATTATTCACTCCCCCTCCAGTCATTTTTTTAAAAACACTACTTGAGACCTCACTACCACTCACGCACCCATACGGCTTCTTCATCAAAAGATCTCCGATAAAGAGACCCTTCGGGGGACCCGTAGGGCATTGCAGCGCCGGGTCGACGAGGAGCAACAAGCCCTATGATGAAGCATGACATCCTTCGGGGTGTGTGAGGGCATCATGATGAGGACACACTATCCCCACACATAGAGTAGCACAGGACAAAACTTCATTCTTTGATTTCCCTTTACAAGGAACAGTGACTCCCTTTATTGTACTAGTTATTAATCGGGAGCAAGGGTCACTGGACCTAACAATCAGCTCCTACCGTCCCCCCCCCCTCTCTATAAATAGGAACATGCAGATACGTCATCACTGTACTGTAAAGTCATTTCCCTGTAGGGAGAGGGACCACCTCAATAGTTTAGGATTTTCCCCCTTCATTTGCATCAGCCACCTGAGAGGCCTGTGGTCTGTTTGTACAAGGAAGTGAGTTACAAACAGGTATGGTCTCAGCTTCTTCGGGAACCAAACCACAGCAAAGGCTTCCCTCTCAATGGCACTCCAACGCTGTTCCCTGGCGAGTAACCTCCTGCTAATAAAAGCAACTGGCTAGTCTTAGCCATCATCATTGGTCTGTAATAGGACTGCTCCTATCCTATGCTCGGAGGTATCAGTCTGCACAATGAACTGTTTTGTATAATCTGGAGCTATTAGAATGGGTGCTGAGCACATTGCTTCCTTCAGAGTGTCAAAAGCCTTTTGACAGCTCACTGTCTAGTTTGCTTTCTTTGGTAGCTTCTTTGAGGTCAGTTCAGGGAGGGGTGCCACAATGATGCCATACCCCTTCACAAACCGACTGAAGTACCCAGCCAAGCCAAGGAATGCCCTGACTTGAGTCTGACTGGTTGGAGCTTCCTAGTCCAAAATAGTCTGAATCTTGGGCTGTTTGTGGTGAACTTGACCTCTACCTACAAGGTGGTCCAAGTATACAACAGAACCTTGCCCTATCTGGCACTTGCTTGCCTTGATAGTGAGTCCTGCATGTTGCAGAGCCTCAATGACTTTACAAAGATGGATCAGGTGATCCTGCCAAGTGGAGCTATCGACAGCAATATCATCAAAATAGGCTGTACTAAAGGACTCCAACCCAGCAAGAACTTTATTCACCAACCTTTTGGCATTCTTTATTCCAAAGGGCATCACAGTGAACTGGTAATGACCATCTGGGTTGAGAATGCTGATTTCTCTTTTGCTCCAGGGGTTAGACGAATCTGCCAGTACCCAGATATCAAATCAAAAGTACTGAGAAATTTGGCAGCCCCCAACCTGTCCATTAATTCAACAGCTCTTGGGATAGGGTATGCATGTGTCTTAGTGACAGCATTAAGACCTCTATAGATAGTCCACACAAAACCTCAGCTCTTATTTACCACCCTTGGAATGAGGTTTGGGAACTAAGACCACTGGGCTGCCAGAGGGTCCAATCACCCCTAACTCCAGCATCTTGCTGACTTCAGCTCTGATGCTTTTTTTGACTTGGTTAGACTACTTGTAAAATGTGTTTTTGACAGATAGGCTGTCCCTAGTGCCCACATCATGAGTACACCAGGTTGTCTGGCCAGGGGTCAGAGAAAAGAGCTCAGCATACTGCCTTAGAACTTGCCTTGCAGTCACTTTGCTGTTGAGCAATGAGGGTGTCTGATAAGACAACCCTCTCAACAGACCCATCTTTAGGGTTGAGGGAGAGGAGGTCAGTGAGGGGTTCACTCTCTTCTTCCTGATCCTTATCAGTGACCATGAGCATGGCCACATCAGCCCTGTCCAGAAAGAGTTGAAGGCGGTTCACATGGATGACCTTGTAAAGGCTCATGGAAGTGCCAAGGTCCACCAAGTGGGTGACCTCCCCTTTTCTTTCTAGGATACGGTAGGGACCACCCCATTTGTCCTGGGGGCACTAGGTGCCACAAGTTCCACCAGTGCTGTCATTTGCTTGCTTCAAGGTTTTTATTGGCTTTCTCCATGTACTCAGCCATCCTGGAATGAAGGCCAAGCACATAGTGTGCTATGTCCACTTTGGGTTCTTTGAGAGTCTTCTCCCAGCCTTCTTTTACTAGACTTAGTGGCTCTCTCACAGGATGGCCAAACAGAAGCTCAAAGGGACTAAAGCCCACTCCTTCCTGTGGCACCTCACCGTAAGCAAAAAGCAGGTATGACAGTAATACATACTTCTGAGTTTTTCAGGGAGTCCCATGATCATACCACTCATGCTCTTGTTAAATCTCTCAACCAGGCCATTGGTTTGTCGGCGATATGGGGCGATAAACGTATACATCACCCCACACTCAGCCCGCATGGCTTTTAGTTAGCCAGACATAAAGTTACTACCTCTGTCTGAAACCACCTCCTTCGTAAAGCCCACTATAATAAAAAATACTTATGAGGGCCCTGGCACCTGCAGGAGCAGTGACAGTCCTAAGTTGAATTGCTTCAGGATATCTGGTGGCATGATCCACTACCACCAGTATAAGTCTGTTTCCTGATGCTGTCTGGGGATCAAGGGAACCACCAATGTCAATCCCTACCCTCTCACAGGGAACCCCAACCACTGGTACTGGAATTAAGGGGCCTTTGGTTTTCTACATGTCTTGCCACTGGCTTGACAGGTAACACATGAGTTGCAAACGTCTTCACTTTCTGGGACATACCTGGGCAGTAGAAGTGGGTGACTAACCTACTACAAGTTTTTGTAAGGCCAAGATGCCTAACTAGGGGGATATCATGTGCTAAGGTGAGTAAGAATTCCCTTTACTGCTGAGGCACTGCCACTCTCTTAGTGCCACATGGCTTGGGGCTGCTGGCCTCAGTGCAAAGAAGTCCCTCCTCCCAATAGGTCCTGTGGGAGCCACTGACATCTCCCTTTTCCTGGTCAGCAGCTTGCTGTCTCAGGCTCTCAAGAGTGGGACAGGTCCTCTGTCCCTGGCAGAGATCTTCCCTAGAGGGTCGCCTTGGGGCTCAGTTCCCTCAAGGGCTGACATGTCTTCTCCCTGAGGTGAGAAGACCTGAGGTGAGAAGACCTGCACTTGTGTCTCAGGAGAAGTTGGTTTCCCAGCCTTCTTGTCCTTCTCTTGGACGATTGGGCCATTATTCAAGGCTCCAATTCCTTTTTTCACCCTGGACTTTGTTCTGTGCTTTAGTTTTCACACACACACCCATTCAGGTATTCCCAGCATGGCTGCATGTGTTCTCATCTCTACCTCATCCCATGCTGAGGTCTCAAGATCATTGCCTAGCAGACATTTTACTGGAATTGCAGAGGACACGACCACCTTCTTTTGGTTAGTAACCCCTCCCCATTCCAAAGTTACCATAGTCATGGGATGAACCTTGGTAATGTTATCAACATTGATAACTGGATACATTTGTCCAGATATGTACTTGTTAGACCTGGCATCTTTTGGCGTGGTTTTCCCAGTCTTTTTGCTTCTGACCTCCTGTTTTTGAATGTGTGCTGACTTTTGTTTTTGCTAGCTTCAGGACTGTGGGCACTTGACTACTGCTGACCAGTGCTCAAGTGCAAGTGCTCTGTGTATAAACCTGATGGTAATTGATTTCTCCATGATTAATGTATTTGATATACTAGTAAGTCCTTAGTACAGTGTACCATGTGTGCCCAGGGTCTGTAACTCGAATGCTACTAGTGGGACTGAAGCACTGATTGTGTCACCCAACTTAGTAGCCTCGCTCTCACGCCTGCCACTGCAGCGCCTGTGGGGGTAGTTTTAAGCTGCCTTGTTGACCTGCCAAGCCAGGCCCAACCCTTCCCTGTTATTACATGTAAGGCATCCCCAACGTAGACCCTCGGTAGCCCCAAGGGCACGGTGCAGTGTATTTAAGAGGTACGACGTGCACTTTTGAGTTTTACATGTCCTGGTAGTGAAAAACTGCTAAATTCGGTTTTCACTACAGCAAGGCCCATCTCTCCCTTAGGTTAGCCTTGGAGCTGCTTCGTAACATCGTACCAGTGTATTTTCCAATTGGGAGTAGATAGAAAATTGGAGTTTGGTGTCTCTAGGCTCACAATTTAAAAACACATCTTTTAATGAAGGTGGGTTTTAGATTTCAGGTCTGAAAATGTCACTATTAGAGAGTCAGCTTTTCTTACTTAACCACTCTGTGCCTCTGCCTGAACCTTGAATACACTACTGGGTTGGATGACAGTTGGGCTTTGTGAATTATCTCTAGACAGTCACACACAAAGGGAGCTGAGGTGTGCCCTGCATAACCTGATGGCCAATCACCAGACTGAGGAGCCTTCCTGGCTAGAGTGGTGGGAGGAGCAGACACTCGCACCTGAAAAGGGCTGTGCCTGTCCCCACACAAAGAAGTCTCTATCCCCTGTAGTGTGTCTGGAGTCATTTAAGTTTTCATGAATGACAATGCTCATGTTGATTCTTTTCAAAAAATGAAATTGTGGAATATTCACGCAAAAGAAATGTGGAAGAAAATGATGGATACAATGAATGTTTTTTAACCTCTTTTTGATACAAACGATGAAATAATGATCTATGAATAAAATAAATTTTATGTTGAAATAGAAATTGTATGTGCACCATGTCTTCAATGTGGGTAGCCCCCATAGAGCTGTAATCAGCCTGATGAAAGAAATATAGGTCAAGTGGGAGGTTTGATACTGGCTTTTGTTAGTTGTTTCCCCCTTTTTTCCCAGACCTACAAAAAAGTTAGAGGGGGTTCCCTCGATAGTGTGAAATTCCTAAACACCGCAGCAGAAGATAGAGAGTCAATCAAAAAGCCCTGACAAACCAATCCTAGTACACACATCAATGCCCTCTGTGGTGATTCAAAAATATGTCAGAGGAGAAGACGCTGACTTCTGTTTGAATAGACCCCGACTTTTGTTTGAATAATTATGAAAAAATGGCACAGGCCACGGCATGGCCAGCAGAAGATGGGGGCAGTAATTGGGTCCCTTATTGATGGGTGATTTCCAATCTGCATACCAGGCTTCTAATCCGCAGGGAACCACTCCTTGCGGGGACATCAAAAGAAGCATAGCTAATACCACGGGGACCGTTACCATTCAGTGTGTTGATGGTGTTAGTAAGAGGTACCCCACAACGGAGTCACAGATCCAACATCAGTCCAACCCCATGGTGTCTCTGTGTGGGACTGATACCAAAATTGCCGGAACCATAAATCATGGGGTGCGACTATCCTCACCTCAAGAATCTGGTTCAGGAACCTGGAAAGATGGAGATGACTGGTGGAGTACCGCTCCTTTCTCCCAGGCTGAGGACCATGCACGGCTCTCCGCGAAAACTAGGAAAAGCAGAAAACAGAGAATAGAGGAAAAGAAGACCCCCCCCAGCTTGTGTTCCCAAAACATGCTGAGGACGTTATTTGGCACACTGATAGGAATTTCAAACTGCTCAACATGAGGATCCTACTTTTAGAGAAGCCTAAAATGTCGCCTCTGAACAAGATGATCTTGAACATGTAGATCCTCCGTTTTTCCTAAAAGAGGGGTTACTATATAGAAAGGGAGGGAAAGCCGAACCACCACAGTTTTTGGTACCCGCTCCCTTGCGAGAGAAGGTGTTGTTCCTAGCACATAGTCATCTGCTGGGGGGCCACGTCAGTACTGAAAAAACTGGGAAATCTATTCTAGAGAGGTTTTATTGGCCAGGGATCTACCAACAAGTAAAAAAATACTGTAAGGTATGCCCCATATGTAAAAAAAACCAGCAGATATCGTCCTGATAAAGTCCCACTTATGCTCTTACCCGTGATAGAAGAACCCTTCACGAGAGTAGGCATGAACATTATAGGACCCCTTCTTCCCTCCCAAAGTGGTTGCCATTATGTATTAGTCCTCGTGGATTACGCTACTTTATTTACTAAGGCCATTTCTTTTCAGCAACCCAATAACGCAAATGTAGCCAAGGCAATGATCAACATATTTTTGAGGGGGGGGGAGTTTCCTAGAGAGGTCTTAACAGATCAAGGGACTTCGTGCGTATCCAGACTCATGCAGCAAGTATATCATCATTTGGGAATTAAACAAATCCAGACCGCTGCGTATCACCCGCAAATGGACGGTATGGTAGATATATAATGCCACTTTAAAAAATACCTTGAAGAAATTGCTAGATCTAGAAACAAGGAAGTGGGAGGATATGTTATCACTTGCCTTGTTTGCTTTTAGATGCAAGGTACAAAAGAGCACTGGGTACTCCCCCTTTGAACTTCTTTATGGACGACAAATTTGGTCCCTCTTGGATATGGCCAAAGAAGGGTGGGAACAGGAGAAAGACAGGACCAAACCCCTGCTTGAGTATGTGACTAACCTGAAGACACATTTGGGTCAGACCTGGAACATAGTCAGGACCAATATGGAACAGGCCCAGCTTTCACAGAAGACCCAGTGTGACAAAAAAGCAAAGGAGAGCTCCTTCAACATAGGTGATTATGTCCTCTTAATGATGGCATCATCCGATCATAAACTCCTGGCTCAGTGGCAGGGACCCTATTTGATAACAGAAAAGGTGACACAGGTTACTTATCATATCTAGGTGGATTCAAGCAAAAAGACAACCCAGATCTACCACATCAATCTCCCGAAGAAGTGGGCAGGCCCTGTGCCTGTCTTGATAGTAACTCCAAGGGAGGAACCCCCTTGGTACCTGCAAAGTTTAGATCCAGACCTCCCAGCACCGTTGAAACAGGAGTTGATGTACCGCCTCCACTTGTGCCAGGAGGAGTACTCTCTTCTACTGGGTAGACCCCCCCCATTCAAAGGGAACCTGAGCCACCACACATTGGCACTCACTGTTGTCTACCACAACTACTTGGTTGACCACATTAGGGACTACTTGCTCTCAGACACCAGATGACACCGGACACTTGTCATACAGGCTCCTGTGTCTCTCAGAGCCTCCACCCTCCTCCCATTGATTGTCACCCATTGCCTGTACTTTTTAGTATTGTCAGGCATGAGGGTTCTCTGGACCTTCTCACTGTCATCCAGGGAGACCAGGGTCATCTCAGCTGGCTCCCCACCACTAACTGGGACCAACTCCTCCCCAAGCGCTACACTAGCCATCCCCAGTGTCTGCCCACCGGTGGGGGGGCTGAGCCCGCTTGGGAAACTTGGGATCCCCCTTGAATTGCCTGTCCTGATTACATGCAAAACACTTCAGGGGTCCCTTCCCTGCAGGCTTTCCTGAAGGGAGCCAGCACTTCTTTTCAACAGGGGTTTGGGAATCCAGTGGCGGCTGGTGACATTTGAAAGTGGTGAGGCGTAAAATTAGTGGTGTAGCACACCGCGGCGAGCGAGCATAGCGAGCGAGCCCGAACGACCTAAGGAGGGTTCAGGGGGGGTTCTCCCCCGGAGAAAATTTTGAAAAATGAGTGGGCAAATGGTGCATTTTCAAGCAAATTTGTCTAGACCAACGCTCACCTCCTTTTGGACTGTAAAGTGTAAAGTGCATGTGGTTATGTAGATGCTTAAAAACATACATCTCATCCTAGTCAGCCTAGCCTGACTCACAAAAAAAAATAATATATAATTGAGCCTCTACTTATCTCTCTTGCAGACAGAATATCAGTTGTGTTTCTGTGGCACAGCTCTGCCGATGAGACAGCCGGGACTGCAGGCTTTAGCTATCTTAGCTTTTGTTTGTTTGGTGCTCACTCTGCCTTAGAAGCAGCTGGTGTCTCCATAGCTCATAATAACAATTATTTTTGTTGCCCTTATTGTCATACTCTTGTTGCTTTGTAGCACTGCAAATACCCGGGTGTTAACTATTAAGTGGCTAAATGATGATTAATATATTGAATGCAGATGAATGAGAACACGAATCATTCCGGACTGTAATAAATGTGTCACCTACTGTCTGAACCTAACTCTCTACAGCACGTGCGTTAATCGGCTAGGCTACCTTACTGGATGTAAATAGATTGATTTACTCAGTGACTTTATCCAATTTTTTAGGGCACTTTGCCTTTTGAATGGTGACCCGTATTAAAGTTCTACATGTATTTCAGGAATTTTTAGAGCACTGCAATGCCACCCTTGTGACTCATTCAGGGTGCTTGCTTGCTAGGTGGCTGGTGAACAGATTGGGTGTTCTGGTGAAAGGCGCAAGGTTCTCATATTCGTGGGATCCACTCATTCAAGCAAAGGGGTTGGCCTCAGTCCTCCCGGCTGTGGGTGCAAGCTGGGCCTAAAATGATCTCTTCATACAACTGAGTGCTTAGAAGCAGGCTCGATTGTCTGTACCAATCTGTCCCCAAAGTGTCCGTTTTCATGCTTTCGAAATTAAATAGTATATATATAGCACTTATTCCCGACACCTCTAAGTTTCACTGTTACCCACTTTCATGGTACTCAGTTTATCCGCCTCAGGAACATGAAAGTCTGAGATGGCATTGCTGGGATTTGATTGCATGACCAGCTCATCAGTAGATGAGGATGAGCCAACAAATCACAGTGAGAGCCGAGCCAATGGTCTAGCTTGGCTCCAGGAACCTGTGAATGAGCCGAGCCATGAAACAAAATTGACATATAAATCATACAACGAGTACATGTAAAAATATGCTAAAGTAAGAGGTGCACTAGATTGTACACCGAATTGAGAGCTATTTATGAAGTTTTTAAATAAACTTTGAGACATTCCTGCCCCCCTCCCCCAACATGACAATGCCACTAAAGTAAGTGGCAAGTGAGTTGCGTGCTGCTTGGTGGCTATTAAATTAAACACAAGAGGTTTTTGTACGTATATGAAGGTGTGCTCACATGGGATAGAAATTAAAACGGAGACTCAGTGAAAAAAAATATTTGCCTACAATCACACAATTTGGTCAAGCTAGGAAGCCGGGATTGATCTCAGGCTTTGAAATTCCACATTGTGCAAATCAGCCGTTAGGTGTGTATCTCTTCCTCTTGGCCGTTCCCAACAATGGCCAGTGCTTTGTTATTATTTCTTATAGCATGAGGTGAGAGCGTGGGTGGCAGGCAGATGCAACGGGAAAGCTCGGCCCGTTTTGGGCTCGAGGTTCCAAGAGGACCTCAAGCTGAGCCAGAGCCGGACATCTGGCTCAAACGTGGCTCGAGCTTCCAATAGCTCTCCCACCTCTCGTGATCAGTGCAGATGTCAGCGGTGAGTTGGCTGGCAACAGGAAGGCTGGCGAGAGGACGGCTCCTTTAAAACCTAAGCACTGAAGGCATGTATCTATTGGCAGCGACTAGCATTACATTTAAGAAAAGTTATCATTTGAAATGCATGCTCCGCATTACAAGATGAGAGCCTATTACCTTGAACAATATGAGCAATTCAATTTTCTGACCGTGGAGCGCTGAAGAAACATCCTCCATCGAACCTTGGCACCAGCCTTGGAATTATGATCTGTTTTGGAAAGTAAAAGACTTGCTGTTCTGCCCAATAACGACCTGTCAGCGGTGCCAGGCCAGAGGACGCATTATTATCACATTTGCAGAATTATTTTGGTGTCACCAAAGCCAATTTTCCATTACTGCTTTTGCACGCGCTGAGCCTCTGGAAGACGGTAGGAGCTTGAGTCAATGAGCACATTTTGGGGGATTTGATTTTTTTTTTTTAGTTTTTTATAGCGCGAACGCGACCCGAAGCGCTTTACATGAGCACCAGTTGCATTACAGATAGGTACATTCATTTTGTTACGCACAGGGAGATTAGGGGATTTGCCCAGAATCAAACGATGTTGTACGTCCCTGGAGAGACTCGAGTCTGCTTCCCCACCGCTCTACCGCTCTAGCCCATAACTTTAAAAAATGCCCGCCTGGGCCTTACCTGGGCTGCTGGTGAACTGCCGACTCCTGAGTTCACTTTAGTCTGGAGTCCGGACAGCAACCTACAGTCGAGTCAGTGCTGTGGCACCGGTAAGCAGCAACAGTGCACTGCAGTAATGATGGACTGTCTCGGGACTCGAGTCAGAGTCGTCTCTGCAGTCCGTGTCCGTCTAGCTGGAGTTCCTGACGCAGTGGCTTCCTTCCAGTAAGTTCCACCACCACAGAGTGCAGACACGCGCGGGAAGCAGTCTGAGGTCGAGTCTGCGCAGACTCGAATCCTCGGCTTCCCGCCTGCCACACCCCTTTCCCAACTCGTCACAGGGTGGGTCCCACCACGCCCTGTAATTAGTTGGGGAAGGGCTGGGTGACAAGCTCTCCACTCTCTGATTGACGTGGAGGGTTAGCGATACCCGACTTGGACTTAAAACGCCCGGGGCTAACTTTGCCTCCAAGCCATCAGGGGGTGGATACTGGGCCTTGAAGCTAGGTCTTTGCCGAGCAGATGACATCACAGCCTTCAGGGCTGTGAGGTTGTCAGCCCGGCAAACACTTAGGCTTCTTTTGGGCCCTCAAGGGGGAGCATGCAAGTAGAGTCAGTCACGTCACGTGACATGCTTCCAGACGCCACAACGGTATCGGTCAGTGGGGCTGCTGGGGCAGACAGTGCCCTGTGTTCACTAATGGAGACTATATTATATTTAGAAGAGAAGACATAAAAAAATGGGTATTTTTTTTTAATTAAATAAAATATGAGCATTGAGCACTTTTGTTAACAGGGTCGGAGCCCCGACGCCCTCGTGGAGAAACCGCCACTGTCCTTACCCTGGGAATTAGGATACGGCCTTTTAGAGAACTCCTTACTCTTATTATTTTTGCCCCCTCTCCTTCTTCTGTTAGGGACCCTGTCCACCTTTGGCTGAGTCACCCCATACAGCTTCTTGTAGACCCTGGTGCTGAGCCAGAGGTCCACCTCCTTAGTAAGCTTCCTAGGGTCAGTAACCTTACTGTCAATCAAGTGCTGGTGCAACCGGGGAAAACAAAGACTAGACAAGTGCTCCATCACAATCAAATTGTATAGCCCCTGATAGTCTGCTACCTCACTGCCCTTCACCCAACCATCCAGTGCTCTGCAAAAGGAACCAACCCAGTCAAGCCATGTCTAGGAATCATGTTTAGTGCTCCCCCTAAATCTTTGTTTGTAAGCATCTATGGCAAGACCATATCTCTCGATCAAGGCTGCTTTCATGTTGGGGTACCTCATCCGGTCTGCTGGCCCTAGTGACAACAAGGTGTCCCTCCACTGCGAAATGCTTCCACAAATCTGCCCCCAAATCTCTATCAGGGACCCTGTGCATATGTAAAGTTGCCTCAAAGCCCTGAAACCACCGATCTATGCCATCTCCCTTCGCCATAATTGTTCACTGCACTCTTGGCTATATGTACTTTTCCCTCAGACTGCACTGAAGATATGCTGCCACCATGTGTGCTGGACTTGGCCTTCAAGCTCAGCTCTCGAGCCAAAAGCATTTTTCTCTCCTCCATAGCCAATCTGTCTTTTTCCATGGCCAGCTTTTCCAATCCAATTTTTTTTTTGTCTCCAACTCCAATTTTAGTTTTCCCACATTTCCATTGAGTTTAGCCAGCTCCAACTGGAGATTCCTGTCTTCCCGCTAGTCTTTCAAATCCGCTGCGGTCAGGCCTTTAGAGGAAACACTGCTCCCTGCCCTGGAGGGCATCTTCCCCCCGGCAGACTCTAATTGTCCAATAAATCACTATGTATACTCTGTTCCTCCACCTCCACAACCTCCTCCTCTGGGTGCTCACCAGCTTCCCTGGCTGCTAATCAGGCCCTCAATGCTTTTTGCAACTACTCCTTTCTAGGGAGGCTTTTAAAAGAAAACTTGAAATCCCTGCAAAACGTTTTAAGCTGAGGCACCGTATAGGTTTCCGACCTCTCCTGCTCCAAATCTACAGGTACTGTTGATGGATCTCCAGACTGAGACATGATTGTTAAAACTGAAAAGGCTTGTCCCACAAAAACAAGCAAAAAGAAAAGCAGTATATTGGTACATAATAGTCTGAGATATGGAAGTAGTGTACACCAATCACTGTATGTATGCAATGCACAAATGCAGGTCCTAATCTCACTGCTGAACACCAAAGTTAGAAATGGGGCCTCTAGTTGGCAGTGGTTTGCACTCTGTCCAAGTAGGGACCCCCACTCTAGTCAGGGTAAGTAACCTGTGTTCACCCCTTCGTAGCTTGGCAAGAGCTTATCCCCATAGGCAATGTGTAAAGTATTTGTACACGCACACACAGTAACACAGTGAAAACACCACAAAAGGACTCTACACCAGTGTAGAAAATAGTCAATATTTATCTCACTAGAACACGACCAAAATGACAAAAATGTAACATACACAAATCAAGTTATGATGTATTCAGTATTATATAAAGTTCTAATTTTTAGAAAACAATAGGTCCGACTGGGGCTATCGGGTCACGCTTGACCAGGACAAACCCATAAGTGCAATCTAACCACAAGGGAATGCAGACCGGATACAGGAGTCAGGCAGATCCCAGCACAGTACCCTGGATTGTCAAAATTCAACAATGGGACGAGGTGTAGGGGAGGTAAGGTATTACGAAAGCAGGTGATGCGTTGGTTCCTTACTGCTGGGTTGTTGGTGCTCAGGGACAGTGTGTTGCACAAAGCAGGTGTGGGGTCACTGTAGCAAATGGGGCATCAGTTCCTGGAGGCGATACAGGGTCTTTTAGCTGCTAACGCCCAAGTACGATGTGAGGCGCAGGGGAGGTGATGCTTCGGTTGCAGGTGTGGTACCTCGGTTCCTTACTGCTGTGTGGTATCAGTGATGAAGTTGGCAGTCAAGCCGCAGGACCCCGGCTTCGACGCATCGAGGTCGAACCACTGGGCCACAGCTGTGGAGGTGGAGTAAGAACAGTTGTCAGTGGCGTGATGCTTGGAACTCCCTCAGTGGCGACTCTTTGGGGGCGCTGTGTCATCGTCGGAGCCTGCATTGTAAGTCACGGTTGTTGCGTCAAGCGGGGACCAAGGCGTCAGTGTAGGGAGCTGCACAACATCAGAATTGCAGACAGGCGCTGGTTCCGAAGTTCCTCTTCATTGGTTTCTTCTTGTAGCATGGATTTCACTTCCAAGGGCCCAGCAGACAAGCCCAGGTACTACAGGTAAAGTCTTTAATGTCCCTGGGACTTCTAACAGGAGGCAAGCTCAACTCAAGCCTTTGCAGAAACTTTAGAAAGCAGAACGTAGAGAGCAAAGTCCAGTCCTCCCACTCCCAGGACAGAAGCAGCAGGCAACAGGCCAACACAGCAAAGCAAACAGCAAAGTGGCAGTCCCTCCTGGTAGTCCAACAGCTCTTCTTCTTGGGAGAATGTCCTCTATCCAGAAGTGTTCCAGGTATATGGTGTCAGAGGTCCAGTACTTATACTCATTTTAGCCTTTGAAGTAGGGAGACTTCAAAGAAAGGTCTTTGTAGTGCCCAAGACCCTGCCCTTCCTGGCCGCTCAAAAGGAAGGGGAACTCCACGCCCGTCGAAACTCCATTGCCGAAATAGGCCTGTTCTTTACTTACCCCGAACCGGAAGTGCATGTACTCAGACTAGCGGACCATTTGATTATAGCACACCACTTGAAATCAAGTGTTGCAGAAAAAGGATACTATACAGGTGCCACTGACACACTATACAGTCCGCCCGTTGGCTTCTAAAGACTTTTAATGACACTGCCGATCTATACCGGGACAGACACGTATGGATTAAATTTGTACCAGCATAGCGTGGAGACACGTGTTCTGTCCTCTCAAGCGAGATCATTTGCGATTTGATGGATACTATCGCCACAGACAACCAATTCCTTAGCCTTCAATATTATCATTCTTTCATCTAGAAGTTATACCCCAACCACTCGCCTTGATTCTGTTGCATTGGTGGTCCTGAAGAAGGTGGTCAAAAAATTGTTAATACCCACCGAAACATGGATTGACCTGTTTGTGAAATACCCGGCCCACAACACTGTCACGAAGACTGTACCACATCTGTCTTTTGGGTGATCATATAGTGTATGCGACCTTGGGAGGGTAGGATATGATTTGTGGTATGAATGAGCATGTGTGTGGATGTGAGAGGCTAGTATGAAAGTGTGGTCAATTTGTAGGGGTCATTTAAGTTTTCATGAATGACAATGCATATAACCAAAAAGGGTCCCTTCCGTATCAGAGAAGGAAAAAAAGCACCCCTAGCAGGAACTCAAGAGAAAGAAAACTTTTTCTTTCAGATAACCCTCACCCACCCGGGTTTCCCCTTGGTGGCATGCTTCATCATAGGGTCCATCCCTGCCCTCTACTGACAAGGGCGTGCTGCTACCAACGAATACGCAGGAGCACTTGATTGAAAAATAGGGGTGTCCCTATACACCTATGTGGTCTTAAATTGAAGATGGAGTGGGGTTTTTTATAGTGTGAAAAAGTTAAAAATACCAAATTAGTGGGACAATAACAACTTTATTTCCTACCCCTAAAATGATATACTAAAATCTGGGGATAAGCGGGAAAAACCTCTAGGCGTGATTACTTAATGTTTCCATGGTAGGTTAACTAGTTTCAAGCCCTACCCCAAGGATTTTCGTCAGGACCTTAAAGCAGAAAAGATGCTCCCACTCCTGATGTTGTTGTGAACATAGTAGCAGTAATGAACAAAAATACAAAAACAAATATACAGCACCTAATTGGTCTGTGTCAAATATCAAAAATCCTGCAGAGGTACGAAGAGAAAGGAATAGGTTAAAAAATACACGACCCGTAGGTCTACACTTTTTAAAAAATCAATGGTGATTCAGTGATTGTGATGGTGGAAATATACCAAATCCATGCCTCTAAAGTGCTAAAAATGGTGATAATGAGACTCACAAGACAATACAAAAATGTAACATATAATAGAGTCTGTTGGCACATCATCATTTTATCGTAGTGATTTAGGGGTAATTTACATACATAATCTGGGACCATCATTCGGCCCCCTGAGTCCTTTGAGGAGTAGGAAGGGACGCCTGTGGTCACACCCTAAAAATTATAGCCAAAGGGTGAGAAAACTTGGGAGTCAGAATCTGCTAGTCACAATACTGCCAAAAAAGTGAGCGAACGCTATCGGAATTCGGGGCAGAAGTGCATCTACTTACTCCATCAAGGCTACTCCCTCTCGGCAAACCTGACTGTACTCGCTTGAGGCTGATGGCATGGATTTGGTATATTTCCACCATCACAATCACTGAATCACCACTGATTTTTAACCAACTGTAGACCTAAGGGTCGTGTATTTTTTAACCTTTTCCTTTCTCTTTGTACCTCTGCAGGATTTTTGATATTTGACACAGACCAATTAGGTGCTGTATATTTATTTTTGTTTATTACTGCTAATATGTTCACAGCAACAACAGGAGTGGGAGCATCATTTCTCCTTTAATGTCCTGACGAAAAGCCTTGGGGTAGGACTTGAAACTAGTTGACCTACCAGGGAAACAGTAGGTAATCACGCCTAGAGCGTTTTTCCGCTTATCCCCAGATTTTAGTATATCATTTTAGGGGTAGGAAATAAAGTTGTTTTTGTCCCACTAATTTAGTATTTTTAACTTTTTTCCACACTATAAAAAATCCCCACTCCATCTTCATTTTAAGACCACATAGGTGTATAGGTGTATAGGGACACCCCTATTTTTCAATCAAGTGCTCCCGCGTATTCGTTGGTAGCATCACGCCCCTGTCAGTAGAGGGCAGGGATGGACCCTTTGATGAAGCATGCCACCAAGGGGAAACCCGGGTGGGTGAGGGTTATCTGAAAGAAAAAGTTTTCTTTCTCTTGAGTTCCTGCTAGGGGTGCTTTTTTTCCTTCTCTGATATGGAAGGGACCCTTTTTGGTTATTTGCGCAGTCTCGTGGAGGACGAGTCCCTACTGTTACTGCCTCTAATCTCCCCCTTATGTTTTGATATTTGCAGGCAGCGGACAGCTGTGGGAATTTAACTTCCCTCTTTCTCTTCTTTTTCCATTTTTGACCTGTGGATAATATCCACAGTGACTACTCGCACACGTCTTGTCAATTCACACACTGCACACCCAACATGGCAGAGATAACTGGCCTCACTTTTTCGACTGAAGAAGTGGAACGCATCCTGGCAGCCAGCACCCCATTTGAAGGGACTGGTGACTCTACTCTTGGCCTAGGAAACAACGATTGGGACGAACTAAGTACTCCGAAGAGGAATCAAATAAAGACCATGATTCACGGTACAATGATGACCACATATTTACGCGCCAACGAGGCGCCACAGGGTCTCATTGTTAGAAATGAGCCTTTTATCTTTCAACAAGACAATGTTTTCAAGAAGGATTGGTTGCTCATCTCGTGACACTGTACGAGAGACTGGCTTATCCTTATCATAAAAACTGCAACACGATTAGCACAGGAAATGAAAACTCAAATTCAAGATCTAGAGATACGTCTGAAATCACACCAGTCAACCAGCTCCCTAAAAAAATCTTGAAGAGCTCAACAAATCACTGAATGACTTTGAATTATCGCTTAAGCAGAGCAAATTCATTAAATTAAAAAAGGATACAGCCAGTTTTAGCCATGAGAAAGTATATCCGTATATCAGAGAGGACTATGTATCCTCAAGGAAGAACACTGGCTATAATACGGACAATGATGCATCTGATACTGGGTCAGGTCATTCAAATTCCAGCTCAGGCACAAGGACACCCGGCCGAGGCAGGCAATAATACCGTAGGAACTACAATAGAGGCCCATGAGGCCAATGGGGGAATTATCAACAAGCCACAATTTATCCATCACCATTTTTCTATGGTCCACCACCACAAATGCCTCCACAACAACCCCTTTTCAGCCCTTGGGAAGCACCCCATGGACACCAAAAACAACAACAAGATAACCAATATTAGTCTTTTTTAGGATCAGGCAACCAGAGAGGGAGGACGAGGAAACGGAACCAAGTACACTGGGGTGCGAACCAACAAACCTCTAGAGTAGAAACTCGGAGCATGACAGGCTCATTGAACAACCAAGCGGGACCCAGCAACCAACCAGCCTAGTCGTGAACCTCACAGACACCGTCCTCACTTCCATCCAACAGGGAATCCTGGAAAAGGGCCTTGGTTTTGTTCCAACCTCCAATGTGGATAAATTCAAACTCAGTTGCGAGGTTAACGAATTTATAAGGAAACTGAAACTGAGAGCGTTTTTTTCGGACAAACAAAACAACAATGAACAAAGGGATGACACAGGACTGAGGAACAAGTCAACTTTCACCCCCCCCAGCGACCAGCGTGCCAGTGGAGATCCTAGCTTTTGAAAAGGCAGTACTGAAAGAAATAGGAGAATTGAACCCTAAGGACATCAAGGTCTTCCACAACACCTCAAAACAGGAACTACAAGCCATTAAGGAACTTTCACAGAATGACAATCTGGCAATAAAACCAGCAGATAAGGGGGGAGCGATCGTAATCCAGAAGAAGGAGGCTTACTGCACAGAGTGTCTCCGCTTATTACACGACCAACAGAACTACGAACCTCTGAGTACCGACCCTACAGAAAGGATCAGAATACGAGTGGGAAGCATGGTCGAGGAGACTTTGGCCCACGACTGGCTTTCCAAGAAAGAAGGGGATTTCCTTATAAACAAAAATCCTGTTACCCCGTATTTTTATACTATCCCGAAGATACATAAGGATTTAAGTAAACCTCCGGGACGTCCCATTGTTTCAGGGATAGGGTCCATTTGGGAACCCTTCTCTAAGTTTGCTGACGCTTTCTTGCGACCCATCATCCAAGGAACCGAAACATACCTCAAGGACACCAAGGATATTCTACGAATCCTGAATAATCTACCATTTGACGAACAGACGCAATGCCTTATTGGACTCGACATAGAGAGCCTGTACACCAGCCTCCCATACACTGAAACCTTGGAGATTTTAGAGGCGGTACTTTTCAACACCAAATGGAAATACCAGACCCCACGCAATCTGGTGATGGAGTGTTGCCATCTGGCCTTGACTGAAAATTTCTTTGCATTTGAGGACCAACTGTTCCTACAGAAGCACGGCACCTTTTTTTTCTTTCTTTTGAATGTCTAGGGGATAGGCTTGTCCTTATCTCGGCTTTAAAGGGAAGAATAATCTGTGAATGATGTAGAATATGCTGTCTAATATTCTTTCTTATAGGGTTTTTTGTCAATGATGGCTGAAGATGGTTATATTACACGTAACAAGTTAGTAGCAGTGGGGGTGGACGGTGGCTCGGGGCTTGCGGGGGTAGGCAGAGGGAGGGTCTTCCTTAAATGCTGCCAGGGTGGGACAGCAAAAAGGGGGGCGATTCCTTTCCACAGATATGGGGGTGGGTTGGTTGGGTGGGGGTAGGATTTGGTACTGGTTGTTTTGAACTTAGTTCACAGTATGACAGGTGGGGAGGGGGAGGGAAGAAGGGGTTTAATTAGCCACAGTTTGACTAAGGAAGCATTGATCGAGCACAGGGGGGAAAAAGAATTGCGACTAGGGAGAACAAGTGGAGTTGTCTTTTTAATATGGCTAAATGTTGTACTTAAAATGTATGTGCTGGAATGTATCAGGCCTCAATAATGCTGGGAAACGTTGTCTTGTAACGGAGGAACTTCGGGTATTTAAACCCCACATACTAGGACTCTCCGAAACACATTTGGCCCATAAAGATAGAGCATACCTTAAACAGCTTGGATACGATGTGCTTGTTAGCACCTCACAATCAATATCTATTCAGGGGGTGGCTATTCTGAAATCTAAAAACTATCAGGTTACCGTCTTACGTACATTGGCGGATTCGAAGGGGAGATGGGCAATAGTACAGGTATTGATATATGGGCGTAAAGTTACGGTCTGTTCAGTATATGGCCCCAATATCGACTGCCCTGACATGTTTTCTTATTTGTGTTCTAAGCTATTGGAATGGGATGGCGATTTGATTCTTATGGGAGATTTTAATTGTATCGTGGATAGAAAAATAGATACCACTAATACTTCAACTCGGCCCAGGTTAAGATTAGAGCTGCTATATCCGAACTTCTTCATTTACATCAATTAGAGGACGTCTGGCGAAAAGTAAATCCTACAGTGCCAGGTAATACGTTTTATTCATACCCCCACAAAACATATTCTAGAATAGATATGATTTTCATTAGTAATAGGATTTTAGAGAAGGCACAAATTGAGGTGTGTCCCAAGATCACCTCGGATCACAATCCAGTGATGCTGACCTTACAGCTTCAACCGGGGGTCAAGGAATCAAGGAGGGAGTTTTCCTTCCCTAGATATCTTCTTAATAGTCCAGAATATGTGGAATTCATGCAAAGAACATTAGGGGAATTTATTGAAAATAATGTGGGAACAACGTCAACGGCAATGGTTTGGGACTGCATGAAGGCGTTTGTCAGAGGGGCTACGTTGCAGTATATTATTAAAAAGAATAGACAGGGGTTATCTTTGCTGGAACAAAGACCGTATCTAGATTTAGAGCAAAAGCATGCTAGAGCTATTGTTTCGAAAGACCCCGGAGTACAGTTGATTTATCAACAGGTTATAGATGCCAGAGCTAAACTCAAAAGATGTTTAAGGGATAAAGTAGCGAATAGTTATCATAAGTTCAAAACTAAACAGTATGAGTATGGGGAAAGGGTTGGGCGTCTGCTAGCTAATCAAATCGCCGATATGAGGGTTAGATCAGGTATTAAATGTATTAAAGGGGTAGATGGTCTAGTTTATACTAGATCTGAGGATATAACTCAACAATTTAAGCTATATTATGCAGATTTGTATGATAATTCGACTTGCTTTAACCATCAAATTGCTACAGGCTATATTGAGGAGAGTTCCATGCCTATCTTGAATTGCTCTCTCTCTGAGCCTTTACAGAGGGATGTTGACCAAGGTGAAACTGAGGGAGCAATTAATACTTTGCCTACTGGGAAAGCTGTAGGAGGCAATACAATTCCACTGGAATTCTATAAGATTTTTAAAAATAGGTTGCTACCGGTATTTCTAGAATTGTGTAACAAGATCATGCAGGGGAGGATGTCCCGCCCTCCTGGATCATTACTAATATCATAGTGTTTTTAAAAAAGGGGAAACCGGCAGAGGAGTTGAGCTCATATCGGCCGATATCATTAATAAACGCGGACGCCAAAATCTTTTCAAAAATTCTTGTGTCTCGCCTTGCCCCGGTTATCCACGTGTTAGTGTCAGAGCATCAGCACGGCTTTGTCCCAGGTAGAGACACGGCAGCTCACATCAATACAGCCATCGCTATTTTTGATGTTTGTGGCCGGTTAGAACAGCGCGTTGGGATGTTGATGTTAGATGCCGAGAAGGCTTTCGACCGGGTGGTTTGGGGATCACTATGGCTAACCATGACAGCGCTTGGCCTCGGTCGGAGGTTTATCTCGGCAACCCAGAAACTGTATACCAATCCGACAGCTTCAGTTAGGGTTAATGGTCTCTCCTCATCCTCTTTTTTAGTTCAAAGGGGGACGCGGCAGGGGTGTCCCCTATCCCCATTATTGTTTGCTCTTTATATTGAGCCCTTTGTACAGCATTTGTTACGTAACGAAAGGATCCCACCAGTATCTCTTAATGGTATAGAGCTCAAACTAACTGCATATGCAGACGATATAGCAGTCTTTTCCTGTAGACCTGAAGACTCTATAGCTGAGATTACATCGGAGGCCCAACGCTTCGGGTCATTTTCAGGCTATAAACTAAATTTAAATAAAACACAAACATTATTGAACTATCAATCAAACGCGGCTCCGGCTGCATTGGGGATTACACGAACAGCAATATATTTAGGGGTTTGCATTTGTAGTCAGGTAGACAAGATAATTGCTCTCAATTATGAACCACTGCTAAAGAGGGTCGTTTCAAATATGCGTAGTTGGCATCGGCTTCCCATCAGCATTGTGGGGAGATGTAATATTGTTAAAATGAATATTTTGCCGAAGTTCTTGTATTTATTCTGTACTAATCCATATAGGGTTCCACTGGCATTCTTCAAACGTGTGGAGGGTGCTATTGGTAGCTTTATTTAGAGCTATCGACGTGCTAGGAGAGCCTTACGTTTTAATAAATTACCTTATACTCAAGGCGGATTTATGCTCCCAGATTTTAAATTATATTTTTGGGCCTCGTTTTTTGGTCGAATGCCAAGTTTGCTTAAGGGACCAGATAGTGGCAGTATTTGGCTTTCTTATCAAATGGCATGTGGCCCAGATGCTGGGTTTCTGTTATACAAAACCATTGATCCTAATTATTACAAGAGAGTCAGATTTAAGATTGTGAGAGATATTGTTAAGATATGGCAAGATATCTCTAAGACATATTCGTTTTCATATCTGCATATGTATACTAGGTTATGGGGGAATCCCACATTACCCGAGGTATTTCACGATCCTGTTGGAAGTAGGTGGCAAAGTAGGGGTATAGTACAAATTGGCCAGTTGTATGATGGACAAGGGTTCCGGTCATTTGCTGCTTTGCAGGAAGAGTTTGGGCTGCCACAATCTACGTTTTTTAAGTATCTACAAATCAGGGACTGTTTGCTACGCGGCTTGGGTTTAGTACGGATACCAAATCCCTCTGAGATACTCTTTGTACTTTTCCAGACTTCTGGCCGGGGGTTAATTGGTAGAGCTTATAAGAAACTTTTAGCCATCACCAGCGATGATGGCACACAAATTTCAGCAAAGCTAAGTCGGATTTTTCTAACCGATATAACCAGTAATGAAATACAGGAATCCATGGCGACTATAGATACAGCAGTAGCATCGGTTATTCTGAAGTTACAGCAACACAGGGTAATTTTTATGCAGTACTATACTCCCAAGCTAATATCTAAATGGGGGATGAATCAAATATCTTCACCTAAAGTATATTGTCCAAAATGTCAACTATATGCTGCTGATCTACGACATATGTTCACTATGTGTCCAGGGCTGAGTGTATTTTGTCTTAAAGTTAATCATGCTCTTTCAATTTTGGCTGGACACAGTATTCAGTTGACAGAGAAGGAAATTGTGTTGGGGGCAATGCAGAATCTAGGTGATCTTTCGTGTTTACTCGTATCAATCTTAATTGTATGTGCTTTTTTGTGCATTGCTCGTGTTTGTATCGAAAGAATAGGACCCAGTATCAACGAATTTTGGACATTGGTACGGGAAATATATGAAATGGAAATTGCTCTTGCCAGTTCCACGTTCTTGGGGAAAATTCAAACGGATATGGTCCGGTATCCAGTGGGATTAGAATTGCGTTATATATATACTTTGTCTGCATTTATATGTAATATGATATATTTGAGTTTTTAAGTCTTGCATTACAAAATGTGATTTCTCCTTCTGTTTTTTTTTCCTTTTTCATTCATTCATGTTCCCTTGTTCTCCATTTCTTGATCCTTTTCCTCGTATTCCGTTAATGCTATTTCCCGATGTACTCTCTTTCTGTATTTTTTTTTGCACTTATGGCCAAACAAAACAAAAATTATAAAAAAAAAAAAAAAAAAAAGAAGCACGGCACCAGCATGGGGAGCACTTTTGCTTCCAGTGTGGCAGGGCTGTATGTCCACCACCTTGAGCAACAGAAGATCCTCTCACCCAACAACCCGCACGTGAATAGCATAGGGCTCTGGAAGAGATACATAGATGACGTGTTTGTTATCTGGAACGGGGACGAGGACACGGCCAAGTCATTCATCACATGGCTTAACGAACAAAATCAGTATCTCAATTTCACCCACACTATCTCCAAAACCAAAATAGTCTTTCTGGACCTCAATATCTTCACCAATGGAGCCGGTTTGAAGACTAAGACACACTTCAAAGCCACAGCCAAAATCTGCCTCCTGAGTTTTGACAGTCACCATCCAAGACACCTGAGGGAGAATTTACCATTCGGGCAATTCTTGCGACTGTGGCGGAATTGTTCTGAAGTAAAAGACTTCAAATCACAAGCAATCGATCTAAGCTCCAAGTTGAAAGCACGCAACTACCCAGACAAAATAGTGGCACGAGCAATGAAAAGGGCAAGAAACAATGACAGACAAGCCCTACTGGATCACACTACCAAAGAGCCTGATGAAACACGCCCAATCTGTATCACTACATTCAACAGCGCCTCCAATGTGATCACTAAAATAATCAACAAGCACTGGCGAATTCTGAGTGGAAGCACCACTACTCTACCCAAACCTATGTTCTCACATAGAAGGAACAGCAACCTGAAGGACATGTTGGTCCATACACGACCACACCTACACTGTGACAACCCGCCTAATCAGGGCTTCATAGCTCCCATCAGCGGCCATCATCCTTGTGGCAATTGTAGCATGTGCCACATGACACAGACTAGTAAAAAGATTACCTTTAATGACAAAACAACTTGGAAACAGCGAAGATTTACAAATTGCGACTCGAAGAACGTCATATATATGATCACCTGCCCTTGTGACCTTCATTACGTGGGCATGACATCGAGGAAAATAAAAACACGCATATGCGAGCACCGGTGCAATCTGAGATGCCAACGAGCAACGACAAAGATGACAACTCATTACTTAGAACGAAAACACACACTGAAGGATCTGAGATGGACAGTGATTGAACAAATCAGCAATGAATCCAATCTGTCTGAAACAGAACAGAGATCGGTTTACTGACTGAAATCACATGAGACCGGGCTCAACGAAAATATACCATGGGGCCAATTTATATAAAGATAACCTCCTTACTGAACATGATGATCAAAAAGTCGATGTTAGGAAGAGGGCATCCACAGCGTTCCTCTTTCTGACTTTGGTCTTTCATATATGTCAGGTTAGCCAACCAATCTCGTGAATAATCCCCAGCAGACACTCTCCATCGAGTGTAACGGGACATCTCTTGATGCCCGCTGATTTTAAGTCCCACGATTTGATCTCCAATGCAATTGTGCTATTACCCGTTTATATGTGCAGTATAACCAACCCACATCACGTAAGGGGCGGTTGTAATTTTTAATCCTTTTTTCACTATTCAGTCACAGACCAAAGTGTGAGTAGAGGGTTAGCAGATAATATTGTGATTAATTGCGCAGCAAACGTCGTCAATTATAAGGATAGAATCCACATAACTTGTCTCATAACTTTCCTTCCCAATGGGTAGCAAGGATTACCGCACAAGAAATGAGTTATTGGCACTGTTTCCATCAGAACCCCCACAGAATGTCTCAAGAATAATATTGCAGTATCGAAACATGTTTGCTCTCAATACGAGGTGCGCTGTAAACATCATTGCTAGGGTATCAACAAAACTTTCTTGCTCCCTTTGAAGTTGACACGCACGACAACCGACAAGCCAAACCGGAAGTGAGGACAGGCACCGCGGTCAGCGGTCTAGTTGCTCACTCTAATGAGGGCACCGCAACACACGCGGTTAAATAGGAAACCCGCTCACGACTCCAGTAACGTCGGCGCCTCAAGCGAGGACAGTCAGGTTTGCGGAGAGGGAGTAGCCTTGACGGAGTAAGTATATGCGCTTCTGCCCCGAATTCCGATAGCGTTCGCTCACTTTTTTGGCAGTATTGTGAATAGCAGATTCTGACTCCCAAGTTTTGTCAACCTTTGGCTATAATTTTTAGGGTATGACTACTGGCGTCCCTTCCTACTCCTCGAAAGACTCAGGGGGCCGAATGATGGTCCCAGATTATGTATGTAAATTACCTCTAAATCATTACGATAACATGATGATGTGCCAACAGACTCTATTATATGTTACATGTTTGTATTGTCTTGTGAGTCTCATTATCTCCGTTTTTAGCACTTTAGAGGCATGGATTTGGTATATTTCCACCATCACAATCACTGAATCAACACTGATTTTTAACCAATTGTAGACCTAAGGGTCGTGTATTTTTTAACCTTTTTCCTTTCTCTTCGTACCTCTGCAGGATTTTTGATATTTGACACAGACCAATTAGGTGCTGTATATTTGTTTTTGTTTATTACTGCTACTACGTTCACAGCAACATCAGGAGTGGGAGCATCATTTCTCCTTTAAGGTCCTGACGAAAAGCCTTGGGATAGGGCTTGAAACTAGTTGACCTAACAGGGAAACAGTAGGTAATCACGCCTAGAGCTTTTTCCCGCTTATCCCCAGATTTTAGTACATCATTTTAGGGGTAGGAAATAAAGTTGTTTTTGTCCCACCAATTTGGTATTTTTAACTTTTTTTCACACTATAAAAAAAACCCACTCCATCTTCATTTTAAGACCACATAGGTGTTTAGGGGTATATGGACAGCCCTATTTTTCAAACAAGTGCTCCCCCGTATTCGTTGGTAGCAGCACCCCCCTGTCCGTAGAGGGCAGGGATGGAGCCTACGATGAAGCATGCCACCAAGGGGAAACCCGGGTGGGTGAGGGTTAGCTGAAAGAAAAAGTTTTCTTTCTCTTGAGTTCCTGCTAGGGGTGCTTTTTTTCCTTCTCTGATACGGAAGGGACCCTTTTTGGTTATTTGCGTAGTCTCTTGGAGGACGAGTCCCTATTGTTCCTACCTCTACTTTCCCCCTTATGTTTTGACATGAATGACAATGCTCATGTTGATTCTTTTCAAAAAATGAAATTGTGGAATATTCACGCAAAAGAAATGTGGAAGAAAATGATGGATACAATGAATGTTTTTTAACCTCTTTTTGATACAAACGATGAAATAATGATCTATGAATACATTTAATTTTATTTTGAAATAGAAATTGTATGTGTACCATGTCTTCAATGTGGGTAGCCCCATAGAGCTGTAATCAGCCTGATGAAAGAAATATAGGTCAAATGGGAGGTTTGATACTGGCTTGTGTTTAGGAATTTCTCCATGGCCCAGGGGCGCAACAAAGGCCCCCGCAGCGCCTTCGGTGCGGAAGGGGGCCCGAGCTCCAGGGGGCCCCTTCAGCCCAGTACCCTGTCAGCAGAGCTCCTGAGTGTGGTCAGAGGGGGCCCCCTTCATGCACTTTGCAGGTGGGCCCCCTCAAGTTTCGTTACGCCACTGCCATGGCCCTCTCTAGTTTCTCCTGGTTCTCTGCTACTTTGTTAACCACAGCCTCCATACTTCCTGATCCCACTTTTGACACCACTTGTAAGAGGGATGGGTGGATATATAGACGAGGATGCTGCGCTTGTTTCTCAATGTTGATTTTATTTGGGTTCATAGTATTAACGAAAACAGAGCTGAGGATAGTTCTCCGTGATGAGGCACATCAGGTTTTAGGCAATGCATATCAGCAGTTTTCTCCTTTTGTCGCCCTTCTATAGGTATCCTCCACGAGATGGGGTTGACCCGTACTCTCGGAGAAAAAGAAGAATAGCTGTAAGTATATGGTAGGATAGGGAAATTAGGTATACCATACCTGATTGTGCTCAGGAATCGGGGGAGGGGAAATCTTTCTGGGGTGTCTTTCACATGCCCCTACTCTGTTACCAGGACTTCGCCCCAGAACTAAAGTGCAGGTATAATCAGACCAGGTTGCTATGCCTCCTGGATTTGTCACAGGAAATCAAATTAGGCTCCCGCTTAGCGTGGTATCAACAAGAAAGGAGACTTGAAATGGCCCCTTTTCTGCTAGGCAGTGACAAGTTTATCTACGTCACGTTGTAGCTGGCAATATGTATACATTTTCTTATAGGTGATTCTCATTCCCATTTCTGGCTTAACCCTTTCTTTGTGTCTTTCACTGGTTTTGCAGTGTTCGACTTGGCTGCTGTGGGGGTGTTCCGGGATAAGTATAGGAGTTCTGGGCAGGTTTCCTCACAGGAGGAATTCTGCACAGCGCAGAAAGAGTGCCACACTCTTGTGGGTCTTTGAAAACCAGGCAGCTAGTTACGCCTCGGGATCTCATCTGATCTTTTGGAAAAATTATCTCCTGTACAACAAGCCTAAGGTTGCTGAGACTGGGGCAGCCCATGTGTTAGTTCAGAGCCTTCCTACTAGGTTTGGCTCATGGTGTGCCTCTGGCAGGTCATATGGGGGCAGGACAAGACCTTTAACAAGCTTGTCACCCACTTTTATTGGCCTAAAATGAGGAAGGCCTCAGATGCATTGTGTAGGTCCTGTCCTACCTGCTAGGTGAGTGGCAAATCTGGAGGGAGATGCAAAGCTGACCTAGAACCCTTTCCTGTCATGAGCACCCCTTTTGAGCGGGTGGCATTGACATTGTGGAGCCTCTGGATCCCAAGACAGCCATGGTCAATAGATTCATCCTGGCCTTGGTAGACAATGCCACCTGCTATCACTCTGAGGATGGTGACGGCACCCGCAATGGCCCAGGCGCTGATGGGGATCTTTTCCATGTGGGTTTCCCCAAGGAGGTGGTATCTGACTGCATTACCAACTTCATGTCCTTGTACTTGAAGGCCATATAGAAGGTGTGTGGTGTAATGTACAAGTTCACCATCCCTTACCACCCCCAAAGAAATGGGTTGGTTGAACGGTACCTTGAAAGGCATGATTATGGGTCTCCCAGACTCCATGAGGTGTAAGTCGGACGTCCCCTTGCCATGCCTCTTATTTGCCTACAGGAAGCTACCAGAGAAGAGGGTTGGCTTCAGCCTTTTTGGTCTTCTGCATGGGCACCCTGTGAGAGGGCCTCTCAATTTGGTGAAGGAAGGCTGGGAGAAAGCTCCTAGAAAGCCACCCCAGGATGTATTCAATTATTTGCTGGTCTTCCGAAACCAGACTTCTAGCTTCCGGAAACTCGCCCAGGAGAAACAGGAAGATAGCCAGAAGGATATCAAACATTGGTATGATCAGAATACCACTCTGGTTGAGTTTAAGCCTGGTCAGAAGGTGTGGGTGATGGCACCGCAAGATCGCTGGTCTGGGCCATTGGAGGTGAAGGAGTGGAAATGCGATGTCACCTACTTGGTAAACATGCAAACTCTTAGGAACCCTTTGAGGGTCCTGCACGTAAACCCTCTAAAACCACATTTTGACAGGTCTTATTTGATAATGCTCTTGGTCATGGATGATGGGATGGAAGAGAAGAGTGAACCTCTCCCCGACCTCCTGTCTCCCAGAGAGCAGGATGGGCTAGTAGAGGGTGTGATCCTTTCCCCTACTCTGACCCTAGAACAGCAGAGAGACTGTCGCCAACTGCTGGGACAGTTTGCCTCTCTGTTCTCACTCATCTCTGGAGTCACCCAATGGTGCACTCATGATATTGACACTGGGGACAGCCTGCCTGTTAAGCACACGTCTGACAGGTTGTATGACAGAGTAAGGAACAGCATCAAGGAGGAAGTCTCCAAGATGCTTGATTTAGGGGCGATTGAGCCCTCCAACAGTCCTTGGTCCAGCCCAGTGGTTTTTGTCCCCTAGGCTGCCCCACCCGGTGTCACACCTGAACTACGGTTCTGTGTCGACTGCCATGGGCTCAATGCCATCACCAAGACTGACGCACACCCATCCCCCGAGCTGATGAGCTTGTTGATTGGATTGGAGCTGCCAAGTTCCCCAGCACGTCTGATCTAACATCTGAGTACTGACAGATTGCCTTGAACAAGGGGGCACAAGAGAGGTCAACGTTCTCAACACCAGAAGGGCCCTACCAGTTCCGGGTCATGCCTTGTGGGTTGAAGAACACCCCTGCCACATTCCAGAGGTTGGTCAAACAGGTCCTAGCTGGGTTGGAGAACTTCAGCTCCAGTTGGAAGGCCATTTGTACCACCTCCAGGAGGTGTAGAAGGCCCTGCAGAGTGCAGGCCTCACTATCAAGGCCAGTAAGTGCCAGATAGGACAGAGGTCTGTAGTATACTTGGGCCACCAGGAAGGGGGCGGCATGGTGCAGCCCCCACAGCCAAAGATTGACACCATTCTGGCTTGGGCACCCCCCAAGACCCAGACAGAAGTGAGAGCCTTTTAGGTCTCACTGGTTACTACAGGAGATTCGTCAAGGGATACAGCACCATTGTTGCCCCTTTGACAGAGCTGTCTTCCAAGAAGCAGCCCCATCAGGTGATCTGGACAGAGGCGCGCCAGACCGCTTTTGACACCCAGAAGGAGGCCATGTGAACGGCCACCGTGCTCCTGGCTCCTCCAAGGAACTCCTGGTGCAGACTGATGCCTTGGAGCATGGTGTGGGAGCCATGCTGTCACAGATAAACAAAGAGGGCCTAGATCAACGTGTAGCCTTCATTAGTAGGAGGTTACTTCCCAGGGAATAGGTGGAGCACAATAGAATGGGAAGCTTTTGCTGTGGTCTGGGCGTTGAAGAAGCTAAGACCCTACCTGTTTGGGACTCACTTCTGGGTTCAGACATACCACAGGCCCCTCAGATGGTTAATGCAGATGAGGGGTGAGAATTCTAAACTGTTGAGGTGGTCCATCTCCCTAGAGGGAATGGACTTTACGGTGGAACACCGCCGTGGAACAGAACACACCAACGCTGATGGTCTTTCCAGGTTCTTCTGCCTTAGTAATGAGAACTACCAAGAGGTTGGGTAGCTCTCCCTACTTTCAGCTGGGGGGGACACATGTCAGACCTTGCATCTTTTGACGTATTGTCCTGTGTCTTTTTGCTTCTGACCTCTTGTTTTTGACTGTGTGCTGACTTTCATTTTTGCTGGCTTTAGGACTTTGGGCACTTGACCACTGCTGACCAGTGCTCAAGTGCAAGTGCTATGTGTCTAAAACCTGATGGTAATTGGTTTCTCCATGACTGGCGTAACTGATTTACCAGTAAGCCCCGAGTACAGTGCACCATGTGTGCGCAGGCCCTGTAACTCGAATGCTACTAGTGGGCCTGCAGCACTGATTGTGCCACCCACGTGAGTAGGCCCGCAAACCTGTCTCAAGCCTGCCTTGGCAGCGCCCGTGGGAGCAGTTTTAAACTGCCATGTCAACCTTGCCAATGCACCCACTTGCCAGTCCCAAACCTTCCCTGATATTACATGTAAGGCACCCCTAAAGTAGGCCCTCAGTAGCCCCATGGACAGAGTGTAGTGTATTTAAGAGGTAGGATAGGTACTTCTGAGTTTTACATGTCCTGGCGGTGAAAAACTGCGAAATTCAGTATTCACAACAAAAAGGTCTATCTCTCCCATATGTAAGCATTGGAGCTTAGGTAGAAAATTGGAGTCTGGTGTCTCTGGACCCAGAATTTAAAAACACATATTTTAGTGAAGGTGCTTTTTAGGGTAAACATCCATTTCTACGCGGTCATTACACCGCGTACCATTACTAAGCAAGCGTTACAACGCATGCGCTGCAATAACGCAAAGCCTTTACTACGCATGTTATTACTTCGCATGCGCTGTTACAACGCATGCGTTGTAATGCGCGTATGGATGACAGCAGTCAGGGTATGGATTGGCGAGCTGTGGGAGTTACGAGGAGGCAGCGAAGACGGAACACGCATGGAATTGCACTGACGAGGAGGCCAGCAAGACGGCGTAGTGGAAGGAGACCTGGTGACAACTGCATCGAAGCAGGGGCACGAGGGGCTCCGGGCACCCCCGCAATCATCTCAGCACCCACGTAATTCAGAGGGTTTTTAGAGGAACTTCTGCTGTCGTGACATTGACAACGCTTTCAGCCGAGGACAAGGGACGTGCACTGAGGAGAGAGAGGTAAGAGGGACTGTTTATTTTTGAAGGTTTTGTATTTGAGTAGTGTTTTTAGTTTGAGGGTAGTGTTGTGGGTCGTGCAGGGTAGTGTTTGTGTGTAGGGACAGGAGTGGGGGATGGGGGAGGGTCGTGCAGGGGTTAGTGTTTTAGGGATAAGGGTAGAGTTGTGGTGTTTGTGTAGTGTAGGGTAGTGTCGGGGGAGTCGTGCAGGGTAGTGTTTCAGTGTAGGGAGCGGACTGGGGGTAGGGGCAGGGTGGTGCTTGGGGTAGTGTTTTAGGGTAGTGTTGTAGTGTTTGTGTAGTGTAGGGTAGTGTTTTAGGGTTTAGGGTAGTGTCGGGGGGTCGTGCAGGGTAGTGTTTCAATGTAGGGAGTGGACTGGGAGTAGGGACAGGGTCGTGCTTGGGGTAGTGTTTTAGGGTTTAGAGTAGTGTTGTAGTGTTTGTGTAGTGTAGGGTAGTGTTTTAGGGTTTAGGGTTGTGTCGGGGGTTGTGCAGGGTAGTGTTTCAGTGTAGGGGATGGACTGGGGGTAGGGGGAGGGTCGTGCTGGGGGTAGTGTTTTAGGGTTTAGGGTAGTGTTGTAGTGTTTGTGTAGTGTAGGGTAGTGTTTTAGGGTAGTGTCAGGGGGTTGTGCAGGGTAGTGTTTCAGTGTAGGGGACGGACTGGGGGTAGGGGTAGGCTCGTGCTGGGGGTAGTGTTTTAGGGTTTAGGGTAGTGTTGTAGTGTTGGTCTAGTGTAGGGCAGTGTTTTAGGGTTTAGGGTAGTGTCAGATGGTCGTGTAGGGAAGTGTTTGCGTGTAGGGGCAGGACTGGGGCACAGGGTAGGGTCGTGCTGGGGGTAGTATTTCAGGGATTAGAGTAGTGTTGTGAAGTTTCTGTTGTGTAGGGTAGTGTATTTGCATTTAGTATTTAGCGTAGTGTTGGGGTGTTTATTTATTTATTTATTGTTTGAAACATATTTTATTACGTTTCTAAGTGTTGGGGTGTTTATAAAAAGGAAAAATGCGATGTTAAACTATGCGGTGTATTAAATTTCATCCCCTATTATTATTTTTTTAAATATATTTTAAATTACTGCCCCACCCAAAACCCCTATTTCCCTGGCATCCCGTCCAAGGGGGTATGTTACTTTTAATTAAAAATATTAAAAATGGTCCATGTACGCTAAGTAGTGGTATGCAAACTAAAAATCTGCAAAGTAAATGCAAATGTTATTAATGCATTTGCGAAGTAATGGTATGCGCAGTAAAAATATGCGTAGTAATGGCATTTGCGATGTAAAAACATTGCACTAAAAGCATGCGTACTAATGGCATGCTAAGTATCGTCATATATTCGCTTTTTAGGCTACAGGTCTAAAAATGGCACTTTTAAAGAGTCAGTATTTTCTTACTTAACCATGCTGGGCCTCTGCCTGTCTCTAAAATACATGTCTGGGTTGCATGACAGTTGAGCTTTGTGAACTCACTCTAGACAATCATAAACAGAGGAAGCTTAGGTGAGCCCCGCATATCCTGCTGGCCCATCACCAGGCTGATGAGCCTTCCTGAGCTAGAACGGTGGGAGGAGCGGACACTCTCACCTGAATAGCACTGTGCCTGTCCCCACACAAAGAAGTCTCCATCTCCTGTAGTGTGTCTGGAGCCAGGGCCAGAAAGGGCAGGGTCTTGGGCACTAGAAAGACCTTTCTTTGAAGTCTCCATACTTCAAAGGCTAGAATGGGTATGAGTACTGGACCTCTGACATTATATACTCGGAACACTTCTGGACTGAGGACATTCTGCCAGGAAGAAGGGCTGTTGGACTGCCAGGTGAGACTGCCATTTTGCTGTTTGCTTTGCTGTATTGGCCTGTTGCCTACTGCTTCTGTCCTGAAAGTTAGAGCACTGGACTATGCTCTCTACATCCTACTTTTGAAAGTTTCTCCAAGGGCTTGAGTTGAGTTTGCCTCCTGTTGGAAGTCTCAGGGCCATTAAAGACTTCACCTGTAGTACCTGGGCTCGTCTGTTGAGAGCCCTGCTTGCCAAATGGTGTCAATTCCAGTTTCTAGGCCCTTGGAAGTGAGATTCGTGCTACAAGAAGAAACCGATGCTGAGCAACTTTGGAACCAGTGCTTGTCTGTACTCTGATGCCATGCCACTGCCTGTTACGGAGCCGTGGTCCCCGCTCGACACAACAACAGCGACTTACAACACAGGCCCTGACGACGACGCAGCACCTCAGAAGAGTCGCCACTGCGGGACTTCTGAGCACACCAAGGATCCCATCTGGAGACTTAAAAAACCTTGTGGGTGCTGCACTAGTGGGAGCCTTTTTGTGGCAGGAAGAGTCCCTAGTTCGGTGTCCATTCAAAATACAGATGAAACACCAAGCCTTTTTGGGATCACAGTTTTTCCCTGGTACTTTCCCTTTGATTGCGAAGTGTCTCTAGGCCCACCGTTATGAACAAGTTTTTGGGGGCCTTTACAAGACTCTGTGGGGTTTTCCCCTTTGTGTCCCACCTCTTTCCCCTGGGGAGGATTGCTAACCCCTTTCTTTTGGTCAACCCCACCCTAGGTCTTTCTGGACACCCTTGTTTTGACCCAGTGGTCAACATTCTTCCCCAGCTCTTGGGGAGAGACCAACTCTAAGTCCACTAAGTACTGATGCAGTTTTTCTGAAGTACACTTACTGAACAGATGCTCTTGCATAAATAAATTATAAAGCCCATCATACGCTTGCATCTTACTTCCCTTCAACCAGCCACCTAGTGTTGTGACCGAGAAGTCAACAAAATCTACCCAGGGCTGGCTAAAGCTTTTGTGAGTCTCCCTGAACGTAATCTTGTACTTCTCAGTGGTGAGTCCAAAGCCCTCAATCAGGGTATCCTTCATGAGGTCATAAGACTCAGCATTTGCCTCATCCAGTGTCAGGAGTCTATCCCTGCACTTTCCTGAGAATAACTCCCAGAGTAGAGGGCCCCAGTGCTTCTGGTGTAACCTTCTCATTTTACAGGCCCTCCCAAAGGCTGTAAACCATTTGGTAATGTCATCACCTTCTACATATTTGGGGACAATCCCTTTGTGGATTTTGGGAGCAAAGGTTTCCTCTCCTTCCCTATATATTTTGTTGCTGCCACCACATATGGGTTTTAGACCCAGCGCATCCCTTTCTCTTTCTATGGCCAGCATTTTGGACTGAAGTGCTGCTCTTCTGGCTAGTCTCTCAAGGACTAGGTCCTCTTCATCTAGCTCTTCTCCCTGTCTGGAGTGGCCTGACCTACCCCAGTAGGGGCAGATCCTCTAGGTACAGTTCTGGCATAGATGTGAGAGGGTACCTCATCACCTTCTCTAGTGAGTGTGGGGGGGGGGGGGTGTCTTGTGAAGTATTTTCCCCACTGTCATGATCACTGTCCATCTTATCTTTGTCACATGGCCAATGGGGACATTGCAGTCTTCTCTAAGTTAGCATGAGCTCACTACAGATTGTCCGCTGCTTTGTGCACGTTACTACAAGTGTTTATTTTGTAAATGTTTCTTTTGCCGTTTTCACATGAGAACTCATAGCTGTGTTCACACTCTGCAGGTTTCTGGGATTTAGTCTGAACATTGTGTGCAAGGTCGATCAACAATGCCCCTTGTTATTCTGTTCTGGAGAGGGCCCTAGCACCTAGACAAAACATACCGAGGCAGCTGTTGTTTGGGAACACGTACTTTGGTCTTATTGGAATACACGAATAGGTAGCACACACTTGGAGAGGGACCTTTCCAGAGAGAAGTGCAGGACAGCATCTATGATGTAGATCTACCATCTATAGACTGATGTATGGGGTCTGCAGATAATGCCCAGAGATCTTCTAATATATAATCATTCTGCTTCTATGCAGGGGGAGGGAGATTAGGCTACACTGTCTTTTTATAATGACAGCTCCTTTCAGGATTTACGGACTAATTGCTATGCTTACCATATTTATGTTATGCATTTTCCTGCTTATTGTGGCACGTATACTGCATATTAGAGCACATTAGTTAAAATAAATATTTTAAACTTGTTCGTGTCTCTGTCAAATCTTATTGTGGACAAGTACAAGAGTGCGAGCAAAAAGGTGTGTCTTGCAACCGCGATTCCTGAGAGAGTCGGGAGTGTTGTTTTCTGGGGTGTCTAATCATTTCTCTCTGTGAGTGAGTAGTAGAGCAAGTGAGACACTATAGCTAGTTGGTCCTGGGCTCATGGGTACTAAGGTGGTAGGATGACCCAGTCCCTATGCACTGAGGTCCCATAATCCTACGCATAGTTCTGTGTTTGTGCAGAATTTCTGCAACATGGCGCCGCCAACGTTTGGTCTGGTACTTATTCACGAAACCCCTGAGTGGTCTCCAAACTGGCTCGTGCGAGCGATTGAATTTATTTTCAACGGGGATCCGAGTGAACACTGCCATACTTAAACGAGGCGAGGTGACTCCGAGCGGTAGATGCCGGAGAGGGTTTTCTAATTAATGGCCCAGTTGACATGCAAATGGACTTGATTAAGGAGGGTGAGTGCCCCTAATTTTGCTGAAGTCACCAGATTTCTCTGAGCGCTTGACGCCAGAGGTGGTGTAAGAGCACGTTGTGCCCGCCCTTCCCCCTATATACGTTTCTACTACATTGGGAGCTATTCATGAGCCCCAGGAAGAAGCCATCTTCTCTACCAGTGGAATCCCCAGAGGGATCCCAAAGGCTATACACAGGCTATATTTGTTTTTTCCTGATGAAGACCCTATTTGAGGTCTTTAAACTTTCACGATTATAGAAGGGTCGAAACGTCGATGCTCATTTAAGAAGCGTTAGTCCATATTGACCATTACAGTTAAAAAGGAATACAACCGTAGGTCATCCTGAGACATTATGGTGTCACGCTCTGTTTATATGCAATTGTCTGTTATGTAAATAATTCATGTATGTATTGTAATATGTTGTGGTAGATGTACAATTCACGTCTTTTTTCTATGTTTCACTGATTTAGTGTATATGTCCTGTTTTTTTAATTTATACGTGATATGTTCTGTTTCAGAGAAACATATGATTCTTTAACATGTAAAGTTTAAACTTGATTCTAATAATTACGATTAGTTCGTACTTTTCTTCTCTTTTTGTTGAACATGTGTTTAGGCAGATTCCTTTATAAACATTTAATGTAATCCCACGGTATATGGCGATAAAAAGAGTCCCTTTTCGTAAAGTGTGTGGTGGCAGTACCACTGTTCGTTTAATGATATAGTCCCCAGGTTCTGCATGTTACTGGGTAGCCCCATTGTTTAATAGCAACATTAAAGGTGAAGCAGTTTGATTGCAAGTGTGCCAACGCCTGGTGGCAGTGGCAGACGCTGATCGGGAGCGACAGTTGCCGATTATTATTGCGGATGTGTAAACGTCCTTAGGTTGCAATAGTTTGGGGGTCTGACCATTTACGCAGACTCAAAGTAAACCTCCTATTGAAACGGAGGGTCGTCCAGTCTTTCCAAAGAAGACATGGAATAAGAATGTGCGGCAGCAACAACAGAAGCCTGGTTCTCGTGCTGGTTCGCCTCCACCTGACGCTTCTGAACGTAGATATGATTTAGGTGATCGCTCTAAAATTAAAACATCCGAGAGGTTCCAGGTTCCTGATCCTCGTTCCTTTCAGGAATCGTCGGATCAACAATTTGGCAGAGGAGGGCGACACGATCGCAGACAAGGCAAGTCTACGCAGACAAGGGGAGACCCCCAGCGCCAGTTTGATGTAAAAGTCAAGCAAGAGGAACCACCTCAATATCCAGCCCCATTTCAGAAGAAAAAAGTTGCCGCTTTGACTGTAAAGTATGCCTCAGATGGTGAGAACCCTCCTCCTCGACAGGAGTTGGGCGGACACTCTCCTCGACAGCGTGGCGGAGGTTACCATAGTGCGGCAGATACTCCACCAGTGTCTGGAGGTGAAAACAACTGACACTTTTATTACCGTTGAGACAGCCGACACTCGTGTTGCTCCCCCTGATAGGCTTTATGACAGGGGCCTCCAAATTGAAGATGATATTAAACGAACTGTTAAAAAAGCAGTCTTTTGGGACAATCTAACATCTACTTATGATATTTTGCTGGCGGAGGTTGATTGGCCTCCCCCCTTTGTCATCGCTTACTCAAGGGGAGAGGATGTTATTCTACCATGTTTTTCACAATATGTCCCAGGAGAGTCTAAAACCGCTTAAGCGTCTGAGTGGGCCCTAGCCTTAGCTCCGGCATTATATCGCAATCAGGCGGGTTGGGACAAGGATTCGCCAGTGCATGTTATTCCTTTGCGTTCTACTCCACAGCCCCAACCGCAATATCCAATCAAAGGAGATGCTAAGGCGTCTGAGGGGGACATTTTGACTCAATTGGAATATCAGGGTGTGATTGAACCCTGTGTTTCGTCAATGAATAATCCTCTTTGTCCGATATTGAAACCAGACGGTTCATATCGTATAGTTGTAGACTATAGACATTTGAACAGTCATGTTCGTACCTTTGCGGTACAGAACACACAGCTCTGCGTTAGTAAATAACATTGTTAGAAAGAAATATAAAACTACGTTGGACATTTCCAATGGATTTTTCAGTCACACATTGGCTCCTGAAAGCCGTGACTTGACTGCATTCAGCGCTCTAGGCAATCATAGACGATATACACTATTGCCTATGGGATATAGGAATAGTCTAGGAGTGTTTGCGGCACGCATTGTGTTGATCTTACATGAAATTGATCCCAATGCCTTTTCATATGTCGATGACATATACTGGATGGACGATGATATGACTCCGCATCTTATGCATGTGGATCGCATTGTCAAACATTTTGCAACATTAGGTTACAAATGTAATTTTGCGAAGTCACATAGTGCCTTTTTGGCAGTCCTTTTCCTTGGTTATGAACTCATTAACGAAGGTAGGGGGTTGGCCCCCCACTTTTTGGAGAAATGTGCTCAATTGCAACCTCCATCAACCCTCAAAAAATTGCAATCGTTGCTGGGTTTCTTGAATTTCGGCAGGACTTACATTCCTGATTATGCTAGCGTATCGAACCGCTATACGCGTTGATACACCCTTCTTTTTCCTCTTCCATTTGGCTTCCGGAACATACCGTAGTACTTAGGTCTTTGCAGTCTGATCTGCTCACGACTCAATTCTTGTTAACTAGAGATAATACCACAAATTTGGTCATAAGGATTGTACCAGGTGCATTAGGATTCACTTACGTAACTTTCAATGAAGGGGACACGGTTCCCATTGCTTATAAATAACATTTGTATACTCCAGCTGAGATGCGTTTTTCTTCCACAGAATTTCTTTTGCCAGCAGTACAGATGGCGATTCTTAAGGAACACTCTCTGGCTCAAGGTAAACGCATTTTCATGGTTTCGCAGGTGCCCGATTTAGAAACTGTCACGAAGGCGAGTGTATCCAATTCTAAAGCCTTGCATCCTCGCTGGATACAATGGGCTAGTTCATTGACGTCGGCTAATGTCAATTTTATGTTTGATCCTTCTTTGCAAACAGAAGAGTTTTTACAATATGAACATGTTCATCCTCCTCCTTTACCACTACTCCCGCTTGATCAGTACAAATGCATAATTTACACTGATGGGTCAGCACAGCCTGCCATTGGTTCTAAACATGCTTATTCCGCAGCCTGCGCGAATGTTGCAGGCATGATAGTGGACGGTGATTTTAAATCCTCCATGGTTCAAACACAATCCCTTGGGGATTGCACAGCACAATTGGCCGAGTTACATGCTTTGGTTCTGGCTCTTGAGTTTGCTGATCCTGATGTGCCTACGCTTGTAGTGTGCAATTCCTTTTACTGTGTGCAATCCTTTAATGACAATTGGTTCTTTTGGCATCAAATTGATTTTTGTGATTCAAAAGGTAGCGCAATAAAGCATAAAACGCTTTGGGTCCGAGTGGCCGCTCTTACCGAACGTTTGCCACTCCTACATGTTGGGCCATCAGCGTGTGGGAGCACACGCCGTTGGTAATTCCTTGACTGATGAGGCCGCCAAATCCGCAGTAGCCACATGTTCAGTAGCAGTCATTACTAGGTCTATTACTAAAATTGATGATGATGTTTTGGCGGCTATTGCAGCAACAAAGAAGCGAACACAGTTTCCCCAGGGATTCCCTTCACATTACACTTATCACTTAACGCCTGATCAAATTCCATTTGTAACCATTCCATCAGTTGGTGATCATTTGATTCCCAATGAGGACTGCAGACTTTCTTTTATTGTGGCTGCTCATTAAGGCATGGCTTCTGCACATGCTGGCGTGACAGCAACTATTTTTCGTTTACAGCAACGTTTTTGGTGGCGTGGCTTATACCAGCAAACGCGCAAATATGTTCTTTCCTATGACATTTGTCAACAGATTAAACCTTCTACAGTTTCACGACGACCTCATACTCCGCTTTTCATTTCAAATCAACCGATTGGTTGTATTTATTTTGATCACTGCGGTCCTTTGACGTCGGACAATTCGTTCAAATATATTTTGGTTGCAGTGTATTCGTGCACTAGATTCCTTTGGGTTTGGTAGCAACGCAGTGCTGACGCTTGAACTGTTATAAAGGATTTGCCTGTCTTTGTGGGGACATTTGCCTGTGGCACCTTCCATTCAGACCAACGTCCGGCTTTTGCCTCTAAGGCTTACCGGGATGCGATGAAGTCTCTGGCGGTGCAGGTGCAATTCTCATCTGCATATCGGCCTGAGGGCAACTCTGTTGTGGAGCGGATGAACCGTGACTTAAAGCAATCTTTAACAGCAAGACTATTAGGTACTGGTCGGGGCTGGTTGACTCATCTCTATGGAGTACAACGTGCACTTAATAATCTCCCTAGAAGATCTCTGGGTGGGCAGACCCCGTACGAAATGCTCTTTGGCTTTAAAATGTTTGTGCCAGACCCTGATGGTCTAGACATTGTGGCGGCTGCTGCAACGTTTGACGTAGATAACCATTGTGCTATGTTATAGGATCTACAAAAGAATTTGGATGCTCTTGCAACAGCTCATTTGCCCTCACCCACGGATCTCGCAGTGCTGATCCCGGTTTCTGGCTGGCTTCCTAAAGTTGGTGATCTAGTCTGAGAAAAGGTGGAGAACAAAAAGAATTTGGTCCATCGTACCGTGCACCAGTTCCAGTCCTTGGTTTAAAAGGCACCCGTAATATGATCTTACCTCCGCTACCTGGTCGCAAGGAGAATCGTTTTGTTTCCATTGAACATGTCAAGTTACACCATATGGCCAATACTCAATAGTAGGCCTACAAGCATTCCGCGTTGAGATGTTTCACTTCATTCAATGACTACTGTTTCCCCGGATTCTCCTCAAGTACTGGCAGGGGAAAAGGGAGAAGTCAATTGATTTGTTGCCTGTTTTGCCTTCTACATCTGCAACTGTGGAAAATGAGTATGCTACTCCGCTAGTTGAACTTATAGTTGACATTCCTAAAAGTACAATTCATTCAAATTCCAATGAGGAACAGCCCCCATTGTTTCAGCTCGGTTCCACGGGTTATTATATGGACAGAGATAACTTTTCTTCAGATTCCTCTTCGTTGTCTTCATCTGTAGCGGTGCCTCCTACACAGATTTGTGTTTTCATCTCCTGGTTAAAAAGAACTTACCTGGTCCCGCCTTGGACTTACATTTGGATTGTGTTGTCGATGGTGTTCCTCTTCATGTGGATTGGCTTTGTGACTGTCTTTTTCCTTTTGATTAATGGCCACTACTTACCTGAATGCTCTGCTGCAGCCTTAGTTGACGGAGTTCTGGTCCCTCATACTTCATCTTACAAAATGAAACGAGATGAAACCCTTGTTAACATTTCAGCTTTCACAGTCGCTGATGGCATCGTTTGGGATAAGGTTCCATTTGATGTATATGGTCCTACGGAAATCTTGCAAATTCCATACGTCTTTTGAGTTTCTTTGGGAGATGTCGTTTTACCTGGAATGCACTCCGACGATTGGATTGTCAATGCTGTTTACTCACTGTTTTCTGATTTACAATATTATAGTGTATTGGATACTGAAGATTTGTATTAAAATTCTGCAAATTATGCTGATTTATTTTGCTACCAACATTATGGTCATAATTTTTTGCACAAGACCAGTACTCAGAGACCACGACTTAGTTACACGCAATGGGAGCATTGCCCAACACCATTTAAGGGGAGTTCCATAACACAGAAAAGGAAGTTTACATATTTTACGGGTTACAATTTAACGGACACGAAGTCCTATTTTTACAAATTGAATATGACCACCCACAACAAATATATGCTTACCCACACTAAATTGGTTTATTCCTCTTCCTTCATTGCCGATTTGTCCCTGAACGGTTATGATTATTGGAAGGACATAATTGATTTAAAATCCATTGGGGGAACAAAAGATTGGCAGGTGAAGGGTACGGAGTCCTTGCATCGTGCATGTTTGATACCGTCTCAACTAATATTTTTAAACCAGACGGTTCAGCAAACTACCTGTTTCAGTTTAGCCACTGTTAAAAAATTAAATACTCCTTCCATTCCGTCCTTGGCTGACTATGACACATGGCATGCACATACCAACTACACGATTGAGGACTTGACTGTTATGTTTCAAAATGGTACTCTTAATTCATCTAGTATTGACCCTTCGGGTTGGTTGCTGTGGCCCACAAATACCAATGCCTGTCATTTGCGCTCTACAAATGCCAAGAGAGGGTTCACTCAAAGTGGACCTGACCCTCGTTACTCCCAAACTCAAACAGTTACCACATGTTCTGTTGGTAAATTGTGTCAACAATGGTTGGAACATTCCAACCTGTCATCTGTGAAACAACATCTTTCTCTTTTGTCCGGTGACATTGATCTTGCTGATTTTCTTTTATGTCCAAAATCCCCTCGCACTAAACGTTTTGTGTATGCAGCATATAATGAGTTTTGGAAACTGTCCCAAATGGAAGCAGCAGTACACTTACGTCAAATTGATCAAGATAATTTGGAAAAAGTTCTTGCCGTGGTTGATAACAGTATAAACACTCTGTCTTTTCGTATATATACTTTGGATAATATTGTATCATCTGTTATTGACAATGTTCAAAAATGAAGTATCTATTTTGTATCATGGTCAGAATCAGCTGCGTTCTGTTGTGCAATTTGGTTGGACCTTGCAAACACTTAAAAATGGGAGAGTACCATGGGATTACCTGAACGCTTCCGCATTGGTTTTACCATTTAATTTGACAGATAAACAAAAACTTATGTCAATGAAAGATGCAACATGCACTTATGTTACACATTGAGAAACTAGAACAGTTATCATTTTCTGTGGCAGAAACTGATTCAGTGGTGTGGTTAATACACAGAGTTATTTCCTTGCCCATCTCACTTCTCCAGTTTTCAGCTTGCATGAAACACTAGCCTGTAGGTAGATATGAACCGCTTGGGAGCAGTTACATTAATGAATTATGGTCATTACCGTTCGCATTTCGTTGTCAGCGAGCAGACAAGGATGTTTTCCTTACAGGGGAGGATTGTGATTCTTCAGTAGGACACTCCCTTGTCTGTAAACAAGTAAAACTTCACTGCGCCTGCAACTTTTCGGCCCCTAATTTGTCTTGTTTTTTAAAGGGGAACGGGTCCCTGCTATTATTCCCACATCCACTCTGCTTTCTAATGGCAGTTATCTTATCCTAAATAACCAAAACTGCTGCGGCTTGCAGGTCGGCATCCCGTATATAGTAACAGTTTCCCAGCGTGTTACATGTTGCAGTAACGTCCTGTTTCCACCCCCACACGGGATTGTAGATAGTTCGCTGTGGCCTTCCATTCCAACTTTGAAAACAGATTTCAATAAGCTAAGCAGACTCAAAGCACTATTGTTTCAAGAAGAAGTGGCTCTCACATCGGCTCATGAGGCCTCCGAATTGCAGGTGGCGAGAACATCAAGTAAGATTCAGTCACTGCTAAACACGAATCTCCCCCTACATTTTGGAGAATTAATTCACCAAATATTTAGGTTGTCTGATACAGCAGGCCTGGCCCACTTTTTTAAGGTTGTGGGCTCCGGCCTTGTCACCTCATTTCAGACTATTTTTGGAGTAATCCCAGCTTTTATTCATTCTATTTTTTCTAGCGTATTCGGAGGGTTTCTCCTGCTGCTCCTCTTGGTTTGTGGAGTTCTGTTACTTCTACTGCTGCTCTGTAATGGCTGCTCAAACCCTGTTGCAAAACTATTTTTGACTAAAGTCAATTGTGGGTTTCTTCATGGAATCACCTATTGACCATGTGGTGTCAGCAAATGCAAAGTCTTGTATCCCACCGCTGCCACAAATGTGGGAAGCTGGGTTTCTATGTAGCGTACCAAAATGAGGTTATCTATGCAGAAAGTCCAGACAACGCTTATTGGTTTACAGGGCTTAAATTAATAATCCCAAATGCTCTATTTGTGGTACTGTGGGCGAGCAGTTTAGGCTTACCAGAGGGTAGAGTAAAGCATTTGTTGTACACACAGCGTCAATAAATGAGACACAAAATTAAGAAGAAAGTCAAGACCAATTTAGAGAAATAATACAGCTTTTGACATCATTTTAGACACTAAGCTCATCAGAATTAGGTTAGTACTTTAGACGTTATAGATTTTTACAAGTAAAGCAGTAGGAAATCACAAATGTCAGCTTTGAGGCATGAGCCTCAAACGCGGTAATTTATCCTAATGGGAGAAACATTTACTGCATAGGTACACTTACAAATGATTTTCAGGGTTACTCTCCTTGACTTAAGGTGCTTTGTGGCCAAGGTACAAAGAACCACCAGCAGTTTGGATTTACCTGCCCTGGTGTGTCTAGTTGCAGAGGTGCTTACCATGATGGTAGCTTCGAACCCTACCCGTTAAAGTAAATGGAGAAACCTGTGCCGAATCCAAAGTGGGGCTCGGCACTTGAGGGTCTCTAGAGCAAGAGGGCACCATCGGTTGGCTTGAACTCAGGATGTAGGGCTAGGGTGCAGAGGTGTTTTGTCCGGTGCGTCGCTTGCGTTCTCACTTCTTGGGATTGACCTGGTGATGGGGGGCAAACAGGACAGCAGGGACACTCTCGGTGCTGGCCTCAGTGATGCTGACGTTCCTCATCTGTAGGTCGGCCTTGACAGGTCTGATGTCCGGAATGAACACTTAATAAGCTTAGGCTGCTGCAAGGGCTCTGGTACCCAGGGTATTGGTGCTGGGGGGCTCCTGGGTGGTCTAGCAACTCAAAACGTGCTGGGGAGATGAGGATGACCTCTGCGAGCCACAAAGTTCTTCTCCTGGGGTGCTGCTTCCTTGGTGGACCCAGTGGTCAGCTGAACAGTGTACCAAGCAGATGCGGTTGGTGTCTGCAGACTGCAGGGAAGTGGCTCCTCCACTTTAAGGCAGATGCTGACTGGTTGACGAAGTGCAGGCAGCCCTCCAAGGCTTTAGGAGAATGCACAGCTGCTGATTGAGTCGGGTCTTTGCAATTGTCCTGACAGCAGCAGGCAGGGTTTTTGCACCAAATTCAGGGCTGGTCTACAGTTCCTGCATTTTCGGCTCTTCTTGGTCCATCTTCTGTTCCCAGTAGATGAACTGGCATTCCTGGTGTCAGGGGGCCACCTGAACACTGAATTTGTTATGTTATGTTATCAGCAGAGTGTCCCGGCGCTAGGCAAGGGGAAAACGGACAGGCGGTGGGATTAGCTGTTAAAAAGGCAGGTTTTTAGCTTCCTCTTGAACATATCGAGGCTGTGTGTCAGCCAAAGATCTGGTGGGAGTCTATTCCAGTAAAGAGGTCCTAGATAGGAAAAGGATCTCCCACCCATTCTGAGGTGACCAATGCGGGGCACCATTGCCAGGAACGCAGAGGAAGAGCGAAGGGTGCGAGCGGGGGTGTACTTACTGATTCTCTTCTTGAGATATGATGCCCCCGTCCCATGCAAGGCCTTATGCATGAGGACCATGACCTTAAAAGCCACCCTCTGTTTCATCGGTAGCCAGTGCAGGGCCCTTAGGGGAGAGGTCATGTGGGACCTGGGAGGAAGTCTGAGCAGCAGTCTTGCTGCGGCGTTCTGAACCACCTGTAGTTTATTAAGGAGATAGTCCGGGAGGCAGATGTACAGGGCATTCCCATAGTCCAACCTAGACGTAATCAGGGCCTGCACTACCTTCCTGCCAGCAGACTCGGATAGTAGCGGAAGAAATTTTTTCACCATGCGGAGCACGCTGAAGCAGGACCCAGCAAGAGCTTGAATCTGCGGAAGGAAGGTAAGGGCACTATCTATTTTGATTCCGAGATTCTTGGCGCAGTTTCGAGGGAGGCCAGGGCGTGGCAGGTTATTCGGCCAACAGGTTTCCACAAAGTTGTAGTGGACATCTCCGAAGGTCACGATCTCGGTTTTATCCGGGTTGCATCTCAGATGGTGCAAATCCAGCCACTGAAACACCTTGGTGAGACAGCAAGAAATCAACTTCCCGTCTAAGTCCATGCCTTTCTCGCATGTAAACAGAGGCTGCGTGTCATCTGCGTACAAGATGACTTTTGCGCCAAGAGACTCCGCGAGAATGGCAAGGGGTGTCAGATATACATTGAACAGAGTGTGTCTGAGGGCCAAGCCCTGTGGCACACCCACAGACAGGGGTCTGGCTTGTGCAGTATAAGGTGGCAACCAGACTTCCTGAGTCCGTCTGTCCAAAAAAGAGGCTAACCAGTTGAAGGCCAGGTGTCTGATCCCTATCTTGTGAAGGCGTTCAAGCAGCTTAAGGTGGGGGACGGTGTCAAATGCCGCCGTGAGGTTGAGCAGTATCAGCATGGCTTTTCCTCCCTTGTCAAGGGTGCTCCGGACATGCTTTACTACTTCGAGGAGCGCGGTCTCCGTGCTAAATTGGGGGCGGAAGCCGGATTGGGTAGGGTGGAGATTTCCGTTGTCTTCCAGACAGCTGGAGAGTTGGTGGTTGACTTCTTTCTCCAGAATTTTAGAGAAAGCGGGGAGAAGGGAGATAGGCCTATAGTTTACTGCTTGCTTGGGGTCTGCTGCAGTTTTTTTTAGTAACGGTAAGACTGTGGCCTTTTTCTACAAAGATGGAACCTCCCCAGTTCCCAGCAAGGTATTGAATATGTAGTTCACAGAGGAGTTGATGTACGGAGTCACCATATTTAGCACCATGATAGGGCAGGGGTCGGGGGGAGAGCCCGATTTTAGGCTCTTCAAGGCTGCGAGAGACGTAGCGTGGGAGATGGAAGTGAAAACGTCTAAGGTAGCAAACGTAGGAGCATAAGGGGAAAGCCTTGGCTCCTGCCTCTGAGATAGAGGTGCTGGATTATGGAAGCTGTTTTGGATGGTCATGATTTTTTCATAGAAAAACAGGTTGAGTTCCTTGCACCACTCCATCGTGGGGGTGCAGGCTCTAGAGGTGACAACGGGGCGCAGGAAAGAATCTACAATTTTGAAGATTTCCTTTGCTGTCAGCTTCCATAATCCTAGTATCATAGAAGATTTTTTTAGGCAAGGTGCAATTTCCCCTGATACACCTTTAGTGCATTTTTGTATGTGGCTTTGTCATCTGTGTGGTATTTCCGTCTCCATGCTCTCTCAAGATTCTTGCAAAGTTTTTTGCACGAGCTAAGCTCGTCATTAAACCATGGAGCGGCAGGGCATGATCTGGCCTGAGATTTCTTTTTAATGGGTGCTAGTGAGTTAACCGTCTCTCTAATCCAGCTGTCAAGGTGGGCGGTATCTAGTTCCACATCACCTGTCAGGACAGGGGAAGTCACAGTGAGGGCATGATTAGTGACCTCCGGCTGTAGCTTGTGAAAGGCCCGACAGGAGGAAGAGACATTACCTTTCGTGGGCGGCTTATTGAAAGTCTGTGACCATGAAAAGGGGACAAGAAAGTGGTCTGTCCAAGGCAGAGGAGTAGGTTGTGATATTGCCAGATTCAAATTGGAGAAGACCTGGTCGAGGGTATGTCCGGCCTGGGGGGTGGGGCCGAAGACCTCTTGCTTCAGCAACAGAGGGCTCATAATTTTGAGAAGGGCGATGGTTTCTTTCCCTGATGCATTATCTAAGTGGATATTAAAGTCTCCAAGTACCAGAGAGTGGGCATACCTCATTGCCCACGGTGCCAGTGCGCTTTCCAATGTGCGCAGGCACCTGCTGGCAGGGCCAGGGGGCGGTATACAAGGACCCCTGCCAGCGACTGGTTAGGAGTGGGGGATAGGCAGAAACCTAGTGATTCGACCTTTTGGAGGCCTGCAAGCTCAAAAGATGAGCATTCATATTCTTTTTTAAATATGAATGCCGTCCCACCCCCTCTACCAGTGTTGCGATCCTTCCGTAGGATTCTGTAGTTCAAGGGGATGGCCAATGCTAGTGTGGGGTTAGCCGTGGCCGACAACCAAGTCTCGATGAGGAAGAGTGAGTCCAGGTTCTCATCAGTAAGTAGGTCAAATATTAAAAGTTTGTGTTTCTGTAGGGGTCTAGTGTTTAGAAGAGCAGCCCTAAACTGTTTCTGCATATCCCCAGCAACAATAGGGCTGTGGGTAAACGGGGAGGGACGGTGAATTTAGGGGTGTAAAGGGGTGTGCAAGGTAGTAGCCAATGGACTACCTACCCCTGAGTAATCCGCACCCCCTAAATGACCACTTCCTGTGGAGAGTGGGCATAAACCTGACCCAGAGTTCCTAGTTCCACTAAAAATAAGATGGTGGAACCCTTCTTTAGTTGTTCACTTCAGTAACCCACCTTAGGGGTGTGACTAGCCTAAGAGCGAAAACGCCTTCTGACTATCTAATTGTGCCGCCTGTCCAGGTGCCAAATGGGCCTCAGAGCAGGGGGTGGCATCTCCCAGGTCTGGGGGATGCATATAAAAGGTTGTAGAGGCTGTGAAGCCTTGATATGCTAAAACACTAGCCATTCTGCTGGAGGAGGTGTGAACACCTTCCTCCGGAGCAGGGATTGTTTCTGACCTTAGAGAGCGCAGGCTCTCACCTGCAGGGGGTCAGAAACTTGTCAATACCAGTCAGTCAGCACACTAAGAGACTAGTACGATTCAGGAGGCACCTTTAAGGTGCATGTCAGGACAAATCCGACACTGGCATCAGTATGGATTTGTCAAGATGAGGTGTTTGATATCAAACACCATTATTTTCAGTGAAGCCATCATGTAACTGGGTTACTCGTAATGACCAGTGCCTTAGTACATGTACTAAAGATGTCTTCTTGAACACTTGGAATGTCATGGCAATGGAACCAGACATCACAGGGGGCACACAGAGAGTGTGCCATCTCGTGTTTTCAAAACGGTTTGCACCATTTCACGTAGCCTGCAATGGCAGTCTGCATGCATTTTGTGTGTGGGTCCTTTAGGGTGGCATAATACATGCTGCAACCTTTACGAACTCTCTTTAGTACCTGTGCCCTTGGTACCCGGGGTACCACTTACTAGGGACTTACAGGGGTGCTAAAGGTCTTGCCAGTTGTGGTACACTTAGACATTTAGCTTATTTTAAGGGAAAGAGCACTGACACTGGGCCCTGGTTAGCAGGGAACCAGTGCACTTTCAGTCATAATGCATAAATACTAGGGCAAAAAGTGGGGGCGACTATGTCAAAAGGAGGTACTTTCCTACGGTGAGATAATGTGCCAGTTTGGCCACAATTACACCAGCAACCGTCATCCCCACCTCGCTTTCACCTGGCAATTCTTGCTGCCGTGTAATACCAGTAGTGAGTGATTTTAATTAGGTTTACTTTCCCAGAAGCACTACAGGCTGAGGTGCGGGCACGATGTAAGATATCTGACCATTCCTTATCAGAGAACTGGCAATCACACTGCAATTCCCAGCGTGCGCGGGCGGGTGAAGTGTTAGAATTTGGGAGAGTGTGGAGAAGGGTGTAGATAGCAGAGAAAATATGTTTGTTGTCATGTCAGGTGAGGAGCCACTGCAAGTGTGTGAGGGGTCTGCCTGCGAAAGAGCATACTAGAGGATGTGTTACCCAGTGCTTAAGGGTGGCATAGCGCCAATATTCAGTATCAGGTAGGCCATAGTCAGCCTTGAGTTGGGGGAGGTCAAGCAAGCCTTACAATTCGACAGATACCCAATACGCTTACAGTTAGCCTCTTGCCAGAAGGAGAACGTTGTGCTGTGTAATGCTGGGAGAAAGTCTAGATTCCCTATTATGGGTGTGAACTGTGAAAAAGGCGTGGAGAGCCTTTTAGCTAATTGGAGTCTCCCCCATGTCCCAATAGTTGCCCTCAGCACTGGGGAGATATACACCCCTGGCAGGTGATGTTTCTTAAAAAGCCAAAGAATTTTCCATATGTGTATGCCAGCAATTGCTTGGTCTATGAAGCATCAATGTTTCTCCGTACTCGGTTGCTGCCATTCCACCATGTTTCTCAGCTGTACCACCCGATAGTAGCGCACCAAATGAGGGATGCCCGGCCCTCCCGCCGCCACCGGCAAGTAAGCACGCTTCCTAGCCATACATGGCTGCTAATCATCTCAGATAAATGTTTCCATAAGCTGTTGAAGCCTCTCTAAGATATGTGGGGGTGGTTGTGAAGGGAGCATCTACATTAAGTAAAGAATCTTTGGAAGAAGGGCCATCTTGATGGCTGCTATCCTATCAAGCCATGATTATAGGGCCTCCTTGTCAAGACTGAACTATAGAGCGGGTGGTGGCCAGCAGGGATGCATAATTGTGGTCCGTCGTTTAGTCAATGGTGGAAAACAATTGGATACGTAAATATTGGACCCCCTGAGTCGCCCAGGGAAAGGGGAAAAGATTCTCCAGCTGAGTACTCTCACCCAGCAGGATGGTAAGGTTAAGGGCCTGAGATTTCCGCACATTGAAGCCAGAGACACTGCCAAACGTCTCAAGCTCTTGCAGTAGCAAAGCCAAGGAACTACAAGGTTGAGTGATGGCCACAAGGAAGTCATATATGTAAAGGGCCAGTTTGTAGACCTGGCCTCCATAGAGATTCCCTCAATGCGAGGATGCACACAAATGTGCTCGGCAAGGAGCTCTATATAGAGAGCGAATAAAAGTGGTGACAAAGGACACCCCTATTGACACGCACAGAAGAGGTGGGGCTGGCATAGCTGGACCAGACCCAGCTGCGGAAACGTGGGCACAAACGCGCACTCACTAACACCAGCTGAAAGAAGGGCCAATGCACTTGATCAAGCGATTTTTCAGCGTCGAAAGAGATTAACAAGTCTAGAATACGGGATTGAGTTATTTTATCAATAAGGTGGAGTATTCGCCTGGTATTATTGCTACAATGTCTCCTATGAATAAACCAAGCTTGTTCTTGATCTATCAGCCACGGCATGCACGGGCCCAAGTGAGCTGCGAGTATGCTGGTAAACATTTTTGCATCAAAATTGAGAAGTGAAATTTGACGGTATGAAGAACAGAGAACATGGGCCTTCCCAGGTTGACCATAATAATCGCTGTCTTCATCGTGTCAGCGAGTTTACCCTGCTCGCTAAAGGAATTGTACACAACCTGGCAAGTATGGGAGCCATCTGTGTGGCAAAAGCTGTATAGAAAGTGGAAGTAAAACCATCCTGGCTAGATGACATGTCCAACTGGAGTTTCCCTATGCTCCGAGGACTTCCTCCACTGTGGTATCCCTGTCTAGAAGGAAAGCATCCCTTTCGGGAAAGGTGGTCAGGGGAGCTTGTGCTATATACTCAGAGGCCTCAGCGTGACTGAGCCGCTCTTCCGGCAGCCTCCATTTTACATGTAGGAGCTGTCAGGCAGAAGCTGCAATGTGGCTCCGGTGGGCGGGCTGCGATCACTGGCAACTCTCCCATTCTCCAAGCTGTATATTTTGGCAGCAGGGTACTCCCAGCTGCTCGTGGCCTAAAGAGTGCAGAAGAAGGCTCCTACACGGGTGCCATCTGGGGCACGCCCCCTGAAAAGAGCTTTTTAAAGTAACATTTTGGAACAACTGCATTTTTTAAAGTTTTTTAACATATTTAAAAAAAAAATCTTTTTTTTTTAAAGGAAACAACAAAAACAAAAAACTGGAAGTAAAAAAAATCTTCTTCAAAACAAAGTGGAGAAAAAAACTTTAAAAAACTACTGCCCTGCGCGGACCGCTGCCGGACGGCAGTGTCACCCCTGTGCTGCTTACGCTACCCTGCCATTCGGGGGTGAACGGTGATAGCGCCTGCCTATTGGGAGGGGGGGTCAAGAAGGTATACCCGGCCCACAATGACGAGAGACAAAACCGGTGGAGGGTCCTCCAAGCAAAGTACGCTGGACAAATTTGCTGGCCCTGGAGGCTCCGCGGTGGCTGCGGGTGGGGCCCAGGGTAATGTTCCAGACAATGCCGCCCTCCTGGCGGCGATTACCCGGTCCAGGGATGCCCTGGATGCCAAAATAGGGGCGGTGGGTTCAGACGTTATGTTGCTGCGCCAGGACCTGCGGAATGCGGTGGCCCGCATCACTGAGACTGAGACGCGGATTTCGGGAGTGGAGGATGTGGCGACGACCCTGCAACAACGAGTGGCATCTCTGGAGACTGCTCAGCGGGCTTTGGCATCCAGGGTGGAGGATGCAGAGGGCCGGGCGCGACGCAACAATCTCCGCTTTGTTGGTTTTCCGGAGGGGTGTGAGTCTGGCAACATGGAGAGGTTTATCACCCAGTGGCTAGAGAGCTGGCTACCCCCCGATTCTTTGTCTAAATGCTTTGTGGTGGAGCGTGCACACAGGGCCCTGATGCAGAAGCCTCCCCCGGGGGCTCGGCCGAGGCCAGTGATTGCGAAGCTACTTAATTATCACGATCGGGATGTGATCCTGAAGCAGGCCAGGGCCCAAGAACCTGTGCTGTATAATAATGCCCGTATCCTGATCTTCCCTGACTATACTAAACAGACCCAACAGCAGCGGCAATCATTTCTCGCAGCCAAGGCCCGCCTGCGAGAACTCAAACTCCCATATGCATTGCTCTACCCACCCGGCTGCGGGTTGTATATTGTTCTCGTACTTATTTTTTTGACTCCCCGGAGGAGGTCTTTCGTTGGACAGATGAGACGGTGCGGCTGCGCCCCCACTCTCCTCCCGGGCGAGAATCTGACTCATCCTCGAGCGGAGTGGTCCGGGACGTGCCCGGGGGCCGGGGGAGGGGGTCTCGCTGCTCCAGGTCAAAGAGGCGGTCCAAATCCAGCAATGTTCCGTCACGTGTGGGATCCGCTTCGGATCACGCTGCACCAGCTGACTGATTAATTTCTGTGTCTGTGCATCTATGATTCTTAGAGATGTTAGAAGTGGCCAGAGGAGCCCGATGAGGGCCAGTATTTCTGTTGGTTATTCCAGACAGGGATAGGGGCTAGGGACGATGGGCTGTAGTTTGGGGATCCATTGGTGGGTGAGGGGCGGTACCTCCTGTTGGGGTCTGCCTGCTCTGCCTGCCGCGACAGGTACTTCACTGTTTTTGAGGTATAGGGTGGGGCAGGGGGTTTGTTGGGTTGTTCAAGGGTATTGTTATTGTTCTTTCATCGCACTGTTCAATTGCAGGTCGGGGCCGGGCTATGTTGCATGTCTTGGGCCACCAGGGCTTTTCATGTATCTGATGTTTTTGCATGGCCGCCACTACGGGTAGACCATTAGACTCCTCGGGGTCCCTGCGCATTTTGAGCTGGAATGTCAGAGGGGCGCTAGATAAGATTAAGCGCAGAGCTATCCTTAAGCAGGCTAAGCGCGCCGGCGCCGACATCTTGATGCTGCAAGAGACGCACCTTATGGGGACTAAGGCCCTCTGTTTTCAACGCTTCGGATATATACAAGTGTTTCATGCGGGCTTTGTGCGGGGATCCAGGGGAGTGGCAGTCTTGATCCACAGACGAGTCCCCTATATTCACATTAGAACGTGGGGTGATGCACAGGGCAGATACCTTTTCCTTCAGGGTATGTTGGGGGTGAGTCCATGATATTGGGCAGCGTCTACGCCCCACCGCCACTGTCCTGGGGTTTTGTAGAGAAACTTGTGACCGTGTGGACGGATATCCCGGAGGGCCTGGCGGTGGTTGGCGGGGACTGGAACGATGTGTTGGATCTTGCTCTTGATAGGTGGAGGCCCGATGGGGCCCCGATAGTTCGCAATCCCACCAAGCTTCATTCCCTCGTGGTGGGCCAGTATTGGGATGACCCATGGCGTCGTTTGCATGGCGGGACTCCGGGGTTCACCTATCTCTCGGCGGCCCACGACTCCTTCTCTTGTATTGATTATATTTTTGTGTCTCGGGGGGACGCCGGCAGGGTGGCGGAGGCCGATATTCTCCCTCGAGGGCTCTCTGATCACTCGCCTGTGGCCATTACCCTGCGTGCTGGCCTTGCACGCGGATCTTTCCGGTGGCGCCTTTCCACATGGAATCTCCAAAATGCGGAGTATAGAGAACACATTGGGGACGCCATAGACCAGTATCTGTCGCACAACATGGGATCGGTGTCGGCGGCGGCGGCGTCTCTGTGGGAGGCGATGAAGCCCACACTTCGCGGGGTGGACATCTCCTTCTGCGCGGCGGCGCGTAGGGGCCCGCAGGGAATCTCCTTATTCGGGCACAAGCTAAAATCTTGGACCTGGATGCGTGTAGTGGAGACGAAGGGGGCGGCTGGTCCGCCGCCGGTTGTTGATGGCGCAACAGGATTACTCGTCCCTCTTGCTAGATGAAGCCCGCCAGGCATGGCTGGCAACCCCGAAGCAGGATATATCAGCGGGGGACAAGTCGAGCAAACTCTCACATAGATTGTGCCAAGGGGCGACGGGCTCCCCGGTCCTCCCGGGTATTGTCGGTTCCGATGGGATACCGATCTTGGATCCGTCGGCCATCGCAGAAAGTTTCGCGGTCTACTATGCGGACCTCTATGCTCCCCAGGAATGTTTGTCGGCAGAGGTTATAGGCTGATTTTTGGATGATCTCCCACCCAGAGCTCTGACTGACGAGGTAAGCGCGGACCTAGACCGCCCATTCTCGGCGGATGAATTGACTTCTGCTCTTCAGGAGCTGAGGCCTGGTAAGGCGCCGGGTCCCAACGGTTTCCCGAATGAATTCTTTAAACGGTACTTTCATCAGCTTGGTCCCCATTATTGCAAGGTTGTGGAAGAGGCCAGGGAGCTTGGTCGTTTGCCCGGAGACTGGCGGCATGCTGAGGTGGTGGTTTTCCACAAACCCGGCAGGCCTCCCGAACATCATGCATCTTATCGTCCTATCTCTCTTCTCAATGTCGAGGCCAAGGTTCTGGCCAAGGCGCTTGCTAATCGCCTCCGTCCCCATGTCTCGTCTATTGTCCATCCGGACCAAGCCGGGTTTATGCCCCAGCGGGCGACCCGCCATAATATTCGTAGGGCTCATACAGCTATTGCGGCAGTCGGGAATCTGGGGATACGCGCGGCCGTATTGCTCGCAGATATGGATCGAGCTTTTGATTCACTGAGCTGGGAGTATTTATTCGCCCTCCTCCGCAGATTGAATCTGGGACCTCGCTTTCTCTCCTATCTGACTTTACTTTACACGGACATAACGGCAGCCGTGCGCGTGGCGGGTTCTGTCTCGTCGGTCTTTCCCATTGGTCGAGGCACCAGGCAGGGTTGCCCCCTGTCACCATATTTGTTCGCCCTGGCAATGGAGCCTCTGGCCCCATGGGTGCGTATTGATGCGCAGGTGGCCGGGTTTGAATGGGCCAACGGACTGTCGGATCGTATTGCCTTATATGCGGACGATGTGCTGTTCTTTCTTACTCAGCTGGATAGGACTGGCCCGCGGTTGCTGCGCATCATGCAGGTGTTCGGGGAGACTACGGGCCTTTATATGAATGAGCGAAAGTCTACTCTGTGGGTCTTGGGTGGAGGGGCTGACCCTGGTGCCTGGGCCTCCTCGGTTCAGGTGGTGCGTGGGGGGCTGAAATATTTGGGTGTGTTCCTCTCAGACGCGCGGTTAATTGCCTGGGAAAGGAACTTGGTGCCGGTGTGGAACAGGGTGCGTGAAGATCTTAAAGTCTGGTCCCACATGCCCCTATCTATATTTGGTCGCTCGGCTATCTTCAAAATGGTCTCTCTTCCTCGTCTGCTGTACCAGTTGCAAAACCATCCATATCCTATTTCTTCGGGTTGGTTCCGCCAGGTGGATGCGGCGTTGGGCCAGTTTCTATGGGGCGGGGGGGTTGTCAGGGTGGCTCTTCGTACTTGCTTTAAATCCACGTATTGTGGGGGACTCGCTACTTCTGACATACTTTCGTACTATATGGCCTCACACCTGTTGGTTCTCAATGAATGGTGGTATGGCGATAGGTCAGATCCGGCGTATGCCCTGGAGCGACGTTTGATGGGTGATCACTCGCTACATACGCTCCTCTATTCAGCGCCCTTGCGGCGTTCTCTGCCGAGTGTGACACAGCTGGTGTTTCAGGTTTGGCGGCAGGCGCTGCGGAGGATGGGCTGGTGGAATCGCCTAACTCGAGAGACGCCGCTTTGGCAAAATGGACGTCTGCCGCAGTTGGCGGCCTTGCCTGGCTTCCAAGGTTGGGATGCGATTGGGATCTCCACCCTGGGGGATGTTATGAGGGGGCCCGTCCTGAAATCGTTTCAGTGCTTGCAGAAGGACTTTCAAATGCCGCGTACACAATTTTTTAAATATTTGCAATTTCGGCATGCTCTCTCCCCTAGCTTGGTGCGCCTGGAGGAGTTGGCTGACTTCAGTCCGGTAGAGGCGAAAGTCTTCATGGGGGACCTGCAAGACCACAAAATATCTAAAATCTACCAGTCCCTGGTTACACAATGCTCCCCATCTTTACAGCGTCTTCGCGGGGCCTGGGAGGAGGATGTGGGCTCACTTGGGGGGGGAGGACTGGACGGAGGCCCTGGCCTCCCCGCGCGGGTCGGCTATTGCTATGAGCATTCGACTCATCCAGTTTAAATACCTCCATAGGGTCTATTTTACTAGAGTCAGACTGTACAGGGCTGGTTTGGTGGCGTCCCCGGAATGTCTCCGCTGCTTGCATGAAGAGGGTACTCTGCTGCATACTATATGGGATTGTTCTGCGCTAGCTAGGTTTTGGCGGGGTGTACTGGCCTGCCTCTCAGAGGTTCTGGGTTGGGATCTCCCACGTTCCCCTAAATTAGTGCTCCTGCATGTTATGGACGATATAGGGGGCAACGTTTACAAGCGCCACCTGATGCTCCTGGGCTTTACCCTTGCCAAGCGCGATATTGCTAGGGCCTGGAAGGCGACTGCCGCACCCTCAGTCTCAGTGTGGAAGGCAGGACTGGATTTCTGTATGGGCCTCGAGGCCCCCATTTTTATAGCACGGGATGCCCGAGTAAACATTATAAAATCTGGAAGCGCTGGGCGGATTACAGGGGATTAGATTTGGAGTCCATTCCAGCGCAGGGATTGGGTGGGTTGTAGTCTTCCCTCCCTTGTCTTGGGGGGCTGGTACTATGCGTGCACCGGGCGGCTTGGTGTCTCTTAGACATTACCCATAGCGAGTGTAGAACTGTTGCCCTGATCATACATGCTGATTTTGCTGGGTTGACTGTGCGATGGGGTGTGGGGTGGGGGGTGTTATTTGTGTTTCTTTTGTTTAATTTTGTAGTATTTCATATGTATGTCCCTTCATTATTTCTCTTTTGGTATTATATGAGAAAACTGTCAAAGTCAGGATATTATTCATTGATGCTACGGAAGTCTCTGGATTACAGAGCTCCGCTGTATGTGCATTTGACAAATAAAATTTGTTTAAAAAAAAAAAAAACTACTGCCTATGTGGGCATTTATGATCTTGGACAAGCTTGTCCTGTGCAGCTCTGCTTGAGTGTTGAGTACCTGGGCAGGCACAGTGTCACCAGGTTGAAAATATGTGGACTTCCCTGAGGAGTTATCAAGCTCTGCAGCATGGGATTAACTCAGTCTGAGCAAGGCGTTGAAGGTGCATAGCCCTCAAATTTTGCCACATTCCGGTGGTACTCATGCTGTATTGCTTGTTCCTGCTTCCCCTACTGAACTCCTTTTTGCCTATTTTACATATAACATATTTCTCAGATACGTTTCCCCAACTGGCCTCATTTTAAAAAATTGCCACTCCAAGGAGCCCTTGGGTGGCTGAGTTGTATGAATAGCACTAGCCTGTTCATCTGAATCAGAGGATGACATTCTGGTAACAGAAAATTAGCAATGGCAGAGAGCTAGCCAAAAAGGTCTAAACACAGCAAAATTATAGGTAAATGAAGCAACAAAGAAGAAATCTTTCTTTGCTAGATAAAGACATCCATTTGAACCAATCCTTCCTTGGGATGTCTTTCCTCTCCCAGCCGTCTCACAGGTGTCTCGCGAGAGGCTTCCAAGATCATAAAAAAGAGATCTTCCTTTATATCTGAAATGCAACAGTATATCAACTGTTTTTCTACTTCAAACAACATTTCTCATGTTTTACTTTCTTCAAAATTACAAAAATACACTGTTATGAACTTAATTCTAAATGTACTATCTCGTGAGCGGATCGCGAGAGCCACGCAGGAAGTACAGCCCCCTCGTAGTCCTTCCAGGGGATTGTGTGTTTGGCTCTCATGATCGCCTTGCGAGAGCCATAAGTTTGTAAACAGAATAATTAATAGAATATACATACTGTAATGACTCCGTTATTAAAGATTAGTATTCAATAATAACTGACCACATTAAAAAGAACTCAGTACAATAGATTAGAACAAAATATATAGATCGCACGAGCCTCCTACGAGAGCAATCACACACCTTAAAAATGGATGTACATAATGAAAACAAATAGTTTACAGTAAAGGAAAAGATGATCAGTGTGTTTTTTAAATATAAATACGAAGTTTATGTATAAATAGATTACAAAGACTTTGAAAACTATGCTGGGAACATTATTCAATATGTGAGTTACAAAAACAAAGATGAACATTCTCAGGTCAAATATTGTTGGAGTAGTCAGTTTCTATCTATTTATATTCATTAAAAAAGGTTAAAGTAACGTTATAGTTAGGTGTAATAAAAGGAACATAAAAAAAAAAAACCTTAGAAATTTACTGACAAAAACAAAGGTTAAAGTAACATTATAGTTAGGTGAATTTCTCATTGACAATGTTAACGTTTTGAATTACAAAAAGCACAGAAACTCAGCAGAAAACTATGCTGGGAACATTATTCAATATGTGAGTTACAAAAACAAAGATGAACATTCTCAGGTCAAATATTGTTGGAGTAGTCAGTTTCTATCTATTTATATTCATTAAAAAAGGTTAAAGTAACGTTATAGTTAGGTGTAATAAAAGGAACTTAAAAAAAAAAAAAACCTTAGAAATTTACTGACAAAAACAAAGGTTAAAGTAACATTATAGTTAGGTGAATTTCTCATTGACAATGTTAACGTTTTGAATTACAAAAAGCACAGAAACTCAGCAGTGATAGTTAGCAGCACTAACTAAAACTTGCACTCCCGCCATGCACTGCTTATCACCTCATGAATGACATCACTCATGACATGTTCTATGACATCACTGATGACATCATCCAATGAGTGTGCAAGTTTGTTTTATAGTTTACATTGGGGAGAGTAACTACCATATTAAGTCTACATAATTTTGTACAGCTTGGGTGCAGCTAATGGGTGAAAGTGCCCCGCACTGCCAAGAGTCGCTGCTGCCCGCCTGCCAGATTACAAGTAATTTTGTGGTCTGGCGGCATGGCGGTTCCTGGGGGTTGCTTCTTTCAAAGGCAGCGGTGCCTTTGAAAAAGGCACCATAATGGGTTAAGTCACACAGGTTTCTGCACGACATGAACTGCAAAGTCCATGCCGTGCAGGAACTGGGGCAGATGCACACAGGGGGGTACATGTTGTGCCCCCCTGCATGCATCCCCAGGCTGATGGGGCACAGGGGGCCCTGTAGGGTCCCTTTTTTTCAGCACCGCCAGCCTTTTCATGGAGGAAAGACCTCCATGAAAACCCTGGCGGCCCTGACACTTGTAATACACATGGTGATGCTGCAAAGGCACCACCTGCATCTTACAATGGCCCTGACCGCCGCACCACCGCCAGGAAACAGCAGTTCCCTGGCGGAGCCAACAGTCCAATTACAGTCCAACTGCCCAACTCGTAATTGGGCGGCCGGACCGCCGGTGAGGCCGTGGCTGGACCGCCACTGCTGCGCCACCACGAGTCTGGCAGTCCTCGAACAGCCAGACTCGTAATTAGGCCCTAAGTGTGTAGGTGACTATTGACTTGTGTTCATTATGCTCCACAGATCTTTTTGGTTCTGCAGAAAAAGTTTCTAACAGGAGAAAGATTCTACGTAGTAGATACTAACTTTTGTTAGCAGCCTTGAGTTATTACAGAGAATCGTGTCAGCATGATAATTTACACTTAACATGGAAGAGTGTGTGCACCAGAGTATGAAGGATGCAGGTAGTATGCTCTTTACCACCTTCAGATCTTGGTTATTTTTAGCAAATAGTGTCTTTTTGACAACTGTTGCATAGAATGTACACTATTCTTAGTAGATTCTTTTGAATACTCTGTGGGGGTATTCCTCATGAAAGTTTCACTGTTTGCAAACAGTGTGGTATAGAATTAACTCTCTCCATAGTTTACAGTACTCAGTTCTCTACTGATATGAACTTCTTTCTTAATGTAGATTCAGTGTGTATCAGGGGTTCCATGCAGATAAAAGCTGTTGACATTTGTTTTGGAATTGGCATTTACTATTTTGGCTTTCTCTGAACAGCTGCATGCAGATTGAATACCCTACTCAATGAGGGTTTTCCATATATCTGTGGTTGGTTGTTAATATGAACTATGCTATATGTAAGCCATAGCAATTTATACAGCAATATACGGGAAAACGAAGTGATGTCATATGTGACAACCTAAGCAGTGCATGGCGGGGGTGCAAGGTATAGTTAGTGTTGCTAACTATAACTGCTCAATATCTGTGTTTTTTTTGGTTGTTCAAAACATTAACGTTGTCAATGAGAAATTGTAAGGTATATGAGCACGCACTACGAATTACTACACCAAATTCTGTAATTTGTAGTGTGCACCGGGGGTATCACCCTCTGATTAGGGTGTCACAAAACATCAATCGGGCCGTGCCGCTCACATCAGCGACATCCCCCTGGGCACATCAGGAAAAAACTGCAGGAAGCAGAATATCTCATTTCGTTCTAATATGAAATAGAGGATAATCAAAATTGTTTGTGCTTTTTGTTGTTTTTATTTCATCATGAATTCACTTCATTCAAGGGTAAGCTGAATGGCTATACACATTTCTATAATGATGTGTTTAAGCAAATCTCCCGATGCATTTCGGGCCAAGCGCCCTTCGTCAGGGGAATTAACTGAAGAAAACGAGAAATATCAGAGGGTCACTAAAAGAAACGCGGGACAGATGTCCCTGCACCTAAACTCACCGGTGTCAAAAGATGGTGCAAAAAATGCAGAAAGACTGTACGGAGTATCCTTGTCTCAAAGGTACAGTGTGAGGCGACTACAACCCGTGGTGTATAAAGGCATCTACTGTGTTACCTAAACAACTCTGTCATATTTAATAAATATAGAGAAAACACCACAATTGTGTCTAAGCATGCATGCATATACCCAGCTCCTTAGTGTGGTGGCCCGTGCTCGGGTGTGAGACCTGAATGCATAGTAGAGACATTCTTTCATAATTTAGAAAAAAGGCACACACATTTTAGTGCTGAAGAATGCAGTGTAGCTTGTTCGGCAGCAAACAGTACCCGACGCATTTCAGCAAAGCCTCACCTCAATCACGGATCAAGTGGTAGTAGCATAACCAGTCAGATATAAAGTGAAATGCGCAAGTGGAGGACAAAAGTACTTGGGGGTTGTCGTAGGGAACAAAAAACAAACAACATCTTTAAATGGCTTTGGATCGGTTATTTGCGCATCATACAATGTTGTCACTTTACATAAAAAGGCTTTGTTTTATTCGTATTTGTCCAATAAAAATTTTGTTTGCATTTCAAATGTTTGCTTGTACTGTAAATGTAAGCAGCATCAATTATGCAAAAAAGGAAGCTGGGAACTCTGGGTAGTTCCCAAGTATAGGTAGAGAGCAGCTCCACCATATGGAGTACCCCACAACACAAGCGACATTCTGAAACTGCTCACCTCAAATGTCTTTTTCTTTAGCAGAGTATGTAAGCATAGGATTAGCACAGTGCCAGCCATGCTGAGCTAGAAAGTGACGAAGTCTTTTGCCATTTTTACAGCAAAGTATTTAAACGTAGGATTAGCTAGTGCCATCCACACCAAGCTGAAAAAAGTCAAAAGCCTTTTACCAATTCAGGCACAGTATTACAGCTTTGGATTGGATAAATGCTATTCAAGCCAACCTGGAATGAATAAAAGCAACCCCGGACACATGTGTTTCGTTCTAATTAGAGCTCATCAGAGAGGTATAGCTTTGTCCAGACACAAGGGAGCAGTCAGTATACTCAAAACAATACACTTTCAGGCTTAGAGTGCCACATAAATTATGCAAAAAAAATTAAACTCAACTTAGGGTGGTTCCCAAGTTTAGAGAGCCACGTAAACTATGCAAGAAAAGAAACAGGGAACCCTGGGTAGTTCCCACGTTTTGGCTGGAGTGCAATTCCTTTATACGGAACACTCTACAACACCACACTGATACTCTAAATTTACTCATCTCAAATGTCTGTTTTTAGGTCGAGCATGCGTGAGCATACGCTTGTTTGGGAGACTTTTGTGTTCAGATGGGATTGGAACCTACTCATTCTTTAGCATTGATTGGCATTATGGTCACTCCTCTTTGCTGCCTTCTAATTGGGCAGCACTTGCCATACTTTACTTCCTTTCTTTCAGTGGGGCATGGACCAAGCACAGATTAATTTAGTTTGATTAGTAGCCCACCACTCTCTATCCACTTCTTGCACTGTGATTCAGGTACTATTTCTCCTTCCTCCCACCCACTCTTTTTGTGCCGCTGAGTACTTAAGTCAGTGAGACAGAGCACGGCCATGAGTTTTCCCTCAGTAGGACAGATATCTCCTTTGACTTACACATGCTTGATTGCTGCAAGCTCGATGAAATGTACAGGGACCTCTTACCAACCCAAGTGCTACTGCTTGTTTACATTGTCCCTGACCTGCTTGCTGAGCTCCATGGTGAAAATCTTGTACTCACTTGTAAATCGTGGCTCTTGGAAGATGCACTTATTTAGTTGGGTATCCAATCATGTGTTTTTTAGAAAATTCCAGTTAAGAACGTTTAACAGGGATTTGGCTTAGGTCAACTTCTTTCGAGCACTTCTGAAACTTTTGCTCTAATTTCATATCCACTAATGCAGAAAAACTATAAGTATTTTGATGTAGCAAGAAAAAAGGCTTTTTATTAACTTGTAAAACGAACCATTGCACTTCGTTTTTTTTTTGGTTTTCGTTTGAACAGTCTTGAAATTCTATTCTGCAAATATCTGTAGAATTTAGCTTGCAGGGACCGCGGACCCTTTAATTGATGGTTCTGTCGTAGATGCATGGAAGGCAGAGCATCTCACTTTCGGTAGCCAGTGTAATGCGTGAATCACTGGTGTAAAATATTCACTTGGATAGAGGTGCAGTAGCAGTCTTGCTGCAGTGTTTTGGGCTCTCTGTAGCCTGCGGAGTAAGAAGCAGGGAGCTCCTAGATATAGTCCAATTGTGCAGTCTACCTATGATATGGCTTGTAATTTCTGTGGATACACCAGATGAGGAAATATGTGTCACAATGTCCTCATAGTGTATATTTCACTCCTTGTGAGTTCATTCACATGTCGGATCATGGATAGGTTGGAGTCCATGATCACTCTGAGGTTTCTTACCTCCTTGATGTTGCTGGTGGAGCCTCCAGTCCCTTGAGCCAGAATGCTGTAGGTTGGTAATTACTGCGTTATCTACATGTCATGATCTCTATATTGGAGGAATTGAATTTAAGATGATTGATCATCATCCATTCACCTCACAGAGGCGCACGCCAAGTCAGGACATTCCTATGTTCTTAGGGGTTTCCTGTGTTTGGATAATCTGCATATCAGCTGCATATTTTTAACATGTTAGGTTGAATGCATTGATCAGGTCTGGTGGCACAGAGTTTGAACTGCAGTGAAGAAACAATAGAGTCATGTGGGAGTCCTCAGTGAGGGGTTTGAGTTGGGTGTGGTGAGGCGAATAAGGGGCATTGATACATGATTTTGTCTATCTTCGACACAGGAAGGGATCCAGGTTAGTATATTTCCTCGTATCTCTTTTTTCCAGTACCTGTAATACTGTTTGGTTGTGAGCAGTATCAAATGCTGCTGACCAGTCCAGGAGTTGTACTGCTGCCACTCTATTCAAGTCCTGTACCGCGGAATCAAGATTGTTAATCTGATAGTAGGTTATTCTCATCCACTAAGTTGGAGATCTGGGACAAGATGGCTCTTTCAATCAGTAGTCCTAGGAATGGGCCAGGAGTTCAGTCTGTAGGTGGCTGGATTGGACAGTGGCGTAGCAAGGTCAGGTGGTACCCACTGTGGAAAATTTCTTGTCACCCCCGGCTTGACAAAACGGCAAAAATATGTGTTTAAAACACATTTTTGCCATTTTGTCACCACCCTCAGCGATTTCTTGTCACCCCGGCTTGACAAAATGGCACAATTATGTGTTTAAAACACATATTTTTGCCATTTTGTCACCCCCCTCAGTGATGACACCACGGGTGACCCGCACCCACCTTCCTACGCCACTGGGATTGGATGGGTCATGAGTCTTATGTTTTTGATCAGTGGTGTTTAATTAGGTTTTTTTGTGCAGAGGGGAATGTGCAGTATGTTCCTTACCTTAGCATCAGCACACGTATTTAGGAGGATGCTTTTGAAGTTCCTAACAGGGCGGGACCTATGGGCGATCCAGAAGGTGTGCTTGCCCTGATCAGGTCACTGAATTCAATAGTTGATAGCTGGGTGAAGACAGTTAATGCCTGTTGGGTGTTTATAACTTTTCTTCTTCCTTCTTGGTCTTTGTCCTTTGAGCATTGGTTGTTTATTAAGTTGAGCTTAGGCAGCGCATGCGCTGCTCTGGGAGGCATGCTGTATTCAGGTAAGGGCTTAAAGCTCCGTCCACTCTCCACCCATATTTTCATTGGCTTGTGTCATTGTCCACTTTAAACTGTGGCTGTTCATTGGTGAATAGGCTTAGTAGTCCCTCCTTAGTACCGCCTTGTCTCATTTTGTAACCTCCCATGGTGACACCCCCAGTTACAAAGGTTGTTACTCGGTAGGCCTTAATTACAGCCTCCGAGCACTATTTTTAGGTCTCGCCTGAGCCAGCGCATGCGCTGGTCTGGCGAGACATTTAGTAGTGGGTTTCAGAAATGCGACCACTTTTTTTTGTCCTGGCCTAGAGCATGCGAGTACGCGCACAGTAACGCGCGCATTCCTCGCATGCTCCAGGCGTTATTTGGCTTTCTTCTCACGCTCTCCCAAGCGCCTCGCTCTGCCCCTCCCACACCACAGAGCGAGCGCGTCCCTGCGATCACTTTCGCTTTCACGGCCGCGCGGCCGTTACTTTTACGGCCGCGCGGCCAATGCTTTTTAAAATGTTCTTTTAGCGCGCGCGCGCGCGCACACAACTCCCGGGCTTGTTTATTCCGGGAGCCCTGTCCGGCTTGTTTTGCATTATTATCGTAACAGTACTTTTGCTTGTTCTATTAAAAATGTGGGCTGCCAGTCCCAGTATGCAAAGCAAAATGTAGATCAGGAGCGGCTGCCCATTCCTAACATAGGTTCGCTGATAACTAAGTTGTGACCTCTGCAAGGAGTCCGTGATTGAATGTAAAGAAGTTGCGGAAACACAAGTGAAGAATTCGCGTTTATCATAAGTACCTCAAAGGCCAGACTGAAGGTAAGATATATGTATATTTTTCCTTAAATCCTGTGTTTGTTCTTGAAGGGCTGTAAACAGCAAGGATGTAGGGGTACAGGGACAGTTTTCCCACAAAATATTTGGTGCCCGTCAGCTTGGAGTGGGATTGCGAGTGCCCATCAGATATCAGTGTGAATGATAGCTGATTCGTGCAGAGGTTCTTGTTTGGAGTCCGAATGCTTCTGAACTCGATGGGCTGGAAAGCAGAAGGGTTAATAATTGTGACTTTGAGTGGTTACGAAAACTGCTTATCGGACGATTTGGGAAGAAAATAAGTTTGTTTGATGTGCTGGCTCAGCACTGACACAGAGTTTCTTGGCCCGGCCCCTCCCCGAGGGAATGGCCGGGGCTTCTTGAGGACAAACGCTCCCGTCTGAAGCAAATCTAAGGTGTTCATTTGAGGCCTCGTCCTCTTTTTGCCTGTGGGCCATGGGCGGTCCATGTAAGATTAACTTATTTTCTAAGGGAAATATGGAACACTCCAAGAGTTAAGACATCCTTTGCCGATAAACCTTAAATCAGGTAGAAAAATCCAGAGGGCCATACCACCTTATCGATTTTTCCTTTGCAGTAATGCATGCAATTCATTTATGTGCTCGTTTTTGTACCTATTTTACACTTGTTTTTCTGCCAGCAGAGGGTAAACTGAAGCGCAAAAACTCAGTGCAAGCAAACCTTCTGGAAAGGTGTCAGTGTATCCACTGTACAAGAATTGTTTTCGGTAACTTTTCTACTTTGTGCAGTCGACTAAATGTGGTCTTCGGTGTCACGTAGTGATGGGATATCAGTGTGCTAGCCTGCCCCATTAAAGAGGGGTGGTGGAGAGGCAAATGAAGAAGCATTTTAAAACACATATGCTATCTATCTGAATGAATACAATGGTTTATACTGTTGTAAATAGGAGCGCTCAAGACCTTTAGATCTCACCTACTGCACTGCACAGAGAATGCGCTGTCTGTTGCAAGATGTATTGTTAGCTTCTAGTGGGTTCAGAGCCCGCACATTGCTTACCATTGGTTGGCTTTATTATCACTCTCATTTGCTTGTTCATTCGTCAGCTTGTGTGGGCTTTTCTTCCTTTTCGCGTGTTAGTCAATCCTGGAAGCCTGGACGCATTACTTGTGTCCTTCCACTGCTCACTCTTCAAGCGCTATTTTTTATTTTTTTTTAAGCACTACAAAAGAGTGCATATGCTTTCCAGTTGTCTCCGTCATGTACTTCTCCCCTCACCCCGCCACGTGTTCCTATCTCACACCCATGTGCTTCTCCCTACCAGCTCCACATTGCTCTTTCTCATCACTTTGCTTTTATTCCAGTGGCACCCTCCCGTGTTGCTTTCACACCCTCTGAGCTGCTTCCATTCCTGAGATACAGTATTCGTATTTTGAGCTGTAATTTGTTTTTCTGCGTGGGACAGCTAGGCCCTCCACAGTGAAAATTGCATTTTGAGTCTTGTCACTGTAGGGACATTGTGACGTTAATTGTATATGTGTCTCACTGTTAAATGTCATGCACCCTACCCTGTGGGGTGCAATGCCTATAGAGGGTGGATTTTTAAATATTTACAAGAAAGGTTTTCCCCTGGTAGAAAGGGTTATTTTGACAAGTCGTACTGCAGGGTTTACGCTGCAGAAGCTAGGCTGTACAGGGTTGGCCTGAAGTCATGTTTGCTCTGCCACTGTAGTGGATGGCACAGTAGGTGCTGCAGTCCACTAGGGGCAGTTAACTTCCAGGCCCTGAGTGCACTTTCTACACCCATACTAGGGATGTATAGGCACATTTTGGGGCTGGGGGAGGGAGTTTAAACATTTTTTTTATTAATCGACTTCAATTTCAGTAAAACCATAAACAGATTTACAACAAACAATTGCCATCAAGTACATTAGCACAAAGAGATAGAGTGCAAAATTCATAGAAACATAGTCCATGGTGGTATAAAACACCTAAGGTAACATTTAGTGCCGGAAGATAACACATAAGCAGTACCTAGCGTGTGGGTTCCATGAATACAGAATAGCAGAAAAACATTTAGACATCAGTCGAACCAGAGGACCTTTCACTCTTAGCCACAGAGGCCTGCTGTGAGCCCGAGTTGTCCAGGAAAGCAGTCAGTAGACCATTCCACACATCCAGGTCTTCACTCAGTTTGTCATCGCATCTGCACCATTTCAGTCTCCAATCCTCTGCTACAGCCCATTCTGCCACATTACCCTCCCATCGCTTCAGATCGGGGACAGTTGTACCCAACCATCTGATCACCACACGTTGTTTGGCGAGGACAAGGAGTGTAAATGTAGGAACTTAAAAGCCATTTTCTGACCTTTTTATGGCGAATGTCCCCTAAAAGGCAAGTTAGTAGATCCGCTGGACAGGAGATTGCCACCACCACATTCACTCTCTCGACCAACCCCAACCAGAAGGCGTGAACTGTCAGGCAGTACCAAGCAAGATGCAAGAAAGAAACTGTCAGATGGTGACAAAGGGGACAATGCTGTGATTTGGCAAGGCCTATTCTGTGGAGCATGAGTGGTGTGTGTGTATATATATATTTTTTACTTTATTTATACTTTTTTTATTTATAACAGCCAGTAAAGCAGTACATATTATACATTACTATCAGTGCAGTTACTATGTATGAAATCGAACAATCCAACACATTTGAGATAAATTTAATTATGCTAGATTATATTTCCACATCTCTTTCTCCCCTCTGGGTGCAACTCAAGTGTCAATTTTGTGTTCCCCTCCTGTTGCCTGTGCACCTGCGCGTGGAGCATGAGTGGTGTTACTTACATACGGTGAAGGAAGTGAAAGTGTGTGAGCTTACATCTAGCATTGCTGGAAACGGACTGGACCAGGCCACGCATTTTCACCCACTGTGCGTCCTCAATTTGTAGGCCACGCTCTTCGTCCCAAGCAGAGCGTGCAAATCTTCTGAAGAAGGACCCAACCCAAAATGGGACTACTTGTAACATACAGCGATGTAGTATTGAAAGTCTGTATTACAATCACCATGTCGAGTCCTGCTCATCATTTAGATCATCCCAGTATGTTTTCTTGTGTACAGGAGTCAAGTTTTGAATCCCATGCCTGTTTCTTTGTGTTTGATTTAGGTAGCCCCTCAGTTGTGTTATGGACTAGGCTGGAGTGAAGGGGTCCATGCTTCACAACCGTGTAATGGACTCTGCTGGAGTGAAGGGGCTCATCCAAAGTAGAATTCCTTTCATCATGCATGACTATTGTCCCCATGAACTAGCCACTATTTAAGTACTGATCTACAGTTATGGAGTGCATGCCTTTTTAGCTGCACACCGAAGAAGGAAGTCAGTCTAATCACTTTTTAATGTCAAATCTGTCTAGTTCATAATGTTTGTACTCTCTCAGTTCTCCTGAATGTAGTAGGTGTGAGTGTGAATAGTGCTTGGATACATGAGCGTGAGGTACCCCAGTTTGAGGACCTTTGAGTGGATGTAGCCCCAGTTTTATAGGGCGCTTCAGAGGGTTAGTGGTAGTTGGAGGGGTTGCATTTGCCCTTTCTTGCTTATCCCCATGCACTATTTTTACTCAGAGTAGAAGCGTGGTTCCAGCTTTTGACTGGCTGGAGGCTGTTTGGGCCTGATATGGATATCCAGTAGTTATTATGGGATACCTTCTGAGCATCAGAGAATCCCATGTGACTGTGCACCAATTGTGAAACGTTTACAATAAAGCTGAACCACCCCCATAGTAACCTACGTTTGCTTGGGAATGGTTCAAAGGGTTGGTTGGTTCAAAGGTTTGGGATAACTTTGAATTTCAGTGACCCAGCTGCCACGGTTTGGAATATAAACTGAGCTTGTGAGCTAGGTGTTCACCTTTCTACTGCAAGAACTTGGAAAGGACTGGACCGGAAGTTAGCTGTTGCCTCTGAAGGAGTAAGGAACATACTCCATGACTGTGGAAAATGACCTACTGTTGCTGAAACCTGACAAACAAGCATTGGCATAGCCAACAGGTCTCGCCTTTGGGACCTTATAAGTGTTTAGCTATGCAACAGTGGATGTTGCACCAAGGATATTGTGCTGCATAATTAAATACTTATAATGTCCCAAAGGCGAGACCTATTGGCTATGCCAATGCTTGTTTCAAATAGCAATAGGTCTCACATTTGCGAGAGTTTAAGCTATTGGCTTTGTAAATGACGATGCCTTTTATTTATCTGTTTTAAAAACAACACATAAATACAAAGCATTGTCATTTACAATGCCAATAGCTCAAAATTCTCGTACATTCAAGACCTAGTGCATTGCAAATGCTTGTTCTGAGGTATTCTTCGAGTTTCTTTGTTTTGTTGACCTGCTCATTGACAATTGTGTCACAGAAGGCTTGCAAGTGTGGTGTTGCAGTGGCCATGTATTCTGGGTAATTGAACTCTAACAGAATCCTATACTTATTTATTTTTTAAACAGACTTTATTGAGTTTCATACAAGGTGTATAGGCCGTGATTTCACGACCTTGTCAAACAGACATTTTGCAATCAAGCTATTTAAATTACAAGTAGGGCAGTACATAACACACATGGTAATAGTTTGTTCGAAATGCTGGATTAACACAATGAATACTCAGCTCTGCATAAGTGCTTGTAGTCAGTTCCCGCTGCAACTGCAGCCACCCCTCTCCTAACTCTCTCCCCCCCTAACTACCCTCCTCTCGTCCCTCCCCCCAGGCGTGTCACTTAGGTCCAGGTCAACAATGTGTGGCATACCCTCATACCAAGTAGAGCAGCAACACTGATTGCGGTATTACTGTAAGGGATCCCGTCGCAGGGAGGTGTCTCAATGCATTCTCCAGTAGTGGGAACCCATGCCCCAGGAGCCCTGCTTCTGCCCGTAGATTAACCTGCGTCTGCTGTGGGGTCTCCTATGGAGGTGTCGTCTTCACTGTTATCAGGGGATTTGAGTGCTACAACTAGTGCCTCCCAAGCCCTCACCGCCTCCAGCGCCTTCTCGCTCCCCGTCCGCTTCGCTACCTGCAGCCTGATCCCCCCCCTTCACATTCGGCCCATTCAAGGAGCTCTGCTTTCCATCGTGCTATGCTTGGACCCTGCTGCGCTTTCCAGTGCATGGTGATATTTCTCTTGGCCAGGAGTAAACCCAAATCTAGAAACTTACTTGTGATTTTATTCTTGGACGCGTGGGGGGACCAGTGTAGGATGCAGTGTTTCAGGGTCGGCTCTATCTCCCTATACGTGACTTCGGTCAGTACCGTTGTTAAGTCCTCCCAGTAGCTGTCTAGGAACGGGCAGCCCCAAAACAGGTGTTTAAAATCTGCGCCTGCTGCATTGCAACGCGGACAAGTCGCTGAGTTGGTTGGGAAATACTTATTGAGCTTTTCCGGGGTGAGGTATGCTCTGTGTAGGATACAGAAGTGTACTAATTGGAACCTTGCATTCCGGGTGCTCTTCCAGGCTCTCTCCACCAACTCCCCCCAAGTTTTCTCCGGGATATCCTCCCCAAGGTCAGCCTCCCATTTGAGCTTCAATTCTGTCAGGGGAAGTAAAGCTTCTGATGATATTCACCTGTATAGGCATGTCACTGCTTTGTATGTGTCTGCTGCCATTACCACGTATTGGCAACCCAGTGATGCTTTTGGTTCATTGAGACCTTCCCCCCCCAGTGCTTTCGGATAGCCGCAGTAAGTGCGGTATACAACAGGAAATCCCCCCCGCGTAGATCATAACGAGCTTGTAGATCATTGAATGGGATCAGGGTTCCCTCCTCGTACAGGTCTCCTATAGTGGCCAACCCTTGTTCCGTCCAGATCCCCAACCTCTGCCAATTGCCACCATGCGGCAAGGCCTTACACATGAGTAATGGGATTTCCGGTGAAAGGGCGTCTGATTTTAGCCCTTCGCAAGTATCTGTTCCAGCACTTTCGTGCCGTGCTGAGCTCTGTGGGGAGGGTTGCAGTCCCGACAGGAAGCTGCAGGACTATGCGGGATAGTATGTGTGGGGACCCAACTTCTTCTCTCCGTTCCTCTGCCCCCTAGTACTGTGCGCTACCCATTGCGTAAGCCATTGCAATTGCGCTGCTAAATAATAGGTCTCATAGTCGGAAACCGCTAGGCCTCCCTCCGCCCTCGGTCGCATTAGAGTAGTCAGAGCTACTCTACGTCTGCCGGTACCCCCAAAGGAACCCTGTAATCATCGATCGGAGCTGGACAAAGTACTTTGCCGGGATCCAAATCGGCAAAGTTCCGAAGTAGTATAGTAAACGTGGGAGTGTGATCATTTTAAGCAGTGCCACGCAGCCCGCAACCGATAGCGGCAAGGAGCCCCAGAAGTCCAAGTTACCTTTCGTCCCCCTTATGGCCTTGCCTATGTTACCCTCCAGGATGTCGTCTTTGTCATGATATATTTGAGTGCCCAGGTATGTCAGGCATCTGTCCTCCCAGGTCACCCCCTCCGATTCTCGTGGGCCTATTCTGCCCCTTTTCGTAGGGAACAGGCAAGATTTTGTCCAGTTCACTTTGAGTCCTGCGACTCTGCTGAGTGCCTGAAGCAGATGTTTCGCTCCAACGAGCTCCGTCCTCGAGTCCGCCAGAAAGAGCAAAAGGTCATCTGCATACAGCGCTATGTGGTGGGTCTGCCCATGGACATTGAGCCCTTGATAGGCGCGCCCCGATCTGGCCCGTGCTGCCAATGGCTCCATTGCCAGAACAAACAGCAGGGGGGAGAGGGGGCACCCCTGACGCGTTCCCCTCCCAACTTTACAGGCCTCTGAGATGAGTCCACCAGTTTTAATTCTGGCAGTGAAGTCAGAATATTAGGAGAGCCGTCCAGCTCACGAAATCGTCACCCAGCCCCATTTTCCTTATCACATGAAACAGGTAAGGCCACTCTAGGCTGTCAAATGCTTTTTCTATATCGACGGCAAAGACCGTCGCCGTGTCAGTATTGTAAGAGTCCGCTTCTAGGACTCTCAGAAGGCGCCACACATTACGCGCTGTGTTTCTGGTGGGGATAAACCCGTATTGATCTTTGTGTATCAGGGCAGTCATATAGGGAAGCAAGCGGGTAGCCAAAATCTTGCTAAGTATTTTATAGTCCAAATTGAGCATGGATAACGGGCGGTATGCGGTTTTATCCCATGCCTGTTTGCCCGGTTTGAGCAGCGGTACGATAACCACCTCCCTAGTAGACACGGGCAGTTGGCCAGCTCGCTTGGCGTCGCTATATAACTGTACTAACCTGGGGGGCCAATATATCAATGTATGCTAGATAGAATTCGATTGGGAGGCCATCTGTGCCTGGAGTTTTGTTTCGGGCCATACTTTTGATAGCTCCCCGCACCTCTCCTACTTCGATTGCCCGCCTAAGCAAGTCTGCCGTGTCTTTGTCTACAGCTGGTAGCTCGACATCCTGCGTGAATTCATGCAATTCCTTCTCCGTAGGAGCCAGCTGTAGAGGTCAGTATAGTAGGCAAGGAACAGGTCATTGATTCCCTGCTGATCATACCTTGCTACCCCATGTTGGTCTCTAAGCTCCAGTATCACTGAGCCTCTCCTGGCCGGGTTGGCTAACCAAGCCAGTAGGGCCCCCGACTTGTCCCTTTCCGAGTGTGCGCGGGTTATGTATTTTTGTAGTCGAAGCAGCGTAGCCGCTCGACTTGTCCTGCCACTGCCTCTCTGGCGTCTAAGAGCTCCTGGTGTTTGTCTGGGTTCTCAGGCCTATCCCTTTCCAGGTCGCGCAGTGTCTGGTCAGCTCTTTCTATGTCCTGGAGTATCGTTTTCCTGATTCCCATCATCTCTGAGATGCACCTCCCCCTAATGACTGTTTTACATGCGTCCCATTCCACTGATGAGGAAGTGGCAGTGCCCTCGTTATCGTGGAAGTATTTAGTAATAGCCAACCCTATTGCTGCCTGAAAAGCTTGGTCTTCTAACGCCTCGGGGCGCAGGCGCCAGTTGGGGATCTTGGGTCGCGCGCGGGACCATTGCAAGCTCACTAGCACAGGGTTGTGATCGGAAAGCGTCCGCGTGAGGTATTCGCTACTGCAAATCCCCTCGTGGACATCCGGGGAGCACAATATGGCGTCCAGCCTGACGTGTAGTTCTTGCAGAGCTGAGAAGAAGGAGTAATCCCTGGCCACAGGGTGTTGCGCCCTCCAGGAATCTATCAAGCCCCATTTCTGTTGCCAACGGTAACGCACTTCTGCTAGCTTGTGTGCGGGTGCATCAGGGAGTGGGGGGTGAGAACGGTCTAGCGTGATATCCACTATGAAATTGAAGTCGCCTCCCAGCAAGATCGAGCCCATAAGGACAGGCGCCAGTTTCCTAGAGAGATGGGAGAAAAAGGCTGGTTGGTCCGAATTGGGGGGCATATATGCTGCCTAGCGTGAGGTCCCTGCCATCCAGCTTCCCTGACACTACCACATATCTACCCTCTGGGTCTATAAACTGACGTGTGCACTGGAACGGGATACCTGCTCTTATCCATATTAAAACCCCCCGTACAAATGCAGAGTGAGTGGTATAAAACGCTTGACCCCTCCAGCGGCACTGCAATGCCAAACCTTCCTTTGCCAATATATGGGTTTCCTGAAGGAATGCTATCTGAATACCTCTGCGAACCAAATAGGAATGGATTTTATGACAGACCATTAAGTGCATACCCCTCACATTCCACGAGATGCACTTCCAACCTAGTGGGGGGGTCCCATTGTCGTGGTATGATCCAGCACCCATTAAAAAATCCCCCCAGTGACACGCCTGGTTCCCCAAAACAATTCCCAACTGATTGAACAACCCCAACTCCCCCTCCCCAGGACAGGTACCGGATAACTAGCCCCCATCCAAACAGTGCTAAACCATGTCATCATCTAGTGACAGTTGAAGGGGTGGTCAACCTGCAGTCTCGGTTCTAGGTCCCCGCTCCACCGCCCCCCCAGCATATGAATCAGACATCACAATATAACCCCCAGACCTGGCGGCCGAGGCCAACAGCACACTGCGGAATACAATCAGGCCTGGGAGAAGTCCATCAGAGATAGAGATATGTCTGGTCGCTGGTATCTTCTGCCGCCGCGGCACAGACATCACATGAGATCGTCTGCAGTCTGGGGTGTAACCTGAGGTAAGTCCGTGCCTAGGCTATCATTGTCGGTGTGGTCCGGAGTCGTTTCGGATCTTCCTGTGCGACGGCCACTTCCGCACGAGGAAGGGCTGGGGCTTTTCTGGCTATGAGTCGCCACCGCCTGCAGTGCTCTGCGGCGTTCCAGGCTAAGTTCTCTGGGCGACGGGGCATTGGATCCAACTTTAGCGCTGTGAGGACTCAGCTGCTGAGAGTTCGGAGCAGAGGCACGATGAGATGCCGCACTGCGCGTTTCGAGCCAGTCCCATGCCTCTTGGGGTGTGTGAAAGAAGCGTGTTCCCACAGGGTCTGCCACTCGAAGTCGAGCGGGGAATAGCATGGCGTAGGGCAAGTGTAGTTGGCGTAACTTTGCTATGACAGCTGTAAAGGACGCTCTGCTCCGTTGGACCTCTCTTGTGAAGTCTGGGAAGAACATGATGGCACTGTTATCGATTTGCAGACCTTGTTTTTGGCGGGCTCTCTGTAGGATGTGATCCCTGTCCCGAAAGTGCAACAGGCGTCCACTATTGGTCGTAGAGGAGCTCCTGGTTTGGGTGGTTTAGCCGGTACCCTGTGCGCTCATTCCAGCGCATAGAAGGCAGATAACCCCTCCGGAGCTACTTCTGCTCGGATCCAGTCTTCCAAGAAGCGCACCATGCTAAACCCTTCTCGTTTTTCTGGCACTCCAATGACGCGGATATTGTTCCTGCAGGATCGCCCTTCACTGTCTTCGGCCCGCATTTCCAGCACTTTAATTTAGCTTCAAGATCTGTGAGAGAGCATTGCAGACCATGCACTGTCTCCAGAAGGCCCCCTAGTTCTTTTTCATGAATGGCCACTCTGTCCTTGAGCTTGCGGTGGTCATCTTTTAGCAGGGTGAGATCTGTACCGATGGCGTCGATTTTCCCCTCTAGCACTTCCCTGGAGGCCGTTATCGCCTGCATGACATCTGTCAGGGTGGGTTCCCGGGGGTCGGGTCACGCCCTGTCTCCAGGGTTTCGTCCTCGTCATCTGTCTGAGCACCCGGGGTATCCATGTTGAGGACAGAGAATCCTCTCTTCTTCTGTGTTCTCCCCATTTCGGTAGCGTTACAATTGGTGCCTTGCTGTCAGACACAGATACGCGCTGGTATGCCGTATTGTGTTGCGGGCAGATTAAGTCCGGCCCTCTCAGCAAATCCGCTAGGTGACCACGAGCCAACAGGAAGCTTCTAGTCCTCAACAACCCCCCCAGGGGCACTTGGCTGCATTGCCCGGTAGGCTCAGGACACTGCTATACAGGCCCACCAGGATCCTGCAGGCCCGTTCCTTTACCGGGAGACAGATGTGGTACTGTCGCACTAGATTATGGATACACCCCTCGCCAGTGAGGGCCTGACTCTCTCACCTCCGTCAACCTTCTCTGGCTCTGCGTGGGTAGCTCACAGACCACCTTTCCTCTTTTGCGGCGGCAGATGAGATGCCGCTGTTGATCTGCCCCTCAGCCAGTTGTAGGCCTGCGCTTGCGGTCGGATTCCGCCGCTGCCTGGAGCCTCACTCAGTGCTCAGCCAACGACCAGATCAGCATTGTATTAAGCACCACTCCTTCAGAGGTGCTCAGCGTCGTCTCCCGCACAAGACGTCTCTTCGCTGGCGCCAAGCAGGCTAGGTATCATAGGATTGGGCCACCTGCGAGGTGTGGGCCGATCCCTCCAGGCCTTGTTCTCCAGCGGGGGTGAGGCGCACAGGGAGCCGCCTGAGGAATGCAGGGCTTTGTGTGAAATAGCAGGGTCTCTTGGCACTCACCCACTTGGCAGGGGTCTCAGGGCTCGAGTTAATGCGTGTGCTTTTTCTTAAACGGGAGCTCCGGCCCTACCGATCTCTCGCACTCGCGGGCTCTGCTGCCCCTCCGGGGGCCTCAGTCAGGGGGATCGTTGGCACAGTTAATGGGGAGCAGTCCCGTTCATCCTCAGCACTTTACAGGGGTGCAGCGCCCCATCTCCCCATAGCAGGACAGCGGTCCTCACCGTCTCACAGTGCCCAGCTTCTCACGGCCCTCTATAGTGTGGCAATGGAGGCCGCTCCTGCTCGGGTGGACTCCTACACTCCGCCCGCTGTCAGGCCTCTTCGCACTCACTTCAGCACCCCCCCGCCTCACACCTCTACTCACAGGTCATATGGTGCTGCGCAATGGCCGGGTGAGCTCCGCTAATGTGGATCGGCAACCTGCCGCTAGTTACTCATACAGTTGGCCAGGATACAGGCGCCATCTTACTGCTGCCTCCACCAGATCAGGCACCACTGCTGGTTTGCTTGTACTATCAGGTGCTGCTCAAGTGCAGGTACACCACGATCTCCGCTGTAAATCCCAGCGCCACGCCGGTATTCACGAGCCTCCAGGCTCACCAGGGGGGACAGGTGTGAACCACCGCAGCCGGTCTCCTGTCTACCGCAGTAGCCGCTTCAGGGTGCCCGCGGCATGGGCGCCATTTTGTCACCGTCCCTGCTAATGCAAAAGCGGCTCAGCGTAGTTGTGCAGATTATAATATGTCCTGTGCCCTCACCTCCTCCGCGGCGAACTGCAGGGCTCCGCCGATCAGGGTGGATGTCGCCGCCTGGTCTTGTGTGTCTGCCAGCTGTGCAGGGCGGGAGCGGCAGTCACAACACGGCTGCCATTTTGCCCACGAATTCGTCAAGCCGACAAATTACGATTTTGCCCCAGATCCCAGTGTCAGCGGCACTTCAGGGCTCCGCTGTCCTGTGCAGGCACTTTCCACAGGGCTCCGCCGAGCAGTGTGGACGTCACCGCCTGGTCTTGTGTGTCCGCTAGCTGTGCAGGGCAGTAGCGGCAGTCACAGCACCGCCGCCATTTTGCTCACGAACTCGCCAGGCCGACAAATCACGATTTTGCCCCAGATCTCAGTGTCATCAGCACTTCAGGGCTCTGCTGTCCTGCGTATGCACTTTCCGGCGTCCCGCTGTGTGAGTTTCAGCTCCCCCCGCCACGTCTGGGGGTCAGGATAATTGCTTTCGGGGAGGCAGCGGTCGGAGCTCCTCAGCTCGCGTCCTTCCCCCATCGGCTGCAGGCCACGCCCCCCCTCTAACAGAATCCTATGTAGTCCTACAGAAGAACATTCCACATTGGTGAATGGTGTGGAACAATGAAATCTCATTGTCAAATGGATTGCCGATTTGTATGCTCTGTTATGTCGTAGTAGGTGGATTTTGTCAAGCTTATTTGTCTTTTTGTATTGTAACATGGCTACAACCGATGCATGTCATAGCTGGTATTTGCAGAATGTCATTATTATTTTAAAAATGTATCCATTGTGAAATGATGTGATTAATTTCATTGGAATAGAAGTAAAAAAATCTATGACATAACCTTACAATATGTATTTATGTCATGGATTTTTTTAAACATTGTTATTGTTATGCATATACACAATAAATCGTATATTTTTGATATATGAATGTAGGACCTGACATCCTTGGATGGCGTTCCCCCAGATATTTTATCTTCACCCCTCCTATGTTGCTGAAATCGTTTTTGTTGGCTTTAGGACCCTGTGCTCTTTACCACTGCCAACCTGTGGTAAAGGGCTTGTGCCCTCTCCTTAAAACATGGTAAAATTGGCCTACACCTAATTGACACATTGAATTTACTTGGAAGTCCCTCCTAAACGGTACTACATGTACTCGGGGCCTGTAAATTAAATGCTACTAATGAGCCTGCAACCCCCACCAAAGTAGTACTTTAAAACTTGTCTCAGGCCTGCCATTGCAGCTTGTAGAGCAGTTTTAAAACTGCCATTTTGACCTGGTAAATAAACCTTTTGCTAGGCCCATACCTTCCCTTTTAATACTTATAAGTCAACCATAAGGAAGACCCGAACAGCTCTTATGGAATGGTGTATGGTATTTAACGGACAAGTGTACTTAAGTTTTACATTTTCTGCCAGTGAAAAACACAATGTCATTTTTCACTGTTGTAAGGTCTATCTCTCCATAGACTAACACTGGGTTATTTTATTACATTTAATAACGTTGGATTGGGAGCAGCTGGAGATATGCTGTTCAGACTCAAATGTATTGTAATTTTAAATCCTCTTTAATGGCAAAGTTGGATTTTAAGTCACAATTCTGAAAATGCCACTTTAAGAAAGTTGCCATTTTCTTTTCCCAACCATTTGTGCCTTCTGTCAGTATCAATCAGGGATTTGTGAAGCGCACTACTCACCCATGAGAGTCTCAAAGCGCTGTGGGGTTGGGGGGGGGGGGATATCGGGCAGCTCCGAGTCATCCGAAAAGCCAGGTGTTGAGGCTCTTCCTGAATGCTTGCAGTGTGGAGGTTCGTCTGATGCTGAGGGGGAGTTCATTCCAGGCCTTGGCCGCGATGCAGGAGAAGGCTCTTCCTCCCGTTTTGGCTCTCCGGATGCGAGGGATTTCGGCCAGGGCGAGGTTGGCGGAGAGGAGGTTTCTCTTTGGGGCGTAGAAGAATATTCTTTCGTTGAGGTATTGGGGGTCTGGTGTTGTGGAAGGATTTGAAGGCATGTGTGAGCAGCTTGAAGGTCACTCTCTTTCCAACGGGGAGCCAGTGGAGGTCTCGTAGGTGCTGGGTCACGTGACTGAATGGCTCTGCTTCTGGGGTTTGTGTATTCCTCCCAGACAGTGACACAAAGGGGATGATGTGTGGGCAGGATGGCTGAAGGCAGAGCTGTACCCTGCCCCACTTACTCTTCAAACAGACTTTGCCTTCAGCACACACAAAGGAACCCGGCACCAGTCTTTTGTCACCCTGGACAGTTTAGAGCCTTGAAAGGGAAGTATTTTCCAGAACCAGATGTGGGAGAAGGACCGGGTGCACCACTACACACACACACACACACACACACACACCCCTACACACACACACACACCCCTACACCCCTACACACACACACACACCCCTACACACACACACACACCCCTACACACACACACCCCTACACCCCTACACACACACCCCTACACACACACACCCCTACACACCCCTACACACACACACACACACACACACACACACACACACACACACACACACACACACACACACACACACACACACACTTTAGACCCCCAGACCCACTCTTCAGATCACATCTGGACCTGTGGAAGACTCAGAAGAAGGAATGCCCTGCTGCTGGAAGGACTGCTCTGCTGCCTGAGGAAGGAAGACTGAACATGTCCCTTAAACCCAGGACCACCAGAGTGACTCCAAGGGCTAGCTGGCTGGCCTCCTGTGTCAGCTACAGGGACACAACAAGCTCCATAGACCCTGCTACTTACCTGCTTGCTGCTGCTGGTCCCTGTTGGAATGAGTTCTAGACCCCAAGTGGTGCCCCATGTCCTGGACCCTTGGAGTTGTGCTAAAGTGGCAGTGGCCTCCTCCTACCAAAATCCAAAACCTGGGACTTAAAACATTTTTCAGCAAAACCTGCTCTGAGAACGAACAGGGGACCGGGACTTACTGGGATTCAACTAAGGTGCATCTCCGGTGGGATTGACTTCGCAGGAGCTCCAGCTACGTTCTACTCCAAAGCAGCAAATCCTCTTCAGCGGGACCTCCCGCATAGTATCCGGCCCCGTGCACCCTTCTTGGCTACAGCCTTGTCCAGCTGGGTGAATACGAGCTTCAGAAAATTTTCTACGTCCAAAGGTAGAAATCTTCCCCTGAGCTCAACAGTGTCCTCCTCAGTCTGGAAATCCAGCTTCTCCCACTCAGACCTCCGTCAATGGCTTCACTGAGACCTTATGCAGCAGCTCTTCGTGGTCAGCAACTCATTCTTGGACACAGCCTCCTGCCTTGCCCTGATGGGACTCTACCTTCTCAAGAACTTTTTCAATAATTTTTTTTCTAAGTCCAAAGGTAAGTCGAGACCGGACCCAATACACGCTTTGTATCCAACCCATGCTCTATTGCGGTCGGCCTTAACTTTTACTCGGTCTCACATCACCAGATACCTGTGGTTAGCGCTTTGATCTTCTAGGCGCTAGATTTCACTAAAAACTTTGAAAATTCTTAACTCCAATTCTACAGATTGGATTTAATTCCTGTTGGTGTTGTTTTATTTATCAAAATGTACTCTATTTTTCTAAATTGGTGTGGGATTTTACTTGTATTGTGTTTTCACACTTTATTACTGTTTGTGTGCTGCATAAATCCTTTACACATTGCCTCTAAGTTAAGCCCGACTGCTTTTGTGACAAGCTACCAGATGATTAAGCACAAGTTAATTTAGTCACTTTATATAGGTAACAGGCCTGTGCATACGCACCAACTGCCTGATTATGCAATTAGGATTTTTTTGGAGTGCAAGGACGCCGAAGCTGCCCTGCTGCTCCGCCACCGCTGGGATTTCTGCGGGCCCAGCCCACAGGGAGCACTGGACGCTGAGCTCAGAAGCCCAGAAGTCCACTTTTTTACTCCTGCGGGTTCCTGGCTTAGCGCGCTCCCGGCGTTCGACCAGACTTCCCGGAGAAAGCACTCATGGCCGGCACCCGTTCATCTGATAGTCCCGCCAGACCAGCGCCCGCCCATGTCTGCTGTGTCCCCACAATCTGTGCCATAGGCCAATATGGCATGTCAGAGTGGCAGCAGTGGGAATGGACGAGCAAAGCAGGAGATGAGAGGTGCATGTCAAGCAGTGGCCCGCAGGATAGGAGGGAAAGCTCAGGTTCGATGGGACTATGGGCATCCTGGTCACTGGAGTCAATTCTGTGGCTGTGAACAAGCGGAAGGCATGCAGAAGGTAGTTGAAATGCCTCCTATTTATCCAGTTAGAACTGCAGGAGCAGCCAGCCAGCAACTAGGTACAGAGGGCGTGGTAGGGGCTTAGCGCCCCTCCCAAGGGCAGAGCCGGTGTAGCGTGAAAGTGGCCCAGCTAGGTACGTGGTGCGGCTTGCTCTCCTCTGCGTGTTCCCCCACACCTGGCCTAGTCAACTGCAATTTTCGGCGGGAGCCACGTAGCTGCGCAGGTGGAGGTTAAAGCCAGGCTCCAGGCAAGTCACAAGCGGTCAAGCCCCAAAGTAACAGCCTGCTATCCACCAGCCCATAGCAGTCTTGTTTTGGCAAAGCAGCCAAGTAGCCAACAAAGCAACCAAAGTAGCCAAAAGCAGAGGCCAAGGAAAAACTGCATTGTGGCCTATGTAGGCAAGCCCCCACAATAGTTGCCAAACCAATGGGAAAACTGCCTGTGGAGACCCACTAACATTAAGAAAATACATTCTGCCAGCTACTAATTGCCAATTTGCAATACTAATATTACCATAACCATTACAATTATAATTAATTGTTGTAATCAAATTCAAAGTTCCCTAAGCTGAGATGCTCAACTTGCAACTTATTACCAACTGAAGCTAATAAGCAAATAACATATGGACCCAATATGAGGTCCGGAAAACTAAGGGTTGACCCGGGACAGTGTAAGAGGAAAGTGACAAGAAGACCCAGAACTCAAGAAATGATCTCAGCGACTTACTCCGAAGAAAACAGGACTATTGGGCAAGTAGCAAAAAGTCACCAACCCAAAAAGGGAAGGAAAACAACTGCAGCAAAAAAATGCAGAGCTCAAGATAAGAGACTTTTTGATACAGAAGGGAAATGACTAAGCAGTAGCAGCAAACAATTCTCATTTAGCAAGAACCCCACAGGGGCCCTTCTATTAACAACACAGCAATTAGGGAGGGACCCCATTGCCCAAAAACACTCACAGTGCAAGCACAAGTGCATAAAATTAATTCGCTCTCATCATTGAACCTCTCAGTACTGAGTAACTGGGACTACCCCAACCCTAGCCCTACACGAGATAACAGCAAAGACCACCACTTTGACCATTCAATTATACAAGAGTGCCCTTTGATAGAGCTCTTGGAGAACTCATCTGACCCACAAGGGGGAGAAGCAAGCCCAGCCCAACAACAACTGTACTCCATGTCAATAGGGAAAAGCCACCACCTGAATTTCACTACAGTCCGTCTGAGTCCCTTATTCATACAAGGCCACACACCCTCGATAAGTGAAATAAAACATTTCTATGAGGCAAATCCACCTTTAAGCCAGATAAATCTAACAACCCTTAACATGAACTAAAAAATTCCAGCACAACATATCGAGGGTTCTGAACCCTCGTTTAATAACAAAGCACTACTGTCAAAAGTCTTGATAGAGGGTCAAAAGGGACTAAGCCCAGCAAAGAACTTGGAGGCGGCACTGGAGTTAGATGGCAATTCGACAGTCCTGGAAGCCACACTTTCCTTTGTAAAACATAACGAGTCAGTGGGTTCCACATTTTAAATACAATGGGGGCAATATCATCGGCAATTTGTTTCCAGTCCAATAAACAGGAAATACAGGTAGACCTCCTCAGCACGCTTGCCAGCTTTATAGCCGGCATTGATAAGAAGTTGCAGTCGCTGAATGACTCAATCTTTAGGGCCCAAGATAATTGCTATATACAACACGACCCCTGAGAATGTGCAACTTTACAGGACACATTACAGACATTACCAACAAAATGCAGGGATCAATGCAGGCACGTGGGAGGCCCATGTTTGAGCAATGTACATGGAACCAGAGCTCAAAGAAAAAACAGAGAGTCAAGACGGAATAACAGATAGGAGGATGGGGCCCCACCCCCAGCGACTCAGACATCCTCAGTGGTTCATGTAGAGAACAATACACACATAGCCTATCAGAATAAAAACATCTCTGAGGTAACGGAACAACAAACGAAAATCATAAAGAAATTAAAATCAAAAGGTGCAGCAGGCTAATGGAATTCCAACCGCCCTCTTTAAGGGAGAAGCAACATATTGGGCCCACTACTTTACGCCACTCTTTAATGAGCTGTGCCTGACAAATAGGATCCCAGAGTCATGGAAGGGTAATATTTTTCACCCAATTTTTAAAAGTGGAAATCCGTTACAGCCAACCAATTACAGACTCATTACATTAATCAATGTAGAGGCTAAGCTTTATGCAGCCTGCCTACTTGAACACCTTGACAAATGGTCAGATGATAACAAATGTATCCCTCGGCCCCAAACAGGGTTCAGGGTCGGTGCAGGCACACTAACAAATCTTACTGCACTTACTCTCCTAGCAGAAATGGCCAAACATAAGAACAAGCGGCTGTTCACCTGTTTCATGGACCTCAAGTCCGCCTTTGACCGCGTGCCCCGAAGACGCTTATGGGGAAAAAAATGGCTAAATGGGGAATTCCAAGCAACCTACTGAACGCCATCAAAGAATTATACACAGGAACATGGGCTCAGGTAAAAATTGGAGATGGCAGCTATGTGACAAAGAAGATTGACACAAACAATGGATTAAAGCAGGGGTGTGTGTTAGCCCTCAGTTTTTTTTAACTTATATTTATCTGATCTTGAAGAAGCTCTCCGGGAAATAAACAGTCATTCACCAACGCTAGCCAAAGTGGAAATCGGATGCCTTCAGTACGCCGATGATATTGTGTTATTAAGTTAAACTCAAACTAGGTTACAACGAAGTGCGAGTGCATTAGCTGAATATGTGGAAAAGCAAGGTCTAGAACTAAACTTGACCAAGACAAAGGTAGTACGGTTAGTGAATGCCAAATATAAGACATACTCCTGGTATTTGGATGGGAAAAAAAGTCGAGACGGTAGCCACATATAAATATCTTAAATTTATAGTCGAACAAAAATTGAGTTACAAAACAGCAGTTATAGCCATGAGGGCTAATGCCCAAATGTTCATATATGGTTTCAAACTTTAAAAAAAAGAAATTTAGCTGTCCATCTTATGGTCCTCTACTATCCGTTATGCGCGCACAGCTAATGCCATTGGTGACCTATGGAACCGAAATAATGAATGGTCGAGAAATTCTAACTTTAAACAAAATTCAAACTAAAGTTTACAAAGCCGTCTTCCACATCCAGAAATCAGCATCTCCGGCACAAGTTCGACTTGAGTTTGGCTCATTAAACTATGTGGGAGGCTTTGAGTATCTGAAAGTGGTTCCATTGATAACATGTGTTGGAAAGAAATTGAGGTGCAAAAAGAGAACAAAACACAAGGTTCCTGGGGCTTCTATCTAAACCAGGCCATAGAGGAATTCAGCGCGCAAGACATTTGGAACTCCAGCATTGGGAAAAAGGCCTTTAACAAAGCAATCAACTTAACATCAAAACACCTGTCACACTCTACAGAAAGAATACTCTACTACAAAGACGTCACGCCTGGACAGTTATTAACTCATATTGTACCTGGAAGCCTCAAGAATATTTACTAGCTCACTTTTCAATGGCCCCAAGACATCAATTCATGAAATTTCGCTTTGGCATGTGGGAAACGAAGGATCTTATTCCTTCCTGGAAAGAACAGAATCAAAATCAAGCCTGCCGATTCTGTAATTATAAACAAGAATTTTTATCACATATTCTCTGTGCGTGTCCAAAGTTCATGAAAGAAAGAAAAATATTACTAAAAAGGAATTTTTATAAACATGACCATCCGAACATGCAGAGAAGCTGTAACCACCTGGTTAGGCGGGTCTTCAATCCCCCTAGTTTGCAAGGGGATAAACATTTTTTTTTAAAGAATTAAGCCAAATTGCAGTAGAAACTCAAAACTGATTTAAGAACTTTAGTATATCTCAAAAGCACTTTATGGATAACGAACAGTATTCGTCTACCAACACTTAAAACAGAGGCACAGTTTTATATTCCTTTTATCAGGTCCTCAATGATGATTATTTTAAGGTTAAAGCACTTCATGGACAATAGAATTGAACTCGTTTTCACTAAATGTCCAACAACGATCCATGGCTTTATACTTTCTATTAATGAATTCTATTTGGATGTTTTGTGTTAGTAAAGTAAGTTGTTTTGGGGTCATGGTTTTAAAAGACTTAACACATGAATAAATAATAAAATCAATAATAATACAGACACTGCCAAATATTTTGAAAGACATCCTGCATGAAGTTAAAACACAACCCAATAGACCACAGAAAGTATTCTGTGCAACAGAAAACGAATCAATAGAATTAATATCTACTCCAGTGGCGCAGGTAATTTAATCACCTCAGCAGGAATCCACTTACCAACTCCTGCTTCACACACCACTGCTAGTTCAAACCCAGTAAGTGCACCAGCTTTACACACGATATCCGGGAATGATAAGGCAGTTAATATAGATCAAGCAGTGGAGCAGCATATAAATGCCAATCCAACAAGCAATCAGGAGTAGATCAACAGGGAAGGAGAACTCTAACCAAAAGAGAAAAGAAAAGGTAAAGGGAAATGAGAAACAAACACAAAGGCCCACAACAACGGAGCTTATGCCACTTATTCCTCCATAAAAAAGTAGGCGGAGAGCAACAGACTGTAAAATTAAATCAGGAGGCACTAGTAACATACTTGCCAGCCACAGATAAATTAAACACCAGGAAAATGAGTCCCCAGATAACATAACGCAAATGACACAAACTGTGGCAAAAGTACGAAAGATACCCACAAAAGATCATGTCTCTACTAAGAGGACCTTGGGAACACAGGTTCCTGCAGAAGTAAAACTTAGCGAAAAACCTGGATTTAAGCATGCAATTCCAATGTCCGCTGACATGCCAACAGAGAGTAACCAACCTAGCTTGATAGCGGAAAAAGTTCAATCACTAAAACATCACCAAGCCATGAGCAAAAAAGTAGATTTGAAACAGTTGCAGGCTAGGGTGCAGGCACGAAACATAATACAGGAGGACCTCACTCAGAAGCAAATCCAGGAATGAGCAAAAACGCAGGGGGGATCCCCTGAAGGTCAATCCCAGGAACATTTATTTACAAAACTCATGCTGATTCCCAACTATGCATCAAGAGGAGCATTCAATACTCTAAACAGATGCGCGGTTCTGAAATTAATCAAGGAAATCAGCACGATGGCGCAAATCAACTCATCGCATTTAATAGGATTTCAACCTCATTCGCACTTAGACCGAGAAGCTCCCCTAGCAACATGGGCTACAAGAGAAATAATAAATCAAGTATTTGACCAACAGGAAATTTTTCAACACTGGGGGATGGAGTTAAGGAGGGTAGAGCCTTTTTCGAAACCCAGGCCTCATTAAATCCTTACAAAATCTACATCAGAATTCCCATTTTATTGTCTCTGGGGAATTTTAACACCAGATTCATTAAAAACTTGTGCACCTCAACCCCACTTTCTGTTCGGAAAGGAAAAAACTCAAGCTGCCAAGACTCAGTTATAAATTTACATCATCAGTTGGAGTTGCAAGGTTTAAAGATCCTGAATGGCACTCTTAAGGAGGACACGCCAGCAGCCATAACCTACTTTAGCAGCAGCATTTGCTCAATTATCAAAATTTAGCACCATCGACAAATATGCTGGAACAGTAATTTCGGGACCCTCGCTGGGCGGCCCGGAAGCACATATGCCGGATAATGCGGCACTGCTGGCAGCGATCACGCAGTCAAGGGAAACACTAGAGACCAAGATAGGTGCGGTGGGCGCAGATGTTATGTTGCTTCGGCAAGATCTCCGGAATGCCGTACAGCATATAGCAGAAACAGAGTCCCGCATTTCGAACATGGAGGACACAGTGGACACATTGACGAAAAAAGTGACTACCCTTGAAGCACTCACCCGGGGCCTGGCAACACGAGTAGAGGATGCGGAGGGACGCGCCCGCCGCAATAATCTCCGCTTTATTGGATTTCCGGAGGGATGCGAAGGAAATAATGCGGAGAGATTTCTCGCAACGTGGCTCAAGGGATGGCTCGCACCCGATGCGCTTTCTCCATGTTTTGTGCTGGAGCGCGTTCACCATGCGCTGCTACAGAAGCCGCCGCCAGGTGCCCGTCCTTGCGCTAGCATCGCCCGTCTCCTTAATTATAGAGACAGAGACGCAATCCTACAATAGGCAAGAGCAAAGGACTCCCTTACCTATGACTCTCAGCGCATTCTAATATTTACGGACTACACCAGGCTTGTACAGCAGCGCAGACAGTCCTTCCCTTGAGGCTAAAGCTCGCCTTCGGGGGTCTCAAGCTTCCATACTCCCTGTTGTACCCAGCTCGTCTGTGGGTGGCGTACCAATCACGCACCTACTTTTACGAGTCCCCAGAGGAGGTGTTCCAATGGCTTGAGGAGACGGTGCGGATTAAACCCCACACTCCACCCAGGATCGACTCAGACTCCTCGTCTAGTGGACCTGGACGTGGTCCCCTGGCGGCGGTTGGCAGACAGCGACGTCGTTCGCGATCTAAGAAGAGGTCCAAGACTCGCAGCAAATCCAGTAAGAGACTTTCTGAAGATCAAGCAGAACTTTCAGCATCATGAATGATGCAGCTCCGAGAACTGTAACTATTCACACCACATGACACCTAATGCAATGTATATTGCAGGCTTGCATTGTATAATGAGTCCCTGATTTCCAGTTGTTTTTCTTTCTATGTGCAGGAGACTCATACTGGGGATCCATTGGCTGGTCTCTGCCGTTACCCCCTGTTGGGGTTTTGGCTTGGATCATGCCGCGACAGATACTTCCATGTTCGTGAGGTATTGGGGTGGGGGTTTGTTGGGGAATTCGAGTGGAAATTTTTGCTGTCTTTTGTTAATGCCACTATGTCTTCTGTTATATGTGACTCTGGGATTGCCACTGAATAAGCTACATCCATTTATACACGCCAATGCCAGTCATGAGGCAGGATCCGGTTGGGGGTAGGGGGCTCAGAGTTCTTAGTTGGAATACTAACGGCCTGCTCGATAAGATCAAGCGGGGAGCTGTGTTGCGACAAGCCAAGCGTCATAGAGCGGACATTTTGTTCATACAGGAGACTCACCTAGTGGGTACCAAGACACCTTGTTTCGGAAGGTTTGGGTATGCCGGTGTCACTAGAGGTTCCCAGGGGGTTGCGATTCTCATACATCACAGCGTCCGCTTCGTGCACAGCAAAACATGGTCGGACCCCCAGGGAAGGTTCATTGGGATATATGGGACAGTGTATGGGGAACCCATTGTCCTGGGTAGTATCTATGCCCCCCCCCCCTCTTTCATGGTCTCTTGTGGAGTGATTGACAACGCTCTGGACTGAACTTCCATTGGGGTTGACCTTGGTTGGGGGAGATTGGAACGATGTTATGTGCCCGTCACAAGATAGGGGGTGTGCCACGGCTCGGGCAGCAGGGACCCAGGACTCTAAATTATTGCCCCTAGTTCATGGACTGGGGTGGGTTGACTCGTGGAGGACTCTACACCCCACCGCGTGTACATACACTTACTTCTCTGGAGCCCATGAGTCCTTCTCTCGCCTTGATTACATCTTCCTCTCAGGGGCGCACACCCATAGATTGTCTGCGGCCGAAATTCTCCCTAGGGGCATATCGGACCATTCACCGGTATCCATACTCTTGTCTCTGGATCCCAGGCGCTCCCAGTTCCGGTGGCGTCTTATCACCATGGCTGTTACATGATGATAAATACAGATTGCATATCCATGGATCCCTAGTGGACTATCTTTTACAAAACACAGGTACGGTCGATTCCCCAGTTACTTTATGGGAGGCGATGAAGCCCACTCTTAGAGGAGCAGATATTGCCTTTTGCACTCCGAGACGCCGACAGCGCCGTGACAAATTGTTGCAAATTGAGGCCCAGCTGCTCGCTCTGGAGCGCGCGAGTAGGGACGCAGAGGGATGTATTGCGCGCAGGCAACTGTTGAGCGTGCAACAGACATACGTCAGAGAGATCCTAGACAAGGCCCGGCTTTGTTGGCTCGCCACCCGTAGCCGGATATACCAGTGGGGGGACAAATCTAGTGCCTTGTTGCATCGTCTGTGCCAACAGACGCTATGCCCTCAGACGCTCCCGAGTATACGAGGTCCAGATGGGATTACTCCTACAGACCCGTCCGCTATTGCTGATTGCTTTGCCTTGTATTTTGCAGACTTGTATGCTCCCCATGAAGCTATCACTGCGGAATTAGTTCAGAAATTCATTGATGAATTTCCTCCTCTGGCCCTTTCTGATGAGGTGCGAGAGACGTTAGATGCACCATTGTCGGTGGAAGAATTACTGACCGCGCTGCTCGATATGCAAGCGGGAAAGGCGCCAGGTCGGAATGGCTTCCCCTGCAAGTTTTTCCAGAAATATCACCCGCAATTGTTAAAACCCTACTTAGCGGCTCTCGAGGCTTCCGTGGAAAGTGGTAGTTTCCCGCCAGATTGGAGGCATGCAGAGATTGTTGTGTTCTTAAAGCCGGGTCGACCCCCAGAACAATACTCGTCATATCGCCCGATCTCTTTGCTCAATGTGGAGGCCAAACTCTTGGCCAAGGTGATCGCTAATCGCCTGGTTCCATATGCTACAGATCTGGTTCACCCGGATCAGGCAGGCTTTATGCCTGGCCGTGCCACGCGGCATAATATCAGACGTGCACACAATGCTATAGCTGCAGTCAGACTTGGGAGCCCAGCTGCGCTCCTCCTGGCGGATATGAATAAGGCCTTCGATTCCCTTAGCTGGACTTATCTCTTTGCCTTGCTTGGCCGCCTAAACATTGGCCCCAGTCTACTGAATCTTATCTGCCTGTTGTATACAGACATAACTGCTTCGGTCCGGGTGACCGACTCGGCCTCCAGACGTTTTCCCATTGGGCAAGGGACACACCAGTGTTGCCCACTCTCCCCTTATCTTTTTGCGCTAGCCATGGAGCCGCTCGCGGCTTGGATACGAATAGACGCACAGATGCGTGGCTTCGAATGTACACCGGAAGTTTCCAATCGCATAGCGCTATATGCGGATGTGTTATTTTTTCTCACAAATCTTGACCAGACTGGTCCGCGTCTCCTTCGCATTATGCAGATCTTTGGCGAGACCTCCGGCCTATATATGAACCGGGGAAAATCCTTTCTACGGCCGCTGCGGGGCGGGGATCGACTGGGTGACTGGTCGCGGGAGGTAGTGGTGGTCCCAGACAGCTTTAAGTATTTGGGCGTGTTTTTTTCGACATCTCAGACAATGGCGTGGGACAGGAATCTCGCCCCCCTGTGGATACAGGTGAGTGATCAGACGCGCAAATGGTCTCACATGCCCCTATCTCTTTTTGGCAGGTCTGCCATTTTTAAAATGATTTCCTTACCCCGACTTCTATATCAATTGCAAAATCATCCTTATCCAATAAAGCCAACGTTGTTCCGCCAACTAAACGCTATTCTAGCCCGCTTTCTTTGGGGGGGCGGTGCGTCACGAGTAGCCCTGAGGACCTGCTTCCAATCTACATATTCCGGCAGAGTGGCCACCCCAGACGTCCAGGCGTACTACATGGCCGCACGCCTTCTCGTCCTCAACGACTGGTGGTACGGCGACCGCAGAGACATGGCATATGCCGTGGAGCGTTGGCTGCTGGGAGGCAATGCCCTACACACGGTTCTCTATTCAGTGGCGCTGCTTAGGGGGCTGCCGCCCGCAACCGCTACGATCTTCAAGATCTGGAAGTCTGCGCTTCGTCTGATGGGTTGGTGGGGAGGCTTACCGGGGAAACTCCGCTGTGGAATAACGGGCAGCTACCACAACTGGCGTGATTGTCCGGCTTTCGAGGCTGGGAAGCTATTGGGATAGACACAGTGGGGGCAGATGTACGTCGCTGCACCCTCAAGTCCTTTCTCGAAATTCAAACGGAGTACGATTTGCCCCGCACACAATTCTACAGATATCTTCAATTTAGACATGCCTTCACTCCATACATATCACACCTAACAGAGATACCTGAATTTAACCCCGTTGAGGCAAAGGTCGGGAGACCTTAAAATAACCAAAATCTACCGTACACTTATCAACAACATGCCTACCACATTACATAAAACTAGAGAGGCATGGCAGCAGGACCTGGGTCCCTTAGAGGAAGATGACTGGGTAGAGGCTCTGGAATCCCCGCGTAGTGCAGTGATAGCGGCCCACCTGCGCCTCATCCAGTTTAAATATCTACATAGAGCCTACTACACCAGGCACAGACTGTGGCGGGCTGGCTCAATTGCATCCACGCATGGTTTACGATGTGGTGGAGGGTAACTTCCTGCATACTGTGTGGTCCTGCCCTACACTGTCGAGGTTCTGGAGGGGGGTGTTTACATGTCTGAGGTTCTGGGATGGGATGTTCCATCCTCTCCGAAATTAGCCATGCCGCATATTACGGAGGATCTGGGTGGAAACAGGTACAAGTGTCACCTCTTGTTTCTTGGCCTCACGTTGGCGAAAAGAGACATTGCCCGGGCCTGGAAGGATGAATCTCAACCGCTGATTGGGGTATGGAAGAAGAGCTTAGACTTTTGTATGGGCCTAGAAATCCCGGTCTTCGAAGCAAGAGGATGCCCTCAGAAACATTTCAAAATTTGGAAAAGGTGGGCAGATTATAGGGGGCTATATCTGGAGCCTCCTTCCCCCATCTACTACTGAAGAATAATTGATATGAATATACTGGACTGGAACATGCATAGTACACATGCTGGATGTGGCTATGGGTGGCTAAAACTCTCCCTATGTATGAGACGTTTTTACTCTTCAAAAAGATGTAATGTGGCACAGTCGTTTGTTTTTTCTTTAAAGCTTTCCCTCGCAACTTATTCTTTGTATGAACGACATCATATAATTGTTGAAAATGTTGATATCAGTATATGTCACCTTCTATGCTTATTGCTGATGCCCTGTGAGGCATTACCTTTGTCTTGGCTGTCAACAATAAAATTATGTTGTGGGAAAAAAAAAGAAAAGTTATCACAATTGCAGGACAAGAATGTATTTGCAAAAAAATGCCACGCTTGGACTGTCATTAAGTTTGAAGCTCCAAGCATATTTGACAAATCACTTTTCACTAGTTTTAAAACACCAGTTTATGCTGTTCTGCTTCAGGCAATTTGACACAAAAGACCTCGTCCCGTCATGGAAGGGCTGCCCATCAAAACCATGGTGCCATTTATGCGGCTACAAACTAGAGATGGTGACCCACGTTCTGTACACTTGCCCGGCAGTCCTGGAACAATGCAAGAAGCTACTCAGACCTTTTTTTTTTTTGCAACAGTATATTCGGAATTGTAGGCAAGCTGTCACGTCCTGGTTGAGTGAAACTTCAATTCCCTTAGCTTGCCATTTCTGAGCCTGGTAAGGAAACAGCTGTATGATCCCTCGTACTAGGTTCCCCCAAGTATGCAGTTTCCAGAAAATCAATGTCTCCCCGACTTTTAACGCATTTGCACTTTACAACACAGTTGTAAACTTTGAGGATGTAGTGGGCATCAGCCAGTCAGTGATCAGACAGGAACTGATGAAAAACATAGCAGCTGCCTTCAAGGACATAAAGCAGACTTTAAGAAGTAGACTTAAAGACGACAAACCCCACTTTGCACTTTAGTATATTCTGTCGGCATTGCAATGTACGGTCAAATAACTAAATGAGACAACTTATGGCTGTAGCACATTGACAGTTCTCCACTGCAATACTTCTACGCTATGTTGCTTTTGATGTCTATTCTAAATCTGGCATAGTCCCCTTGTGATCAACAAGCCTTTGCTGCAAGATGAAATTGGGCAGCTGACTTTTTTTTAACTGTTTAAATGCAGTAGATATTGGGTTTTACATGATTGCTTTAGAATGTTTTGTATGTTATAAATGAATGATTTACTAGAACGCACAAAAGCAAAAGGAACAAATGATGGACGGAATGCTGAACAATGCAAATATTCACCCCCAGTCACAAAGATCTGGGTTTAATGCATCCTTTTGCTCACCACACCACCCCAGTTTGGATCCAGCCATATGCAAATCAGTCTTGACCATGCTCCTCATAGGAACAGTCCAGACCGAACTGCCAAGCCAGGTCCTCGCCTGGACCAGAAACAAGCATCCCCGGACCGGTTTCGGGACATCACCCCTAATTGATTATGGGCAAGATTCTTATTCTTGTGTCATATCCTGGTGGGGTGAAGATTAAGTCCAAGGTGCACTCTACTGTGTGTTGTCCCATCACAAATTGATGAAATTGATCTCTAGATGTGTTGAGATAGATCCTGTTTGTGCTAGCTTAGGATGATCCAACTAGATGTTCATAGAACGCATATATTGGTATGGTTTATTGTGGTCTCCGTCCGTAACAGTTTCATTTAAAACTTAGGTGAAAGCTTCTTTGAATTGGGGTAGTCTACATATTAGAAGGAATGAACAGCAGAATGTAGATGAGAAGGAACATCTTTTCAGCAAAGATTGCGTCATGGTAAAGTTTTCAGCATTTGTAGTCTCTATTGTTTTGAAGAGGACTACAAGTCTACCTCCTGTCTTCTTGGGGACATATAATACCATATTCTGGAAGAATGGCCTCATGACACAGTAGTGTGGTGTCATCACTAATCTAGGTATCTGTAATGAACACTGTCGTAGGTAAATGAAGTCCAAATGTAGCCAAGTAGTAGGTTCCAAGAATGTAGTTTATTAAATCCAGTTCCAAGTAAGTGGAAGATAGATGGTAAGTAAGATGGTAAAAGGTAGCCCCACCAGGAGCAGCCTCCCTGCTGCTCAGCCTGCATCCACCAACTGGCACTCCACACATAACCAAGCAACCAAGCATTCCGTGACCTCATCACACATTCCAGCACTCATCCTGGTTGAGCAGCAGGGAAGATGTAAGTAAAGGAGAGGCGACAATAAAGTCACCACATATCCCCTTTCCTTACACCAAGAAAAGGCAAAAGCAAGAACAAAGATAAACTTATCCAAGATAAACAATAAAAGCACAGAACATTACATGTAAAAATGCAAAATGTAAGTTCAATAAATTGGCAATACAGAAAGATAAAAGAAAGCAACAGTTACTAATATAATAGCATCATCACATAATAGACAACACTTTAAAATGTCCTAAAAATGCAATAAAACATTAAATGAGATGATGGAACAATGAATACAGAAGCATCACTGAATCATAAAAAGAATAACCTTAAACACTCACTCATCCCCTTTCCTCACACAGAAAGGGAGAAAGTACATCACACACATATTGTACGCGTGACATGAACTACCATAAAGGCAACATACGTAATACTTTTGTACACCTGACGTCTCAGGCACTCAAGCAAACTATGCAACAGTCATGACTAGGCGTCACCGGCAATGCAACATACAAAACATTCTTGTGCACCTGACGTCTCAGGCACTCATGGAAACTATGCAACAACATTACTAAACGTCACCGGCAATGCAAAATACGTAACACTCTTGAAAATTTCCAAGTCTTGTTCAGCAATACCGCAAGCAGGAGCATAGCGTGTTACCACCAACACAGAATACACAGGAGACATAAGGGAATGATTTTTTCCTCCGGCTTGCCTTTCATAAATCCCATTTTGTAAAGAGACTTCGTGTCAACTCCCTTCATGCAGAGAAACAACACGAACAAAGAAAGGAGTCACAAAGTGGGAATAATTTGCACCTCCGGCCTGTCTTTCATAAATCCCATTTTGTGAAGAGACTTCGGGAGACATGATGCCGATGAGAAAGCGGACTAAACGAAGTTGTAGAAATTACGTCATTGACTAAGATGGCGGCACGCTGGAATGAAGAGCGTCGGAAGGCTCACAGCAGCTGCGTGCTCCCACAGCACTGCGGAGTGGTCAAGACGTCACAAGGAAGCTTGTCACTCAATATGGTACGTGAAGACAGCAGAGAGGTTTCACGCGACACCAGAATGAAGTAAGGAGTGCGCGCGGTGAAACACTGGATGGTTGCGAGGCCCATGCGCTGCCCAACGGACTACCGGTAAGTGTATTCAAATAATAACATACACGTTACCGTAAAGTCCACATAGTGCAAACTGGTTACCAACGCCGGTACTTCTCCGTTGTAACTTGAATATTGTTGCAAACAATTACACGAGCCCTACATATGAATCCTTAGTAATAGTCCAAAGTTGAAACAATGCTGGAAAAGTGACTCAGGACTCCATTAAAAACGGCACCATAACGCAGGCAAGCCAATAACGTAAATTTAGAGCAGCTCACCAAGGTCAATTCCCAAAGACAACTCAAACACCGTGTCTATAATGAATAGCGCTGCTGGCTCCACAAGGATGTCTCCTAGAACAATGACTTTCGAAATGTTCACAGAAACTTGACATCCGCTGTACTGAGCCAGTTTCAAATTAGAGCTTGTAGAAGTGCAGAAGAAAAACAAACGCCCCAAACAGGCTGTCCAGATGGGAAAGGACACTGGTGGGGCTAGTCAGGGCGAAACTTTTCTTCAAGCTTGGGTTTTCTTGATAACAGGTTCCATATGAGTTCAACAACAGTTTAAATGTAGATAGAGTTCCAGTACTTGAATTTCATAATAGTTTCTAGAAGGACAGTTCTTCATGAGTTTCCTTTGTATCAAAATCCAGGTTTCTACAGCTGGGTCAAATGTAGAGTGTATTCCAACACACGCAGGTTCGTAAATCAAATCGTCGCCAAAATGTCGTAGGTAAATGAAGTCCAAATGTAGCCAAGTAGTAGGTTCCAAGAATGTAGTTTTTTAAATCCAGTTCCAAGTAAGTAGAAGGAAGATAGATGGTAAGTAAGATGGTAAAAGGTAGCCCCACCAGGAGCAGCCTCCCTGCTGCTCAGCCTGCATCCACCAACTGGCACTCCACACATAACCAAGCAACCAAGCATTCCGTGACCTCCTCACACATTCCAGCACTCATCCTGGTTGAGCAGCAGGGAAGATGTAAGTGAAAGAAAGGAGAGGCGACAATAAAGTCACCACAAACACATGGTCTGGTGATGAATCGGACATCAAGTTGAAAAAATTTAAGAGGATTTTGCTCATGAATTGAGCATTGAAGAGGAAGCAATTTAGTGTATGTGAAAATAATCCATTGTTATCCAAGGAAGGAAGAGGAGAGGGTGGAGGGTTGGAGACGTTGTGGAGAGTAGCAGCGATGTGGAGGGTTTATGAGCGATAGGAGGATTGGGATGGACATTGGTAAGATGGTGGTTAGGGATAGGCTTATAATATAAAGGAGGCTTGGGGAAAGAGTGTCACGATAGCGCAGCTGTAAACTTTGTGGGGGGGGGAGGCTGACCGTTTGGGAAGGGAATAATTGTTAGGAGTAATGTAGGAGAGGAACATTGAGCAGTAAGCATAGCTTTGGTGGATGAAAGGGAGACTCGCAGAATACGCAGGCTGCCTGGGAGGAAGGTGATCAAGGAGGATGTTTAAGGGTAGAGTAAGCCAGTTTGGAGAGTGGTAGGGTAGTCAAAATGGGGAATAGTGTAGGGTGGTGGTGCAATTAGTAAAAAGGGTTAAAAATAAGGTGTCATACAAGCGTCTACCCAGTTTAATATGTTCCGGTCTTGAAAGTAATGCTTTCTCTAAGAACTTTATCTGCACAAACCTCTGCTGGAAGTATTGCAGAAAAGATAGCTGTGTTTTGGGGTTGATTTCACTAACACTCAGGTCCATCCCTCGCCATTCTCTGATCTCCTGCAAAGACTGAAAGAGGTGGGTCAGAGCCCACCTGAATGGGCATACAAATATAAGCATTAGAAATTAGCTAAAAGCACAGCCACCATAGAATGGGTTATCCCAAGGAGAGGAGCTGTAGCTCATTAATTGAGGAACATGCAGTGTTGCAGAAGAGGATTGAACAGTGGATGGCAAAAACGTAAACTGTATGGCAGAGGGGTTGGTGATGCTGTTGGCAGTATTAAAACAGAAAGGGTGGACAGGGCATCAACAATAGTCACAGGCAGGGGGCATTTAATCGATGTATGTGAATTCATAGAAAAATGAAGACTGATAAAACACATCAAAGGAAACCAAATCATGAAAATTAAAGGAAATATTTTGAAAGAAAGACAATTTTAAGGAAATACAAGTAAATCAACAATTACAATTCAATACAAAAAATTGGAACAGCAAAATAATATTTTATTTTACGTAGAAATTAAGAAAAAAAACATTAAATCTGGAACGGACTAAACATTAACAAGAGACAGTAGTGTATCCCTAGTCAAATCCCGGATAAGGATTATGTTTAAATATTTCAAAATATACCACTTTTTATTAAAATTACAAAAAAAACAAGTCTTTTCAATAATATCTTCTGTAATTAAATCTTTTTCAGGGCTAAAACAATAACACACTCTTTCTCTCTCTGAATTGGTTTGCATAAAATGGTAAATGTCATTCATCTTGCAAATTTCAATTAAACAGTTTAGATTTCTTAGTAAGTATTCCATAAAAGAGTTTTTTGATGAAATCACAAACAGCCACAATTAATGCCTTGTATTAATCAGCTAAGAAGAGGTGGGGAGGGGAGCTAGACATATTGGCATAGGGAGGGCCAGGGCATGAATGTGAGAGTGTCCAGTAAATAATACTTCAGCATACAAAAATGTGTAACACCCACATTCAAACCCCACTGAGGCCCAGTGTGCCATTGGAACCAAGCTTCACCTGACTGACCAGCCCTAATCATGGTAAAACCTGTCTTGGGTTGCTTGTGCTCCAGCTCAGGGAGGACCTGGCTTGGCACTTCAGGATGGACTGTCCCGATTAGAGCAGGGTCAAGACTGAATGATATGGCTGGATCCAAACTGAGGTGGCATGGTTGGCAAAAGAACAATGGGTTAGAATGCTACCCCAAGTGATTGCCAGTGATTAGACTTATTGCAAGCTTTCGTCCAATCACCTTGTGTGTGTTTGGTGAAGCTGAACAATGACAAGACCAAAGTTGTGATCTTTAGGGAAAGCTCTTCACAGTGGGACTCCACTTGGTGGCCGACAGAGCTAGGACACCCACCCACACCAAGAACCTTGGGATCATTATCAACTGAAAACTCAACATGACCACTCAAGTCAACGCAGCCACTGACTAATGCTTCCACACCCTGAAAATGCTAAGGAAGATTTTCAAATGACTCCCAGCCCATGCGCTCGGAACCAGCTAGCTGGACTATTATAAACCCTATACGCTGGGAACAACAAACAGCTCACCAGGGGGTACAGACCATTCCAAACTCGGAGGCCAGGGGTCACACTTAACCTTCCATGTTACATATACATCTCACCTCACCTCAAAGAGCTACACTGGCTACCCATACACAAACAAGTACAATTCAAACTCCTCACCAACACTTAATCACTTCAGAGGATGTGAATGTCTTTCTGCCCACTTTGGGGGGCAGAAAGGCCACTACATACCAAATATTTGGTTTAGTAAAAGGGGTGGGGGCCAGCTACTCCTGGCATCAAGCCATACACCATTTACCCATAAAGCCCTTACAGCTTTTTTGCCAGCCCGGGAGGCAGAAATCACAATGGATGTAAGGGATAAGCTTTCTTTTTTTTAAAGGGGGGATCCAGTTCATTCTGGTATCAGGCTATACCTAAGACTCCTAAAGCCCCTACTGACGTTTTGCCCCCTGACACTGGGCAGAAAGCTCACTGGATGCCCAAAAAACACCCCCCCCGAACAAATGGGGAGGGGGCAGGCCCTACCTGGCATCAGGCCACGCCCATTGTCATGATCCCCTCATGCGTCATCTGTGTAGTGGGTCCAGCATGCAGGGCTCATGTTGCTTTACCCCTGTGGTGCTTTATGGCGTGACTGACATTCCCCATCACTGGTAATTCCATTGCCCTTGAATCCCTGCAAGCGTCCCCCAGAACCCATAGATTATCTGCACCCACAGTTACTAGGGCCTTGGTGTGGTTTTCCATTGAATCCCTGAAAACTTCCCCCAGAATCCAGTGAACCAATGGTAAGCCTTGCTCCCGCTGTTACCTGGGCCATGGTGTTGTTTTCCATTATGCACGTTTGAGTGAAAACAATGCATTTTTTTCCTGTTATATGGCTCCGGTCAAGTTGCATTTGCCCATTCTGTAAGGTCACAGAGAGTGTACTAACACGTGGTTCGAGAACCTTCCAGTCAGCCATGTGCCCCACGTGATCTAGCTACATCCGTTGAGCCATCAAGAGGGTATATAAACCCCGCCCAACCCCAAATCATGGCTTGGCCTCGCTCCCAGCAGAACAAGCTTAACCCATCCCACTCACCTTACGAATCCTGCTGGAACCGAGAAATGCCCCAGTCTCCTTCAAGTCCATCTGAACCTGTGGTTTCTGTGGCTTCAGCTCCATTGACAACTTCCTCCTCTCTCCATCCTCCACAGTTACTCCGGACACCCGCGACTCTCGGAGTCAAAGCCTTGAGATCTTCTTCAAACTTCAGTCAAGTGGAAGAACCATGTTAGTGCACACTAATCCTCCTAAAGTAGTAAGCAGGACCAAGTATCCACGTCTTCAAAGACTACAGACTTTTCCTCCATGCCCTCTCTGTGATTTACTCCAACGCTTCTATTGTGTGTATGCTCCGGACCCTTCCCGCAACCTAGGCACTAGAACTGGGTTTGCGCAAAGATTAAAACCGAGCTTCGTGTTTCTCTGATGAACAGTAGTGTCTAAAGAAAGCACTTCAGAGTCTTTGATGTATGTATGAACCGTGTACCGAAATTTGCGTTCTGAGTTTAATCCTTGGAAATGTCCCAAACTCCAATCTGTGATTTTGGTAATTCTGCATTCATGTCGTGCTGCTGATAAAACCTGTAAGTACATGATACTGAAGTCAATGTATAGTCACTGTGTTTGGAGACCTTTTCGTGTACGGATGGTAACTGCCTCCTCTTGTTATTTCCAGTGCATTGAGTCAGTGCAAAACCAGAGGTTCTGGTCCAGCGCACATCTACCTCGCAAATGTAGAAGGTCTCAGAAGTAGCAGATCCTGTTACGTAGTGTCGCACAGCTGCAGAGCGGACCAGGTTAGTGCATGACACCCCCAATCCGAAGCGTCTTCCCCTCCCCCACTGGCCTAGAGCACCCCAACCTCATGGCAAGCTAGAGGAAATTTGGATTATATTGGGCGTAGATTTAAATATGGGACAGAGATTTGGTGTTAAAAGCCTAATTTTGACTTACCCGGGTGGCAGAAAACTTCCTGGTGCCTGGGAGTTTGGGATGCAGTGCAATCACAGGATGGGCAAATCAAGCATGCTATTTGATTTTTCACTTTTTTCCCTGATGGTCTGGTGGGTTTTCTCATCCCCATGAGATAGGTAGGTAGGGGTTAAATATTCTAATCTGCTCACCAGACTATCACAGAAAAAAAGAGAGAACAAAATGTGGTGGAGTGCTGGACCATCTTGGCTTTTCCCTGCACCCAGCAAGATTTCTACCCCCAGGGGAGGCAGAATTGGGATGGGGAGTTTAATCTGACTCTGCCAGCCGATATGTCAAACCCCAATTTCCTCTCACCTGCCATGGTGAATAGCTGCACTATGCAGTTTGTGTGTCAGCAGACAACCAGGGATCTCTACCAACCCTCTGCATTTTTAAAACCTAGAGACCAGAAGAATCCAAGGTAGTGTGGCTTGCTTAGATCATATCATGTTTTCCTACACAGAATGCCTTGTGAATATCACACTGTGGGTCCAAAAGGCTATTTCTACACATTTATGTGACGCAAAACTGTTACCACCCTTTGTTCCCACACTTCTTTTGAATGAAACGCAGCCTCCCGTGTGTGGTTGGGCCTAATGCATGTCACTGGAATGGAGCAAAATGTAACCATGTGAAGACCTCATCGATACCACACTCACTTCACATGGTCCAAGTTTACCGATCCCTCTTGCAGGCTTAGGCCTACCAAAACTAACAGGGTAGAGTGTGGGAATGCTGTGTGGCTGTTTTGTGGATCTCCACAGATTCCAGAACGTTTGCCCACATAACTGTATGGAAAAGGCATGATTTTAGCCAAATGTTGATGTTTGCACAGCATTCTGGGTAAGAAAATGTAGTAGTGTCAATGCAAGCCACATGGACTCTATTGGGTATCTACTTTTCAAAGATGTATAGCGTTAGTAGGTTTCTCTGGTTGCCAGCCAAGCCTGGGCCAAAATATCATAATTACCCAATAAGCCCGAATCAGTGAATTTGAAAGGGAAAATCTTCATATTTGCGCTTTGGGGTCTTTCCTGTTGAGGGCGATAGGCACAGCCAATAAGTGTGGAACTATTTTTTACCAGAAGTGTGGCAACCCTGGATGAAAAGAGCATTTTGGATACCCGCAGATTACAAAACTTTCCCTCACAGAAATGTAGGAAAATCCATGAATTTAACCAAAATTTGACATTTGGAGGGCATTCCGTTTACAAAAACATAGTGGAATCCATGCAAGTAACACCATCCTTGACTCAGAAGGGAGTCTAGCTTTCAGAAATGTCTAGCTTTGGTAGGTTTCCCAGAGTGCTGGCCATGTCAAGTACCAAATACTGCAGCTGCCTACATTGCCAGAATGGGTGAATTTCAATGCAAAAATCTTGATGTTTCCTTGTTGAGGTTTTGGAGCCTTTCCTGCCATGGCCAATAGGCCCAGCCACTCAACTGGGGTACTGTTTTTATCGGAATAGTGTGGGAACACAGAAGACTAGAAGAACAAGTTACTTACCTTCGGTAACGCATTATCTGGTATAGATAGTATCTAGCTGCAGATTCCTTACTTTAGAATCCACGCCCAGGCGCAAGACTAAATCCGGAAATTTTTACCTAGCACATCTGAACGTTGGAAGGGGGCTCTGCAAGACTCCGTATCAACGTCATCCACGCGATGTGACGTAGACGGACTCCATATAACCCTCTTGCCGACGCGCCATCATTGAAGCAGTGTGCTAAAATAAAAGACACCCTTGTGTCAAATAATCACTGAATTCTTAATTCTGTATGTGAATTTCCGTAACGAAATCGTAACTTGTTAATCTGATAGAGACATCTAGCCACAGATTCCTTACTTTAGAATCAAATACCAAAGCATACCATCCCAGGAGGAGGGTCTGCGAACTGAGACCACTAAAAAGTCTCCAACTAGAACAAACCCAGTCTAGAACCAAAAAAAAGGCCAGACCTTCATAATAAGGTAGGTGAGCAATAACATGCGCTACTAATTATAAACCCTGTGGAAGGAACCACAGATAAGTAAAGTCATAAAATATTAAAAAAGCATGGGAATAAAATAATCCATGTTAACATGACAAACTGTGGCAGAAGCCAACCAACAATATGAATAGAAAACTATTTTCACCCTTAATGGGATCCGAATCCATGCATGCTCACAAAAAAAGCACTGCGGAAACAACCACCGAAAGAAAAGTCCTAAAGACCTTGAAAGCATGGGGATAGCGTGACTCATGACAGTCGGACAATTTTTGCCAAATGACCCTTTAAATATAAAGCTATTTGCTCTCATATCCAGACTCTAACTGCATCCATCACCCGTGGGAAAGCAGAATGAATGCTCTATTAAAAAGAGTCGAAGACAACAATAGCAACTATTGACATAGAACCGGTCATATTCCTAGGAAAATCAACTAGAGATAATACAAATACCTCTAGGATATCCCCAAGATATATACTGCCATAGGAGTAAAATAAATAACCGCCTATGTATTGACAAGAGAAAAAGTAGAACATAAATATAAAATAAAGCTGAGTAATCAGTCAGACAATACTGACATAACAGTATGGAAACCATAGTGGGCATCACGCCACGTAGGAAAGCAACACCCATCCAAAACGTCAGCATAATGAAAAGTGCCTGAGACACCACCATCAAGCAATAGTAGTATAAAGTTAAATAAGATAGTAAAGTATGAAAAACAAACCTTGATAGTCTAGCGAAAACCAAGGCTAGTACATGACCCCACTATATGAATAGAGATCCGTCTACATATGATCTAGAAAGGATCTCCCATACTTAAACCAGAACATTCAAAGGATTCTAAAATAAAAAATAATCCAACTGATGTTATATGTATCCCCTCTAAAAAAAACACTCCGCAAAGTGTGAACCCAAACTACAAACAATTAAAGTCAGATGAATGATGAAAAATAGTTTTCACCTAGAAGAGCAACGATCCTTTAATATAGTAATAAAAGTATTCTACAAAGAGTAGAAGTTATGAGGCAAACACCTATTCTCCTCATGCATAAACTTATATGAACATCTTTATAGAGAAGAAAAGGTACACCATTAGAGGGAAATTTCCTTCAGAAAAGAAGGAATCTTAAGTAATAACGTAAAGCGTATTATAGAATTAACCTAGAGGCTACATCTTCCTGGAGACCTAAAACAGTCCTATGTAATCCAGCGAAAACGAAATAATAACCTTCAAAGAATATGTATAAACCAACAAATGTCAACACTAATACATAGAATATCCTCCAAACTGTAATGGCTATAAGACAGAACCTTAAAGGCAAGAACATATACGGCCTTATTACGATGTCGGGCAGACGCTCGGTTTGGGAACTGCCCGACCATGGGTTGGTTGTTCCCCCATACCTTATTATGATGCGACCGCAAATGGTGCGGTCGCATACTCCCAATTCCCTATGGGAGCTTATGCTGCGGCCGTAAACCGGCCGTAGCACACGCTCCCATAGAGAAATGGAAGAATCTGTTCATCCATGCACCGCGTGGCAGGCACCTCACGCGGTGCAGGGATGAACAGGTGGCACCATAGGTGCCCCCTTAGCCCCCCACCAGAGGCTGCAGGATGAAGGGGGCCCCCAATGTTGCTTTCCGACAAGCTTTCCATGTCGGAAAGCCCGACATGGAAAGCCTGTCTGAAACCGACATCGTAATACCTACGGCGGAAACGCCGTCCATAAGGATTATGTGCCAGTCTCCGACTGGCTGATGGGCTCCTTGAGCCCGGCAGAATCCAGCCTGATTGGCTGGCTGGTTTCAGTTTCGACCGCCCGCATTGTTATGCGACGACCGAAACTGAAACCGCGATGAAGCTCGGAAAGCCTCTGACCTGCGGTCAGAGGCTTTCCGACCCTCATCGTAATCGGGCCCTTAGTGTGTTAAGGCTGACAAGATGTTAACGTCTTGGTCCCCACCTACTTAATCCAGCAAAAATAGAGAACTATTACTATCATCAATAAAGAAAAATCACCTATTGCTTAGATGTAAAGCAAATACCAGAGGTAGAAGTAGAACCCACATATACTGATAACATAGGCTACAAACTACCTTTCTTGAGGACATAAGAAAGGAATGTTTTTTTGAAAATATTATTTTTAGACCGACACTCTCAGTGCTGTACAACATCAATGGAACATCATTCTATTAAAGTACAGCAAGATTAACCCAGACCTAAAGTGTAAGGCCGCACAAATTATATTATATGTATAATATCAAGGTTTAGTGATTCATCTACTCTATTAATTAAAAATTCTTCTGAGGTCATTGCCACCACCCTGACGCCACTGTTGAATATCATACTGGAGGCAGGTCAGTATCCAAAAGCATGGAAAATAGCCTCAATTCTGCCATTGATTAAAAAACCTAATCTGGAGCCTAGCGATCCGAATAGCTAAAGGCCCATCTCCCGACTTCCATTATCGGCGAAAATAATGGAGAAGGCTATTAATATGCAACTCAGTTCGTTTTTTGAGAACAACAACGCGTTGGATCCCTCTCAGTATGGGTTCCGCGCGGGACATAGTACAGAGCTAGCACTGATTAAAGCCACGGAGGAGGTTCGTGAAGCGGTGGACCAGGGAGGCTCAGCGATCCTGATCATGCTGGATCTGTCAGCGGCCTTCGATACGGTCCATCACGAAGTGTTGATGGGCCGATTATCGAAGGCGGGGTCCAGGGTAAGGCCTGGAACTTGCTGAAATCATTTTTGGCTGACAGATTACAAACGGTGGATCTGGGGAGGGATAGGTCACAGCCTTTCTCCCTTCCCTGTGGGGTGCCACAGGGGTCTTCCCTTAGTCCTACGCTTTTTAATATATATGTGAGCCCGTTGGCCGCCCTCATAAGATCCTTTGGGCTGCAACTAACATCATACGCAGACGATACCCAAATCGTGCTGTCTCTTCAGCGGGGTAAAGAAGCTGAAATGGCCCCAAGTTGTGACGACTGTATGAAAGCAGTAACTGGCTGGATGTCGGCGAACTGCCTGAAGCTGAATGCAGGCAAAACAGAGGTGATTATTTTTGGGAATAACCCCAACCTCTGGTCACCAGACTGGTGGCCTAATGAAATGGGCAACCCCCCAGCCCCCTCGCAGAAAGCCAAAGAACCTGGGGGTGATTATGGACAACACACTGACGTTTGGGGACCAGGTCAGCGGGGTGGTTTCAACAGGTTTTTTCCTCCTTAGAACCCTGAGGAAAATAAAATTCTTCCTACCCGAGGAAAGCTTCAGAACAGCTGTCTCAGCCCTCATTCTGTCCCGTCTGGACTACTGTAACAGCCTGTATCTGAATATTCAAAAGAAACATCTCAACAGATTACAGATGGTGCAGAATGCGGCAGCAAGGCTGCTAACGGGCACACCAAGGTTAGTTTCGGTCAGAAATGGCCTGCGACACCTACATTGGCTCCCTATAAAACAACGGGCCCAATTTAAAGCCCTATGTACGGTTTTTAAGTCTTTGATGGGCAGTGGTCCGGAATACCTAGGAAAGCGCCTTCAATGGTATGTCCCGTGGAGAATGCTGCGCTCCATGGAAGCAAAGCGAGTGATTGTTCCAAGAGCAAAGAAGGCCAATTGGGGTGGCAGGAGTTTTCTGCTAGGTGCCACCAAGGCCTGGAACAACCTTCCAATGCATCTCAGGATCTCCACGGATCTCCTTTCTTTCAGGAAGGGGCTAAAAACGTGGTTGTTCACCGTATAAGCTAAGGTGCAGAGGGATACCAGTTAGACACCACATTTTAATCTCTCTTGGACCCTTATGAAGGTTGAGTAGTGATAGGGTGGCTGCAGACTTTAATATGAGGTGGAGCCAACAGATTCCCTCAGCTTAATGATGTATTCCTCAGGGAATTACTAACAAGTAGGCTGGGACTAGTTGTCTCATCTTGCAAAGGACAATGTTATAGAGAGAGATTCATCCAGCTCTTGAACCTTCTCTCATTATTAAGAAAGTAGGATTATAATAACATACACCAGTGACAGGTTGTTTGAACCCAGATCAGAAAGATTATTATGAATAGGTGACCAAAGAGGGTATTTAAACAAAACACTAGTGAATTAACTTTGTTGAGAATAACTGAAATAAAGAAATCAAGTCACAGAGAATGACAGAGACTGGAAACGAACTGCAAACTGTGGCAGAGATCAATAGTAAGGGAGCAGATTGTCACAACAGTGAAAACAACTGGATAGGTCATGCGTTTGCTCTTTATGGGAGTCGGGCAGTTTCAATGATTGCCTAGCTCAATAGGGCGACTGATTCAATAGTCACGCTGATAATAACCCAATTCATTTTGTTGAATCTTGAACATATTCTGGTGCTACGTGATTTGATATTTGGTGCAATGTATGTTTAAGTGAAACGAAGATGGTGGGCTTCAGTAATGACAGGTGTTTTCAACAGCAGCTATTTCTTCCACTTAAAAGTTAAAAATATACTGGTCCAAAACGAAGCAGTAAATCCAGTACCACCAATTATCAACTCATGATGACGATGAGCCCTGCAGCAAAACTATTTTCTGAAATCCTACTTGATCAATTAGCAACATGGACAAATGAGTACTGCAGTATACCAAAAATAGACTGGATTTTGGAAAGCAGTGTTGACGATGAACAATGCAGTGCCATTGACACACATGATTCGACTCAAGCAGGGTGTTCTTTCTCTGCAATCTGCATTTACTGACTTTTCAAACCAGTGTGCTTGTCACTAAGATAGAAGCCATTAAGCTGCGCTCTCCCGTCTTTTGGTGGCTATTATCAGTGAGCTTTATCATGATACACAGGCAACAATAGAAAATTGATCTTCATGGTATACTGGGGGTGAAGTACACATTCCACTGGTAGCCTTGTTTAATTTGTTCACAAGTTATTTTGTAAAGTACTTAAGCCTTGGTAGCTTGTGTTCTCCTAAGCTAAACAAGTTATGCATTCCTGTACAGCATAAGGTTGATGATATACTCTGCAGCCATGTCGCTTGTGGATTCGTTGGCATGCCCAACACCACTCTCCTCTGTGAGGAATCACCTCACAATAAAGAAGACAAAAATGTAAGTGATACAGTTTGGTCAGAAAAGGTTAATGGATGATCAGAAGCATTGATAGCTAGGTGGCCTTTTTGAAAATAAATTATTCTTGGCCCTCAGGACAACAAGTATCATTCCTTTACTACCAAAGAAAACCCTCCTTTGGATCCATCACTGTTTGCTAACTACTGACCTATTTGTTTGCTACCCTGTGTATTGAAGATTTTGCAATACAATTGTCATTCACAACTATTGCACAATCTATCAGAGCACACCTTCCTTTATCTCAGTCTAATTTTTGATTTGGTCATTCTACCGGGACTGCATAACTTCCTGTTATCTAATTTCATTCTCATCGTTGGAAGCTACCTTATATATTGGTACTTTTTATATCTTTCTGCTGCATTTCACAGTGGATACGGTTTCCGTTCTGCCTGCTCTTTGTGCTAGTTTTTTCTTGTTCTGTTGTTCCTAGGCTTTTCTCTTATTTACGGATTCATCAATTTTCATTATCTTGGAAAGGTTCACCATCCACACCTGCTTAACAGCAGCATGAAGATTATGCATTTGCTCAATATTTTACTATTATTTTGCATTATTACTTCTTCTAGCTTTCATGCACATTTTTGTATGCAGTAACACTTGGGTTCCTTCTTTAAATCCTACTTTCACTGCATCGCTACATGCTTGCTCAGCCTATTTGACTGCCAATGAAAAATGGAGGACATACCACTTTCTCTGTTAAACCCCCTCTAAAACAGAAGGAAAATGCTACTTACCAGTATGCATCTGTTCTTGGCATGTAGAGCTGCAGAGTTGTACACTGTGCATAGATCGCCATCTGGTGTTGGGCTCGGATGCTTGCACTTTGTTGTTGTCTTGGAAGAGTCTTTTGTAGTCACGAGATAGGTGACTCCTCCCTTGGACGATAGTGCGCATGGGCATCGACTCCATCCTCAGATTGTTTTTCGCCATGATGGGAAATGATGGAGTCAGTAAGAAGCAAGAGATGTCCATGTGAATGTATCTAATTAAGATAATACTGGAACAGATACAGGTTCCGGGGAGGCGGGTGGGCGTCTACAACTCTGCAGCTCTACATGCCAAGAACAGATGCATACTGGTAAGTAGCATTTTCCGTTCAAGGCATATGAGCTGCAGATTGTACACTGTGCATAGACTGTACAGCAGTGTCTCCCTTAGCGGTGGTCACCTGTATCTGTTGCAGTAGTTTGAAACAATGTTTTAAGAACAGCCTGGCCTACAGAAGCTTGTTGCTTTGCCTGCACTTCAACACAATAGTGTTTGGTGAAGGTGTGTGGTGTAGACCATGTTGCTGCTTTACATATGTCATCTAAGGGAATGTTCCCTAAGAATGCCATGGAGGCCCCTAGTTTGCGTGTTGAATGCGCTCTAGGGGAAATTGTCAATGTGCGTTTAGCCTTTTGGTAGCATATTTGAATGCATTTGACTATCCACCTTGCGATCCCAGCTTTGGAGATGGGGTTACCTTTATGAGGTGGGGAGAAGGCTACAAACAGTTGTTTTGCGAAAGGGCTTAGTCCTGTCAATGTAATAGAGTAGTGCCCTTTTGACGTCTAGTGTATGAAGAGCTCTGTGTGCCACAGAGTCTGGGTTTTGGAAAAACACTGGTAATTCAACTGATTGGTTAAGATGAAAAGCAGAGATGACTTTGGGAAGGAATTTTGGATTTGTTCTGAGAACCACTTTGTTATGATGTATTTGTAAGAATGGTTCTTGTATGGTTAAAGCCTGGATCTCGCTTACCCTTCTGAGAGAGGTAATTGCGACAAGGAAAGCAACTTTCCATGTGAGGAACTGAAGTTCACATTTATGTAGAGGTTCAAATGGGGGACCCATGAGCCTGGTAAGAACAATGTTTAAATTCCACACTGGAGAGGGTGGCAGTCTGGGAGGAATTATTCTTTTAAGTCCCTCCATAAAGGCTTTAATTGCAGGTACTCCTAATAATGACAAATGTTGTCTGTTTTGTAAATAAGCGGCGAGCGCTGCTAGATGTAATCGTATGGATGAATATGCTAGATTACATCTTTGTAAGTGTAGCAAATAGCAAATTATGTCCTGGATGGAAGCATCCAGTGGATCAATTTTATTATTTTTGCAGTAGATGACAAATCTTTTCCATTTTGCTGCATAGCAAGCTCTAGTAGTAGGGCGTCTGGCTTCTTTAATGATGTTCATACAGTCCGGCGGAAGGTTAAGATAACCGAACTCTAGGACTTCAGAGCCAGATCGCTAGATTCAGTTGTCCTGGATCGGGGTGTTTTATCTCTCCATGGCTCTGCGTTAGCAATGCTGGGGAGAGGCGCAGTTTTTGGTGTGGAACCACTGAGAGCTCCAGTAGTGTTGTGAACCACGGTTGGCGTGCCCATGTGGGAGCCACCAGGATCATCCTGAGAGACTGTTGTCTGAGTTTGCGTACTACTAGGGGAATCAGTGGGAGTGGCGGAAAAGCGTACGCAAATTTGCCTGACCAATTCATCCATATCGCATTGCCTTTGGACAATGGGTGTGGGAACCTGGCGGCAAAGGTTGGGCATTTTAGCGTTTGCGTGTGTGGCGAACAGATCTATGTCTGGTTGGCCCCACATGTGGAAAAAGGTTGGAGAACTTGGGGATGAAGTTCCCATTCGTGTATCTGCTGTGTCTGTCGACTTAGTAGATCCGCAATCTGATTGTGAATGCCTGGAAGATGTTCTGCCAGCAGGTATATATTTTGTGGAATGGCCCATCTCCAAATGTTTTGTGCGAGCTGGGACAGCTGCAGAGAATGTGTGCCTCCTTGTTTTTGTATGTAGTACATGGCTGTCATGTTGTCCGTGCGGATTAGGACAGTCTTGTGTTGTAGATGTACTTGGAATGATTTTAATGCTAGGAATATTGCTAGTAATTCTAGGTGGTTGATATGGAGCACTTTCTGTTGAGTGGTCCATTTGCCTTGAATTGTATGGTTTAGGAGATGGGCTCCCCAACCGGTGAGTGATGCGTCTGCTGTTAGTACTATCTGTGGAACCGGCTCGAGGAACGGTCGCCCTTTGGACAGGTTTCGTGTGTTCCACCACTGCAGAGTGCGATGTGTGCGGCTGTCCACCAACACCAGATCTGTAAGTTGTCCTTGAGCCTGGTTCCACCGACGTGCTAGGCATTCCTGTAAGGGGCGCATCTGAAGCCTTGCATGAGGTACGATAAAGATGCAAGAGGTCATCATTCCTATGAGTTGCATGAATACCCTTGCTGGGAGGGAGTGCTGCGGTTGAAATTTGCTGCTTAGGGCTTGTATACTGGCTATCCTGGCTGGACTGGGATATGCCAGAGCTTTGGAAGTGTCTACCGTGGCCCCTAGATACTGATGTATGTGGGAGGGCTGGAGATTTGACTTGGGGTAATTTACTGTGAATCCTAAGTCGTGTAGCAGCTGGATAGTTTGAGGAGTGTGATGAACACACTGGTTGAATGACTTGGCTTTTATTAGCCAGTCGTCGAGATATGGAAAGACATGGATTTGTCTTCTCAAGTGTGCTGCTACTACTGCAAGGCACTTTGTGAACACTCTGGGTGCGGTGGTAACCCCGAATGGTAGGACTTTGAACTGATAGTGTTGTCCGTCCACTATGAACCTTAGATACTTCCAGTGATCAGCGTGCAAGGGAATGTGGAAGTAGGCGTCCTTGAGATCTAGTGTGACAAGGAAGTCGCCTTGTTGCAGCAGTGGAAGAACCTGTTGCAGAGTGATCATATGGAAGTGATCGGACTGTATGTAGAGATTGAGGGGTCTGAGGTCGAGGATTGGCCTTAGGGTCTCGTCCTTTTTGGGGATTAGGAAATACAGTGAGTAAACCCCTGCTCCTTGATGCTGTAAGGGAACTGGTTCTATTGCATGCTTTTGAAGCAGTGAGAGAACCTCTTGTTTTAAGAGCGTAATGTGTTCTGTGGACATTGGACGCTGTTTGGGTGGAATGTTGGGCAGGGTTGCTGTAAGTTCCAGGCAGTAACCATACTGGATAATTTGTCTTACCCACTTGTCTGTTGTGATGGAATCCCAGACAGGTAGGAACTGTGAAAGCCTCCCCCGACCGGGAGTGGAATGGTCTGGAGGAGTGGAGGGAAGTCACTGTTTAGGAGCAGGGGAGGTACGAGTGTTGTTACTACCTCGGCCTCTCCCCTTGTTATTTCCCCTGTATCCGCCTCTAAAATATCCTCTATTGGGGGATGTGCGAGGGGTGTTTTTATATGAAGAGGAGGCGGTGTCTGTTGCACTGGTTTTGGATGCTCCCCTATAGAAGGAGCGACGAAAGGAACCGCATGTGGATGGAGACTGCAATGCTCCCATGGACTTAGCAGTCTCCGTGTCCTTTTTCATCTTTTCTAGAATGGTGTCTACAGCAGGTCCAAAAAGGTGCTCCTGATTGAACGGTTGGTTAAGGATAGCTGTTTGAACCTCCGGTTTAAAACCTGAAATGCGTAACCAGGCATGTCGTCTGAGTAGCACACTAGTGTTAACAGATCTAGAGGCTGTGTCAGCTGCATCTAGGGCACACTTAATTGAAGCGTTGGTTATGAGTTTGCACTCCTGAATTAAATCATTTGCCTGGGTTTTGTATTGATCAGGCAAATGTTGTAATAGGGTCTCTAGACGGTCATAGTGAGCCCTATCATACCTAGCAAGTAATGCTTGGGTGTTTTCTATGCGCCAGTGATTAGCTGCTTGAGCAGCGACTCTCTTGCCAGAGGCATCTAGCAACTAAGATTCCTTATCCGGAGGTGGTGTGTCACCGGAGGTTTGAGAGTTGGCGCGTTTCCTAGCGTTCGATACCACTAGTGAGTCTAAGGGTAGCTGCCCCTTGATGTAGGTGGGATCGTCAGGGGAGGGTTTATACTTTGTCAATCCTGGGATTGAGAATTCTAGTCCTGACTGGGTCTCTGAATATGTCTGGGGCATGTTTAATGACCCCTTTTAACATAGGCAGGGTTTGGACAGTCTTCTGGGACTGTTCAAAGGTGTCTAGAAGGAAGTCCTCGTCTGCAGGGTCTGAATGTATGGGGACACCATTGTACACAGCAGCTCTATTTACGAGTTGTCCAAAACCAATGTTGTCATCAGGGGGAGATGGTTTTGTTGGATATGGCTGGGGAGCAGGGAGGTCTGGGGGACCTATTGGGTTATCATAATCGTCCCAATCGTCCTGTGGTGCGTCTGTATCGTTGTCAGGATGAGTGAAAGGGTCATTGGTGCCTCCCCCACCCCCTACATTATCATCAACATCATCCTGTGGTGGTGGTGAATGTGGTGGAAGTGTTGGAGGCTGTGGAGGAGAGACAGGCTTAGGAGGAAGAACTGGCTCAGGAGGCAGGACAGGTTTAGGAGGAAGAACAGGCTGACAAGGAGAAACAGGAGAAGAGGGTCTTATAGGTGAAGTGGCACAGTCTTTTTTCTTTACAGGCACTGCAGGAGTGTCTGAGGAGCCCAGCTTCCTCTTCTTGTGTGGAACAGTAGCCACATGTCCTGTTTTAGGGTCTATATGCAGCTTTTTCTGCTTGGGATCGACGGGATCTGGTCGGAAAAGTTCTTCCAGTTCGGTAACCGCTTTTGGCGCCGACTTCTTCGGGTCCGAACGAGGTTTTGACTTCTGCTCGGCGGCCTTAGGAATTGGTCTAGGGTCCTTCGGCTTGGCTATGGAGCCGGAAATGTTTTGTGGTTCCGAAGGTTTTGGCTTCGGAGCCGATGGTTTCGGCGTCGAGGTGGTCTGTGCCTACTTCTTTTTGGGAGTAGGTTGGTCTCCCGTTTTCGGTGCCGAAGGCGCCTGCGGGACAGTGAGATATGGTTTGCTCGGTTCCGAGCTACCGGAAGGCCTGTTCTTTGTCTTCGGAGCCGAGCCCGAGGGCGGGGCTTCTGAAGCTTGTTTTTGGTCGCGACTGGGGCCAGCTGGCGAAGTGTTGACCAGGGCCTTGGTTTTTTCGGGTGGGGTAGGGGCAGTAGTACTCACTCGTTGACCAGGAGTGATGTGGTCGTCTGAGTCGTCTGCTTCGGACACGATCTGCAGGTCTTCAGAATCGTCCTTTGGAACATCAGGGCCTTCATCGAAGATGTCCACTGGTGCCGGAGCTGATCTCTGCGCCATGATGTGTCGTCGGGCCCGGCGATCACGGATGGTTTTCTTAGATCGAAAAGAGGCGCAGACCTGGCAAGTGTTCTCGTTGTGTTCGGGTGAGAGACACAGGTTACAGACCTTGTGATGGTCACTGTGTGGGAATTTTGCTCCACACTGGGGGCATTTTTTAAACGGGGTCCTTTCCATGAGCTGTAGGCCCGAACGGCGTCGATAGGCCCAACGTCCCGCGTCGACGACTGGAATCGAGTAGGGGAGATGCGCGAAGATCACGCGATCGAAAACAATACTGTCTAGTTGTAGATAGTTTGCGCGTCAATAAGGTTTGAAAAAACAGGTACCGAACCGGAGCGCAAAAGTTACATCCGAACCCGATGGCGGAAAAAAACAATCTGAGGATGGGGTCGATGCCCATGCGCACTATCGTCCAAGGGAGGAGTCACCCATTTCATGACTACAAAAGACTCTTCCAAGACAACAACAAAGTGCAAGCATCCGAGCCCAACACCAGATGGCGATCTATGCAGTGTACAATCTGCAGCTCATATGCCTCGAACATATTATTCTTTCCTGCAACAAACTAGTACTGCCCCTTCCTCCACTGAAAATCCATTACACTTACTGAGTGCGCTCGTAAACTCTGTATGTAAAATTTGTGTTTTTTAGTCTTACCTTTCAGAAATTTATTTTCATGGTTTCACATACATGCTTTTTTAATAGTATAACATTAAGGAAATGTCTTTTCTTATTCAGTCCTGTGTTGCCTAGAATATGGTTATTCACTTTAGGTCGGTAGACTCCTGTATGTTTTCAAATGATTCTCCACTGGTCTGTTCATACTCGATTTGGTCATGGAATTTCTGATCAAGTTACATCTTACTTAGCTCAACTGCACGGCCTACAGATTGCTTCTCAAAGTCAAAACATGCGTATTGTGTTAAAATGTCAGTGGTCTTACTTCTTCCTTACGTTATTTACTTCAAATTTACCCATCTAAACAACATTTACATTCTGCCTGCCATGGTCTCCTTGTGAGTCCACCCCCCCCTTACACTGCCTCTTGCTGTGGACATTTTTGCATTGCTGGACCAAAAGCCTACAATTGACCTGCCCGGTTCTGTGAGACTCTCTTACTTCGACTGTGTTTGAATGACCATCTACTGAGCTGGCCATTTTTCTCAAAGGTAGGACTCATTCCTCCCCTCCATAATGGTTGCCTCAGTTAAATTTCACATTTTCCAATTATGTTCAGATGTAATTGGGTACTGTGTTTTAGTTTGTAAAGGAGCTTTGCATAAAAGCAGTCTACAAGTTCAAATATTCATCACGGGGTTCCAAGGATGAGCAATTGGAACCAAGAAAACTGGTGTAGAATGCATTAACTCCTTGAGCAACATTTCCAAACATCCGAGCCTGATGGCGGAAGAAAACAATCTGAGTTGGAGCCAATATGTTGGTGCATGGCGGGCAAAGGGTGAAGTCACAACAGATCTTGTGACTAAGGCACAAGTTGAAAACCTCAGGGTCAAACACTAGATGGCAGGAGTACACAGTATATACATATATGTGCGTGTGTGTGTCTATATATCACTCATTCTCCTCCACATACTTTTCATGGTGAACGAGAGACATTTACACCAAAGGTAGCGAACTTCAGCAAGGCAGGGCACAGTCTTTCATATAAAATGTTACCCTGTAAGCATCTGTTCGTGGCATGTAGTGCTGTAGATTCACGTGCTCTGCATACTAATTCCATCTAGTGTTGGGCTTCAACCTGTGCAACTTCTTTTTTCTCCAAAGAAGTCTCTTGAGTCACAAGGTATGGTGATTGCTTCTATGATTGGTAATGAGCATAGTTAGATTATTTACTGCATGGCCAGTGAGGATGAAGATGTAGCACAGAAAAGCAGAAGATGATCATGCGAAGGAAAGGCATCCGCAACAACCCAAGGCTTCAGGGACAAGGGTGGGCGCAAATGAATCTACAGCAGTACATGCCACAAACAGATGCTTACAGGGTAAGTAACATTTTCTGTTTGTGGCAGGTGCAGATACACATGATAGATACACATGATCTGCATAGACTGTAAAGCAGTTCTCCACTAAATGGTGGCTAGCTGGGGGATGTTGCATAGGACTGAAAAAATGTACAAAATACAGCTTGGCCAAAATTAGTTTGTGGACGTGTAAACATTCACACAGTAGTGCTTAGTGAATGTGTGTGGAGTAGACCAAGTAGTTGCTTTACATATGGCAGCTGTGGGAATGTTATCAAGGAAAACCATGGAGGCCCATTTTTGAAGGTACAGTGGGGCCTGGGTAGGCAATTGCCTCAGCAAGTCTGAATACACTTGGCCAGCCACCTGGCTATGCCCGCTTTGGACAGAGCTTGGCCTTTGTGTGGTCTAGTGAAATCAAGTTGTGTATTCGAAAGGGTTTGGTCCTATCAATGTAGTACATGAGGGCTCTTTTGACATCTAGTGTGTGAAGAACCCTCGCTGTCACGGAGTCTGGGTGTGGGAGGATATCACCTTAGGTAGAAACTTTGGGTTAGTCCTAAGGATGACTATTAATGTGCACTTCAAAAAAAGGTTCCTCGAGGGTAAGAGCTTGAGCTCAGTAACTCTCCTGAGAGATGTTATGACAATTAAGAATTGCACCTTCAAAGAGAGAAACTGGAGAGGGCATGAATAAAAGGGCTCAAAAGGAGGGCCCATGAGTAGAGTTAGGGCAATGTTGAGGTTCCAGGCAGGGGCTGGAGATACCCCGAGTGGAATAACCTGTTTAAGTCCCTCCATAAAGGCTTTAATTACTGGGATGCTGAACAAGAAAGAATGTTCCCCATTTTGAAGGTAAGCTGCAACTGCAGCTATGTGGAGATAGCTAGACATGCAGGCAAGACATGATGCTTGTAGGTGAAGCATGTAACAAACTATGTCTTGAACTAATGGTTTAAAGGGGTCAATGTGTTTGGCAACAAAGTAATGGACATACCTTTTCTATTTGGCCGCATAGCAGGCTTGTATGGTAGGTCAGCAGGCTCCCCCTAAGGATGGACATACATTTAGGAGGCAGATTGAAGTAGCTATACTCCATGGGTACAAACAAAAGGTTTGGTCTGTGGTGTGACAGAGGGCCATACTAATGCCAGCAGGGTGGTGGAGCGGGGTGGGGGAGGTTTAAATTGGGTGTAGTGGAAGCAAAGCAAGTACATCTAATGGCTGAACTGAATTGCACAATGTGGCACTGGACAACCTGGGGTACAGTACACCCTAGTTACTTCCTTTCTGTAATTGAAATGAACCTTTAAAAAAATGCTTTGTTTATTTAACATTTTTGTAATTGTGAGATACTCCAACCCGGTCCCCGAAACGTACCTACACGCCCGGATACAGGTCCACGATCCGGCTGTCAAAGGCAGGATATGACCCGGATACAAAACAAAGAACCCATCCAGTATCGAGAAATAACCCCTCCTCCGTATCATGTGTCGTCACAGGGAGAGAGGCATTGGTTGAACCCTGCACCAGGAGGTGGAGCTGACCCCGGAAGGACCCTTGGGGAGAAAGAGAAAAAGGACAGGACAGAGACCACGGGAAAAGAGCCGGAAGCAAGTAGAAGAGACGGAGACAACGCGACCGAAGCTGACCTGCAGAGAGAGCCCGAAGAAGAACCGCAAGAGGAAGCCGAACCCGAGGAAGAAGGCGATTGGTGGAGCGAGGAGTGGTGGTGTCCTCCGAAGGCTGCGGAAGCGCAGCCGCAACTCAGGAGAGTTGCGGCGGAGCGGGTAAGTGCGGACGGGAGGGTAGCTGCGTGAGAACAAGCACGTCAGGAGGGGGGGGGGGGAGCACAAACTGAATGGGCACCTGGCATGGTTTGTTTACGACCCTCACTTAGCACGCTTCGAGAGACCCCTCACATCCCTGATTGAAAGCACGAAGTAAGAGACAAGGACGGCATACACGAAGTGCCCGCCGTCAACCACACTAAGATAATTGGTGTTCCTGATATTAAAGGAAGCCAGAGTGATAACCAGTTTAGAATACCCACCCCGGAAGAGTCATTCCGTGGTTATTCTTTTCTTATTTTCTTTTGTTGGAAAATCCCACATTCTTTTCCCTGCTACAGCGAACGAGTGAGGTGAAGGGTGCACGATTCTCTTTCCCGTACAAAACTCAAGTTACTGACTGCTCCTTTCTCTTCTCCTTCCCGAGCCTCCGGGGAGAACCCCTAAGCAGAAGAAGGCGGGACGGAGGAAGCAAGACCCCCTGGAAGGAGGACGAAGGACCGAAATATCTCACGGAATCCCACTTATAACTGAGAACTCGAGAAATCCAATAAAAACATCACCATTAAGAAATACATCCAGCCTCCACGTCCGTTTATCCGGCCTGCCCTCCCACAGTAATGTTAGTGCTGATTCCAGTAAATATTAGCCCAGATTTGCTGTTGCCAAGGGGGCCGGATGTAAAGGTCAGGAGAGCCGCATGCGGCCCCCGGGCCGTACTTTGAGTATCACAAGACATTAGGAGCAAAATCGCAAGACTGAGCTGCTTGGAGTTCTGGCTTCAGTCAGGCCAGTTGAGCAACTTCTTGTGGAGAATTAGGGGCAGGTTGGGAAAGGTGTTGAACCAGGTTTGTCTGGCCCACATGGGATCCACCAGGATGAGAGTGAGGGATGTTTGCTGAAGCTTATGAAACACGATCGGAAGGAGAAACGGCATAGGCAAATATTCCTGACCATTTCATCCATAGTGCATCGTCAATGGACTGTGGGAACCTGGAGACGAAGCTTGGACACTTTCCTACAGTAGCAAAGTGGTCCGCATCGGGGAATCCTCAATGACAGTAAGACTTGCGGGTAGAGTTCCTACTTGTGGACTTGATGCCCCATCATGCTGAGCAGGTCTGCAAAGTCATCTAACCCCGGTAGGCACTCCGCCAGTAGATGGATCTTGTGGTAGAGTGGACATCGCCAAATGGCTTGTGCTAACGCTGAGAGCTATGAGTGTGTGCCACCTTGTTGCTGGAAGCAATACATGGTGTTCATATTGTCTGTTCTGATGAGGACTACCCTGTGTTGTAGGTGGCAGAAGAAAGCTTCGAGAGCCAACTGAACGGCCAGTAGGTCTAGGTAGTTGATGTGGAAACCCAGTTAGTGGTGTGCCCACTTGCCCTCAATAGTCAAGTTCTGTAGATATGCCTCCCACCTCATGAAGGAAGTTTCCATCGTGATGGTCAGCAGAACTGGGTCGACCCGCAATATTATTGCTGTTCCACCACTGCAGAGAGTGATGGGTGTTGTTCCAAATAAACACTAGATCTTCCCAGTGACTCTCCACTTGTGACCATTGTCACAAATAAACACTAGATCTTCCCAGTGATTCTCCGCTTGTGACCATTGTACGGCTGGGCACTCTTGTAGCAGAAGCATGTGTAATCTTGCATGGGGAACTATGGCAAGGAAGGATGCTATTACTCCGAGGAGGCGCATAGCCATCCCAACCAATTAGAGGTGATCTGGCTGAAAAAGAGACAGTAACAACTGGAAAGCTTGAACCCACGCTTAGGTTGGTTACATTTTCCAGATGATTAAGTCAAGAACTGCTCCCAGAAAAAGGCTGTATCTGAAGGGGCAGTGGTGACCCCGAAGGGCATCACTTTAAACGGACAATGCTGGCCACTAACCACAAATTGCATGTACCAGCAGGGTGGAATAGAATGTCGAAATAGGCGTCCTTCAGGTCGAGTGCAGTCATGAAGTGGCCTTGCTACAGTAGAGGAATGACATTGTGGAGTGTGACCATGTGGAAGTGCTCTGACAGGATGCATTTGTTGAGATGGCCGAGATAGAGTATAGGCCCGAGTGTCCCCCATTGTTGGGGATAAGACGTACAAGGTGTACACCCCTTTGCTGCGCTGGTGTTGTGGCACCACCTCCATTGCCCTGTGCCTACTTCCCCCCGACGGAGGTGCTGTTGTTCTAGTGAGAAGGTGTGTTTGCATGAAGGAATGTTTGGTGGAGTTGCAGTGATTTCTAAGCAATAACCCTGCCTTTTGATGGAGAGAATCCACTGATCGGAGTTGACTTCTTCCCATCGTGAAAGAAACCTCTGTAGTCTTCGCCTGACACGTATAGTGTGATAGGGGGAGGGGGTCAGAGAGGGAGTCACTGTTTAGTAGGGGAGGCTCCCTTAGCCACACCCCCTCTACCTTTACCACTGGAGTGGTTACCTCTTATTGGCACCCCTGGAGTAGTCCTGTGTATGTTGCTGCCGTTTGTTAGGAGGCAGATGCTTCGGGGAGGTAGCTTTGGCATCCCCTCTGAACTAGGACCTACAAAAAGAACCCTGGGTAGAAGGCATTTGGAAAGCCCTCATTGCCTTGGCTGTATCGGTGCCTTTTTTTGATTTTCTCCACCATCTGCTCAACCTGCAATCCAAAAGGGTGCTCCCCCTCAAAGGGCATATTGAGCAGATGCTGTTGAACCTCTAGCTTAAAGCCAGAAACGCACAGTCCAGTATGGTGAGTAATAAGGACGCTCCAATTTATGTCCCATGGTGCAGTATCAGCTGTCTCTAGGGCACACCAAATAACGGTGATTGAAATGAGCTTGCCCTCTGAAACAAGCTTGTGGCCAAGCTTTTTATACTGGTCTGGGAGATGCTGGAGAAGTTCCTCAAGCCCATCCCAGTGGGCTAGATCATTTCTAGATAGCAGTCTAATTGAGTTGGCGATTATCCAATAAGTCACTGATTTGGTTGCGACCCACTTGCCTGCCGTGCCAATATTTCTATTCTCTTTCATGGAGAAGGCCAGTGCCCTGGGCATTTGCACGTCCATATGGACCAAAAAGGAGTCTGGTGGGAGTTTGCTCCGAATATAGGCTGGGTCAGAGGGCGAAGGTGGTGGTGGTGGGAGGAGGAGGAGGGTGTGGGGGGTGTGTGTGTGTGTGTTTGTGTGTGTATGGTGGCATGGGCTCCCACAGGCAGAGATAACCGAGAGCAGACCCTTAACTACTCCAAATATGAGGCAAACCTCTGGCCCAAATAACACCATATAATTACTAACTTGGAGCATAGCAGGGCTAAGATCAAAGCTAAGTGACCCTGAATCGGGCTCCTTCATAGATTTACATCAGATCATATTGCTCCAGGAGACCTGGATGATTGATCCCCCATTTAGGTCCGGATTTATCTCCTCCCTACAGGCCACTCCCTCAGAAGCTGGCAGGGCCTCTGGTGGAGTGCTAAACTAGATAAAGATGGAGCTGTTCAGCAAAATTAAAAAATAAATTCAAATCGATAGTAGGGACCTATTGGGAATACTCCTCCTCTGGCTAAGTTTAGACATATTGCCCTATTTAATATCTATAGACGCTCATTTCCAAACTATTCCCAGTCATCACTGGTTGGCCAACTGTCTAACTGACCAATTACCCCTGGGCTGGGTTAAGATAATAGCAGGGGACTGCAACACCACGGTGCATCTAGGGTCTGAAGACCTAGTATTGGAGGGATAGATTTATGCCTGGAAGGGGCCTCATAATGTGGGGTTCATGAAGTTGCCGAACAAATTGTAGATCTAATGGTCACCCATGGACTGAGGCCACTTAATAGTAACATCTGAGATTTTCCCCCTCGTCCAACCTTCAAAAGAGGCACATGCAGATGCCATATAGACTATATCTTTTTAGATACCGAAGTGTGGCCTTACATGTTAGACATGGAGGTCACAGCCAGGATGGACAGCAACCATGATGAGATCTGTGGCCAACTTCTCGCTAGACCATTACTGAATACAGCTTACCGTGCGCTCTCCCTTCCCCCACAGTTGTAACAACAAACGATAGACAAAACGACAAATGGGCCATAATTAAAGAAAATATTTTAACTTTATCCCAAATGTATCCACAATTTCGGTGAGAAAAGGTCCATATGAGTGGAATGACATAGGATCAGTAAACTTTGTAAGCTTGCACTGTGAACTAATGGACCAGCTGAGACCTTATTCTACACGACCGGATATGGGGGGAAACTAAGGGAGGCCTCCCTGGATAATATAGGCTGTGTAGATTTGCTAAATCAGCATTATTGGAAGCTGTCAAAAAAGGTGAGCGCAGGGACATTATCAAGCAACTATATAAATCTATTTTGGTCAAAAGTAAAAGGACCTGGGAGGCTAGCCAATGGGAAGAGCTGACAGAATTCCTTGCCAGACGAAATATGAAGGCGTTCTGAAAACTAGCTGCGATGGAAAAAGAACTATGGATAACTACTTATAAGTAGTGCTACAACCAGATGCAAGGATCGATCACTTTTCCGGTTTGTACAGCAAGTGGTCTAGTGATCCCCGGCTACCTAGGGGCGAGTCACCAGTAACGTATGCCCTACCTATGGAAGAGGAGGGGCCAGAATCCCTATGGAATTTGATTTAGGAGAGACTGAACAGTCTGTTCATCAAATGCACAGGGAAAAAGCCCCTGGCCCAGATGGTATCCCAAGTGACTCGGTTTTTTTCAAATCACAGCCCGAAACTTGGGTCCCCTACTTAAATGCACTGGGCAATACTATTGTGAAAGGAAGGATATTCCGCCTTCCTGGCTTGGCGCTACCATCATCCTTATCTACAAGAAAGGCAGGCGTGATGTTCCCTCCAATTATAGGCCGTTTAGCCTCCTTGACAACAGCCAAAAGATCTTCTGCAGGCAAGTGCTGACTTGACTGTGGGCAAATGAAAATCATGTCCTTTCGGATTTCCAGGAAGGCTTTTGGAGCAGGGTCAGCACAGTGGACCAGGTCTTCAGCTTCAAGACAATGTGCTGAAAATACATTGTTTTGAAGCGGGACCATCTCTCCGTGGCCTTCGTGGATTTGAGGGCCACCTTTGACCTCGTCCATAGGGACAGCCTGTGGAAGGTCCTGGAGGAGTATGGGATCTCCTGAGGATTCTGAGGGTCCTCCACCAGGAAACATATGCTTAAGTCCGGTGGAATTTGGGGGACACCCCCACACAGAGAATACCGTTGAACCATGGAGTAAGGCATGGGCATGTCCTTGCTCCTACGTTGTTCAGCCTGTATATCAATGGTGTGGTTGATTGGCTAGGTGATTGCAGGCACGATGCAGCCATATCTGCAAACAAAACTACTCCGATCCGGATGTTGGCATTCCTATGGGACTCCAGGTTCTTTTGGATTGCTTTGCCTCTTTTTGCAAGGCTCGGGGGCTAGAGATACATTCTGTCAAATCTAAATTCAAGGCTTTGAATCCTCACCAACCCTTTAAAGGCAGGATGGTGGTGGAGGGGGTCGCCCTTGGAGCAAGTGAGCCACTTCGACTACTTGGGAGTTAGGTTGGCTGACCAGATGTCCTGGCCCCCCCGAATAGCAAAATTAGAGCTGTCTTACACCAAAGGTGATCTGCAGTGACAAGGAGGTATAGGGCCACTAACAGTGGTGCATTACAAGGCCACTGTGGTGGCTGGGGCCACTTATGGGGCAGAGATTTGGGGCTACGTGGACCTCTCTTCCCTAATTCAAACCAAAAAGAAGTTAATCCGCTCACTGCTCTGTCTGTAATCATGCTCTCCCCTGTTGCACTTAAGCATTGACCTGGCAATGAAAAAGGTGGACTCTTAGGTCCTACTGAAAATACTCCTATACTGGGTACGACTCTGGATTACCCCGGAGTTGGCATCCTATAGGTAAGCCTTATCCGAATTAATTGCCCTAGTTAGAAAGTTGCGTTCCCCATGGCTTAAAAAGATTAAAAAGCTATGTGTAGCTATTAAAATGGAGGATGTATGGCACTCTACAACTGAACTCTCCAAATGTACTTCCATCAAGCTAAAGGAACTTTTCTGGGAAATGTTATTGGTTAGCTACTGGAATGAAGCTAAAGAATGAAGCTAAAGAGGGAAGCACCTAGGAAAAATTCCTTCAAATGAAATGTCACCCATGTTTGAGCCCTACATGGACAGGATCAAACCTTGGCAGGCTAAACGTCTATATCAAATTTAGGATAGGCAGCCTGCCAGTAAGATCACAGATGAGCAGATGGCACACGAACGTACCCCAAATCTCCAACTGCCCCTTGTGCTCGACGACCGTAGAATCCATAGAACACTTTGTTTTCTTTTGCCCAGGCTAAGCTCACACGAGAAGGTAGATTAAACCAGTATGCAGAAATATGGGTGCTGTACACTATTGGGAGGCTTATAGGATTGTAAGTGCCAACTGAATTAATTATATTTGTTACCTCCGGGTTCCTGTTATGGGCCTAGCGACTTAGACTAAACAGGATTGCCATTGATGTTTGCTTTTTCCCAACCAAATCATAGCTGCTTTGTCAAATTGTGCACTTTTGAGTCCCTCCTGCTATCACTACTGTCATTTTAATGGGGCTCATAATTCAATGATGTTCTTAAATGCAAAGCTGTCAAACTTGCAGATTTTAAATGCTATGCTAAAGTTTTTTAATGCATTGTCTTTTCTAGGACTATTATGGCAAATGCTAATATTGTTATGTATTTATTGTGACTGAATGTGAATCTTGAGAACTGGACCCATTTAGCTACTCGTTTCATCATGGTCAACACTCGGGATGGGGATACATATAGCCTTGGTTATGGGACATGACAGATCGTGTCAGGTTTTTGACCATGATTGCTTCTTGACCCAGCTCTATACGATGTTAAAGAACTTTTGTGCTATCACTTAGTCTGTCACATGCTCGCCAAACTAATGCGAAAGTAATATGTTGTTTGGGGACAATGAAAAGGGTATCTGTTTTAGGATTGTTTTACTGTATATTTTATGCCATCTGGCCGAAATAACATTATGTATGTATATATATATATATATATATATATAGATTATCTGACTTACCCTGTAAGCATCTGTTCTTGGTATGTAGAGCTGTAGATTCACATGCTTTGCATACTCCTGCCATCTAGTGTTGGGTCCAGATGTTTTCAAGTTGTTTTTCTTCGAAGAAGTCTTTTCCAGTCACGAGGCAAGGTGACTCCTCCTTTTGGTGATACCACGCATGGGCATCGACTCCATTGCTAGATTCTGTTCCCGCAAGAGGGTGAGAATGGAGTAAGTAAGTGTAGCATAGGAATGTCCAGGCGTATGTAGTGTGAATAATAAGAACCGCAACAACCACAGGTGTCCGGGGAGGAGGCAGGCGCATGTTCATCTAAAGCTTTACATGCCTAGAACAAATGCTTACAGAGTAAGTAACAAAATCCGTTCGAGGCATGTGTGCTGTAGATACACATGCTTTGCATAGACTGTATAGCAGTACCCTCAGAAAGCGGTGGCTAACCAGTGGGTGTTGCAGTTGTTTGAAAAAGTGTTTTTAGCACTGCTTGTCCTACATTAGCTTGTTGACATGCTAATACATCCATACAATAATGTTTTGTAAATGTGTGTGTTTTGTGGTGTAGATCATGTAGCTGCATTACATATGCCAGCTAAGGGAATGTTACCAAAAAAGGCAATAGATGCTCCCATTTTGCGCATAGAATGTGCTCTAGGAGGTATAGTTAAAGTTCTTTTAGCTTGAACATAACAAGTTTGAATACAGTTAAGAATCCACCTAGAAATACCGGATTTTTTAATAGGATTTCCTTTACAAGGTGGAGCAAATGCAACAAAGTTATTTTGTTTTACGGAAATCTTTTGTCCTATCAATATAGTACAATAGTGCTCTTTTGACATTAAGTGTGTGTAGAGCCCTTTCTGCTACTGAATCTGGTTGAGGAAAGAACACAGGTAACTCAACTGATTGGTTGATATGAAAAGCAGAAACTACTTTTGGCAGAAATTTTGGGTTTGAACGAAGAACCACTATCTTTGTGAAGCTGAAAGAAAGGTTCTTTTAAGGTTAATGCCTGTGGCTCACCAACTCGCCTTAATGAAGTGATAGCCATTAGAAAGGCAACCTTCCATGAAAAAGAGTAATGCACAACTGTGTAAAGGCTCAAAAGGTGGACCCAAAAGCCTTGTGAGAACAATAAGGTTCCAGACAGGTGCAAGTGGTACCCTGGGTGCTATTATTCTTTTAAGCCCTTCCATAAAAGCTTTAATAACTGGAACTTTGAATAAGGACAAATGTTGTCTGTTTTGCAGATATGCAGCTACTGCTGTAAGGTGTAGTCGAACGGATGTGTAGGCTAAGCCTACTTGCTGTAGATGCAAAAGATAACAAATAATATTTTGTATAGATACATCTAGCGGATCAATTTTGTTATTACGATATATAACAAACCTTTTCCACTTTGCTGCATAACATGCTATAGTGGTAGGTTTCCTTGCTTCTTTAAGAATGGTCATACAATCTGGTGGTAGATTTAGGTATCCAAACCCTATGACTTCAGGAGCCAGATCGCTAGGTTGAGCTCCTTGGGGTTTGGATGTTTGATTTCTCCATGGTTCTGTGGGAGAAGGTTGGAAGTGAGGTGCAGTTTTTGGTGTGGAACTACTTACAGTTCTAGTAGTGTGGTGAACCACGGTTGACGAGCCCACGTGGGAGCTACTAGAATCAGTGTGAGTGATGTCTGCCTGAGCTCACGAACCAAAAATGGAAGGAGAGGGAGAGGCGGGAAAGTGTAAGCAAATATCCATGACCAGTTCATCCATAGGACATTGCCTTTGGATAGATGGTGTGGGAACCTGGAGGCGAAGTTTGGGTATTTTGAGTTCTCTGCTGTGGCAAAGAGGTCTATTTGTGGGAATACCCATTTCTGGAAGTATGGGAGGAGAATTTCCCATTCGTGCATTTGCTGCCGCATCCTGCGCAGGAGGTTGGCAAATTGGTTGTTTATTCCTGGAAGGTGTTCTGCCAGAAGATGAATTTTGTGGTGTATCGCCCAATGCCAAATGGTCTGAGAGAGGTGTGACAATTGTAGAGTGTGTCCTTCTCCACCCCACCCCCTTTTTGTACATAGTACATTGGCGTCATATTGTCCGTCTGGACTAAGACAACTTTGCCTACTAGATGAGGCTGGAAAGCTTTTAGTGCTAGTTGAACTGCTAGAAGCTCCAAGTAATTGATGTGGAGACTTTTGTGTTTGCTGTCCCATAAACCTTGACTTGTCATATGTTGGAGATGGGCACCCCAACCTGTGAGAGATGCATCTGCTGTTAATACGACTTGTGGAATAGGGTCGATGAACGGCCGCCCTTTTGTGTTCCACCACTGAAGAGAGCGATGAGTGCAGCTGTATACCAACACTAGATCTGTTAATTGACCCTGTGATTGATTCCACTGACGTGCTAAGTATTCTTGTAGAGGCCGCATATGCAGTCTTGCATGGGGCACTATAGCAATGCATGATGCCATCATTCCTAACAGTTGCATGAAAGTCTTCACTGTTAGGTATTGGTTTTTCTGAAACTCTAGTAATAAAGTTTGAAAGTTTTGAATTCTGGCTGCATTAGGAGAGGCTAGAGCTGTGTGAGTGCTTAGCGTTGCTCCTAGATATGTTTGCAGTTGTGAGGGTTGAAGATGGAACTTTTGTACATCGACTGTAAATCCCAGTTGATGTAGGTTTATTGAAGCTTGAGTGTGTTGTAGACACTTTCCCTGTGTGTTGGCTTTGATGAGCCAATCGTCCAGATATGGGAAGACATGAATCTGATGTCTTATTAAATGAGCTGCTACTACTGCTAGACATTTTGTGAATACTCTGGGTGCAGTAGTCACCCCGAATGGAAGTACTTTGAATGGATAGCGATTTCCTGCTATCACAAATCTGAAATGTTTGCGATGTGCTGGATGGATAGGGATATGGAAATCTGCGTCCTTCAAGTCTAGTGTGGACATAAAGTCGCCTTGTTGTAGAAGTGGAAGCACTTGTTGAAGGGTAACCACATGGAAGTGTTATGACAGTATGTATAGGTTTAACGGTCTGAGATCTAAGATTGGTCGTAGGGACCCATCCTTTTTGGGGATTAGGAAGTAAAGTGAGTAAGCTCCTGACACTTGATGTTTTAATGGAACTGGTTCTATAGCTCCTTTTGTTAGAAGAGCTTGTACTTCTTGTTTGAGAAGCTGTTAGTGTTGTAGCGAGAGTTTGTGAATGTGTGGTGGAATATTGGGAGGATTGCTGGTAAGCTCCAGGCAATAATCATGTTGGATAATACCCAAAACCCATTTGTCTGTTGTCATGGATTGCCAAACGGGTAGAAACTGTTGTAATCTTCCGCCGACAGGTGATGAATGGTCGGGGGAAGTGGTAACAAGTCATTGTTAGAGGACTGGGAGGTACGTGTTGGTGTACCTTTCCCTCTTCCTTTAAAATTGTTTCCCTATAGAATCCCTCGAGGGGGATGATAGTGTTTGTGTTTTATATGAAGATGTGGCCACATCTGAGGTATTAGTGTTATTTTTGGAGCCTCCTCTATAAAAGGAGCGACGAAAGGAACTTCTGGTAGAAGGAGATTGAAGTGCTCCCATAGACTTTGCCACTTCAGTATCTTTTTTTAAGGGACTGATCTATTTGAGGCCCAAAAAGGTGTCCTTTATCAAAAGGATCATTAAGAATGGTTTGTTGCACTTCTGGTTTGAAACCAGAAATTCGAAGCCATGCCGGTCTCCTAAGCATAATGCTAGTGTTGATTCCTCTAGCTGCAGTATCTGCTGCATCTAATGCACACCTGATGCACAAGTTACTAACTTGTGTAACGATATATCTGTAAGAGACAGTAGTTAGTGATAGATTCCTTACCTTAGAATATCCCCAGGCGTCAGGCTGGATCCGGAAAGTTTTGCGTAGCAGTACCCTTGCGCGTCGGTAGGCGGCGTCGTGCGGCTCCGCGTCCGTCGTCGGCGTCGTGATCGCCGGGATGACGTCGCGGGCAGTACTTAGGCGCCGCCCCTGCGCGCTGACGTCAGTTCTGTACACGACTTTCCGCGCCAGGAACGCAGAGCCATGCAAGAAGCTGACACAGGTGTCTGAAAAATACTAGGGCCCTGAAAGGGATGTCCTTAACCCTAGAAATCAGTTCGCAGAACGGGGAGGATGGGTGGGGCGGTAAGGAATCTATCACTAACTACTGTCTCTTACAGATATATCGTTACACAAGTTAGTAACTTGTGCATCTGAAAGAGACACGTTAGTGATAGATTCCTTACCTTAGAATAGATACCCCAGCAATACCAACCCCGGTGGTGGGTCTGCGAACAAAGATCAGACAAGGAAGTCCTGGAGGACAGAACGGCCAAAGAAGCCGTCCCTCCGGACCTGACTGTCAAGGCAGTAATGCTTTGTAAACGTGTGCAGCGAGGCCCACGTAGCTGCCTGACAGATAACCGGCAGCGGAACACCGCGGCCCAAGGCCGTGGTAGCAGCCGTTGCCCTGGTGGAATGGGCACGCAGCCCAACAGGAGGCTCCTTCTTAGCCAAAGAATAGCAGGTCTTGATGCACAAGGTAACCCAGCGGGAGATGGTCCTTTGTGCACCGCCCGACCTTTTTGGCGCCCACGTAGCCAACAAAGAGCTGGTCATCCACCCGGAAGTGTTTTGTGCGGTCAATATAGAAAGAGAGCGCACGTTTTGGGTCCAGACGGTGGAGCCTCTCTTCCTCTCTGGAAGGATGCGGAGGCGGAAAGAAGGTGGGCAAAGTGATGGTCTGCCCAATGTGGAAAGCAGTAACCACCTTTGGCAAGAAGGACGGACGCGTCCGAAGAACAACCTTGTCTGGATGAACAGACAGAAAGGGAGGTTTGCAAGATAGAGCCTGGAGCTCACTCACCCGCCGAGCGGAGGTGATGGCCACCAGAAAGGCTGTCTTCAGAGTCAGAAGACGAAGAGGACAGTTATGTAGAGGCTCAAAGGGAGCGCACATTAAAAGGTAAGAACCAAGTTCAAGTCCCACTGAGGCATCACAAACGGAACAGGAGGGAAGAGGTGAGTAATGCTTTTAAGAACCTGTTAACAACAGGGGACTTGAAAAGGAGGGCTGATCAGGGAGCCTGAGGAAGGCCGAGATAGCACAAAGATAACCCTTGATGGTACCCAGGGCAGAACCCTGTTGGGCCAGAGAGAGAAGGAACAGAAGGACCTCAGAAAGAGGGGCAGAAAGGGGATCCACAGACTTTGCTGTGCACCATGCCACAAATTTGTTCCACCTGCAGGCGTATACCACCTTAGTGGAGGGACGCCTGGCTGCCAGAATCACATCACAAACTTCGGGAGGCAAGTGGAAAGGAATCAACTGCCGCCGCTCAATCTCCACGCAAGCAGGTGTAGACTGGACAGGTTCGGGTGGAGGACCGTCCCCTGCTGCTGCGACAGAAGATCCTCCCGAAGAGGCAGACGGATCGGGGGATCTATGCTCATATTGAGTAGCTCGGGATACCAAACTCTTCGAGCCCAGTCCGGAGCCACAAGAATGACTTGGGCCCGGTCGTGCCGAATCTTCTTCAACACTCTGGGTAGAAGTGGTATAGGCGGAAAGGCGTACAACAGACCGCAACTCCACTCGCGACGAAAAGCGTCGCCGAGCGAGTGCCGCCTTGGAAATTCCAACGCGCAGAACTGATGACATTGCGCGTTCTCTTCGGTGGCGAATAGATCTAACCAAGGCTCTCCCCACTGTAGAAAGAGTCCTTGCGCCACTTCCGAGTGAAGACGCCATTCGTGATCCATCATGCACCTGCGGCTGAGTTCGTCCGCCCTGGCGTTCAGAGAACCTGCCAGGTGTTGAACCATCAGGAACATGCCCTGATGTTCCAGCCATGTCCAGAGGCGCAGAGCCTCCTGACAAAGGGTCCAAGACCCCACCCCGCCCTGTTTGTTGCAGTACCACATGGCGGTGGTGTTGTTTGTGAACACCTGCACTACCTTCCCTTTGACAGAGGGAAGGAATGCCTTGAGTGCAAGCCGGATCGCCCGGAGCTCCAGAAAGTTGATATGGAGCCGGGACTCCGCCGGAGACCAGAGGCCTCTGATCTCCGCCTCTCCCATGTGACCGCCCCATCCCAGAAGGGACGCGTCCGTCACAACTGTATGCTCTGGCTGGGGAAGGGAGAGGGATCTGCCCATGACCCATTGCCGGTTCGAGAGCCACCACTGCAACTGTTTTGCAGTCCCCTCCGAGATCTGGACGTGATCGGACAGGTTGCCCTGGTGCTGCGCCCACTGGAACTTCAGGTCCCACTGCAGAGCCCGCATATGCCATCTGGCATGATTGACCAGCAGGATGCAGGAGGCCATGAGGCCCAGCAGCCTCAGGGTCATCCGTACCGAAACCCAGGATAAAGGCCGAAAGATCGGAATCATAGCCTGAATATCCCGGACTCGCCGTTCGGGAGGATAGGCCCGAAACTGCGCCGTGTCCAGAACTGCTCCGATGAAAAGGAGCTGTGGAGAAGGAATCAGATGCGACTTCGGCACATTGATGGAGAACCCCAGCGAGTGCAGGAGTTGGGCCGTAGTCTGGAGGTGGGAGACGACTGCCTGGGACGAGCCCGCCTTCAGCAGCCAGTCGTCGAGGTAGGGGAAGACTGAGACCCCTGCCCGGCGCAGATGAGCTGCGACCACCGCCATCACTTTCGTGAACACCCGAGGGGCACTTGTAAGGCCAAAGGGGAGCACGGTGAACTGAAAATGCTCGGGGCCTACCGTGAACCGAAGGTAACGCCGGTGGGCCGGCAGGACGGGGATATGGAAATACGCGTCCTGCAAGTCCAACGCTACCAACCAGTCTCCTGGGTCGAGGGCAGTCAAGACCTGAGCTAGGGTGAGCATCTTGAACTTCTCCTTCCGGAGGAAGCGATTGACGTTCCGGAGGTCCAAGATAGGACGCATGTCCTCCTTGTCCTTTTTGGGCACCAGAAAGTAGTGGGAGTAGCAACCACGCCCTACTTCTGGGGTCGGAACATGCTCGATGGCCCTCTTGGCCAAGAGGGCCGTGACTTCCTTCTGTAGAAGCACCAAGTGATCCCCTGACATGCGGTGGAATTGAGGTGGCATGGCTGGGGGTGGTCTCGAAGGGGAGGGAGTAGCCCCTTCGGACAATGTCCAAGACCCACCTGTCCGAGGTGATGGTGCGCCAGTGGGGAAGGTGATGGCGGACCCTGCCCCCTACTGGCGTGCTGTGCACCTGAAAGGAGGGACTAGGAGGGCTTGGAGGCCGCGGACGGGTTGGAGGTGGTGGCCTGACCCGCACGCTGGTTGCCCGATCCGCCACGGCGGAATCCACGTCCTCGGCCACGCGAAGACGCCTGCTGCGCGGGCCGGTGGCTGGGCTGCTGACGTGAAGGGGCGCCCCTACCGTGGCCACGATAGGGGCGAAAAGCAGAAGGCAGCGGAGGGCGTGTAGCAGTAAGGCCCAGGGACTTGGCAGTAGCCCGTGAGTCCTTAAAGCGCTCCAACGCATGGTCTGCTTTGGACCCAAAAAGACCGACTCCATCAAAGGGCATGTCCATGAGAGTATTCTGGACATCCCCTGAAAAACCAGTGGTTCTCAGCCAGGCGTGGCGTCGGAGCGCCACCGTCGTTGCAATCGACCTGCCCAGCGAGTCGGCGGTGTCAAGGCCACAACGGATAGTGTATTTGGCCGCATCCCTTCCTTCCGCAATGGCGCGGGAAAGCAGTGCCTGGACCTCCTCAGGGCACTGGGGCAAAACATCCGCCACCGAATCCCACAGGGAGTGGGTATATCGGCCCAAAAGACAAGCGGTGTTAACGGACCGCAAGCCAGCACTGGAGGAAGAAAAACCTTTCTTCCCAAACTGATCCAGGCGTTTGGATTCCCTATCCGGAGGAGCGGTAGGGAAGGCGGTTTGGGAAGCGGAGGCTTGGACAACCAAGCTCTCAGGAGTGGGGTGGACAGAAAGAAACAGGGGTCGCCCGGAGCAGGGCGATGGCGTCGTGACACGTTCCGATCCACAGGAGCCCCTGTGTTGGGCTTGGACCAGGCGCCCAAAGAACGTCAGTGAGGGCGTCGTTAAACGGCAGCACAGTCTCCGCAGAGGAGGCTGCCGGCTGAAGCACCTCTGTCAAGATGTTAGGCTTGACCGTCAAAGTAGGGAGCTGGAGACGTAAGGCCCCAGCAGCCCTACGCAACACCGTACTCAAAATTGGCCCCCTCCTCCGTAGCCACGGGAGGAGACAGCATGCCAGTGTCAGGGGAAGTATCCAGACCACTGGCCTCCCCTAGACTCTCTGTCCAGTACTCATCAAACTGACAGTTGCGCGTCAGAGGGTCATCAGACCCCTCCCAGTCCTCCTGGTCCTCCTCTGGTGCAAAATAAGGAGGAGGAGGGACATTTGGGACCCAAGGTCCCATCGGCGCCGGAGCCGGCGTCGAGCGACGTCGCTCCGGGTCCATGTCCGGAGCCGGAAGGAACTGGGGACGACGCCGCCCGGAGCCCAGGGCGGCGTCGAGAACGGCACCGGAGACATCGGCGCCGGCGGAGGCGTGGTTAGGTCGACCGGCGTCGATGGGGGTTGTGGAGCCGGGATCGAGGCCGGGGCCGGAGCCGGGATCGAGGCTGGAGGCACGGGCGACGCCGGGGCCGGAGCCGTCGGCGACGCCGGAGCAACCCCATCAGGGCCCGCGGGGCCCGAAGGCGCACCGGAGGGGCCTGAAGGCCCGAAGAGGCGGGCCATGGCCGACAGGAATTCCTGTATTGTGGCCGGATCCGCCCCCGAACCCGGGAAGGGCGGGTATGACGGGGGCGACTCCACAGGCATGTCCGGGGCCGCGGGGCGGGGACGGTGCCGGGAGGGGCCTCAGCCGAGTCGCGAGACCGGCGAGGCGAAGTCCTAGAGCGATGATGCTTTTGGACTTTTTGTGCTTCGACTTACCGGACGAAGAAGACTTCGACGCCGACGACCGGTGTGGACTCCGCGATCGACCCCTGGACCTCTCACGCGACCGGGCCTTCCGCGGAGCCGAATGCCGGGCCTCGAGGAGCTTTCGAGACCGCTCTCGCAAAGCTTTCGGGTGGAGGGCCTGGCAGTCGGTACAGGACGCCGTGTCGTGGCCTCGGCCGAGGCAGAAGAGACACTCCCGATGCGGGTCGGTGACGGACATCATCCGCGCACAGGCGCCGCATCGCTTGAAGCCGGGCATCCCTACGACACCTCGAAAGATGGAAAAACAGTGAAAAATCACCAAAAAGTATGGTCAAAAAATGACCAGGGCACTGCTCTTCCCGGATCTGCGCTTGCTGGCGCGGAAAAAGAAGAACTGACGTCAGCGCGCAGGGGCGGCGCCTAAGTACTGCCCGCGACGTCATCCCGGCGATCACGACGCCGACGACGGACGCGGAGCCGCACGACGCCGCCTACCGACGCGCAAGGGTACTGCTACGCAAAACTTTCCGGATCCAGCCTGACGCCTGGGGATATTCTAAGGTAAGGAATCTATCACTAATGTGTCTCTTTCAGATAGAAGAATTAGAAATAAGTTTCCCCTCTTGAACTATTTCCTGCCCCCTCTTTTTGTGTTCTTCTAGGAGATATTTTAATAATTCTTCCATCTCATCCCAGTGAGCTCTATGGTACCTGGACAAGAGACCCCGTGTATTAGCTATACGCCAATGGTTGGCTGATCGAGCAGCCACTCTTTTTCCAGATGCATCTATGAGTTTGGACTCTATCTGGAGGTGGTGCTTCCCCTTAGGTTTGTGAATTTGCCCTTTTACGGGCATTAGAGACCACTAATGAATCCAAAGGCAACTGACCACTACTGAAAACTGGGTCAGCTGGAGGGGGTTTATATTTTTTGTCCACTCTAGGTGTTAATATACATGCCCTAACTAGGTCTTTAAAGATATTAGTATGTCTCAACATACCTTTAAGCATAGGTAACTTTTGTGTTGTTCTGTGTGTGTTCCCTATTGTTTCAAATAGAGAATCTTCCTCCAGTGTTTCTTTGTGTAAAGGTACTCCGTGGTAATTAGCTGCTCTAGCAATTAATTCCTGATATGCAGTATTATCATCAGGAGGGGAAGGTTTTGCTTGGTATAGATGTGGGTCTGTATCTTGAGGTGGATCTATGTTATAGTCATCCCAGGGATCTGGTTGTGGCTGATTAAAATGGTCATCATCCTCTTCTATATCAGGATTTGTATTAGGAGAACCTGATGGTGTAATGTGCACAGGATCTGTATGTGGTAAAGTGGGTATTGGTGAAGATGGTGGAGGGGATTGGGGAATATGAATAGGGCTAGTAGCTATGTCCTTTTTTAGGTCTCGCAGACCTGCGTTGCAGCGCGCATGCGCTGCTCGCTCTGCGAGGCTTTTTGTAATCAAGCAGATTTCAGAAGTGGAGTTTAAGCCCCGCCCATCATTCTCATTGGTTGGCGTCATCGCTTATGCTAAACGCTGGTCTCCGATTGAAAATGAGGCTTCTTTGTTACCGCCCTGTCTCCTTTTCGGACGGCCCATCCGGACTGGATTGTTTGCTTGCGGCGGTACACTGTCTCCTTCATTAGTCGGTGTACGCACTTTGTTTTTTCATTAAACTGAAAGCGCGATGGCTAAATGGCGATAGCTTGTTGATGGCATGGCGATAGCTTGTTGATGGCTGAGATCGGGGGTATCCGGGTCAGAGCCCGGAGGACAAGCCGGGGCATCAGCCGCTGGCCCTCCTTCACGCCCGTAACATTGAAGCACACGCAAGCCTCAGGTCTATTTTCAGACATTTTCACGCTACGTGCACTAGGCAGGCCGCGCTCCCACCGTGATACCCGTTCTACAAATCATTACTTTTCAAACACTTATACCCCAAGCCCCATAAGACTGGAATTAATATTTCAAATATCTGAGGTAAAGGGCCATCGTGTATTGTTCATTCTCTGCGATCAGCCGATATGTAATTTGGTCAACATAAACTCTCTGTCTGCTGGTAACTCGGAGGACAAAGGGCCAATTCATCTTGTACCCTGAGCTTGGCCTCGCACTCCAGACAAACCCTGGCATTTATTCAAAAAACAATTATTGTATCTTTTGCAGAGGCGGAGTGACACGGGCAGAGAATCACACCATTGTCTCTGAAATTCCAAATGGGCTGGTGAGGAGTCAGTTATGAGTATACTATACTGGTTTGGAAGGAGCAGATGCTTTGAATGAGCAGGTACTGAGCACGGACATTACCTATTTTTTTTTTTTTTTAAAGCAAGAGGACATACATTTTTCAGCAAGAGTGCAGAACTTTTAGCAGACGAGTAATTCACTTTTCACGAGCAAACAGTTACTCTCGGATATATTTTTATTTCAAGCAGGGCGAAGGTCCGGGTCGACAGGGCTGCTTCAGTCACGCCAGGCCAGTGCCTCTGAAAGGACAGTGCTACGAGGGCAGAGACGGTCACACGGCAGACCAGTGCCGGCCAAGTATGTGCCTCTGAAGGGCCAGTGGGACTGGCAGAATCAGTTGTGTGTGTCGTCGGCCTCGCATTGAAACGGCCTGCTGGGCCGGGAGGAGTCAGTTTCACGGAGGGGTGTTTTTGAAAAGCCATTTGAATTAGGGCAGATTCTGCCACATCAGGTTAGAATGAGTATCTCAAATGTCAGAGTCATCGGTGCAGAGTCAGTGACACACAAACCAACGTTTCTAAACGTGGCGAGAGACTTTGGTAGAATGTGTACGCCAGGTTCACCTCTAAATACAAAGGTCCGGAGCAGGGTCAACTGTGTTGGCAGAGTTTAGCCACTGAACACACCACAGCCCCGTCGGCTTTCCTGTTGGGGAACAACGCCTCGTCATGGGTAATTAGCGCTAAATAGAGAGTTTTTTTCAAAAGGCTAGTTCCTGTGTCTTGTAAAAGGCCATGCCCAGGTGAGGTGTTGGGCCTATAACCTCTTTCTTGAGCAATCTCATCCCCACGGTTATGTCACTTTCTTATCTTATGCTGCCTGCGGGCAAAATAAAAACTCCTACAGTCGCGCGTCAGCCTGCGGGATGGGGGAGGGGCGGAGGCCCAGCCCCAGGGACAAGCCAATACAGGGATCCAACTTCCTGTCTACTGACAGTCTCCTATTGCTTCACCTGAGGCCCTGTACAAGTGACACGACCTTCCCACAGCTCAGAAGTCCGTCTGTCAGCTATTCATAATCACGTAGTCCCTCCCGGTTTTATCTTTTCATTCTGGTCATTGTATGTATCCGCAGATAAGATTCATCTCTTGTCAGGAGTACAGAAGCTCATGCACTCCTGGTTTTCCTGGTTCTCTCCGGGTGTTTTCAGCTGCGATTTGAAATAACAAAAGCAAAACTGAGAATTCAACAAGCATTTGCAATGCAATAGGTCTCGCATTTGCGCGAGTTTGAGCTTTTGGCATTGTAAATGACAATGCCTTTTATTTATGTGTTTTGAAAACCTGCAAGTATTGTGTAAACATGCACTTTGTACTTATAGGCGTTTCTTACGACAAGCAAGGCTGGCAGTAACTGTGTCTCTTTGTACTTGTAGTCCATGCTTACCAGAAGCAAGGCTGGCGGTAAAAGAGACGCAGTTACTGCCAGCCTTGCTTCTCGTAAAGAATGTGTTTACGCACCACATTACAGGTTTTCAAAACACAAATAAAAGGCAGTGTCATTTACAATGCCAATAGCTCAAACTCTCGCAAATGCGAGACCTATTGTATTGCAAATGCTTGTTCTTACTGAGAGGAATTTTATATTCAGTGTCAGATTTCCTTTTTGAAGGTACAACTGGTTTTGCCGTTATGTGACCAGTATCCGGATTTATGTGAATTTTCTTTTGTTTGAGATCCAGCTTTTCCTTCATTTTTTCCAAGATCTGCTCTGGCAGTTGTAAAGGAGCGTCTTTTTGTTTCGGCGCCAAGCTGGATTTTAGGGTTTTTCTCTTTCGATCAGAGATGTTTCGGATCCAAAGGGGTCATCTCGGCTCGGTGCCGACCATGGCCTGTTGGCAGAGGTGGCCCAATAGCCTTTTGTTTTGTTGGAGTAGGTTTGGTGGGCAAAGTGACTTTGGTACTCACGGCACCCTGTCCAGTCAGAACGTCTTGCGACTCTAATTCGATTTCCAATTCTGAATCGGAGTCCTGGGCAGAGAAGGCCTCTTTTTGTTCTGCTGCCATTTCCTCCCGCTAGATATCTTCACCAAAGATATCAGGCGTGTTCTCGATACCTTGTCTTTGCATGTCTCTCCGTCTGGCTCGACAGTCCCGTAGTGTGTTCTTGGATTGGAACGCCCGACATGCGTCGCAGTCTTCCTCCTTATGTTCTGGGGAGAGACAGAGGTTGAAGACCTTATGCTGGTCGGTGCGCAGATATTTGGAATGGCATAGAGGACAGAATTGAAACGGTGTACGTTCCATCAACGAAAGGCAGGATGCTGATTCTTGAAGTAGAAGCTGACCGAGGAAAGAGATGGGCCTGAAGGCAGCGGTTATAGTTTTTTCGATCTAGATAAGGTTTTCATAAATTTCGACACAAAAAGGTGGAAGACGCGATCGAAAACAATACTGACGAGGGTAAAGTGAATTGCACACCGAAGGCGGTTTCGAATCAGAGCGTAGCAATACACGCCCGAACCCGATGGCGGAAAGAAAACAATATAACAATGGAGTCAATGCCCATGTGCAGCATCACCCAAAGGAGTCACCTTGACTCGTGACTTGAAAAGACTTCTTCGAAGAAAAACAACTTGCAAACATCCAGACCCAACACTAGATGCCAAGAGTATGCATAGCATGTGCATCTACAGCACACATGCCTCGAAAACACACATAATATATATGTGTGTGTGTGTGTGTGTGTGTGTGTGCTCAAGGCATGTGATCAAGGTCACGTGTGGTGACCGAAAGAAGTCATGCTATGTAGTGAGCAGCAATAAATTCATAGCACCAGCAACATTGGAGTCCATGCCTGTGTGTATCCGCAAGTGCGGTATCTCAATGGGAAACATATATATATATATATATTTTGCATGCTGGGGGTTGTATTTTTTAAAGAACTACTGAGCGTGATACAAAACCTGCATTCAATTGGTGGTTATTTCAATTTGGCAACCTGCTTACACCTGTGAACAAGGCTCACAGATGAGCTGAAACACGTCAGGAAAGGAATTCAAAAGATGTATGCTGCCACTGTTATTTACTAAATAAAGCATTTGGGAAACTTGGCTCAGACGCTCTGTTCAGTTGGGATTGCCGGGTGATCCTTTCCCATATTGTTGGAGCCGCCCTGTGGGGTCTAAGCCCCCCCCCCCCCCAATGGAGGACTTGCTTTGCTGTTGGATTACGGACACTGGGGATCACAACCCTCTTGCCTTGGTATTACCAAGAGGATTGTCCCATCATTTGAATACACGAGGCAAGTACGGGAGAGAAGAGGGGTATGCCTCTTCTTGAGTCTCAGTTCCCTTTTGGTCAGCAAAATTTTATATTTTAAGTGGCATCTAATTGCGCATAAAAACGAAATTGACATTTTAAAATGCATATAGTCAATTAAAACTGCCAGCATTGCCGCAACTTATTTTATATTGCAACTACAGTTTTTGGACGGTACTTTACCTGGACATTTACGACACTACACTGCAAGTTGCGTGGAAGATAGAATATTTCATCTATGGTGGATGCTGGGGGATACATTTTTCAAAGGACTACTGAGCGTGATATAAAACCTGCATTCAATTGGTGGTCATTTCATTTTGGCAACCTGCTTACACCTGTAAACAAGACTCGCAGATGAGCTGAAACGCGTCAGGAAAGGAATTCAAAAGATGCATACTGCCACTGTTATTTGCTAAATAAAGCATTTGGGAACCTTGCAACTTGGCTACGACGCTCTCTGTTCGGTTGGACACGCACACACACCCACCACCCCCCACCCCACTTCTTCTTGGGGTTTACCACCCTGGCCTTCCACAGCCTCTTTGAAAGTCTCCGGTGCGGTTTCAAGTAGGTCTTTCAGCATGGGGAGGAACTGAACCAAACACGGAGTGGTGGGCAGCGTTTTGACAAGGAAGTCCTCATCTTCCTGGACCTGGTGCAACTCTACCTTGTGTAAAGTGGCAGCCCGGTCAATGACGTTGTGGTGTAAGAGGTGGTATCGTGAGGAGGGGATGGTTTGGCGGAGTAGAGGTCCGAGTCGTATCCCCAAGGGTCGACTTCCTAGTCATCCAATGGGTGCCCCTCAAAACTCCTCCCCCGGCTAGAGGTGGAGGACCAGGATGAGGTGGTGGTGAACGGGGATAAGGTGGTAGAGGACTATTATCCCTGTCCCGGTGCTTCGTAACCTTGGCGGTGTTGTGGGCTCTCATGCAGGTTCCTCCTAGAATGTGAGCTTCTTCTTTGAAGGGCACTGCGCTCCTCTTGGAGACACTGGGGAATGGCAGTTCACATTGGAGTTGGGCGTTTTTAAGTAGCATTAATAAACCAATAAATACCTGCTAATTCAGGTGCAGGCCAACAAGTGTCCAGCACAAAAAAAGGTAATTTTACAATAATGTGGAGTTTTCTCCTTGTGGGCGAATGTGAGCAAGCTACAAAGTCAGCTGCAAGGATAGCCCCTGGTTTAATTTTTTCTAGGTAGGTTATATCTCTACTACAAAAAAAAGAAGAACTGGTTGTGCGTTGCACCCAACTTGGTCACCTATCTGGCCAAAGTCTACTAGCAGGAGACTAATCTATATGCGACAAGGAAATTACTCCACTTCCCCAAAAACAAGACAATTGTGTAGATGGAAAACCTGCAGGACATTTATTGCTCCAGACTACACAAGGCACTTTGGTGAATACAATAGAAGGCAACTGTTAAGAATGAAATATGTTCAAGTGTCAACTCAATATCGTGTAAACTTCAGAGTGCTCGATCCAGGACTGAACTTCTCATCAGGCTGTAAGAAAGAAGAGTACCAAGGTCACCCAAGAGACACCGAACCCCACATTTTTTTTCAAAGCAGGTACATTCAGGGAGTATAAAAATCAATTTCAGGAGCAGTTCGATTTGATTCATTTTTGAATTGATACAGTCAGCAACTGCACAGTTTATATATTTGCATATTATTTCCAGTTGTAGGATTCTGAAGCCGTAAGCCAATGTCCTCAGAAAGGAAGAACCACCGGAGTCCATCTTTCAAGCCTTTGGTATTTGCAGGCACCAAGGTCTCTGTGATCATATTTTGCTTGATTGCACTTCTAAGGTCCATGCAGAGCTGAGAGACCATGCATCTGTACAGGTCTACTCAGTGAATGGTCCCAATCGCACTCAATGTTAAGACATCATGAAAACGGAAGAACAGGAACCTATAATTAATTGCTCTCATCCCAAAAGTCCAATGATTTCACAAAAGAGGAAGGTTATGGAAGCTTCAGAGGCCAGTCACATTGCGATGAGGGAGTTTCAGAACAAATAGCGGCTTACAGAACAGTACCACAGGTCATCAGGGCATGGATGTTCAAATGCACTTCTGTCAGCACCTACTTGATTGAACAAAAGAAAAAGCTGGCCAGTCACCCCTACAGAAGCTCTCCAACTGGATTCAGAGGGGGGGGGCTCAGATCTTTGAGCCTGCAGGGAACACAAACGTCTTGGATGGTTGTAACGTTCAGTTAGCTGAAATTAAAATAAAATAAAAAAAACAAAAAAAACATACACATGACTTTCTATATGAATGTAATTCATGGCAAAGCAGGCAATCATGCAGAGAACAGAGCGAAAAGTAGCAGTGAATCACAATGATGGTCAATGACAGAGCAAGTAAACCCACAGAGGATGGAATCAGAAGTGCTAATAATTGCTAGGAGAGACCAACAGCAAGCCACTGTGACAAGTACAAGTGACGGTTATACCTAGCAATGAACAGTGATAGAGCAAGCAATCAGGCGAGGGAAGGACAGTGCTGATGAATCAAATGACCAAGGACAAGCACTAATAAAAGACTGTCATAGAATAAGCACAGATGACACCTATCAGTTAACTCTGGCAGTGTAGGAAACCATGCAGAAAAGAGCTAGGAATTTCCAGTTGAGACCAAGCATAAATGAAGGGCACCAAGTGTTTTGTGATAGCAAGCAATGACGGAGAGAATGGAGTAAGAGCAAATGCTGATGATTCCTAGATACAGCAAGAGTGAGCAATTGTGCAGCATACAAGACTGTACATGCCAGAAAAGCTAAGCAGTGCCAGAGCAAGCTATCACACACAATAGAGAGAACATACAAGGGCTAGTGAAGCTTACAAGAAAAGGACGGCAATGCATAACCAAGCATTTAACAATGCAGAGGACCAGAGACTCGAAGCTGAGACTTGTAACAGAAAGCACAATCAAGCGAAGGCTGGAAAAGAGACAGAACCAGAAGTTCAAGAGAGTGAGATAACAGCACCAAATTCCATGCAGTGCAAGAAAAAAATCCAAGGCAAACTGAATAGCGAAAATGAGAGTTACACTACTGAAAGCCATGTTATGCCCCATTGGCCAAGGTTCCAAGAAAGCCTTTAACACACTTGCATTACTGGGTGAATGGAGGGGGCAAGGAGTAGACACTAGTTGGAAAGAAGGTGGAATGGGTACCAAGTGGCCAGTTCCTGAGTGGTCGGACTTTCAGAGCGGCAGACGTCTGCTGTCTGCTCGAGCCCAATAAGAGTGAGCAGTCAAATATGGAGCATTATTGCTATGTCTGAATAGCCAGGTTACTAGAATGTGGTCACTGCTCAGAGAGAAAAAACAGAAAAAACCCAAAAGGGCCCAGTAAATGAGCCAAGTCTCAAGCCTTTCACTTTCACATCCCCTAAGAGACTGTGGTGCTTCAGTGGCAAGGCAAACACTGGCTGGGGTGAAGAAGAGAAACAAGGAGAGAGCAGCGAAAGTGCTACATGGTAACTGCAGCCAAGTACTCGCAGATCAGATCCATCCCCTCCGCTCTAATGTGCAGACATTGCCGGCTTTGCACAATCACTTGCAGAAGACAGTTTTTTTTTTAGTTTTCCTTGAAACACTGTACATTCCTGGTCACGTTCAGGAGTTTCACACATCAGCTCTCCCTTAAAGACCGTACAACTCTATGCAGCTATGCCACAGTCAATACACATGCTATGGAACCTCTCACAAATCCATACACATCCATTACAGTGGGTTCCGTCAACAGGATTTTAATATATTCCTTATAGAGCACAGTGTGGTCACCCCAGGCTTGAACCACCTCACCCACACTGCAGTCAGTTCAGAGCAGGATTTTCTCCCTTTCCCCTCCCAGCCATACCCCCAAGAGGAGTACTCTTATTAAATAAAGATGACCAGGTCTTTACATTTTGCTTTGGAGAATGCAGCAAGGATGCTGGCAAAAACTACATCCGGGGCCTGGGAGGCATCCACGGCTGTGTGGATGCCCTGTCTGCTGTAGTATTCCACCAGAGGTGTTGTCATCGTATGGTAGGCAATGAGGCGAGACTTAAGAGTCGCCTCATTATCATCTGAGCGGCGAATTAATGGCTCCCCTGTGACCTGTGAAGGAAGAGAAAAGGGTAAGGTGTAGTATCAGCACATGTTCTACATGAACAGAAAAATAATCCACTCCTATGGGAAATGTACAGTTTTAAACAAGAACTGCTTGTACAACACTACAAGGTGAGGTCTGTCACCACAATGCTGCACAACAGTGATGGAGTTCAATCCCTCCAACTATGAAGAAGTCTAAAGAAGGATCCACCTCTACAACACTGCTCAAGCTTACTGAGGGACTGTCCACCACTACAACTGCATAGTAGAGTGAAAGAACATATAATATGTCTCATGTAGTCCTTTGTCTGGTGCTTGCAGTACTGGGTATTCACATGCATTGCATACTCCTGCCATCCAATATTTGGTTGCAGACATGACAAGCTATTATTGTTTGAAGTCTACTGTTTAGACATCTTGTGATCCCTCCCTTAGGTCACAAGGCACCAGGTTAAATACTCCATCTCAGACTGTTTTTCTCTATTGTGTGAGGAGTTTCGGTGGAGCATAGGAAACAGGCAGAAGGAGTGTAATGTGCATTGCAAGTAATAACGTTAAGTGGCAACAACAATCTGATTCATTGCTTGCTTAGGACGAGGAGGAGGTTGTGACAAATACAGATGGTCACAGGGTAAGTAACTCTGTTTGTAGCATGTGTTGCTGTAGATGCACGTGCTCTGCATAGAATATACAGCCGTGCCTCAAAGCAATTGCCAGTGACTTGATGATGAGGATGTTTGAAACTATTTATTTTAAAGACCTAAGCCTCTTGGTGTGTTTGAATATCCACACAGTAATACTTGGTATACATGTGAGGTGTTGACAATGTAGATTTGCATGTGTTTGCTACTGAAGTATTTTCCAAGAACACCATGGAAGCCACTTTTGGGCATACAATGTGCCCAATGTATGCCTTGCTCTACCATAACACCTGTGTATGTACCTAACACGATAAAATTCTCAGCCTGGTTAAATACCAAGAATAAAACAAGTTCACTACGAATTAATACATATATTGTGTATATATGTGTATGAATGGTGTGTTATCTGGAGAGAACTTTTTAGGATGAAAACCCTCACTCACCCGAAGAGGACATGCTTCATCATTGAGTTTCCTCCTCACACCCGGACAGCAAGGTACCAGGTGTGGGCTACAACTTCCCGAAGGGAGGAGCTGAGGTGTTTTTAGAGATGAGCCATTCTAATAGGGTAAATGAGGGGCAGAGTGCAAACATGTATGGAACCAACGTGATTAAAACTATCTCCAGAGGGCCAAATCTACTTTATTCAGTTGTCCCCTAGGATAGAATTAAAAAGCGAGGACGGAGGGGATTTCAAACAAATATACATAACCCTGTAATTGGTCAGCATGTTTCTGTCCATAATTGAACCCAAAAGGGGTTCAGAGGCATTCATCAGGATCTTAATTATAAGTCACTGTGGAAGTATAATCGCACAAAAATTATATATAAATGTATACTGACCACATAAAGGTTATCCTGATAGGGACGGTGATGGCCTGTATGTATTCTGGGTGCACCGTCTTTCAACTAGAAGACAGAAAATGACCACTCTCAAGCCACTGCGTAACGTCTCTGCCGCAACACTGCTGAAAGTCAGCGCGGTTCACAGGAACGTCCCGGCAATTATACTTGCAGAGTGACTTATAATTTCGGTCCTGATGAATGACCTTGAACCCCCCCCCCCCAGGTTTGACATCTTGGGTCTTCACAGGGTCCCTGAATGAGGTCAAAGTGAGTGGCTGGGGCAGAGGCTGGGGTGTGAATGGTGGAGGGCTAGTGGCCTTGTCCCTACTCTTTTAGGGGAATGGATAGAACTGGAGTATTTCTGATATATGCTCCTCAAAAGTGAGCTTCATCTTCCTACGTAGTGCTAGATTTTGTGTGTGTGGGTCAACCAGAGGAGGTGAGGGGCCCCCCCCCCCCCCAAGGATCTTCCCTGTGGCGGCTTGCATATAGATCTTATGCTGACTAATATCAGACACCACTAGAAGCTCTATGGCACAGAGGGTTCACTTTTCTCAGAGTTCAGTGTAGAGGTTTTTCGGAGCTGACTTGGAGTGACTTGATCAGACTGTGGCACAAGCGGGTATCAGCTGGTGCAGAGGCTTGAAGCTCTTCACAGAAATATTTCCAGAAGCAGAGGAGGGTCTCTTGGATTTAAGGTCTGGGAGGCAGAAGCCGCACCCAAAGGTTAAAGCCTTTAATGGCTAGTCTCCGCATTACATGCAGACTCCTTCAGGATTAATCCTCTGCCTCCTGGCAAGACCTGTTTCGAGGCCAACCACCAGACGTTAAGTCCTCGGATTGGGTGTGGGGGCATTCGAGGACTAGGGGTAGTCTTTATCCTGGGTCCTTGGATTGGTTGGGGAAACATTGTCTCTTCGAAGTCAGAACCCTCCATGCTGAAAACCTAGTATATTTCTTTGGAAGGCCTTATCTTATGGGTTGCAGATGTATATGGCTCTGCACTAGACTACTACTCACTGTGTCAGTTACCCACCAGGCAGATAAGTTACATAAATCAAATACACAAGTTAGTGGGGAGCCATAGTCTGCTTATTACATATTAATTCATAAAACTGCTAGTTACACAAATTTACTTTATTATGAAAGGTTCTCCCAAATATAATCTTCCTTCAAAAGACTCCTTTATATTCTTGAAACCGACTAATTTCATTCACAGAAATACTTCACATTGTTAATATCTATACAAAAGGCAACATATTTTCTCTTGAGAAGAGAAATTAAAGTCTTGCGAGTTCATTCTTCATAGACCGATACAGCCACAAGTTAATGCTTGATATACAGATACAACCAACACGTGTTTTAGGGCACAACAACCACTTCTTCAGGGCTTAGATGAAAAGGGAAAAAAGAATAAACCTGGCTTCGGAGTCACAAAAATTCTCGTATTCAACAATGGAGAAGATACAATGTCACAAGTCCTTGAGGCGCTGCTATTCTAGTTCTTTCTTAATGGAATGATCTCCTAAAATATAATGACAGCCGTATTCCTTCGGTTTTACTACCAACATATCATACTGGATACCTTCATATTATGTCATGGCTAACGTTTGCATCGTGCAATCACGTGTCATGTTTCGCAGACGACCAATCACAAAGACTTTTCTTTGGCTTGACCTTGGGCCTAATGGGTCCCTGCCTTCTTATTCTGCCTCACCGATGTCCTTGAAGATGGCTGATAAATAAGTCGGATCCAGATGCTGCATGCTATGGTGAGCCCAGCAGCAAACTTGTCAGTACCAAAGGATCTTTTTAAAAAAAAAATTTAAGCCTGGTAGGTGGTGCAGGGCTCATGCTCTAGAGACAGGCAGAGGTTGCATAACCTGTGTTGATTGGACCACATGTACTTGGCATTACACATTGAGCAAAACTGGGAGGGCATTTTCTCCAATCACCCCACGCCCCCAAACAGGGCCTCTTAAAATGATTTGTGTTCAGGAAGGGAAGCACACCGGGGTATTTTGGAACCCAAAGAGTGGTCACCAGTGTGGACTGTGAAGATTGTTCAGACGATTAGCAGAAACCTGGAGCCGAAGGGAACAGAAAATTTGCCAACTGTTGTGGAGTTTGAGCTGAACATCTGAACTCAATAGTGGGAAAAACAATTTGAGGTGAAGTCTTTGTCCAAATGCATTGTGGGCGGAGAAAGGAGACACAGGACAGACAGAAGACGTATTTGAACAAAAAGAACTAGTGATGTCCACAAACCAATACTATATGGCAGGATTATGCAGAGCACATGTATCTCCAGCAACACATGCTAAAAATATTTTCCTCTGCAACGCTTACATCCATAAACTGAGGAAGGACTGGTCGCTACAATAGTGCACAGGCCTACAAGGTTTCTACAACACAGCGAGGTGTGGTGTGAAGAAGAGAGAACGCCTAAGATGCCATCTGCCCTGTAAAAGAACAGCTCATCCAATATTTAATGTGGATTTACAGTTCTACAACACTACATGAACTTGCTCTGCATCCTTCAGAAGGAGATATGAAAAGTAACTTGCCAGTAACACTGCTTCTGCAGAATGAATATTATCTGCAGATTTAGTTTGCCTTGAACTTTATATTCCAGCATCTAGAGGACTTCAGGACTGTCTAAATACCTAAAAAGATTTGTGCAGCCCCATCAAGCAATCAGGAGCAGGACACACAAGATGATCACCTCTTTGACCTCCATTCCCAGATTCCTATGTGGAGGATTTCCTTGGTGATAAGACGAGCTATGTTGAGAAGCTCACATATTGAAACTACGAAAAGATGTCAGTATTGGTAAAACACTGCAACGGACAAGTAGTTTTCTTTCTGTAGCAGAGAATCTTTTAGTGGTTACTATATACAGTGAACCAACTTGTAGTACAGAAAAAAAAAGTAAAATTAGTAAGAATCAGGAACCTTCATTTCAGGGAAGCTTCATATTTGGCACTCTCTTTTAAGTGATTACACTTCTGGAACACTTTATGATACAGTAGCATGCCCGCAATTTCTGCTAGAGGTACAAGTCTCAAGACAGATACGATGGCAAACTTAATCCAACAAAAATAAAAGGTTGGTAACCATTCTAGACAAATCCCGGTTGATCTTACAGTACTAATCATAATGTAAGGAACAATGTCCTAGGCAGTGTCTGGTTTGGAGATGGCTCTGCAGTTGGGGGGAGACCAAAACTAACAAATGGATTCAAATTTCTGAACCTTTACACCCTGTCAACAAATCATGTTGTACCTCTCTTGGCATCTGAGCCACGAGTCTTGAAAGGAAACTGGTAACCAAATATTTAAAGTATACAATTTCGCTTAAATAGGGCATTACATTAGAGAGAAATCTAGAACAAGTTGAGGAAAAAATTATCCCCACAAATAACTGTTGAGCTGCCAACAGATTGAGTATCAGTGCCCTTTCTAGCGAAATGTAACAGTGTATAAAAGTTATACTTTAAATGTGCTGCTGCATTATGATGAGACAGTTACAATCATAACAATGCATTGGCTCTATATGGAGACTGGATTCTAAATTTTGACACTTTTAAATAACTGCTGAGTGCCATCTTGAAAAGGTAAAATGTGTCATTTTTTAGATTTAATTTCCAATTTCTACTCCTTAACTTCAACGTTGCTTTTTCACAAAATCTAGGCTCCTGTTCTGTTACCAAAGTATAAGGCTCTACTGTGAACTGTACTCTGTTCTTGATGATTATAATAGGCAAGATGGTGTCACTGGGATCACTCTCAACGCTGTATCATAAGTTTAAAAAAAAAAAAAAAAAAGGGGAGGGGAGTGTTGTGGTTGCTTAGTTAAAAGGAATGCTTGGTTAGCAAGCATTCCTGGAATGTTTGTATTCAATTGTAAGGAGGAGGTTGGAGTCAGCTGTTGGGGAGGATACCGGTGCTACTGGAGGTGTCTTCCTGTTGCTCTTTGGCAATAAAGGATGTTACTACAAATTGTATCCAGTGTATGATTTAACACTGGCGACGAGAGCCAAGGAGCGCAAGAGCCTACGCATGTAAGTTTAAAGGAACCTTCTGCTATTATTTTTTAACAACTTTCACTCAAGGAATCAAATTCGGATGAATATTTGTGGTGTCAACTACTGAAGATTACGTTTTGCAGCTATCTTCAGTTACGGGAAAATTGACAGAGCGTTGAACTTTGGAGCAGTTTTATAATTGGCGGTATCCAGCGCTGCAGTTTACAGACGGTGGTTGCAGCGGCTTTTGAACGTATCTGGTTACCAAGTGGTGCGTCCTTGGTTGCCAAGACGTCATCGTTCAGAGTTGCGTCTACTACCTGGTTGCCAAGTAAGTCCACGCATCGCTTGGAACTCTTGCTGCATTCGACGTGCGCTTGATCTGTCTCAGTCAGCCTTCCTTCCTTCGGTCGCTAGCGGAAGTGACATCATTACGAAGGGTCACGCTACGCGACCCCAACGGTGGCCATTTTTGATTGTTTTTTAAAAAATTATTATTATTCTCCTTTTCATTCTCTGGCAAGTCCACGTTGCTTAATTGGGGGTATTTTGGCACTTTTAGCTCAAGAGTGTGGTGAAGTACAGACAGTGGATAAGGCACTGAACTAGTCCATACATCATGGCCACACAGAATTACAATATCAGTGCTCCTCAACCTTTTTGGGTGTGTGGATCTGAACCACCCATGAAATGGTGTGAATGGAAATCATACTTCAAGAACTATATTGATGCCGTGGATGAAGCGGGAAAGATGGCTGCAGTTCAAAAGAAAAGATTACTTCTACATTCTTTAGGTCCAGCTGGATTGAAAGTTTATGACCATACGACTAAACCCGCTGTTGCAGGCGATACCAATGTTTTTGATCTTGCGTTATTACATTTGGATAATTACTTTTCACCAAAAGTTTGTATAGGCATCACTAGATTTATATTCTTCCAAAGGAAACAGGGTAAAGCTGAAACTGTGGATAACTGTTTCGGAACTCAAAAGGTTAGCCTTCTATTGCAAGTTTGGTACACTACATGATGACTTCATAAGAGATCAGGTTGTCATGCATGCATGCAATCCTTCTATCCAAGATAGACTTTGGGTCAATGGAGATGCTCCTTTAGAAGGAGTGCGGTAGTGTTAAAAGAGGACACAAGATGCTGTAGTTAGCAAAATTAATTATCAGCAGTGATAAGTTTGGAAAATTTAGTTCACCAAGTTTTGATAGACAAGGTCCTCCTAAAATAGGTCGTGGGAGAGCCATGTCCAGGGAACAAATAAGATGTTACAGGTGTGGTAGTTTAGATCATCTCACATATAGCAAAAACTGTCCTGCAGCAAAACAAAAATGCAGTAATTGTGGCATTATCGGTCATTATGCTAAAGTTTGCAGACGAAAGAATACAAAAGTTACATTTGTAGGTGAAACTTATGAAAATTCCACATTGCAAGAGTGTTATGAGGATGATATTCCGGTTGATAATTTAGTTATGAATGTAAGAAACAATTTAGTACTCAACATTAATGATATATTAAGGGGCAACAAACCTGAGTGTTGGATGAAAATAGGGGGTGTTAAACTTAAAATGTTTGCAGATTCTGGATCTCCTTACACAATCATTAATGAGGACTTGTGGAAATCCTCATTCGTTTCAAAGGTAGGTCATCATTTGAATGAAGCAGACATACACCCAGAAGGATACAGTGGAGAAAAGATAGACCTTTTGGGGTATAGATGGTTCACGTTTGAATTCAAAAACAGGCAGAATCGTGGGAAGTTATATGTAGCAAAAACTGGTCCACCTGTGTTGGGTTGGCTTGACCAAAAGGAATTACATATTATACTAGATCCCAAGAGTGTGGAACAGGTACGAATAGTGGATGAAAGCAGCACTTTGGGTGAAAGACTGCGAGAACAATTTCCGAGTGTTTTTAATAACAAGTTGGGTAATCTTTTAGGCTTTGAGCATTTAATTCGCCTTAAGGATAATGCTATTCCCAAAGTCCATAAATGCAGGAATGTTCCTTTGTTAATTAGAAGTGAAGTGGAAAATGAACTTAACAAATTGGTGAATTCTGATGTAATTGAAACCATTGAAGCTTCTGACTGGATTTCTCCGGTGGTTATTGCTAGGCGCAGCAACGGAAAAATTAGGCTGTGTGTGGACTTGAGCCACCTTAACAATAACATCATAGTAGATAGGTTCCCATTGCCTAAAATTAATTAAATGGTTACTTGTTTGAAAGGGGCGAAATGGTTCTCGACCATTGATCTCTCGTCAGCATACCACCAAATTTCACTGTCTCCTGAGTCTAGGAAATACACATCCTTTATAACACCTTTTGGCTGCTATCAATTAAGCGGATGCCCTTCGGTTTGGCTTCCGCTGCAGTGGTTTTTCAACACCTTATGCTTCAACTGTTTAACAATGTTAAGGGTGTTACCTTTTTTTCAGGATGATATCCAAGTGTTTGGTACAAGCAAAGAAGAACATGAATCCAGGCTACTTACAGTTTTAAGAATCTGGCAAGAAAAAGGTCTTACGGTTGAGCATTCTAAATGCAATTTTGCTAGCAACAGTGTTACATATCTAGGCCATGTACTTGATGTGTGGAGTTAGACCCAAACCTTCACTGGTATCTGCAATTGAAGAACAAGTTACTTACCTTCGGTAATGATATAGCTGTAAGAAACATTAGTTAGTTATAGATTCCTTACCTTAGAATTACCCCCAGGCGTCAGACTGGATCCAGAAAGTTTTTATATCAGCAGTACCCCTGCGCGTCGGTAGGCGGCGTCGGTCGACTCCGCGTCCGTCGTTGGCGTCGTGGTCGCCGTGATGACGTCGCAGAAGATACCTAGACGCCGCCCTCGCGCCTGACGTCAGTTCTGTACACGACATTCCGCGCCAGGAACGTAGAGCCATGCAAGACACTGACCACTGGTGCACAAAACGAGGGCCCTGAAAGGGTATCCTTAACCCTAGAAATCAGTTCTCAGAACGGGGAGGATGGGTGGGGCGGTAAGGAATCTATAACTAATGTTTCTTACAGATATATTGTTACCGAAGGTAAGTAACTTGTTCATCTGAAAGAAACACGTTAGTTATAGATTCCTTACCTTAGAATAGATACCCCAGCAATACCAACCCCGGTGGTAGGTCTGCGAACCAAGATCACACCAGAAAGTCCTGGAGAACAGAACGGCCAAAGAAGCCGTCTCTCCAGACTTGGCTATCCAGACAGTAGTGTTTCGTAAACGTGTGCAGTGATGCCCACGTAGCTGCCCGACAGATGTCATGTAGAGGAACTCCTCGTCCTAAGGCAGTAGTGGCTGCCTTCGCCCTGGTGGAATGGGCGCGTAGCCCCACAGGAGGCTCCTTTTTAGCCAGATAATAGCATTCTTTAATACACAAAACGGCCCATCGAGAAATGGTTCGCTTGTGTACAGCCCGACCTTTCTTGGCGCCCACGTAGCCAACAAAGAGTTGGTCAGCCACCCGGAACTGTGTAGTGCGATCCAGATAGAACGAAAGCGCACGGTTTGGGTCCAGACGGTGGGCCTCTCTTCCTCTTTCGAAGGATGCGGAGGCGGAAAGAAGGTGGGCAAAGTAATGGTCTGCCCGATGTGAAAGGCAGTGTCAACCTTAGGAAGGAAGGATGGACGAGTCCTCAGAACTACCTTGTCCGGATGGACAGACAGGAAAGGAGGCTTGGAGGAAAGAGCCTGGAGCTCACTCACTCTTCTGGCAGATGTGATGGCTACCAGGAAAGCAGTTTTAAGCGTCAGAAGCCTCAAAGGACAGTTGTGAAGCGGCTCAAAGGGAGCGCACATTAAATAGGTTAAGACTAGATTCAAGTCTGACTGAGGCATAACGAAGGGAATAGGAGGAAAGAGATAAGTTATGCCTTTCAAGAAACGATTAACCACCGGGGACTTGAAAAGAGAAGGCTGATCTGGAAACCGGAGGAAGGCAGAGATGGCCGAAAGATAGCCCTTCATAGTGCCCAGAGCAGAGCCCTGAAGAAAGCCCTGAAGAAAGAAGAAACAAGAGAACCTCAAAAAGAGGGGCAGAAAGGGGATCCACAGCCTTTACTGTGCACCATGCCACAAACTTGTTCCACCGGCAGGCGTATACAGTCTTAGTGGAGGGTCGCCTGGCTGCCAAGATTACATCGCAAACTTCGGGAGGCAGGTCAAAAGACGTCAGCTGCCACCGTTCAATCTCCACGCAAGGAGGTGGAGGCTGGACAGGTTCGGGTGGAGGACCGTCCCCTGTTGCTGCGACATAAGATCCCCCCGAAGACGCAGACTGGTCGGAGGATCAATGGCCATGTTGAGCAGCTCGGGATACCAGACTCTTCGTGCCTAATCCGGAGCCACAAGGATGACTTGGGCCTGGTCGTCCTGAGCACTCTGGGCAGAAGTTGTATAGGCGGAAAGGCGTACAACAGACCGCAACCCCACTCGCGACGAAAAGCGCCACCTAGCGAGTGCCGCCTTGGAAATTCCAACTCGCAGAATTGCTGACATTGCGCGTTCTCTTCGGTGGCGAATAGAACTAACCAAGGCTCTCCCCACTGTCGAAAGAGACCTTGCGCCATCTCCGAGTGAAGACGCCATTCGTGATCTATCATGCACCTGCGGCTGAGTTCGTCCGCCCTGGCGTTCAGGGAACCTGCCAGGTGTTGAACCACCAGGGATATGCCCTGATGTTACAGCCATGTCCAGAGGCAGAGGGCCTCCTGTCATAGGGTCCACAACCCCACCCCGCCCTGTTTGTTGCAGTACCACATGGCGGTGGTGTTGTCCGTGAACACCTGCACTACTCCTCCCCGGACAGAGGGAAGGAATGCCTTGAGTGCAAGACGCATCGCCCGAAGCTCCAGAAGGTTGATGTGGAGCCCGGACTCCGCCGGAGACCAGAGGCCTCTGATATCCGCCTCCCCCATGTGGCCACCCCATCCCAGAAGGGATGCGTCCGTCACCACTGTGTGCTCTGGTTGGGGAAGGGAGAGGGATCTGCAGTTGACCCAATCCTGGTTTGTGAGCCACCACTGCAATTGTTGTGCAGTGCCCTCCGAGATCTGGACGCAATCGGACAGATTCCCCTGATGCTGCGCCCACTGGAACTTCAGGTCCCACTGCAAAGCCCGCATATGCCGCCTGGCATGATCGACCAGCAGGATGCAGGAGGCCATGAGGCCCAGCAGCCTCAGGGTCATTCTGACCGAAACCCGGGATAGAGGCTGAAAGATCGGAATCATAGCCCGAATATCCCGGACTCGCTGTTCGGGAGGATAGACCCGAAACCGCGTCGTGTCCAGAACCGCTCCGATGAAAAGGAGCTTCTGAGAGGGAATCAGGTGTGACTTCGGCACATTGATGGAGAACCCCAGCTAATGCGGGAGGTCGGCCGTAGTCTGGAGGTGGGAGACGACTGCCTGGGACGAGGTCGCCTTCAACAACCAGTCGTCGAGATAGGGGAAGACTGGAACCCCTGATCTGCGCAGTTGAGCTGCGACCACCGCCATCACTTTCCTGAACACCCGAGGGGCGCTGGTAAGGCCAAAGGGGAGCACGGTAAACTGAAAATGCTCGTGGCCTACCGTGAACCGCAGGCAACGCCGGTGGGCCGGCAGGACAGGGATGCGGAAATACGCGTCCTGCAAGTCCAACGCTACCATACAGTCTCCAGGGTCGAGAGCAGACAAGACCTGAGCCAGGGTCAACATTTTGAACTTCTCCTTCCGGAGGAAGCAGTTGACGTCCCTGAGATCCAAGATAGGACGCAGGCCCTTGTCCCTCTTGGGCACCAGAAAGTAGTGGGAATAGCAACCACGACCTACTTCTGGGACAGGAACGCGCTCGGTGGCACCCTTGGCCAAGAGTGCCGTATCTTCCTGTTGGAGAAGGGTCAGATGATCTTCCGACATGCAATGGTACTGGGGTGGCATGGCTGGAGGGATAGTCTCGAAGGGGAGGGAGTAGCCCCTTCGGACTAATTGCAAAACCCACCTGTCCGACGTGATGGTGCGCCAGTGGGGGAGGTGATGGCGAATCCTGCCGCCCACTGGCGTGTGATGGGCCTGAAAGGTTGGACTAGGAGGGTTTGGAGGCTGCGGCGGAGGGGGTGGATTGGCCTGCCCGCTGGCCCCCAGAACCACGTAGTTGGTTCCCACGTCCTCGGCCGCGCTGAGATGGAACAGCTTGCGCTGGCCTGTGGCTCTGGAATGAACGTGTTGGGGCACCCCTTCCGTGACCATGAAAGGGGCGAAAAGCAGACCGTGCAAGGCGCATGGTGGAGAGGCCCAAGGACTTGGCCGTAGCCGAGAGTCCTTGAAGCGCTCTGCTTTGTCGCCGAACAGGCGACGGCCATCGAAGGGCATGTCCATCAAGGTGTTCTGGACATCCCCTGAAAAGCCAGTCTTCCTCAACCAGGCGTGGCGGCGAAGCGCCACTGACCTTGAAATAGTCCTACCCAGTGAGTCGGCAGTGTCCAATACACAACGTATGGCGAACTTTGCTGCGTCTCTCCCCTCGGCAATAGCACGGGAGAGCACGGCCCGGGCCTCCTCCGGGCACTGAGGCAGCACCTGCGCGACCGTATCCCACACAGAGAGGGAATAACGGCCCAAGAGGCATGCGGTGTTCACCGAACGCAGCCCTAAACTGGAGGAAGAAAACAACTTCTTCCAAAGTTGATCCAGTTTTTTGGATTCCCTGTCCAGTGGTGCGGTAGGGAATGCGCTCTGGGATGTTGCGGCTTGGACGACCAAGCTCTCGGGGGAGGGGTGTTGGGAGAGGAAAGTGGGGTCGCCCGGAGCTGCCGTCGGACAACCATCCTATCCACAGGAGCCCCTGTGGTGGGCCTGGATCAGGTGCCCAAAAGGATGTCTGTTAGGGCCTCATTAAACGGCAGCAGGGGCTCCGAAGAGCTCGCTGCCGGCTGAAGCACCTCTGTCAGGAGGTTAGTCCTGACTGCCACCGTAGGAAGCTCGAGGTTGAGCGCCTCGGCCGCCCTACGCAACACCACTGCGTAAGACGCTCCCTCCTCCGTAGCCACGGTAGGAGGAGACAACATGCCAAGGTCTGGTGAGGTATCCAAACCACTGGCATCCCCCAGGTCCTCTCTCCAGTCCTGGTCAGATTCTATCTGTGCAGTGAGAGGGTCCTCAGACCACTCCCAGTCCTCCGCACACTCCTCTGCCTGCCAAACTGGCTGAAAATGGCCAGGGTGGAAAGTAGGCACAAAAGTACCCATCAATGTCGGGTCCGGCGTCGGCCGAAGCCGGTCCGACTCAGTTTCCACATGGAGGGGGAAGCCGGGGTCTACGTCGGCTGGGGGTCCAGCCGGAGTCGTCTGCGGACGTGGTGCCGGTGGAGGTGTCACAAGGTCGACCAGTGCCGATCCGGATCCAGGCCTGGATCCAAGGGGGCCCTGCGGTGCCAAGGCCGAAGCCGCCGGTGTCGAAAGCCTAGGGCCCCCAGCCGAGTCCGCAGGGCCTGAGGGCGCACCGGCAGAGTCGGGCTGCCCAAATATAGTGTGCATGCTTTGTAAAACTGACAAAGCTGGGCAGGGGTCGCTGCCGGTCCCGGAAAGGCTGGAGTCGACCCTGAAGGCTCTGCTCGTGGAGCCGCGGGAGTGGCACCACCCGCACCCTGCGTTGCGTCGGCCGACGGGAAGTCGAAGAGCGACGACGCTTCTTCAACTTCTTCTTATGCTTCGACTTACCTGACCCCGAGTGCGAATACTTCGTCGAAGAGGAATGATGATGGCTCCGCGATCGGTCCCTCGACCTCCCACGCGACCGGGACTTTGCGCGACGCAGAGCCGACTGCCGGGCCTCGAGGAGCTTTCGGGACCGCTCCCGCAACGACTTCGGGGCCATGGTTCGGCAGTCGGAGCACGACTTGGGGTCGTGATCGCGCTCCAAGCAGAAGAGACACGCGGTGCGGATCAGTCACCGACATCATGCGGGAACAGGAACCGTAGGACTTAAAACCAGGCATCCCACACGTGCTACCAGGAGTCGAACGACTCAAAAAGATGACAAAAGTCACAAAAAACTCAGTCAAAAAATGACTGGGGGGTACCGCTCTTCCCGGATCTGCGCTTGCTGGCGCAGAAAGAGAAAGAACCGACGTCAGGCGCGAGGGCGGCTTCTAGGTATCTTCCGCGACGTCTTCACGGCGACCACGACGGACGCGGAGTCGACCGACGACGCCTACCGACACGCAGGGGTACTGCTGACGAAAAAACTTTCCGGATCCAGTCTGACGCCTGGGGGTAATTCTAAGGTAAGGAATCTATAACTAACGTGTTTCTTTCAGAGAACGCTTCTACACCACTCTCTAAGGATGATGCTACATCGTTTTTGGGTATGGCTGAGTTTTGTGCCAAGTATGTGACAAATTTTGCTGACAAGTGTTACAATATTCGCCAATTGCTTAAAAAAGATTGCAAATTTATATGGTCTTCAGCGTGTGAAAAGGATTTCAAATGCATCAAAACTGCAATTGCGAAAGCTACTGCACTTTGCAGTTTTGACCCCATGGCGGATAGTATTGTCAGCACAGAGGCCAGTAACAAGGGTCTTGGGGCTGTGTTGTCTCAAATTGATAACAAAGGAAAAGAATACATTATTGCGTACGCATCCAGATCATTGTCCCCATGTGAAGAAAAATACCCCATCATCGAGAAAGCAGCTCTATCTTGTGCTTTGGACCATTTGAAGTCCTTCATTTGGGGAAAGGTATGCACCTTACGATGTGATCACAAACCACTTAATAAAATTCTGACCACGGAAGGTTCTACCAATATCTCTTCCAGACTTGCAAGAATATCTATGCGTATGCACAACTTCACATATAAAATTGTCTATACTCCAGGTAAAAGTAACGTTATGGCAGATTTTTTATCCAGAATGCCGGTCATTCTGGAAGAATGTGAGGATGATCAGTGGAACAACTTTCAGGTAGCTTTCATTCAGGACTATGGTAATTCCACCTTTAACAAAAATGAGTGGGAGTTGGAGTGCAAAAAAAGTCATTGTTTTTCAAGAAATAATACCTTATGTGATGAATGGTTGGCTTTGTAAAGAAGTACCGAGTGAGGTTGGGAGACCGTTTTGGGAAATTCGTTCTGAACTTTCCTTTAATGAAGGGATCCTTTTGCGAGGTGAAAAAATTGTTCCTCCTTAGAGTCTGCGTATCGCAATTGTAGACTTGTGTCACGTAGGTCATTCAGGCATTTGTAGGACCAAGACTCTTCTGAAAAGTTTGTTTTGGTGGCCTGGTTTGGACAAAGTGGCAGAGAGAGTGGTGAGAGAATGCATTGCTTGTTGCAAAGCTGACAAATCGTTGCAAACCTTTTGTCCCCCAATGCGTGATCAACTTCTTCCTGTGGAACCATGGGAAAAGGTTGCCATTAATATTATGGGTCCTGTTTTGGATCCTTCCCAGGGTTCTCACAAGTATGTTATGGTCTTGATGGATTTATTTTCTCGTTGGCCTGTGGTGAAAGTGGTGGATAGTGCGGATACTGATGGTGTTGAAATTTCTTGATGATATCTTTGTTTCTGAGGGGATTTCTGCACGTTTGTTGAGCGATAATGGTGTTCAATTTCCGTCTAAAAAAGCTAAGGATTACTTTGAAAAGTTGGGCATTAAACATAAGACCACTTCTCTATACAATCCCAGCGGAAATGGTATGGTGGAACGGTTTAACCGTGTGCTAAAGGGTACCATTCAGTTGGCTGGAAGTGCTGGTGAGGATTGGATCACTTAAATTGGAAAAATGGTTTGGACTTATCGGGTCACTAATTCTGAAGCCACAGGTTTACCACCCTTCTTGATAATGAGGGGACGCAAACCTAGGTCCAAGTTCAATCCTGAATGGTTATGTTCATCAGGTGTGGAGCAATAGTCTAGAGAAGAGGTAAGAAACAGAATGAGGAGTTCACATGATAAAAGCAAGAAATATTTTGATGAGAAACACGGTGTAAAATCACCGCAAATTGCCATTGGTGATTGGGTACGTGTTAAAAAAAAAAAAAACAGGATTTGTATGTAAAGGTGACAGTTCCTTCTTTGATGCAGAGGAAGTTGTGGAAGTCTGGCAAAATGCAGTTAGGCTTAGGAATGGAAAAGTTTGGAATTTAAGGAGAGTGGCCATATGTGGGAATGTGAAGCAAGATGAGGTTGGCAGGAATAATTTTGATTGGATGGATGATAATGAGGTCATGGAGTCTACTTGTTGTAATGATGGGGATCTAGCCTCTACCTCTAATGTTGCCATTAGACAAGAGGATTCTTTGCTTGCTAAAGATATTAGCGAGGGGGTCGTTTCCTCTTCCGATCACCACTCTGACCAGGAGTCTGCTCAAAAAAATGTTAGGGAAAGGAAGGCTCCTGCTTGGTTGAAAGATTTTGTGGTTAACAACTCATGATTAATGCGTTCTGTGCAAAGTGTAATTCATGTATTTATTCCATGTTGCTGTAAGATTTGGGATTACAATTCATGATTAATGCGCTCTGTGCAAATTGTAGTTCATGTATTTATTCTATGTTGCTCTAATCCATATAACATTCATTTGCATTATCACCTTTATTTTTATTTTTTTTAGTTACTTTTGTTCCTCGTTAAAGAAGGGGGATGTATTGTGGTTGCTTAGTTACCAGGAATGCTTGGTTAGCAAGCATTCCTGGAATGTTTGTATTCAATTGTAAGGAGGAGGTTGGAGTCAGAAGTTGGGGAGGATACCGGTGCTACTGGCGGTGTCTTCCTGTTGCTCTTTGGCAATAAAGGATGTTACTACAAATTGTATCCGGTGTATGATTTAACAGGAAGATAGTCTTTCCTTACAGAACATAGCTGATCTGCGTTTAGAAACCACAGATGGTCCCAGTATCCTTGCAGCAAAGTATCTCTTACTAATAAGTGATCAGTACCAAGAAAAAAAGCAATCAGTCAAAACTAACAGGTCTCATTAAAATGTCAGTGCCAGAAGATACCAATGCTAGTTTGCAAAGCACAAGAGAAAAAAAAACATTTCGAAATACATCTGGAAAAGCAAAGACTGCTGCAGCTGTGGCACTTACCTATGTTTGCCCGAGCAGTCTGAGCTACTTAATAAGGGACCAACCCAGACTAGTAGAACTTTCTCAAGTGCCTAAATTTACTCACCAATGGAACTGTGGCACTTGCCCACTTGTGCCAGAGCAGCAGTCACTGCTTAAAAATAAGCCTGTGAAGCATGGTACTCGCTCAGGTTTGCTGAACTGATTAAGATGGTGGTTCGCCACCAGCAGTTTTCATTTGTGTGCCATGTGGACTATGCCACAGGCAGCGTAAGCTGCTACTTAGAGGCACTTGTAAGTGTGCCAAAGAGACTGAGTGGCTGTCAATAGTGCTATCCCCAAGTGTGCCCGATCGGATCCAGCAGCTGCTCGAAGCAACCCAGTTTCTGACCCCAGACCTGTGCCAGAAATGACTGCATCCATTGCTTCATTCCAGGGAGGCACAAGCGACTGCTGCCAAGACTCAACTGTCAGAAAGGAGTAGGCTTGACAGTGACTTACAGGGTCTGCCCAGAGGGGGTTCCCTTTATGAAGACGGCTGCACACTGCAGATGCCTCCAGGATACTGTGCTAAAAGCGGAAAGTTGCCTGGCATGACCGTGACCAGCACACCTCCCCAGCTAGGGAGGAACACTAAATGATAAGCAGGAGGCCAAAACGAGGTCTACCAGGGCCCCAGAAGAAGGGTAATAGACTTAGTGCTATTACTGATAAAAGACTGGTAACTTGGGGGTGGCGGGGCATGGAAAGCAGGATACCTGCTCTACTATCCACACTACAGCAACCTCAGAATAAAAAGGAAAGGGTGGAAGAGTGCAGAGTGGAGGAGGCAGCTTTCTCTGTAGTATTAGCCTCATGCCTGTAACATGGGTATCAGATACTTTGGGTTAGTGTGTAGTACTGAGTTTTATAGTGCGATAAAGCACTCCTGTTTATTACGATAATCACTGGGCCTCACAATTACATTATTGTCCAGTTGGGTATCAAGAGTATGGAGTCTTTTCTACAAACGAACCTCCCTGAAAGGCCTGCAACTGCTTGCATCGCTACCACTGAAGAACAAGTTACCTTCGGTAACACTCTTTCTAGTGGATACCCTCACAGCAGATGATTTGCCCAGGCACCAGATTGGATCAGGAAAATTCAAAAGCAGTTCTCCTGTTGGCCGGTAGGTGATACATTGCAGCTTTGCGCACATGTTATTCCACTCTGCAAGTGACAAGTGGAGCTGCATAAAAGCGCCACCTATACACGCCCACATCACTTTCTTTCATCAACTCGTTTGCACAATCAGACCAGGAGTCCAACGGCAAACTGAATGATCCAAATTGGGATCTTTTTAGATGAAAGACACCACACCACAGAAAGGGGAGGTAGGAGGGCGGTATGGATCCTGCGGTTAGATAAACTTGTTCTTCTGATGGATACTTCTAACCGCAGATTTATCACCATGTCAATAGCTACCAAAGCAATCCTGCCCAAGATGATGGGTCTGTGGAATGGCTTTGGCCTTTTGAATCATGCATCGAAATCCAGCACCAGAGGCACACTTCATGGGGGTCTTTCGGACATCTGCTTTGAACAGTCCCAACAAGGTTTAAACCCCTGTTTTTTTTAGGGACCGACATGTCAGTCTCTTGCACAATGGAAAATTTGGAAGGAAATCTCTTCACAAAGAAAGAAGGAAGGAGCGTAGCTATGGATCTGCGCCTGAAGGTGCCACTCATTTTGACACATCGAGCTTGGAACAGCATCTAAACAGAGTCGCACTGGGTCACCTATCAGCGCCCAAGAGCACCGCTTTTGAATCTTCCAGATCCAGTCTGGAGCCATAGGAAATTCACAAAGCGAGGAATCTGTAGTTGGAAGCATCCATCAGAAAGTTAAGTGTTGAAAGGGTTGTGCTTGCCCAGTTTGCAGAGCCAGAGTAGGAAGGGCCTCTGGAACTTCAGAGGCATATATTCTGAGCCCCCACAGGTCCAGTAGCCCCCGCTTGTCTCAAGGTCATCCCTGAACAGGGTCAGAAGAGTTGGGAGCAACACTGCGAGCACGGTGCAGGTATCTGAAACGGGAAGCACCACACAAGGGGGAGAGCAGGAACACATGTGCTCTCATGGAGTGCTGAATGAAAAAGAAAAATGTAGTTCTCTTAATGTGAGCACTGGAAGTATACAAATCATCCAATCAAAAGAATGGTAAAGAAGCTATGCTTCAGGGGAGAAACGAACACTTAGAAGGAAAGCCATTGAAAAAGAAACATGCATTGAGAGTAGAAGGAAGACAACCAATGACAAGCAGTAGGCTGGCATGACCCTATCGTAAGTTTTTGGTGTGGTCCACAAGAAGTTTTTCGACAACAGACAGCTAAAAGCGGACTAAAGGGAGACCTAATGAATGCAGATGTATACAACTAAACTAACATTTACTTAGACCTAAACTAGGTTCCTTCCACTGACAGTTTGTCCAAGCTTGGATCTTCGAAATATTCCTATAATACTAAATCCTCCCAGGGGGTCACAAATATGCATTGGCAACGACCCTAAATAATGAAATAGACTACTAATAGCAGGCAATACTGTTTAATATCCTAGAACGTTTGCAGTTAGAACATGTATACTTTCCAGTGCATTGAAAAATGCACCGAGAAACTGAACAGACTTTTTGCACAGAAGACACTTCCTTCTACAATGAAAAACCTCAATTGTGTAGCATGATCGTATCACATCAAGGTTTGCACTTACAGCAACAGGGATAATCTGATTGCCAGTTTCCATATAGGCAAGGGCCTTTTTTTTTGTTGCTCTTAGCAGCGAGCTCTACTGCTAAGCAAGCAGTAAAGAGCCTTATGACTGATACAGGGTCAAACTTCAAGACCATGATCCATTAATTACATTTTTCCACAATCCAAAAAACGCATTTACACTAGAGGGCGGGAATAAGCATCTCAGCTTTGTGGAGCAAGAAACTATTTCTAATGCTGATTTTTTTTTTTAACTCGCTTCTATAGATTCAAAATACACTTTTAACCTTTTCTTTAGTTCAGAATTAAAACATTTGGCTGAAAAACCCCTTCTAACACTGGAAGCAAGTCTATTTTATTGCTCCCAATAGGAATACATCTCAGTGTTCTTTAAGTGAAAACGTAAGATAAGAAGTATTACAAGCATAGGCCAGTGAGTAAACAGAATAGTCTATCCAAACCTATTCAACTTCTATAGTGCATTGTCTCATCACTGAACACCTATTCACCTAATGTTATCTTTCAAAATGAGAAGGCGATCTGAGACCCCCCTATCCTTCTCCCACCCGTCAGGGGACAAATAGTTAAAAAGGAGCACTATGTAGAGACGGGGCCAGGAAGTCTGCAAGGATTTTATATGACAAGCTTATCTGGGAGGTCCTTTCTCTGGCTGACATTATGTGCGAGCAGATTCATTTTCTACTTTCGTATGCTATGGTTAGATGAGCCAGCATATCATGTAGCTGCTAGCATTCAAAAGGATGCTGCCAAGGACATCCTAGGTAAAAAGCAGACTAAACACTTATAAGCATCATCAGCTTCCTGGTTAATGTATGAAAGTCTCAAACAGTCTTAGTCTTTGTTTCTAGGGAGGAGTCCAAGTCCCAACCATAAGGATGTTTGATAAACAAAGCACTTTAGAAAAAACTATGTTTATATTGTTGAGATTTAAGTGGAACTCTTAAGGGAAATGTTGGCGTCTGTGTGATGGTAGAAGCAGTTCACCCATCCCTATTTGCATTTATGGGTGTGAAGAGAGGGCATAGTACCATATTTGCCCCGAAGGAATGAAAGGCCAGGCCTTTGTGTGGTGGAAGAAGTAGATTGTAGCATCCGCCTCTAAGAAAAACATTCTGAGGCTAATCCCACCTCATTGCTGTATGGCAGGAGAAGCAGACACAACCACCCTAACAATGTACTCAATGGCTAACATAGACGTACATCATCTTTCATGGGCTCCCGCGGAGGGTTGAACTCTTCATGGTAGGAACGGCCACTTGCAATGTGAAACAATCTAAAAAACAAAAATAAATAATCACACAATAAGAAAACAAAAAGGAAAGAGGAGAGAAAATTCACAGAAGCAAGAAGAAACGTGGGTCCTATATAGAGTATGACCAAAGAGAGGCGAACCACAAAAGTACACCCTTACCGGCCACAGATCCTCCGGACAAGCAGAGAATCGTCCAGCTTGAATTCGACTACAGAATCTAGCTTCTCCTTCCGCTTTTCCAGAAGCTCATCTAGCTGAAGAGAAGACAATGCACATAAGAACAAGGGAGTAAGTTCATATGTCAAATTAACCACTACCTCAAAAGCACCTGGAAAACACCAATTCCTGAATCCCTACACTCTTGTCTAAAATTTCAGGACACAGCCTCAGTAAGAGGGCCTTCTCCCTTAAACCATAAAATGGGTTAGCTTTGGAAACACCTGTGGGCCAGGGCAATTTCCCGCCTTGAAATATGCAACAAACAAAGTACAACAGATAAGCTTTACTGCTTGAAGGTGCTTTGGTTCATGTTGCTTTGATTACACCCAAACAACTAGAGACCACTGTTACATCTACAAGGTCAGCTACCAATCAAAGCCCACTTATCTCTGACCTCTTTCACAAACCTACAGACCTTACATGCCCAAGACCCAGCTCAGACCACTGACTTACCTCACCCACCATCAGGAAACAAAAGAGTAACAAGAACATTCACATCCAAGGAAGCCTTGTGATCGCAATGTCACACATCAATTTCTTTATCCAGTATTGCAAGCTTAAAGCCAGATAGTTCAGTCATGCCCATGGTCAGACTTCGGTCTCTTCCAAGTTTTAATCAAACACTCTAGTCTCTTTACAACCAGTCTAGGGCAAGTTTCTTCTACTCATAGACACCTACACCGACACTGGTAAGTACTCTGAAGGAGCATTACGCAATGTAACTAGGATGAACTAAGCAATTATGAATACATCCTAATACAAGTACATCACATCGCCAAAACACAACCATTCGATCCTGGAGAAGAAACCTCCTCACATCCCAAATTTTGGAAGAGACACTAGATTCTTGTTGTGCCCCGAACTGTGTGCAGGTATTCATACATCCTGAAGAAGAATAGTTTCAGTTTGGACCACACACCATCTCAGCCTGCTTGACTGTGCGTGGAAAGCCATCCAGTAGGAAGCCTTTGCTGCATGGGGGTGTTTCCAAATTCTTCTCAATAAGCTCCACCACCATCTCGTCGCTCACCTGGTAGAGTAGAAAAAGGATAAGAGACAAATCTTAAAGCATACTGAGACTTTCCTATTTCATGGTTCAGCTGAGCTGCTCCCAGCACTGAGACTGTGCAGAGATGTGAGCACACAAATTCCTTAACTTCTCCGAGTGGACCCATCATACTCTACGCTATTGTCTCTGCCTGCAGCACCAAACGGATGCATTTTAAGCGAAGCACATCAAAAATAGCACTTACACAAGCAAGCTTCTGTTCATGGGTGGCTCGTGTATGAAGGGGCACAGATGCACAAGTTACTAACTTGTGTAACGATATATCTGTAAGAGACAGTAGTTAGTGATAGATTCCTTACCTTAGAATATCCCCAGGCGTCAGGCTGGGATCCGGAAAGTTTTGCGTAGCAGTACCCTTGCGCGTCGGTAGGCGGCGTCGTGCGGCTCCGCGTCCGTCGTCGGCGTCGTGATCGCCGGGATGACGTCGCGGGCAGTACTTAGGCGCCGCCCCTGCGCGCTGACGTCAGTTCTGTACACGACTTTCCGCGCCAGGAACGCAGAGCCATGCAAGAAGCTGACACAGGTGTCTGAAAAATACTAGGGCCCTGAAAGGGATGTCCTTAACCCTAGAAATCAGTTCGCAGAACGGGGAGGATGGGTGGGCGGTAGGAATCTATCACTAACTACTGTCTCTTACAGATATATCGTTACACAAGTTAGTAACTTGTGCATCTGAAAGAGACACGTTAGTGATAGATTCCTTACCTTAGAATAGATACCCCAGCAATACCAACCCCGGTGGTGGGTCTGCGAACAAAGATCAGACAAGGAAGTCCTGGAGGACAGAACGGCCAAAGAAGCCGTCCCTCCGGACCTGACTGTCAAGGCAGTAATGCTTTGTAAACGTGTGCAGCGAGGCCCACGTAGCTGCCTGACAGATAACCGGCAGCGGAACACCGCGGCCCAAGGCCGTGGTAGCAGCCGTTGCCCTGGTGGAATGGGCACGCAGCCCAACAGGAGGCTCCTTCTTAGCCAAAGAATAGCAGGTCTTGATGCACAAGGTAACCCAGCGGGAGATGGTCCTCTTGTGCACCGCCCGACCTTTTTGGCGCCCACGTAGCCAACAAAGAGCTGGTCATCCACCCGGAAGTGTTTTGTGCGGTCAATATAGAAAGAGAGCGCACGTTTTGGGTCCAGACGGTGGAGCCTCTCTTCCTCTCTGGAAGGATGCGGAGGCGGAAAGAAGGTGGGCAAAGTGATGGTCTGCCCAATGTGGAAAGCAGTAACCACCTTTGGCAAGAAGGACGGACGCGTCCGAAGAACAACCTTGTCTGGATGAACAGACAGAAAGGGAGGTTTGCAAGATAGAGCCTGGAGCTCACTCACCCGCCGAGCGGAGGTGATGGCCACCAGAAAGGCTGTCTTCAGAGTCAGAAGACGAAGAGGACAGTTATGCAGAGGCTCAAAGGGAGCGCACATTAAAAAGGTAAGAACCAAGTTCAAGTCCCACTGAGGCATTACAAACGGAACAGGAGGGAAGAGGTGAGTAATGCCTTTTAAGAACCTGTTAACAACAGGGGACTTGAAAAGGGAGGGCTGATCAGGGAGCCTGAGGAAGGCCGAGATAGCACAAAGATAACCCTTGATGGTACCCAGGGCAGAACCCTGTTGGGCCAGAGAGAGAAGGAACAGAAGGACCTCAGAAAGAGGGGCAGAAAGGGGATCCACAGCCTTTGCTGTGCACCATGCCACAAATTTGTTCCACCTGCAGGCGTATACCACCTTAGTGGAGGGACGCCTGGCTGCCAGAATCACATCACAAACTTCGGGAGGCAAGTCGAAAGGAATCAACTGCCGCCGCTCAATCTCCACGCAAGCAGGTGTAGACTGGACAGGTTCGGGTGGAGGACCGTCCCCTGCTGCTGCGACAGAAGATCCTCCCGAAGAGGCAGACGGATCGGGGGATCTATGCTCATATTGAGTAGCTCGGGATACCAAACTCTTCGAGCCCAGTCCGGAGCCACAAGAATGACTTGGGCCCGGTCGTGCCGAATCTTCTTCAACACTCTGGGTAGAAGTGGTATAGGCGGAAAGGCGTACAACAGACCGCAACTCCACTCGCGACGAAAAGCGTCGCCGAGCGAGTGCCGCCTTGGAAATTCCAACGCGCAGAACTGATGACATTGCGCGTTCTCTTCGGTGGCGAATAGATCTAACCAAGGCTCTCCCCACTGTAGAAAGAGTCCTTGCGCCACTTCCGAGTGAAGACGCCATTCGTGATCCATCATGCACCTGCGGCTGAGTTCGTCCGCCCTGGCGTTCAGAGAACCTGCCAGGTGTTGAACCATCAGGAACATGCCCTGATGTTCCAGCCATGTCCAGAGGCGCAGAGCCTCCTGACAAAGGGTCCAAGACCCCACCCCGCCCTGTTTGTTGCAGTACCACATGGCGGTGGTGTTGTTTGTGAACACCTGCACTACCTTCCCTTTGACAGAGGGAAGGAATGCCTTGAGTGCAAGCCGGATCGCCCGGAGCTCCAGAAAGTTGATATGGAGCCGGGACTCCGCCGGAGACCAGAGGCCTCTGATCTCCGCCTCTCCCATGTGACCGCCCCATCCCAGAAGGGACGCGTCCGTCACAACTGTATGCTCTGGCTGGGGAAGGGAGAGGGATCTGCCCATGACCCATTGCCGGTTCGAGAGCCACCACTGCAACTGTTTTGCAGTCCCCTCCGAGATCTGGACGTGATCGGACAGGTTGCCCTGGTGCTGCGCCCACTGGAACTTCAGGTCCCACTGCAGAGCCCGCATATGCCATCTGGCATGATTGACCAGCAGGATGCAGGAGGCCATGAGGCCCAGCAGCCTCAGGGTCATCCGTACCGAAACCCAGGATAAAGGCCGAAAGATCGGAATCATAGCCTGAATATCCCGGACTCGCCGTTCGGGAGGAAAGGCCCGAAACTGCGTCGTGTCCAGAACTGCTCCGATGAAAAGGAGCTGTGGAGAAGGAATTAGATGCGACTTCGGCACATTGATGGAGAACCCCAGCGAGTGCAGGAGTTCGGCCGTAGTCTGGAGGTGGGAGACGACTGCCTGGGACGAGCCCGCCTTCAGCAGCCAGTCGTCGAGGTAGGGGAAGACTGAAACCCCTGCCCGGCGCAGATGAGCTGCGACCACCGCCATCACTTTCGTGAACACCCGAGGGGCACTGGTAAGGCCAAAGGGGAGCACGGTGAACTGAAAATGCTCGGGGCCTACCGTGAACCGAAGGTAACGCCGGTGGGCCGGCAGGACGGGGATGTGGAAATACGCGTCCTGCAAGTCCAACGCTACCAACCAGTCTCCAGGGTCGAGGGCAGTCAAGACCTGAGCTAGGGTGAGCATCTTGAACTTCTCCTTCCGGAGGAAGCGATTGACGTTCCGGAGGTCCAAGATAGGACGCATGTCCTCCTTGTCCTTTTTGGGCACCAGAAAGTAGTGGGAGTAGCAACCACGCCCTACTTCTGGGGTCGGAACATGCTCGATGGCCCTCTTGGTCAAGAGGGCCGTGACTTCCTTCCGTAGAAGCACCAAGTGATCCCCTGACATGCGGCGGAATTGAGGTGGCATGGCTGGGGGGTGGTCTCGAAGGGGAGGGAGTAGCCCCTTCGGACAATGTCCAAGACCCACCTGTCCGAGGTGATGGTGCGCCAGTGGGGAAGGTGATGGCGGACCCTGCCCTCTACTGGCGTGCCGTGCACCTGAAAGGAGGGACTAGGAGGGCTTGGAGGCCGCGGACGGGTTGGAGGTGGTGGCCTGACCCGCACGCTGGTTGCCCGATCCGCCACGGCGGAATCCACGTCCTCGGCCACGCGAAGACGCCTGCTGCGCGGGCCGGTGGCTGGGCTGCTGACGTGAAGGGCGCCCCTACCGTGGCCACGATAGGGGCGAAAAGCAGAAGGCAGCGGAGGGCGTGTAGCAGAAAGGCCCAGGGACTTTGCAGTAGCCCGTGAGTCCTTAAAGCGCTCCAGCGCATGGTCTGCTTTGGACCCAAAAGACCGACTCCATCAAAGGGCATGTCCATGAGAGTATTCTGGACATCCCCTGAAAAACCAGTGGTTCTCAGCCAGGCGTGGCGCCGGAGCGCCACCGTCGTTGCAATCGACCTGCCCAGCGAGTCGGCGGTGTCAAGGCCACAACGGATAGCGTATTTGGCCGCATCCCTTCCTTCCGCAATGGCGCGGGAAAGCAGTGCCTGGACCTCCTCAGGGCACTGGGGCAAAACATCCGCCACCGAATCCCACAGGAGTGGGTATATCGGCCCAAAAGACAAGCGGTGTTAACGGACCGCAAGCCAGCACTGGAGGAAGAAAAACCTTTCTTCCCAAACTGATCCAGGCGTTTGGATTCCCTATCCGGAGGAGCGGTAGGGAAGGCGGTTTGGGAAGCGGAGGCTTGGACAACCAAGCTCTCAGGAGTGGGGTGGACAGAAAGAAACAGGGGGTCGCCCGGAGCGGGGCGATGGCGTCGTGACACGTTCCGATCCACAGGAGCCCCTGTGTTGGGCTTGGACCAGGCGCCCAAAAGAACGTCAGTGAGGGCGTCGTTAAACGGCAGCACAGTCTCCGCAGAGGAGGCTGCCGGCTGAAGCACCTCTGTCAAGATGTTAGTCTTGACCGTCAAAGTAGGGAGCTGGAGACGTAAGGCCCCAGCAGCCCTACGCAACACCGTACCAAAATTGGCCCCCTCCTCCGTAGCCACGGGAGGAGACAGCATGCCAGTGTCAGGAGAAGTATCCAGACCACTGGCCTCCCTAGACTCTCTGTCCAGTCCTCATCATACTGACAGTTGCGTGTCAGAGGGTCATCAGACCCCTCCCAGTCCTCCTGGTCCTCCTCTGGTTCAAAATAAGGAGGAGGAGGGACATTTGGGACCCAAGGTCCCATCGGCGCCGGAGCCGGCGTCGAGCGACGTCGCTCCGGGTCCATGTCCGGAGCCGGAAGGAACTGGGGACGACGCCGCCCGGAGCCCAGGGCGGCGTCGAGAACGGCACCGGAGACATCGGCGCCGGCGGAGGTGTTGTGAGGTCGACCGGCGTCGATGGGGGTTGTGGAGCCGGGATCGAGGCCGGGGCCGAAGCCGGAGCCGGGATCGAGGCTGGAGGCTCGGGCGACGCCGGGGCCGGAGCCGCCGGCGACGCCGGAGCAACCCCATCAGGGCCCGCGGGCCCGAAGGCGCACCGGAGGGGCCTGAAGGCCCGAAGAGGCGGGCCATGGCCGACAGGAACTCCTGTACCTTGGCCGGATCCGCCCCCGAACCCGGGAAGGGCGGGTATGACGGGGCGACTCCACAGGCAAGTCCGGGGCCGCGGGGGCGGGGACGGTGCCGGGAGGGGCCTCAGCCGAGTCGCGAGACCGGCGAGGCGAAGTCCGAGAGCGACGATGCTTCTTGGACTTCTTGTGCTTAGACTTACCGGACGAAGAAGTCGACGACCGGTGTGCACTCCGCGAGCGACCCCTGGACCTCTCACGCGACCGGGGCTTCCGCGGAGCCGAATGCCGGGCCTCGAGGAGCTTTCGAGACCGCTCTCGCAAAGCTTTCGGGTTGAGGGCCTGGCATTCGGGACAAGACTCGGCGTCGTGGCCTCGGCCGAGGCAGAAGAGACACTCCCAATGCGGGTCGGTGACGGACATCATCCGCGCACAGGCGCCGCATCGCTTGAAGCTGGGCATCCCTACGACACCTTAAAGTTGGAAAAAACCAGTGAAAAAATCACCAAAAAGTATGGTCAAAAATTGACCAGGGCACTGCTCTTCCCGGATCTGCGCTTGCTGGCGCGGAAAAATAAGAACAGAACTGACGTCAGCGCGCAGGGGCGGCGCCTAAGTACTGCCCGCGACGTCATCCCGGCGATCACGACGCCGACGACGGACGCGGAGCCGCACGACGCCGCCTACCGACGCGCAAGGGTACTGCTACGCAAAACTTTCCGGATCCCAGCCTGACGCCTGGGGATATTCTAAGGTAAGGAATCTATCACTAACGTGTCTCTTTCAGATGTGAGTCATTCACAACCTGCGGTGTAATTGTACCGAAATGCCCACAAAGTGATATATGTATAGGCTCATGAAGTAGCCAAAGATTCTGGAACAGCCACAATTCAAGTATTTGATAGGCAATGCACCACTTCTTAAGAGTGAATAGTTTAAAATGCTTCATAACTGACAATTGCCCTTGTACTGGTAGAGTCCAGCTGATTCGTGATATAAGATTGGAAGTATGCATGTCATCTATAATCCTCTGTAGATTGCTAGGATTAATAAGCATTGGCAAGGCAAACAGGTCTCACCTATGGGTGAGCTATTGGCTTTGGCAATCGGGTGGGGTGGGGAACAGGGTAATAATGGGCGATGGTCACTTCATAGCGCTTTTTTTTCTTCTGTCAGTTGGGAGGGGGGGAATAAACAGATGGGGTGGGGGAGAGAAGAAACAGGATGGGGCGTGGATGAGAAAAAGGATGGCTGGATTGGGGGGTATAACATTAATAGTGCAGCGCTTAAAAAACGTGTTAGAATTTCACAACAAGAGCCATAAAATCTTATTTTACATAATTGTAGATTACGTGCACAACTCCATTAAACAGCAAAAACAAATCCTTGAATTCAGCTCATGAGCAGAGGAAATGTAAATATAAACCTACAGACAGACTAACATTTTTATGAAAGCATGATCAGAGTAATAATTTTAGACTCCAAAAGATGAATGTGTGTAGGCTGACAGTTTTTGTTTTTCTTTTGCAGTTTTATATAGCGCAAACCCGATCCGAAGGCATTGGAGCATATTTATTTATTTGTTTTTAGGCATGGGGATGGTTAGTAATTTGCCCAGAATTACAGGATGTTGATGCAACACTGAGACTCAAACCCAGTCCCCCAGTTCCAAAGTCAGCAGCTCTGGTCGTTATGCCACCCTCCACCCCCTGCGCCAAACCCCAAAATATTCAGATTTAAAAAGCCCATCTAGCTAAGTGAATCGCATAACTCCTTCCTCTGGAGCCCTGTACAGACAAAAACCAGCAATGTTTAAAGTACCTGCACTGGCCTTCGTGCATTTGATGGCTAATTTCCTTCATTTTTAGGTCAAGCCTAGCGCAGCGCGCATACGCTGCTCTAGGAGATGACCTTTTGGAATCGGTCTGCTCTTTTTGTACACTCGTGCGTGTGGCGGCATCCACCTTGCGGGAGCGAGCAGCGGCGCACGCAGGAGCCATCTGTTTGTCTAATTAGCTTGCACATTCGTGCCTTTTCGAGCAAGCGCGCGCAGGAGCCATCTGTTTTTTTCTAATTAGCTTCCTCTTTCGTTCTTTTTCCTTCTTTCTTGTTTTCGTTTCGTGGCCGAGCTTGTTAAAGCCTCCTCTCCTACCCCTTCCTTCCTTCCCCCGGATGCAATGACAGAAGCATAAAAATACCAGTCGAGCGGCACACTATGCTTAGCACAGATTTTTAGCGTTAGTGTTTTGAAGACACACCCTTAATTACATCGGCGACGCCCCTTCGAGAGAGCCCCCAGTTTTTTCATCCCACTTAAAGCCCTGACTACAACACCCAGGATGCATTTTACTGTCACACAAGTCTGACCTCCGTGGCATTTGAGCACCATAGCGCGGTGTGCAGGAGATCACACGGCGTGTTCCTTTTCTGCTGCCGCATATGAGTGATTACCTGAGCGGCGTCTCTGCGTACCTCTCGTGCAAGCCCTGAGATCATCTCCCTGGCCTGGACACAGCTGGAAAGTGTTACCTTGCTAGGATTCTGACACACGGAACAGCAGGCGCTCACTTGTGAGTTCATGCACTCCCAGCGCTTTGGTGTGGTCACGAGTATTGGTACGTTCAAACGGCGGGACTCTTAAAATAGCTGCAAAAGTGGTTGGAATTTAGATTTCATGTAAAATAAGCAAAGGAGTCAGACGGTGGACGTCCTAGAGCGCGGAGCAACAGGAACAACTTGGAAGTCTGCGGTTTGGAGATCTGTGATGGTGCAAGGCTGACCACCACACCTCTGACAGCAACGCACAGCGTCACACATCCGTGCCTCGGAGGACCTGTACTGAACAGGCCTGGACACAGGGATCCCTGGACTGCTCGCTCTGGTGAGTGGCGATGCACAGGCAGCCCAGAGGAGGTGCCACCGAGTCACAAAGGCACCATCATTCCTGGACAGGCCAGATCCTCTAAAAGGGCGGGTGGGATGGCCGTCTTAGAGTAAAGCACACATAGAACCACAGCAAGATTCGCCTTGTAAATAGTGTAACAAAAGTGGTTTAAACGTATGTCAAAAGCTCTTGAAAATTCAAAAAATTATTATAGAGCAAGAGTGAGCAGCGCATGTAATAAAGAAACGCGGACTAAAATGCTTAACTCACCTCTGATTTGCGTGCTACACACAGTCTGGTCATCCCTTAAACTCAATGCACCCACGGCGAATCAAGAACTACACAAAACTCACAACAGGGAATTATCTACTCTTCCACTTACGAGCCATGTGGAACTCCTAGAACCCACAGTGCCCATCGGAAGTAAGGAATGAAGCAAGTCCTTTCTCTTCCTCTGACCTGTGAACCTGACCCACAATCCTTAGAATGCCTAATGCCTCTGAATGACCATGTATGTGTTTATGGCTATGTTGTATTACTCTGAGGGCTCCCGTGTCTGTGGCTCTGTATTTTGATACTTGTATCTCTATTTAGCCTTCTTTTGTCATGTTCTTGCACTTTATGCATATTTCTTTTTAGGTAGGTGAAAAAATAAGCTGCAATTAGTGTCTTTCTACATTTAACTGATAAATGTACACTCTTTTTTCAGTAGTGTTTTTAGTTTGCTAGGTAGCCATATGCAATAAATCAATGTACTTGTGTGCAACCATTCACTTTGTAGTACTTGTACACTTATACATTTGCAGCTATTTAAGCTTCATTAGAGAATCTCACATTTTAATTTGATTTAACTATGTGCTGTCAATATGCGCAACTGTGTGCCTGGTTTTCCCCTTTCTGCACGTGTCAATGAGTTAAAGTTAGCACAAAAAAAAAAAAACTGAAAACTGAGTCTTACACATTTTAGTGATGGGTAGTTCATGCACAGCTGTGATCCCCTCTTATCGCACTAGGATGCCATTTTCGGCAGGGCTGGCAGATGGGTGGGAAGGTTCCTGGGCTGGCGTCAGGCTGTCTGCTGGCTCCGGACTCCTCCCAAGGCCCTCTCCTTTCTGTGCAGCTGCACGACACACAATCAGCCCATCACCCTCACTCCCTCGCGGTAGCAAAGCATGTTGTACTTAATGCCGTCTTCGTTTTCCATGTTTTTTGTGTTCGTGGCTCTCGCGGTAGCAAAGCATGTTTTTGAGTCCCACCTCTGCCAACCCTGTCCATGAGCAGAGGGACCCTCTCTGCCCCTGACCCTGCAGAACCTCTTGCCCTCCTAGGTTGGGCCACGTCTGCAGTCTCAGCAAAGAGGCCAAGGCGCGGTGCATGGGCGTGTGTCCGGCGCGGAGTGTCAGCATCTCACCGTGCCAGTGCAGAGATACAGGGTGACTGGCTGCCTTCAGCAGCTGGTGCAGGGTGACTGGCTGCCTTCAGTTGGCATCTCATCATGCCAGTGCATAGCAGCAGGTGACTGGCTGCCTTCTAGATGCTTTGGACGCACATCAATTTAATATTGAAAAAAAAGAGTACTCCAAATTTACTTTACTCAAACCATCTTGTAAATCAATGGCCATTGATTTCCCATTTAATCCAAAGATCACACATCACCCGAGTGCATGCATTAGTGCATGAGGCCTGTTGCATGGTTCAAGTCACCACCTCCTGTTTGAAGGACCAGGTTCCCGCCTTGGCTGGCACCCCTTGCCTTGCTGCCTTCCATGTCTCCTTCGCACCCACCACATCTCTGTCGTTAATGCTCTTGCTTAATCCTGCTCACAGGGCATGCAGGGTGGAATTATTCTGGTCCTGCCGCCGATACATGAAATGTGACCAGCTGCTGAATGTACTTTCTGATGTTTGTAACCTCGCAGCTTGTGTGCTGCATGGCTAAACACTTATAAGATCCCAAAGGCGAGACCTATTGGCTATGCCAATGCTTGTTTGTCAAGGCTTTGGCATATGCATTTCCCATCTACAATCGGTGAATTATTTTCAGTCACCAATGCCATGCTTTGCGAGACATGCAAACATGAAGACTTAACATTTAAACAAAAAAGAAACAGTGAATAAAGAAGAAGGGGTCCCAAAACAGGGCAAAGTAAATTTTATCCAACACCTGTGACAAAAGAAAAGCAAACTTGACAAGAGTGCTCAAATTGTCGAACCTGTGTCCAATATTTTTTCGAATGCCTAACTAATAGTATGACAAAGCAGAGGCGAGTGTGGGGAGGATAAGGTGAAATTTAACAGGCAGAAATGAAAACTTCATGGTGACGTGTGACACTTTATCGCAACATGAAAACTGAGGTGAATGCATCTGAAATGCATTTCAGAAGAATACGAATGCAACGAGAACCTGAATTCCAGCGCGAGAAGCAGACGTTCAGCAGAGGGGCACTAATCAAAACTAATTTATCTGTACTTGGTCTGTGTGACACAGGAAGAAAAGAAAGTGACGCACAGCAAGCACTGCCCAATGAGATTGCAGCAAAGAGCGACAATGATACCAATGAATGGTAAGCTATGGGTGGGTTCCAGGCCCATTATTAGACACATGCTGTGGCAGGCTCGACCTAAAAATGTTGCCTCTGCCGGTGAGGTAGTTAAATCAAACTTGCTCAGAAAGAACACAAGCTCTACGTCCTGCCCATTATTTTAGAACAAAAGGTAAGTGCTGATGCCTGATGCAGACTCCCACAGTAAGAGACTTTCACAAATGCCCATCTGAGATTGCCATAATGAAAGACAACTTCTGGATGGTTGGTGAGTCTCCCACAATAAGAGGCACCTTCCAGAGCATAATTCCAGTGGGAGACTGGAGATTTAGGTGACAGCATATCAGCGGATTATAAGAGAAGGCAGAAGTGGTTTCTGGAGACAGACTCTCCACATTCTGTCCTAGCCTCGAATTAGGAGGCAGCAATGGCTTTAAGGGGACACCCTTACCTGGTTCCACCCTTCTGCTATCAAATTAGAGGCAGTGCATCGGGTGGTCAGGGACAGCGGTGGGGCACTAAATCATTAGGTTGCTCTCCAGCTCCTTATAAAGAAATGTAAAAAAAGGCTCAATGGGGTAGGGCGACAGACTTGCTATGATAGATGGCAAAGGGTTTCAGTCCAGTTTACCTAAAAAGAAAGTAGTGGAGGTTTTTGGGGTGGACTCACCAGCTTTCCAGCATCCATGGTCGCTTTCAATTTCTGTCCCAGCACTGACCCACTGGCAACCATGGCTCGAAGCATGTCTCCCGTGGCAAGATGGCAGACACAATACTTCTCTGCAAGTTTAGGAGCCTGGAAGAAAGTGAAATAATCATGGTTATATGAACATCCCCTACTACATATGACAATATACTGAAAGTGATATCAAAGCCCCAGACAAACGCACCACAGAAGCAAGTGTACCACGAGGAAATTCATCACCAAACAAGTTTATCAGTGAACGAAGATAGCAAGATGAGTGCAGCCAGGGCGATTTTTTTTATAAATCTATTATATTAAGCTTCTTGTGTGACTGTATCCCATTCACAGTACTACAAAGTTCTCCCAATGGAAGCAGAAGTCTGACAAAGGCAAAAGCTTTGTTACTCAGACAGGAGCTCATAGACCAATGCGTTATAGAAGTGAGGGCAAAGAAAAAGCAGCACTCTCCAGAGAGCACCCAGTGGAGAGTATGGGGCAGCATGGATACAGAGACAGCAGTAGAAGTAGACTCATTAACAGGGTGTACAACACACACTTCAAAGTATTTTCACACATTTGGCCAGTCCCACACCTTGGTGCAAAAAGCTCAGTAATCTGGTGTAGGTTACATTCCTTGGATCACACACTCAGTAAGTGCAAAGATCACTCATTCAGAGTGAGTTTGACACTCGGCACTGGGCACTTTAAGTCTTAAAACTGAAGGGCCCAGGTCCGAGGCAATCAGTAACGAGCCTCCTCGTCACGAGGAGGGGGGCCTCAGGGCACTTTTGCCAGGCTGAGGTCACGCGCCCACATAGCTGTGAAATCCTCAGCCTGGCAACGTTCATCTCCGGCAGCCAGGTGCATGTACACTTAGTGCATGTCTAGCTCCTGACTGCCTGACCTGTACAAGAAGAGTGTGTCAGGATGACCTTTGCTCAGCCTGATTGACCCTCTTCTTGCCGGTAAAAAGGTCTGGTGTGGCCCCTCAGCCCATATGGACGGAACGCAGATGCACGAGAGTCGAACTGAATAAGTAACATACCAGAATAAGTTATAAATATATCACATAAAGATGTATTGTGTTGCAGAGAAAAATGATAGACAACATGGAGCGGCATTAGTTATTCTTTATTTCAGATCGCATGAGGTACATCATTATAGCTGTATTAAACTCCCTGCGTAAGGGGCATGCCTGAATAAAGGGAGGTGATATGGTACAGTGAAAGTGACCTAGGAGGTGGAGAGATTGAAACATGGATGTTGCACACGTAGGCGTGATGCCGCTAGGAGATTCATATTGCCTCAAAGAAGATTCTTAACGAGGTAAAACGTTATCAAAAGATCAGTCAGGTAGTCAGCAGAAATTCCGTTGTCCACTTTAAATACAAGCTTCAATTGTTAGAGTGCTCGGCTTTTCTTCCAACAGCCATCTGTTTTTGTTTCGAAAGAATGTGGTGGGCCTGTGCTCAAGATAGCTAAATAAGGGGTGGAGCAATGGCAAAGATGGCAGATAAGGTGCCTATTCTACTCCTTCACTCAAGTCTGCCACATTAAAGTAAATCAAGACCATCCTGCCCCAGTCCCTGTCCACTTTGCAGTCAGCCAAATGTGCTGCAGATTTTAGTTGATCCACTGATTATCTGTGGCAGGAAAACAGCAGATTGCAGGGCAATGCAGCCAGGCAAGATGATGGCCACACGCGTCGATTGACTCCAAGAGAGCGACCTGATATGGTGGAGGAGCCCAGGTAAGTGAAGAGGTGCCAAAGCCCAGCCGCCGGCAGTGGGCATATGGACAGCCCGACGGCGGACTACCAACAATGAGCAGTCAAGCAGTTTTGGGGTCGAGAGATGCCCTGCTGGGGTGCGACACCATTCGGACAGTTAGAGGCAGCCTGCTAAAACAAAAATCAACACTGGGGAAAGGATAGACTGCTCTCAGGCAGGTGTTGCCCTGGAGCTCCTGAAGTCAAATAGTCGTACCAGACAAATGGGACGGTGAGTGTTACCCCTTCACGCTGAGAGTACTCTGTGGCCTGGATCTAGGGGCGAACTTTGAGGACTTGGCAATCACAAAGTATAAGCCTGGGACAAAGGAAAGGGGGGGGGGGTTCCAGAGGGATCCCTGGAACGCCACTGGGCTTCGAGCAAACGCCACAAGTGAAGTCACTTCAAATAGAGACAAGCAATAAGCCCAACTTCACCATTTGTGCTACGCAACATCCCTCTACTCCCCACCTGAGGGGCAGCCTACAGATACACTAGGCTACTGAGGAGACCACATAGACGAGAACCCTCAGTACAGCTCTGCAAAAGAACTGGTCATCAATAAAAGACAATAAGCCAACCGCACATGATAGAGCAGACCTTAAATCAATATAGTAGCCTTGTGGGAAAATACCAGATGTGAACAAAAGGACACTTCCTGAAACAGCAACTTAATTGCAGAAGAAATGCTCCCGTTATACAAGGAAATTGATCACAATCAAGGCAAAAAAGGAGCTACCGGAGAAAGACCTGCTTAAATCAACAGCACAGAAAACACACAAAAAAGAAATTAGCTTAACACTCTGCAAGACCCTTGGGTGACGCACAGGGTTGATCAGGATGCTTCCATACCTAGACAGTTTTTTTCGACAGACATCTTCCGTGATCTGATCGAAGACTTCAACGTTACAAAGGCTAGTCAGACATTAAAAGAAACTTAAGCAAGCTGGGTGACAAGGCCTGTCTTTGGAAGAGACAAGAGAATGAACATGGAATCCTACGAATAGAACAGTAAACGCTGAAAGATTAGAACTTAAGCATGCAAATTCACAGAGAGGACCTACAAAAGAGATCACGCAGTAATAGAAGAGGTGGTGTCCCAAAAAGACGGGAGAGAGGTGATATTGGGACAGATGTTCATACATTAAGGCCTCAGTCAGTGCACTTTTTTCACCAAAAAGAGCAACTCGGGCAGCAAGAGAGAAGGAAAATAAAAAAAACAAAGACTTAATTTGAGGGCAGCACTGTTTGAGTCTACTTGTATTCTCCACTGTTACCCTCCAAGAAGGAAGCTTCCATTCAGTGCTCGAATACTTATGAGCGCAGAAATGACTACTAGTAGGAACACAAAAAAGGCCACGGGTCCAGGATGCGGTTTGGGGTGCACCAAAATTTGATCCACCATGTACTAGAGGGGAATCCCTTTAAGGACGGTTCCCCTCACACACCTGAGGTGTCATGCTTCATCATAGGGGTACCTCCTTGCGTAGAAAACCTAGTTTCTACGCAGGCTACAACCCCCTCGCTGCGAGGGAGGAGCACAGGGATGTTTTTTATGTAAGTGAGGCGGGTTGGACTAAAAACCCTATGTGAGCGTGGTGTGCGCCATGTGAAGTGCAGTGCTATAGAGTACGTGATTTAAAACTGGATACAAGGTTAGATACGTAACAACTTTAATCGGCTACCTTGTGACAGGATTAAAAAAAATATAGCTGAAAATACAGCTGCCATCATTAGAGGCTTCTGTATTAGTGTATGACCAACATGTTTCGGCCTAAGGACCTATCAAAGTGTCATGGCCTTCATCAGGGTCGAACATACAGCTACTGCAACAGGTGAAGTAAAGGAAGGTACATGCACATGTGAAAAATAATGCGCAGTATCAACGGTGTATTATACTGAACCAGTGGTCCTGCTGTTCAGTATGTTCACCGTTGGAACCTATGATAAAACAAAAAACAACTTGCGCTAATTACAGTGAACAATTTCAGTGAAAACAGTGCGTGGAAGAAATGGTTAAATCAAAGCACAATAAATCTGCTCACTAGTCAAGACATTGGACATCATGTAACCAATTAGCTAGCATGAAAATAAATACAAAGATGCGCGACTCACCAACAATGGTGTAGGAATTCACTGCATCTGTCCAGGCCTACTAGCCATGCGCCAGTCCAACCTAACGAAGAAGGTGGAGGCGTTAAAATAGGAAGAGTTCAAGAGTGATAGAAAGAGGAAATTGTGTGCTTAAAGAGCAGCCACACAGTCAGTAAGAACTTACAGTGTAGAAGAGGGATGTGTCCCAATGATGAACATGTCTCATAAGCACTATGGAGTGCGCATGAAAGATTGATAGGGCATATTGTTCGGCCACCCATGATAATTAGGAAGACTGGAATGTACCTCTCTCGCGCAATATTGCTAAGATAGTGAACAGTCTTCGAGGTAGAGAAGAGAGTAGCGTGCAACTGAATATGACAACCTGATTGTTGCAGGGCCGGTTCTGAAGGATCAGGACCTCTAGAGCCAGCACCAGTGTGCTATGGTTAGTATGGGTGGAAGCGCTGAACTTCCGGTGAGTAGTGGTTTCAAACCCAGGCGGCCCTCGGAGACTTAAGCCTGTAGGTGAAATGGCCCGGCGACTGAAATAGCTGACAAGGCGCCGGCGGGAAGTGCGAAATGTCGCTCCCGTTGCGGTACTCAGGCATCCCCGGCCCGGTCAGATCATGGCCTCTATTCATCTGCCCGATATGGCCACATGAGACTGGCCCCACTCCGGGCCATTTCACCTACAGGCTTAAGTCTCCGAGGGCCGCCTGGGCTTGAAACCACTACTTACCGGAAGTTCAGCGATTCCACCCATACTAACCATAGCACACTGTTGCTGGCTCTAGAGGTCCTGATCCTTCAGAACCGGCCCAGCAACAATCAGGTTGTCATATTCAGTTGCACGCTACGCTCTTCTCTACCTCGAAGACTGCTCACTATCTTAGCAATATTGCGCGCGAGAGGTACATTCCAGTCTTCCTAATTATCATGGGTGGCCGAACAATATGCCCTATCAATCTTTCATGCGCACTCCATAGTGCTTAATAGACATGTTCGTCATTGGGACACATCCCTCTTCTACACTAAGTTCTTACCGACTGTGTGGCTGCTCTTTAAGCACACAATTTCCTCTTTCTATCACTCTCTTGAACTCTTCCTATTTTAACGCCTCCACACCTTCTTCGTTAGGTTGGACTGGCGCATGTACCCCATGGCTAGTAGGCCTGGACAGATGCAGTGAATTCCTATACCATTGTTGGGGAGTCGCGCATCTTTGTATTTATTTTCATGCTAGCTAATTGGTTACATGATGTCCAATGTCTTGGCTAGTGAGCGGATTTATTGTGCTTTGATTTAACCATGTCTTTCATGCACTGTTTTCACTGAAATGGTTCACTGTAATTAGCGCAAGTTGTTTTTTGTTTTATCATAGGTTCCAACGGTAAACATACTGAACAGCAGGACCACTGGTTCAGTTTAATACACCATCGATACTGCGCATTATTTTTCACATGTGCATGTACCTTCCTTTACTTCACCTGGTGCAGTAGCTGCATGTTCGACCCTGATGAAGGCCATGACACTTTGATAGGTCCTTAGGCCGAAACATGTTGGTCATACACAAATACAGAAGCCTCTAATGATGGCAGCTGTATTTTCAGCTATTTGTTTTTAATCCTGTCACAAGGTAGCCGATTAAAGTTGTTACATAGCTAACCTTGTAGCCAGTTTTAAATCACGTACACTTTAGCACTGCACTTCACATGACGCACACCACGCTCACATAGGGTTTTTAGTCCAACCCGCCTCACTTACATAAAAAACATCCCTGTGCTCCTCCCTTGCAGCGAGGGGGTTGTAGCCCGTGTAGAAACTAGGTTTTCTACGCGAGGAGGTACCCCTATGATGAAGCATGACACCTCAGGTGTGTGACGGGAACCATCCTTAAAGGGATTCCCCTCTAATACATGGTGGATCAAATTTTGGTGCACCCCAAACCGCATTCCTGGACCCATGGCCTTTTTTGTGTTTAGTATTAAGAGTGGGGAGGTGGCCCACGCAGGTCCGTAAATCTCCTCCAGCCCCCTAGTGTGAATTCACAATTACTAGTAGGAACACCCATTTCCTTCCTATATTTGATTATTGGTAACACACCATCAAAGTGGCATCTTTGAAGGAACAAGACCCATCCTCCAAATCTCTGGAGAGACTGAAGAGAAAGAGAGCACGCAACAGGACACTTCGACTGGCTCACTCTCCCCGATCAGGGGGTGGATAGAAAACAGCTTTAAGAAGGCGGCCACGCTGAAACCCCAACTCAACTACCACAGAAAAGAAACAGAAAGCTGTTATTAACCAACTCAAGCGCCAAACAGACAGATACACAGGTGTACCCCAGATGCCTCAGACAAAGAATACGACTGGCCAGGGGGACAGAAACAAGTTGAAATAGTAGGAGTCAGAGCACCAGAGGCGCACTATGCAATGGTCAGGTGCCTGGATGGGGGTCAGACGAGAATAGAGATATGGTACAAGATTACATTTCATAGCCCAGGAATAATCCCAGTATGGGGGGTAATGAGAGAAGAAGAGGTACACATTTCACTTTGGGATTAATGGGAGCGTTCAGGAAGTACAGTACATCATGGCTAACCATAACCATATGCATTCTAATCTTAACAGAAGGCTGAATCCCGTGTTCTGGACAATGAAACAAGAGCATAAATCCATAACATTTGTGTTTTTAATGCAAGGGGCCTCAATATCCCCAGCAAGAGAATCATCACACTCAACACTGTGAAACACTTCAGAGATGTGCCCTACTGGAGACCCAACTCTTACCCAGAGTCCTGGGAAGACTAGCCTTTAGATATTTTCCAATGCAGTGAAAACTAAGAGAAATTGTGTACAGATCCTCTTTAGCACACAGGCGAATTTAACACTCGTATTGTATTCAAAGAAGGAGTGCAAGTAGCTGCTGCTCAATGGACACTTTAATAGCCACCCAATATCACTAGCAGCAGTTTATGACTCAAACGAGGGTCCGGAGGGAGGGCCTGAGAAAAAGGCTTCAGAAAATGTCCTTCATGCAGAACTCTCGGATTAGGAGGGGTGACTGGAACTTAATTCCCATGCTAAGTACAGAGATGAATTCACGTTTGACACCGGGTGAGGGAAATACCACATAGCAGAAAAACTAAGGCTAAACTTTCCAGACAAAGATGTGAACTAGATACTGTCTGGTTCTCCTCTGTTAACAGATGTTAACATTGCACAGACAATAGCTCACACAAAAGACTGATACACTCCTAGATCTGAAATGAAACCGTATAAAAACCACACTGTATAAAAAGCATTATACAGAAGGACATAATGACTGAACACTTGAGGTCAAATGCTGCCCCAAGGGGCCTGTGGGTTGCGAATGCTCCACTGATTTATTTGGAGGATGCAACCTTTAGTAATGAACCAATATAGCTTGGCATCGCACTTGTGACTGGCTCATTCTCATAATAAAACAAGCATTTGCAATGCAATAGGTCTCGCATTTACGCGAGTTTGAGCTATTGACATTGTAAATGACAATGCCTTTTATTTTTGTTTTCGTTTTTAAAACATAAATAAAAGGCATTGTCATTTGGAATGTCAATAGCTCAAACTCGCATAAATGCGAGACCTATTGCATTGCAAATGCTTGTTTTCCCTGCATTTGATTTCCGTTTCCACTGAAAATTCCCAGAAAATGGCCTGCTCTGCGATTTTTAATTTCAATCAGCATTTTGCGGTGTCCTTGATGGCCGTCTGAAAGAGGATCCTGTCCTTATAGAAGTGGATGATATGGATTGATGCTTTCTGAATGAAAAATAATCTGTCTGTCTAATTATGAGATGTTTGGTTTTCCTTCGACCGGTTTTACTACATATTGAAGAACCAAACGTGATTTTCCTAAGTTGCATAGCATCCACGCATGCACCACTCCATCATAGGGACAACAGCCTCTACTGACTACCGCACCTGCATGGAGCCCCAGCCAGCAGTAACCACACGTGCAGGGGTATTCATTGTGGAAATAAAAATGGACTGCATCGATCATAACAGACCGAAAGTGCTAGCATATTCAAAATTAACACAGAGAGGCAATCTGCATCAATAACCAAGTATCTCAGGACGCAGAGATCACAAGATGTAGTATTTCCATCAATAACGAAGCACGATAATATCAAAAGATGCAGGTATGGTCCACCACAGGCCTCCAGCATATGGCAGCGAGCTGATAATCAATTTCACATGTTCCCATGGTGGCAGCTCACACAATGGTTTAGGGTTTCGTCCCAGGCCTGGCAAGCGAGGAGACCAGAGAACTATGGTGGAGGTCAAAAGCCAGTCAGTAAACTCAGCATCTCTTGTCCCTGACCATGAAGACAGGAAACCAAACAGAAAGGGGCTGGGAATGCTGTCTTTTACGACACCCAGCTATGGGTTGTGTGATTTTAGGGTAAGCATTTCTAGTTTGTTTCCTATCTTTGGAGGTAGGATTCCCCACATGAACTACTGACTGAAACATGGACAAGGGACGCAGAGGTAATATAGACTTTGATTCTCTGCCAGGTAAAATAAAAATTTCACTGTAGTCACCTCTTTGCCCAGTGGCGTGAGGAAATCATGGCTGGGACTGATTCAGTCAGATTGGTCCATCAATTAGTTAATGACTCACTGCTGGCATCTGTGTGTGTGAGTACTGGAGGTCCTGTGTGTTATCCCAACAAAGGTAACTCAGCTTACATTTCTTCTAAAGTTTATAAATTGAATAACATTCATTGAAATGTGTAACAGCAACACGATTGACCGCACTTAGAAACGGCAAAACCGCTATATTTTACATGCTATATAAATAAAGCCTTTATTTATATAGCATGTAATATATAGCGGTTTTATTATAAAGGTATTATACTGTAAAAGACGATACGAATAATGCGCATCGTGGATATAAAATACAGATTGTAGTTTGAGATGTGAATGCCTGCGAGGAGTTTAAAGAGAAACGCAAGAAACAATAATATGCACCACTCTTCATCTCCTGAATGGGTCACATCGTCCTAACATCATGACAAGAAACGTGTTAGTGTTGTTTAATCACAGTATTTTAGAAATATTTAAACTAATTAAAAATTTCAGTAAATATCGTTCTTTATCTTAATCTTTGAAGGATATCCTGCCCATCCACAACATTAGACCTATTTTCCGTATTGACTAAGAACATATTAGAGTCCGTCACTTGGCAGGGTGAGGTAGTCTAACTTTTTTGTGCTTAAGTGTAAACTCAGAATGAACATTATGAACACTACCGTCTTGACATGCGACCCAACTCTATCGTCTGAAAACATGTTCCTCCTAACAAGTTATTTCTTCTTTTTAGCTCTTCCAGCCTTTAGCCACTCATGTTCACTCTTTCAGCCAGCGATAAATCTCGCAAATAAAGTCTGCTTGCAATTTATGGGGCGCGCCGTGCCAGAATCAACTGCCGTAAATTCACCAACTCAAAGCATCAATACCTCAAGACTTACCTACCGTCTCGCGACGGAGGATCTTCCATAAAAAACAAGCACGGGCGCCTCGCGCGGCAGCAGGGGAGGAGGGGGCCTGCGCGATTCCCTTGCGGGAGCGAGCGGCGCCAGGAGCGATAATTGCTACCATATGGCACCGCTCGCTCCCGCAAGTGAATCACCAAACGTGCACGCGTTGCCATTGAAGGCAATGGAACGTGTGCAAGTTTTTGGCTGGAAAGCCGAAGCGATTCCAAAAGGTCTTTTTGCCTATGCAGCGCATGCGCGCTGCGTAGGCGAGACCTAAACAGCTAAAAGACTATCAGACGCAATGAGCAAAGAGATACGGGCAAGTGATAATAACTTAAAGACAACTGTGGCCTGCTTTAAGAAAAGACTGGACGAAATTAATAAAGAAATGACTGAAAACAAGGACTTTGTTGCACAATCAAAAATACAGAAGTTTCAAAAGGATGTTAAAAAGTTCTCATTTGAGAAGACCTATTCATATTCATTAACAGACGTTACTCTACCTAGTGACAAACAGTGACAAGATAGATTCAAACTCGAGTGATGGAAGATCTTCAGAACCTGACGGGAGGAGTAGTGGAAAGAACAAAGACGACGACAGAGGGAGAAATAGAAACAAACCATGGATGCAACCATTGGAGAATTTCAATACCTACCCCCCATTCCTCCCTTTTATCATTCACCACCCCCATCCCCACATTACATGGGATGGAGACGTCCCTTTGACCAAGTGAGGCCCCAAAGATACCAACAACATTAAAACCCCCCCCACCCCTTTTTTTTTTTTTTAAAGAAAGAGGCCAAGGACACAGAGGGAAAAAGAAACAAGCATTTGCAATGCAATAGGTCTCGCATTTGCGAGAGTTTAAGCTATTGGCACGGTAAATAGCAATGCATTTCATTTATATTTTAAAAACCAACACATAAATAAAAGGCATTGTCATTTACAATGCCAATAGCTCAAAGTCTCATAAATGCGAGACTTATTGCATTGCAAATGCTTGTTTTATTTTGCATACACATGCCACACGGTGGAAAAAAAAAAAAAAAGAACAGATGCCATTCTGAGACCTAAAAATGGTGGCTATATACTTCCAGTAAAAATGTTTAATTACAATAAAAAGAAATCACCATTGCAAATAATTGTAATAATGCTCGAGGTGCTGCACGGGTCAGACATGGACGTATGCAGTGGGCGGATGTGACGTGGTGCTGGCAAAAAAACTGTGGGGTGCCTATGTTTGGCAGCATAATGTCACGAGGTGAGGATATAGCGCGACTCGGATAGAGAGTGCGAGTGTACAGGAATACAAAATGCAGGTTGTGGGGAACAGAAACCAAGACCACAATATTACCACCATGAACATTTCTTGCCACAAATTATGTTGAACACGCACAAGATGTTTCATCATCGGAAAGTGGGCAAATATAGTTTGCCAATATATGGCATACCAAGAGAAAAACGGAAAAAATACATACATTCTGCTCACACGTAATTGACATAGACTCTGCTCACACCTAATTGACAAGTAAATATCATGCTCAGCTACCGTTTTCTGCAGGTTCTGATATTTATTGAATATTTGTCAGTATTTCCACATTGCATGTGCCAGGTAGACAAGCGTTAGTTTCTCAGTGGTTTTATGGATGTGGATTATGTTTGCTTTATGAAATGCAGAGGAAGGAGGCAGCTAGATCGATGAAGTGGATTCTGTGCAGGCGTCTTTGTTTACCAGATTGACTGCAATGATGAGTGTAAAGCGCCCCTCCTCAGTGATAGGTTTGATGACAACGGAGCTCCAGCAAGCTCTTTAAACAAGGAGGGAGGGGGGAGTGAGAGCGGAGAGCGGGGGTGGAGGAGCATGGAAATAGACAACAATGAAACCATTAACAGCATGGCGCTCGTGAAAGGGTGCCATGCTGATAATGTATGTATGCGTGTCACACACTTGTAAATTAAATAAACGTTGGATAAATCTCACGAGCTGGCAACACAGAAAAGCACGCATTAAGGAGGCTATGCAGTATGCTTCTGGCTACACAAATGGCCCACAATGTTTCCGTATTGCTGTGCGGCTGATTTTTTAAATCGCCTGGGGCATGAAGCTTGTTCCGGCTGTGTGCGCCTCACAGGCTGGAGAGAAGAATACGCGAGAAACTTTAAAAAGCAAGTGGGCAGGGGAGCTGCGGTGCGCCGCGAGGCAGCTGGGTTCCAGGGAGAGACGCAGCTAGGAGGGTGAAGGGCACAAACCCACTCCTGCACTGGCGAGAGCTGTGGTGATGTAATGCGCGGCTGCTATTTTAAAAGATAAAACACAGCGGGCGCCCGGTTGATGAAAGGAAACATGCTGTGTGCCTCCTGTAGCAGCTGGTCGAAGTGTGGTTGGAGAAATGCATAGCTGTTGTGCCTCCAAGAACAGCTTTGAACAAGCATTGGCCGCGCGGCCGTGCGAGACACGCTCTGTGGTGGGGGAGGGGGGAGGAGCGGGAGAGCAAGTGACGCGCGGCCGTGAAAGTGACACGGCCGCGCGGCCCCGAGAAGCGCTCTGTGGTGGGGGAGGGGGAGGAGCAAGTGAGAGGAAAGACATATGGCGCCTGGAGCATGCGAGGAATGCGCGTTACTGTGCGCGTACCCGCATGCTCTAGGCAAGCCCAAAAAAAAGTGGTCGCATTTCTAAAAGCCCACTTACAAAATGTCTCGCCCAGACCACGCAAGCGCTGGCTTCAGGGCGAGACCTAAAAAGATACACAAATACAGGGCTAGGACAACCAATAAGGTGAACACACAAGAAGTATGACAGTCAACAGGGACCAGCCAAAACATAACTCAGTAACAAACTTGAGCTTTAAGACATTGACTAATACACCACTCCAAGTACTCAACAAGCATTTGCAATGCAATAGGTCTCGCATTTACGCGAGTTTGAGCTATTGACAGTGCAAATAATAATGCCTTTTATTTTTTTTTGTTTTAAAAACATAAATAAAAGGCATTGTTATTTACAATGCCAATAGCTGAAACTTGCGTAACTGCGAGACCTATTGCATTCTAAATTACTACAACATTTGTGGGAATGCAAACCAGCAAATATAACAGGCAGATGCGCCGAAGGCGCCTTCCAGTCTAGCTGTTTGTTGTTTGTAATGGTAATGGTAATGGAAGCTTTTACGGGGACGGGCAAAAGCGCAGCATGTGGTATACGAACCTGGGGCTGTTTTTAGCGGCTAATTGAGGGCGGACAATAGATGGTGTGGTAGATTAGGGTAAGGGATTTTTCTTGGAGACAGTAAACAGTGCTGCAGGGCATGAGTCTGCTATGCGGAAGTATGTAGTTAGCTAAAGGTTTATCAGCTAGTGCATTAGAAATTATGGAGTGCAGTGAAGGGGCTTAAAGATGTATTCATTATAAATAACGTTGCCCACAACTTCCTCCGGCTGTGGTTTAATTAAAGTACATTAATAGAATGCAAGTGTGCGTAACTGTGCTCGTCTGTATAAGGTTACTGACAAGTGTTATATGTACGTGTGTATGCTCATAATACACTACACACAATCTTGTATGACTACCCACAGCTTAAGGCGAATCGCATGAACATTTCCTGTTTGTTAGTTCACGTAGCTCTACCTCTTTTTTCACCTTGGTTGTACCACGCTACTTCCTCACTTGTTGTTGAGGTTTAGCACTGCATTGGACCGTGCGGTTTTGTGGACACTTTTGGAATACAGAGACGAAAGGAGAGGGGGCCCACTCCGGGAGACAGGGCTGCGGGCAGCGTCGAGGCGCATCTCGCTAAACTCTTTGTTTAATAGGGCAGTAAGTGGGTAAAAGAGGATAGCATAGGTCCGTGCACTCTCTGCCAGGACTTACACAAACAAGGTGCTCATGCACATTCTCTGATTGTGTGTATCATGAAAAACATGTGGAAGACTTCCCCACAGACACCTGCCGAATTCTGTACACCCCCTCCGTTCCGTACCCTAACTCTTAAAACAAAGGTGTGCCAAATCCTCTTTGCGCCTGTTACTATAAAAAAATTTAACAAGCGCGGCCGGGAAGGAATGTCAGGAATGCAGCTGGCATCCGGCTGCGCTGCTGCTCGCTCCCGAGCACCCTAGGCCAGGGAAGAGAGATGGCGGGACATGCACCCGCCTTGGGCCAATTGCGTGCTGTCTTTCTTAGAAAGACGCATGCAAAGGCCAATAGCGGGAGATTAAAAAAAGCACACGCACAAGCGTGTGTTTCGAAGTTTAAAGTCCTTACTAAAAGCCTTGCAAAGCAGCGCATGCGCGCTAGCTCAGGCGAGACCTAAAAAGGGCAAAAGAGAGTACATTAAATGGCCTAGAAGAGTGTATCAAAGAGACCAGGAAAAGGACGTCAAAGGGAGCAGGGTAGAACATGCCAAAAGGGACTAGGAGAGAGCACGCCAAAAGGGACTAGGAGAGAGCACGCCAAAAGGGACTAGGAGAGAGCACGCCAAAAGGGACTAGATAGAGCACTTGAAAAGTGACTAGGCTAAATCACGTCAAAATGGACCAGGAGAGAGCAGTTTAAAGGGGTCCTGTAGAAATCAGGTCACAATAGGAGAACTTGTCAAAAGAGAGCAGTGGAAAGCAGCAGTCAGCTTACAGGGCAAAGAGGGTGCTGCAGGTAGTTTTGCGGCGATAGAGGTAGTGTTTCCAGCAGCAGGCTCCATTACAGCAGATAGAGGTGGTGTTCCCAGAAGCAGGCACTTTCCCATGAAGTGTACAAGAGAAAGTGCTACAGTCCTAATATTAAACCAGGAGCTTGGCAAATTAGTTCTCGAGAAAGCAGTTTATTACAATGAAATCCTCTCTAACAGCAACTAGAACGTCGATCAAATGAGACACAATCTAAAAAAAAACCTGTCCTTCCTCTGATCAGAAACAAGCCTGCATGTTACCATAAATTACTTTTTATATTGACATTAATGACTATGTGCGGCTCTAGAATGCATGTATCCAAGCGTAAAAACTACCAGTGGTGTTCTTTTGTCCTTTAGAATGGCGGTCCAGATGAACTTTGCTCTTTGTGAAAAACAATCTGTCAGTGTCACATTCGAAGAAGTCTATATTTGTTCTCTTGAGGCTCGGAGCCAAGTTTGGAATGATCTCAGTGCACAGATGTTTTCCCCAAAACATCATTAACATGAGGTCTTGACAAACCAATCAATCTTTAGATCTGAATCGGCATAAAGTTTAATTATAAAGAACTACATGACCTGGAAATCAGTGGAATGGTATTTGAATTCCATGGCCCCTTGAAAAGACGAGGAGCCACAGAGATACGAGAACTAAGGTGGGAAAAGACTTCAGGTCATCATTTCAAAACCTACATGTAATTTGCCCAGGAAGGTAGAAAAGATATGGGGCTAGATCTCCTCCCGCTAGAGGCTAACTACTCTTGAAAACCATTGCTGAGGCTGAGAGCTGAGGCTGACTTCCTTAGGTCATGCAAGGAACTAACACTGTAAGCAACCTAAGACGAAGAAATTATCTCTCTGTCCACACTGTTGAGTACCTTCTCATAGTGGAAGTTAATAGAGAGGTGGGAGTTCCATTCCATCAACTGAAAAACGATGGGGCTGGATAGGTCACACCATCCGTATACCACCAGGCAAGCCCTGACCTAAAATCCTCAAGGGAAAAGGAAAAGAGGAAGGCCAAGAAACACCTGGCAGCGAGGCCTCAAGGATGACTGCAAGGAGATAGTTTACACATGAAGTCATATTGAAAGAAAAGCCCAGGGCAGAGATGGCTGGAGAGTCCTGGTTGATGGTTTATACCCTAGGAGGGGTAGTAGGCATAAATAAGTACTCTGCCTCCTTCCTCTCCTTGGCGGTGGCTTTTCCCCTTCTCCCCCGCTTAAGTTGTTTAACTAGTAGTTACTACCTATTTGCCTTTTCCCTGTGTCGGTTCAGGACAATTTTTAAAAGAGCATCATCTTGAAAATTGCAATAAAGTGATTAAGATCTGGTTCTTAATTTAATAAGACTTTGAGATGGCTTTACGGTGGTTGTCACTGCTGATTTGCTAGCATGAACAAAGCCTATTCAGATAATTGTTTTGCAGTTTTACATAGCGTGGACTCAACCTGAAGGTACTAGAATGCTTTACACAAGGTCATATTCCTTTAAAAAAAAAAAAACATTTCTCATTTTAGTCACAGTTAGATTAAGCGATTTGTCCAGAACCACAGGATACTGAGCCGACCCCGAGACTCAAACCTGACTCAAACCTGGCTGCCCAGTTCTAAAGTACCAATACTGATGCTCATTTATTCATCCTTTCATACCATGATCAAACAGACCCAATCGATCTGATCTACAACTCCTTTGTTTTTCTTACGTAAATTGTCGTTGAAAATTAGACAGAACTGGAGCTAAAGTGTATTGTACATGTTTGTATTGTGATATGATGTTTATTGTATGACAACATTCTTGTGCTACACACAATTTGATGTTGTGTTGTCTTCTGTGTATGTTACATTTTTATAAATGTGTATTTATAAAAAAAAAAGAGAATTGTTTTCTAAAAAAAAAGGTGAAAAACCCCCAAAAATTATTAATAAATAAAATGAAAAAGTAGTTGTAGATCAGATTTATTGTGTCTGATCATGGTTTGAAAGGATGAATAAATGAGCATCAGTCTTGGCACTTTCGGTGTTTTTCTCATGTAAATTGGTCCGGCCTTACTGATTAAGGGCCAAACCCTATTCTAGTATTTACAGTTCCAAAGTAGGCAGCTCTGGCCACAACACCACTTCCAGATGGGGAAGTACACTCTCTAAATGAGCATTTGATGCCATGTTATATTCATGTTTTACGAAAAGTGTGCTTTAAAAGGTTTTACTGTACTCCGATTTGTGAAAAATGCCTTAGTGGTTTGGGGGTAGGTGATGAGTGGTCAACATGTTTCCTCTGAAGGGGTTTGGCTGTTTCAACACTTGCCTGTAGACCACAAATGTTCAATACACTATGACGTTTGTGAGACAGCATCATTGGCCAGCTCCCACACTGTGAATTAGTTCCAGAACTACTGTGAAGTGAGAAATATTTCTGCTCCCGCTCTGGTAACACTGCTATTAGTGAACTAAAAGGCAAATCAGTTGTAATGTGTACCCTATAAGTGGCCTAGATTCTTATCATGGAGAGCAACATTATAAGCTATTAAAGCAAACACAAGACTGGTTTTTGTAGTGTATATGCCCTGAACTCACATATTTGAAGATTGCTTTCATGTGTAATAATGAAAAAAGAGGCTCAGTGAAATGATTATTTGTTTGCCTAGGATCACACAATTTTGTCAAAAATGGAAGCAAAATTGGTTCTCGTTTTTCTGATTGCACACTTTGACAGTCAGTAGGAGATGTTCATTTCTTTCTCACATACATCACATAGAAGATTAAAGTGTTTTATTTAATTGTTGAAGTTTGAGCTTAGAGCTAGTGTAAGTGGCAGAAACTCGCATTTTTGTTTGGCAGTTTTACATAGCACAAACCTTGCCCAAGGACATTCGAGTTCTTCACAATGGACACAGACTGCTCTAAGCTTTTTTTGGGCCCTGGAAAATTTGCCCTGGTTCACAGGATATTGAGCCGAGCTTTAGATCGGAACCTAATTCTCCATGTTCCAGTGTCAGTAGGTCTAGTCAGAGGGCCTTGAGTTCGAGGTTCAAAGAGGACCTCGAGCTGAGCCAGGCACCTGGCTCGTCCCTCCCAGTTTGTTTGCTTGCTTGCCAGCCACTAGTAAAGGAAAAGAAATCTGGTGTAATCTAACAGACTAGGCTCGCTTCAGGATGTCATGATACATTAAAAAGAATTAAGTGACACTAGGCTGAGATAATAATAAAAATATCAATCATGTTTGCAGGGCTTCAAGGATGTAACCTTGTGCCAGTAATATCCATATGTTTTGGTTTACCACTGACCTTGAGTTCTAGAGTAGCGTGCTACCCGCCATCAAGCGCTTCATACACTCGTCAGGGATAGTAAGCGCTTTATAAATGCAATTACAGTACAGTACTACTTGTTAAAGATGAGCGGGAGGCGTTGTTGGCAGCCAGCGCCGCCTGCCCCCTGGACCGCTCTCCGAAGCAAGAAACCCTCCCCACTCCTCCGACCTCGCGCCGCTGCAAAGTTCACATCCATTTTCCTTCCCCTCATTTGTCTGTAAACCACGAAGAGAAATGGCCTCCGTCTCGCGGCGGCGGCCCGGCACTTTGATGTATTGCACTAATAAAAAGCCCATTTTCAGGAGGCTTGATTCCCGGGGCTGGGAGGCAGTCAGGGGTATGCGCGAGGGGATGCGGGTGCCTTGTACCGGGGCTTCTGGGCGCTGCTTGGGGAGTGGTGGTTATTGTGTGAGAGTTGTGTCGAGGATGACTTGCTTCAGGGACAGGCTGCTAGAGAGTTGTTAGTACGAGCGGATATAAAGCACTACTGACTTCATAAGAGTTCAAATATACTGTTAAAGAGGGTTTGAGGGACGGGGATGAGAGACGAAAGATTTAAGAGGGGGAAAGTGAACAGAGGCATAGGTGAAAGACAGAAGGAGGGAGAGCGGGCAGAGAGATGTGTGTGTGAAGAAGATAAGTGGGGGAGCGAGACAGACAAGGGGGTGGGGGGGCAAGGCAGAGCAAGAGCTGCAGAGAACAAGCATTGGCCGCGCGGCCGTGCGAGACGCGCTCTGTGGTGGGGGAGGGGGGAGGAGCGGGAGAGCAAGTGACGCGCGGCCGTGAAAGTGACACGGCCGCGCGGCCCCGAGAAGCGCTCTGTGGTGGGGGAGGGGGAGGAGCAAGTGAGAGGAAAGACATATGGCGCCTGGAGCATGCGAGAAATGCGCGTTACTGTGCGCGTACCCGCATGCTCTAGGCAAGCCCAAAAAAAAAAAAGTGGTCGCATTTCTAAAAGCCCACTTACAAAATGTCTCGCCCAGACCAGCGCAAGCGCTGGCTTCAGGGCGAGACCTAAAAAAGGACTAGGGTTTGTTCCCATCCCCTCTTTTAATACATTTTGTCTTCACTGTGAACTTGTAAGGTTTTTTTAGGAAACTGAAGGTCTATTTTGAGAATAAGGAAAACATAAAAGAAAGAGGAGATAAGAGTCTCAGAAATAAATCTAACTTTTGCCACCAGCCACTACGGTCCCAGTTGAAATACTTACCTTTGAACAGGCAGTGTTCAATGAAGTGGAGGCAACCAACAAATCAAACATCAGGGCCTTTCAAAACATGACAAAAGAGGAGAGGAAAGCTTTGGACGAATTAAAAAAATGATACAGATATCCTAAAACCTGCCGACAACAGAGGAGCAATTGTGGATGAATAGGAGACTATAGGAATGAATGTACAGGTCTCTTACAGGACAGGCAACTATAGAATATTAGTTATAGATCCAACCTCATCATCAAGAGAAATTGAGGTTCTAGTGGAAGAAGCTGGGTGTGAAGGATGGATTTTCAAACAGGAAGCAGTTTTCCTCTGTAGTTACAGCCTTCCAAAAATAGGTCACCACCACCGGGACAACCTATAGTTTTGGGCATTGGTTCCTTACTAGAACCCCCATCACTGTTCTATGCTTTCTTGGTCCAGGCCAGAAGCAGCATGGACCCAATGGTGATTTGCCCAAAGCTTTCTTGTAGGAAATAAAAATGTACAGAGTATCTGGGTTACCTGCAGGACTTTTTATATATAAATCCCACATAAAATATCCACAAATAGCTCCACTGATGAGCGTTGAGCACATCTTGGTACATTAGGTATCATGGATGAAGGCCTGAGGATGAAGCATACCACCAATATAATTGGTGGGTGAAGGTCCTTACAATCTCTCCACCCCCCCATAAGTAGATGATTGATAGGGAGGGCGGATGATGAAAAATACAAGTTCTCCTTTTTTTTTTGTTCGGTTACAAGAAAGATTACATTCCACAACCCAGGAATAGTCCTGGGGAGGTGGGGAGGGGGGAATAGGGGATGATCAGAAGAGGTACATATGGGATTAGTGGGACAGTTCAGTTAGTACAATACATCATGGGTAGCCTTATGCATTCTATTCTTAACAGACAACAGAGTTTCAATTCTCAACAAATACTAGAATCATCATCAAAACTCTAACATCTATAATGAGCCCAAGACCATATGAGCAAGCCCTGAGAAGCGTGTTAACTCCCAAGCAGACATTCATGGGGGAGGAATTCGTCAGAATAGCCTTAAGTTCCAAAATGGGCGTCACAAGCCAGGTGCTGGTCGCATGGGACTGTTTTGAGTCCCAGCACTACGAACAAGGCATAGACCCCCTTCTGTTACCAAAGAGCTAATCAGTGCCAGATCTAGATGCAGTGAATTGACTGAGCACAGTAGAACAGACAAACTTGAGGATAGACTAGCAACCAAATCAGGAAGGGAACTACAGGGGTATTATGACCTTGAATGATGAAGATGCACGGGGACACTCAACACAGAATTTGGCAAACAACTAAGTAAATATAACTAAAGATGCAGAATCCAACTTGGAAGGATCCCCAAAAAACTCAAAGTACAGATAGAAGGACATACATCTCTAACCATAGTCTCATGGAATGTTGCAGGCCTAAAACAAAAACTCGAGGATCCAGACTGGCATAACTACATTGAGCAATTTGACTTCTGCCTCTTCCAAGAGACCTGGTTAATAACCCCACCATATAAGTCAGGATATAAAACGTACTACAAAAATGCCGCCCCATCTCCGAGAGGCAGGCCCTCAGGAGGGCTTGTGATTTGCGTTAAAATAACCCTGGGAATAGGAACCAGTATCCACAGCATAAATGCACCTGAATTACTTGCTGTATATTTAGATACCAACAATAAAACAAATCTGTATATATTTAATGTCTATAACAGACCCGCTAGGCAAAACTTAAATTCACAGACTATTTACCTACCAAGCACTGCCCTTGACGGTGTAAACCTATATGACACAGTAATTGTATGTGGCGACTAATTGCACATACGAACCACTAAATGGCTTAGAAACACTAACAGGGGAAGCGGACACGGCTAAGGGCTTGCCCCAGCTAGAAATTGGACCATCGAAACCGTGCACTAATGTTGCAATACAAATAATGCAGTTTACCCTAGAACATGACCTAAGGGCTTGTAACGGAAGGGTGACCAGCGACGGGGAAGGTAACTATTCTTTAAATACATTTAAACGGGGTAGCTCACAATCGAAAATAGATTATATCATGCACAGCACACATAGCTGGAGTAGGATTTTGAGCTTTAAAATAGATGTAAGAGATGACAGTGATCATTGACCTCTTTGCCTAGAAATAACAGGGTACAAAATAGGGAACACGCTATCTAAAATAAACTCCCCAAAAACTCAACCTTAATAGGAAACAACCGTAGAGTGGTCAAATGGCCCCGCATTACAGACAATATAGATATCATAACCGATATCTACAAGGCATTTCCTGATGTAGTAGGTCCTTATGTAAAATCAAGCGAAACCCCGGTAATTGCAATGAATCAATTAATGGTCACAAAGCTGGAACCCCTTCTTACTAAAGCTGCCAGAGAGAAGTCCAAGCAAAACCATAATTTGGCACCCAAAAATAACCCTTGCTACACTTCAGATTGTAGGAAGGCCAAACAATTTCTACTTGAGAACCTAAAACATGGAAACTCACAATTAATAAGGGGAGTTAGGGATAACTATAGGAAAACACTGGCTATCGCAAAAAAGAACTGGGAGGAAGCTAGTTGAACAGTTCTTCAGGCCGCAAAATCCAACAATGCAGTAGAAGTTTGGAAAATAGTGGCGCTTGGTGGAAAAGATAAAGTAGCCTACACTGAGCACCACTTGGATCCTACAGCCTGGACGGAACACTTTACCAACTTATATTCGGGTTCCAATTTTGCTACCACTGAGCACAATGGACCTGAAGATAACGTGGGAAACGGGATCAGTTTTAGCTTAGAGGAAACTGCACATGCGATAGACACCATTAAGTCACGGTAAAAGCCCCAGGGCAAGACAGACTCCCTGGGGACCTGTTCAAACATGACAGAGGTTCCCTATGTTAATTTGGTTAGCAATGCCATAGCTGCAGGCACCCCAATTCCGAACACATGGAGAGGGTCTGAAATTGTCCCCATTTACAAAAAAGGTAGCAAACAAAAGCCAGAGAATTACAGGCCAATTACTAGCCTCATAGATGTATTACAAAAAGTCTATGCAAAATAACTTTTAAGTAGGCTAAATGAATGGTTAGACAACAACAACATACTGTCCCCGTACCAGGCTGGATTTAGAGCTCATACAAGCATGATCGATCAAGTCCTTAGACTTTTGTGCATTATTTGGAAATATACTAAGTTAAAAGGAGGCCACATCTATATAGCATTTGTAGAGTTGAGGGCAGCATTCAACCTAGTACCCAGAGGACTACTGTGGGTTTCGCTGAGAAAACAAAAAGTACCTGTAGACCTGCTAGACCAGATGAGAAGGTTACACCACGATAACTATGCAAGAGTTCGTTGGGGTATGAACGACTAGCTCACTGAATCTATCCATATAGCCAGAGGAGTGAGGCAGGGATGCGTGCTCGCACCCACCCTGTTCTCACTCTACATTAACGATATGGTAGATTACCTCACAAAACCCCAAAATGTCCCCCTAAGCTTAGTGGGAAGTTGGTCCCAGCATTACTATTCATAGACGACACCATTCTGATCTCACAGACGCCAAAGGGTCTGCAACATCCAATAGAAGACTTTAACACATATTGCAGCGAAAAAGGCCTAGAATTAAATATCGGGAAAACCAAGTACATCGCCATAAATCCTCACAGGGACTGCAGAAGCAACCTTAGGACGAACAATCAGAAACTAGAAACTTCATCTACCTAGGTAGAATACTTCATTCAAAGCGGTCTTGGAAAACGCAGATAAACCACTCTGTTCTGGCCCATGCACAAGGGTCTGGGGCCATTCTTAAAAAGTATAGTCTATCTGTAAGTAAACCGATCACACCAACGTTAGAAATTTATAAATGCAAAATACAGACAGCTGCCCTGTATGGATCAGAACTTTGGGGGAACAGCGACACCAAGCAAATAACAAAAGGGGAGAATAAGTTTGTGAGAAGAATCTTGGGCTACCCTTGTCCACACCACTCATCCCAATGTTCCATGACCTAAACATAAAACGTATAGGGCAAATTGCAGCACTACGTCCGCTGCGCTATTGGATTGGGTTATGGACAACGCCAGAACTGGTGGCCTATAGAGAAGGCATTAAAGAACTTCTAGCTATCGATACATGACTAACCTTTCCCTGGTTTAGATTCATTAAAAAAATGGTTCATAGAACTTGGTCTCCATCCCTATTGGACAGAGCCACACAAATTAGTGAGAAGTTCTAAGAACATTCTGAAGCAAACATACTGGGGACATACCCTAAACATACTCCATCAAGACCCTGGATTGGGCAGATTAACAACGCAATTCCTCAATGTTAAACCCAACCCATGTTTAGAAGAGTTCCTTGATAACATCTTGTACTTGAAACTAAGGTACGATATCCCCCAAATTAAAAGCTATACCGCAAGGTGGGAAACCCAGGGAGAGCGAACCTGCACTTTATGCACCTTAGGCCTTAATGAAAACACTGCACATATCCTTTTCTTCTGCCCAGCATATGCCAGGTATAGGAATAAATTGATTCGCCCTTTATGCAATAGGCTGGGATTTAGGAAACATCAAGATGCTCTAAGGGTTTTGAAATACAACACAGAACCCTATGTAGTATACGCTACATCTAAGCACATGCTAGCAGTAGGATTTGTACGAAGTAAAACGGGGTAAGACTGATACTGCAGCAAAAAATATGCGCCTCTCCTTGAAATTTTGTACTACGAAAGTTGCCAGGTTCATTGCAAATATTCTATATTGTTTAAATAGTGCCCTAAATGACGCTAGTTTTATTGTAAATATTGTTTGACCGTTTTTTTAAATATCAGTGCATCTTAAAGCTTTTTTATTTATTTATTTTTTAAAATCACAAAGTATGGCCTTCCCCAATGATCAAATAACATACTAAAGGCCTTGCACTTTCTACCAGTCCGAATACTTGGGTTGAAATGTAAATAGAAATGCTATGTATGTCATTGTACTAAGAACAACGTACAGTTGGACGTGGAATACTTAAATGGTTTTACTGTGAAACTTTTTATGCCCTATGGCAGAAATAAAGTATATATTGAGTGCCTGTGTGTGAACAGGACTTCTTTGGAGTTTTGAGCTTCCTCTGAAATGGTTTCCATGGGACAGAGTGCTACCACAGCATCCTCAATCAGAGGATCACCACAAGTCCTGCAACAAACTTGTAGTTAAGTAGAGCTCCAAACAGATTTTCAGAGACATTAATCTAGTGTTTGAAGACATTCCTCCACAGGGATGTGGAATTCCTATAGCCCGAAGTCCAGGACATATTGTTGGGGTCAAGGGCAACAAGTTTTCATGTGTATTTTGTCCTTGGGACAAGTAGGCACAACCCCCTGCAGCACAACCCCTTTGGCTGCCAGTTTGCAGTAGCACATTATGGATCAGGGAAGGGTACTGTCTGCAGTTAAGGTAATATTTTTGTCCATATGTTAATGCTGTTCAAACTTGTATTTATGATTCATTAATTAAAAGCCTATTTATTTTTATTATAATTTTTGTTTTTTTATTTTGTTTTTGGTAAAGCATACATTATAACACCTGTCATGACCAGTTGACACAAACTTATCACTAGGTATCTGTCATGATGTTTCTCCTTTTTAGCAATAGAGATAACTACTTTGTCGACACATTGAGCTCGGTAGGACCCACATATTTCGTTGTACACATTTTCACAGATATAACATTCAATGAAATTACCCACTCAGCCCATCATACTGTTCTCAGTACATTTGTTGAAAGTCTATACGCAGATAGACATCACATTGTACATAATTTGAGCATACCGGGCAATATTTTCTACTTAGATCATTCTGTCTGGTCAGACGCCCAGTTCGCCACTCCTGTTTCCTTACTTATTAGATATGCTTGATACGGGCCCCAGCAGTTTTTAGGTCGACTTTTCTGGGGGAGTAGCTCGTTAAACGTACACCATTGTGTGTTGCAGTAAAGTTAATCTGTGTGCCAGGCCTCTACTTTTGGGGTCGGGCCTTTTCCTCACCGTAGCGCAACGCGCCTCTTGGCTACTAATAAACCGATGGCTACTATAGGTCGGTTGGGTTTCTCGATACTTAGGTCATATCTCAATAATGCTAGTTTCGGGTCTGGCTCTATTTCTGTGTCTGTTATAGTTCCCAGCTCCCTAAATATTTCACGCCAATATTAATTTATTACGGGACATAACCAGGCCACATGCAAGAACCCCACATTGTCCTCCCGGCACCTCCAGCATCGCAAATCTTCTCGCTACCTATACCGATGCTGTCTTTCAAGGGTATAATAGCCTCGATGTATAAATTTAAAGTGTATGAGCCTGTTTCGCTCGTTTAAGGAGATGGATTTGGTTTTAGCACAACAGTATTGCCAGTCCTCATCACTTATGGGTCCCCCTAGGTCACGCTGCTACTTAAGTCGCACCTTCAGCATCACTGACTTACATGCCTCCTGTGCACTAGTGTAAAATCTTGTGATTAATTTACATGGTATTTCTGTCTGTGTCAATGTTGAGTGCCCCCATTGTCTGGGGTTCTAACATTTCTTCTCTTAAAAACTCTTGCCATGTGCGCCTAGCACGGTGGTAGTGGTACTTAACCAACACAGACATACCTGGGCACCGCTCCTGAATCGTGTCCCAGCTACTTACAACCCAGTCAGTAAAGAAATCACCCAGTGTGCTTATTTTCAAGCTGCGTAATGCCTTCCTTGCCCCGCCATCTTGACTAAATCGGAAACCACAGGCACCAGTGCAATGGAACAGTTGGCAGGTCCCTTCTGCTTGCTTAGAAGTGCATGCCACGCCTGTGTTGTAGTCGCCAGGGAATAAAAATCTCCATGTCGCAGGGGCACGGAACAGGGTCTGTTGTAGGGTGGTCGGGTTCGCAGCCTCCCTCTCCAAATGAAAGTGGGATGCGTTATGTGGTCCATGTATCCAGCGGTGTGCAAAGGTGTTCTGGGCAGCCCTGTAGTACATTTCCAGGTCAGGAGCATTTAAGCCTCCTAGGTCATATGGCAAAGTTAGCGAGCCCCAACTCACTCTGGGCTGCTTACCAGCCCAAGCTAGCTTAATCAATAGCGTGTGGAGGCGTTTAAACACAACCTTTGTTGATGATATTGGTATGTTCTGGAAAAGAAATACAAATCTGGGCAATACGACCATTTTCATCACTGCTATTCGCCCCATCAGTGACAGCGGGAGCATGATCCATCTGTCCACGTCTTCGCTCAGTTTCTGTACGGCTGCCCCATAGTTTTCCAATACCACCACCGAGGGGTCTGAATGCACTCGGATTCCCAGGCAGCGTACAGACTCTGTTGTCCACAGCAAGGGGTATTCAAGTGTCGGAGCCGCTGTTGCTGGGGTAAGTGGGTAAATGATTGATTTAGCCCAATTAAATGTCAAGCCTGATAGTGCTTCAAACTGCACCAACTCTCCGAGTACAGGGGTACGATTGGTGTCTGGGTCACGCACGTACAACAGTCTGTCATCTGCATAGGCCCATATAATGAGCCTGTAGTCTGGAAACCGTAGCCCCCTGTGACTGTGATAAAAGGCGCAAGTCACAGGCCAGAGGTTCGGCCACCACAGTGTACAACACTGGGGACAGTGGGCACCCCTGTCTAGTGCCTCTAGAAACACCGAAGGCCTCTGAGACCATATTTCCAATCCGTATGCGGGCATTCAGCGTTTAGTGTCGAGATTAACTTTATGAATATGTCCCCCACGCCTATTTTGTGGAGGACGGCAAGCATAAACCCCCATTCCACCGAGTCAAATGCCTTCTTGGCATCCAAGAACACCGCCGTAGCTATGACACCCGAGTCCACTCGTTGCAAGACACCGAACAGTGTGCGAAAATTATAGGTTAGATTACGACTCTGTACGAAGCTTGCCTGCTCCGGGCCTACACTTACCGGTAGCAGGGGTGCTAGTCTATTTGCCAGGATTTTTGCGTAGATTTTGGCATCAACGCTAAGTAGACATAGCGGCCTATATGAGGAGCAAAGAGTTGATGCTTTCCCTGGCTTGAGCATTGTGACAACAATGGCTTCCCTCAGGGAGGGGGGCAGTATCCCATTTTCAGTCATCTCCTCGTATAACGTTTTGAGGTGCGGTGCTAACAATTCTTGAAAGGCCTTATAACATGTCACTGTCGGTCCATCGGACCCAGGTGCTTTTTCGGCTGGCATGCTCTGTAGTGCAGCAGTAATTTCAGACGTTGTTAGGGGCTCCATTAAATGCTCTCTGTGCTCGGGGGCCAACCATGGCATTTTGAGATGGGTCAGATAGTCAGCTATCTCGTCCTCATTGGTCTGTATTTGGGAGCTGTGTAACTTCTTGTAATAATTGCTGAATTGCTTTACAATCTCATCTGGAGTATTTAGCGTCCATCCTTCGTCATTTGTAACTTCTGTTATCACATCTGTGGCTCTTGGGGGGTCTCAATATACTTGCTAGTGTCGCCCCTGCCCTGTCTTTCTCCCCATAGGCCCATGCTGTGGCATATTTCCCCATATGTTTAATTTCGTCATTAGCTACCTCTTGAAACTCTGCCAATTTTTCCTGAATATCAGCTCTTTTTTGGGCCCCACCCTCCTCCTGCAGTGCTCCCTCCATGGTGGCTATCTCCTTCTCCAAGGTGTCCAACCTACCTCTGATAGCACGGAATACCCCTGCATGTTTGGAAATTGTTACCCCTCTAATATAAGCTTTAAATGCCCCCGTTTGAGCAGCGCGAAGGAGGGGACAGGCAAACACCAAGCCCCAAGTGCCTTTGCACTTGCGGCCGTTGCCGCCGTCATCAGCCCACGCCCGGAGGCGCTTATAGCCCACGCACGGGCCCGCAGCATGGGCATGCCCGCCCAGGCCAAGGGCGGGCCCATCTGCGCCTGTCAGTGACTGGCAGAGGCTGGGTTGGGCCACCCCCCTTTTGTCCACTCTCCAGCCAACACCATGGGTAAGCGCAAACAACCCTGTAGTCTTGACTTGGGGAAATCCAAAGCTAAACTACCCCGGAACTCTGCCTCAATGATTTCATATTTAACCTCCGCAGTGGGAGCATTAACGCAAGAAATTCAAAATGCTGAGGACCAGCTGGGTTTGAGAGTTGATCACCTTGGGCTGAGGGTCTCCCCAGTTGCCCCCCCCCCTTTGAATGTAACCGCTAATGAGAACCCATCCATCCCCACAAATCAGGGTGTTCCGAGGGAGGGTCTGTTGGTTCCCGACAGGGGGTCCCAGTCTGCGGAGGTAGGGACTTGGGGAAAGGAAGTGCCATCGCATCAGGAACTACCCGTACCCTCAGTGAAAAAAAAAGGGGGAAAAGAGAGGCACTAAACCTGGCATGGCACCAGCGGAACCCATCCAGAGTCTCGTTGATGGACTAGACCGAGGCCTCGACTATCCCACCTATCCTGCTATTAGACAATCCATGGAGGACCTATTTAAAACGCGCCTGGAGCCACTTTTCTCTACTGTTATCGAAGGCATCTCTAAACTTTTTAAAACTTTGGTAAATGGGGTAATGGGGAAACTAGAGCGTTTAGAGACTCAATTGATGGACATGAACATTGGAGGTGTGTTGATTAATAGGTCTGGAATATCGGCCCCTCGACATACGGCCTCTAGTCAAAAGGGGGAGGGGGCATCAAGGCCAGGAAATCAGACCTCGCCACAGACTGGCATAAGTTCCCAAGTTAACGCCAAGACAGGGGTGAGCTCGGGCGTAGGGATGCGGACAAGCCCTGTAAATATGGGGGTGAGCTAATCCCTGTCGCTAATCAACAACTAGGAGGACAAGGTAAGACCCCCGCAAATAGGCCTGATAATAGGCTTTCAAAAAGCTGCAGACAACTTGCCACCAGATGCAACCCCACTAGTAGCAATTCTTATAGGTGCTCTGCCGCTTAAAGAGAACTGTACAGAATCTACCTAGGAACTTATACGCAAAACTAAGTTCTGGTGTAAACAGTATTCAGGCAATGGGGCGCTGGCTTCCACCCTCATTATAATGGCAAGACGAGTTGGCTGGGTGGATTTCAGGCCAAAACAGGTAGAGGGAGATTGTATTGTTATTAATTTTGATCAGGCAGGAATAGCAGGGAAGCTGTTCCAGGATGGCCTAAATGAGGGCCCGGGTGGCATTAGGGTCCTGCCGCTGGTTTTTTTTTACCCACCACCCGATGGGCAACAGGTACCCAGCATGAGTGAGCGGGGGAATTTTGTGCCGGCCCAAGTGAGGATGTGTTCATTGTCTAGATCAAGCTCCAGGGACGGCCAGCTATTTAAGACGAACCCCTCTATTGCTGCGACACCACTAACATTGCTAACAGAATTGCCAAGGGAGAAAGGAAGGGAGAGAAGTCCAGTGTTTACAAACAGATTCCTCCCATTAAGTCAGTTGGACAATAACGATTGTCTCCCCCTACCCCTCCCCTCACAGCGAAATCATAGTATGGATAGATTAAGAGGTGCTGGGACAAGTGAGGGAAATAATTTAAACAACAAGATTCTTAGCTGGAATATAGCAGGGTTAAGAAATAAAAAAGATAAAATGACCCTAGGTGTCTTGATCTCCTAAGAGAGTATGACATAGTGGGCTTACAAGAGACGTGGAATAGGGAAAACAATTTCTGGTTGGATGGGTACAAGTCCTATGGTGAGCCTGCGCGGCCCTCTCCAGCAGGTAGAGCAAAGGGGGATCTTTTAACACTAATGTTGCTTAAACTGTTGGGTATACATTGTACTGTGGACTCTGGATCATGTAACTGCTTAGCGATAGAAATTACTCCTACCCACACTACAAAATTACATTGTCAATTTTTATAATTCTTTTGATAGTAATTTTACTATTGAACATTTATGTAATTTAAAATGTTTTTTTAGAGGATTATAGAGTGAAGCAAACCACCTTTTACTTGATTATAGTCTTGGACGATTTTAATATTAATTTATGTGCTATGAATTGTAATGTTGCAGATTTTTTGGGGCTGAAGTAGATCTCGTTCAACCTAGAATAAATGTTAGTGAGGCGAGGATCCCCACATTCAAGGCAAGAGGGCGGGACTCTGTAATAGACTATATATTTATTTCCCCAGCACTGTCAACTCAGGTGGTTTATTATAATGCTCAGTGGTCGTATTTCAGTGACCACAACCCCATCTACCTTGCGCTGGGCCCGGGAACTGGTTTAAAGGGTAAACAAGGAGAATCAACTACTGTTAATTGCTTAAACCCATCTGACCCGAGGCGTAGGCTGAAATGGAGTAAGGTAATCCCGGACCTTTTTCTCCAGGAGTTATGGGAGAGCGCTGAGGAGCACTTCGGCCTCTGTCTTGAGCCAACAAAATTGGGGGCTGATGTACTCTCTGCGTTTGAAAGAATTTGTGACCAGGTAGTGAAAGGCCTTTCTCTGCCTATTAGAAATCGTAAAGAAACAGCCAAGAGATGGTTTGATAGCAATTGTTCTGAAGCACATCGAAAGCTTTTTGCTGCTCTGAAACAGGTTCCACAAGATAAAACTTCTATAGTCTCACTAAAAAAGTCATAAGCGGGCTTTGGAATTCGGCAAAAATGAAATTAAAGATGAAGCCTGGAATGACCTACTTGCTATGGATATCCTTAAGGAGATTTTGGGCAATAGTAAATAAACCTTTATTACTGGCATTAATAATTCTCCTCTGGAATGCAATATCACGGAGGATCAATGGTTCTCTCATTTTAAACTCATAAATGAGGTCCCGGTTGAGTTGGGATTCCCCGCTCCCCTAGATCAAGATACGGGTCCTTCTGTTTTGGTTTTTAATGAAGGAGAAGTAGAGCTAGCAATTATGCAAATGACTAGTAATAAGGCTCCAGGCCCGGATGGTGTCCCGGCTGATTTGTACAAACTGAAACCAACTCTCTGGGCAAAAATTTTAACTAAAGTGTTTAATGTGGCTAGTCAGCAGGGATCTCTGAGGTCTTGGTCCCACTCCACCATTATTCCAGTTTTTAAAAAGGGCCAGAGAGGTGACCCATGCTGCTATAGGTCTATATCCCACATTGATTCTGCTGTAAAAGTGCTAAGGAGAGTGATTCTTAGGAAACTTTCGGAATGGCTGGATGACAGTGGTGTACTGTCAAATCTCCAATATGGTTTTAGAAAAGGAAGGAGTACACTAGACCAGTGTCTAAATCTGCACTTATTAGCTAGGAAATATACAGTGGCTAAGGCTGGGACATTACAGTTGGCCTTTATGGACCTGTCCTTGGTGTTCGATCTAGTTAATAGATCGAAGCTATGGGCTTTATTGATTGATATGAGACTGGATCACGGCATAGTCAACTTTCTGGCTGACCTACACAGGGATCTCTTTGCGAGGGTGAGAGTCGACCAAGATGGCAATTGCACCAAGCACTTTCGTATTGGTAGAGGTGTAGGCAGGGTTGCATTTTATCTCCCCTTCTTTTTACTTTATATATAAACAACCTGGACACCTCCCTGTGTTCTTAAACTATGGAAAAGGGGCACCCCCCTAGTTGCTTTGAGGTCCAAGAGGAGGGGGAAGCAAAATAACTAACAAAGAAAACCTCTACTGACCTATATTTCTTTTAGTGTGGCCATGCTAGGCTCAAAATTACCACAAACCCACCATCACTATTGTGCAGAACAATCAATCACAAAAATAGTTTTATTGAATTTCTTAAATATTTCTTTAGACAAAAAAAATGTTTATTTTTTCATTATACAAATGATTTAAAAGATAAGTTCATCATTATCTGCACATACATTTGATCAAAGATTACATGTGATGCAGTACAAGTCAATAAATGAATGAACACATAACCCCACAGAAACCTTCAACAAATCGTTCTCACCATTCAAACCTACTCATTCAATCTACACTCCTACATAAAAAAAGAGAGATTCAACCATATGAGGGATCCAATATGAATCTAATAATAGGGACAGGTTCTATAATTGTTGTTGATAAAAATCACATCCATCAGTCACCTCTGATTAATCTGGCTCTCATGGACCACTCCCCATATGTATTGCTGGTCTACGCGCGTTTCAGTAATAGAACCACCTTCCTCAGGACCAAGGTAAAATTAACAAGCATTGGCATAGCCAATAGGTCTCGCTTTGGGACCTTATAAGTATTTAGTAATGCAGCACTACCAGCTCCAAGGTTGCTTATAAATAACCAGCAAAGGGATGAGGCATAGTAAGGGAAGGTGTTGTACTCGAATCCTTTCCTGCACTGTTGAATGTTTTTAGTACTGACTAATCTGGTCAAAAACACTGCACACAGGCTCTTGGTGCCACAACCACAGGACCTAAACCTTATCAGGTTAAGGAGCATGTTTTAAAAAAAATTGTTTTGAAGTGCCATAGTCTCATAACAAAAATCTTGGACATTTAGCTCCTATAAGTGTTTAGCCATGCAACAGTTGATGTTGTTGCACCAAGGATATTGTGCTGCATAACTAAATACTTATAAGGTCCCAAAAGCGAGACCTATTGGCTATGCCAATGCTTGTTTACGCAGTTAAAATGCTGCTTGTAAATGAAGACCGCCTAGACATGTGACAAATAAGCAAGGTCGCACTTCCAGGCAATCTTCATTTACAAGTCTTTGGAAGTGCATTTACGCCCCGTCGGGAGATATAACCAGGGACGCCTAGGGGAAGCACCCCACACCTTAAAGACCTACGCTATAACCAATGCAGACCTACTGTAATGAGCATAAGGTTTCCAACTAGGCATAGTGTGTAACAGAACCACTCTTTCAGTGGAGGCACACAACTTCTGCCCAATCCTATGCTGTATTTAAGAGAATCAACATGCGGGATTACCCATAGCCCCTCTAGTAGCGCTTCCTAAATCTTTTTTTCTGTTAACCACAAAGTCATCAACACCTGCTGATCTAAAAAGCACAGTATTGCCCACTGTGCCAGTCAGATTGTGCTTATTTTTAACAGGAAGGTAAGGGTGCTTAATAGCAGGCAGGTGTACTTGGAATGGGTGTAAAACTCCTCTTCACTTTTAATTCACTATAGGAAAATAAGCTTTTTATTTGTGCAAAGAAAGCGTGTCTGTTGCCTTTACATTACTGGAACAATAAAACATGGCTTAGAATTTACTGACTCTACTTCAGAACAGCAGTGTCCATGTGTATTGTATTTTCCTTTTCTATAAACGGTTCCATTTATAAGCATAGGCAGCCCAAAAATTATTTCAACGTTCTCGACCTCTTAAGGTGGTTACAATCTGACCACTCTATACACTCCAAATTCATAGGGCAATGATAGCCAAAAACAAGTTTAAAATCATATGTAATAAACATCTCTTTCCTAACCCTGAGCAGAGCTGTTTTCACTTTAAATTTCTTCTGTCAAACGCTTCTGGGAATATCAATCCCCCAAACAATGGAAGCTCTTTTCTGGATTTACATAAAGAGGCCAATTGACTTTTCTGCACACAATTTCCCTAGCAATAAAGAAAGTGGCGGCGAACAGCAAAGCCTCAACATTTATATTATTCAGTTAGCAAATTCATTCTGCATCACAGATGCCCAAAATATCCGTTTTATAAAGCATAGCCATGCAGGCCACGTTGATTTCCCAACTTAGAATGTTTGTGTTTTTTGGACATGACTTAGTTTGAAAGGTCGGGAGCCCTTGCTCAATGACTGACATTAAGGCTTATTGACTGTTGTACAAATTTGGAAGAAGGTTGGATTGTGAGTACTCTTTGGAAAACATCAGCATTTCTCAGGAGGATCACACTAGGACTTAAAAGGCAATACATAAAAAAACAGCACATCATTCAAACAAAAGATACAAAAAGTACAGACAAACTCAGCACACAACAAAACATTTAGAAATGTACCCGCGGACATTAAATTGCAAATTCATTATGCAAAACAACTTTCACCAACACTATGATAGGGACGACAACTAGACCTTGTTGTTGTCAAAGACTTGTTCTACAGTTAGGATTAAATACAAAAAATAGACAGTCTCGGAGACCGAATACTCCGCCCTTAGAAACTCTGAACTGGTAAAAGAATTATACAAGTCAACTGAGCTATGTATTAAACATTCAGTGTAAGCCTAGTTCACAATCTACGCAGACCTCTTCTAGAAAACGTAGTTTAAAGTATTTTAAAACGCGTTACCTTGACATGGACTCACGCAAACCGTTTGCATTTCTAAATAGGGATATGCTTCCACACAGGAATAAATCTTATTCAAGAATGAGAGCAAAAATATTTTTGCGCACAGTTACAGAACACTAATTTCTTCTATTCTGTCGCTGTCCATGGTCAATGTCTTTTTGGGGGCGGGGTGGCAAGAATCCTTTTGATTAGGTCTGTGGTTTGTGCATCGACCTGCTCATATAGAATCTTTGACAGGCGTCATAATGGACCAATGTCCGGGGATAAAGATTCATTCTGTTTGCAATTATCTCAAGCCAACCACTTGACTTAATTTGTCGTGGTAAAGACTATTCTTAAAGAACCTTTAACATGTAGGGTCATAATGCCTTACAGGGGAGACAACGTTTTTCAAATCTTGCCACCAATACAGCACACCAAAAAAGGAATAACGCAAAAATAATAAAGCGTCCGCTAGCATCAGGATCAATAACATACATCGCCTAAATTAGCTACACCCATAATAAAAATAAATAAAAAATGTAAATCAAGATATATAACTTAGCAGCATTAACACGCGGGCTCAAGCGAGGATTAAAACATGCAATGTAAATCACCCACTAACTCGGGTTTCCCAATACCAAAATGTAACACGCTAATTTGGAAAAGATAGTATTAAAACAGGAATCAACTAATTAACCTGCCCTTAAAGTCTGTAATACCCTGTCCTTCGTTCGTACCATTTGAAACACGTGGACTTTCAGAAGAAAACACAATATCTCACTGGGGCAATCAAGGCTGGTATGAAAAACGTGAAGTCGCGTAACGATGTGAAGCGATTAAACCAGAATTGGAGTCGAAGAAACAATTGCTACAGAATTTTCTGTTTTGGTAATATGCAAGTTGGGCAATGAAGTTACTAACGTGATAGGCTACTGGAATAGGACACAGCAGACTACCATAGAGTTCAAACTCTTCGTGCTGAATCGCTTAAAGATATATAGCCACTGAGCAGTTAGTGAGACGTCACGAGCGTCAGGTCAGGTGACAAACAGCATGGAGTATCTAACAAATGAAAACAAACCGTTTGCTTTTGGTTTGGAGATGAATCTATTATGGTATGCGATTTTTATTCGTTTTATATGCACTTAAAACGTATGACTGGACGTGACTAACAGCAACTGAACTACTACAACACACTGGCTGGAACTTTTAAAATTCTATGAAATATTAATCGGATAATCACAGCACAATCCCCTCACGATCGAACACCTTCTAGAAAGAAGTGTGTCTGGTCTGTTGTAATGACCAACAAACTACGGAAAAGTAAGTGAATAAGTCACAGCTTCACGTCAAAACAAGAGACGTAAGGCATATAAAAGCAGCTTAACTCCGAAAAAGAACTAAGTCGTTTGTGTTCGGGCACCACAGCTTAAATTTACGCATCTCACTAACCCACTGGCGACAAGTTGTCAACGGGACATAATCTAAAACCACACAGAACGCACATATGAGCCATGCAACCAAGTTAGTAAAGAGTATTTACTTAACAGGCCCAGTGTCCCCCTCAAAAAACAAACCCATTAAACAGTCATGATCACGACAGTTCCAGCAAATACAAGGGCAGGACAGGTACGATGGTAACGTACAGAGAGAATAAAAGGTCAGCTGTCACTGGCTCTGCGATGGCAAAGGACGAGCAAACACAATTAAAAGACCCCTTTCCCAAAGGGCAACACTTCAGCCGTCAAGCCTGGTTGGGGGGCTGCGCATGAGTGTCGCCAACTTCTGTAGAAGGCAACACCACACAGAAGGCCTGAAGCCCAACCGGTGAAGGCCTGGACCCACACCCTCTCCATTCCCATGACAGGTTCCCAGGGGCGCGCACAAAAGCTGCGCAAGGGGCCAATCCGCGCTCTGGACAGCGACGCCACTGAAAGAGCGCTGAGGCCACTGCCCGTCCCTTCCCACCTCCCGGGTCACAGACACAAAAGACCAAGACACTATGTGCTTCACCTGACAGAAGCGCTGGCAGTACTCGCTGGCCGCTTTCTCTGCAGGCTCGCCGCAACGCCTCTTCTAGCGCTCTCAGCCGCTCACCGAGCCCCGGCGGCTCCCCGGGGCGGCCGCCGCCACTCTCCTGCTCGGCCTCCTCGTCCGCCATCTTCACACCGCGCTCCGTCGCGTACGCACTCTCCGGCGGGTCACGTGCGAGGACAATGCCACGTCGGGGGGAGGGGGACGACTGGGGCACCGGGGAAGGAGTGAGGCGAGACGGATCACGTGACGTACAGCGGCGGAGAGCACAACTTGGCGCGCGGGGGAGAAGGCGGTTTAGAATGGCCTGAGACTGGCACAAGGCCCGCCCCGACAGAAAAGACTGCTGAGTCATGTGACTAAGAGACGTCTGGGTACATTTCAGCTGCTTCTGTTCGTGAAGGGTCACTTGCTGGTCTCGCTGCCAGAAAAGGTTGGTGGGCTACCCCATTGTCCAAAAGGTGACACTTCATGGCAGCATATGAAGACATTTGCCAAAGCCTTCCTTCATCTTTAACTGTCCCAGGAATGACGTACTGTGTGTTTTCTCACTCCCGCAAGTTCACTGGCTAACTATGTAGGAGTTCAAGCATAGGAGGAAACGAGCGAGCGCGGCAGCCTGCTCAGCTGACCAGACGCTCGTGCGTCATGGCCTTTTCCACGCACGGCAGGCATGTGTTTCCAATTATCGCGCCCGCGTCTGGGCACGATAATGGGAAACAGATGTCGGCCCTGCGCGCGTAACCGCCCGAAAAAGGCCATGACGCACGAGCGTCTGGTCAGCTTTTGAAACTCCCTAACTATAAGTCTCGCAGCGCTTGCGCGCTACTCGAGGCTCGACCTAAAAATGAATCTCAAATAGAGAAGCCGGGGGTTATCTGTGAAATAATAGTATAAATTAAGTAACAATACATAAAGGGTTTGACATATGATACAATACTTTAGCAAAAACTAACTGCTATCCATAACCTGAACGGTGGTACTTGCAGTATGGCATCCATTGTGCACCATGTGTCAGTGATGAATAAACCAAAAAACCTACATTACATGCTACCATGTGTGCATGCACACAAATCATGTGACCCAAGTGAAAGGAAAAACACACTAAGTGAGAATTGTTGGGAGACCTCCACCATATGGCCAAAACCATACAAAGCTTCATTGTTTGAAGGAAACGAAGAAAAAGAAAAAAAGAGAAGGAAGGAAAAAAGAAAAGAATAAGAAAAAGAAAAACAAAAAGAAAATAAATTAATTTACAACTTTAACACTAGGTATTGTAAGGTGCCTTGAGCCTAATCTACCTTTGGCCAACCGATACCAGTAATCACGTTCCGAATATATCCGCAATATGCTCCCATTCGCAGAAGTGCTAATTAAATCTAAGGACGGAAGGACATCATACACACATTAGATATTTAAAGGACTTGTATACTGCTTTTAAAACTCATCCTCTCCAATATTTTAAACTAGGCATCTTACCCTCATTGAGGCCTTCTATCGGGCCCCCCCCTTTAATGCGTGATGAGGCGAGTCTTCCGGGCTACTATTTTTCAGTTTTTGTAGGGCTTCCAGGATGCTTTAAAGCTAAGGAGGAGAATGTGTTCTGCCAGCCAAGATATTCTCAGTGTAGAGGACCGGGCTATCCCGGCCCTCCAATACGCAGGTGACGCAGTATTGCTAGCACACACAGCAGTAGGGCTTCAGAGACTTTTGGATTCCTTTGGGGCCTTTATGCGATCTCTGAATCTAATTGTTAATATAGCCAAATCGCATGCGATGATCATGGGCCAGAGACCAAAAAAGTATAAACGCCAAAAACCATGCCATGGCAAGATCTATAGCAGCCGTTCGTGGTTTTGCACAGCGACTTGGGGCCAAGCCAATTGAAGCTATGCTTAATATCTACAGATCCAAATGTATTGCCATCGTGAAGTTTCGGTCTGCAATTTGGGGTTATAAGCCGGTAGAGGGGTTACAAATAGTTGAAAATAAGTTTCTAAGGAACCTGCTGTCGGTCCCTCAATCCACTCCCACGTACATTACACATCAAGAATTAGGCACTGGATTTGTCTCCGACTTGATAGGCCTGGCCCCAGTTGTATGCTGGCTAACGATCTGGACTAATCCAGAATTGGTGCTGAACCAAGAGATTGCCCGGGCTTGTGTTTCCATGGAGAGAGTAAGCTGTATTCCGTGGCTACGATATGTAAAAACGATCTTAAAGAAATTAGGGCACTCCGAACTCTTCGATTCTCCAGAAAATACCAGGAAAGAGGATCTAGCGTGGGTTAAAAATCAGTTTTTAAACATGATGTTTTTAGAGAGAGAGGCTAGTGAGATAACGAAACCCACGGTGAGAGCATACCTCTTGCTAAAAACGTCACCACGGACAGAACACTATCTGAAAATTGTCACCAAGCCTTACCATCGCTTTCTTTGAATGAGATTTCGCTTTAATCTCATACATTGTCTCTTAGCAGATCCACAGGGTTGGAGAAGGGTGAATGACCTAGGTCCATGTACATGTGATAATTTCTCTACCCAGGACACTATGCACTTTACAATGTTTTGTGATCACTTTAGCGATATGCATAGAAAGTTTTTAATACCTATTTTAAAGGGAAAAGGCTTTACTCAGGTCAGACATGCATCATTATATCTGCAGATGCTGAATGACTCCTGGGAGACTTAATATTGCAAGCTTTTTATTGGCCGCTATTAGGCAAAGGAAAAAACGGCACTTTATGTTAAGTACTCCAGTTGCTTCCGTTTGATTAACTGAAGTTTTGTTTTAATGTTTGCCTTCCTACCTGAAAAGTTTTGCTGTATAATATGTAATCTGGATCGTTTGCCTTCTTCTGAGATCCTATAGAGAAACTTTTATTCAGACCTTCCCTTTGAATGTTAATTAGCAGTAGCTCATTTTATCTGCCTCCCTATGAATTTGGTGATGAAATGTTTTATGGTGCCCAAGATTATTTATGCAAATTTTACTGTTGTGCTATATCTTGTACGCTGTGTACTTTTTTTTGGTTTTTATTAACCGAATAAAGTGGTTTTGACTGACTGACTGCTTCCTAAACCGTTGCAAACGTGGTGACAGTCTATATTATCTTCAAAGAACTCTTTTATTGCCTGCTGTAATTCCGCTTTGAAGGCTGTGTCTAACAGGGAGTATGGCGGGAACCGCCAAGTGAAAGCTGGGATTCTGGGTGTGGCATGTAAGAGTGTGAGCTGCACTGGGGAATGATCAAAGTACATTCTGGGGAGGTGTTTGCAGTCAGTCACCCTCACTTTCATTTCATTGGATATTAGCCAGTAGTCTATACTGGTGTGCGTATCGTAAGCAGCTGAGTAGTGTGTGTACCCCGCCTTGTCTGTTGGCGGCATAGCATTGCCCTTACAACCTGCGGTGTGTACGTTCTTCTCTGTTTGGCTATAAGTGTGTTTCTTATGTTCCAAGTAAGTAACCTCAATTGCCGTCCCACTTTATCACGTCTTGCTCGTGTCTACGTTTGCGATGTTACCTCATGTGGAGCTGTACTGTAGTGACAACTGGCCTCTGATCTGATCATTTCCCCAAACAAAACAATTGCGATCCCACCCACGCTATGCATGACCCCAACTAGCATAGCTTTCAAGCTCTCCACCCCCTCCCTGTAACTCGCCCGAGTAACAAAATAACAAAGATAACATTTGTGGTGAAATATACTTGGGGCAGATGTTCCCGACTTTTGCTCATGCCATGCCATCCCCTCACCCACATTATCATGCAATCTATGCGCAGTGTCCCTATACCGCTCAGATGTCTTATATTGTGCAGGCTTTGTCAGAGTTTATATATGGTCTTTCCAGGTGTGCTTATATGTCCATATGCCCCCAGACCGGAGTAGTGTTAGGATTCCTACCCTTCCCCAATCATCAGAACAGTCTTACCGAGTTGTTGGTGGGCGTTGGTGATACTTTCACGCCTCTTCGTCTGCCAGTGCAATTAGGTGACAACAGCAGCTTGTTCCCTTGCCAGTGCCTCTCTTTAGTCTGGCCACACAGTCTCACTGCTCCTCCAAGTCCTGCGTGTTGCTGTCATTTCCCTGAGTCGCCCTTGGGGAGCCTCTTTTGCTTTACATACTGCTGTGCCGACTTGTGGTCAGTGAAATAATGAAATCTACCTTCCAACGTTATCAGCAGCTTCGCCGGGTATAGCATGCTGTATTCGATGTTTAAATCGCGGAGTTTCTTCTTGGCAGGGAGAAACAAATGGCGCGTCTCCTGATCCTGCTGCGTAAAGTCGGGAATAGAGAAATCTGAGCCTTCCAGCTGAAGTGTGCCTAATTCTCGAGCTTTACACAGGGCCGCATCCCGATCTCTGTAATTTAACAGCCTAGCTATAATGGGTCTCGGAGCTGCCCCTGGTGCTGGTCGGGGTGCTAGGGAGAGATGTGCTCGCTCCAAAACGAAGAGTGAAGAGAAGGTGCTCCTGTCCAGAAGTTCCACTAGTATGCACTCCACATACTGCTCCATATTACTGATGATAGTCAACTCCGCCATTCCAAGAATTCTAATATTGTTCCTGCGTAACCTGGCTTCCAGGTTATTCGCCTTGGCCTGGAGTGACTTTAGGAGTTTGTCCATTGCTTTGTGCTCCTCAACCTCTGTTTGCATCGTGTCTTCTGCATTCGACACTCTTTGTTCGACAGCATCCAGTCTGTCGCCCTGCTTATCTAATCGTTCAGACATTCTGTCCATCCGGAAAGTGATGGCGTCCATTTTGCTGTCGATTTTCGGTAAGCTCTGTTGCATTGCACGTAAATATGTTTGAAGTCTGGCTCTGCCACCGCCTCTGTGCCTACTTCTTCTGGTGGCCCGTCGGACTCTGGTGTGCTCGTTTCCCAGGACCGGGGAGTCTTGCGCAGTTCAAACTGCAATTTGGATTGTAACTTGTCTGGCTTACCCATTGTGGCAGCTTATGTGGGGCCGCACGGTCTCCTTTTTAGCTTTGATTCCCTGTTGAAAGAGCGCACGGATTTTCTTTTGCGAGGGTGCCGCTTCAAGGCCTGTCTTGCTCGTACAGTTAACTCACAGTGCCATATACTCATCAATGGATTAGATCAGCTGGTATTGTGTGTCCGACTGGGGGTCAGGCTGTGCAAGTACTCCTTCGTTTGTCTCTCCATGGGCTCGACCGGGCCACCCCCGATAAATGGCACACGTGTATTAGGCCTCGACTCCGGTATTCACTGCTCCACACACTGCCAGTATCTCACTTAACCCCCGCTGCTCTGGTCGTTTATACTTTTGCCCGTCAGTCTGCAGGGTGCATCACCTTGACAGTTGCGCTGTGCGGGTGCAGTCTTTCACTTTGCACTATTCCTTTACCCAGCACTCTTCAATATCGGCTGTGCTTTCGTTGGCGGCCTACCTGCTGGTTCCGTCCGGGGACTGATCGGCAACAGGCTCCCAGGGCCGCACCATTCTGGAGGCTGATGGTCACGCGACAGGGCTCTGTTGTCTCTGGCCCAACCTCAGCTCACTTGATGTGCTCACCCTGCTCTGGCTGGGACCAGAACCGTTCTATCGGGTGCTATTTAAAAGTGCCCTAAATTGTCACTTAAAAGAATTTGCATGTTCTTACTCCTTAAGAAAGAGCCATATGACACAGATCTTCTTAGAGGTAGTTCTTAACACCACACACAAATCTAGGTTTTGGCAAAATGCTACAATCCAGACCTTTGTTGTGAGGGTTCCGAACACGTGTTATTGATACAATAGGCAGCCAAACCAGATCTGACAGCATTCTGGACTTTCAAAAAACCGAAGCACGTTGCCATTTCATCCCATCTTGAGCGTTTTTACCATTTGACTGCAACTTGTATGTTCAAGGAATGCATGGTATCATAAATGGTGTCACATGGAGAACAACTAATTAAGCCAAACCTTTTTTACGGGAGGACCCAAAAAACATACCAATGTCAAACAGGGATTCTTCTAGAGGGAGCTAGTAAAGGAACTGTGGAACTTCTGGGGGAAGTCATGAGTAGAATAACAATGGTTTTCACATTAGGAGTTTCATAAAGGGCGTAACCTCACCATTTTGTAAGTTTAAGACTACAATTTCTGTGGTTCCTTTATAGCTGTGACTGCTAAAGCAGATCCTTTATAAAAAAAACAAGTCTAAGCAAAATAAGCATGACAATGCCAACAGGTCTGGTCTAATGTGTTAAAACATGCGGCATTAACAAATTAGTGGGATACACAGGAGGAAGCCACCAGGAGGTTACGGAGGACTATAGTTCCAAAGCAACTCTCTGGCAGTTCCATGCAGGCACTGGAGTTAGAGGTGGAATGATACACCTAAGCAGCAAACAGCACTAGGTTAGAGAGGAATGCTCCACGGGGCTGAACCAAAACAGGATTGACAAAGTCTAAGTTAATGGCTGAAAGGGGCTGGTTGAAAAAAAGCCAGTGGCAGAAAGGGGTAGACCCAAAGCCTACTCTATGTATATTGGACGGACAGGTATGCTTGGCAACTAAGCTGTCACACCCGCGCGTGGGAGGGGAGGCAGAGAGAGACAGAGACACACGCACACAGGGAGACAGACTGGTAGATATCAGGACTACACAACCAGTATAAATGAAAAGTGAGGCTTTGGTTGTAATCTCCAGGGTCCAAGAAGCAATAGGTTCTAGTGAGTTAAGGCCCTAAGCAACAAATGCAGTGAGGTTTTAAAATGTGCCACTGGTCTCAGTTTGAAATAGCCAAAGGCACAATTATTAGCTGCCAGAGTGTCCAATTGATGGCACCCATGAGTCTTCTTTAGGCATCAAGAACAAACCGGGTGTGCATCACTGACCCTCTCAACACTAATTGTAAGTAAAGCTTGACATCAGACATAAACATTCTACTAAGTTCAAGAATCCTTGAAGTGTCTAATTGGTGTCTTGTCTGTACATAGAGTAGACGGCAGAGAGACCTGGGATTTACGGTGACAGCTGAAAACAGAAGTTCAGAGCAAGCGCCACCCCATTCAATGCGGTTTTAGATATTAGTTAAGCCATATACTGTTACACTAGTGAGCCATCAAGTGTACAATCTGTGGTATCAGTCCAGTGCCAGTAATACATCAAGGATGGCTATGGACTGAGTTTAACAAAAGGAGCATTACAAAGATGCTAAGGCTAAAAATTATACTTATTGATAGAGCGAATGCACGGTTTATATCATGCTAAAATAAGGGTAGGGCTTACTTTAGAAGAGCTAGGAGTCAAACTCAAGCATACCATATTGGTGACCAAGGGTCAGACATCTGCAGACTAAGGAACATCTAGTTTGCTGAATTCACAAAATGGTGACAAGACGGATGATCTTTGGAAAAGGATAAAAGTACAGGACAGGTCTGTTCACAAATTCCTATAACAAATTATAACAAGCATTTGCAATGCAATAAGTCTCGCAGTTACGAGAGTTTAAGCTATTGGCATTGTAAATAACAATGCCTTTTATTTATGTTTTTAAAAAGAAAACAAACAAAAAAAGGCATTGTTATTTGCAATGTCAATAGCTCAAACTCGCGTCAATGCGAGACCTATTGCATTGCAAATGCTTGTTATTTCAGGCTGTGTGGACCAAGTGCTTGCATTCTGTAATCAAAGCCACAACATTTTCCCAATGTTAGATCTAGTCAATCAGTGGGCTTCGGTTTTGCAGACTTGATTCAGGTTTGCAGAACTGAAACGGACGATCAGAGAAAAAACTCCCTTGTAGAATCGGATATGAATTTTTTTTTACATTTTTGGGTACCTGGATCTCTGCAAATTAATGACCGAGATATCTCTATAATCTCTTCACGCCCAGAGAGAACATATTTTAAATTTCTCAAAAACTTCCGAACAGATTTACACTAAGTAAAGCAAAGGCACTTCTTTGAGTAAAGTTCTATCTTCAGCCCAAGGCTGGTGTTACCAAGTCTAGCTGCTTTAATGTATTGAGGAGCAAAGATTCCTATAGGAATTGACATGGTAATGGTGATGTTTGTGTCACAATCTTTTGATTGATCTGCACTAAAATTACCAGGAAGAACGTGAATGAACTTTCATTGTGTGTTGAAAAACCTCCAAATATCTAAATGAAATTAAAGCAGCTATCCGAGAGCCCACGCTGTCACACACTGTCTCACCAGAAGGAGTCAAGAATGCATAAATTCCACCTCTCCTGCTCACTACATTTAATAATAATACAATATGCAAATAAGTATTGAAATGCTATCAGTTTCATTAAATCATTTTCATATTAGACACTGAGAAGGCACAGGAGGTGAACAATAAACCTGTTATTCTTGTGCAGTGCAAAGGTTTTCACTTGATAATAAGAAACCAAAATGTAAATTATCTTTTAAAGGAGACAGACATGTAAGGTTTAAAGTTAGGATGGAAGAAGGAAAACAGAAGTATTAAGCTGTTGGGAATAAAAAATGAGTCTGGAAGAAAACATATAAGGTGATTTAAAGGCAGAGGGAAAATGCCGCTAAAGCGGTGAGCCTGGACAGAATGACAGAAGATTATGGGACTTCATTTATAGAATGACTTTCTCCCAGCATTAAAATATGACAGGCTGGAGAATGTCACCAAGGACTTTAGAAGCCATTGGAAATGTACCTTCGCCTTAATTTTTAACGTTTTTCTATTATACAAGAAGGAAAACGTATTTAAGAACAATAGAGAATACCTTCAAGTCACAAAATTTAAGCAAACTAGAAAGCAGTAAGACGTTTACACAGAGAAACTCCATATAAAACAATCACATTATGCATCATTGCTTATCTTGATTCATACAGTGTAGTTATAATTCTTATGTAACAGATCGGTTATGAGGTTCTCCAAATTACCTTGAGTCTCCAGGCATACACAGAGAACAATGGGTGCCTGCGAGTTCGTTACAATATTTAATGTTTTTCAAATGTAAATGGTGAGCCCTTGAGCCCTGACAAGGAAATCTTTATACCAGCAATATTGAAGGCATAACATAGGCTATGATGTTGAGCATCTGTAGCATTGGCAACACTAGTAAGGGTAAAGTTTATTGGTTTCGTCTGACATTTCCCCTCAGATTTTGAGTAGTTAAGAAGCGCCAAAATTACCACATCAGGTTACTAAAGAGGCTCTGACTGGGACCATCCAGCAAAGTGAGCACAGACCACTATGTACGCATGTGTGTTATTTTGTGCAGCCATACCAGACTTTCACAATGCCTCATACACAACAGTCACCTTCTAAGTTTGCAGCATACATCAACAAGCGCGAGACGCACAGGGAAAGTTCTTACCTACTGAGGACATCACGAGCTGAGCGTGCGCATTAAAAAGCGAAACTGCTTAAGGCTTGCGATGACGTCAGTTGCGTGGGGCATGGGCGGGGCATGGAGCGCGCGGCCGGAGGTGTCCGGGGCTCCCGTGAGCTGAGGGAGCCCCGTGTGTTGGAGAAGCAAGGCGGGAGCCCACCCCGCAGAGGGAAGTCCGGCGGGAGCCCACCCCGCAGAGGGAAGTCTGGCGGGAGCCCACCCCGCCTTCGTGAATGCTGCATGGTGCGGCTGGAGCAAGATTTCAGGTGGGGCTCCTGTGAGCAAGACGGAGCCCCGCGTGTTGCTGCGCCAGTGACCGGGTGAAGAGACCAGCATGGGAGCAGCGCAGAGTCCCCACAAGAGCCGGTTAGTGGGGTTGATCGGGAGGCATGCTGGACGCCACGCCTGGACAGGACATGTGCACGCGTATGGTGCGAGCAGGAGTTGTAAAAAGACGCGAGCCGTACGCGTGCACATCTCCTGTCTGTTAAGCTTGAGCACAGACAGTTGATGTGCACGCGTACGGCTTGCGGCGTTATTACAACTCCTGCTCGCACCATATGCGTGCACATCTCCTGTCCAGGACTTGCCGTAAGCGTGCACATGTCCTGTCCTCCTTCGCAAGCAAGTCAGCAACAATAGATCTCGCTCACGCGAGCAGCGCTGCATCGCTAGGCAAGACCTAAAAATGGCCGAGAGCAGATTTGTGGGCAAGTTAAAAAAAAAAAAAAAATACTGGGGGTAGTCCATTTTTCCTACCTGTTCAGATGATGGAAAGAATGTTAGGTTAGAAATGGGGTTAGCAGTGTAGAAGTAAAACATTCCAATGGAGGAGCATGCATTGAAAACTAGGGAGTGGAATTGAAGGTGCTCTGTCAGAAGAGTAAAAAAAGCAGGACGGGGGGGGGGGGGGGGAGACAGACAGACAGACACACACACACACACACACGCACGCACGCACGCACGCACGCACACACACACACACTTGTGGAGTTCATGCTTTCTGCTTTAAGTCAATGTTGCCTTAAAACAAGCCGACGCTCTTGTTTTTTATTTAAAAGCATACGCGCACTGGGCGTGAAATATCTTTGCTGCACATGCACATTGTGTGTATCTGCATGCACAAATTTCCTGTATAGGCTGGTTCCGGTTTGGTGAGTGCCTGACATTTTTGACAGCCCTTTCCCCAAGTTGTGTCTAGCATCTCCAGAGGTCTTTCGTTCCTTAAGAGTTTGGGTCGCTCTCGTTCTCTCGACCCCCTTGTTCCCACCACAAGCACCTTGGGGAAATCCCAGGCCTGTGTCAGTGGCCCCCAAAGTGACTTCCCTTTCTGCAGCAGGGACTCTCCATGATTTCCTTTTCTGTGTAAGCCATATGCGGTCTTCTCCCGCAGTCCCACCCGGTAACAAATGCTTGCTTCCTCGTTGGTCCCTCTCCTTTTAATTTTAAAGGAGAGACGTGTACCCCAGCACCAGATCTGACCGCAACCTAGTGTCTCTTTAGACGGCAATCCTCTCTGGTATGCTTAGAAATGCTGCTTCTAAACTTTTAACTAACCGGAACGAATGTAAATGCAAATTTGTGCTCGCTAAACATATGCTAAGCATACTTTAACTGCAGTATTAATAGTTGTACATATTGTACCGAGGTGGTTTCTGAACGCAATCGTGTTACAGCTTCAAGAATGAGAATACCTGTACCTTAATATGTAATTACGCTCTCTTGCATTGATGTTGCAATCCCTTTAACTTATACGTTTGGCGTAGCTTCCTATTTTATTTTGAGACCGTTAACCCCTGAGGCACAAAAAAATGCTAGAGCAACCTTTAATTCTATTAGGACACTTAAATGCTCATCAAAAGTTAGATGGAATATGGAATGCTATTTACAACACGTGGAAAATACCATTATCACATAACTCTTCATTTCAATCCCGGAGAAAACGTTTTTTTTGCCCAGGGATCGGAATGTAACTTTACACTTTTAAGGAGGGCGTAAGTCTAAGACTTGATAGCGATCAACTTTATTGGGCGTATGGAAATGTATCTCTGTTCAGCTTGGCACGGGATGTTATATCACATAGTTACCTTAACCGCCATACTGTGTCTTCCATCATTAGGAGTATATTTCACCCAGCAATATAAATATCACCCTTGCTGCAAAATAATTTGCACAGAAATTTTTTGCAAAAACTCTCCATTCTGCCCCTAATGTTGGTCTAAATCTTGAGAAAAAAGGTTTATTTTTGCTGTGTATTGTACACGCAAAAAAAAAGTTTGAATTGGCTTGAAATCCAGTATATGTCAATGTCTATTGGTCTGTTTTTACCGACCACATCCGAGTTTCTGTGTTTACACTCCTGTTGCTCTGTCGCATCTTGGCTGGTATCAGAAAGCAGAGATCGGTATTGTTTTCAATTGTTTTGTTTAGGTCCCTCTAAACCACAACTTTATTGTCTTAAAAGCCGCATAATATATATATATAAAAAAATACATACTACTCCTTGCTCGCTTCCTTTAGTCTGCACTCTGGTTTGCAGGAGCAGTCACCATAGCTTCTGACCTGCTGTTCTCCAAGTGACTTCCATGTGGCACGAAGGCACTGTAGGGGCAATTACCTCATATACTTTCATTTCTTCTGTCTTTTCTGATACTTTGCTTCTCCAGAATCATGAGTTATTGCAACTTCCTGGTTCACATGAGCTCTTCTTCAATGCAATGATGTACCCCAGTGCACAAAGAGAGACTGGATCACCCGAGCAGGTTAACTGTAGACCAAGGTTAGCAGGAGTAAGTCAGGGATTGTATTGCTTCACCCTCCCAAATAATAGAAAATACCGCCCTCCCACATGGAGGATCAAACACAACAAAGCAATAAAAACAAAACACCACTAGGAAAGGGATTTCACTCTCAAAAAATGAAACACATCAAAAGACTTCTCAGAATAAGACATGGGGTTTTATTTATGCAACACTAACAAAAAGGCTTTCCCAGATGTCAAATGAACAACATTCAAATGTATATAAAGATATATATGTATATATACGTATATCACACTTATAAGTATGCAAATGCAACTGTTAAATGCATAGAATAAAATACATGAAATGAAATGCAAGCAGATATGATGGGCGCCCACTCCAAGAAATATACATACATACACACGTGATTTTAGCAATGTATTTATTCAACAAACATTTTTAATTACTATTTTAATTATCAATGTAAAGTGTCCATTGTTAACATGTTATGTGAGAATGTATAGTATTTTGTTACTCTCCATGACTGGGATTTTTTTCACCATGCACTCGTCACTTTAAAAGGCTAAATAAATTCCACAGCGTTTGTCATGTGATCAAGGCCCGGATGGGCTGAAACGCGTAATGGCAGACTAAATAAAACAGATACTTGCACTTATCGTGAGGTCCCTGCCCGGTTTTTATCCAGATTTGGTGGGAAGGAGCGGAACGAACGAACACACGCGAACACACGCGAACACACACGAACACACACGAACACACACGAACACACACGAACACACACACACGATGATTACAACCACTGAAGAGTTGGATGTGCACAGAGACTCCCTCACACATCACAAAGTCAATACTCAAAGAATAAAACACCTCACCGACTGCAAACACTGCATCTTAGCCCACACCAGACTGGGGGATTCACAGCCGGGGTTAAGAGCCTCAGCAAACCAGGTTCTGCCGAAGTAGACGAGTCCGTTCCCATTCGGACTCCAAACAAATCCCAGTTTCTAAGTCAACAAACCCCAGCTTTATAATCTCAAAACACACAAGAAGGTGCACCAAGGAAACTTACTGGAGTTGGCCACTTTCCATGCAAGCATTGCAAAGGCAAAAGAGTTCTCACGTTCCTTCTGCGCTCTCAAGTATTCCAGCCTTTATCTTAACGAAGCTTACGAAATTCTCCAGCAGTACAGTCAACAGTCTCCAAAAGCAAAACAATCTTGAACGTAAATAGCCTAAACCACTTGAGAAATCTGGGGGCCTGTCTGTGTGCGCAAAAGCTCAATCTAGACAGTCAGAATTCATGAGGGCATGTAAAAGCCAATAGTAAGAACTTCATAATACTTCCCAGTGTACAACACAAGGCACATTTGTGCACCACTGCCTATAGCATCACACACTTCACCTCCCAATGTACAACATAATGCACATTTGAGCACCCCTGCTTATAACACTGCACTCAGAGACCAAGAAGTACATTCCACACACCTCTCTCTCTCTCTCATGCTTTCAAATGCATATCTCGTAACCTATTGCCTATTTTCTGGTTCTCCAGCGCCACAAGGTCATACGAATGGCAATAGCGCTATGCAAATGTGATCACTCCACTGCAAAAAGAAAGTAAAAAACATTGTCATTTACAACGCCAATAGCTCTAACTTTCACAAATGCGAGTCCTATTGCATTGCAAATGCTTGTTGGTTCAGCTGCTGTGCTGAAATTTTCGGGGTGATCAGTCAAGCAGGGGCAGCGAAAAAAAGGGGGTCCTAAAACGTGTTTTCCCTATGTTATTTCTATGGGGATTTTTCGTTTCTTGAACACTACTACAGCCCGAACTGCTGAACGGAATTACACCAAATTTGACAAAAATATAGATATTGGTCCAGAAAGCGTGCTTTTTGTGATTTGATGTAAATACGCTCAGTAGTTTTTCAGATTTCCAACTTCTGGTGACGGGAGTCCTTGTAGTGGACTTGCAGATCCTACTACAATTTGATTGGCTGCCAACATTTAAACCAGGAAGTGTTGGCAGCCATCTTGGGACTCGGCTTGAAGCAGAGTCCCAGAAAAAAAAAGTTAAAAATAATGAAAAGGGGGCAGTGTAGGAATACTCTGACCTCCCCCCCACCCCCGATATGATTGGGGGGGTAAAAAGCATTTTTAATTTTTTTTTTGCCATGGACTCACAAGTGGAACCGCGAATCCGTGGCAAAATAATTTTTTTTAAATTGAATAACCCCCGGGTGGGTCAGGTTCCTGGGGCAAATGTCAAATATAGAAGGGGACGCACTGGCCCACCTCCTAGGGCTTATCAAAGCCACAGGGACCGCCACCTCCCCGGGGCTAGTTGTAATTATGTGGGGGGCCTCGCAGACCTCTCCCCCAACGGCCTCCTCCGCAGCCCCAGGGACCACCACCTCCCCGGGGCAAATTTGAACAGAGGGGGGCCACGCGGCTCCCATTCCAGGAGACCTACATGGCCCTGTGGACCGCCACCCCCCAGGCCCGGCTCCAGCAATGTCCCTGGGTGCCCACCCCTGGGACATTGCAGTTTGCTATGGCATGGCGGGAGTACTGCTCCCGCCATGCCATAGCAAACAGTGCTCCGGCTTTGAGCAAGCGAGAGCATTTTGCTCTCGCTTGCTCAAAGCGAGCACTTTGCTTTTACAAACCAGGAGCTGCATGTCAGCAGCTCCCCGAGTGTAAAAGCAATGCCGGCTCCCACAGGAGGCGGGGAGCCGGCAACGACTGCAGGGGCCTTCAGGCTCCCCCCGCGGTCCCCAACGAGTCTGGCATGGCCCCCAGAGGATGAGGTCCCCGGGGCTGAAATTGGCCGCGGGTGAAGGGGGGGGTGCTTCTCCCTTTGTTATAAAATAAAAAAATTATTTAAAATAAAAAGGGCAAACCATTTCAATTTTATTAATAAAAGCCAGGCCCCAGTAGGCCTCAGAGCCAAAATCGGCCCTGGAAAGGAGGAGGAGAGAGGGCCCCTGCCTCCCTTTTTACATTTTTTTTTTATAAAGTGGCAGGCACCGGGGGATGGGGTCGCCCAGGCCTAAAATGGTCTAGGGAAGGGGGGCCACACAGCCCCCCTTCCTAAAAAATAGAAGAAAAGCTGCAACTCGCTAGAGGCCCGCCCCTTTCTCCACCCCTCTGCAAACGTGCCTCCTGGCGCGCTGCTGGTTGGGGGATGAAGTCTTCTTGGCTGCTGAGGGTTCTTAGGGGCCAACAAGACCTCCTGTTACTACCTTCAGTAAGCCCCATACAGTGGGATTGCTGAAACGTGGTCATGGCCACGCTCCCTTTCTCCACCACTTGGCAAACGTGCCTCTCAGCGCACTGCTGGTGGGGGGGGGGGGGGGGGAGATGAGGTCATCTTGCCTCCTGAGGGCCTCAGGACTAAAGAGGACTCCATCCCCCCCCCCCCCCCCAGCAGCAGTGCGCCAGGAGGCGCGTTTGCAGAGTGGTGGAGAAAGGGTGTGTGGCCTCAGACCTCTCAGCAATCCAGCTGTGTGGGTCTTACTGGAGGTAAGAGGAGGGCTAGTTGGCCCCCAAGGACCCTCAAGAGCCAAGGGGACTTCAGCCCCCAACTAGTAGTGTGCCAGGAGGCGCGTTTGCAGAGTGGTGGAGAAAGGGGGCATGGACTCCGAAGACCTCTTAGCAATCCTGCTGTGTGGGACCTACTGGAGGTAATAAGAGGGGTAGTTGGCCCCCAAGGACGTCTTTGGGGGCCAACTACCCTTCCTGTTAACTCCAATAAGTCCCACACAGCAGGATTGCTAAGAGGTCTTCGGAGTCCATGCCCCCTTTCTCCACCACTCTGCAAACATGGCTCGTGGTGCACTAATGATTACGGGATGAAGTCCACTTTACTCCTGAGGGACCTTGGAGGCCAAGAAGCCCTCCTGGTACCTCCTTTAAGACCTACACAGTGGGATTCGTGAGAACTGTTCTGAGGCTTAGCCCCCTTTCTCCACCACTCTGCAAACGCGACTACTAGTTAAACAAGCATTGGCATAGCCAATAGGTCTCGCCTTTGGGGCCTTATAAGTGTTTAGCCAGAGCTATTGACTTTGCCAATGTCTTCAAGCTGTGCTGTAGAGAAGTGTGGCTGCTGTGCAGCATGCTGAAAAGTTATAATAAAAAAGTGTCAGAAGCATTTTTGTTACTTTATATATGACCAAGAAGGCATTATGTAAACTGAACAACCATATTAAAAAAGTATTTACAATAAAAAATTCTCAGTTTTCTTTTGTTGTTGCAATGCTGGCAACTTGTTTCTGCCTATTGCAATGGTTGTTTGTTAAAGCATTTTTTTTGAGGGGGCATAAACAATCGGAGGGTGAAGGTTGGGAATTAGTACCTGTATTAGAACACTAGCAGCGGCCAGACGCTAGGGGAGAATCAACAGATGCCAGATTCCGAGAGCAGGCTGAGGTGGTGCTGAGTGATGTTGAGGTGGTAGTGGTGGTGACTGTTGCGGAGACGATGCTGAGGTGATGCTGAATGATACTCAGGTCTTGCTGAGCGATGCTGTGGCGGCCCCGAGCGATGCGGCGGCGGCCCCGAGCGATGCGGCGGCGGCGCCGAGCGATGCTGCGGCGCCGAGCGATGCTGCGGCGCCGAGCGATGCTGCGACGGCGCCGAGCGATGCTGCGACGGCGCCCGAGCGATGCTGCGGCGGCGCCGAGCGATGCTGCGGCGGCGCCGAGCGATGCTGCGGCGGCGCCGAGCGATGCGGCGGCGGCGCCGAGCGATGCTGCGGCGCCGAGCGATGCTGCGACGGCGCCGAGCGATGCTGCGACGGCGCCGAGCGATGCTGCGACGGCGCCGAGCGATGCTGCGACGGCGCCGAGCGATGCTGCGACGGCGCCGAGCGATGCTGCGACGGCGCCGAGCGATGCTGCGATGGCGCCGAGCGATGCTGCGATGGCGTTGAGTGATGTGTTGGTGCTGAGTGATGCTGTGCTGGCTCTGATTGATGCTGTGGTTGCGCTGAGTGATGCTGTGGTTGCGCTGAGTGATGCTGTGGTGATGCTGAGTGAGAGATAGAGTGAAGATATAATGCCCAATTAGAGAGGGTGGTGAGAGAGAAAGAGAGAGAAAGGGTGTACATAGAATAAAGAGTGGAGCGGGACAGAGAGAGAAAGAAGGGGAGAGAGAGTGAATGAAGGAGTTTGAAAGAGAAACAGATAAAGGGGTGAGAGAGAATGAAAGGCTAAAAAAGATAGAGAGGGGAGAGTTAATTAAGTAGAGAGAATTAGAGAGGGGAGAGAGAGAGAAGGAGAGAGACAATAAGAGTGGGGGGTGTGGAGTTTAAATAGAGTGAAGAAGTGACGCGGAAACAGTAACCTTAAATATAGCTTTGTGCGAATAAATATTTTTTTTAAAAAACAGAGTGAGACAAAAATACTGGTAATTAGGCTGTGACTCCCAATATAAAACAAATAGCGATATAAGGTGAACTCAACCCACCGAAGCAATATTTCTAACTAGACAAAAAAAGCTTGCATTTCAATGCTAATCGCTGTTGTTTTTCATGTGACTGTAGTCCAGGGCCGTCAGTTGGTAATGTGAGCTGCTGCTGCGATTGAAACATCAGAGTCCAGAGAGTTAATGAGCCATGACGAGGAAATGAGGAAGAGATAGGAAACCCAGATGCCAGCTGCGCGCGTGCACGCCATCGTGAACGCAAGCTGGTCGCCAGCCGAAAGCCAGTGGGTTTGCACTTCCAAAACCTGCTTACTAAAACTCTCGGCCAGACCAGCGCAAGCGCTGGTGCAGGCCGAGACCTAAAAACCATAGAAATTCACTGGGAAAAAAAAAAAAAAAAAAAAAGTCACATGGACGTTATAGTACGGAATTAGCATTTTAAAAACCTTAGAAATTCACTGAAATAACAAAACAAAAAAAACCACAAACAAAAGTTACAGAAACTTTATATTTAGGCCACACACACACGGCCACACACACACCCCCACCCCTACCTTTTTAATGCATGATATAGTTGAAGACCTAAGAGTATATATATGCTTGATCAAAGTGGGCCAATGAGGTGCCAGATGCTTAACAAACTGTATGGCTTGAATTCATCTTGTGCGCACACTGGTGCTACAAATTGTGTCTAATCTGCATTACTGTTGTAGGGGGGGGGGCGGGGGGAGACAATTATTATGTAGCTATGCTGAGTGCTTTGCTTACTTGATGGTTTGGAGCAGTGTTGTACCCCTAAATGGTGCCATGAATTGCGTCTAACAAGTAATGTATGTAGCTTCCGTGTTTTATTCGTTGGTGCCTACTGAATAGAGGGACATCCTATGCAAGAGAAGCACAAAGAGAAGGCCAACACATGCAGGGTAAGCACATTAAAGCCAGACAAGGAACGACAGGAAGCACTATACTCAAAACTCTTCCCATCTGACCTGCTTTTGACATAGAATCAAAAAGATCAGGGAAAAAAAGTAAATGAAGCCTCCAGTACATCACTATCTTTGGCACTTATGATAGGCTGGTGTGAGGGAATGGTGGAAGTAAGACTAAGGGGCTCACAAGGGAAGGAGGGAGGGGTGGCAGTAAGATACTAGAGGGGCAAAGGAGCACACAGGGGACGAAGATGGGTGGGAATTTGATTGGAGACAGTTTTGTATGTGGCAATAAGGAAGGGAAAGGGGGGCTGGAGTTAATGGAGCACCAAAAGGAACAAAGTGAGGAACAAAGAAGGGAGCCAGGAGCCTCCAGAGAGGACTGTAGTTGCAAAGTAGTCGATACATGTTCTGCATCGGAGGTTGAAAGATATACCTTACAAGAAAATAGCATCATGTGAGCAAAATAGTCTCTTCTGGCCCAAGCCAAGCTGTGATCGACAGTCTCATGCCAACTGCTGAAAGAGGCTAGTCAAAAAACAATCGTGGTTGAAAGAGAGCTGAAAAAGTTCTGTTTGATTCAGGTTTCTGTCAACCAATGTCTAAAAAAATTGCTCTGCACTTTCCAACTTGAGATTGGTATGAATGGCAGAGAACTTCGATCGCAACAAACATGACCAGGTTCCTTGGCAACCTGAAAAGTTAGTTTATCTTGCGCAGCATGGTTGACAATTATAAAAGAAAAAAGAAAAAAAGTCATCCAATGAGGATGGGAGAACTCCCATAATCAATTACCTATTCGCAATGAACTTTTTCAGACACCAGGAAGGGATCCTTTAATTGTGTTATATATACATGCATACATACATACATACATACAAGGCAGGAAAACGCTGTCTTTCAGAAGACAGTGTAATATGGTCAAAGTACAATATCCGTAACTGGGTTTTCTGTTAATAAGCATGTTTTATAGATTTTGCTGAAGACCTACAGGTCAGTAATGAGTGCTGCCAATCCGCTTGTCAGGCGGGTTTATGTGGAGCAGAGAAAGTTCAAAGCTTAGAGGAAGAAAATGTAAAAGCACTCCATATTTTAAAAGACAATTTAATTCAAATTAATTAGTATCACCCGAGTCAAATCCTCAAGATCCAATGTAATTTTAGATGCAGAAAAACAAAGCAATTTCCACATGGACCAAGGAAATTGTGCTAATTCATTGAACGTCCACATACTTGTTTACATGCATGGTCTTTTCAATAGGGTACTAAAAATACTAGAGATAATTCACTATAACTGCCAAATATTTTCCAAGAACAAAAGCAGTAATCACATTAAAATCAACAACATTTTGAATCTAGGTCTAAATAATTTAATAGGGTAAAAAAAAATAAAAAAAACCCCACTGTAAGCCCAACTTCCAAACTAACTGTGCAGCTATAGAAGACGAGGGAGAGGTTCCCTGTTGTCACACAGTCATTAAGGGACGACTGTTGCTCCACTTTTTGTGCCGCCGCTCACCTCGAAGATCATAGGGAAAGGTTTCCCTCCCCTTCTCCCATGGGGTAAACAGCTCAAAAGTATAGGGCTTTTATCGTACACCCGATACAAGCTGGGTCATTAACTACTTGGATTATGAACATGGTTCTGTCTGTATACAGGTGTTGTGACAAACTATGATAGGGACTCAACAGCAGCGATGCAATCAAAGCCACTGACCAGATTTAGCTTTATTGACTGGCTGAATTGTGTTGATGAGATTATGATGTAGGGATAATTTGTTTGTGTATCTCACACAAAGGGTAGAGGGGCATTGTATGCTACTGAAAGGTATACTATACCATTCCCAAGATAACTAAACTCTCACAGTGTATAGAGTAGCAATATGAAAAAAGGAACAGACGGAATAAGAAGTGTAAAGCGAGGTGGTGGGGCACTACAGGCGTTTGGCCAAGAACCCTCACTCACCCAAGGGTGACATGCTTCATCATTGGGTCTCTCCACACAATGGGACTGCAAGGTACCCAGTGGGGGCTACAACTTTACGAGAGGAAAGGAGCGGGAGTGTTTTAATTTGGCACGTCTATATATTAGTATTTCTGGGGTAGAATGAGGGGCAGAGTGCAAAGGAAAATAGTGTGTTAAAACTATCTCAATAGAAGCAAAATAACTTTATTCCTATGCCCTAAGGGATAGAGGTTAAAAGCATAGTGAAACAGGGTTATGGATGTTTACCCTGTGTAGGGTCAACATGTTTCTGCCGTGTTATGGACTATGTTGTTCCAGGCATTCTTCAGGACCAAATATATTCAGTCACTCTGCTACATAAACGTGTATGAAAATCATAGAAAACACTCAAAGTAACGTATTTCAAATATACTCAGGCCTGTACTCTTGACAGACTGTGCGCAGTGGCAACAGATTCTGGAGTAGGTCAGATGGCCCTAAAAGAAAATAATGATAATGAGCACTTTTCAAACCTATGTGTTATACCACTCAACGTGAGCCATCAGTGTGCACCACCACCACAACCAAGGTGTATAGACATTCTTAGAAATATAAATCGAAACCTTACCCTAAGAAATTGAATAAGGTCCGACTCTACCGTCAGCAGAGTTCCTGCACATGTACAGCTCCGTATTAATATATGGATACCATGTCAACAAACATGACAGACAAAAAAACACACTCATCTCAGCAAACTCAATGTGTAACTTCTTGCGCTCTGTAGACTACTCTTATGTGAGTGCAACGAGTAGACAATATATTATTGTGGCAGACCATAGCTTCAAAGTATCTGCAAATTGTGACCAGATTACAATGTGTCAAAGTACAAGGGGGCCAATGCGCCCTAACAAAGTGTTTTTAAAGACGTGAAGGACAAGAACTGACGGGATACAATTAGCCAAGTCGAGTATCCATATGTACCCAAAACAAAACAAATGGTCAAGCCGGGGAATACATTAACCTCCTTTAACTATGTGAAGTGGATGCCAAACCAGAGCAAATGGGTATTCAAACAAAACAACCAGATCCAAATAAGAACGGAGCATGTGTACTGGCTGAGATAATCGAATGTGGCATGCGGCCAGGATAGTCAAAACCCAGATAAGGGGCATCTCACATAACCAAATCCTCACCTTACGTGTCGCTAATCTCGCTGTGAGGAAACTCTGGCGGGAGTGTTTGCCCGAAGCTTCAGCGCCTAATGAAGCATCAGAGTTGCATGCGTGAGACTTCGCTAGGCCTACCTGGGGAATGTAGTCCGTCAGGTCATTTGTTGTATGCGGTTAACGTCACGAGCACGTGACTATGTAAGGTTAATATGGGAAAGGTAGTCCTTAGAGATTACTACTGTAAATACCCATATTTGGCTATCGTGAATGTAACTGACAGTCATGAAAATAATGAAAGTAAGCAATGCAAAAAGGTGATCGAAACAACGAAATTGAAAAAACAAAGTAGGGAGGCAGTGCCTGACGCAAACAGCCGGACCTCACGTAATAGACAAAATGTATGGCAAATATCCATAGGTCCAGGTAGTCAAAACAGAAGGGATACGAGGGCTCCCTCATCCAGGTTCATTGTCAGTGTGAGTCATGACAGTCAAAGGTCCAAATGTAGATAGATGCCTCTATACAGAAGTGTGATGTAATTACACTCACTACTGCCTAGTATCTACGTGTATAGAGTAGATCAGAAGACCCTTAAAGTGCAACGATGTTATTATGGTATAGGTATAAAATGTGGTCTAGATAATGTAGCTGGGTGTGATAATCAGAATATGTAGTGTGCAGATATTATAGTGCACACCACGGGATGTCTTCATTCAAACCATGATGGTGGCATCTGAATACCCAGCGTTGTTCCCTCCGGAAAAGAACCTTATCTAGGGGGCCCATCTCCCTACAATAATGTGGCCTGTCCAGGACCACCCATGTGATGTCTTCTTCTGTGTGTCCAGCATCTAAAAAGTGATGTGTGAGTTTAGTGTTCCATTTCTTACATTTGACAGAGCTCCTATGTTCAATGATCCTTGTTTTGACCTTGCGGGTCATCATGCCTATGTACATCAAACTACAGGGGCACTTGAAATAAGCCCCTCAGAGTTACAATTAGTGTGACTAGTTAGGATCCAGGGAGTTTTTAAACCTAGATCCAATTGTTTGGTACGTTGTGTGGAATGGCAAACGACACATGAACCGCAGGGAAAATGTCCCTCAATAGGTTCTCCAGTCCAGAGGGTACGTGGGATGTCCGAGTTCGTAGTGCTTCGTGGTCTAGTATGTACCAGATTATTACTCAAGTTGCTACTACGCTTGAAAGCAAAAAGGGGTTTTTCACAAACCTTGTTGCCCTTATTCAGAATATGCCAGTTGGTATTGATGGCTTTCTTAATGGTATCAGTCAAAAGGCTGGTTGTACTTCGGGTACCTGTTGCGTGTTTTCTTTTCGTATTTTGGCAGTATCTTTACTCCATCTGAAATATGAGTCAAACAATTATAGCTCGAAACGCCACTCTCAGTGCGTGATGTTAAGCCCCTAATGTATAAACTAATCAAGCAAATTACATATCAATACTGTGACCAACTGTCTGATTTGTGATGGGACCTCGTGGCAGACAAGTAAGGCGATTTGTTGCTTCCCTTCAAACAGGTCGTGTGTCCTTTTGAGTTTAGCTCTAGACACAATCAAACGGGCGGTTTTAGAGGGGTGAAGTCAATGGGCAATCCCTGAAAGCATTTCCATTATCGCTTGCGGACTTACTTCCACAGGCGCTTTTCCAGACTTGCTTCTGGTCTTTCCTTCCAACGGTTGTAACGCTGACTTCCGGGTCCCCGAGTGATTTTATACTCGATATTCAGTATGTTGCATTCTGGGCCTTGGAGTCCATGACGTATGCAGCCGCCTTTCAGTTACGATCTTTACCAAGGCAGACACTAAGTTCTGCCCATTTCTGACATCTCATTCAGGCAATCAATAGTGCTGTTGAATCTTGCAATTTAATAAGCTTCTTTACATAACAATACTGTCTCGTGTCACCTCCTCTGTTACTCTGTTTTATTACACATGACGGTCCATTTAAGGTCCTTTTCGATGTGGTTTTTTTCTATGAAATGACTCACCATCGGGGCAGTCAATACTTTGGAGCGATGTTGTACAATCCGTTGTTTGATTTCTTGATTTGTTTTACCGATGTAAATCTTGGGACACGGGCAAATGATGGCGTATATCACGTTTTACAATTTGAGAATTGTTTCTGAGTCCACTTAAGGTTATGTGTGAACTCTGTTCCTTCCAATGTTGAGCCACACACCGAACAGTTTCCACATTTATGATGACCTACTATAGGTTTCAGATTCCATTGTGCTCTTAAGACTTGTTTTTTTGTAGTAGATGCAATCTCCGCCCTTACAATTTGTTGACCAAAACTGATCTTCTTCATTGCAAACAGAGGTGGTTGTAGTGGATTTTCCAAGTGCTGCATAAGACGCCAATTCTTCAAGATGATTTGGCAAAATTTGTTTGTATGCGGACCATAGGTTGAGACGCAAACCAAATTATCTGACTTTTGCTTCAATCTTTTTGTTAGCAGACAGTCCCTGGGCGTGTACCACGCTCGCTTCATTGCATGCTTCAGCAACTTTTTCAGGTACCCTCGGTCTCTCAGCTGGTCACAAAGGGCATTGGCGTGTACTTCAAAGTCCTCTTTCCGGGAACAATTCCTTCTGATCCTCAATAGTTGTCCATAAGGCAAGTTGTCCTTCAAATTCCTAGGATGGAAGCTTCTGTAATGTAGTAAGGTGTTTTTGTCTGTCAGTTTCTTGGGTAAGGTAGTCATCAATTGATGAAGGTTCGATTTAACTTCCACATCGAGGAAGGTTAGACTTGTTTTGCTTTTAGTGAGAGTAAATTGAATATCAGGATGTCTGCAATTTAGCCATTTGTGAAACCTTTCCAGATCTGTACCCGAACCATTCCAAAGACACCAAATATCATCAATATATCGATACCATTGGGTGAGATGTTCCAAATACGGGTTGTTATTGTAGACAAGCTTGTCCTCAAATCTGGCCATGTACAGTATAGCCATTTCTGGAGCCAAGGGGCATCCCATCGCGGTCCCCTTCGTTTGCCAATAGAACGCATCTTCAAACTTGAAATAGTTCTTCTTGAGTTCTACTGCTGCTAGTTGCACTATAAATTATGTAGGTACACGATGAGAGCGTGTTCTGGATTCCAAATAGAATTCTATTGCTTCCAATGCTTCATCATATGGAATTTCAGTATATAATGAGACCACGTCAAAGGAAACCAACCACTGCTGGAATTGGTCAAACTGTGTACTTTTAATTTTATTGATGAAATCAGTGGTATCCCTCAGATATGAAGGGACTTCATGAAGGAATGGTTTAAGGAACGGGTGAACGTATTTGAAGATGGGTTCCATCAGTGAATCGCATCCCGATACGATGGGTCTTCCGGGTGGCTCCATTAGTTGCTTGTGAATTTTTGGTAAAAAATACATAACTGGAATTCTAGGATGTTTTTTAGTTAAAAATGCTGATTCCTTGATGCCTAAAACTCCTGATTCCAGTCCAGCCTTTACGATTTGGTTGATAAGTTCTTGGAGTTCTCTAGTTGGATCTTCTTTAGACAGTCTGTACCATGTCTGATTATTCACTTGTTTTCTGCCTTCTTTCAAATACATTTCCTTAGGCCAATTACTACCGCGCCACCTTTGTCCGCAGCCTTAATGACTGTAGAGTCATCTTTTCTCAAATCTTGTATAGCTTTTTGTTGTCCGGACATTAAGTTGTTTTTACTGTGGGATTTTTGGTACTCAAGTTGTTGGATGGATGAAAGAACAACTTGTTTAAAGGCTAGACTTTCTTTCGGGATAGTGTGTGCCGGAGAAATAAAGTTGGATTTGTTCGCCAGCCCCGAAGGTTCTTGAGACATGTTAATTTCCTTAGTAGAGAAGAAGGCTTTGAGCCTGATTTCACGGAAGAATTCAATTGCTTCTATTTTTAATCGAGCAAAATCAGTATGTTTATTGGGTACAAACCTGAGTCCTAACTGCAAGACTAGTTACTCATCCTTGGTGAGTAATTTATTCGACAAGTTCACAACTGCTGATGAAGTTATGTTTTGTAGAATCGGCGTCTTGTGCCCATTTCCCATGGTTGTGGTTTGAATCGCACTCTGTTCTTTTGCTGGTCTTTTTCTAAAAAAAGAACTTGATCTTGGTTGGTTTCTGTTAGAGGGGCCTTCCCCTGACTTCGATTCTCCCGTTGAGTCAGATGATGACGTCTCAGAGAACGTTAGAAATCTGTTCCTGGATCTTCCCGGGTAACCAGTCAAGACTCTGCATGAAGCCGTTCAAGTGTAAAAGTCTTCCTTCAAATAAGGGTATATCGTCTCCAAGTTGAAGGTTTTAATATCCTTTTCCAATTTCTGAAAGTGGTTAGTTCCTTCTCTATTTTCTCAAGTAAGGTCATCACCTCTACATGAGTGCAGCGTCTGGATTGGCCACAGGGGAGTCTGAAAGCCTGTGCTATAGTGGAGCCAGAGAAGGGCGGCGATGCGGCAGGTAAGTTGTTTGCTTGGGGGGGGGGGGGGGATTTCTCGTCATCTCTCCCCCCGCCTGCCCGACCCGCCACTCTGCCCTGATACCAGCCACTGCTGCTTAGGGGAATTCCATATTTCTAGCCATAAAAGAAGCGGGTCATGTTAACTTGGTCTTCAATAAAACCTAAACCCAATTCTAGGTGTACAATGAGGCTTGCAGTGGATTTTAGGACGGCTAGTAGTTTGCACAAGAAGCTGCTTTGGGCGACCTGAAGTTACCCGGAGGAACAAAACCCTCGACACCAGCCCTATATGTGCCCACTGACAAACATTTGCTCTTATATAGCTGAAGCATCTCCCGATCGGCTTCTGACCCAGCCTTTTGGCAAATCTAAATATTGCGTCACCAGCCGCCCCCATTTTCTGCCCTCTTTGAATTATTAGCTTGCCCAAGCTCCCATTGTTATCCAATAGAATACCTAAATAATTAAAAGCAAACACTTTCTCAATGGGTTTCCCTTCTATCAAAAATGTTTTGGATTTAATATTTTTGGGGCCACATGACATAATAAAAGACTATTGCTGATTCACCTTGAGACGGAGCATAAAGTTGTTAAAACGATTTAAAACTGTCTGGAGGCCATTAGCTGTCCAAGGTAGAAGAACCGCATCATCTGGGACTGTCTGAGAACTGATTCTAGGAACATCTTTACTGCATGATTTCAGTGCTGAATCCAAAGAATTTATATAAATGAGGAAAAGGAAGAAGGCTAAAATACAGCCTTGCCTAACCCCTCTTACAACCTTCCTCAGGAGGGTGTAATCCCCAGTCTGTGTATATCGCACTCTAGTTGTGGTGTCCCAGCGCAAACGCTTGATAAGGTCAAGTATAGAGGGGGGGGGGGGGGTAAATTCCTGCCTGTTCCATCAGGTCCCACAACAAAACCCTGTCTACAAGGTCAAAAGCGCAGGCGAGATCCATGAATGGTCCCCCTCCTGGCCTTGAAATATTTTCTCACAATTAGTGTGAGATTAAGGGTTTGTTTTACCGTCCCCAGTCCTCCCCGAAAGCCAAATTGGACTGGAGAAAAGAAGGAATTCTCTTCCCAGGTTTCGTTTAATTAAAATTACGCAGCTTAAAATTTTACTGTTGAGTCTATTAATGATAATGGGTGAAAACATAAGGTTAAATTCCTATGTCCCTTTATAAAAATGCAGTGGCGGCTCCTCCTATATGGCAGAGGAGCGTTGCCCCGCTTCCAGCAGTGAAAAATAAAGCAATAACAAACCATGGTTTATAATCGTTTTATTTTGTGTCCCAGGGTCTGGGGGCGGGGCCAGGGGGATAACAGGCACCCACAGGGAGTGGTATGCACTGCTATCAGTGTGCCTGACTGTATGGCCGGCCGTCTCAGGCCAGCCAAACAGTCATGCGCACTTTGCATGTTCTTCACCCAGGCTGCATTACAGTCTGGGTGGAGAAGATGCCCAGGCCCCAAGTCCTTGGCAAAGCGCCGAACCACGGTGCACAGACCAATCACAACGCTGCACTGCAGTGTTGTGATTGGCTATGGGGAGCCTGGGTGCTTCATGCTTTCTGAGGGAGCAGAGGGACGAGAGACACAGAGATAAGGTACTTTAAAAAAAAAAATTACTAACTCCCCCCTCCCCCCGATCCCCACGCCCCTCCCACCCCCGATCTGTGCCAACCGCCACTGTAAAAATGGGTACTACTATGGAATCTGTCCAAGAATCAATTGGGCCTTCCTTCACTGCTGCCCTCAATACACTGGTGACCAATGGGGCCCAGAACTCAATATTAGATTTAAACAAGTCAGCTGGTACCCAGTCGGGGCCTGGGGCCTTCCCATTTGCAGCGGTCATAATAGCTTCAGTTACAGAGGGTATGTAATAGGCCAGCTATCCAGTCATTGTTTAAGGATAAAGACCCCAACTATTGGCTTTGGTGTCTTGTCTGTCCAGTTTACTTGGGTTCAAAACCAAAGAGTCATGATAAAGGGCTGGCTGACCACATCCCAAAAAAAGTCTACTATCGTTCAGCTGTGCTGCTCTGTTCAGGTCTTCCCAGGCACGCGCCTGGATTAATTTTTTTATTTGCTGTAATGCATGCTTATACTTAAATCTGGCTTCTCTGATTACAAAGACATTACGAGGAATGGCATTTGTGGCCACCTTCAGCACTTTGAGTGCAGTACATTCGGGGCTAAACCATGAATGGCCACTGCGCTCTTTGGGTGGTTTTGCAGAGGTAAGCCCACTAGAGGCTGCTCTATTAATCCCCAGAAAACTGTCCAGGGTTTTTCAAGGGTTGTCTCCTGCAGAAAGGCAGCCCAAAATCTCATCTGAATTTGTAGTGATCAGGACCTCAAAAAACTTTTTGGGGTCAAAAGAGCTCCACCTTAAACGGACCCCTTTATTTGCTGAATAATTAACGTGAGGTATGGTCTTGTCTTGTCAGGTGGGGTACCTTGGGGGAAAAAAATTTTACATTTAAAAGGACGGGATTATGGTCGCTGTATGGTAGTGGTCACACCTCATAGCCCTCAAGATACTGCTCTATATCCCCAGACAACAGGACATAATCTATAACACTGCCATTCCCCCTTCCTGTGAATGTGGGTATGTTTCCTTTCCCACAAACCTGAAAATCAGATGAGAAGATTAAATTGTGAGATAAGATTAGATGGTTTAGGGATTCCCGTAATTTGAGTGAGAAAAGTGACCTGTGTTAACAAATAAATATATGCTTTCCCCATCTAAACGGCATTTGGAGATATTAAAATCCACCGCCCATATAATTGAGGTGTGGGTTTGTCCTTTATTTGCAAATTCCGTGATTAGTTCCCCCAGTTCATCAATGATGCCTATTGGGTTGGCTGAGAAAAAATTAAAATTCATTAAGAATATTCAACTGCTTTGGTGAGTAGAGATATAAAATTTGATAGCATGGCCTAGAGGCTAAAATTTTAACTTCCAGATTTCTGATAGTACAGGCCACAAAAGGTAACAATACCTCCTTTCCCTCTTCCAGCAACAGATGGAGTTGCGGCTGTGCAGTAACACTTATACCCATTAATGTGTCAAAGGCCCTTTCTCCCGACAACAAATCAAATTTATCAACAAAAGATAACTAGTTCTCATTTTTACATTTGACTAAACCCTGCAACATTCCAAGATAGAAAGGGTGCCCCCACTGTTAATTGGCAAAACTGTGGGTGTTACAGGCTGTTGTAATAAATGTGTTTTCGGCTCAGGGTTGCTTGTCCCAGGGGCTGATGGATAGGTTTCCCAGATTTTCTTTCCTGTATGGAGTCAATCATTGTCCTCCATGCCAGACAGGGAAATACACTCATTACTGAGCTGTAAGGCATAGTTAGATCGGAATATGTTACAGAGATTGACTGTTGCCCCAGCACCTTTAATCCTTTGGGGCGACTGGTTGTGTCTGTAAAAATAACCTAGTGGCAGTAGCTTCATAGAGCTGGGTTTCATCCTACCATCTCTCGCTTGTGCAAAAATGTCTCCAGCAACCTTTGAATTACGCACATTTATGATGACAGTGTCTCCCGAATAATTTCTTGGTAGGGGGTCCAATGCCACCAACTCTTCGTACAAATAGGACTTCTTTACTTAGATCCCACTGCTAAAACAAAACCAGATTCCTGAGAGACTATTGCGATTCAACAGTACCTATGAGCAGCTGGGGTACATTTACCAAAATCATAACATTTGGGCAGGAAGCTGGGGAAGATTTATCACAGGTAAATGCTCTTGTTTTGAGGTACTATTCCCACTCTGACCCAAAGAATGACGTTCAGGGTTTGGGGGTATATCGTTTTGGGGTAACTGGTGTGTGGAAGCGGATGAGGTAGTAGTCGTATTACAGTTTTCAGCCGTGATGTGATTAGTAGATCCATCAGAATAACTCATTGCCCTAGTGATGGCAGGTAACAGAGTTAGGTGTTTGTGTGGTTAAGGTTACAGGGGTCTGTCAGGGGCATACGTCACTAATACTTTGAGTTTTGACCCAACCTGGGTTAGTAAAGCCCCCTTCTACAAGTTTGACTATTTGATTTATGTTAACCTCGATAGAAGCGAGGCGACCATGAATAGGGGACAGTTTAGCCTCAAGGGGATCACAAATATGATTCTTTAGAGCAGTCGAAGGTGGAGCGAGAGCTGGGATCAGCTTACCGTGTATGTCCAGAGCCTGCTTAATTTTATTCACCTTCTGTTTGGGTGTTTTTTTCCTATGCTTAAAGGCCCTGAACTTGCAGGACTTGGGGCCGTAGCAGAGTCATAGATTACATCGTGATTCTCCAGTAAATCAGAGACTGGTGCACCCAAGTCCTCTGTGAAGGGCCCTTCAGTCCCATTTAAAGCACTCGTACTGTTGGTAGGAAAAACAACTATTTCAGGGCTTGTCGTTGCATTTGACACAGGCATGATGGTTAGCGGTGATTGCAATATAGAGAACTCTTCTGCAGTTAGTGAGAGCCGCCGCTCTGCTAATTTTATTTAATTCAACACAAGGTCCACTGCCCTCATCAGAAAGCTGTCAACTGTAGTGTATGGGAGTGAGTGTTGTGCATCTGAACTGCTCACGAGGTTTGCCTTCCTTTTCCCCCATGACGTTTTAAACTACAGTATTCTATAGATGATAAAACGCTGGAGCAAATTTGAACTTACATGTATCAACAATGATTTCAGGAGGAACGGCTGAGCAGCAATCAGGGGCAGTAAAAACAGGACCAAGAGAATAGGCCAGACCTCCAACACTAGGACGGGCCCGTCTTGGCCTGGGAGAGTCTTGCGCTGCGGGATAGAGGGTGTGCTTTTAGCGCGACGAAAGGTGTCTCCGCCCCCTCTGGGCTTGCTGTATGCAGGGAGACCGAGTCCTATCCCAGCCAAGGGTGCAGGCAGGAACCGTGAGCAGAAACGCACCAAGTTAGTGTACTGGGCTACAGGGTGCGCTTTTAGCATGATGAATGAGGTCTCCGCCCCCTCTGGGCTCGCTGTATGCTAGGGGACAGAGTCCCACCCCAGCCAGGTGTGCAGGCAGCAACCGTGGGCAGTGCGTGTGTGGAATGGGATCTGGCTGGCGGCGAGTGTGGCTGGCGGTGTGTGCGAACTGGCGTTTGGCTGCTGGCTGGGATGAGGGTCACTCCCATCTAAAGTGGTAATTTTTTGCCTTTGCTTTATGCCCCCTTATCCCTCCCCACCTTTCGGATAAGAGCAGAAATTTGCGATGCCGATCTGTCCCCAGGAGCAGACCTCATGTGTTTTATGTTAACGGCTTTCTTTCTTGTCATCATTTGCAAACTTAATGATTTATTATTCCTTTTTAAGTCGAACCTAGACAGTGCTTTCGCTGTCTCTTCGAGATATGCTGTATTCAGTTTGTGGGCTTAGAGCCCACTCACTGCTTCTCATTGGTTTGTTTGTGCCCTTTAAAAATCCTTGCTTTCAAGCGGGTATTTGTTCCCATTTGTCCCACATTTTCCTTGTGTGTTGCCTCCCATGGAGAGCGACCCCAGGACTTGTAGCTTTCCACTTATGTGCATTTAGGCTGCTGCTGCGCACTACTTTCTTTTGTTTTTGCAGGCTGTATGGGAAGTCTCTCTGGTCGCACAGCTGCTCCCTCTGCGTGATTGAAAACAGACCGGTTCATGTTTCCTGCTCCTGTTGCGAGCTCTGCTCTATTTGAACACCTTTTTTTATTTTTTATTATACCATCCCGCATTTATCATTGGCAGCACACGGGGAAGGGCGGGGGCAACGGGTCACACAGGCGGCTGAAAAACACCAAATAGAACAAGCATTTGCAATGCAATAGGTCTCGCATTTACGAGAGTTTGAGCTATTGACATTGCAAATAACAATGCCTTTTATTTTTGTTTTCAAAAGATAAATACAATGCCAATAGCTTAAACTCGCGTAAATGCGAGACCTATTGCATTGCAAATGCTTGTTTTGATGAGCCCAGGGCTGGACAAGTTGTGAGCGCTGTGATGTCAGGAGGGTGGGGGGAACGTGGGGGGGAGGGGGGGCAGAGAGTGTGTATTTTCTCCTCCACTACAGAAGGCATTTTGATGAATTGACGTCCATTCAAAAGAAATCTTAGGAGCGCTGTCACTCAACCAAAACCCACCACTTGAAGCACTGAAACCTGCATCAACTAAAGTCCATGCCACTCTCCCCAGAGCTGCAGCCCACTGGTTTTATCATACGCCCTTTGATTTCAAATGGAGTGTCGTGACGCGTTTGACGGGATGTGAATTGCAAAGCACGGCCCGTGACTCGGTGGATTTCTTGCCCAGGGCTCAGACGAAGGTTTCTTCCGAGTCTGCCACTGTCGGATGCATTGTTTCGAAATTAATCAAAAGACGTTTTCCATCTTGAAGTGTCAGGACATCTTTAGGCGAGCTCTGCTTAAAAATGAATTCCTCACTGATGCCCGCATTTGCCCAGTGGTGCGTAATTCAAATGACTGGCTTTACACGCACGACTATCCCTCACCTTGGCAAATGAAAGGCTGTCTTCCAGTTAAAGATGGCCACCGGCATTGCTGAGCAGAATAACAAAACAAGCATTTGCACTGCAATAGGTCCGATTGCATTGCAAATGCTTAAGTTTAAACTGAGCGCGGCGCCGCTTGAAGGACACCGCGCTAGAGTTTTTTTTATTTTACTTTAGCACTGAGCGCGGTGTCCTTGAAGCGGGCGCTGCGTTCAGTGTTAAAGTTAAGAAATATATAAATAAACAGAGCGCGGTGTCCCTAGCGGGTGCCGCGCTCATTAAAGAAATAAAAAGAAGAACATACAATTTAGAGGGCATAGCGCTGCAGCATCAAAAATGTCAGCCATTATAAGTATTGAAGCTACCGCAATGTTAAACAGCCATTACACGAATGGTAAAAAAAAAGTGCTTACCCAATAACTAAAAGACTCCGTGTACTGCCGCAAGTAAAAGATCCAGTCCGGGTGGGCGGGGCCAAAAGGAGACAGGGCGGTAACAAGGAGGGACTAAAAAGCCTCACTGACAATGGAAAGCCAGGGTTTAGCATGCACGATGACGCAAGCCAATGGAAAGAAGGGGCGGAGCCTAGACTCCACTTCTGAAATTGGCTCTATTACAAGAAGCCTCGCAGAGCGAGCAACGCATGCGCGCTGCAACGCTAGGCGAGACCTAAAAATAAGAAGCGCCTTATGTGTCCCCCTCCCCCCACCCCCCATGACCTGGCCTCTCTCCGCATCTGCTCATTATGTTTTTTAGCGGGCGCTGGGATCCCAGGAAGCAGCTTTTCTGTTAAGGCTGATGCGGCCGTTTCCTCCACTGTTAATTTACCCCATTGTCCGAGTTGCCTTTAGCCCCTCCCTCCTGTATGTTACGCCTCGTCCTTTCATACTGCTCACTTTTTGTACATGCCTGCTGGTAGAATCACAGCTGTGTGAAGGAGGCAGGCTCGGCTGTCACAAGCAGCAGCCGTGCTTGAAGATGCAAGGGCGAATTATGTGATATGTGATGAGTATGGGGGGGGAGAGGGGGGGTGAGGGTCACTGCCCCACCACAGGACGGGTTACATTGGGTGAGGTTTTCTGTCATTCCGGCTGAGGCACACCTGATAATGCCCCTGAAGTGTTAATAATGGCCAGGACCAGATGATAAGGCCCAGATAAGCGTTAAATTGCCTGAAATTATGCGGTCGTTAATGATTTCAGAAAACCCAGTACTGCTCATTGGGTAGCTTTGATACCACCAGGACAGTCAGCGTTTGCCCTGTTCTGATGTATGGTGGGAGGCTGGGATTTCACCTATTTAAATCACATAGTGGCAGCTACATGTTGCCTGTACTGGTGATACCGACGTCAACGATCATTATTTTAAGCACTTGTGTGTGTTTTAAAAGAGTGCCATGGCTTCTGTGCTCTAGGGCGGTGCATGAGCTCATGGCCACAAGCTTTATGTGGCACTTTACCTACCCCGGTAAATTCAGTTCCTGATTTCAAGTGGAAGTAACTTACGTATTCTGGTCGTGGCTCCACACAAGTGTTAATATTCTTGACTTCAGACCTGCACAGTTAGTGGGAAATGTGACCAGAGCAAGACAGTGATAATCTGCAGTCTTTTTCACCATTGCTCGAGCGATAAAGATGTTAACACAGGCTTTGAATACAGGCTGAATTCTGAAGATGTCTCAGGGGAAAAGGTGTAGATGTAAACTGAACAATAATTCCTCACATGGACAACATATTTAGCAAGATGGAATGTTTTAGGTCGAATGCTGAGAGCAGACGTGTCCCTGTTTTGCACCTTTTGGGATCTTAATAAAATAAAGAAAACAAGCATTGGCATAGCCAATAGGTCTCGCTTTTGGGACCTTATAAGTATTTAGTTATGCAGCACAATATCCTTGGTGCAACAACATCAACTGTTGCATGGCTAAAAACTTATAAGGTCCCAAAGGCGAGACCTATTGGCTAGGCCAATGCTTGTCTTGACACAAAATGTAGTCAACCCTGCCGCATAATTTGGTCCTCCTTTGCCGCATGATTCCAGAGGCCTGCCCTGGTAAGGCAATCCATCTAGGTAGGCTAGACACATGGCTCAGAAATTAGTATCCTCTTGAGAGCATTGGATCTAAAAAGCAGAGAAATTCCCTCACTTGCGGTTACTTGCTTCAGTAAATAGAAAAACTTACTTTTAATTGCTTCCAGGCGACTTGCACTTCACTTCTGGACATAATTAAATGTTTCCTTAAATGTGTAATATGCAGCTGATCAATAGATGTTGATTGCAGTTTTTTTAATCATATAATTTTACTGGTGATATGAGTGCTTAATTATTTGCTGGAATTAGTATGTTTTGTGGTGGAAATGAAATTACATAAATTAAAGGAGGTGAAATGGCAAAACAAAGCAAGACAATAAAATGTAAGATGTGTGGCAAGTCGACAGACAATGCAGAGTAAAATGTAAATGCACAATCAGAGAAGGGTGGAAGGCAATGGAAATGGGTGGAAGGCAAAAGGAGGAACCAAAAAATGGCAGCTTTCAGGATATGTGGAAAAATAATGAGGTATAATAGTTGATAAGGCTACGAATTAGTCTGAATCGAAAGCTTGGTTGAAGCAAATTTGAACAACTGGTGATGAGGGGTACAGTATACCAGCAATTTGTTGAATCTGAGGCAAGAGTGCGGGATAAAAGTCACCTAAAACCAATAAATGGCCAGATGGCAAAATATATAGAAATAATGTTAAAAATAATAGAAAGACTGGACTGAGGACCCTGGTTAGATCATGTCTTTTGGTTTCGACAAGAATTGGGGTGAACTGTGTGCGAGTACTTCTGATTTCTAAGGGCAAACAGGCATACAGACAGGGCTGATCCTCTCAAATTAGTGAAAACAGGAAAAAATGAGATGTGCTCATCTGCAGCATAGATGCAAGAAATGGAGGGACGGGAGGAAAGAAGACAATGAAGAGAACATTATGTTTTACATTCAACTAACAAACTGGCTGTTACTTGTTCAACATGTCCTCATTCTCTAGTATGGGGCTCACGGCCTCTGTCTCATCTCTACCCACAGGTTACACAAAGAAAGCTGCTTGATGGTTCTGTGACTAGTGGATAAACTCGGTTTCATTTGCAGGTTTGCACTGTAACCAACACCTACGACTAATCGTACACTCTGGCGGTGACAATGCGCAACCATTGTCACCAATGACAATACAGAATCCATGCTCGTTTTGTGTGTCCACTGCCTTTCATTTAACAAGCATTGGCATAGCCAATAGGTCTCGCCTTTGGGGCCTTATAAGTGTTTAGCCAGAGCTATTGACTTTGCCAATGTCTTCAAGCTGTGCTGTAGAGAAGTGTGGCTGCTGTGCAGCATGCTGAAAAGTTATAATAAAAAAGTGTCAGAAGCATTTTTGTTACTTTATATATGGCCAAGAAGGCAATATGTAAAACTGAACGACCATATTAAAAAAAGTATTTACAATAAAAAATGTCCTCCGTTTTCTTTTGTTCTTGCAATGCTGGCAACTTGTTTCTGCCTATTGCAATGGTTGTTTGTTAAAGCTTTTTTTTTTTGAGGGGGCATAAACAATCGGAGGGTGAAGGTTGGGAACTAGTACCTGTATTATAACACTAGCAGCGGCCAGACGCTAGGGGAGAATCAACAGATGCCAGATTCCGAGAGCAGGCTGAGGTGGTGCTGAGTGATGCTGAGGTGGTAGTGGTGACGGTTGCGGAGACGATGCTGAGGTGATGCTGAGTGATATTGTCGTGGCGGCGCCGAGCGATGCTGCGGCGGCGCCGAGCGATGCTGCGGCGGCGCCGAGCGATGCTGCGGCGGCGCCGAGCGATGCTGCGGCGGCGCCGAGCGATGCTGTGGTTGCACCGAGCGATGCTGTGGTTGCACCGAGCGATGCTGTGGTTGCACCGAGTGATGCTGTGGTTGCACCGAGTGATGCTGTGGTTGCGCCGAGTGATGCTGTGGTTGCACCGAGTGATGCTGTGGTTGCACCGAGTGATGCTGTGGTTGCACCGAGTGATGCTGTGATGGCGTTGAGAGATGCTGTGGTGATGCGGAGTGATGCTGTGGTGATGCTGAGTGAGAGATAGAGTGAAGATATAATGCCCAATTAGAGAGGGTGGTGAGAGAGAGAAAGGGTGTACATAGAATAAAGAGTGGAGCGGGATAGAGAGAGAGAGAGAAAGAAGGGGAGAGTGAATGAAGGAGTTTGAAAGAGAAACAGAAAGGGGTGAGAGAGAATGAAAGGCTAAAAAAAAATAGAGAGGGGAGAGTTAATTAAGTAGAGAGAGAATTAGAGGGGAGAGAGAAAGAGAAGGAGAGAGACAATAAGAGTGGGGGGTGTGGAGTTTAAATGGAGTGAAGAAGTGACGCGGAAAAAGTAACCTTAAATATAGCTTTGTGCGAATAAATATATTTTTTTTTAAAACCGAGTGAGACAAAAATACTGGTAATTAGGCTGTGACTCCCAATATAAAACAAATAGTGATATAAGGTGAAATCAACCCACCGAAGCAATATTTCTAACTAGACAAAAAAAAGCTTGCATTTCAATGCTAATCAATGTTGTTTTTCATGTGACTGTAGTCCAGGGCCGTCAGTTGGTAATGTGAGCTGCTGCTGCGATTGAAACATCAGAGTCCAGAGAGTTAATGAGCCATGACGAGGAAATGAGGAAGAGATAGGAAACCCAGATGGCAGCTGCGCGTGCACGCCATCGTGAACGCAAGCTAGTCGCCAGCTTTAAGCCAGTGGGTTTGCACTTCCAAAACCCGCTTACTAAAACTCTCGGCCAGACCAGCGCAAGCGCTGGTGCAGGCCGAGACCTAAAAAACCACCAAGCCTCAGTGCAATTCACTTCATGACTGAGGTTCGAACTGACGGGAAACTCAGTGGCTTTAGAATCTATATTATTGGCGTGCACGACTGACGTGTCTTGTCTGTTTGTAAAACTGCCCCACCGACGAGGTCAGAATGCATGGCAGTGGAGGATGTCACTGCAGACCGACATGGGAAGACATGATGCGGAGTCAGAAAACACAAGAGCTGTCAGCGCTTTCATCATGCCATTGTTTGTCCCCTCGCGCTTTCTTATTAAAGGCTGAGCCGGATCTGTCGAGACTTGCAGCGCACAAAAAGCTGCGCCCATTGGGGTTGCGCGGTTAACAGCTCGCGCAACGCTCCTGAGAAAAGCATTATTTTGTAAAATTGTGTTCACTTGCGTTCAAGCGCACAAAGCAGGAAGCAGCGCTGAACTGCGGGTCATCTCGAGCTGCACATTCGCTCATTAAGGGGGGTTTGGGGGGGGGCAGCCGACCGCAGGGAGGTCCCCCCCCGGGCAGTTTGGGAGGGGCGGGGGGGAGCGGGCTGCAAGACAGCCATTTTAGCTTTGGGCTTGTTTTTTTATAGCCCAATTGGAGCCCAAGCATAAATGCTTTGGGCTCCTGCTCCCGGCCACCATTTTAGGTTTGGTGACCTGGTGGCCGGGAGCTTTAGCGTGGGAAATGTGTCAGGTAGGGTCTTTAGGGTTTGACTATTGTTCAGCGTCGGGGTCTTTAGTTGAGGAAGTCGCGTTATGGCAGGAGAAGACTACCGCGTTTTGGAGGCCCTCCGGCTCCTGAGCGAGGCGGGCCGGATGGACCTTGTGATTGGAGCAGGGGCAGGGACGGCGCGCCCGGTGCGGCAGGCCTCGGCGGGAGTGGCAGCGGCCGTTGCCGCCTGCACGTCGCCGAAGCGTCAACGCATGTCGGTAAGTGAGCGGGGCCGCCCGCGAGCTAGGAAGACGGCCCCGACAGTGATTTTAGAGCCTGGGGAGGGTGGTAGGGCCGGGGCCACAGGAGTTATGGGGCGCGGGGGTGGTGTAACACCTGCGAAGGGAGGGGAAAGGGTGACTGCATCGGTGGGGCCGGGAGCGGCTTTAGCGCCAGTTGAGCGCTCGTGTTCCTCCCCCGCGGGGGTGTTGCAGCGCGGGGGAAGGCGGGGCGGGAAGCGGCGATCGGCCTCTGTGCCTTGCGCAAGTGTAGTGGCAGCATCTGGGGAGGCTGGGGAGCCTGAGGCAGGGTTTGGGAGCAGGGCAGCCAGCAGCGACATGGCGGGAGGGGGCGGTGAGTGTATGCCCCCCCCTCCTCCTCGGGCGACGGAGGCAGCAGAAGTAGTGAGCAGGGAGTGGGGTGGGGAAGCTGGACCTTCTGGTGTTAGTGTCCATGGGGTATTGGGCTGGGCTGGGACTGTTACGGGGAGCAGGGGCAGCGCTGATTTTGTGGCAGGCAGGGAGGGGGAGGCAGGTGATCGGCAGATATACAGCCCCCTCCTTTTTCCCCCCCTTATTCTGGAAGGGCCGAGATGGGGTCGGTGGGGGGCAACCCCTTGGGGGCGGGAGAGTGGGCCCAAGTGGGAGGGTGGAGTAGCCAACAGACCTTTTTTCCCACTAGCGGAGATGGGGCAGCCAGGGAGGGCACACATATAAGCTGGGGGGGGAGTGGGCACCTTGAGATGGGCGGTGAGGTTTCGGGCTGGGGGGGTGGGGAGGGGCAGGGGGGATATTAATTTGGGGGATTTAGACACGGCCGGAGGGGACCAGGCTTGGGAGGGGTTAGATATCTTTCCGTCTTGGGCGGAGGGGGTGCGGGGCTTGGGTATGGGAGAGAGGCAAGAGGCACAGCGGGCGCGGGAGCTTAGGGGTGGGACGCGGGGGCTAAGGAGGCCACCGGTGGTGGGGGGGGCAGGGGAGGGGGGACAGGTAGGGTTTGGGGATACGTTAGAGGGGAGGGGTGCAGGTCAGGGTTGGGACCCAGCGGCGGCAGTGGTACAGGCGGGGCTGGAATGGAGTGGGGAGGAAGAGGGGGGGATTCCCCCCCCCTGGGGGGTTCGGTGAGGTCTAGGCGGTTTAGTCGTAATAGGGAGCTTTCGCCAGATTTGCGGGGGGCCGTGTTTTCAGGCAGGTGTGAGGGAACCGGCACATGAGTCCAAACTTTTTCTTTACAGGGCAGGGAGCGTCGCAGTGTTGCGGACTCGGTAGGGCGCGGTGCGGCCCAATTACACCGAGGAGAAGGGAGGGTGGAGCCTTGCGTGGCGCATCCCGTACCGGCGGGGGATCCCGTTGCGGCCAGCACACGAAGGTCCTGTACGACCTCGCTGGCCCCACCGACGGACAGGTCACGGTGGTACGACATTACAGCGGTGATGGATGCGCAGAGAGGTCAACGCATGGGGGAGTATCGGCGAGTACAGTCGGCTCCCCCGCAAGGAGGACATTCTGGGGCCGTCAGGGCCAGTGTGGGGCAGGTTGGGTCCGGTAGGGCCCGTGCTGTGGTTTTTGATCCAGAGGTGCTCCAAGTGGAGGAGCCCATTGTGTTGGACTATGACGAGGACAGCCCCGAGGAAGGGGAATTGCGGGAGACTGAGGAGGGGGGGCCCTCTTATGTTTTTACTAGTTTTTTGCAGGTTCCGGGAGTGGTGCCGCACAGAACGGCAGTGGCGTCTGGATCCAGGAGGGAGCGCGGCCCCGCAGTGAGGGTTCCCCGGAGTGTGGATCAGACAGACAGGGGCAAGGAGGTCGGTGTCCGTCCGGGCATCCTCGTTAGAGCCAGGTGAGACCGGTAGAACACAGGCCAAACCTAAGATGGTGTCTGTGGGGACGGGGGAAGGGGGGTTGGGGGGAGTGACGGAAGGGAGATTACACAAGGGGAAATACGTGAAGGATACGGGGGTGGGAACAGGAGAAGGGGGATAGCACTGGACGACAAGGTAGAAAGCGGGACAAACACGGAAGCAGTGGTGGGGGTAAAGAACCGTTGGAGAGTAAGGAATTGAAAATTAAGAAGCTGCCCTACATGGGTGTGACAAAACCTTTGGGGGCCCATTTAATGCTGTTAACCAAAGAACGTATATGGAAAGGGGAATATGTGGAAATACTGAAGCTCCTGCATAGGGAGGTGAGGTCCAAAGAGGGCTCAAAAGAGGAGGAATATGAGCTGGCCAAGCGGCCTAAGGTGCCGTGGACCATTGAGAATTGGACGGCAGCATTTTTAATATATGCTAGTGTGTACTGCGAAAAGTTCCCGGAGCGCAGCATAGCCATATTTAAATATATCGATGTGATACGGAAGGCGCAGATCACAAGTGGAGGGTACGCTTGGGCCCAATATGACGAAGAGTTCAGGGCTCGTATGGCTTGGGACCCTGAGGCAAAATGGGGGGAGTTAGATACAGACTTATGGCAGCATACAATGGGGGCAGCGTCGGGTGGTAAGACCATTTTTACAGCTAGCGGATTGCCGTTGGTATACCGGCCCTTTCAGGGGAAGCCCACCCGGGGAGGGGTGGGAGCGCAGCCGCGACACAAGCTGGAGCTGGGGCGTGCTGGGACTTCAATAAGGGCTTATGCACGAGGGAGTATTGCAAGTACCGCCACGAATGTTCCAAATGCGGGAAGCGCCATCCCCTGGTTAACTGTTGGGGCATTAAGCCACAGGGAGGTCAGCAGTGGCAGCAGTCAGGCGCCGGCACGTCTGCCCCCCGCATCAATTCCAGAGCGGCAGGGGTGGGAAAGGACCACAGGGTACTGGGCCCAAAGGCTCCTACGCCAGTTAGGGTAACAAAGCTGGCGGAAGTACTCCAGGGGTATGGGGATTTGGGGGCTCAACGGGTGCTTCTGGAGGGATTTCAGTGGGGGTTTCGTTTGGGTTACCAGGGTCCAAGGCAGAGAAGGTGGGCGGATAACCTGAAGTCAGCGGCAGAACACAGGGAGGTAGTCCAGGATAAATTAAACAAGGAGGTAAGGGAAGGGAGGATGGCGGGCCCCTTTGACGATTGGCCAGTAGACAACTTGATCATATCACCCATCGGGGTGGTCCCCAAAAAGGAAGAAGGACAGTACAGACTGATTCAACACTTGTCATGGCCGGAGGGGGCGTCAGTTAATGATTTTATCGATGAGGAGGCTGCCTCAGTGTCATATTCCTCGGTTGACGTGGCCATGTCACTTGTTGTGACCGCGGGCGCAACTGCAAAAATGGCAAAGTGTGACATTAAATCTGCATTCCGGCTGCTTCCAGTCCATCCAGATGATTGGGATCTTCTGGGTATCCATTTTGAGGGTAAATGGTACGTGGACAAAGCATTGCCGATGGGTTGCTCTATGTCATGTGCTTTATTTGAACGTTTCAGCACCTTTTTGCAGTGGTATTTCACGCAGCACACGGGTCACACATGGGTGACGCACTACTTGGACGATTTCTTCTTTGTAGGTTCCCCCGGCTCCACGGAATGCCAGATAGCTCTGGACACTTTCCATGAGCTCATGAGGGAACTGGGGGTGCCATTGGCACCCGAGAAGACAATGGGTCCATCTACAACTTTGTCCTTTTTGGGGATCGAAATTGATGCGGTGGCAATGCGGGCTCGCTTGCCAGAGGATAAAAAAGTGAAAATGTTGGAGTTACTGGACAAGATGTTGTCAAAGCAGAAAGTGACAGTAAAGAGCATTCAGGTGTTGCTGGGTCACCTTAATTTTGCCTGTAGGGGAGTCAGAGCGGGGAGGACGTTTTGTAGGAGGTTGGGCCGGGCACTAGCAGGACAGCATTTGCCGCATCACCATGTGCGCTTGGCGGCAGGGGTGAAGGAGGATTTGCGGATGTGGTCAGTTTTTCTACACTCTTTTAATGGAGTGCCATTGGCCAGGGAGGATGACGTCCGGTGGGACGTGCAAATCTTTTCAGATGCCGCAGGCAGCGACGGCTTTGGCATTTATTGGCAAGGTAGGTGGTGTGCTGAGAAGTGGCCTCCACAATGGAAGGATGGGGGGAGGAGCATAGCCTTTCTGGAGCTTTTCCCGTTATTGGTGGCTTTGACCCTGTGGGGCGAGGAGTTGGCGCACAAGAGGGTCTTGTTTCGTGTGGACAACATGGCAGTGGTAGAGATTGTTAACAGACAGTCGGCCAGAGATTAACAGATTCTCAAGTTGCTGCGAGTGTTTGTGTTAGGCTGCCTTAGACACGACATTGCATTCAGGGCCTTGCACATCCCTGGTGTGGACAATGACATAGCGGATGCCTTGTCTCGTTCGCAGTGGGGGAGATTCCGTGGGCTGGCCAAGGAGGCGGACAGGACACCGACCCCAATGCCGGAGCATCTTTGGTATGTAGGCAACGTAGGGTGCTACAATTGGTGGTAGGTTCTTTGTCTGTGGCCACGCGGGCGGCTTATGCGCTGGCATGGAGGGATTTCCTGGCATCAGGAGCCTGCAGGCGGGAGGAGAGTTGGCGGCGGTCTGAGGATGTGATCCAGTTTATCCTAGGCCTTATAGAGAGAGGCCTTTCCAGGGTGACTATCGCCGGGAAATTGGCGGGAATCTCTTTTATGGGAAAACTCTTTTGGGGTTACTCCCCCTCAGCAGGGGAAGTGGGGAGGAGGATGCTAGAAGGCTGGGCTAGGGAGCGGGGAGGGGTGCGTTTTTCTAGGAGCCCCCTTTCATGGCAGATTCTGGCCAGGTTGTTGGAAGCTTTACCAGGGGTTTGTAGGGACGGTTTTGAAGCATGTTTGTTTTCTACTTTGATGGTGTTCATGTTTTTTGGGGCGTTTAGAGTCTCGGAACTCCTGGGTACCAAGTTAAAAAGGGGCATCAGTTGGCACTATGTGTTTTTCGCGGAGAAGGGGATACATATTTGGCTGGCCAATTCTAAAACTGATCAGAGAAGCCTAGGGAAAGGAATTTGGTTGGAGGCAGCGGCCCCAGTTGCAACATGTCCTTTGCAGTGGGCGCGCCGTTGGAGATCTTTGGCGGGAGGTGTTGGGGCCGATGGGGTTTTTCGGCATCACAATGGGTCCCGGGTAACGGATTATCAGTTGCGCATGGTACTGCGTAAGGCATTGCAGAGTATTGGGCTGGATGGGGCGCGTTATGGGACACATTCATTCAGGATCGGGGCAGCAACAGAAGCGCACAACCGAGGTTGGTCACAGGGGGACATTATGCGGCTGGGGCGCTGGTCGTCAGACTGTTTTCAGCGCTATGTGAGAAGGACCGCGGAGGAGGCGCATGAGTCATCCTCTTTGTTGTGAGTCTTATTCTAATTTTCTCATTTCAGGTTCGGTGGCTGGGCCTCAATCCAAGGAATTGACCATTTGGATAGTGCGGCATTCATTCATCAAATGGGCGCAGATTCAGGCACGACGCAGTTATTTTGGGGAAATGTTGGGTTTCAATGACAGTGTATTTAGAATTGTTTGGAAAGGCAAGGGAGGGATGCTTTGGAAAGAATTGTTAACATGTCTAAATAAATGGATGGTGAGGGGTCAGTGCCCGGATGTCCTGTTGATTCACCTGGGCGAGAATGATTTATGCGGAGTAAAGGGGGTGGTGTTGCTGAGGGTAATGAAGAGGGATCTGTCTCTTTTAAGGGAGCGATGGTCAGGGTGCCACGTTTTGTGGACTGAATTGGTCCCGCGCAGGGTTTGGAGGGGGGCTGTGAACCCCCGGGCTATTGACAAGGCACGGAGGAAAGTGAACTCGGAAATTTCTAGGTTTTGTCGGGGACTAGGTTTTGGGAGAGTGACACACAAAGAGATACGATTTGAGAATGGGGAGTTTTTTCGGGATGACGGAGTGCATTTATCCAGGCTTGGAATGGACCTCTATCTACTTGAGATTCGGGAGGTATTGGCGAGATGCTTGAATGTTCAGAGACATGCGGTTTAAGTTTGAGAGGGGATAGCCTACTCTGGGGGGGCAGAAAGAGGGGGGTAGTTTCCCACCCCCCCTACTTTCTGGGTGGCGGGGGTCATTTGAAGTTTGCCAGGGTTGGCAGGGGTTTGGTGATTAATTTTGAAGTTGGGTTTATCGACAGGGAAAGGGTAGGCAGGTTACTTGTTATTTCGGTTACACAGGTTGGGGGTTTGACAGCTGGAAAGGGGCAGGCAGGGGAAGGCGTTTAACGGACGGGTTGAATTTATAGGGTTATACGTTGATGTATTGTTTGTAATGTTGTAATGTACGGGTGGGGGCGGGCTCAAAGAAAATGCTAGGGGCGGGGCACGGGGGTGTTAGGTAAATGGTTTATTTAGTGAGGCCTAGTTTTGTAAGGCTGTTTGCCGAGGTATTTATATTGTTATGTGCACCTGTTTCAATAAAAGCGGCCTTTTACACACAGTCACTGGTTTGTGGTCTGCTTTCCCCCCCCCACCCCTCCCTCCCAAGGGGGGCTTGGGGGGGGGCAGCCGACCGCAGGGAGGTCCCCCCCCCGGGCAGTTTGGGAGGGGCGGGGGGGGAGCGGGCTACAAGACAGCCATTTTAGCTTTGGGCTTGTTTTTTATAGCCCAATTGGAGCCCAAGCATAAATGCTTTGGGCTCCTGCTCCCGGCCACCATTTTAGGTTTGGTGACCTGGTGGCCGGGAGCTTTAGCGTGGGGAATTTTTGTCCCACCCTCCCTCCCCTTTATTATATATTTAGTATATAATTTTATAATTGTTTCATTACTGGGTTTTTTCCCCTCTTTTTTCCTGGGCTAAAAATTTTTTAAGGGGGCTTTTTTGGGACAGGTGTACAGGGTGCTCTTATGCATTTCGCTTGGAACAGGTGCTGTGCGGGGGTCATTTGAAGTTTGCCAGGGGTTTGGTGATTAATTTTGAAGTTGGGTTTATCGACAGGGAAAGGGTAGGCAGGTTACTTGTTATTTCGGTTACACAGGTTGGGGGTTTGACAGCTGGAAAGGGGCAGGCAGGGGAAGGCGTTTAACGGACGGGTTGAATTTATAGGGTTATACGTTGATGTATTGTTTGCTATGGTTTGTAATGTTGTAATGTACGGGTGGGGGCGGGCTCAAAGAAAATGGTGGGGGCGGGGCACGGGGGTGTTAGGTAAATGGTTTATTTAGTGAGGCCTAGTTTTGTAAGGCTGTTTGCCGAGATATTTATATTGTTATGTGCACCTGTTTCAATAAAAGCGGCCTTTTACACACAGTCACTGGTTTGTGGTCTGCTTCCCCCCCCCCCCCCCTCCCTCCCAAAGGGCTGCTTCAAATAATTAAGACTTGACAGCCATAGGCCTGCACGCAGGAGCTTCATTATTTCAACCGCGGATCATACAAAACTTAAAAGAATCAATTGGAAGCCCTAATAGACGTGCATTAACCCTTTATAATTGTGCTTAATGTGACGTTTTCTGGAATGTGTAAGACCTACATGGAAAGGGACATGAAACACGCGTCATTTATGGGATATATCCCTCTTATTATATATGTATTTGTGAACATTTTAAAATCTGCCACTATTGTCACATATCCGAATCCACAACAATTTTTGGGATAGGAACACCGAGTATGATGAATGAAGACAATACACGAATAAATGGCATTAAAATCATGGACAACATGAAATGCACTAGACAGATGGTGTAACTTGAATGGTCGGAGCAGAAACACTCCAAACACGTTAACTAAGTAATCTGCTATATTAAAACAAACCTTTGAAACTCAATAAACATTCATAAAATTACAGTTCCGAACACTGCCATTAGAAGGAATCCGTGCTACCTGCTGGGAGTGGTGCGTGCGCGCGCAGTCTGCTCTTTTTGGAAGCACTGCACTCGTGCTTGTGGCGCGCTCCCGCAAGCTGGATGCCGCCACAAGCATTATGTGAAAAGTGGCGCCAACAGTTGCCACGAGACAGACCTGTACAGCGGCGTTTAGGTGCTCTTAGAAAATAAACAGACTTTTGTTTATTCCTGCACGTTCCCTCACTTAGGTGCAGTCTATCTCGAAGGTACATAGTAGAAGGTCAATCACTGGCTCCTTCTCGGTCTCTCTTGCAACTCTTGCACACACGCACTTTTATCTCACAAGCACATTCCCTTAAAAAAAAAAAAAACACACGCGCACACACACGCGCGCGCTCTCCTATCCTCTCCCTTTTCCCTCCCCTCTGCTCCTCTTCACATCCACTCACTCCCCTCCTGCGAAATCTGCCACCGTCTACTCCACACAGCCGATTCTACCACTTTGGCCGCCTGCTCCCTTTCTTGGCGCTGCCATCCGCTGAGGGGGACCTCCCTTCGTCCACACAATCGCAGAATCTGCTTCTCTTGAAGGGCAGCTCTTGACGCCTCTTGATCTCCGATGCCCAAGCAAGTGACTTTTTAAATAAAAAATAAATTAAAAAAAAAAAAAAAACAATCCCAAAAGTTTGGTCTGGCCTATTTTGACTGTGTTCCCTCACTGACTACCACATTAAGACACCTCCGCATCTTATCCTTCCTGGCCCAACACTTACCACACTCCCGCCAGGTTAGCCCCCGCCCTTTCGTACGTGTCTGGTCTGTCGCTGCACTTTTTCATGTTAATCAATGTTTCACCACACTCGCTGCATGTCTCGAGGGAAGCCAAAGATCGTTCCAATTGTCATCCAAGTCCCTTTCATGCGAGCCTGAAGTAATCACTGAACGGACAGTTGTTCCAGCCCACTCATCAGAACATGCACATCGCCCGCTGCCGTCTGGGAACCCACCCCCACTGCATATAAAACAAGGGTGTCCCCCTCCTGCGAATACCCTGCATTAACAGGTGTCGTGTTTGGGGGCACAGTGTAAGGAGGGTGGCCGGACTGCTGCCCTGGCACTATTCTCACCTGCATTGTTTTATTACACATCCCTTGAAGTTCCAGTATAAACAAGGGGTGTCCGCCTCCTGCGAACAGACACCATGAACAGGAGGAGGGGCGGAAAGGAGAGCTGTGGCAATGCTCTCCCCAGCTTCTCATCTCACCCCTGAACACCTCCATGCCTCTGGGGAGCATGAGCCCTCTCCCCGTGGGTTCCCCACCCCTCACAATAAGGGCCTCCGCTTGTTTTTCCACCTGCAGTTATCGAGGATGTTCGAAACGTTCAGCTCAGCTCACCCACCTCTGTTTCAAGCAGTGGCTCTTCAGGGGCCATGACAGTGCACTAATGCGTGCACAAGGTAACACCAGAACAAGTGCTGTGGGAAGAGCAAGTCTGTGTCTATGGCCAATACACCTCTTCTTGACGCCATATGTCCCTTGTCCAGCGTGGTGTTTATTTTGTGTACTGAGCAGATTAAATAAATAAAACATGCAACACATACCTTTCTTTTCGCAGGATTCCTTCTGGCTCAAAGGTGCGCTCAAACAGGTTGAAAGACGCATACAAAACTGCAATAAACATACAAAGCAACTAGGTGCGAAATACACTAATTGGCGTTGCACAATCACACGTATCTCATTGCTTAGACGCGTGTTTCACAAGGTGACAAATTCAACATTATCTCACGGAGTGAGAATGGCATTGTGCGCCGACGTCGCAGTCCTTTTCTGACTGCATGGCTGCCAAAATAGGAAAGACTCCTGCTAGTGCCATTTTATTAATGCATTTACACCCCACGTTCATCGCGATCTGTTGCGACCTAACCCATCCCACCCACAGATTCGACTAGTCAATTCTTACAAGCATCTGCTCACCAAGTCTTCCATGGACACCCCTATAGATAAGCACATGCTCGTGAGCGAGTGGAAATGAACATGCACACGATTACTCGCACAAAACCATAACAGGTGTATTTACAGGTCGCACGTGCCCCCTCCCCCCATGGGTATTTTGCCGCTAGTAACAGATAACTGGGAGAGATGGAGAGGATGTGACCTAATGGCCAGAGCGGTCGACCTCGGAGCTGGGATCGAGTCTCAGCAGGGACGCTCAACATCCTGTGATTCTGGGCAAATCACTTAATCTCCCCATGCCCAACAAAAATTAATGTGTCCGTCTGTAACGCAACTGGGGCTCACGTAAAGCGCCCTGATACCTTCGGGTCTAGTTTGCGCTATATAAAACTAAAAAAATAGTTTTGTTTTTAAATGGTGCTTCTTTCGCACACACTTTCACCAGCACTCTGTCCCCCAACGCTAGGGTGAACGCACAAACACAAATTGACGCTATGCACACACCATCCCTCTGTCAGACAAATGCGCACACGAGGAGACACATAGAGCTGTACTGACACATACAAAACGCACACCCTTTCACCAGCACTTTCTCCCCCGACACACAGGTGAACGCACACAAACTGATGCTATGCACACACTGACACACAGCTGCACACACAATGACACAAAGTTGTACTCACACATGCAAAACATACACACTTTCACCAGCACATTCTCCCTCAACACACAGATGAACGCACACATACAAACTGATGCAATGCACACATCATCCCTCTCACAAACAGATGCACACATTAGGAGACACAGATGTACTCACACATACAAAACACATACTTTCACCAGCACGCTCTTCCCCGACACACAGGTGATCGCACACACACACAAACTGATGCTATGCACACACCATCCCTCTGACAGACAGATGCACACACAAGACACACCGTGCTATACGCACACATACAAAACAAACTTTTACCAGCGTGCACTCCCCTTACACAGGTGATCACAGACAAACTGATGCTATGCGCACACATAATTCCGGTCAGACATGAACAAACAAGGAGACACAGAACTGTACTGACTCATACAAAACACACACATTTTTACCAGCACCCATTCCCCTTACACACAGTGTATTGCATCAGTTTGTGCTTTCACCTAATTCACACCCTGTCACTCTCACAGACCGATGCACACACAAGGAGACCCACAGAGCTGTACTCTCATACACAAAACATGCACACTTTCACCAGCAAGTTCTCCCTCCCTGGCAGACAGATGCACACAAGGAGACACACAGTGCTGTAATCATATACACAAAACATGCACACTTTCACCAGCAAGTTCTCCCTCCATACACAGGTAAACGAGGGTGGACATGCAGAGATTGTGAACATGCACTTTGCAGAATGTGTTTCTCGCATTGTAATAGTTTCACCATAGAGAAGTTTTAACTCTAAACGTGTGTGTTTGCGTATATGTTTGTGTGTTGGTACATCTGTGTATAGGTTTGTGTGCATGTTTCTGTGTGTGTATGTGTACGTGTGTCTGTGTATATGTTGGTCTCCGTTTGAGCTTCTGGTGTGTGTTTGTATGCATGTTTCTGTGCGTGTTTGTGCATGCGCCTCTGTGTATGTGTGCCCATGTCTGCGTATGTGTTTGAACTTCTGGTGTATGTTTGTGCACCCGCCTGTGTGTATGTATGTGCAAGTGTCTGTATATATGTAGGTGTGTGTGTTTGTCTATATATTCTTATGTATCTGTTGTGTGTTCAAGTGTTTGTTTCTGCATGTGTACATGTTGTGTGTTTGTGCACACCCCTGTATCTTTGTGTGTGTGTGTGTATGTATGTATGTATGTATGTGTTGTGTGTCTGTATGTGACTCAGAAGCTACAGATCATCTGCACTCAGAGTAACCTCATCCTTTGGCACGTGAAACGTGCAGCTAAGTATATGCCTTGCTTGTCTTTTCCCTCTTTCATGAGAGCTTGCATTGGGCAAGACAAATCGAGGCTTTGGCAGCAGACGGGCCCTGGCTCCCTCTGCCCTTCTCCGGTTACACTCCAAAGCACAAGGTCACCAGCTTCACCCCTGCTGCCCTTGTGCTCGTGTAAACTCATTTACAGAGCATGACTCCACCATGTCTGCAGGGAGAGTGACCCACGCACTCAGTCTCTTTTAGGTGAATAAATATTTCCCATCGCCCCACACTGTCTCTCCAGTCTCTAACTATTTTTGTAGGGAGGTCTCCTTCACCAAGAGATGAAGCCTCGTGCACTCCTTCCGTTCTGTTCAAGGTGTTGAATGTCTGTCAAAAATTGCTCCACGCGGAGGAGCGCCTTGAAGCCTGACACGCTAGTGCTGCATTACTCTAATAAGCTGGACTTTGAGGCCTTACATGTTCACATTTTTTATACAGAGTTTTATATAGCGCGAACTTGACCCGAATCGGGTATCAGAGCGCTTTACATAGCACCAGTTGCATTACATGAGGACAGATTCATTTTTTTTGTTAGGCACGGGGAGATTAAGTGATTTGCCCAGAATCACAGGATGTTCAGAGTCATTGCCAAGACTCGAACCCAGTTCCCCAGATTCGAGGTCGACCGCCCTAGCCTGCTCCCATCTCTGCCTGATGCAACAACACTGCTCATGTGGGCGCCAGCTCGGTCCTTGATTTTGTGCTATAAATTGTACACCTGCACTTAAGGCACTTCTCGGCCAACGAGAAAGTTGAACATACATACCCTTCCTGTGTGACTTGCTTGTGCCAACTGTGTCCCAGCAGGGTCCGCTCTTCCCTCGACAATTTAACACCCAAATTTAGCAATAAGCAACTTAAAGATGACCTGTCAACCATTGCGAAAAGCGCTCCGGAGCGCAGGAACCCAAGTCGCCATATTTTTTTGTAACTTTTGATCCGTTTGAGGTAGATTTTTTTTTTTTTAATCTGCAGATTACGCTGCAGATGATGGATTGCATGGCAAATACACAATTATGTGAAAATCGCCGTGGCATCTCTTAATTCCAGTGGCCCTGATCTTGAGCAGTAGACTTTAATGTAGTGAACCATTTTTCAACACATATCAGAAAATAAAAAGGGAAAAAGAGCACCTGCATCAATTTTTTTCTTCTGCCGTAGTTGATGCAACTTGCTACCCTATAGTTTGTGCTTTCTCTGTGTCCCCTCCTGCATCCTTGCTTGTCTGTTGTCCCTCCTCCTAACACCTCCTTCCTGGCCCATTCTTGTGCTTGCCCCATCTCTACAGTCATGTCATGACTCGCCCATCTCCCATCACCCCCACACCACATGCATCCAATCCACACCAAAACAAATGGGTAAAAGACATTGTCATTTACAATTTCAATAGCTCTAACTCTTGCATTGGGAATGACAATAGGTCTTGCATGTACTTGTTATTGTATTGCAAAGCTTTTGATTTCCTTGGTGGAGACTCCTGCTTGCTGTTTGGGCACTGGTAGAGCTGCAGCTTGTGTAGTTGCATGCGTTTGGTAAGGAAACATTTGTAATGTTTACTTCAAACGAGCATCATTGCCAAGTTGAAGATTCTGGTAGTGAATTTTCTGTCCAATAAGAATCGTCTCATGATGAATCCACTATTAGTGCTGATGCTGTGCCTCTTTTAGAGGAGGACACTGATATGCCAGAAGTGTAGCAAGAGAAAGCTGGGCTGGATTGCAGCCAGAAGTTGAAAGGCTTTCCCTTTGAAGCGCTGAACTCTGGGTTGCACCTAATATGGGGCAGCCTGTTGTACCTGCCTTTAGTAGTGTTACAGGGTGAAGAGTCAATACAGAGAACGTTTAGCCTATCAATATCTTACAACGGTTTATTGATTGTGTTTTTGGACAATATTGTTGAACAGACTAATCTGTATGCAGGACATTTTTTGAGGGATAACAGTGTCACACACAAGTACCACACTAGCACTACCCAGTGAACTTCCACAAATCTCTATGAGGTTAAGCAATTCTGGGGTTTAACTTTGTCAATGAGATTGATAAGAAAGTCATCACTGTCTTTATACTGGTCTTCTAGTCCCTTGATGGCAACTACTATATTTCCAGCCACGAGTCGAGATCGTGTTTCAGCAGATGCTGCATTTTGTGTAGAACACTACAACATTGCCACGAGATAACCCTGACTGTGACCGTCTCTTCAAGATTCGGCCTATCCTTGACCATTTAGTTGATCGTTTCTCAGAGATCTATGTCGAGGGAGAGATATATAGATGGATGAGTCTCTGGCCATGTTCAGTGGCCATGTGGTTTTCAGACAATACATTCCCAGCCAGAGAGCATGTTATGGTATTAAGCTGCATATGCGGTGTGAAAAGGCTACTGGATATGCATACTGTGAGAAGTTGGCCTGGTATATGATGTCCACAATTGTTGTTTTTGCACTAATTAAAGTGGGCACCTTGCACCAGTCCAAACAACCTCTACAGTGATTTAAGAGATCGAAGAACCTTAGAAAGCTATCCAAGTGGTAGCTGTGGAGAGCAGCCTTCAGGCTTAGTCTTGAAGGAATGTTAAGCAGCTTGTTTTACCAGAATGCAACAACCTTATTGTATTGGTTAAATGAAAGGAGAACCACACAGTAGTTCTAAGAATATATATTTATTATTATAACACCTTAAATACCTCACAGTATCTGCTAGAAGCAGATAAACACAAAGCACACAATACTGTAGCACAGAAACAATCGTAAGTAGCACTAATACACAGTGGGCTCCAGGGGGGAGACCAAACCATATACTAAAATAGTGGTACAAGAACCACGACTCGAGTCAAGACAGTGTCTAGAGAATCGCTGGGACCCCAAGGAACCACCCAAGGTGAGTAAGTAGGGACCCCACGGAGGACGGGTGCAGTGTGCGAACACGACCGCGTGCAATTCAATGGGAGAGTCGCGGTTGCAGTTTTAAAGTTTAGGGACCCTTCCCAGTGGATTACGAGGAAACCCTTTGGAACATAGAAGGTTGGAGAGCCACCCCACCCGTGGATACCAAAGTACCGGAGTTACCCATCCCAGGGAAGCCGAGTGCATAGGGCTGAAGTGGCGTCAGAAACCACAGTCGTTCTCAATGGGAGTCTTCAAAGAAATGCCACTGCTGGAAAGAAGAAAAGTGTCCGGCGGAATCCGCAGGTGGATTCTTGATGGAAGGAACCTGAAAGCAGAGGGGACAGAGTCTGGGTCACTCAGGAGTGACCAGGGGCTCGGTAGACGAATGCCCACCGATGTCGGGTGCTTCAGGTGTGAAGAAGGAGACCATGACTCTACAGCTGCAGGGACCAGGAGACGTCGAGGACGACCAGGAGCCAGATACGAGCTGTCCCACGAAGGATGTCGAGTGCCGAGGGGTTGGTGTCCAGCGGGAGCACCAACAAGCCTTGGCAACGGCAACCCACGAAGAAGGTCAAAGAAGGTTACGGTCTGGCCCAGCAAAGACCAGAGAACTCACCACAGCAAGGGGAGTCAGAGCAGGCCTGGACCAACCAGGGGAGCCCAAGAAAATCAGGATTGTCCCTCAGATGGACCCACAGGCTAAAGGCACAGGAGTCCCGAGGGGACCTCTAGCAGTTTCACAAAGCAACAGCTTGAAGGGCACAGAGTGCGAAGAGGCTGAAGTCCTTTGTATGAAATGTGCGCAGAGGTTGGGGCTATCGACAGCCCAATACACGAAGTTGGGGAACACCAACAAGCATATGCACTTGCAAATGTACGCGGTGCACAGGGGTTCGGGTTATGCGGTCCCCACGAGGGATACTGGCCTCAAACTTGGTGAAAGGGCAGCTCGACCTCAAGGAACGTAGGAACCCACCTCCTGTGTTGCTGGAGCCTTCGGAGTATGCAGGAGCTCAGGATCAGCAGACCAGTCAGTTGCGTTACGGTTCCTGCAAACGCAGGGGAATGACTCCTTCACCCCAAGGGAGATACTTCAGTTGTCCTTGATGCTCCACAGCTCCTGCACGGAGCCTGTATGGTGCACGGGCACAGACAATGCTTTGGACGGAGAGGGAGACGAAGTCGGGCCCAGTCGAAGTCCAGAGTGTCCAGACGGTCGAAGGCCAGTGGTTTCTTGATCAGAATCTTGTCCACGTCAAAACTAGGGTCCTACAGCCAGGTAAGCCCTTTTGTACCCACGGGAGAGGGTTGGACAGATTCAGGCGACCCTCCCGGGGGGGGGGTCAGGACAGTGGGGAGGTTACTCCCATGTCCTTTGTCCAGTTTCGCACCAGAGCAGGAGCCAACGGCTCCCAGAACTGGTTTGAACTGGACTATGCACAGGGACACCAAATGTGCCCCTCGTGCCTTCTTTCAGGCACTCTGGAAGTGACGGGGCCCGGAGCACAGGGTAGGAGAAAAGCAAGTTGCCAGCATCCCACTCTACAGAGCAACGATGTGCTCTGCCTCCCCCGTCAGCCCTAGGCTTGGGTTCTAGGGGTCTACTTGTTACCCCAGTACAAGCCTACTAGGGTATTCCCTGCCGTCTCTGAGTACTAGCCATAATAATAGCAGAACCAGACGGTAGGTCACCACTCACATTTTAGTTTTTTCCGGTCCTGACGAAGTGCCACTAGACCCGTTAGGGGCTAAAGAGGCACGAAACATGTTGACCCACTTCACTTTGGCAGCCCTTGAGGAACATTAAATCCACGTAAGGGCCCACACACTGTCTTTTAAATCAGGCTCGAGCTACCTAAGCCAATAAACCAGACCAGAGTAGGACTGCTCCTGACCTATTTTATCTCACCTACCTGTGCACTACCCAGCCCTCACACCCGCACGCACCCAACGGCTTCTTCAAAAGATCTCCGACAAAGAGCCCCGTTTACGGGAGCCCGTCAGGCATTGCAGCACCGGCCCGACGAGGAGCAAGGCCCAATGATGAAGCATGACATCCTACGGGGAATGTGAGGGCATCACGAAGAAAGACCTCCCTTTCCTCTCACATCCAGTTAGGAACTGCACACCCTGCTGATTCTCAGTCCCATTCGGGATCCTGTGTGCAGGACCTCATTCAAACCTAGCTCCCAGTCCCTTAATTTTTTGAAACACCCACCCAGCCCCAATAAACTAAATCCTGTCTGGGAGGTGGTCACACCTCCCTGTGACAGGATGCCTATTGTGCTGCCTTCCTCTGCTCGAGCTAGGCTCAGCAGGAGGGCAGAAATGTGTTTCTGGTTGGCAGCATCCATTTTGTGCTGCCCGGGTCAAGAAGGCTGGTACCGGGAAGATCAGGGACCCCCACGAAGCTTGCTTCTGAAGGGTGAAATCAAGCCGTTTGAGATAGCATTTTACGCGAGCATATAATGCACCTCTACCTATATGTCTGACTGTCTCCGACAACCCGGGAGAATGGTCTCCGAAGGCTGCTCTGCTCATGCAGGGGCACCCGCTCACGTAAAACCCAGCACCCAGCCTTCAGGATTGTTAAGGCCTATAATAGGGGTGACTTATAGGTTAAGTGTAGTGACCTATAGATATAGTAAACCTATATCTAAAGTAAGTGATGCATGCACCATCTTACACAGGCTGCAATGGCAGACCTGTAGTTCCATTTTGCATGGCCTCTCATGGGTGGCATAATACATGCTTCAGCCAATGGGAGACCTCTGGGGTACCTATGCCCTGGGTACATGTGTACCATATACTAGGGACTTATAAGGGTACCCCAGTATCCAATCTGGAGTGTACCCAAGTACATGTCAATACATTTTAGGGAGAAAGCAGATAGACTGGGGTCCTGATTAGCAGGATCCAAGTCAGACTAGTCAAAAACAGTGTAACAACCAAAAAGTGGGGGTAACCATAAGAAGCAGATCCTATTTTCCTACACAAACATGTACAAGGTGTACACTTGTAGGGATTCTTCACCCTACCCCACCCCCCAATTAATTCCCTTTCAAATAGGAGTACACCAAGCTGGAAGGGAACAAAATAGCCTATTTTGACACTGGGAGATATGCTGCTTATAGAATGCTATCTGAGCTTCCCCAACATGTAAGAATTCTTTCCAGCAGGTGTGAAGATCTGACAATCATGCACTATAAGATGCAGAAGAAGAGTGTGTCTACTATCAGTGAAGCGGTTGACTGCTCAGAGACATGGGGTGAGCTACCTGTACTCCTGGTAAGGTCCTATCCTGTTCTTGCACTTCCTTAATGAATCTGCCATACATTCCTAGCTAGTGTCTTCTGCTTGTGTATATTATAGCACACATCTTAGTTCTTGTGTGATTGTAGTATTATCTGATAGAGTATGCTGCTGTCCTGCTGCGGTGTGCACTCAATGTTTGGGCTACGAATTCTCCTTGTCTCAAAGAGTTCCGGTATGATCAGTTGGTTGGGGGGCTTTCCGTTTAAGGGCAGAGTTGAATTAATTTAGAGCTCCTTGGGTGACGTTTATGACTGGGATAAAGATATACTAAGGACTTTGTGATATTTCTGTAATGGTATGTGAAGAATAAGGCAATTTAAGAATATGAGCAATGTATGGAGAATCTGTTATCTAAGAAGTATGTGAAAGAAGTCTTCCCCTACAAAACAAAAATGTTTATTGCAAATGCAGGTCAAGTAAATGATTTAATTACTCAAGTAACAAAATTCCCACCTGGAAATATTGCTGTTTCCAGCTCATCTTTAGATTTTATGGAATCCTTTCAATATGTGCAGGCAGAACCTTTGGAAGGGAGCACTATAAACACTAACCAAGCTCCATGCATGAGCACATCCAACCAAGGCATCGAGACATAAGATACCTCAACAGAGGATAAAGTAACAGGGACTGATGGCTAGGACAGCAAGAACTAATGCTGTAGGGCAGGTCATCGTAAGCTGGTACTTTTACTTTCACCCTTCACCTCTCGCTCACTGTCCTGACTCCATCATCTATGCTTCTTTTTCCACACAATGCTTTTCTACCCTCCCAATCTGCAGGACTGATCTGAAATGTAAGATTAACTCGCAAGGACATGCGCTAGCCACTCAGATATGCCACTTAAGACTGCCTTTTCATTCCAACAATTTACACCCTATCCACACTCTTATGAAGGAGTTTCTTTCATACAATTGTGCAACACCTTGTACCACTCCTCTTCTTAACAGAATTACATTTTTGCCTGTTTGTGCATTTAATTCCATAAATGTCAAAATGACTCCTGCCTCCCAATACTGCTGTACCCCTCAGCTGCCATAGACCTAGTCGACCATACAGTCATCAATGTCCTTCACTGGTTCTCCTCCTACCTATCCCACTGACACCAGTTTGTTCACATGGGCACCTCCAGGTCCCCAAAGACCCCCTAGGCTTCAATACTGTCCCGTCCTCTTCAACCTCTACATGGAGCCTCTCAGTGCTCTTCTCACAGATAACAGCATCAAGATTCACCAATATATCGATGATACACAACTCTACGTGAAAGTCTCTTCTGCTTCAGATATCCAACAGCTCAAATAGTTCCTGCACATCATCCAGACCTGGATGTTCTGTGCCTACCTGAAGCTCAACCCAAACTAGAGAGAATTTCTGCTATTTGCCAAGAACAGCAAACAAGAAATAGTACAAACCTGCCGTAAATTAAACCCAGTTTGGAACCCCTAATTTTACTGAATACCAAGTCACTTGGATTCACTCTGGTCACCAACCTGACTTTCAAGGAGCACGCTGCACAAAAAAAAAATAATAACCTGCCTGGTACCAGCTCTAACTTTTAAAGAAATTGAAACCTTAGCTTTCAGAAAACATCTTCAGTACTTCAAGCCCAGTCTTGCATGTGGATGGTGGTAACACCCTACTCCATGGCCCCCAAATTATATACTAGCACACCTTAAGGGCATCCTACATGCCACAGCACGTCTCATGCAGGGCCTGAAGAAATATGATCACATCACCCCCAACCTGATGGAACTCCATTTGCCAACCCACATCATCTTCAAAAGCAGCTACATCATTTACAAAGCTATCACGATCAACACCCCTGCTGATCTTGCAGACAGGCTCATCATCTGTGGTGGTTCTCAGCACACATGCAGCCAGGATACAATGGGACTTTACAGAAGCATAGAAAGGAAACAAGGCAGCAGGCATTTTCCATCTATACACCAAGGATCTGGAACATGCCTGTATCCATGAAGACCACTGCCATTTGAAGAGACACCTATTTGAAGAACACTGCATCACATAGCATTAACAGTCCAAAACCCAGCTACCTCTCCTATCACTTGCTGACTTTATTCTTGTTTTTGACCTCTACAGTGCTCCGCTGCCAGTTGGCTAGCTTTGCTCAACAGAACTCCCACATACTAAAATGATTAAATACAACTTCCAGCACGCAAACTTCTGATGGTAAAAAGTTGGGATGGGCTGATCTAATCATATCTTAAGTGAAGGTCTTAGGAAGCTATGCAACATGATAAATCAAGTGGGTTGTGTAGCATACTTGACAACTCTACAGATGTAGGTAGTAGACTTCCACTGTTCAACAATTCCTACCACCTACTGATTTTTCACACCATTCGTTCCAACTTTTTAAGGGAGGCACTGGTCTGAAGTCGGGGGCATATGCAGCTGTAAACAGAAGAAGGTACAATCCAAGGCTCGGCTGAGCAGGCAATAACAGACCTTTGACCAAGCAAATCTTCTCATTGAGCCTCTGGTGCCCACATGCCTGTCTGAGGTGACGCAGCTTATGTCTCTGGGCTTTGCCGAAGAGGCTCAGCTGAGCAGACAATAACCGACTTTTGACTGACTAGATCTTCTAAGTTGGTCTCTGGAGCAAACAACCCTGTTGGAGGTGGGGCAGCTGTCTCAGGACTTAGCAGAACATCTGGAGCAATCAGCACAACAGTCATCGCTGCAGGCTCCTCAAGCACCAGCAGTCTTGTCTGCATTCAAATTAATAAAACACAGGTGCCATGCCCAGACCGAGCCTAGGGAAGGCTGATGCTTTAAGATGCCCCCAAGCTGCACTGCAGTTTATAAGACCAGCCAACCTCTATGGATCCCAACGCAGATGCAATGGCTTTAAATAAATTTATTTAAAGCCATTGACCTATGGAAGCACGCCACACTTCTGCCCCTTAAGAAAAAATACAATGCAGATTCAGAGGAACTGAATACTATAGACCTATTTCCCTGCTAGCGGCGCCAGCAAAAATGCTAGAACAAGCAGTGCAGCGACGATTCGCCAATTTTATCGAGAGCCACAATATCCTACACAATACTCAATCTGGTTTTCGTGCTGGCTTTAGTACAGAGACGGCTCTGCTTGAGGTGGCAGAGTCAGTGAGGATGGCGGTGGATTCAGGGGCATCAGCAATGCTGGTGCTCCTGGATCTATCAGAGGCATTTGACACGGTAGAACATTCAATACTGGCTCAACGTCTCCTGGATGTCGGCATTGGGGAACAGCCCTTGCTTGGTTGAAGTTATTTCTCCATAAGCGTACACAAAGGGTGGCCTTACAACCTTATCAGTCCGAGCGCAAGCATTTATGGTGCGGGGTGCCGCAGGGGTCGGCCTTAAGCCCGTTGTTGTTCAACATTTACCTGGCCCCTTTATTTTCATGGATAGCCAACTGGGGTGTGAAGGCGATTTCCTACGCCGATGATACCCAGTTGGTGTTTCCCTTTAAGGATCAATCGGAAGACTCTTTTAAGAGCTTTAAGGGCTGTTTAAAAGATATTGCCCTTTGGATGAACAACAACAAACTCAAACTTAATGCCGATAAAACGGAAGTGATGTTCTTCGGTATAAACCAGCCCCCAGCTGCAGACCTGTGGTGGCCAGTGGAAATGGGCTCACCTCTCATTCCAGCAGACACGGCCAAAAATCTGGGAGTAAAGTGGGAAACAGACCTATCCTTTTCGGCCCAAATTCAGCAGGTGACAGCTGCCTGCTTCGGCAGATTGAGAAATCTGCGAAAATTTCTACATCTGCTGCCGGAGAACTCCCGTCGGGTTATAGTCCATGCCACAGCAACTGCTAGGCTGGATTATGCGAATGGCCTCTATTTGGGCTTGCCAGCATACCTTGTTAAGAAACGTCAGATGGTTCAAAATGCGGCTGCGAGACTGATTAGACGTGTTCCTTTTCATCATCATATCTCTCCGCATATCAAGGAATTGCACTGGTTGCCGGTGGCTAAAAGAATCCAATTCAAGGCCTTAACCCTAGCCTTCTGGCCTATCCATGGTATTTGCCCTAGCTACCTGAAACAACTGATTTGAGCCTACAAGCAGACCCGTGCATTGAGGTCGAATGCTCTGAACCTGCTCTGCACCCCACGAGTTAGGAAAGCTCGGATGGGTGGCAGATCTTTCACGGTCGGGGCGTCCATGTTATGGAACTCCCTGCCTAATGCTTTGCGTCAGATTGTTTCTGAACCTCAATTCAGGAAAGCAGCAAAAACATGGCTTTTTAGCCTAGATTAGCCCTTTATGGGCTATTGGCTTTTCTGCTTGACCCTTGCGTACCACCTTTTGCTATAGCGCTGGGACACCTCTGTTTCAGGCAGGCTGTGCCTGCTCTTTATAACATCTGTCCCGCCCTTCACAAATACCCCTTGGACCATGGTTCATCACATGAGTAAAATTTAGCCAAACAAAACATTTATCACAGAAAAGCATACATATTTATGGGAATAGGTTGAAGGCTTTGACTCGGGAAGCAGGTTTGGAAGACTTGGCAGTGTGGCTGGCTAAGGAGGATCTGAAAGAGTAGCAGACCATTGGAGGCGCAGATAGAAGCAGACATGCTGAAGGAAACTGGAGTGTGGCATGCTAGGTTGACATATGGGGATCAGCTCAGCCTGGGTAACTAAAGGGTAGAGGGCCCTACTAAGACTGAACGAGTAGAAAAGAGGAGATTTCTATGGAGATTACATGTCCTTTTAATTCTAACAATGAGCAGGAAAGGAAAAGTATTTTTCAGCAATGGACTTGCAACAGCAGATCTTGCAACAGCAGATGCGCTACACGAAAAAAAAAAAAAAAAAAGCAACAAAAAAAACCACACAGAGGTGAGAACACAAACAAGACGGCGTGGAGAGAACGTTCCGCTTGCGAGTTTGACAAAGAAACCGATATTGTCTCTCTTTTCCATTAGTGTGTGGGCAGTGTTTTACTGCATATTGATTCTAACTTGTTTCATTTTAAATGAAAACATAACTTAAAATCGACATGTGTGCTCTTACCATCCTAGGACTGAGGTTGATATCTGAACATGCGAAGGTGGGGCCTAACACTTTCTGCTCTACTGTTGAACATGTGTCTTAATGCGGAATTCTTCCCAGCGCAATAGACAGTTTTAAAAGTTGAATACATTTCAAGTCCATGAGGGCCCAAATTCCCTTTTGTGGCATGCTTTAGTACAATAACAAATAAAGTAGCCCATAGATTCCCACAGCAAGCCACATAGTAGCCTACTCTGAAATGTTAGCAGTAGTTATGTAGAAGGAGAACAGGAAAATAAGCCCTTTGGACAAATGGCATTAGTGAATAGTTAACATTGTTTAATGACCACTTTCAATGGTGGTTGGGAGTGTACCATGCAATTGTTTTATTTCACAAAGTCTATTGGAAATGGTGCACTCTAAAGCACACTGAGGCAAAAACTTGGTCATTCTTGAGAAATAGAGACTGGTAAAGTTAAATTAATGATTTACAAAGCTCTATTTAGATGTGTGCAGGGTGCACAAACAATACAATAACTGTCTGTGCAGAGCCAGTTTTTGGGGGCAGGAGGTTGATGGGGACTGAGGGGCAGGTGGAGGGCTAAAGAGTAGGGTTACTAGAAGACGCTAGTCACAGAACATTACAAATTACATTTCTTCTTATATTGATTTGTCATAGCTATAGTCTTGGGATGGCTCAATTAAAATAACTGGCTCACAAGGTCACACTTCTGCTCAGTAGAAATACTAAACCAGTGAGCGGTCTTACCAGCTTTAATTATAAGCTGGTAACTACGATTTGGTCTGGGTCATGTGATTTCAATTTCTGTGATATTGTGAGTTTAAAAGGCCATGACCTTTTCTGATATATCATTATACTAATTAACAGCTCTAAAGACAGGTGGATCCATCAGGATCCCAGATTTGGTACATATTATTGAGGTGATCAGGGATCCAGGAAGGCCTATGTGAAATGTGGTGACTTTGTCCCGGCGCAATTTGCGGACACCGAGACAACTGCACTTTGCCTACTTTTGTATTTAGAGAAGGAACCTGCAGAGGTCAGGAGGACTTTTACTTTCAGTTCCAGGTGGGCCAACGACAAATGCCTCCTCTAAAGGGCCATCAGCACTCTTTTTGTCCGAGTTTCATTCTGGCTAGGCAGCTGGATTGAGATTTAACACCTTCATGCCAATGCCATTAAGGGAACAAAGGCAAACAGATTGTCACTTCACAAGTGCTTGAGCTAAACTATTATTTAGAAGCGTTTGTGTTTTACCATTAAGAAAAATGCATGCATTGTCAGATGGGGAAATTAATGGTCTATGACTATATCTGTTATTATACTAATACACATTTATACAGCGCTGACTAATAATTGCGTATTACTTCCCAAATGAACCACTTTTAGCAACAGTAAGAGAATTTGAGACAAAAAAATGCAAAGTTCTACTCTTATGACAATGTTTGCATGCAGCTCCTTGATGCCAGTTCAAAACCCACTGAACTATGACATGGATTAAAACACTGGATGTGTCAGTTTAATAAAAAATAAAAAAAACCTGGAGCAAAAAAATAACTCGCTGAGCTGGCTATATAACAAAAAAAAAGCGACTAAGTGCGCTACATGAAGACCCACAGGAATTATGTACCAAAGGAGAACCAAATTATGCTGCAGGCAGGGGCGCAACTAGACCCGAACTTCAAGGGGGGCTAACACTCCCACCCAGGGATGGCCTTAGCACTGGTCGCACACGGTGGAACAGTCTTTTTTGGCGCCCCTCCCCCATTTCCTCCTTCTCCATGAATTCCCTCACTTCCACTCACCAACAATGCACCTCATCTTTCTATAGCACCTTTCTGACAAAAGCTGCATTTTTTTTATACCGCTACTCAGTTTGCCCACACTCAGTTTTGTGATATGCATGGTACACGCACTTTGTAGCAGGCATATTAACCCTCTGCGCTGTATAGGTGGCAGGAGTGCCCAAGTGAGTGCACGGTGAGCGATGCGACAGTTTGAGAGTAGGGTAAGAGAAGTGACTGCAGGGTGAGTGAGGTGACCATATGAATTTGGGTGCGGATGTAAGTGCAGAGTGGGACAAATGAATGCATGGTTAATGATGGGCTTGGTTGAGGGGGATTGCAGATTGAGCAGTGAGGGAGACAGGTGAGTGAAGTGTCACGAGTGCAGGGTGAGTAGAGTGCTTGTGTGACTGCAGGGTGAGGTACAGGGTGAACAGTGCAAGTGCACTGTGAGTGCAGGGTGATCAGTGCGACTGCAGGGTGATTAGTGCGAGTGCAGGGTGAACGTGAAGGGCGAGAATGAGGAGTGAGTTGTCTGAATGAAGGCTGCATTCCCAGACACTTGAAGTAAATCAGCATGTTATTGACGGCGGCTTAGGGTTTCAGATACAAGTTAAACTATTGCTATTATGGCATTAATCAGGGATCGAGGATGGAGGAAATAATGTGCTGATCCTGCAACAAACTTCCAGTCTTATGATTAGGGTTGCCAGCTCATTATTTTGATGTCCCAGGAGGTACAAAAATAAGCAGTCACCTAAAGCCACATTTTCAGCACTTATCTGTAGAAAGCACTTTTGATTGTGTTCTAGGGCTGCCTGAATGATCCATGACTGATAATTAAAAGGGAACAAAGACAGAAAAGTCACATTACAAATTAATACATACCTTTTTATGTATAACCCTATTTAGTGGCAAAAGGAGGTCTTTGCAGGCTCTTTAAACACATGGCTGGCATTTTTCTTTTGGCAACCCTACTTTATATTCCTTTTCATGAAATGCATTCTCACACTATGGCAGTAAATGTACAATACAAATGTAAGTAATAGGCAGAGAGAGGGGTCCTGGGGGTACTAGAACCAGAAAAAAAAAACTAAGCCTCTGTAACCAGTTTACAAAAAGGTATGTAAAAATGCAAATGGTCTTTAAAGACCTGTGAAAAACTCAGGCGTGCCGGAGATAAGACTCCAGACACTGCCCAGCCCAGCCCACAGCAGCTCAAGCTGCAGCAGCCCGGGCTGAGACACAAGACGGGGGGGGGGGTCTGAAGCCCTTTTAGCCCCATGGGCGTTGCGCGCCTGGCTGCAGGGATAACTAAATTACGTGACAGGAAAAGGAAAATTATGTGGCGTAATGCGAAACATTTTGTGCTAGCATTACCTCATTTTTTCATGTTAACACTATGTGGGCAAAGGTTTCAACTCATAGTACCAGTTTGACACACAACAACAAAGATAAGCAACATCAAGGTGACCAGTCAACCTTTGTGAAGGGCCTTCCATCATGTGGCAAAACAAGCCACTGCATTTTTAGTAACTTTTAATCTGTTTGAGCTAGAAACAAAATATTTATTGTTAAAATCTGCAGATTACACAGCAGATGATGGTTTACGTGGCAAATGCTTCAAATATATAATTATGAGAAAACGCCACAGCCGCAAAAATCATACGTCCAATGGCCCTGCGCAATGATAATTTGTTAAATGCAAGACTAGACAGGCCACAGATTTCTCCAGCAACTCCATTAAACAACAGGCACCTTACTGTTATTATAACCTGGAAACTGCTAGTTATACAAGGATCTCTGAAGCAGGCGCCTTAACTTAAAAGATTCTTTAAAATGCAGTCTACTTGTCAGAAAGTGGCGTAACGCAAAATGATGGGGGTCCCCGTGTACAATGTGAAGCCTCCTCTCCCCCAGAAGTCTCCAAGAATGGGGCTCCCTTGAAGGGCTGGGGGGGGCATACCTACAGGGGCGTGTAGCGCTTCTGCTTAAGAACAAATAAGTAAGCTATAACAGATTTTCTATGACAAACTGTATTGTCAATTTCTCCCGAGCGGAGGCTTTTAAAAAAATATATAAAACGTATAAGTCTGCTCCTAATAAGCCCCACTTCGCCACCCCACACCCCCATCATGTTTTTGCTGCCATCCCTTGATCCTCATTTATAGGATTCTAAAGGTGAATGTTGTTCCATTTCCAGCACTGCTAAATACTATTTCTGAAACTTCCATCTTTTTAGTCACATAATGGCATGATCCAGTGGTCTTGGGGCGGAGGAACCATTCAGTCTGAAGTGGGGGAAGGGGCAAGTTTATAAGTCACACAACCTTACCCTCTTTAAAAAGTCACATTGAACGCAAATACGCTGCCAGAATAAAGGACACTCAGCACGCCTAACGTAACGTCCAATGTCATCATAGGCACCCTTGAAAAAGACTTCCACTGAAGTCTTTTTGAACGCCACGGTTACAGTAGAAGGAATTATTTCCGCTCCACACGAGGTTAGCAGTTAAGCGAAGCCACAACTTTTACACAACAAATTATGCAGTTACCTGAGTCCCTTTGCCGGCCCCGGGCGGACCCAGTAGTATGGCTCTAATGCCTTCCCGCACAGAATCCTGAAGCCGCTCCGTGGGGGACACGTTGGGAGCCATAGCTTGGCTTTCGGGAGCAAGCAGAAGAAAAGAAACAGGTGGCTGAGAAGGAAGTCAGTGCAGGGAGAGACGTAGAGCACGTAAGGTCATGGTACAGAACGTCCAAAGAGACGTACAGCATGTACATGGCACGCGAGAGAAACAGCGCCCAGTCACAGAGGTCCTGCTAAAAGAAGAACTAGAATGCTGACAGCTTTCAGAACGCATCATCGACAGGCGCCATCATTACTGTGGACGTTTGTACAGCGTGTTGAAAGGGCCGGAGAAGATCTGCACCGCACCAGAGGCTAGACAAATAGTTTTTTTTAGCATGCACAGTTATTTTATGTTAAATCCGTTCCACTTTACATTTCTGTTTTAAAAACGACCCCGTTTCTCCGACTTCCGTAGGCCTGGTTCTAATTCTATGAACACGACAACGCTTCGTCAGGGGTCGTAAGCCCTATATAAATACATTACAAAAGAAAAGGTCGTGTTTTTCAGACGTTGGTTTATATGCCTCTTTTAATAAGCATTGTGTGTGTCTCTAGTACTGATCGTGAAACAGCTGTAAAACATCAGAAAACTGACCCGTTTACAATTCGAGCCAGATGTGCTATTTTAGCAAACAGGATCATTGCTGTGCACTATTGTGATTGTAATTGTATTTATATAGCGCTTACTACCCCTGACGAGGCGTTGAAACGCTTTTCAGCGAGTAGTACGCTACTTCGGAACCAGCGTCGGATTGGTAACGCGGGCACTCGGGCAATGTCCGAGGGGCCGGTATCCTTGTTCCAGCTATAGGCTGCTTTTTTGAGCAGCCTGGGGGGCCGATTTGGGCGGTTTCTGCGTTGTTCGATGCTGCCAGCGCGCCCAGTGGGTGCCTGAGTGGCCTTTCTGGAGGTAGATGGGCATCCATTACCTCCCTTTTATCAACGGCAGAGGTGGCACTCCCTTTCTCTCGCTGGGCTGGCCCATTAATAGATATATATATGCATATTGAGCGGGGGCAAGGGGCCTGAGCAAAAGTGGCCTCACTTGTTTTCAGGTGTGTTTCACCAGTGTAAACTAATCCGTGCATTTTTTAAACCCCCCTTTTTTAATAAAATTTCGCCGAAGCAGTGTTTTGCGGAAAAGCAATATGCAAATGTGGGCCAATTTTTTTAGCGTTCCGGGCCGATTTTTAATCCCAATACAACCCTGTTTGGAACCCAAAGGATTAGTGGTGGATTAGTATACAGAAATATATGTTGTTAATTTGAGCGGTGGACATGTGAGTCTTAGTTTGATTGAATAGGATAAAGGAGGGGGAAGAGTCTAGATCATGGGTACTCGCAAACATTTTCCCAAGGGCCGCAAAGTTTTGTCTGTGATATGACCGAGGACCGCATCAATTCCAGCAAGGTGGTGATCAGGTGTGGGGGGGAAGGGGTGGGGGGCGCGCGTTAAGGTGGGTATAGGGGAAGCGAAGCACAATGTGGAACCAGAAAACCTGGAATTAATCCCAGCTTCCACACTTTACCAAATTGTGTGATCCTAGGCAATTGTTTCATTTCAGTTTCTTTTATTATCACGTAATACATGACTTCAGAATGTGCGCTGCAGAAAATCTTCTCCTGTGTTTGATTTAATAAACTATAATGTTCATGTATAATAGGAGGCCACCTTAAGATTGCACATAACAACTGACATACCTCTTAGTTCACTATTGTCAGTATGGAGGAAGAATGTATGATCTAAATTCATATTTGAAACTATCACTTAACAAAATACTTCTCAATGCACTGATATAATCTGATATACTAAGGTGAAATGGTTCTGCATGTTAATGAAATACACTTTTTGAACTTTTGAAGAAACCTTATCATTTTTACACTTTTGGTGCAGGATGGCTTTGATAATGAAGGTGTTTCTAAAGTTAAGTGGTGAAGGACAACCTGGTTACTTCCTTTAACTTTTTAATTGACCTTTAAATAAAGGCTTGCCTGTATATTTAACATCATTTTAATGTTATTGCTGAGTCGAGTGAATAACAGCCCAGTGCTGCTGCTGTTCAGGGGGCCGCATGTAAAGATCAGGAGCGCCGCATGCGGCCCCTGTGCTGTATTTTGAGTATCACTGGTCTAGATCATGGGTACTCACAAAGATTTTCCAGGGGGGGTCAAAAAGTTTGGCCTGCCTTGCGATTGAGGGCCACATTGGCCCTTGCATACATGCCAATGAACCCGATTCCGACAGGAGACTCACGATTTTGAAAGCCAAAAATGATTTTATTTTAGCTGTTGTAAACGGGTGAGGTAGGGGATGGGACACACTGGATTACAGATTGCCAGTGCGTGTGGCCTAAATTGGTATTACTCTATAATAAAGACACGCACTCGCTAGGTACTGCTACAGGACTGTCCACAAGTGGTGCAGCCCCCTTTATTTATCTGTTCAGCCTCGCCCGACCCAACAGAAGTGTGGCAACGTCACTAACTGTGACGGTGAGCCAGAGTGGCTCACTACAGCTGTTTTGCACCTAAAATTTCCTCTCCTTCAATACAAGTCAATAGGAAAACTCCATTTGCCTGATGTTGTTATTTTTTCTTTTTTTAAATCTCTTAGATTCCTGTTTTAAAATGGTTGCATGTATGACATTGATGCCAGCAAGGTGTCAGGTGGAGGGGGGATGTAAGGTGGGCATAGGGGAAGCAAAGCATATACATATAAAGGCTGAATTGCACATTGTAAAACCAGAAAATCTGGGATCAATCCCAACTTCCCCACTTTACCAAATTGTGCGATCCTAGGCAACTGCTTAATTTCACTTTACTTCCTTTTCTTCATTATCACTTATGAGGACCTCAAAATAAGTGACTTCAGGATACACACTGTACAAACCCTTCTCATGTATTTTATTTGATAAACTTTAGTGTTGTCCATGTATAATAGCTTCCCAGGACATTTAGAGGGTGAACATAACAACTGACTTTCCTCTTAGTTTTCTATTTGTATTGTTGTCAGGGTGGGTGGAGCATGAATGTTACTAAATTCATCTTTACAAACTATCACTTAAAAAAACCCATCTCAACGCACTGATATCTGCTGTACTAAGCGAAACGCTTCTGCAAGTTAATGAAATAGACTTTTTGAATTTTGAAGAGACTTTATCATATTTTTACACATTTGTTGCAAGACGTCTTTAAAAATGAAGGTGTTCCTGAAGTTAAGTAGTGCAGGAACCCTTAGTCACTTCTTTTGTTTAACTTAATTTAAGCTGTAAATAAATGCTTGCCCATTTATTTAACATATTTCTCAATGTTAGTGCTGAATCGAGAAGCAGCAGCCAGTGCTGTTGTTGCCCAGGGGGCCTCATGTAAAGGTCAGGAGGGCCACATACTTTGAGAATCACTGATCTAGACAGTGTTATTTGGGAGATCATAGTAGTAGAATGAGGTTTGGGATGAGCCAGAGAGTGGAGGTTGAGGATATATTGAGAGCGGTATAGTCTGAGACATAGAGTAGTGCATTGGAGGGAGTTGACGTTTTTTTTTTCTTTCTTTCTACAGTAGGATTTATAGTAATAAAATATATAGATACATACCTACATAGAAAGGGTATACATGTATTAAAGAAAATAACAAAGAGATATAAAATTGTGTGGCATTAAGTTCCATATGTGCAAGTATGGATAGATAGTTAAAAATTCAGACTTTCAGGAGGTGATGCTGTGCGCAAAAGCTAATGTATTTGTATATATATGTGTGTGTATGTATATAATTTTATTTTATGTTTTCCTCAATATTTCAATAGTGAAGCACTTATAGATACAGTTAAGATCATATTTTCATTTTTTATGGATAAATAAAATAAACAGACCCATACGCATCTAATTAAATAACGTATATGAAAACTATGCAGTGACCTATATACATGTTAAGCATAAAATAATGTATATATATATATATTAACCATAAGTAATATATGTAGGAAACTCGCTATATATATATACTATACCAAAGTGAGGTATAGTGTGCACAGAGTCCAGTGGAACCCCAAAGGTAGGCAGAGGTAAAGTTAGATAGCACCTCACTCTCTATTTGTGGTAGTGTGGTCGAGCAGTAAGGCAGTATCAGAGGACAGTGTTAAGCATTTGTTGTACACACTCAGTCAGCAAATGAATTCACACACTCAAAGACTGAACTTCAGACCAATTGTTTTTGTATAAAAATATTCTTTTAGTTATTTTATTTTCTAGTACCAAGCAAGCCTGGCACAGGTAAGCAACAAATACTTTACAGTAGTAATGCAATTTAAATACAGTTTGAATGACATTGTATATGCATTTTGTTTTGACTTACAGTATGGTTTCAGAGAAATGCAATACTTTGTAAATACAGTACATAGACTTGAATGGGCTTTTCAGTAAAATTACAGGTAAGTTACTTTTGAGATTACTTTTCTTACTCAGAGTAGTATACCTGGATACTACTCTGAGACATTTCCTGCAAACAGGTAAGTAAAATCGTTTTTGTTAGTTAGTGCAATTTTAAAGAATTTCTTAAGGTTTTCAAACTCCACACTTGGAAACATTTCCAAGAAAAACAGTCAATGTTATCCTATGGAGGAAAATAGTGTTATCGGTCTTGAGGTAAGTATTTGGTAGTGGGAGTTGACGTTCTGGGGGTAGACTCAGGGGTCCCCCAGGGTCAAGGATGCACTCCAGTTACACCCTCAGCGGCACTAGGGCGGCCGGGTGCAGAGTGCTGAGGCCCAATGTTAACCAATGGGGGATAGGGGTCCTCCGGTTGGTGGCTGCTGGAAAGCAGGCCACTGGGTTGTGGGAGCACAGCTCCTGGACTTTAGCTCAGGGCAAATGGGGAAACAAAGTAGCATACAAGGTGCACCCTCAGCGGCACTAGGGCGGCCCGGTGCAGGGTGCTGTTTCGACGTCGGGCGCCCTGTTGTTTTCAATGAGGAACCTCCGGTTTGCAAAGGCACTGCAGGCTTGGGGACGAAGGTCTTCTGGGTGCGACCACCACTTCGAGAGGTAAGTTGGGAAGTTGCGGGTTGGTTAGGCACCATCGGTTTGGGCACACAAGGCCGTGGGGCGTCGGGTGCAGGGGTGCCTTTTGGGGTTGGATCTTCTTACCAGCTCCTGGTCGCGGTTAAGGGGACCTTCCGGATTTAGGCTGCAGGCGTCGGCTGGAGGCTTGAGGCAGGTCAGGAGTCACCGGATCTCGGGTCAGGATCAACGGGGGGACCTCCTCATGGTGTTTGCCCACTTGAGCTCGGGCCGTGGACGGCGGGTGCAGAGTGGGGCGGATCCGCGGTGTCCGGCCGGAGCCAGAGGTTGCAGATGAACAAATCCGGTGTTCACGGGAGACAAAGTCTTTGTAGTTGAAGGCAGGCAGGTCCTCCGGGTTTTTTGAGGTTGCTGGCTGCAGGACACACCGGGATTTCGCAGGAGCAGGTTCGGGGGGGGGGGGAGACAGGCCAGCAAGTGGCCTGGGGAAGCTCACAAAGGCGGCAAGCCTTTGAAGCTTCCCCTTCGTGAACCCTGCCCATCCTGGGGGAAGAGGCTTGGCACCTCGTCCCAGGATGTGCATTGTTTCAGGCCCCAGAGAGCAGCAGGCTCTCGACCCAGGGGTTCAGAAACCTGTCTGGTGGTGGCAGCTGAAAACAGCCACTCAGCCTGGACACTAGAGGTGGGTTAGTTTTCAGGTGGCATCTCTAAGATGCCCTCTGTGTGCATTTTTCATTAAATCCCACACTGGCATCAGTGTGGGTTTAATGTGCTGAGAAGTTTGATACCAAACTTCTCAGTTTTCAGCGTAGCCATTATGGTGCTGTGGAGTTCGTAATGACAAACTCCCAGCACCATATACTCTTAATGGCAGCACTGCACTTACAATGTCTAAGAATGGCCGTAGACACTGTAGGGGTACAGGGCTCATGCAACTGTACCCTCACCACTGGTACAGTGCACCCAGCTAGAGGAGTGACTGATCTATGCCAGGGCAGTGGGTTGTAGGCATGGCACACAGGGATGTGTGCCATGTCGACTCTTCACTTTGTTCTGCACCAAAACACGCAGCCTGCAAAGGCAGTGTGTGTGTGTAAAGGTAAAGGGCCTCTAAGGGTGGCACAATAAGTGCTGCAGCCCTTAGAGGTCTTCCCTGGTCACAGTGCCCTGGGTACCTGTGGTACCATTTACCACGGGCTGACCTGTGGCCAGAGATGCCAATTGGGTTAGTTTTGGGGAAAGAACACAGGCCCTGGGAACCTGATTGGCAGTAACCCAGGGCACATCAAGTAAAAGTGCATCAGTAGTCTGGTAAAAAGGGGGGGGGGGTTACTGCGACAGAAACCCACTTTCCTACACAAGCCCCCCCCCAGCCCAAAGGCCAGGAGACTCAGCCAAAGCTGGGAGAGTCTTCCTAGTCTTTCAGGCGAGGAAGAGTAGAGGAAGTGGTTTGAAAGTTGCAGGGCTTACTCTGCCTTACATCCTTCTGTCCAGGTCAGTCCCTTTGGGGAGCTGGCCTACCTCAACAGTTTCAGGACCTAATTCCCAATGCTCCTTTCCTAGCTCTTTAGTGTCTTCACCCCATCTTTTTAGTTTGGGTTCAGAGGTGCCTACCTCTGCAAATTCCTAACTTAGCTAGGGCAAAGCCCAGCTTACCCACAGATGTCACCCACAGCTTGAGCAACCCCACCATGACCAATAGGGCCAGGGGGCCTAACTTGCTATTTGGCAGGGAGCTAGGCCACTATGCCAAGGACAGTGCTGCCATGAAGGCTAACACCCAACAGAGGCTACTGACAGCTGCCCGTGCCCAGAACCACACCTTTAGCTCTTCGCTGGTAGGTGAAGTAACTGACTTACAGGCTTCTTTGGGTTTGGGGGGCCTGTCTGCTGTTTTAGGGTGGGGGGCCACTACACTTGGTAGTGAATACCCTTCTTCCACCCTCTGTTCTGCCAGCTGAGGAGCCACCAACTCAGGCTGGACAGTTGGCTGACTAGTCAGGTCTTTTTGTTGGCTAGGGGTGATGTCACCAGTGCCAATTTTGGAGATCTCCCTTACTGGGATAGACTCTCCCTGGCCCACTGGAACTGTGGCTACCAGTTGCCCACCTTTCCTACACTGTTTCCTCTTTTTCTTTTGGGGCTTAGCTGCACTGACTGCAGGGTGAGCCCCCCCAGGTTTCTTGGGTGAGGTCTGGCATTGGACGAGTACCTCCCTTTGGCTCAGACCAACCTCTGGGTGGTCATTCCCAAGGAGACAATCAAGGGGGAGGTCTTTACTGACTACCACCTTTCTCCATCTAAGGGACCCAGCTATTTCTAGGAGCACTAAAGCCACAGGCCTAACAATGACGCCCCCTGGGACAGTCCTTACTCTTTTCGTTTCCCCTGGGACATACTGGTTTGAGAGAACCAACCTGTCATGCACCACAGTGTGACTGGCACAGGTATCTCTCAGGGCAGTGTCTGGGATTCCATTCACCAGTAGGTGGTGGAAGTGTCTACTCCCCTCTGGAATCTCCAACTCACCTTTTGGGCCCATTTTCCAGTTGAAGGCTACGAGGGCTTCCTCATCTGAGGAATCACCCTCTAAAGCTACACTGGCAACCCCTGGAGCTACACTAGGGGCTGTAACTATTTTAGGACAGCTAGGGTCCTTGGTGTGGTGTCCTGCCTTTTGGCAGTTGTGACACTATACCCTGTTGGGATCCCAATTCTTACCTTGGTACCCAGTTTTAGTTTGTGAGGTGTCTTTGGGCCCTCCCTCCTGGTCAGGTTTTTGGGGGGCTACCTGGGACTCCTTACTTTTATCTTTTAGAGCCTCACTGTCTTTCCTCTGGGGAGGTTTTGTAACCCCTTTGTTTTGGTCACCCCCAGTGGACGTCCTAGTTACCCTTTTCTTGACCCAATGGTCCGCCTTCTTTTCCAATTCTTGGGGAGAAATTGGACCTAGGTCTACCAGATACTGATGCAACTTTTCATCAATGCAATAACTTAGTATGTGTTCTTTCATAAACAAATTATAAAGACCATCATAATTTTGCACTTTGCTTCCAGTCAACCAGCCATCTAGTGTCTTAACTGAGTAGTCTACAAATTCCACCCAGGGCTGACTCTGGGTTTTCTGAGCCCCCCTGAATCTAATTCTATACTCCCAGTTGTGAGTCCAAATCCCTCAATCGGAGTTCTCTTCATGAGGACATAAGACCCTGCATCTGCCCCACTAAGGATCAGAAGTCTGTCTCTGCACTTACCAGAGAACAGTTCCCAAAGGAGTGCCCCCCAGTGAGTTTTCTTCACTCTTCTGGTTTCACAAGCCCTCTCAAAGGCTGTGAACCATTTCGTGATATCATGACTCTCTTCATATTTAGGGACAATCCCTTTGGGGATTTTAGGATCATAAGATTGCTCTTTATCCTTATTTAGTAAATTGCTACCACCATTGATGGGTCCTAGGCCCAGCTCTGCTCCTTTCTTTTTCTAGAGCCAGGAGTCTGGTCTCTAGGTCTAATCTTTTGGTCAGCCTGGCTAGCAGGATGTCCTCCTCATTGAGGATTTCCTCAATGTCCTCAGTAGTGCCTGACCCACCTGTGTGGGATCTAGGTACCGAGAGGTTGATTCTTGGAGTCAGGGCCACTTGGGCCCTTTTCTCCCTAAGAAGTGTGGGAGGTTGATCTACCTGGTCATCCTCTCCCTCTTCTTCCTCATCTGACTGGTCTTCACCATTTTCAGATGGGTGGTCCTTAGCATACACAGCCAACAGCTCCTGGAGTTTTTATTTGGTGGGATGGGGACCCATGGCTATGTTTTTAAGTTTACATAGGGACCTTACCTCCTTGAAAGACAAGTGAAGGTAAGGGGTGAGGTCGAGCTCCTCAACCAAGTCCTCTATGTCATTGTGGTTATTTTCACTAACAGCTGGGTTCTTGTTTTGAGACATTGTTAAAAAAACTTCTAACCCCTCTAACCCTAGCTAAAGTGACTTTTTATTTTTCTAAAATTCTAAAGGGACTTAACCAAGGCCCTAACAAGACTTTTAGTAGTTTTGAAAAAATGCCAATTTGGAAAAAATCAGAATTCTAAAGACAATTTAAGAGTTCTGTTGTGTGATCAGGTGGTAACCAAGTAGTCCAACAAATGCAAAGTTGTATATCCCACCGCTGATCCACCAGTGTAGGAAGCTGGCTCTGTATATACTATACCAAAGTGAGGTATAGTGTGCACAGAGTCCAGTGGAACCCCAAAGGTAGGCAGAGGTAAAGTTAGATAGCACCTCACTCTCTATTTGTGATAGTGTGGTCGAGCAGTAAGGCAGTATCAGAGGACAGTGTTTTTTTAAATTTATTTTTTGGTCCTCATTTACCACCAGACTGCAGTGCACCCACTCCTTGCCCGTTAACCAGATGGAGAGGGACAAGAGGGAAGAGACGAACCTCACAACATCGGACGAAGAGTAGGATAGCCACTGCCCCCCAGGGGGTAAAGTCACTCTCAACTTTCTCCGGTCATCCGGGAGCTGCGTCTAATGGAGACGAAAAAAGAGAGGTAGCCCATGCAGCTCTAAGAGATTTTTAGGTGTAATCATAGGACCCTCGAATGCTGCGACCACCTCAATAGGAAGCTCCAAAGCTTCTCCTTACCATTGCTTGCAGGAACCCTTAATAAATCCATTTTAGATACATAGAACAGGGAGTCAAGTCACTCGAGATAGGATGGAGGGGTATCCCCCACCCACTTACGGCAGATTTCCCATCTAGCAAGTAAGATAGCATAAAACAGGAACTTTCTTGCCGGGACCTGCAAGGCCTCTTCTACTCCAAATATAACCAAAGAAAGGCTTACCTTGATGTTGGCCCCCAACAAGGTTACAATCATCTTACCCACTTCCTCCCAAAAGTTTGTTAAGGCTGGGCACTGGTAAAACATGTGGATATCGGAGGCACATGCTAGACCACACTTCTTGCACTTGACGTCATCTTTTGCCATTTTAGACAATTTTTCCGGGGTTATGTAGACTCTATGGAGTGAAAAAAAATGGTTCCTTCTTAACCAAGCGGGTTTTACTGTCGAAAATAGAGTGCGCATTGATACTTGCCATGCATGCTGCAATTGCTCCCTCTGCAAGTACTCGCCCCACAGGTCTTCGGCCAGGGTAAATTCTCCATTAATGGCGTCCAGAATAACCCAATACCACGTGGAAACTTCCTTATTCCCCGGAGGTTTTCCCATCTATTGATCTTCCAAGATATGTCCATTGCCCAATGGAGAACTGCAACTAGACTCCCAACTTTTCAACTGTATGTATTTAAATCTTGACAGTTTCCCCCTGGTAAGTTGATTCAGTTCTGCCCAAGGTAAATGTTCGCCATTTTGGGTGAGCTCTCCCCAGCTACACACTCCAGCTTCTCTCAAGGGAAGAGCTAACTTGTCCTTGAAACAGTCAGGGGTCCCTGGGGAATCCCATATCGGGGCCAGTTCGGAATAATAGCTTAAGCCTATAAGGCACCTGATTCTAAACCATTTTTTCGCAATGGCCTGTAGTACTTTCAGCTTGACCTTTTTAAAGTACTTTGGGTCACCAAACTTAAACAAGAAATAAGCAGTACTTAATTTAGCTCCCTTTAGCATCACTTTAAACAGAGACCCCAGATCCGAGCTGTCCGGGACACTAAACAACATTCTAGAATGTGAGAACTGAAAGGCCCACTCGTAATATTGAATGTCTGGCAAGGCTAGACCCCCCCTTCTCTCTTTTTCGCTGTAACTTCTTCCAAGAGATTCCCACCCCCTTTGAAGCCCAAATGAACGCATTAATGGCCTGCTGAATTCTAACTAACTGGGATTTATCAAAATGCAGGGGGATTGTGCTGAACAGGAAAGTTATCTTGAGCAAAATTATCATCTTTATTAAACTCACCCTCCCGAAGATTGTTAGTGGTAAATGCGCCCAGCTCTTCAATATTCGGGCACACTCTTTTTCAATGATATCCAGATTCACTCCTGTTATTTTATCGACCTCCTGTACGATTTTTACACCCATGTATCTCATTTCCTTTTTAATTAGGGGGCTCTCATCTTCGCTGTTCCATACCATCACTTCCGTTTTCCCTGCGTTAACTTCATAACCTGACACCCTTCCAAATTCTGAGGCTATTCGGAGGATAGACGGAATAGCAGATGAAAGATCAGATGTATAGATCATTAAGTCATCTGCATAAAGAGCTGTCTTTTTCTCCCAGTCCTCATATGAAAAACCAGGGATGTCCACTGCTTCCCTGATTTTTTGTGCTAGGGGCTCTATATATAGATTAAACAAAAGCGGAGACAGGGGGCAACCCTGTCTAGTACCCCTAGATATCTGGAAGGACTCCGTCAGATTACCATTGACCAGAATCTTAGCTGTTGGATTCTGATACATTAACTGCACAGCTTTACAAAAATTATCACCCAAATTATACTTTTTCAGTATAGTCGCTAAATATGACCAATTGACTCTATCGAACGCCTTAGCGGCGTCTAACGTCACAATTGCCATGGTATAGAGTAGGTCGTGGCCAAGTCGATCGCTACAATCAGACTGTATGTTAACTCATAGAGCTGCCTGCCCTTCATAAATCCCTTTTGGTCACCAAGTACTATCCCACCTATAACTTTACTTAACCTCTCTGCCAAGATCTTTGCAAAGATTTTATAATCTGAGTTGAGCAAAGATATCGGTCTGTATGACTCGCACCGGACTGGATTTTTACCAGGATTTGATGTAGGGGGGGAACATGGCAGCCGCAGAGCTAGCAGGTCGCTAGTTCGCTCTCGGGAGCGTCCGTTACCGCCAGCCCGGCAGATCGCAAGAATGGTTTTGTAACCGGTCGGTTACGCGGAATACACCACCCACCCTCCTACTTGCATACCAGGTGCAGGGATATGTGCTTTTCTCCGTCAGCTTCAGCTTCAGCGTCAGCACTGGTCCCAGATTCTGCCCGAGCGGCATCTTCACGTTGGGACACGCCCGCCCTGGAGCTCAGGAGGAGCCGCAGGGCAGCAGCGCTCAGTCTCCTCCGGGGACTTAGAGGCAGAACAAGCGCAGCTAGGTCGGCAGCAGAAGCGTTTCCTGCTGGTTCCAGCACAGAGGGTCTCATTGCCCAGCAAGGCCAAGGAAAAACGGCCTGTGTCAGCGCTTGGGACCCCCGTAAAACACCATCTGGCTCAGGTAAAGGAAGGGGAGCCAGGAGAGGGAAGTTGAGGGAGCAAAATTATCTATTAAAAAGGGGGAGATATCGACTATTTAACACGGTTATTGGCCCCCCTGAAACAAACAGTAGCTCTCCTCCTTTGTTAACCTTGGCGAGTAACACGGAGACTACAGAGCCACCTAGATTACTGGACTGCAGACCTAAGGAGCGCTTGGATAAGCCTGTGAAACTCAGGGAAAGTAGGGGTGAGGGCAAGAAAAGCAACCCAGAGCAGTCAGAGTGTAAAATAAAGATTACCCCTTCTTTGCGGTCCTATTTTAGGGTATTACCATCCGACGGGGACCCTAGAAAGCCAAACATGGAAGCAACAGTGCAGTCAGAGTCCCGGTCGCTACCAGACCTGACCTCAGAAGAACCTTTAAGAAAACCAACGGGGCACTCGGGGTTTTCTCAGCCCGCCATTGGCTTTACGCAGGATAGTGTGGGGGTGAAAACAAGTGGGCTAGGAGACAATTCAGCTGCAAATCCCCCCCAAGAAGTAGCATCTTTCCCCACAGCGGATATACCTTCGGGTGACAGTGTTCTTAATTCAGATTCTCCCACAAGTTCATTAGAAGCCATGTTTGTATCACTGTCGGGGGATATAAGGAAAGGTTTTGCAGTCTCAGAGGCTAACCAAGGGGAAATAAGGAACTTTTGTGAAGCACTGGAGAAAAAGATAGATCTCCTCTCTATCAGAACGTAGACTTTGGAAGACTCTGTGGGCCTCTTAAAAGAAGACATGGGGAAGGCTAAGGCGGAGATTCAAACTTTAAGGGGAGAGGATCGGGTTCTCCGGGAAAAATTGGAACACCTGGAATACAGCGCCAGGAAAAATAATTTGCGGTTTTTGAAGGTGCCAGAAGGAAAGGAAGGGGAGGACATAAAATCCTTTGTGGTTGCCCTAATAAAAGAAGGGCTGCAGATTGAGGAAAGTGAGGAGGAAATATCAAGAGACATTCAAAGGGTGCAGAGAGACCCCTTCCGTAGAAACCCCAATAAGATTAAACTACGAAAAATCCTCATTAACTTTTTAACTTATGCACTAAAAGAAAAAATCTTGACAAAAGCATTGAGGATAAAGTCTATAAGAGTGAGAGATTGCATCTTTGAGATCAGATCAGATCTCGCAAGGGACACCCTGGATAGGCAATGGAAGATGGATAGGCGCTTAGAGGATTTAAAAAAGCTGGGGGCCACCGCCCAACGTAAATTTCCTGCGACCCTGAAGGTAATGCACAACAACAAAATGCATAGCTTGGGGAGTCTACAGGAGGTAGAAGACCTTCTGGAAACTCTGAAACAATAAAGTGGTAGCTAGGATTGGCAGTTAGTTTTGAGTGGCTTAGAGTGGCTTAGAGGGGCTTGCAAGAGGGGGGGAAAGCGGACAGATGGAAGAAAGCGAAAAATAAATATCAAGGGGAAGAAGGGAGAGGAAAAGAAGAGGGAAAGGGTGAAAAGAGAAAAAAAAAATATATATATACATATCAACACCACCCAACTTGCCTTACAAGTAGGAACACTGACACCAGGCTGGAGGCTTGAAAAGATGCTTTTATTCGTGTAGAAAGCTGGCAGGAACGATAAAAACCAAACGCGTTTCTCCTCCAAAAGAGGCTTGATCACGGGTACAGCCTCTGCTTTCACCTTGCCTCGTGATTTACCACTGCGGTTTGGCTTTCCCAGAGTGCAATTCAAACAGGTGTGTCCATTTTATAGTCCACGAAAAGTAGCAGCATGCTACAACTTTATTAGTTCCTTTTAACGAACATACTGCCTTGTGCCACACCTGTTTGAATTGCACTCTGGGAATGCCAAACCGCAGTGGTAAATCACGAGGCAAGGTGAAAGCAGAGGCTGTACCCGTGATCAAGCCTCTTTTGGAGGAGAAACGCGTTGGGTTTTTATCGTTCCTGCCAGCTTTCTACACGGAATAAAAGCATCTTTTCAAGCCTCCAGCCTGGTGTCAGTGTTCCTAATTGTAAGGCAAGTTCGGTGGTGTTGGAATGTTTACGGGGGGCCCCGGTCCCGTAACACTGACCCCCCCTGAAGTGCACGCGGCTCAGTTACCGGCGCAACCTTGGGTGGCATATATATACATATAAGTAGAAATATCAAGTGGAAGGTGGGAAGGAAAAAAAAAAAATGGGGGGAAATAAATCACACAAAATCTCCTCACATAATTTGGTGGTGAAACCTCTTTTATTTTAGTTATATCGGGTACGGGGATGACGGACACCCGTAGCGCTCTAAAAAGGGGTCCAACATCAGACCCAGAGGAAAGAGGGCATTGGTTCTCCAGGGAGGAGAGGACGAGGGTCAAGAAGGGGGGGGCACAGGGTGGGGAGCATAGGGGAGAAAAGCATAAAAAAATATCCTCATTCACTCCAATAAGGCAACCTATAGATGTAACGGTTGATATGTCTCAGTTGGTAGGCTTAGGGACAGGACAAGGGAGATGGGTTTTCAGATATTAACATGGAATGTTAATGGTTTGCGCGTGAAAGCAAGAAGAGATAGGATCCTGCAATACCTTAGGGATTCTTCGGCCCAGATAATAATACTACAAGAAACACACTTGGTAAAGAGTGAAAGTACGGAGATTTTGAAGAGGCAGTTATGGGTCCAACAGGCGGTTTTTACAGAGAAGAGTGCCAACATAAGAGGAGTCGCAATATTGATCAGAAAGCAGGTGAAGGCTCATATCCTAGAGACAGCAATGGATAAGAGCGGGAGATGGATAGTGGCAAAAACAAATATACAAGGGCAGATGCTAACTCTGGTAGGGTATTATGGCCCAAACATAGACGACATTGAGCCATTAAAGGGAGTTTTTACAACATTGCTGGACTTTCCTGATCCAATACTTATGGCCGGAGATTATAATGTAATAATGAATTTAAAATTAGATAAATCTAAAAGTAGCAGAGCAATTGCCACTCCCAAATCACGTTCATATTTGAGAATGATGATGCAGCAAACGGCGCTTTGTGATTTGTGAAGAGAGAGATCGGGCGATCGGCTTGGGTTCTCCTTTCATAATAAAAAATATGGACACAAGTCTAGAATCGACTACTTTTTAGTTAGTTTAGGCCTGAGGGCTAATATTCAGGATATCTCTTACTTAACTGCCCACCTCTCCGATCATTCAGCTGTTATTTTAAATATGGACCTGAAAGGCAGGTTGAGCACAAGGAAATGGACGCTCAATCGCACCATACTCTTGGAGATTGATGCAATGAACCATTTGAGAAAGGATGTAACTGAGTTTTTAGAACACAATATAGGCTCTGCCTCGGTTATAGTCGTTTGGGACACTCTTAAAGCCTTCATGAGGGGTAAACTGACAAGTATTGTAACTTTTAGGAATAGGACGTATAGAGAGCAGGTTGGTCAATTAGAATCAGAAATGAAGGCCGTAGAAGCCAAGTCAAACACGAGTAACGAGGGAGAAGGTAGGAACCCGGAGGGTGATAAGTTAACATCACTAAAGGCACAACTAGAATCTATTTTACAATCCCGCATTAATAAGCGCTGGGAAGCCAGCAAGTTGGCCCATTTTGAATATGGGGAAGCCGCCGGTAAACTACTAGCTTTGAAGGCGAAGTCAGATAAAAATAGGAACTTGATAAAAGAAATTGAGGGGGAGCAGAACGGGGTGGTATTAACAAATGATTTGGAAATTGAAGATGCCTTCATCAAACACTTTCATCTATACGGAAGACCAGATAGTGTCGGAGGACGAGGTCAATCAGTGGTTGGGCCCAGATGTAATTCACCCATTAGATATGGAGGGGCAAGAAATGTTGAACCAGGAAATTACTCAGGAGGAAGTTGAGAGCGCTATGAAGACAAGTAAAAGAGGGAAGGCGGCCGACCAGGATAGGCTACCAATAGAAATATATAGAACTCTGGGGGAGAACCTTATTCCCTTTATGACTTTGATGTTTAACGGCATCCTTAGAGACTCAACACAGACACCTAATTCCTGGGGTGAAGCAATAATAACATTGATCAGAGGACAGTGTTAAGCATTTGTTGTACACACTCAGTCAGCAAATGAATTCACACACTCAAAGACTGAACTTCAGACCAATTGTTTTTGTATAAAAATATTCTTTTAGTTATTTTATTTTCTAGAATCAAACAAGCCTGGCACAGGTAAGCAATAAATACTTTACAGTAGTAATGCAATTGAAATACAGTTTGAATGAAATTGTATATGCACTTTGTTTTGACTTACAGCAGAGGTCTTCATACTTTTGTAGGTTGAGCCCCCCAGCTGAATTTTTTAGATGTTGGGCCCCCCACCACCTGACAGAAATTTCTGGAATCTGGTACACTACATAATCGACCGCCACGCGCATATCACGGGCCATATCCGGCAAATAATGTTCAACACAATAAGAGTGTTTAGTAAACTGCAGGTTTGTGAGTGGGTGTGGTGAAATGACAGAGGCTTATTACACAGCTCAAAACACAATTTTTCAAGATAAAATGTGCGTAAATTGTTTTTACTAGGATGCTTTGTTTTACACATGACATAGATCAATAATACCACCACCAACATAAATGTGATGGGTGTGCCGGTTTTTAGCCACATAGACTGTCAATCTGTGGATGGATTTTTGCTACTGCCATCCTCAGGTTGTGCTCCACATCCAGTCTTGAACGGTACTTAGTCTTTAATACCGCAAGTGCTGAGAACCCAATCTCACATAAATAGGACGAGCTGAAAGGCAAGAGAGTTTTGATAGCAGTTTCTCTCAAAGCTGAATATTCTGCAGACATTTTCAGCCAAAACAGTGACTGTAAGGGAGACAGTGTTATTAGATTTTTCGAGCACTCCCTAGCTCAGAGTTGGTACACGAGAAACAATTCTTCTCTGGAAACCATTAACAAACGTTTTAGGCAGCATTATAATGGGATAATTGCCCACCAACCAGTTATGGATCCGAAGACAAAGGTGAAAGTCCACAGAGAGGGCGCTGAACGAACACCTAATTGAGAATTCCTTAGTGGTACGATAAGTTGCTTGCCTGAAGCAGTTGGGGTTTAGGACACGTCGGGCTTGTGTTTAAAAAAATAGAACTGATAATAAATGAATGATGTTGCCTATTTTACTTCAGAGCAATGTTGTCTGACAAACTTTGTGGTGGCAGGGACATGTTAAGGATTTTGGGTGCCCTGGGCCAATACTATTTTGGGGGCCCCTGTTCAGAACAGCTTTGAGATTAAATGATTCACTTTCAGCTCTGCCATACCCTCTTTAGCCAGGCTACTAACGGTGCACAGGCGCTATGGTCGAAATTCTAAAAGTGTTTACATCTAATATTCAGAGATAATGATGTGTGTTTTCACTGTTGTAACAAAACAGCAGCCCACTAATTTTACAGCAAATAATATCTGTGATATCCTCCAATTTCTCATATGTGAGGACCCGTTGTGATCTAAAATAAACTTTTTTATGGTTGTTGCATGAAACAAAAACATTTCTCTGCAAATAGTAATAGACTCTCTCACATCAATCACATTAAAAAGAAATGAAACAAAACGGTATTTACAAGAATCTGTTTAGGAATTATTCCAGGCCATCAGGGCAAAAACAGAGCTGTCTCTATCAAGTGGCCCCCTGAAAGGCTGGATTGCAGTGCATGTATATGTGTCCTTTTGTAATTTAGGACGAAAACCTTGATGGGGCACGACATGGCCATATGTGTGTACAGGGGCGTAACTAGACCCAAACTTCGGGTGGGGGCTAACACTCCCAGCCAGGGCTGGCCCTAGCACTGGTAGCACACAGTGGAACGGTCTGTTTTGGCGCCCCTCCCCCATTTCCTCCTTCTTCATGAATTTCCTCACTACCACTCACCAACAATGCACCTCATCTCTCTATAGCACCTTTCTGGCAAACATTTCATTTTTTATAGCACTACTCATAGTTTACTCACACTCAGTTCTTTGATCTGCATGGTACACGTTCTTTGTAGCAGGCACATTAAACCTCTGCGCTGTGTGGGTGGCAGGAGTACCCATGTGAGTGCAGGGTGAGGCATGCAACAGTGTGAGAGTAGGGTAAGAGGAGTGACTGCAGGGTGAGTGAGGTGACCATATGAATTTGGGTGCGGATGTAAGTGCAGAGTGGGACGAATTAATGTATGGTTAGTGATGGTCTTATTTGAGTGAGATTGCAGATTGAGCAGTAAGGGGGACAGGTGAGTGAAGTGTCACATGAGTACAGGGTGAGTAGTGTGCTTGTGTGACTGCAGGGTGAGGTACAGGGTGAACAGCGCAAGTGCATTGTGAGTGCAGAGTGATCACTGTGAGTACAGGGTAAGCGGGTGAATGGTGTGAGTGCATCGGGATCAGTGTGAGGGCATTGTGATCGCTGTGAGTGTAGGGTGAGCGTGAAAGTGAAGGGCGAAAATGAGGAACGAGTTGTCTGAATGCAAGGTGCATTTCCAGACACTTGAAGTAACTCAGCAGGTTATTGATGGCAGCGTAGGGTTTCAGATATGTTAAACTACTGCTATTATGGCATTAACCAGGGATCAGGGTGGAGGAAATAAATGTGCTGATCTTACAACAAACTTCCAGTTTTATGATTAGGGTTGCCAGCTCATTATTTTGATGTCCCAGGCGGTACAAAAATAAACAGTCACCTAAAGCTGTATTGTCAGCACTTGTGTGTGCATACTTTGAACAGCAAATATAAATAGAAGCACTTTTAATTGTGGGGCTGCCTGAATGATCCATGCCTGATAATAAAATGGAACAAAGCAGCCTTGCCAAGTATCACGCATCAGGCGTGAGACTAACGCATTTCAGTGTGGTGATCCGCATCACCGCACTGAAATGCGATAATCACTGCATGTTATAGCGCCTCCTTAGAACGCTTCAGCGAAGAGGAGCGCTGCGAGTGAGTACCACACTGAGAGAGCAAAGCTGCTCTTCAGCAGCACCTCCGCGAGCTGCTTGCGACAGACTTGGGGGCTGGCTAGTTGGCTAGAATGTAAAACATTCACCAGACACCCCAGCAGGCACATCTGACTCACTCAGGATGTCACAAGTGTCAAAGCCTAATGCCTGCTGCCGACGCAGCCTGCCAGGACACACTGACTGTGATACACCTATAGGCCGATGGCAGCGCGGCACAGTTTAGCTTTGGCAGGCAGCGCAGCCCGCTGCTGCTGTAGCTCTCGCTGCGTTATGCAGGGCGGCCCGTTGCTGCTGTAGCTCCACCACGTTGTGCAGCGTGGCCCGCTGTTATGCGTGGACCTATTTTACTCCCACTGCGTTGTGCAGCGCGGCTCGCTGCTGATGTAGTTCCACTGCGTTGTGCAGCGCGGCTCGCTGCTGATGTAGCCGGGGCTTAATCAGGATCACCGACCCCTGGCAGATGGCGGGGGCCGCCGTAATGATGGTCTGGTGCCTTAGCACTGTAGCGCGGCCACCCTGCACTGCAGTCCTGTGTTTGGAGCCATGAATGCTACCCTCTGAACCGTGGCGCTGCCCGGTGGACATCGCGGCCGTCCCGACTCTGTTGGTGGATGCAGAAGTGCCACAATGCCTCCTTTACATTAATGCTAAAGCACAGTAGATAAGGAGGAGAGCCAGAATACTCGAAGCAGCGGTTACGAATCGATCTCTCATTGAAAGAGTGGACAGTAAGGGCAATCACTAAAGCAGCAGCTGAAAATGAGGATGGCAATCCAGGACTTTTGTTACAGATGGCAATTAAGTTGGAATATGCAAGGCTAGCCTGTCATGGCCTTTGCTGACAAGGAAGTATCACTCATCTAACCTAATTGAATTTACAGTTTACTTTTAGAGGAGCGCCGCGCGTCATCATTTACCCTGCACTTTAAGTAAAGTTATAGGTGTGCTGAGCTGTGCATTGCAGTCACTAGTCTGTCTGCAGCAGTCAGTCTGCACAAAGTTGTGTCACTTATTTACTTTACTTTTAGAGGAGTGCCGCGCGTCATCATTCAGCCTGTACTGTAAGTAAACTTACAGCTCCTCTATATTGACTGCAGTCACTGTCTGCCAGTCTATATCATGGTTACACATTTCTTTAACAGTACGATCAGGTTACAAGGGCACTAGGTTAGTGTCTTTCCATTTCTGGTGCTTTAAAGCACTTTTAAGATCTTCTTAGAGTTTCTTGTTGCTCAAATGGGTATTTCTGCCATTTATTTGTTTCCCTTGTCTTCATTGCTTGATTTTTGCTCGTGAGAAAGTGTCACTCATAGTCATTGAAATGTCACTCATAATTTCTCTGAAATTATGAAAATGTCACACATAGCGTCCTGAAACCTTGGCAGCTATGACAAAGACAGAAAAGTCACATTAAAAATGTATACATACTTCTTTATAAGCATATTTAGTGTCAAGACAATCAATTTGCAGGCTGTTTAAACAACACATGGCTGGCTGGCATTTTTCTTTTGGCAACTTGAAGCCCTGTGGGCGTTGCGCGCCTGCCTGTGTACATTTAAAAGAAACTTTGTCTCCTTTCTGCTAAGAGCTAACCCTCCCAGGACGGGGTTAAACTGGTAGAGTTGAAATGCTTCAGCTGCAGTGGGAGGCAGGATGTCTCCTCTGCTAAAACTGAAAGAAAGGAACAGGCAGTCATTTCAGCTGCAGTGGGAGGCAAGGAGTCTCCTCTGCTATGAAATCGAACGTGAAGGAACAGGACTGTCTGTTCGTTTGCTTTCGGTTTTAGCAGAGGAGACCCTGCCTCCCACTGCAGCTAGCTGCATTTCAGCTCTACGATTAACCCCTCCTGGGAAGGTTAACTGTTAGCTCTTTACATGACAAAAGCACGGGCACGTCGTGCCTTATCTATTTCATCTCCCTCCCCCCTCCAACCCTCTGTTACCGGAGCTCTACAATAAACAATTCCCATTTGAAATGGGTGAAGACTTGTGAAGTTGCGATGCGGGACAGTAAAAGACCAACAAAGGGAAGATCTTAGTGCGGAGTGCGCGCCCCCCCTGAGATGGTGTCGCGCCCCCCTGGGGGGGCGCGCCCCACAGATTGAAGAACTCTGATTTACAGTATGGTTTCAGAGAAATGCAATACTTGGTAAATACAGTACATAGACTTGAATGGGCTTTTCAGTAAAATTACAGGTAAGTTACTTTTGAGATTACTTTTCTTACTCAGAGTAGTATACCTGGATACTACTCTGGGACATTTCCTGCAAACAGGTAAGTAAAATCGTTTTTGTTAGTTAGTGCAATTTTAAAGAATTTCTTAAGGTTTTCAAACTCCACACTTAGAAACATTTCCAAGAAAAACAGTCAATGTTATCCTATGGAGGAAAATAGTGTTATCGGTTTTGAGGCAAGTATTTGGTAGTGGGAGTTGAGGTTCTGGGGGTAGACTCAGGGGTCCCCCAGGGTCAAGGATGCACTCCAGTTACACCCTCGGCGGCACTAGGGCGGCCGGGTGCAGAGTGCTGAGGCCCAATGTTATCCAATTGGGGATAGGGGGCCTCCGGTTGGCAAGCAGGCCACTGGGTTGTGGGAGCAAAGCTCCTGGACTTTAGCTCAGGGCAAATGGGGAAATAAAGTGTGAGAAGTTGGCCTGGTATATGCGGTCCACTAATTAAAGTGGGCACCTTGCACTAGTCCAAACGACCCTTATGATGTATGAGGTCAAAGATAACCTTTAGAAAGCTATCCTAGTGGTAGCTGTGGAGAGCAGCCTTCAGGCTTAATCTTGAAGGAATGTAAAGCAGCTTGTTTTACCAGAATATCACCTCCTATATTGACTAAATGAAAGGAGAACCACATAGTAGTTATATAAAAAATATGTATTTATTAATATAACACTCTCTACTATCCTCTACACGAGGATAGAACACAAAGCACACAATACGAGATCAACAGAACAGTTGTAAGTAGCACAATACACAGTGGGCTCCAGGGGGAGACAAACCATATACTAAAATAGTGGTATAACAGTCACGACTGAGACCAAGACAAGGTCTGGAGCACGTAGAATCGCTGGGACCCCAAGGAACCACCCATGGTGGGTAGATAGGGACCCCACGGAGGACGGGTGCAGTGTGAGAACACGACCGCGGACTCCGTACAATTCTATGGGGAAGTCGCGGTTACACTTTTAAAGTTTAAGGAGCCTTCTAGGAGGACTTCGAGCGAACCCTTTTGAACTTAAGAGTTTGAAGAGCCACCCCACCTGTGGATACCATAGTACCCGAGTTACCTATCCCAGAGGAGCCGGGTGCATAGGTCTGAAGTGGCGTCGGAAACTGCTGTCGTTCTCAATGGAGGGCTGCGAAGAAGTGCTGCTGCTATGAAGGCGAAAAGGGTCCGGTGGAATCCAAGCCTGGATTCGGGAAGGAAGGAACCTGAAAGCAGAGTGGACAGAGTCTGGGTCACTTCAGAGTGACCAGGGGCTCGGTAGACGAATGCCCACCGATGTCGGTGCTTCAGGTGCGAAGAAGGGATGCTTGACTCTGCAGCCACGAGGACGACCAGTAGCCGGAGGTGAGCTGTCCCACGAAGGATGTCGAGTGCTGAGGGGTCAGTGTCCGGCTGGAGCACCAACAAGCCTTGGCAAAAGCAACCCACGAAGGAAGGTCATACAGGTTACGGTGTGGACCAGTAAGGTCCAGGGGGACTCCCCAAGCAATGGGGAGTCAGGGCACGTCTGGAGCAACCAGGAAAGCGCAACAGAAATGAAGATGACCCTCAGAGAGACCCACAGGCCGAAGGACCAGGAGTCGCGAGGGGACCTCGGGCAAGATTGCAAAGTACCAGCCCACAGAGCACTCGGTGCGAGGAGGCCGGAGTTCTTTGGTGCAAATACTGCTCAGGGTCAGGACTACACGGAGTCCAATGCACAAGCTCTGGGATCGCCAACAAGCATATGCAACTGCAAATGGACGCGGTGCACAGGGATTCGGGTTATGCAGTCCCCACGAGGGATACTGGCCTCAAACTTGCTGAGAGGGTAGATCGACCTCGGGGACCTTCAGAAACCCACCTCCTGTGTTGCGGAAATCTTCGGAGTCCGCAGGAGCTCAGGAGCAGCAAACTGGTCAGTTGCGTTAAGGTGCCTGCTAGGGCAGGGGAGTGACTCCTTCACTCCAAGGGAGATTCTTCAGTTGTCCTTAGTGCACCACAGGTCCTGCACGGAGCCTGTATGGAGCAAGGGAACAGACAAAGCTTTGGACGGAGAGGGAGACGAAGTTGGGCCCAGTCGAAGTCCAGACGGTCGAAGGTCAGTGGTTTCTTCTTGTAGAATCTTGTCCACGTAAAATCTAAAGTCTTACAGCCAGGTAAGCCCTTGTGTACCCACGGGAGAGGGTTGGACAGATTCGGGGGACCCTCCTAGGGGAGGGTCAGGACAGAGGGGTGGTTACACCCATGTCCTTTGTCCAGTTTCGCGCCAGAGCAGGAGCCAATGGCTCCCAGAACTGGTTTGAGCTGGACTATGCACAGGGACACCAAATGTGCCCCGGGTTCAGACTTTCAGGCACTCTCAGAGTGCACCCACCCAGCCCCAATACACTAAATCCTGTATGGGAGGTGGTCACACCTCCCTGTGACAGGATGCCTATGTGCTGCCTTCCCCTGCTCGAGCTTGGCTCAGCAGCAGGAGGGCAGAAGTGTGTCTCTGGTCGGCAGCATCCATTTTGTGCTGACCGGGTCGAGAAGGCTGGCACCGGATAGACCAGTGACCCCACGAAGCTCGCTTCAGAAGGGTGGAATCATACCTCCCACACCGGTTACCGGTGTGGAGGTATGATTCCAAGGTGTTTGATACCAAACACAATATGTTTCTATGCAGCCGTTTTCGAGATAGCATTTACCGCGAGGTTATAATGCACCTCTACCTATATGTCTGGCTGAGTCACAGACAACCCAGGAGAGTGGTCTCCGAAGGCTGCAGAGAGGCTCTGCTCATGCAGGGGCACCCTCTCACTAAAAACCCAGCACCCTGCCTTCAGGATTGATAAGGCCTGCTATAGGGGTGACTTATAAGTTTTAAGTGTAGTGACCTATAGATATAGTGAACCTATATCTAAAGTAAGGTGGTGCAAGCACCATCTTGCACAGGCTGCTGTAGCAGACCTGGAGTTCCATTTTGCATGGCCTCTCATGGGTGGCATAATACATGCTTCAGCCCATGGGAGGCCTCTGAGTGTACCTATGCCCTGGGTACATGGGTACCATATACTAGGGACGTATAAGGGTACCCCTGTATCCAATCTGGAGTGTACCAAAGTACATACGTTAACAATTTTAGGGAGAAAGCAGATAGACTGGGGTCCTGGTTAGCAGGATCCCAGTCAGACTAGTAAAAAACCAGCAAAACACCAGGCAAAAAGTGGGGGTAACCATGCAGTCAGATCCTACCTTCCTACATAACCCCCCCAAACGAAAGGAGATTAGACTAACCTTGCCCAGTTGGGACTTTATTTCCTAAGTGGCCATATAAGGAAGGTCCTGCACTAGCATGGATACTCCTGTCATTATGGACCACTAAGGAGTCCCTACCCTGAAGGGTTTGGGATGCTCTCCAAGAGTTGGGATAACTACCTGTAGTTGGCTTTGGTAAGGAAATAGGCTGGTGGGGTGTCTGAGTAGGGAAGTGAGGCCCTAATAGGGTTGGTCTCAGCTTCCTCAGAGCACTGGTCACCATGGAAGCCTTTCTTTCCATGACTGAGTTATATCTGGCCCTAAGGGTCAACCTCTGGCTGCCTACAGCTGGGGGTTGAGTCCCTCTGTGTTGGAACAATGGAGGGCCAGGGAAGGTTTGGGACAGCTTTGTCCCAGGTTTTCCTTTGCCCAACAGAGTCCATCTGGGCGATGTCACTACCTAAGGGTAAGAGGGATCCCTCAGAATGTGGAGGAATATTCATCTGGCTAGTGCTACTAGACTGGGTGTCCCTAATCTGATGATGAGGGGGTTCCTCTGGACAGTGGTCCCCTAGGGGTCCACTGACATCCCTGACCTCTGCAGCCCTAGGCTGACTGAGACTGGGTAGAGAGGGGCAGGATACCTGCTCCAGACTGGGCACCTCCTTGGAAGGGTCCCCTGCCCTCAGTGGTTCTGCCAGGACAGACCTGACCACCTCTGGGGCAGTTCCTTTACAAGGGGTAGGATCAGTTCCCTGAGGAAGCTGACCCTTACCTATAGTCTGGGGGGAAGAAGACGTTTCTTCATTCCCTGTGCTCTCTGGTGGAGCAGAATGGTCCATTGTTTCAGGCTCCACTACTCCAAAAGTTTCCTGGGGTTGGACTGGGGCCCTAGGGGTCTCACCAACCCTCTCAGGGAGGCCTAACATCTGTAGATGGGCCTTCAGTTCTACTTCAGCCCAGGCTGAAGTTTCTAAATCATTACCCAAGAGGCAATCTACAGGCAAGTTTGGGGACACTGCCACTCTCTTTGGACCAGTGACCCCTCCCCAGCTGTGATTGACTATGGCCATGGGATGATCTGTCCTCACACCATCAGTATTGGTCACCTGGTACTTAAACTCAGGTAAAAGTTGATCTGGGGGCACTAAGGTTCCTGTCACCATGGTGACACTAGCTCCGGTGTCTCTATAGGCTACAGCTTTCTGACCATTGATTAGAGGCTCTTGTCTGTACTTGCCCAAGGAATTGGGACTGACAGTAAAAGTGGCAAACCCCATGCCACCATCACAGACTAAAGTGGCCTGTGTGGGGGACCTGGCTAGGCCAGGGTCCACCTCAGTTCCCCAAGAAAACCCAACTAAATGTTTGGGTGCACTACCACCACCTGGGAGATTACTACCTGTAGTACCAGGAGGTGTAGAAGTAGTGTTTGGAGGAATATTTTCCATATTGCTGACCTTGGGGCAAATGGCATCATTTTTCCTGTGGCCTGGCTTCTTACAGACAAAGCAATAAGGTTTCTTTTCAGGGGAGGAAGGAGTTTGGGACCCACCCCCAGAAGAGGATTTTTAGGGCCCTTCAGAGGACTTATCTTTTGATTTATCCCCACCTTTATCTAGGGTCTTGGAAGAATCTTTCTTCTGGTCACCACCCTGGTTCTTTGGTTTCACCCTGGTTCTGACCCATTTATCTGCCTGCTTTCCCAATTATAGAGGAGAAGTCAGATCTGAGTCCACCAGGTACTGGTGCAAAAGCTGGTTTTGACAATTATTAAGGATCTGCTCCCTCATAATCAAATTGTACAGTCCTAAATAGTCATGCACTTTGCTGCCAAGTATCCAACCTTCGAGAGCCTTTGTAGCACAATCTACAAAGTCTACCCAGTCCTGAGTCTGTGTCTTCTGGGTGTCTCTGAACTTAATCCTGTACTGTTCAGTGGTTAAGCCAAACCCATCAATGAGAGCACTCTTCAGGACTGAATAGTTGTCAGCATCCTCTTCTCTAACAGTGAGGAGCTTATATCTACCTTTGTCAGCAAAGGAGAGCCACAAGATAGCTGCCCACTGCTCCTGAGGGACCCTCTGTACTTTACAGGCCCTCTCTAAAGCAGTTATCCATTTGTGGATGTCATCCCCACCATGGTAGGGAGGGACTATCTTGCTCAGGTTCCTATGGTCATACGTATACTCCTTAATCCTAGGGACACTGTTGCTACCACCATGGGACTCTAGTCCCAATTTCTTTCTAGCCTTCTGGAGTTCTAAGGATTCCTTATCTAGGGCCAATTGCTCTTGCCTGAGCCTAAGCTTGACTTTCTCAAGCTCTAGAAATTGGCACTGTCTTTCATAAGAGTTATCTCTCTTATGAGATATGGAGGTCCCTATAGAATGTCCTGAATGGTCAGATTCTGCAGAGGGAGATCTAGATCTCCTGGGTAAACTCTGCACTCTTCCTGGAGGAGTAAAGAGCGGGCCACTGGGGCCTTCTCCACCCTCTTCCTGAAGATCTAGGTTGTCCAGGTTGGAATCATCTTGATCCTCCTGGCCAGGGTTTGAGTCTAGGTCATAAAAGGTGTCACCTCCTGACCTGTCTTCATTCCCTGCCCCACCCACTCTTTCTACCTCATCTGACCCTGGGGTCTTTCTAAGGTCATCTAAGAGTAACACCTCAATGAGACGTTGGGTGTTGGCATTTATCCCTGTCTTCAGCTTCCTAGAAGCACACATGACTTTCAAATCCTGAAATGTGAGACCATTGTACCTAGAAGGCAGAGAGCCACTGGCTTCTCCTTTAGAAGACATACTGGTGTGGTGTATGCACCTACATAACCTAGTGGGAACTAAACTCTCTTAGGTTGGAGAAAGGGTGTGCTAGATCCTTAACTTACCCAACACCAAGTTCAGTAGAACTTACTTATTCTAATCTTTAAGTATTATATGTGCCTGAATACTTTAGTGGTTTTCAGTTAATCAATACAAAGAAATGTATCTGGTAAAACAATGCAGGCTTGAATCCCAACCGCTGTCACCAATGTGAGAAGTTGGCCTGGTATATGCTGTCCACTAATTAAAGTGGGCACCTTGCACCAGTCCAAACGACCCTTATAATGTATGAGGTTAAAGATAACCTTTAGAAAGCTATCCTAGTGGTAGCTGTGGAGAGCAGCCTTCAGGCTTAATCTTGAAGGAATGTAAAGCAGCTTGTTTTACCAGAATATCACCTCCTATATTGACTAAATGAAAGGAGAACCACATAGTAGTTATATAAAAATATGTATTTATTAATATAACACTTTCTACTATCCTCTACATGAGGATAGAACACAAAGCACACAATACGAGATCAATAGAACAGTTGTAAGTAGCACAATACACAGTGGGCTCCAGGGGAGACCAAACCATATACTAAAATAGTGGTATAATAGTCACGACTGAGACCAAGACAAGGTCTGGAGCATGTAGAATCGCTGGGACCCCAAGGAACCACCCAAGGTGTGTAGATAGGGACCCCACGGAGGATGGGTGCAGTGTGAGAACACGACCGCAGACTCCGTTCAATTCTATGGGGAAGTCGCGGTTACACTTTTAAAGTTTAAGGACCCTTCTTGGAGGACTTCGAGCGAACCCTTTGGAACTTAAGAGTTTGAAGAGCCACCCCACCCGTGGATACCATAGTTCCCTAGTTACCTATCCCAGTGGAGCAGGGTGCATAGGTCTGAAGTGGCGTCGGAAACTGCCGTCGTTCTCAATGGAGGGCTGCGAAGAAGTGCTGCTGCCGTGAAGGTGAAAACGGTCCAGTGGAATCCAAGCCTGGATTCGGGAAGGAAGGAACCTGAAAGCAGAGGGGACAGAGTCTGGGTCACTTCAGAGTGACCAGGGGCTCGGTAGACGAATGCCCACCGATGTCGGTGCTTCAGGTGCGAAGAAGGGATTGTTGACTCTGCAGCCACGAGGACCAGGAGACGTCGAGGACAACCAGGAGCCGGAGATGAGCTGTCCCACGAAGGATGTCAAGTGCTGAGGGGTCAGTGTCCGGCTGGAGCACCAACAAGCCTTGGCAAAAGCAACGTACGAAGGAAGGTCAAACAGGTTACTGTGTGGACCAGCAAGGTCCAGGGGACTCACCAAGCAATGGGGAGTCAGGGCACATCTGGCGCAACCAGGAAAGCCCAACAGAAATCAAGATGACCCTCAGAGAGACCCACAGGCCGAAGGACCAGAAGTCGCGAGGGGACCTCGGGCAAGATTGCAAAGTACCAGCCCACGGAGCACTCGGTGCAGGGTGGCTGGAGTTCTTTGGTGCAAATACTGCTCAGGGTCAGGACTACACAGAGTCCAATGCACAAGCTCGGGTATCGCCAACAAGCATATGCAACTGCAAATGGACCCGGTGCACAGGGGTTCGGGTTATGCAGTCCCCACGAGGGATACTGGCCTCAAACTTGCTGAGAGGGCAGATCGACCTCAGAGGACATTCAGAAACCCACCTCCTGTGTTGCTGAAATCTTCGGAGTCCACAGGAGCTCAGGAGCAGCAGACCAGTCAGTTGCGTTAAGGTACCTGCTAGGACAGGGTAGTGACTCCTTCACTCCAAGGGAGATTCTTCAGTTGTCCTTAGTGCACCACAGGTCCTGCACGGAGCCTGTATTGAGCAAGGGCACAGACAAAGCTTTGGACAGAGAGGGAGACTAAGTCGGGCATAGTCGAAATCCAGCGAAGTCCAGAGTGTCCAGATGGTCGAAGGTCAGTGGTTTCTTCTTGTAGAATCTTGTCCATGTAAAATCTAAAGTCTTACAGCCAGGTAAGCTCTTATGTACCCACGGGAGAGGGTTGGACAGATTCGGGGGACCTCCTAGGGGAGGGTCAGGACAGAGGGGTGGTTACACCCATGTCCTTTGTCCAGTTTTGCACCAGAGCAGGAGCCAATGGCTCCCAGAACTGGTTTGAGCTGGACTATGCACAGGGACACCAAATGTGCCCCGGTTTCAGACTTTCAGGCACTCTCAGAGTGCACCCACCCAGCCCCAATACACTAAATCCTCCCTGTGACAGGATGCCTATTGTGCTGCCTTCCCCTGCTCGAGCTTGGCTCAGCAGCAGGAGGGCAGAAGTGTGTCTCTGGTCGGCAGCATCCATTTTGTGCTGACCGGGTCGAGAAGGCTGGCACCGGATAGACCAGTGACCCCACGAAGCTCGCTTCAGAAGGGTGGAATCATACCTCCGACACCGGTTACCGGTGTGGAGGTATGATTCCAAGGTGTTTGATACCAAACACGATATGTTTCCATGCAGCCGTTTTCGAGATAGCATTTACCACGAGGTTATAATGCACCTCTACCTATATGTTCGGCTGAGTCACAGACAACCCGGGAGAATGGTGTCTGAAGGCTGCGGAGAGGCTCTGCTCATGCAGGGGCACCCTCTCACTAAAAACCCAGCACCCTGCCTTCAGGATTGATAAGGCCTGCTATAGGAGTGACTTATAAGTTTTAAGTGTAGTGACCTATAGATATAGTGAACCTATATCTAAAGTAAGTGGTGCAAGCACCATCTTACACAGGCTGCTGTAGCAGACCTGGAGTTCCATTTTGCATGGCCTCTCATGGGTGGCATAATACATGCTTCAGCCCATGGGAGGCCTCTGGGGTACCTATGCCCTGGGTACATGGTTACCATATACTAGGGTCTTATAAGGGTACCCCAGTATCCAATCTGGAGTGTACCAAAGTACATGGTTAACAATTTAAGGGAGAAAGCAGATAGACTGGGCTCCTGATTAGCAGGATCCCAGTCAGACTAGTCAAAAACCAGCAAAACACCAGGCAAAAAGTGGGGGTAACCATGCAGTCACATCCTACCTTCCTACACAAAGTAGCACCCATGGTGCACTCTCAGTGGCACTAGGGCGGCCGGGTGCAGGGTGCTGTTACGACGTCGGGCGCCCTGTTGTTTTAATGAGGAACCTCCGGTTTGCAAAGGCACTGCAGGGTTGGGGACGAAGGGCTTCTGAGTGCGACCACCACTTCGAGAGGTAAGTTGGGAGGTTAGGAGTTGGTTAGGCACCGTCGGTTTGGGCACACAAGGCCGTGGGGCGTCGGGTGCAGGGGTGCCTTTTGGGGTCGGATCTTCTTACTATCTCCTGGTCGCGGTTAGGGGGACCTTCCGGATTTAGGCTGCAGGCGTCGGCTGGAGGCTTGAGGCAGGTCCGGAGTTGCCGGATCTCGGGTCAGGATCGCCGAGGGGACCTCCTCGTGGTGTTTTCCCACTCGAGCTCGGGCCGTGATGGCGGGTGCAGAGTGGGGCGGATCCGCGGTGTCCGGCCAGAGGTTGCAGATGAACAAATCCGGTGTTCACGGGAGACAAAGTCTTTGTAGTTGAAGGCAGGCAGGTCCTCCATGTTTTTTGAGGTTGCTGGCTGCAGGACACACCGGGATTTCGCAGGAGCAGGTTCGAGGGGGAGACAGGCCGGTAGGGCTGGGGCCAAGTCAGTGGGCATCTTCCTCTTGTTAGCTGCTGCACGGCTGTTCGGTCCTTCTTCTTGTTGCAGTTTCTTCTTGTCTGAGGAAGCAAGATTCAGGGGTGCCCCTAAATACTAGATTTAGGGGCGTTACAGGTAGGTAAAAGGCAGGGACCAATGGGTCCCTTCCCTGGGGTGGGTACACCCCTTATTATGCCACCCTCCAGTGGGAGGGGGGCATGAGCCTGTCCCTGGTTGGCAGAGCCCCCCCATCTTCAAGATGGCGTGGACTGAGAGTTGTGCTTCACCTCGCCTCCCCCACCTGAGGGGTGGAGTTGGCAGAGGTGGGCACACCTCTCTTCCTCACTTGTTTTTCCCACCGGTTCTCCCGCCCAAAGTGGGGGTCAGAACCAGTGGGGACCAGTTGCTGAAAGCAGCAAGTGGCCTGGGGAAGCTCACAAAGGCGGCAAGCCTTTGAAGCTTCCCCTCGTGAACCCTGCCCATCCTGGGGAGGTGGCTTGGCACCTCGTCCCAGGATGTGCGATTGTTTCAGGCCCCAGAGAGCAGCAGGCTCTCGGCCCAGGGGTCTAGAAACATGTCTGGTGATGGCAGCTGAAAGCAGCCACTCAGCCTGGACACTAGGAGGTGGGTTAGTTTTCAGGGGGCATCTCTAAGATGCCCTCTGTGTGCATTTTCATTAAATCCCACACTGGCATCAGTGTGGGTTTAATGTGCTGAGAACTTTGATACCAAACTTCTCAGTTTTCAGTGTAGCCATTATGGTGCTGTGGAGTTCATAATGACAAACTCCCAGCACCATATACTCTTAATGGCAGCACTGCACTTACAATGCCTAAGAATGGCCTTAGACACTGTAGGGGTACAGGGCTCATGCACCTGTACCCTCACCACTGGTATAGTGCACCCAGCTAGAGGGGTGACTGATCTATGCCAGGGCAGTGGGTTGTAGGCATGGCACACAGGGATGTGTGCCATGTCGACTCTTCACTTTGTTCTGCACCAAAACACGCAGCCTGCAAAGGCAGTGTGTGTGTGTAAAGGTACAGGGCCTCTAAGGGTGGCACAATAAGTGCTGCAGCCCTTAGAGGTCTTCCCTGGTCACAGTGCCCTGGGTACCTGTGGTACCATTTACCAGGGGCTAACCTGTGGCCAGAGATGCCAATTGGGTTAATTTTGGGGAAAGAACACAGGCCCTGGGAACCTGATTGGCAGGGACCCAGGGCACATCAAGTAAAAGTGCATCAGTAGCCTGGCAAAAAGTGGGGGGGTTACTGCGACAGAAACCCGCTTTCCTCAATATATACATTTGTTAAGCAGACCTAAAGATTAGCTATATATTTTTAAAGCACAAGTAGTATACATTTTTGTACAAAGAAATGCACATATCTAAATACATACATATAATCAAATTATACATATTTACATGCACAGGCATATGCTGTACCTTTGTGTTTGAGTGTGGTGGTCATGTAGGAAAGAGCCAGCTCTTTAGTAGTCTTCTGAAGATAAGATAGTTATCTGTTGCTATTATGTTTGGGACTAATCAATACATGACAACACTCGCAGACATCGTCAGATTGCACGACACCCACATCATCTCCTATACCGACGACACATGTCCTATTGCTCTCTGCGGTCCCCACCTCAACGAAGTCTAACTTCCACAACTGCATGAAGAATGTTTCAGCATGAATGAAGTACAACTGCCTAAAGCTCAACACGGAAAAGACAGAAGTTCTCATCTTCGGCAAACACACCGCCCTCTGGAACAACTCCTGGTGTGAAAGGCAGCGAGTCTTCTAAGACCCTCAATGCTGCCCGGTGCAGGGTTCCACCTCTAATTCACTTTGGGTTCGCTATCAAAATAATGAGGCAAGCGCTGGAAACTGGAAGAGAAGAAAATGGTTTATTTCTCATGAGGAGATCACGTCAACTGAGACACCGGGATGTCTGAGGGAAGTGTTCTGCTGACAACTCCCTTGGCTCTTCCTTTTATACAGGTTTGACACAATGCATTTGTTTGATCAACATGGTTACAAAAGCTTGGGGTCCCCGCCCGGGCAGGTTGTCACACAAGCCCAACAGTAATTCTCTTCCCACCCAGGTCAAACAGACAATCTTATCTTGCAGCTGGACCTTGCTTCAGGGTCTAAAACATGTGAGACCGGTCAGATCTAAGAGTCCGTTCTGTTGATAAAAACAGGTCCCATTGTTGGTAACAACAAGTCTTGCTGTTTGCAGTGCAATAAATCATTTTGCAAGAGTCTTTTTGGTGTTTGGAACCTGTTTGTGTAACTAAGTGTAGTGAAGGGTAGAGCGTCCAAAGGCTTGTCTGAAAACAGGGATGAGAGGAAAAACGAGTTTGTGGCAGCAAGTGGCGCTGAGGTTTGTTGTGGCAATAGAGTTTATAGCCCCCAGCACACATACCAGGTCGGTCAGAGGGTCAGAGGGATGCTAGTAAGGGCAGGGTGAAACAAAGGTGACCAACAGAGTACAAAATGGCTGTGATAGATTAAAATGACTGCAACTTATGTGCACATAGAATTCCACCAGACAAGATGGAGCAGGTAATGTTCATGATTATTGTTTTGCTTTTAACAGTGGCCCCTTTGAACATAACTAGCCAGCTTGTCAGTCTATTTCGATCTCCATAATGTCCCGTATCTCTTGATCATACATTACTCTCATTTTTGTTAGCTGAGTGTCCATAGTCTTAGGGTGCAAGGTAGTTATGCAAAGAGAACACAAAGGTGGTATACAGTGTATACCCAAACAACAACCACATATTGTCCATACTGGGACCAAGAGAATCATTGATATTTTCCAACACCACTCCTTCAAGATGCCCCAAAGCCAACTTCCAATTGTCCAAGTCTCTGATCCTTGATGAATTTCTGAAGATAGTCTATGGAGATGTTCGATTGCTTCATAGACAGAAGGTGAATTATCAGGAATGTATACACAGCAGCTGGCACCGATGATGCGGCATGCTCCTTCACGGTCCGCTAGTACCACGTCCAGGACCATGCGATTTTGCAGGGTAACCAGACGGACCGCTTGGAGCTCAGCAGTGTTGTTGGTGAGGATGCCAGCAGTGACGTTCAGGGCGGTCTCTACCGCTTGGGACAGATGTCTGATGGCTCGGCTGTTTGCCATCGGACCCCATAGCGGGGCGAGCCCTTTTGCTGCGTCGAGGAACTGTGATGAGGCAGAGTCTGCTTGATCAATGTCTTTAGAACGCTTTTCTCGATGATGCTCTGCAGGGGCTGTGTAGGTTGGTGGCAAAACAAAGGCGATGTAGCATGTGCCCCCCAGTTTCTTGGGAGCCAGGTGTAGGCTTTGGTTCCACAAACAAAGTACATATTGGGTGATGCAACAAGCGCTGGGGGTTGGCAGTGTTCAAAGTCCTTACAATGCTACAGGTGCTGTGACCCACATTCTTAGTCCCACGGCCTTCAATGCATACAAGGCCAGAGACGTTCATCACAGATAGGGCCACAGTCAGTGTTGCAGCAGTTCTTTTCTTCAGGTAGGAAAATGTGGCTCTGTTAGGATTATTGAACACTTGCATTTCCACTCGTTCTTTGGTGGGGACATCAATCTGGAATGTCGCATTGAAGGTGTGAGGGCAGAAGGGGCGGCTGTCGTTCCTGTTTTGTTTCGCCAGAACTCGTTGTAGAACTGGGCGATTGTTCCGTCGGAAGTGGCATTGTCTTTGTAACTTTCTTGTAGGAGCATCATCCAGGCAAGGCAAGATCCGTGAATAGAAAAGGGCGAAGGGATGAAAGGGATGGAATGTTCAGTGGCATGTGGTAACAGCCCACAGACCCAACAGTTGGTAGCATTGGTGGCAAGATTGTGTTGGTGCAACATCTGCACGAAAGAATTATTCCAGAATTCTTTGCGTCGTTCTCGGAGATGTGGCGGTAGTGATACCAGGTAGTGTTCTTTCTTGGTGGTTGGTTGCATGGTGGGTGACAATGTTCTGTATGCAGGTGCATTCTCTTCAATGATCCAGAGTGCGACCATTAGCAGGAGACAGGTGAGAAATGCGGCTACAAGTGCAATTGTCTTTGTGCTGTGCAGGTTAGCAGTCTTGGTGTCTTTGCGGTGGTTTTGCAGGTGTTCAGTTTCTTCCATCATCTTCGAGGAGCTCAACAACTGTTAGGACCACAGACCTTTGTCTGGCGCTTTCCTGGTAGCGTTGTTTGACTGTGCTACCGATCTGAGACCTTGACTCAGTTAGTGGCCTGGTCGTTGGAGCTCCCTCCTTTCGTCGATCTTAGGTTGTACCCTTTCCTGGATGGCACCGTGGGGTCGGGAAATTCTGATAGTTCGAGGGTGTCTTCTTGTGGGTAGCAACTCAGAGCTGGTCGGTCTCTCGCGAGTACTTCCTCTTGCACCTCCACCCCTTCACAGGTTGACAGGGTTGGAGGGACTCGTTTGCAGTGATGGGCATGCAGCCAGTTTCGTTTTCCTTGCACTCGGAGGGCAGTTCGGGTGCTGATCAGGACTTGCCAGGGGCCCGTCCATCTAGGCTCCAGATTCTTCGTTCTTTGGAAGCTGCGAATTAATATATGGTCGCCTGGCTTTATTTCATGTCCCGGGCCCCTGGATACGTCAGGCAAGGCTTGCTGCACCTGTTGGTGGATAATTGTTAGCTCGTTTGTCAATTTATGCAAGTAATCCGGCATTAATATGTTCGGGACATCGTTAATGGAGGTGGGTCTTGGTGCCGCCCAAATGCTCATAGGCCTGCCGAAGACCACCTCATACGGGGTCAGTCGGTGTTTGGTTGGGGTGGAGCGCATCGATAACAATGCCAATGGGAGGGCGTCGGGCCATTTCAGCCCGGTCGTGGCAACTATTTTGGCTAGTTTTAGTTTCAACGTTGCATTGTATCTCTCTACCAGGCCCGCTGATTGGGGGTGGAAGACGGCATGGAACTTTTGTTTTACCCCCAACCCTCTCAGTATGTTCTGTATCACCTCGGCTACGAAGTGGGGCCGTTGTCGCTCCATAAAATTCTGCAAAGGCCGTATCGGGGGAAGAATTCTTTCAGCAATACTTTTGCAGTGGCTAAGGCGGTATTGTCGCGGGTGGGATAGGCCTCCACCCATTTGCTAAAGCGCACACAACCACCAGGACATATTTTAGACCCAGGCATCTCTCTAGTTGAATGTAATCCATTTGAAGGATTTCAAAGGGGTGGTCAGGGACTCCAAACCCTCCCGTGGTACTACTGTCCCCTTCCCTGGGTTGTGTTGTAGGCAGACTATACATTGTTGTACTAGGCGTTTTGCAGATTCTGCTATCTTGACGTTATGCCATACTCTGGTGATTAGTTCAATCATGGGGGTGGAGCCTATGTGTGCTGGTAAATGTGCCATGGTCAATATGGGGATGAGGTAGGCATTGGGTAACAGCCATTTATTTCCGTCTTTAGTTCTCAAGCAATCTTCCTCGTCTTTTAGTTCTACCTTTTCCCACTCGGTCAATTCGTCTTGTGTGCCTGTAGTCTGTATGTCCCTTACAGTGGTCCTAGCGTCAGTCCATCGTTCAGCTTGTGACCTGGTCACATACATTCGTGTCGTAGTTCTGTCTCCTGCCGTGGCTCGGGCAGTAACGTCTGCTAGTGCATTTCCCTGTCCAATGAGATCAGTCACTTTCCTATGTGCTTGGCATTTTATCACTGCTAACTTCTTGGGGAGGAGGACTGCTTGCGTCAAGGCGGAGACTAAATCTCCATGCAGGATGGGTGTACCGTGTGAAGTCAGGAACCCTCTTTCTTTCCATAAGATCCCAAAATGGTGAACCACCCAGAAGGCATATTGGCTGTCGGTGTATACGTTAACTGTCGTGTCAGTCGCTAAGATACATGCTCGTGTGAGGGCAATGAGTTCTGCAGCCTGGGCTGAACGTTGAGGAATACGGGCTGTTTCCAGAACGGTTCGGGCTGTGGTGACAGCGTATGCAGCTGAGGTGGTGCCGTCGGGAGTTTGATGCACGAACCATCCACCCATAGTTCTCCATCTGGTTCTAGAAAGGCGGTGTCTCTGAGATCTATTCTACTCTTTGTTTGTTCATCGGTTAGTGTCACACAGTCGTGTAGTGGAGTCACGCTAGGATCATTTTCGGGTAGGGGTAACAGTGTGGCTGGATTGAGGGTGGTGCATCGCTTTAGGGTAATGTGCGGTGCTAGCAGGGTCAACTCATATCCTGTCAGTCGGGCGCTAGTCAAGTGTTGGGTTTTGGTCTGGTTTAGTAGTGTGTCGACTGCATGGGGTACTAAAACAGTGACTGGATTGGAGAGTACTATTCCTTCGGCTCTGGCGTATCGATACTGCTGCAGCTGCCACAGCGCGCAGGCACGCTGGCAGTGCTCTGGCTACTGGATCGAGGGTGGCAGAGAAATATGCACAAGGGCGTTGTTTTTGACCAATTGATTGTGTTAGGACAGACAATGCACATCCTTCCCTCTCGTGCGTGTAGAGGAAGAATGGTTTGGAGTAATCCGGGGTTCCTAGGACAGGTGCTGAACAAAGGGCATTGCGTAGTTCTTTAAAGGCTGACTGGCATTCGGGGGTCCAGGGGAGAGGTGAGGGGATGTCTTTAGCTAGGAGGGAGAGAAGGGGTTTGACAATGAGGCTAAAGTACGGTAACCACTGTCGGCAAAATGAGGTGAGACCTATCAAAGAGCGGACTTGTTTCTGATCTTTGGGGACAGGAGTGTCTAGAATTGTCTGGATCCTGTCAGGCGTGAGTTTCCTCCCTTCTTTGGATAAAGGTGACCCAAATAGGTCACTTGTGATTTACAGAACTGCAATTTCTTTCGGGAGACCTTGTGACCATTCTCAGCAAGAAAATGGAGTAGTTTGATGGTGGCTGTGACGGCTATTGGTATGGTGTCCGCTGCTAGAAGGATGTTGTCTACATATTGTATTAGTGCCACTCCATCTGGCAATTGTATGGCGTCCAACTGTCTTTTAAGCGCCTGGCTATAGATGCTTGGGCTCTCAGTGTACCCCTGAGGTGCTCTGCAAAATCTGTACGAACGGGAGTTTAGGGTGAATCCAAATAGATAGCGGCTGTCCTTGTGTATAGGTATGGAAAAGAATGCATTTTTGAGGTCAATTACAGTGAAGGTGGTGGCAGTGGAGGGGATTAAGGTCAAAATTGTCGTGATGTCGGAAACTACTGGGTATTGTGGCACTACGATTTTGTTTATCTCCCGCAGGTCAATGATGAAGCGGTAGGCTTTTCCGTCTCCCTGTCTCTTTACAATCGGTAGTATGGGACTATTACAAACGTTGCTCACTACTTCCTCTACCACCCTTGCCTCTACCAAAGAGTGTATGATCTCTGTCAGTGCCTTCTCACCCTCTGGCGATATTTTGTACTGCGGTACTTTCGGTAGGGTTGCGTCCTGTCGTATTGTTACGTGTACTGGGTCAATCATCATTCGTCCTACGTCTGAATCAGCCCTAGCCCATAAGTGTGATGGCAAAGTGTCCAGTAGGGATGCGTCAGTCTCGGAGATGGGAAACATGTGCTGAGAAGGGTTCTCTCTATGGCGCTGGGGGTTGTCATACAGGACGACACGCACTCCGTCTGGTGAGCATCTGATAGTCGCATGGAAGTGTTTCAAAGGTCGAGACCCATAATGGCGTCTGGGGTGTTGGAAGAGAGGAGGAATGTCGCTTCGACGCTATTGTTGTCAAGGTTAAAAGGGATCGGTCGGGACAAAGGGTTGGTGGAGGGCGTACCGTCAAATCCTATTGAGGTCACATGTGAGCCTGACAAGGGTGCCCTTGGAATCAGTCGTTTGGATAGTGCACTACGTGTTGCTCCCGTGTCTACCAGAAATGGCGACTTTGTGCCCAGGACCTCAGCGGTAACATAAGGGCCTTGCTGATCAACATAGAGCTCGACTGGATCCCTCCCTTGCCCCTGGCTGTCCTATGCAAAGTCGTACGTATTGTCATAATCTGTCTGTTGGTACTGATTCTGTTTGGGATGGTCAAATGTGTTCACTCTTCCTGGCCTTTCCTCGCTTGCTTCACTCGCGTACCCTCTCCCACGTCCTCTTCCTCTCTGTCCACTTGCTATTTCCCTCGCCCCTCTGCCCCTACCAGCTCCTAACAAAGCCGGGCATTGGGTTTTCCAGTGTCCATATTCTTTGCAAAATGCACATTGATCCTGTCCTAGGTCTTGGCGTCCTACATATGATGTCGATGAATTGTTTCTAGGTGGCTGTACTCTAGGGGTATTCTGCTGGTATCCTCCCCTATATTGCTCCCTTCCTGTATTCGCCCCCTGGAGTTGTGCTACCATTACCCTCTCCTTCAAGTCCTTCTTTTTCCTTTCTGTAGCCCTGTCATTTTCGTTTTTCTGATGCTCATAGTACTGGGCCATTTGGAGAATGGCCGCCGGTTTAGATGCTGCCCAACTACTTTCGCTGGCTTGTAATTTCTGGGATACATCTGGCAGTAGTCCTTTGACATAGTTCTGCACAAATAAGGGGTGTCCGGTTGCGGTGGACATGTCTTGTCCACTGTAATCGGAGAACACCGTTTCAAATCTGGAGAAATACTCTGAGACATCCTCTTGTGGTTTCTGGCGGCACGCGGTTACTATGGACCAGTCTATCTTTTTCTCTGGGATCAGCGTTTTCACTTTCTGCACTATTTTGTCAGGGAGGTCCAATATTGCTTTAACCGGTTTTTGACCAGGGTTCCGCTGTTTATCTAGTGTGTTAAGTTGTTCCCAGGTATGACCAAGCAGTTCGGTATGGTCTATTTTCCTAATCTGTTTCCACACATCTGCTGGCAAACATAACCCGAAGAACAAGTCTATGTCGGCAAGTGTCATTATTGTTGATCCCAGGGCGGTACCTAGCTCGGTGTAAAGGCGGTGGGGTTCTTTCGTAAATCCGGTAAAGATTTACGGAACGTCAAAATGTCTTGTCTGTCCCATGGTTGATACACCCAATTGTAGACCACCCATCCTCTAGCATCTTGATGGTTCATATCGTCATGAGTCCCTTGTCCTCTAGGAGGTACCCAATAAGGGGCAGCTTCTTTTATCGGCATCATGCTATCTGGTTTTTCCACCGGGAGTCCTGCTATCTTAGATGTCCTGTCCTTATCTATCCGTCCTTGTTCCACGAGGTGACGGAATACCTCCAGTGTGGATGAAAGAGTTCTGTAACATCGTTGTCGCCTTCATCTCCGGTGTCTACCTTCCTATAGAGAGCCACTAGTCGCTCGGGCCCTACGTCTTGGTACTTCTCTTGATATGCAGTAAGAGTGTGGTAACAGAGACGTACAATAAAGTATCGTTTGCGGTTTTCAACATAGGAGTTGCATATGTCAGTTACATGCTCTTCTGTCTCCTTCCTATCTATGAGGGATTTAACTACTTTATCAATGCCTGCTCGCTCATTTTTACTTAATCGCGGGACCCTGGGCGCTCCTGTTTCTTTTGATCCTACCTCTACTACTGTATCCTTTGATGAGGCATTTGGTGTGGGTGACTCGGTGGGAGCAGAGGCGGTGGAGACTGAGGCGATCGTGCCATCTCCGGCTATACTTTGGTGGTCCTGTCGTTGTACTACGGGATGAGTAGGGGCGTAAGGGGGTGGCATGTATATGATTGGGGGACCTAACAATAAATCATCATCTACCCTTTGTTTTGCTGGTAACTTGGGGTAAAGAGTCGAGGGCGTTCTAACAGGGCATTGATCTGATATTTTTGATTCCTGTTCCTTTTTATCGATTTCCTTTTCTTTTAGTTTTCTTCTAATTTTTACAGGCTTGGTAAGCTGATTTTCGCGTTTCTTTATCTTGTCTAGCTTCGTCCCTTTTCTTTCTTTGAGCTGCCTCTTTTCGCCATAAGCCAAAACTGTCAAACATGGCTGGTCTAGTTTTCTTTTTGTGGAGAGCTAATTCTAACGTTTCTATTTTAGCGGGATCGAAAGATCCCGTCAGTAGCCACTGATTTACCCGGTCCTTCCTAGTGTATTTATGCCATAGTTTGCTATAAGCTACGCTGGCTAATCCATACTTTACGTACATGTCCTTGTTAGGGGTGCCTTCCGGCGGTGCCGCTGACTGACCTCTAACGAACGGTCTGGTCCAAAACAATTACAATCAAACAATCTAGAGAAAACAGGCATGACGTATTTATCGGTCAAAATGAATATCTCAATCAATCAATTTAGACAAAAAGTCTGCACTACCTGTTCTTCGCTGCCTGCAAAGAGAGAATATTCCTATTCTTTGTTGTTTGCAAGCAGGGAAATGTCGCAAATAACTCTATCAAAAAAAGGAATACTAGTATTTCAATCAAACTATTCAATCAATCAATCAATTTAAGTCGTTTTTTCACGACCTTACCCGGACAGTTCTTCGTCTTCCCTTTCCAGCGCCTGGTTGTCCTCTCACTCCAACAATCAATGCGGCGTTCCTCTAAGGTCCCAGTCAGGACCGCAGGTCACTCGAGAGAGGTCCGTTCGGAACCGGTGAAGTTCAGTCGATCGGCAGCCAGACAAGGGTCTTCTCAGGCAGGTATACCCCAATCGTTTAGTTGTTCACTCCGTCGTTAGGACCTCTCTACCGGACCCACGCGTCGCTGATGGGCCCCTACGCTGGGCGCCAATTTGTGAAAGGCAGCGAGTCTTCTAAGACCCTCAATGCTGCCCGGTGCAGGGTTCCACCTCTAATTCACTTTGGGTTCGCTATCAAAATAATGAGGCAAGCGCTGGAAACTGGAAGAGAAGAAAATGGTTTATTTCTCATGAGGAGATCACGTCAACTGAGACACCGGGATGTCTGAGGGAAGTGTTCTGCTGACAACTCCCTTGGCTCTTCCTTTTATACAGGTTTGACACAATGCATTTGTTTGATCAACATGGTTACAAAAGCTTGGGGTCCCCGCCTCGGGCAGGTTGTCACACAAGCCCAACAGTAATTCTCTTCCCACACAGGTCAAACAGACAATCTTATCTTGCAGCTGGACCTTGCTTCAGGGTCTAAAACATGTGAGACCGGTCAGATCTAAGAGTCCGTTCTGTTGATAAAAACAGGTCCCATTGTTGGTAACAACAAGTCTTGCTGTTTGCAGTGCAATAAATCATTTTGCAAGAGTCTTTTTGGTGTTTGGAACCTGTTTGTGTAACTAGGTGTAGTGAAGGGTAGAGCGTCCAAAGGCTTGTCTGAAAACAGGGATGAGAGGAAAAACGAGTTTGTGGCAGCAAGTGGCGCTGAGGTTTGTTGTGGCAATAGAGTTTATAGCCCCCAGCACAGTACCAGGTCGGTCAGAGGGTCAGAGGGATGCTAGTAAGGGCAGGGTGAAACAAAGGTGACCAACAGAGTACAAAATGGCTGTGATAGATTAAAATGACTGCAACTTATGTGCACATAGAATTCCACTAGACAAGATGGCGCAGGTAATGTTCATGATTATTGTTCTGCTTTTAACACTGGTGTCCGTCGGAACTCGGACCCATGCTGAAAGACCATGCCCGCAACCTCTGCATCATCCTAGACAGCAAACTCTCCATGAAACGTTAGGTCCCTCCTAAAACATTTGAATGGAATTTATTGTGTTTAAATCTGTGTTGGAAGTTAGCTGTGTTTCTAAGTATTCAAAATTGAGTTTGTTCCACGGCAATAAGTGGATGCATGTATGGTGGCCTTAGGTATGTTGATTTGTGGTGTTTTGTGTTGGAAAGCTACCAGATGGTGGTCTGACCACGTGACTGGAGTAATCCTGTGAAAGACAAGTAGTTCTGGATTTGTAAAAGTGACATCTAGTATGTGTCAAGCAATGTGTTTTGGGTTTGTGGACTATCTGATGTAGGTTCAGCGTGTCTAGGCCAGTGATGATTGTTCTTGGATGCAGCATATTGCCTCACTCAAACCATATGTTTAGATCACCAATGATGCATAGGTTGGAGTGTAGTGTCATAAGGTTTGAAATTGATTCTAGAAATGTGTCTGGGAATGTTGCTTTGCTACTGTATAGAAGCAGCCTATTCACATCAAAGCGCGATAGTCCCACTCACCTAGAAGGGTTGAGGGTAAAGTGAGCAATTGCTACTGTATAGATACAGCTTATATATAGCACAGCCCGATAGTCACACTCACTCAGAAGGGTTGAGGGCAAAGTGAGCTAGAGTAGATGTCTTTCTGCAGGGGCCGACATGATGCATCTAGCATAGGGTTGCAACATCTTTGCTGAAATTGGGAAAATGATCCCACACAGAATTAAGCCTACCTCCATTACGCCGCTCCTAGGACATGTAAAAGAGGTGAGCCAAGTGAGAATATACACAGCTGATTCAAATGTTAATGGCAAAGAGAAGGGTCGTAATGAGATGGGGAAAGGTCTGCTTCCCAAATTCAAGGACTGGATCCTTCACTTTATTTATTGCAATGAAACCTCTGACGTAGCACACTAAAGCCTACCTGTTCTAGACCCAAGAGTACCTGGGCCCCTCTGTAACAATTCCAATCAGCTGGCACACAGAATGACCACCCTGAATAGATGCTTTTCAATTATAAAGGATGTGTACGTGTATATGAGGATGTACGAATATTAGCTGTTAATTTAGGATTAAAGGGTTGAGGAATGTGTTTTCCATAGATCTGTACCTCAACATGTTAAAGCCATCGGTGATTCGCAATACTGTTATTTTATGTTTGTGTTGCCACTGAAGTCACGAATACTACAGAGTGTATGTAATACTGGTGGGTGATAGCAAACATTAACAAATGAAAAGACAACAAAGAAATACAAAATTTCTGAACATGGAACAGGTACTGGAGCAAACAAGAAAGAAGACTTAGGGGCGTTTCTAAAACAGTAACCTCCGGATTGTAGGTTTCTGAAGGCAAAGGTCACTTGTAAAATGGTAACATATATAGTGTTGACCGAATTTTTGATAGATTACATTTCTCTCCCAAGTTTGTTGAACAGCGCCCACTTCTCTCTGGAGTTGAGGCATATCTTTGTGGAGCCCTCACGTCCCCTGCGATCCCTCTTCAGGGATTGATTGTATCATTGTGACACTGTGCTTTGCCTTGTTATTGGGAAACAAAACATGACAACGTGGCACAGCGGTTTAAAATGTTCCATACTTTAATCCCAGTGGTGCAGGAGGCTCAGGGATTTGCAAGAATGTGAAAAAGAAAACCACTAGGCCCAGTGCTTTAAATAGGCCGGTACTGTCCAGAACGGAGTACCGACACTTTTTTATTTTAGAGAGGGAGAGTACCTACACTTCTCAAGTGTGACGTAATACTTTTAATTGGAGAGTACTGGCCCTTCGCAGAAACAAGCAGGTACTCTGATACAGGCTACCTGCACTTCTATTTTCCCATTTCAAGCACTAACTATGCCGTGCTGTATCTGCAGATAAACTCGAAGTGAAAGGCGTGCCTGTTCGCAGAGCAGGACTGGGAACCCAAAGCAGCACTGACGCATTTTATCAGAGCAGCCCCCGTATGGTACATTAATCACCGGAGTTATCTTATCATTTTTACTGTTGCCTGAAAACGTCTGGATATACAAGGACCCATGCAGTGGGTGCTTTCAGAACGGCTGCATTGCTATAAAAAACGGCCCCAAGAAACAAAATCCAGCCTCCCGGCCGGGAAGCACCCAATGCCCGGTATGGCCATTCAGACACGCCTGTTCAGTGACCCACTGTCGGCCATGGCGTACAGTAAGAAGCATGTCAATGATGGAAGCCCTCCTCGCCCTGACATCATATTGGGATGGCCTCTTTCTATCTGAGTGGTAACAAATGGCGTATTCCTGTTCTTTATGACAATTCTGCTCAAACCATATCAAGGGTTGACTGAAAATGTCTCTATTAAATGTTGGCAGTAAAATGCTTGGGGCAGGGTAGGACCTTTGTTGGTCATTGTACCAATGTATGACATTGTTCTGCATTCTGTCCATCAATTGTTGTTTTTGCATTTGTCACCCCGAGTGGGACGGGTATGCCCAGACGTGGGTCCCGTGCTCTCCATGCCACTGGAGTCAAGCTATCCTGGCTGAGGGGTGAAACCCCGAAACCGGTCCTAGGATGCTTGTTTCCAGTCCAGGGAGGATCTGGCCTGGCAGTTCGGGCTGGACTGTTCCCATTGGGCACAGGGTCAAGACTGATTTGCATATGGCTGGGTTCAAACTGGAATGGCATGGTGAGCAAAAAAACGATGGATTTAGGCCCAGATCTCTGTACTGGGGTGAATGTATGACATTGTTCTGCATTCTGTCCATCAATTGTTGTTTTTGCATTTGTCACCCGAGTGGGACGGGTATGCCCAGACGTGGATCCCGTGCTCTCCATGCCACTGGAGTCAAGTTATCCTGGCTGATGAGGGGTGAAACCCCGAAACCGGTCCTAGAATGCTTGTTTCCAGTCCAGGGAGGACCTGGCCTGGCAGTTCGGGCTGGACTGTTCCCATTGGGCACAGGGTCAAGACTGATTTGCATATGGCTGGGTTCAAACTGGAATGGCATGGTGAGCAAAAAAACGATGGATTTAGGCCCAGATCTCTGCACTGGGGTGAATGTATGACATTGTTCTGCATTCTGTCCATCAATTATTGTTTTTCCACAGGGTTTTATTTCCTCTGCCACGTCCCGCTGCTGCTGAGTGCTTATAGCAGCTTTCCCTATTTCTTTTCAAGGCTTATTATTGTAGCAGTGTCCGGCACTGACCTTTATACCACCATCTCAGATTCTTTTTAGTGTAGTTCGTGGGCCCTTAAAACATATTTCCCTGTCGCTTTTCACTCGTTATGAAACTACAACTGGTGGTGCACATTTAAGGATACCCTCTTACCTCCATAGTACCTTGAGGCCTCCCATAGATAATACTGTGTGCGTCACATGGCGACGGAAGGGGTTGTAAGCCTAAAACCCCCGAGGACCTGACACCACAGTGTGTACACGGTTAAAGCTGGTAGCTGGCACCGAATGCCGGAAGTGTTCATGGAATGTGCTGACATAACTTCCGAGTTCTTTGTGATTGATGATTATGCCACTTTGTTTTTAGGGAGGGTACTTTCACTGATGGCATTGTAGTGTCCTGCTGGACACGTTCTAGTGTTCTGCCTGTCTGTACCCCACACTTTACACCCACCCACCACAGGCGTCACCGGTCAGGTGACCCTGCAAATAAAAGAGGCCGGGCGCACGTGCCCTGGGCCAGTTCCAGTACCCAAATGCGCCGTGTCTGTGTGGTCCTTTAGCCAACATGTGGGCCTAGGGCCCACGACATCACAATGGCGACGAGTGCGGGTCTGACCCCGCGTTTGCTGACAGCATAGCTGCTGTTCTTCACAAGGGGAAAGTGGGCCCATGTCTAGGGCACCGGCGTAACAGGTATTGAGAGCCGTGCAAGGAGAGAAGCGTTGCTGCGAACAGGCCATCAAGGGGAGTGAAGAAACTATGGCACGTAGGGAAAAGAGCCGTTCCCCAGTGCCGTAAGGGCCGAGAGGAAACCTCTAATGGGAGTACGTCCTCCCGTGTTTTAACGCCAAACCACAAAAAGTATCCCACGAGCATGTGAACAGGGTCCACGAGTAACTAAGATTAAACCTGGTAGGTTAGGTATGGGAAGATCCTATGTGAAGTCATGAATCGATACCCACTAGGGAGTGGGGAAGGAAGCAGTTCTTTTTGTTTATAATACCCTCACACACCCTGGTGGTGTCATGCTTCATCGGGTCACCCTGACCCCTAAAAGTCAGGGTGGGCTCGACTGTATTCCAGGGAGCTCTTAATGAAATTTGGCCAGGGGGAATTAAAGATTAAAAATCCTCAGACAGATCCCAGTATCCCTTTATTATGTCAACCTCACTGATACAACTTTAAGTCCGGAGGAACTCACAGTCCTTAACAAAGGACTAGGTTTCGTCCCTACCGCTTTTTTGGACAAATTCCAGCTACGGTGTGAATTGAGTGAATTCTTTCGCAAAATTCGCATTGACATCCTTCATGGGCAAAGACAGACCCGAGGACGACAGCAGCCATACCATACTGCTTCCTAAAATGACCTTTTTCCCCGCCGAATTCACTTATGCCTCCAGAGGTCATCGCCTTTGAAGAGGGGCTATCAAAAGAAGTTGAACAACTCCAACCTAAGAAAGGCATCTTCAACAATTTGAGCAATAATGAACAACAAGCCTTAAAGACCTTAAGCACAAGGACGGACATTGTCATCAAACCAGCCGATAAAGGCGGGGCTACGGTTATCCAAAGTACCAGTGCCTACAGGACAGCATGTTTGAACCGCTTGGCTGATGAGAAGTACTACAAGAAAATCAACAGGGATCCCACGTCACGCATCAAGAAGACCATAACTACACTGACCGCAAATGCGCTGGAAAACGACTGGATCACTAAAAAAGAACGGGACTTCATCATTTCAGAAGACTCCAGGGTGCCCCTCTTCTATACCATACCGAAGATACATAAAGGCAGGATTCCACCCCCTGGCAGGCCAATTGTGTCAGGCTTAGGATCTCTTCTCGAACCCTTGTCCAAATATACGGACTGGTTTTTGAGACCCCTCGTCACACGTATAAAATCGTACGTGCAAGACACCAAACACCTGCTTAACTTCTTGGCAGACATTGAGTACAACTCAGAAGAAAACACCATGTTGTGTCTGGACGTTGAGGCGCTATATACCAGCATTCCGCAAGAAGAAAGCATCCGTGTCATTGAGGAACTTTTGAAAAAGGAAGTATGGCAATGGGATGCACCAGTCAGATGGGTTATTACACTCATGCACCTAGCTTTGACTGAAAATTTCTTCAAGTTTGAAGACCAAATGTATCTGCATGTCCATGGGACTTCCATGGGCAGCACGTTTGCGCCGAGCATAGCGTGTCTGTACATGGGCCAGTTTGAAGAACAACACATCTGGCCAAAAAAGCCCTTACTATGATAACATCTGTAAGTGGTGCAGATACATAGATGACATCTTGGTCATTTGGAAGGGGGACAAATCCAACTTGAATAGTTTCTCCAGTTGGATCAACCAGCTCAACCCACACTTACGATTTACCATGACCACAAATAGTGAGACAGTTTCCTTCCTTGACATAAACCTTATGGCTAGAGGAGGTACACTAGTTAGCTCACTATATACCAATCCTACGGACAGAAACAGCCTGTTGCGTTTCGACAGTGCACATCTGCGTTCCCTAAAAGAGAACTGACCAGTTGGCCAGTTCCTTAGGTTTCGCAGAAATTGCGCTGACCTCAATGATTATAAAAAAGAGGCGGAAATACTGACCACCAAATTACAACAGAAAGCCTATCCCAAGAACATCATTGAGAAGGCTAAGAAAAGATCACGCAACACTCCTAGGGAGGCGTTGTTGGAAACCCATCAGAGACCACAAACGGATTCATTAATATGTGTCACTACATACAATTCTTCCTCAAACGAGATTAAAAAAATCATCAATAAAAAGTGGTCTATGCTAACATCGAATAAACTCACGTTTAAGAGACCAATGTTTTCGTTTAAGAGAAACAGAAGTCTGAGAGACACACTAGTACACACCAACACACAGAGACCAAAGGCCATTTAACCAACTTACACTTTGGAATAACCCGCCAGTTATGGGTCATTACCAATGCGGGTCGTGTGTGGTTTGTCCTCTTACTGAACACACCAAACGAATCAACCTAGGCATGACGCACCCTTGGGAACAACGGGAACATACAAATTGTAACACCGACAACGTAGTGTACCTGATCAAATGCCCATGTCAGCTTATGTATGTGGGGATGACCAGCAGAAAGATAAAGGTGCGGATAAGTGAACACAGGAGCACTATAAGGCGGGCAGTCACAACAACTAAGCTTACTGCACATTTTCTGGAAAAAGGGCACAGCGACACAGATATAAGGTGGACTATCATTGAGAAAGTGAAGGGCACTGATAACCTGACCAGTAGGCTCCTAGAGCGTGAACAACGTTGGGTTTACCGGTTAAAGACCTATAAGACTGGGCTCAATGATTCCATACCATTTAACCAACTGAATCAGAGATAATTTCAGCAGGGGTATTATCATAGTACCCGAGATTAGCCACGTCCATCTCCCCCTTTTTTACCATTCATATTGAATGCCCTGTTGGTTTTCAGAGAGCCTCTTTTTTCTGTTTACACTATTATTGAATCTCATGATGGGTAAACTCCCTCCTTTCTCCAGTTGGAAAAGTGAGGAACGCAATATTTCAGAGTCATGATTACGTAACAGACATTACATGCCTTTTTACCTGAACACACAGCTGAAGGTTATTTCCAACACATCTCAGCACGCTGTAAAAACATCTGTCACATCTTGACTTTGTGCTATTTTCGCCATTTTATCATTTTGGAGTAACAAACTAACGTGGGGCACAGAATCATGAGCCATACTGTCACACGAACCCAATTGCTATTTTTACAACCTCGGGAGAAAGGTTGTTGTGACACTGTTCATACCAATAAAGTTGGCGAAGTTTGAATGATGCCAGATACCACGCACTTAAATGGTTTATATGTGTAGATAAAAAGATTACGAACATACGGAGGTTGCATTAAATTGTTGGGGCATTTCTAACCCCAGACGTGACATTCTTTAAGACAGTATTGGCATTCATAAGTCCGGGCTTTTACATCAATGGGACTACATTTTCCACCCTGCAGTCATTACGCGTCACGTACGCGCCCGTCCCGGCATTCACCAGCCGTGACACACCCAGTGGGCGTGGTTTCTATTCGACTCTCCCGCGTAGAGACGGTCCATTTAAACGGTATCTCCCGATCCATCTAAGCGCAAGCCCGGGGACCCGGACCAACTAGGTTTCATTGCGGGGCAGGACCCTTGATGCCGTAAGTAATATAGATAACCGGCAGCATTCAGCATCGCTAAAGGTACGTGTTGTGAAATCTCTCTTACAATGCGATTTCTATTGGCATTAACCCCTTCGATGTTCATGACGAGCTCAGCTCGTCATGCTGCGCGGTCGGCATGTGCGCATGACGAGCTGAGCTCGTCACGACCACACCCGCGATCGGAATGTCCAGCACCTGGGCGGAATTCCGATCGCGGCGAAGCGGTTAATCTTGCCATTTCTTGTTTTTTCTTTTTCTTTTTCTTTTTTTTCCCAGCTGGTCATCATTATTTTCACTACTGGGCTTACCAACTACATATTGTGTGACTAAAGGGCTACCCCATGAATTCCTGAGGTCCTCAGTGATGTATTTTGTCTCCCTAAGAGGGGTAAGGGAAAAGGATATGAATGAATTGAATAAATGCTTAACCACAGTGACTGATAGCAGCCTGGTGATGTTTGATGAGAGTGACACAGGTTGTTTTCACTAAGACTGAGCACGCACAAGGATGTGGATAGCGACAGAATGCGATTCATGTCGCCACTACACTATATACGCCACCTAGTTGGATGTGAAAAAAATATATATATATAGTATTGAAATCACGTACCAAATAGGTATGTCAAGTGATGTGTGTCTTACACCCTCCTGGTTCGACAGCACAGGTGCATTTGTAAGCACATCACATTTGGGAAGCAGCAAGTCTTTTAATCACAATGTTGCACTATGATTTCTTTGTGTTTCTTCTTTTTCTTACAGATGGAGAAAAGAATGAAGTAAAAGATAAAGTTGTCTTTTTGCTACTGTCTAAGGAGCAGCTATTTGCCCTTATTTTTAAAAGTAGGATAGGGACTTCCCTGTCCGCTCTATCCAGGGAGGACTATTTCTCTTCTGCCCTGAAGAAAGTCCAGGACCTTTCTGGCCTATATAGGACTGAAACATGTTGGCACTAGGGTCATAGGACCATAATACCCCCATTTGACCCTATCTATTTACGTTTTTAATATCCCGGACAGATCCACTAATAAAGGGATACTGGGATCTGTCTGAGGATTTTTAATCTTTAATTCCCCCTGGCCATATTTCATTAAGAGCTCCCTGGAATACGGTCGAGCCCACCCTGACTTTTAGGGGTCAGGGTGACCCGATGATGAAGCATGACACCACCAGGGTGTGTGAGGGTATTATAAACAAAAAGAACTGTTTCCTTCCCCACTCCCTAGTGGGTATCGATTCATGACTTCACATAGGATCTTCCCATAACTAACCTACCAGGTTTAATCTTAGTTACTCGTGGACCCTGTTCACATGCTCGTGGGGTACTTTTTGTGGTTTGGCATCAAGGGGAGTGCCCACGGCGTGAGCAAAGTAGCTGTGGCCTGGATGGGAAGCCTCAATCTGCTAGCGGAAATCGCCCCCTCCCGCACCTGCTGTCATCACGATGAAGGGAAGTCGGGGCAGAAGACAACCCATCAAGCACCTCAGAGTCGAGCAGTAAGGCCTCTGCAGCCGTTCGCATGCACATTCCCCCGCTGCCACCTACCAGTGTAGCCCCGCGTGGTGCACATGAACTGCTGATTCCCACGTGCACCCCCTTTTGCACCTTCTCTCGCTGCTGCAACACTGGGCACCTTGAAGGCAGCGGCCCTGGCAGAAGAAACGGGAGACCACGTCTGCACCGATTAGCCCCCTCCCCCCGGACCGATCTATACAGCGCCTGCGTGGGCGAGACGACTGCGCCAGCCCTCCAGCACCACAGAAGCCCGAAGATTAAAGCAGCCTGGCCTGGGCGAAGAAAGGAAGGCAGCCCGCGTAAGTGGACTTTTCTCCTATGCCCATGGCCACTTCACTTAAAATTATGAAGGCCTTGAAATCTGGATCCCCCTCGGACCCCTGTCCAGCAAAAACGCTGGCATCGATTGCCGAGGTAATTAATCCAGCTGGTAACCAGATGTTGAATCTATCCCTGTCGGAAGGAAGGATGCCAGAAAATTGGAAGCATGGAAAAAATTCTTCCGCTCTTAAAAAACCATTAGCGGACCCCTTGGTAGTCAGTAATTATAGACCCATATCGCTTTTACCTTTTTTCTCCAAGGCTTTGGAGAAATACGTGAATGCCACCATCACAGATTTTATCGAGGTTAGCCAGGTGCTCCATTCAAGCCAGTCAGGTTTCAGAGCTAACTTCAGCACTGAAACTGCTCTATTGGAAATTTCAGAGACGATAAAAACCACTCTTGACAGAGGAGGAAAGGCTGTGCTGATATTATTAGATCTTTCGGCGGCCTTTGACACCGTGCCACATGATCGCCTCCTTCATAGATTGAGGGAGAGCGGCATTGGGGGCACGGTGCTCAGATGGTTCTCCTCTTTTCTGGATAGCCGCCAGCAAACAGTCTGGGCTCCTCCCTTCTCAGCCCTCATCCCCCCATTAAATGTAGGAGTGCCACAGGGTTCTGTTTTAAGCCCTACGCTGTTCAATATATATATGGCCCCACTTGCTCCTTTAGCTGAACAATACGGAGCAAAAATTATATTGTGCGCAGATGATACGCAATTGCTGTTTACCTGTGAGAAGGATGAGGTGCTGAATGGCAATGTAGTCAATGTATGCCTAACCAAGGTGTTTGAGTGGTTCAGGCAAAATCAACTACTCTGCAACTCTGACAAGTCGGAAATTATTTTTTTTGGACACACTCCTGACGATGACTGGCGTCAATGGTGGCCAAAAACTTTATCCCCCCCCGATAACCCAGTCTCCATTGCGAAAAATCTAGGAGTGAAATTAGACTCTGACATGACTATGAAGTCCCAGGTTCAATCGGTTGCTGGCACCTGCTTCGGACTCTTAAAAATGATGCGGAATTTCCTCCCCCTACTGCCTATTCCTCATAGGAAAACAGTGGTCCAGGAACTGATTATGTCTAGGCTGGACTACGTTAATGTGTTGTATCTGGGCCTTCCGGACTACTTACTCAATCGTCTTCAGGTAGTTCAAAATGCGGCAGCTAGGGCTGTGCTTATGGTAGGACCCAGGTCACACATGTCTTCTCATCTCAGATCCCTGCATTGGTTACCAGTGAAACAAGCATTGGCATAGCCAATAGGTCTCGCCTTTGGGACCTTATAAGTGTTTAGCCATGCAACAGTTGATGTTGTTGCACCAAGGATATTGTGCTGGATAACCAAACACTTATAAGGTCCCAAAGGCGAGACCTATTGGCTATGCCAATGCTTGTTGTTGTTGCTTGAAGGAAGTGTCACTCTCATTTGTTCCCATTTTGGATCAGGTCAAAGCGGCATTTTAGTTTCACCATTAGCTACTGACTATTAGATGTGTTAGTTACCTGCTCAAGAGTGCTACCCATAGCCGTGCAGGGCCGGTGTCACGTTTTCCTCCTGATATCTCTGCACACTCTTTTTAATGCTGCACACCAATGACAATTTTGCACCTAAATGTGAATTTGCACTAAAATGTGCTTGTTCTCCTGAATATGATCTGTGCTCCTTAACATTGTTTCCAAGTTCCTGCTGATGTTTTACCAAAAGTGATTTGGCGCATTACTGTGATTTAACACGTGGGTCTGATTTTGCTTCTAAATGTGATACCATAATGCTGCTTGCAATATTACTGATTTTACATCCAAAAGTGAATTTGCAGCTAAACGCTATCCTGCACCTTGATGTGATTTGTGCTTGCACAGCCAACGCTCCTAGATGCCATTAAATCACCAGGTGCCTTGTGTTAGATCTGAGAGCCTTAGGGTGGTCTTCCCCCCAAATTTTCGCCTTCCTCCTCCACTTTTCTGACCTCATTTTTGCTGGTAGTAGGACTCTGTGCACTTTATCACTGCCTAGCAGTGCTAAAGTGCTAGTGTTCTCTCCTCTAAACATGGTAATATTGGCTCATACCCAACTGGCATATTTAATTTACTTATAAATCCCAAGTAAAGTGCACTACATGGCCCAGGGCCTGTAAATTAAATGCTACTAATGTGCCTGCTGCAAAAGGAACAATTGATGGACAGAATGCAGAACAATGTCATACATTCACCCCAGTACAGAGATCTGGGCCTAAATCCATTGTTTTTTGCTCACCATGCCATTCCAGTTTGGACCCAGCCATATGCAAATCAGTCTTGACCCTGCGCCCAATGGGAACAGTCCAGCCCAAACTGCCAGGCCAGGTCCTCCCTGGACTGGAAACAAGCATCCTAGGACCGGTTTCGGGGTTTCACCCCTCTTCAGCCAGGATAGCTTGATTCCAGTGGCATGGAGAACACGGGACCCACGTCTGGGCATACCCGTCCCACTTGGGGTGACAAATGCAAAAAGAACAATTGATGGACAGAATGCAGAACAATGTCATACATTCACCCCAGAACAGAGATATGGGCCTAAATCCATTGTTTTTTGCTCACCATGCCATTCCAGTTTGGACCCAGCCTTTTTACTCGAGGACATACCTTCCTGGAAGGATACACTATTTTGTTCCTTATTGGCCTCAAAAACACAAAACTCCCTTACAGAAAAAACATATTATCTCAGGTTACCATAACTAGAAATGTAACTTTTACATCACCCGAATGAAAATGGGGCAGCGGTTATCCAATCTTTAGCTTTGCATCTCCATATCTCCACCCTATTGATACCCTGAAGGCCCTAAAAACTTATACAATTGCTAGAAAAATTGACACTGATACCACATCTACCATCTTGATTGCTCACTGTGCCACAAGCTCTCTTTCCTCCACAACCCCATTTCCCATGTTTCAGCCACACTCATGGAGTGAGACCAGAGACAATAATGGTAGCCTCAAGGGCCAAACCCACAGTCATCCTAGAACCTACAACTACCTCTCGATGCAGCTTGTGTCAACAAAACTTCAGGTCCAATTGCAGTGCACCAAACAATGCATCACACAAACTTAATCTACGCAGAGGACGCAACTCTCATAGGAATGATTCACATCAGAGGGGTTTAAGTATACATCTCATATTTAATTACATTCCCTTACAACTGACCAGACAGCAAATCCCTTATCCATTCCCAAAAAGAAACTCCATGGCATCAAAAGCAGTTTGGATCACCTGCATTTGATGATGCAAGTCTGCAAACCACACTCTCCATCTCTCTTCTGCAAGCACGCTCCTCCCATGGACGGCTCGCTTAAAGCTCTCGATCACAGCTCACAAAACAGACCTACCCCCGAAGAGCCCAGCATGCACCCCACACCTGATGGGTCAGAGCAGGCTTCTGCTCACCCTATCTCCAACACACACTGCATACCTGGATACTATGTGATTATAGATCCCACAACACATCGTGTTCCTATCACTGCAATCTCCTCAGCTAGTCATCTTAACACACAAAGGACAATGTGCACAAGAAATCTCAGGTGAATCACCGGCTCTCAAACCAGAGACCCATGTCCTACACATCAACTTAGAGGTGCCCTCCTGAATTGACACCTCGGGTCTCTAATGCAACTTTCATAGCTCCCCTCATTCATATTGTGGCCATGATGTTTCTGCACTTACAGGAAACGGGATCTGCTCATCCTTCATAACCCTTTCGTACACTAGGATACAACATTGTCGACCCTGATAGTACAGAAAAGAAATGTGAGGTATTGCCTTTGTACACAAAGAGTATCTTAAATGCAAACAGATTCGTGAAATAAATGCCTTCTCATTTCGGTATGGATATTACAAAGACAACTCCTAGAACACCGATTCTGAACATTTTAAGCTGCCATCGGGCAGCAAAATGAGTTTTCTAGATAGTTTGCATCATAACAGCACTGATCAACTCACATCCTCCTGTAATCAGATTGTCCTTGGAGAATTGAGTTTCCAAAATACAGATGCTCACAATCCTCTTCAAACACATCCTAATGGACAACCTACTACAACACCGTGTCCTTCTTACCCGTAATAAGGGTTCTATCCTAGCCCTGGTGTTCATATAGAAATACCACAAGCAAATCAATAGCCCTCTCAAATTGGATAAGTTATACCGCGTTTTCATTCCTTTGAAAACAGGGACCTTAACAGAACTTCTTGACGCTAAACCAGAGAAAGACATGTTATTTCACACATTGACAACAAGCATTGGCAAAGACGCAGATAAATAACCTGTGGGCACTTGTGCATTCCCTTTTTGCATGTATTACCACATTACAGCAATATCTTTCGGCTTCGCCAATGCTTGTTCAGATTATAGCATATAAAACGGGCCTGCGTTAAACCTGTCGGAGGGTTAGTCTCAAATGATTCTAAGCCTCCCTCACCCTACACCAATACATGGCACTTGATCATCTGGTATCATTTTGCATCTTTAAGTCAAACATTCAAATATTTTCGTTTGGTAGACAGCTGTCACCATGGCTCCAATGTCACAAGAGTAATTTTCTGCCAGTCATGCTTTTTATCCACCATGCATGCCAGGGCCTTTTAACAGGAAGGGTAAATCTATTAATTTACAGCGCGCCTGGTGCTGTCGTCTGAAAATCCAGGGCGAGCTCCTTATAACATGGCTCCAGATGGCATCCATGCTGATGACAACGTCCCAGCAGGGTTTCATGAAGTGCACAGGGAAGAGCAGATATGTCACTGTGCCCCTGAACAATCAGTGCAGGTAGACACTGTGCGGCTCACCTCCACTGATAACACTCAATAATCCTACTTTGTCTGCTACAGTACTGACATCAGAACCGTGGCATTGGGTAATAGTTACTTGTGCAACTCCTGAGGCCAAGAATCCACCCACACCAGCTAAACTGTTTCTTGGTGGCATCTGTTAGACTGTGAAAGTGAATGAGATGCGGGAAGGCTGCTTAAGAGCGCAGGATCTGTGTGTAAAGGGAAGGCTGACAAAATCTGATCTGAGGCTTGCAGGAGGGTTACAATATTAGAACATGATTTGATAGAAACTTGGAGGCCTCAATCTATATACTATTTATTATGTTACAGATTTCGGCTTTTGACCTGTTTCCACATTTTGAACCAGCAATTGATCAGCAGAAGGAATCCATGCTTTAAATGTGTCCAATGCAGGAATAGTTGATTCCGTGTTTAGTATCTTTGGAAACACTTGACAGCTCCTGGGAAACTGGACTTATTTGCTCTGCTCTTCACTGCAGCTGCTCTTACTACTTCAAATAACCACGTTCCAAAGCAATCTTGTTTATTGTTTTATTGTACACGCGTTATTTGATGAGTCATGGGCTATAGTTGTCATTCAGGAACAGTCTGTTCAACCTTATGAATCAGTGTACATTATTCTTAAATCGGTATTAAGGGTCGCGATTCTCGCAGTTATCTTTTATATTCTCTCATTCTCAACTCCCTCTCCTCTCATTCTCTAACTCTTGTTTTTTGTCTGCCATATTTTTCTATCCCTCAACTAACCACTTGCCTGCATATCTGGCACACTCGCTCCTTTTTTGTTCTATCTCTTTCTTCCTTTTTACCCATCTATCCTTGACTTTCACAAGTTATTTTCTCTCTCTCTCCTACCAGTCACTCCCCTCCCTTTCTGTTTCCCCCCTTTCCCCACCCCTTGTTCTCTTTCCTTCTTGGTAGGTATTAGTTATGCACATCATAATCTACAGCGCCATCTCCTGGTAAACAAGTGGAACTTGTTATTCTTGGAAACTTCCCAATAATTCTCGCTAGGCAAGCGTTCAGAATGAATATTGATGATCTTTTATTGGCGTGGGGTCTTCAGCAAATGCAGTTCCCTGCCATAAGAAGACAATCCTCCACCCATGTTAACAGCGACCTTTTGGCTAGAGTTAATGCATATTTTTGGAAAGGCGAGATGTAACTCAAACCTTTTTTGTTTTGCGACAGCCAGCTCCCATTCCTCAGATGTTAAGTGAGTCTCTTGTAAAATCATAATATCAAAGTCCACCTGTCTTAAATATTGGAATATCCTCCTGCGCCTATCTGAAACCCTTAAGCCATTGACATTCCAAGTACAAATTCTAGTTTCCGTCATTTATGTCAAACCAACCTATTCTAACCCTGGGCCACGAGAGTGCACTCCGGATACCAGATGTTCCTAACCAATTAACAACTTCCTTAACAAAAAATTAAACACATGAGGACTTTTTTTTTTTTTTTCCCCCTGCTTGCTCCCCACCCAGTGAAAACTTAAAATAAAATTCTTCTTGTGTTGCTTCACTCCCCCTCCCACGGGAACCCTCCTGTACCACATGGGGTATGATGTACCTTAACCCCTATGAACCCGTCTCCCTCCTACCCGGCACCTATACTATTCATAAAGTGTTTCTTCTTGCACCAAATTATTCCTGAGTTTTAATTTGGTCAACAAAGAACCCTGCCTCCTTAGGGTCCCGAAAATTGAACATTTTATTTTCCACATCACCCTAAGTACGGCAGGAAACCTCAGTTGTACCGTGGCACCCAGTGATCTTAGAGTTGGGATAAATTTACCCAACTCCCATTGTCTGTCCTGTGTAATCCGTGAGAGATCTGACCTTATCCTGAAAGTCCAATCCCCCTTCGTAAAAGTTCCAGCTTTTAAGGCTTCTGATAATATCCGCTCCTTTAAAGTGTATGTTCTGAAATTGACCAGGATTCGCCTAGGATTTTTCCTATTTGGGTTCTTAGAAAAAGGGTCTCTGTGAATTCTCTGAATGTCTATTTCCAATTCCTTAACATCAACCACAGGAATAAAGTCTTTTAGTAAATTTATAATGTAAGTCTTGATGTCCTCCCCCTCTGCACCCTCCGGAATATTCAGAATTTTAATATTATTCCGTCCTGCATTATTTTCGAACGTCTCCAATTTGTCAAGCATGACCTTTTCTCCTTTTTTTAAGACCTGGATCTCGGTGCAATTTGCCTCGACTTGTTTATTTAATATTTCTATTGATGCCTCCATCGCACAAGTTCTTTCGGTGATCGCAGACATTTTAGCTTCTAGGGACTCACAAGATTCTTGAATCTTAGCTTGATTTATCTCGGAGATGGAAAACTTACTCCGAATCTCTAATGCAAGGGCGTCTAACATTTGTGCCAAATTTGGTTGATCGGGGACAGATGACATTACAACTATTGCCGAGGGAGTTGATCTAGCGTTCGGAGAGTCACGGCTGGTAGTAGACCCTGGCCCATTCTCGCCTAGTACCTCGAACATATTAGATGTTGCAATATTGGCCAACCCAGACCCCGGCGCTATATCCCCTGTATCCATTATGGCCTCCGGTGCTGTTAGCACCCTAGTTGGTAAGGCCTTTACACTTCCCTTACTTAAGGCCGGCCAGGGCTCCTTCAATGGCGGAGCCAGAGATACTTGTGTTTTCTCCTGTACTTTAAAGAAGGATCTTAAGAGGGGGTGACTTTAAGTGTAGAAGTTTCCTTTAATTGTCGCGAAGACTAAGACGAGACAATTTGCTGTTTTTTAAAATTTTTGTCTATTTTTTTCTTGATTTTTTAAGCCAGACTTTCCTGATGTTGAGGCATCTTCCAGATATTCCTCCTTATTGTATATTCTATTACGTAAGGTATATCTGCTAAGTTGCCCCGAGACTACTGGACGCCTTTCTATTACCACTTGCGAATGCTGGCTTTCTGATGATTGGTGAGGATCAGAGAAAATGGGGAAATTTAAGTCTGCAGAGCAAACCCCCTTATTTATACCATCTACACTCGGAGCTAATGAGAGTGTCGGGAGTAATAGTGTAGATTCTAGTCTCCTACCTTTCTCAACTGGCAGGTCTAAGAGGGAGCTCCCTTTACTGTCCCCCTTATCTGATCTTTTATTCCGTCTAGGGGGCATCAGTTGGCTCAGGTTAAAACACTCCTGTGGCCTCTGTAGTCCAACAAAATTAATCTGAGATTTAATGGAGGTAGGGGGTGTTTGTAAACAAAGCCTACTGCAAGGCAATTTCAAATAGGGGTAGGAAATCCTACATGGAGTTCCACGCAGGGAAATCCTTGCTGCCACACGCCTGTCCGAGGCAATCCCAGGCGCTGCCCCGAGCAGCCCCCTCCGCCGCCGCACACCCTCCCGCAAGCTCCTCCAGGTCCACTGCTCCACCTCGCCAGACTCGCTCCCGAAGCCACCACAGGGAACCAGCGTCCCCTCCGCTCCAATCCGCGGGAGGCAGCAACGCGAAACCGCGCCAGTCAGTGGAACACCGAGCCAACAGGAAGCAAAGAGCAGAAGCCTCCACGAACGCGGAACTCCGAGCCCGGGGCAGCGGAGCAGCGGAGCAGCGAAACGCCCCAAACAAACAGACACCGATACACCACCGATGAAAACAGCCAAAAAAAAACAGCCTCTGCCAACAACGCCAGCAGTGCGGTAAGTTTAATACGGATTTCACCCCTTTCCAATACTCAGGAAACTCAAAAGTGCCGGGAGGTGGAGAGGAGTTCGCAGCGTGCGCCTAACCCGCCGCCGCCATGTTCCCTCCTAACAGCCTTTCGCAAAACAAAGATGGATCGATAGCTCTCTACACACCACTCAACCTTTTTGTACTAAAGGAGTTGCTATAATTATTAAAAAATCTGCAAAAGCTATTTTAGGTATTCCCAAGTTAGATAGTAAGGGAGGTGGATCATAACCGATATAAAGATACGAAATAAGTGGGTGACTTTGGTGGGATATTATGGCCCAAACATAGACGATGAGTCATCTCTTAGAACGATCTATAATCATTTACTAGACTCAAGCTTTCCCATTATTATGGGTGGTGATTTTAACGTCCTCTTGAATCCCGCCCTTGATAAGTCCAGGGGGAAGAGTAACACCTACAAAAATGGGATCACTGATAAAAATTATTATGGGGGATTTAAATTTGGTAGATATCTGGAGAATTAAAAATAAGGATATACCTGATTCTCAAAATTTTACATTTCATAATAAAAAGTATAAACACCATTCGAGAATAGACTATTTTCTGGTCAAGCTGGTTTCGCATATTCCAGAACATCTGTCAGATCATTCGGCGGTCCAGATAATTCTACAATTTCCCATAGATATAGAATCTAAAAGATGGACATTTGATAAAGTCATCCTTAAAGATGAGTCAGTGATCGAACAATTAAAAGTGGATACCTTGTTCTTTTTTAAGTAAATGATCACTCGGCCCCTGTAGAGGTTATATGGGATGCCTATAAGGCATATATTAGAGGCAGAATTATTGGTTTTTCTGCAAAAATTAATAAGGAAAAAAAGGAAAAAATTAAGTTACTGGAAGCAGAAATTCGTAGAGTTTCGCTTAATCCAACTTCCAGTCGAAGAAGTGTAGAGCAGAAGGACGAAAGCCTAGAGTTACTTTCTAAACGACAAGACTTGGCTGATTATCTTGATAACATCATTAGGATGCGTTGGGAAGTTAGTAGATTGGCTAATTATGAATTTGGAGAAGCCAGTGGGAAGATATTGGCCTGGAAATCTCGAGTCGATTTAACTAGAAATTTGATCAAAGAAATATACAATCTCGAAACGGGAGAGTTATGTTCAGAAAGGGCCAGGATTGAAAAGCAGTTTGAATCATTTTTTAAAGATTTGTATTCTGAAGATCTAGAAGTTACTGACTCCCAAATTAAAAATTACTTAGCTAAAGTCTCCTTACACTCATTATCGGAAGATCAGACACAACATCTTAATAAGAAGTTTTCACTATCTGAAATTAGAATGGCAATGAAAAACTTAAAGAGAGGTAGTGCAGCTGGCCTAGATGCTATTCCCAATGAGTTTTATTCTGCCCTTAATGAGACACTTGCCCCGTTCTTAGAGAAATTATTCAATAGTATTTTCTTAACTAATTCTGCAATTCCCAGCTCATGGAATGAGGCTGCGGTATCTCTGATCCTAAAACCTAATAAAGACAGAAACAAATGTGAGTCGTATAGACCCATTTCCCTGCTTAATTGCGACTATAAAATTTTTGCGCAAATAATAGCTGGAAGACTGAATAATATAATTGGGAAGTTAATTCACTCGGATCAAAAGGGATTTATTAGAGGGCGCCAACTGCACGATTTAACTCATGAGCTGATAGGAGCTATTGATATTGCTTCAGCTAATGGCTTACCACTTACCATCTTTGCATTTGACGCGGCCAAAGCCTTTGACCGAGTTAATTGGCTATGTTTACATCATATAGCTGAAGCATTTGGCTTAGGAGAGAATATCCTACGAACTATTAAGAACATATATAGAACTCCTACAGCCAGGATTATAGTCAATGGGAATTTAACCAAATCAGTTACTTTAGAGCGGGGCACTAGGCAGGGTTGTCCCCTCTCCCCTCTCCTTTTCGATCTGTATTTAGAACCGTTAGCCCAATTCATTAGGTCTAGCGATGTTTTTGTTCCATTTGAATACAGGGGTTGGTCAAAGAAATTAGCCCTGTATGCTGATGACTTGATGATTTTTACAAAAGAATCACCAGAGATAGTGCAAAAATTGGAACAGCTCCTAATAGAATTTGGGAAGATATCAGGGTATCAAATCAATCCTCAAAAAACCGAGATTATGACATGGAATTGGCAATCTAGCTCGCATTTAGTTCGCCATCAAATAAGATATCTGGGTATTCAAATCACTCAGAATATTAATGATTTGGTCCATGTTAATTTGGAGGTTAAAAGGAAAGAGATTAGAGCTTTATTGAAATCCTGGAGTAATCTCCCATTGTCAATCCTGGGTCGCTCCAATCTTGTTAAAATGTCGATTCTCCCTAAAATGACATTTATTTTTGATGCAATCCCCTTATTATTTAGTTCTGTTTCTTTAAAAAGCTGCAATCAGATATCAATAGCTTCCTCTGGGCTGACAAAGGGGTGAGGATTGCATGGAAGAAATTGAGATGTGAGAAAGCAGCCGGGGGAATAGCTAGCCCGGATTTTGGGTTCTATAGCTGGGCTTTCCTTTTTAAGAACATAAGATCTCTTCTTCTTGACTCTATTTATTTTACGCCTTACCTTTTAGCCATGTCCAATAGTATACCGCAGAGGGCGACGGGCTGCTCTTTAAATTTGGCCATCCCAAATTCTTTAAAAAATCAAATTGAAGGTGATACGATCAGCCTGTGATTTATGGTTCCAGATAAGGAAACGGTTTAAAATTTCATATTACTGTACTACTGCCCCCATATGGAATTCTCCAGGAACACCACTATGTTTAAATGATGGATTATCTGCCCCTCTGTGGGAAAGTGGATTTCAGAAGTGGGGACAATTATTGCCGGATAAAAACCTTTTGTCATGGGATGAGCTTAATTCGCAAACAAATCAAAGGCTATCAAGATTTAAATTTTATCAGCTATCCCGTTGGGTCACAAATCAGAAAGGTAATGAAGTTAGCGATGAAGAATTGGAGAGTAGGTTTCTAGCACCGATTGGCCAGAGTAAAGAAGTGGCGAACTGGTACTGGATTTTGATTAAAGGAGACCCGCCACCTTTGCCTATGGAGGAGCCCTGGAGAAGAGAACTGCCTCACAGCAATATTGCATCCTTCTGGCAAGTATCTATATCTACTTTGTGGAGAGTGGTTAAAGCTGCATCATTAAGGAGAAATCATCTGTTCACACTCCACAGAGCCTATTGGACCCCGAAGAGGCTTTCTAAGATGGGAGGCGGAGAAAAGGTCTGTGTGAAATGCAACCTGAGAAGCGCAGATGATGTGCATATGTTTATGCAATGTCCTCGGATCCAGGGCTTCTGGGGCCAAGTTGGTAAGATTATCTCTGAAGTGATGGGCCAAGAAATTCAGGTAAGCTTGGTGTTAATTATTTTTGGAATCTTACCTGAGGACAGTAGTACCATTAAATTGCCAAAACTTCAATCTTCATTACTATTTGTTTTAATCTTGCTGGCAAGAAGAGAGATCTGTTTGAATTGGATAGTATCTAATGCTCCAAATATGCTAAATTGGGTGTCCTCGGTTAAAAGAATTCGTAAGTTGGATATGGGCTGTGAAGTAAAGAGGAGAACTAGATTTTGGGGGGTTTGGGATAACTGGGCTAATACTTTGGGTTCCACAACTTCCTAGTTTGTAGAATATGTCCAATGATTATGAAGCAAGTGAGGTTTTGGGATAATGGTTTAGGTATAAACCATGGGCGGGATACTATCTTTGACATCCCTAAGTGTTGTGCGGTTGGTGTCTCTATAATCCTTGGAGGTGGAAAGAATAGGTGAGGGTCATATATCCCCTCCATTGGGTCCAGGAGAGTGCCTCGGTTCCGCGTTATGACTACTCACTTTATTTCTTTAATGAGGACAAAAAAAAAAAAAGAGATGTAACTCAAAAAAAGCAACTCGTGCATAGTAACTAAAAACAGAGTAGTACCATTAAAATAATATGTTACAATCAGTGCTGCGTTAGTATCAAAGTACATTCAACGGGTAAACAAACATAATGGTAGGTACAAAATAAACACTAATGCTAACTATCTGAGGCAATTAAAGGGCCTCTCTCTCCAGTCGTCCATCACTAACAATCACCAACAAAAGTCACTCTGGAAGGTTCTTTTGTAAGACGACGTCTGCTCGGGAGTTGAGACATATTGTAGCATCATTCACCTGATGGAGACTTTAACCTTAAGGTCACATTTTCGGCGAGGATGTAAATTTAGAATAGCACTCGGGAAAGTGGGGGGCACTTACCCAGCTGAAGTGCAGGCTGCTGCAAGCACAGGAAGAGCGCCAACAGGAAGGCCTTCATGATAACTATTTAATAAATTAGTTCCCATAAATACAGAAGTGTTTGTTCATCAGTCCGGCTTCAAGAGTCCCAGCTAAACCACCTCTGCAGCCATCCCCCTTGCCTCGCTTTTGAAGGTTTATGGGAATCTTTGGAAAGATGTGGCCTCTTGGTGATAAGAAAATATCCTGTCACATGGGGTGTTGCCAAACAACAGGAATTCGCGAGTCAAGCGGTGTTTACGGCGCCGATTTTACGGACGAGGAAACGCTGTCCTCTGAAGTCAGGGACAATCGGGCACGGCGACAGATAGCTTAAACAAGCAGCCTTTGTACACGCAGCACAGCGTGGCACTGACCCTGCCGGATCAGAGAGGAGCGGGGGTGAGCGAGCACGGCAGCGTGCTGAGCTGACCACACGCTCGTGCATCGTGCCTGAAACGTGCGGGTAACCGCACGGAAAAGGCCATTGTGCACGAGCGTGTGGTCAGCTTTTTCATGCCCCTTACTTAAAGTCTCGCAGAGCAGCGCTTGCGCGCTACTCGAGGCTCGACCTAAAAAAGGGTCAGTTTCAAATCCTTGGTGTTGACTTTTAAGGCCCTAAACGGCATCGGGGCTCCGTACATCAGGAATAAAATTCAGCCCTACAAACCGTCCAGAACGTTGCGGTCATCTACCCAGCTGTTGACAATTGTGCCTAAGTTTTGCCGATCTCGCAAAGGTGGACGCTCCTTTCAAGTAGTAGCTGCAAAATTATGGAACAGTCTCCCACTCTCCCTTAGGTAAGAATGTGATCTCCTTAGCTTTAGGCGAAACTTAAAGACCTGGCTTTTCCAACAGTAGAGTAGATTCTCTGCTCTAGCTGTCTGGTCTTTTAATTGCTCTGTTCTGGGGTCAGGACAGCGCCGGGACACTCCTGGGAGTAGCCTTGCGCTTAACAAATACCCCATAACATAACATAACATAGCGCTGCCCCCTGCAGACTCTTACCTGCCCGGCGGAGACATCTTCCCCTCTATGGCGGAGGGTTGCGCTGCTGCCATCACTCCCGCGCCGGGTGAATGCACCCACAGCACCAAAGACTGGTCGCTCACCACGCCAAGGCCTGGGAAGATTGCCGTGAGAGCACACGGCTCGATTAAAGGCCCCGTTGAATGTCGGCATGAAGGGCCAGGGCGTAAGCCCCTAGTGGCAGGTCACCACTAGCGCGGGAAGAGTGAAGACCGTTTTGGCCTCCCGCAAGGGAAGTGAGAATCGGGGCGGGTGCATGGAGCACCTTCAGCGCCACCTGACGGCTCCCTTGCCAGACTGCACCCCGGCTTGAAAGATTGCAGGCGGGGCACGTCTATGAAAAAAAAGAAGAAAAAAAACAACGATGGAAGAATGGACAACTTAGCCACTACTGCCGTGGCAAAGTAGAGTGCCGGTTGTGTCCCGCACAGGAAGACGCGAGTCCTCGCACAGCAAGGAGTTTTGACCCACCTGAGTGCCCACACAGGCAGAGGCTGCCCTCTGTTTCCCCCACCGCACCTGCACAGAGTCTCTCTCCCTACACCGGCACCCTCAGCGCCCATGTGGCCCGTGGCAGTCAAGAGCAACTAAAATGGCCTCTCTGTAATCACACACAGCACCACCTGGTGGCCACAGCGCCACACAGCACCCTGCTTCCTTTTGTGAGGCTGCACCAGCAGATAATAACCGTCCCAGCATCCCCTGGCAGAGGCAAAAGGACCCTAGGGCATCAGGAGAGCTGCCCTAGCATGCAATAGGTGGCTGCAGCGCCGCCTAGTGGTGAAGAATTGCACTGCACCAAGGACCCAATTTCAATCCAGCAAGCTGCTGTGATCTGCCTCTACACCCAGGAAAGTTTAAGCCAATAGCATGACGCCCCCCAGGACCTAACAAACTTAAAAGGAGAAACACTGTCACACCCCACCAAAAAGCCAGAGGCAGCATCAGTCGCCTAGACAACCGTCAAGCAGACAAGAGCAGCAAACCTCAAGAAGGCAACAAGCCTCACATGAGGTACGAGAAGAACGTGCGGAGAAGACGCAACCCCCCAGTGGCGGTCTAACGCCACCGCAAGCGAGAAGAGTGCGCCACCCACCCCCAGTGGTGAATAGCCACCACTGCAAGCCAGGAGAGGGTGCCCAAGAAGAGGACGAAGTGCACGAGGTGCGCAGAAAGCCATACCGACGAACCTGATAGCACGGTCAGGCACCCGGGAGATGCAGACATCTCCACAGAAAAGAAGTGATGCTGAAGGCAGCAGAGAGCCTCCACATCTCCACTGCACCAGCGAAGCCCCGCAGTGGGCTGAAAACAGCAGTGTCCTCCCTCACACTGCCTCAAGACGGAGTCGCCAGTGGCCCCGGACAGGCAAGAGGAGAGTCGCACACTCCACGTGGCAAGCTGCCACTGCAACATGTGCTCCAACGACAGGCAACACGTGGCCGGACACCACATCGCACCGCAAGCAAGGAGCGCGTCACATGCAGTGACCAACCCTGCAGAGCATGCCTGCATGGAGGCATGAGCAGGCGCCAGGACGGCGCAAGCTCGAGGCGCAAGCACGACGCCCTCGAGAGAAGAGGTAACCGGCCATCCTGGCAGAGGACCACCGCGGAAATCCCTGAGGAGGGGATGGTGCCCGCGAAAGGTCCTCAAGAGGAAGAAGCAAGTCCTACTGACAGGACAGACCTGTGACAGGTCCGCAGAAAAGGAAAGACCGTCCCAAGAACCGGACACGACTAGCGAAATGTCCATGTGGCGCAGACATGTGGCAGGCCGCCACATCCGAGTGATGAACCTGGTCGGAAGAAGGAGAAGAGCGTGGCAGGACGCCACTCCACGAAGAAGGAAAAGAGAGTGGCAGGATGCCACTCCGCGAAGGAAGAGAGAACAGTGGCACAACGCCACAGGGCAGACAACCACCACAGGCGCACAAGGAGGGACGGAGAAGAGCGACAGGACAGAGGACTCGTGCCAGCACTGGGGAAGGTGTTCATCAGCTCAAGCCAGCCACCGGGGTGCAGAGACGTCACTGGAGACAGCTTCGCGGGAGGACCAACCGTAACCGTCCTCTCACCTGTCACCGGCTGCTTGGCATCGATAGCACCACGCCTAGCAAGTGCACCGGCAGGAAGACAACTGCAAGTGGCCACGAAGTCCCTCCAGTCCTCCTCAATCCACAAGATCACCTCCAGCAAGAGATCACCGCCTGTTTGCCCAACTGAAACAAATATCATCATGTCCATCACCCAGGTGCATCATCACCTAGAACATCAAAGGAGCATCGTACCGCCAGAGTGGATCCAACCACTTGAGACAGCCAGAGCTCAACGAGGCATTCCTGGCGCTGTGGGACGTTTGCCACCCGGGAACCTTCTGTGTGTCCCCGTGAACCAGAAGCCTGCCGAAGAAGAGCGTTCCGACCATTGGACCATCCACCCTTGGGGTTACACGAGGCTTGGCCGTGGCCCTGTTGGGAGTTTCGCAGCGACCCCTCAGCGCGGCCTACGAAAGGCCCGCACTGCCCACGCGGTCCCATGGCAATCCAGGGGCAAGGGCCTCAACAGAGTTCCTGTGAAAGGGGAATCCGAACAGGAGAGATGCGTCGGCAACAGCTCCATGACTGGCACCGGGAAGCATGGAGGTCACAGATGAAGACTGGTCACCCAAAGACCATCTGAGGAAGGCATAGAACCCGAGTCATGACGGCGAGAACACCCAGACTGAGACACCACCCTCTGCGGCTACATGAGCTACTTGGCTGTGGTCCTGTTGGCAGTTCCTCAGCGACACCTTCGCGCGGCCTACACAAAGCCTGCACAGTCCACACGGTCCCATGGCAGCCCGGCAGGAAGGCCCTCTAGGAAACTCCAGTGAGAGAGGAGTCCAGGCAAGAGAGGCAGGTCTGAAGGTGCTCGGCTGTCAGGAGCTGGAAAGATCATCAAGTACGTCGCCTCCAAGGAAAGGCCTCATCCACCAAGATTGTCCTCAATAGCTGTTGGTTTGTCGTCCACCGGAACCTGAGCACCTGCAAGATCTCCGAAGTGGACTCCACCACCGCTCCTGATGCACTGATATCAGAACTTTGTAAATAGACTCCAACACCGCAAGACCAGGCCTGTCTGAACTTCATCGCCGAGACGGACCAAAGCTTCCTGACCGTGTGGTACAGAACTCCAGCACCGCCCAGCAGACAGCCTGAAGAGACTTATTGGTGCTGTGTATTGTTATTTGGTTTCTCTTATAGGTTGGACTTTTTGTTTGTTTCTTTTCCATTAAAGTTTGGAAGTGATGTAGTGTCCTGCTGGACACGTTCTAGTGTTCTGCCTGTCTGTACCCCACACTTTACACCCACCCACAACAGGCGTCACTGGTCAGGTGACCATGCAAATAAGTGAGGCCGGGCGCACATGCCCTGGGCCAGTTCCAGTACCCAAATACGCCGTGTCTGTGTGGTCCTTTACCCAACATGTGGGCCTAGGGCCCACGACACCACAGGCATGGGGTTTCAGTGTGGTGGGGTTTGGGCTGGGAGTTCTATGGTTGTGGTCTAATGTTCGTTGGCGCATTGCAGTGTGATGGGACAATCTTCTCTAGTTTACAGACACACATCATCAATATGTGGATACCCCTCAGTCCTCCATGACTGACAACACTCTGAGGACACCTGTCTGAATGTTAGCCTGCAATGTCAGGGAGCTAAACGATGCTCACAAAACCAGGAATGTCCTAGCAAATCTAGACAAGCACAGCATTTAGGCAAGAAACTCACCTCATGTTGTGCACGTCTACTGGCTTTGCCCTGAAATGGGGTGCACACCACTTCTTTGTCTCTTTCACGAGGGAAAAGGTTAGATTTTGCTCTATGTTACATTATTGGAGTGCATCACTTAGAATGTTCACATGGAAAGCTGAAAGGCCCTGGAAGTTGCAGGAGGCCGGTCATCATTCTCCATTCCTGCTGAATTCCTAACAGTGTCAGCTTGAGGTTGACATGTGTCAAAGAGGACCCTTACACCTGAGCCGAGGGCCGGTTATGATTGGTCGTCCGTTGTCTCTTTGCAGGAAACGTCTGCAATGCAATTTCGTGAAAGGGTATTGGGTGACTAGACCCTGAATGAATCACAGAAGGTGTGTACTGGAGAAATGTCATAGAAAACAGGGATTAACAATTATTTTCATTAACAATTATTTTAGACACCTTTAATTATAGTGTTGTGAACGAATGGATGTGTGAGCCACGCCCTGGGACGTGTAAGCACCAGGAAGGCAGAGTGTGGTATTGCTGTACGTGCGCAAGAAGGCAGCAAAACAATGATAACACGTCACATGGAGGCACGAGGCAGTGAGACAACGACTCTGTAATCTGGACGGAAACACGAGAGCGGAAGTCTTCTGTAGCTAACTAACACTGGGCAGCTAACGCCAACCAAGCAAAGTGGAATTGGGAGCCAGTTTGGAAACTCATAAGAACAAGCATTGGCAAAGCCATTAGTCTTGCCTTCATGAGAGATATTGGCTTTGACATGTTGTATAGAAGTCTATTGCCTTGCAGCATGCCTAAAAGTCATAAACAAAGCACCCTAAAAGTAAAAAAAAAAAAAGCGATAAGACGTGCGAAGGTAAAAAAAAGTGTCATGACATAGCCAGTGCTGGCCGTGTTATGGTGCTTTTTTTTCTTATGGCAGGTGGGTGGTGGTGGGGCAGCACAGGCAAGGGGAGCGTTGGGGTGGGAAGAAAGTGGCACTTTGGACAATAGGAGGTGGGGGGTGGGAGGGAAGATGCATCATGGAAAATAGGAGGGTGAGGTGGGAGGGAAGAAGCAACACAGACAAGGAGGGATTGGTTTGGGCGAAAAGAAACAACACAAAGTGACATGACTGGAAGAAGAAAAAAAAAAAGCAAATCGAAAAATAAGACCTCAATCACAGCGCCAGAAGCGGAAAAACCCTAATCAGGATGAAGCTATCTGTATTTGGTCCATGCTCCTGAGGAAAGAAGAAAAAGTGTATCCAACACATGCTGCCCAATTAGGAGGCAAAAAGTAAGAATGTCGATGAAGCCAACGAATGGTAAGTAATGTGTTGTCTCAGACAAGACCTAAAAAACAGCAACACTTTGTATAATGATCATTTTAGCCACCAGCCGATCGAACAACATCGGATACTGCATCTAGGGAAGTGGTTCTATTTTAGGTAGAAATGATTAGGACCATGAAAAATATGAGCAAGAATTAGAACCTGTCTTTTACAAGGATGTTATGGTTTGATGTAAACTTTAAAACTAATAGAGTGGGTTCAAATAACCGAAAAAAAACTATTGTTCCCCTTGTGCTGATTCAATCAATCTTGTGGAACACCCCTATTGTTCTTCTATTATCACATTCATGCATACATACTCAAAATACATAAAACCTGTTTTTTGCAAAAGATGTCTCCTAATTTATTAAAAATGTTTCCTTTTATATTCATGTATCACTGAATCACAATAATTGATATTTATATGCAGAGCCACAGACTCAATGTCAATATTCCAAATAAATATTTCATAAAAACCTTTTCATCGATCAATCTTATACTAAGATGTAAAACAAAAACAGAAGGCCTCCTTTGTCATTCCTCCTATTTACACTTGTTTAAAAATCACAATATTCATACACTGATTTTTATCTGTGAATCTCTGCACATGAATAACTCTTAATAAACATTTCACATATTATCAAAATCCCATACACTTTTTAAAAACAGTGAATCAAACCAATGTTTATACAAGTATAGTAAAAGCAAAAGTGTCAACGCGACGTTTCGGTGGACTTGTCTTATTCTGCACCACCTTCTTCAGGACAAGCTTTTATTTTTAAAAGAGAGTTGGGGTCTCTCTATGGGCAGAAGTTTAAAATACAACAGAAAATACTGTTAGAGGGCCACCTATTAATGCAGAAAACAGGACTATTTTATAAAACCAACAGTCAAGCCAACACTCAAACCTCTAAAAGGAACCCCTTGTAGTATTCCAAAAATGAGTCATTGAACAACTATGAATTCAAATACACTTGTAAAAGTGATACATATTCAATTAATATCCTGGGTTTTTTATTATCACATTTTCTCATTCAACCCATTTGGCCACTATATTATCAATCAAAAACTCACTTGAGGTATGTTGTCTTAGCCACAAATAAATCTCATTGTGGTAGGAAAACTCCAGGAGATAGATGTACCGGTAGTTACTTCAGATTATAATCTGAATTAAAGAGAATACATGTCGAAGTTACTGACATGTATTTAAAGGAATTCATACCTATTTTGATAAAAGGGAAACAATTCTAACAATTTGCTTACCCTTATTAGTTCCAATTTTCACTGGTTTACACACTTTCCTTTCATCAATGAGGAAGCGTGCGTTTATTTTAAATTTCTGGTCACCGTATTTCAGTAATTTCCCAGAATATTCAGTGACATATCATAGTTTTCGGCAGCCGTCTCTGTAACATATAAGTTACAGATAAGTATAGATGCGTGATATATTGCCTTTTTCTAGGAGTGTAACATTTCTAGCTGGTATATTATTAGAGGTTTATCATGTAATTTACTCTGCTTCAAAGACAAGCTATTTTAAAGACATGTCCCACTCATATGTCCCTGGTTAAGAAGACAACTCAACTTTTACTCCATGTAGAAAATATGTATCCTTAAAATATATACAAAAACTTTTTTATAATAATAAAAGTTCTTATGGGGACCAGCCCTCCACTTAGCTGAACCAAATTATTCACTAAACTATATCACGATAACTCTAAACGGCATAAATTATCACAGTGTAATATCAAATTACCGCTTCTATTCTTTAAGAATCCTCGAATGCGAGTTGTTCTGGCAAAGATCAGTTGTGGTCTGAGCTTCCAAGTTATATACGCTCCATTTCCCGCCAAATGATGGAGTTAATTGCTTCCGGGTTCATACCAGAGGGCGTGAACTCCATCATCAAAAATCTGGCGGCCATCTTAGACTGTGTTTACTTATGATCAGGTCTATTGCCTCAGATATTTAACAGTGTTGGTTTCAAATCCAAATTAGGCTCAGCTTGTTTATATCATCACTAGAAATGATAAGGCATGTTTGATCATAAAATTTTAACCAAACCTCAACTCGTGTGTCGCTTAGAGTGTTTCAAACCCCAAACTACCACTAAGGAATCCCGCTGTATATCACTGATATTAATGGCGGCCATCTTAGAAGGTCTAGTTTGATGACCACAGATACATATAGCTAGTCTCTACTGCGCATTCACTAATGTTAGGAGTCATATCTTCATTAATCTGACACTTAAATTAAACTTATAAATTGTATTAGAATCTATACTATCTAGGTGGTGACAATCAGTTAGTGTATGAACCTATTCATTTAAAATATTGGCGCTCATGCGGAATGGGGTAAGCAAACGGGATGAAACTTTATTTTAAAATTCTCTCCCATTTCTCCCTATTGTTCAACCCGTAAAGGTATGTTTTAAATTTACTCATGTAGTATTGCTCCCTACATTTCCTCTTTTTGTCAATGTTTCCGCCTCTTTTGGTACCAGATATTCTCTCCAGTATGCACCATTTTATATCTTCTAACCTATGGTTATGTTCTAGCCAATGTTCTGTTAGTGGTGCATTTCTTTTACCTGTTCTTAAGGCTGACCTATGTTCGTTGAGGCGTAGTTGCATTTCTCGACCGGTCTCTCTGACATAGCCTTTGTGACAGGGACAAATAAGTAGGTCTATCACATTTCTTGTCTTGCAATTAAACATAGCATTAAAAGTATGTTTAATTCCATCTAGTTTGATCTATTTTTCTTTTATAACCGAACTACAATTAATGCAAGAGTTACATGGGTAGTTACCTATTATTTTCTTGTTATCTATACCAACCTGAGATGTTTGTTTGGGTTCTCTGTAGGTATGGACAACACAATTCCTGATGGTTCTGTTCCTTCTGTATGCAAATAGAGGTTTTTCTATTGTTACTGTGTTCCTATCTGTCAAAAGGGACCAGTTTCTATTTATTAGATTCTTTATTTTATTGCTCAGACCTGAGTAGTTGGTCACACAGAACCACTCTAAGCGACACACGAGTTGAGGTTTGGTTAAAATTTCATGATCAAACATGCCTCATCATTTCTAGTGTTGATATAAACAAGCTGAGGCTAATTTGGATTTGAAACCAACACTGTTAAATATCTGAGGCAATAGACCTGATCATAAGTAAACACAGTCTAAGATGGCCGCCAGATTTTTGATGATGGAGTTCACGTCCTCTGGTATGAACCCGGAAGCAATTAACTCGATCATTTGGCAGGAAATGGAACGTATGTAACTAGGAAGCTCAGACCACAACTGATCTTTGCCAGAACAACTCGCATTCGAGGATACTTAAAGAATAGAAGCAGTAATTTGATATGACACAGCGATAATTTATGCCGTTTAGAGTTATTGTGATATAGTTTAGTGAATAATTTGGTTCAGCTAAGTGGAGGGCTGGTCCCCATAGGAACTTTTATTATTATAAAAAAGTTTTTGTATATATTTTTAGGATACATATTTTCTACATGGAGTAAAAGTTGAGTTGTCTTCTTAACCAGGGACATATGAGCGGGACATTTCTTTAAAATAGCATGTCTTTGAAGCAGAGTAAATTACATGATAAACCTCTAATAATATACCAGCTAGAAATGTTACACTCCTAGAAAAAGGCAATATATGACGCATCTATACTTATCTGTAATTTATATGTTACAGAGACGGCTGCCGAAAACTATGATATGTCACTGAATACTCTGGGAAATTACTGAAATACGGTGACCAGAAATTTTAAAATAAACGCACGCTTCCTCATTGATGAAAGGAAAGTGTGTAAACCAGTGAAAATTGGAACTAATAAGGGTAAGCAAATTGTTAGAATTGTTTCCCATTAATGAAAATAGGTATGAATTCCTTTAAATACATGTCAGTAACTTCGACATGTATTCTCTTTAATTCAGATTATAATCGGAAGTAACTACCAGTACATCTATCTCCTGGAGTTTTCCTACCACAATGAGATTTATTATTTGTGGCTAAGACAACATACCTCAAGTGAGTTTTTGATTGATAATATAGTGGTTAAATGGGTTGAATGAGAAAATGTGAAAATAAAAAACCCAGGATATTAATTGAATATGTATCACTTTTACAAGTGTATTTGAATTCATAGCTGTTCAATGACTCATTTTTGGAATACTACAAGGGGATCCTTTTAGAGGTTTGAGTGTTGGCTTGACTGTTGGTTTTATTCAATTCAATTCAATTCAATAATCTTTATTTCGATTTAAAAAACCATAAAAGATTGCATTCAATATAAGAACATCATACAGCAACATTTCAAGGGGTATCCCGCCCGACGATGCACAATTATTGGGAGTCAATGTCCCAAATAAGACTTTTCTTAGATTTAAAAAAAACAATAAATATACATAAAATCCCGTCAATAAATACATTTTACAATAGAATAGCATTTTAACAATATTTAAAATCACACATTTGTATGGGAAGTACATTTTATATTGTAAACAATTAATGGGACTTTCAAAGATATACAAGGTTCCATGGCGACCAGCTAAAATAATACATAGTGGGACATAGTCCCTCTAGTACAAAGCCAACAAAGTACAAACCTAGTTTTAAATTCATTAAAACTCACAAGTACCTATAGGTATCTAAAATTTCAGTCCTATTCTCTTTCTTATTAAATCAACACCAAAGAGATATCTGCTTACACTAAATACTATTGCTTGTGTCGTATCTGTTCGCAGTATTCTTGCCGCCTCACAACATGACCTAATACCCAAGAGCTGGCAAATGGGTTTAATCCATTTCTTCCTCGAGTGTGTATAAGCTGGGCAGAAGAATAACACGTGCAATTCATTCTCTTTGCACCAGTGTGGCAGATATCACAACAACCATCGTTTGTACCCCCAGCGCTGCGGATCCATTTCACTGTATTTGCATTAATCTGTAAAATACCGTAGCGGAATTTAAGGTAGAGGGATTTAGCAAGCTGCGGTTGTATTTCATCCAAAAAGGACTCAAATTTACTGTTTGGTTTTATTAAAAGGAACCTTGTGGATAAAGTGCCTAGTTTCGAACTATGGGACAAAGAATCTTGAATAAAAGCCCAAAATGTCTGTTTCAGCAGTTTTTTTGACCCCGTAGTCAGTCCCCGAGGGGCCTCCCAAAACTGTTTTAATCCTAATTTATAAAACCAATCGTGAATATGATTCAACCATGGCAACCTTGTGCCATTTTTAATTCTAAAAATTTCCTCTAGGCCTTCTCTATAATGAATAAGTTCATCTGTTGACCACAGACGGACCCAAAACAATAATGGTCGCAAAGTTGCCTGCTGATCAGTGCAACGGATGTTTAAGTCCATCACTACTGGCATTAGTGGCGTACGCATTGGTAAACTTAACAGTTTCCTAAAAAATTTGTTCTCGTGCACCATAAAAGTATTCGCTATTACATGACCCCACAGTTCAGCCCCGTAAAGGCATGCAGATTGCACCCTATATTTATATAACTCAAGTGCAGGAGAAACAGCTTTAGACAAACTGCTCTCATGCTTCCTTGCTATTGGGACTGAGTTTTGGATTAATGTTGTTTTACTTTTTTCCAACTGTGGTCTCCAATTCATTTTAGAATCTAAAGTAATGCCTAAATAGTTAAAATTTCGCACATATTCTATCTTCTCATTTTTGACAATTAAGTTTTTAAAAAAGATTTGTGTGGGTTGACTGCCATATATTTTGTTTTGGTAGAATTTATTTCCAAGCCCTTTGTTTCACAGTAAATTTCGAAAGTATTTAATAAGCTTTGCAGACCTTTGGGGGTTTGTGATATTAAAATTGTATCATCGGCAAATAAAAGTGCTGGTACTGGCACCCCCCCCTAACTTGGGAGAATCATGTTCGCAGCCCAAGAGATATTCAGGGATGTCATTAACGTACAACAAAAATAAGGTAGGGGCCAAAACGCATCCCTGCCTTACCCCCCTTTTTACTTGTATACGGTCTGTAAGTTCGCCATTTGGCCCCCATCTAACCCTTGCAAAGTTGTCCTCGTGTAGTCTAATGATCTGGACAAGGATTTCCCCTGGGACGCCCTGGTCTCTTAGTGATTTCCACAGGAGGTTTCTGGGTATGAGGTCAAAGGCTGACTTAAGGTCTACAAAGGCAATATACAGATGAGTTTTCTTAACTGTAATATACTTCCAAATTATGCAGAGAAATCTAAAAACCTGATCAATCGTGCTAATTTTGGCTCTAAAGCCTGCTTGATACTTAGATAAAATACTGTACTCCCCAATCCAATTGCTCAGTTTATTTAAAATTTGACGTGCATATATCTTTTGTAAAACATCAATTAAGCTAATCGGTCGATAATGCGACGGGTCATGGCGGTTACCCTTTTTAAAAATAGTTGCAATCTCTGCACCCCTCCACTTTTCAGGAATCGGTGCACCTGATGCAAATGCATTACATAGGAGATTAATATAAGGAGCCCAGACCTCTTTCTCGTGTCTCCATAAGTCACCTGGTATCTTGTCTGGTCTGGGTATCTTGTCTTGTCTGGTGCCTTCCCTGCATTTACCGCGTTTATCGCTACTGTTGTTTCAGCCATACTAAAATGTAATGGGGCATCACTTGGGTGAATTTCATAATCTTCATGATTATAATCAATATCATTGTTGGAGAATGAATAAAGTTGTGAAAAATGAGTTACCCAGGTGTTTGCATCAAGGAAAAGGTCCTTGTTACATTTCCCTTTTTTGTTACCCTTCGATATCAAACGCCAAAAGGTAGCTTGGTCATTTAATTTACCTGCAGTTATCAACTAAGTCCAAATATTGTCTTCCCAGTTTTTCCTAGCCTGGGCCAGTACCCTCTTGTAATAGATCCTTTTTTCTCTTAGTGTTACCATGTCCTTAACCTTTGTTGCCTGAATCAAATCTTTTTTTGCGTGACGGCAATCTTTGTTATACCATGGGTTCTCTAGTGTAGCTGTCTCAGATATTCCCTTTTTAGATACCTTTGGAACCTTACTCAGTATTGGTGCTAATTCTTCTACCATTTTGTCATGCATTTCCATAATTGGAATCTCCGTTGTTGGTAGGTTTACATGCGGGGCGACTATTGCTACATAAATATCATAGATCTTTTTAATAGTCATTTTGTTTCCCAAAACCAAGGGCCATCTAAGTGCTCTTCGGTTGTTCGATAGTAGTGGCTCAATTGGACTATGACTAAGGTCGCATCTCCTTAGGGGACTTAACTGTTGACTTTATAAAATAGTCCTGTTTTTTGCATTAATAGGTGGTCCTCTAACAGTATTTTCTGTTGTATTTTAAACTTCTGCCCATAGAGAGACCCCAACTGTCTTTTAAAAATAAAAGCTTGTCCTGAAGAAGGTGGTGCAGAATAAGACAAGTCCACCGAATCGCCGCGTCGTCACTTTTGCTTTTACTATACTTGTATTAACATTGGTTTGATTCACTGTTTTTAAAAAATTGTTTGTATGGGATTTTGATAATATGTGAAATGTTTATTAAGAGTTATTCATGTGCAGCGATTCACAGATAAAAATCAGTGTATGAATATTGTGATTTTTAACGAGTGTAAATAGGAGGAATGACAAAGGAGGCCTTCTGTTTTTGTTTTACATCTTAGTATAAGATTGATCGATGGAAATTTTTTAATGAAATATTTATTTGGAATATTGACATTGAGTCTGTGGCTCTGTATATAAATATCAATTATTGTGATTCAGTGTTACATGAATATAAAAGGAACATTTTTTAATAAAGGAGGAGACATCTTTTGCAAAAAACAGGTTTTATGTATTTTGAGTATGTATGCATGAATGTGATAATAGAAGAACAATAGGGGTGTTCCACAAGATTGATTGAATCAGCACAAGGGGGACGATAGTTTTATTTCGGTTATGGTTTGATGTAAGACATTTTCTAGAAACAAATTGACTCTGAAGGAGCAGTGTATTGATGCTGTGAAGAAGGTATTAGATGCTAATGAGTAACATGTCTATTCCACTTTGACAAAGTGGAAACCAGAATGATTATTTTAAATTGTTACATTACATTGTTAAGTTGATGTGTTATTTTAGGTTGTTGTTTTATTGTAAGCTTTAGCATTGTGTTCCAGCCTTCCTGTTTCTTTTGAAAGCAATCAAAGAAAATATTTGTGACATATTTAGTTGCCATTGGTGATGAAAGCATCTCATCTACTAGGAAACAGAGAGCATTACTTTACAATGTGGAAACAGAGGCGCGTAACATATATATAAAAACAATGAATAATAATGTTTGGCAGTGGTGACGGGGAGTTAAGAGCAGCTATCACACCAAAAAGCGCTTGAAAAATGTTAGTAAACAGCACAAAGAGATCATAAAAGATATTGCAAGAACAAACATGTTTGTGAAAAGTAAAGTACAACAATGACTTCCAAGACTCGTTTAAACCTGAAAATCTCCAGAACAAAATGTCATTTTTTAGATGTGTTGATGTGGAACCTACCTCAAATAAGTTTAATCGCTTGCAAGAAACGCTACTTGTAGAAAGTGTAGTAGCAAGGGCTCAAATTTAGCTGATTTCGAAATCTAAACGTGCAAAAAATAGTTCTATAAGTGAATAAAGTGGAGGAGGATGTGGTGGTAATTCCAGTATGTGAGATAGTCACTGGGGGGAAGAAGGTGGTTGTACTATAAGTCTCGGGTTCAGCTTACACCCTAATTGTCAATATCAATTTGTATTAAAAAATTTGGAGTGAGAACATAGCATTGGAAGCACCTGATATCAACCCAGGGGGTACAATAAAACAAAGATTGACTTGATATGATTCACCCATATGACGTTTTTGTTTTTGTGGCAGGGAAACGGTCAGTAAAGTTTATGTACCTAAAAGGGGTGACAACATGTTGAGTTGGAGACAAAATACCACACTTCGGTATAACCTTGAATTATAATGTCCCTGCACAGGTGATTTCAGTGGCAAGGTTAGGGGATGATGAAAATACAGTGGACTCCCCTAGCGGGTTTGTAAAAAGGTTGGGTTTGCAGAAGGTTTTTCAGCATAAAATAGTGCTATGCCAGTGGTTCACAACGTTGAAAAGGATCTCCCAACTTAATGGTTTGAGCTGAACAGATTGAAGGAGTGTGGTGTGACAGAGGAGACTGATGCCTCTGAATGGCTTGCACCAGTGATTTTAAGGCTCACAACTTGTGGTAACATTTTTAGAGGGTGTGTTGACCTGCGTGATTTAAATTAAAACATTTTCATTGACTGGCAGTCTTTGCCCAATGCTCTGAGTCACTGGCATTGCTGGGGAAGCACAGTTATTCAGTGTTGTAGATTTGTCATTCGCCTACCACAAAGATTTAGTGCAGGAAGAATTCAGACATCTCATATCTTTTGTCGCCCCTTTAGGCACCCATTGCTTTTTACAAATGTATTTTGTGCTGGTGACTGCTGCAGCCTGCTTTACTAGGACTATGAAGAAAGTTCTCGAGAGGATAGCTCGAATAATGTTTTTTCAGGACGACATTTTGGAGTATTTAATAGACAAAGAGGAGCATGATGCAGCTTAGATGGAATTACCGTCCAAGCTTGACCAGTGTGGTGTGACAGTAAAAAGAGAAAAGAGTCCGTTTCGTGTGGATGCAGTGTCTTAATCGGGCCCCTCTATTTTACGAGAAGGGATCAGTACAAAGGTCATTTGTCAGAATCTATAAACAATGCACCAGCACCCAACTATAAGGATGAGGTGAGGATTGGCCGACTATTCAAAATGTGTTCAATATTTTGCCAGTATTATTCAGCCCATTCAAATATTGCTGCACAAAGGAGAGCGGTATAAAGTGATTGAGCAGTGTCAAGGAAGCTTTAAATACTATAAACAATGAGTTGCCTACTTTAGGGCATTTTGATGTTCTTGGTAGAACAGTATTGACTACGGATGCAAGAATATCCAACTGGATAATGGTGTGGTAAAAGTGATTGCATTTGCTTCTCATTCACTGAAGGTAGCTGAGATGACTTACTCAGTAACTTAGAGGGAAGTGTTTAGGCGTGCATGGGTGACTCCGCAGTTTACATAACAATACAAAGGCATCTGTAACGCACAAGGTCACCGTAAGAGTATCTTGATACTGAAATAACAGATGTGCATCGTTACCCAACTCATTGGTACTCATTTTTATCAACCTCATCAGGCTGAAAGCCTGAGTGGCCCTGCCAAGATTCAAACCTGTGTCAATCAGGTCAAACACATCTCTAGGCAGTGGATGCTTTAATCTACTGAGCTACCAGACTGAGTTAAATGTTTTTATGGGAGTTGCACTTCGCTGTAAGAACTGATCATCATCCTTTGGTTGAAGTGTTTTCTTGCAAAGGGGCAGCAAAGGCTACACCTCCTATTAGTAGTTGGATCAAAGGAGTAAGAAATCAAAAATTTTCTATTGAATATATGATAGGTTTGAAGAATAAAGTAGTAGTCTGTCTAAAAAGGTTGCTTTAGGTTGGACGCGAAAGTAATTGATTGAATGAAAATGATGCTGCAAATCCTAGTGACAATCCAGCTATGGGGTGACAGAAAATACATTGTGCAAGGAGGCATGGATGTTAGTAAAAGAACATGATGTTGGCGCTGATTGATTTAAAAGATATGCAGTATAAAGCGGGCCTGAGATCGGAAAATTGTCTTGGTTAGCAAAGCTGTTTTGCAATGTTATAGATGTAGTATGTGTTTGCGATGGTGAATTGCCGACAGAGGAGAGGCATGCTCCATCCGAGGGCGTATGAAAGACGATCATGAATTTGGCGCCTGAAGGGCATTTGGGAAGAAACATCACTAAGGCTATGGTGATAGAAAAGTACTGGTGGCTGCAAATGGACAAAATGGTTGAACGGTTTGTGAAGGATTATGCTAACATTGACAAGATTAAAGTGATTGAGAATGTGCCAATTTCTTCTGTTGAGATTCCAGAAGATCCATGGAGCAAATTAGACCTAAACATTCTGGGCCTATTTGAGTTGTTGCAACTTGCTGAAGGATATATCTTGTTGCTTGTAGTCTATAATACCAAATGGATTACTCGCTGATGTGCAAGTGCTGCGAACACTGGCCTGATGTTGGGTTTCTTGATGGAAGAGTTTGCTTCAGAAAGCGTACTAAAAGTAATTGTTATGAGCAGTTGTCGCCACAGTGGGACTTAGGACTCAGACTACTGATGCTAGTTTTGTTCCTTTTTATTATCAGGGTTGGTTACAAAGCATGGTTCTTAATGTTGTCTCCTCTCATCTTCTTCTCTACAGGTGCAGAAGCCGGGACCACCGGGACAGCGCTCAAGCCCTCGGAGTAAGGAGAAAATGCCAGGTAAGTAAGTCTTCTGAGGTTGTGGTATAACAATATCCCTGGGGGTAGTGTGAGGGGTCCTTGTGCCACCGTTTTATATTTCTCCACCAGCAGCCCCACTGTGAGGTGTACGCGTTAGTAACACATAGGCAGCTTGCCTCCACTGTGTTTCTGAATTTAAGGAAAAGAAAAAAAGGGGGGAAGGTGCAAGCTCCCTAATCACCTAGTTAATTTACTATGCCATTGCAAAGAAATAGAAGAAAAAATCAATACAATCGAACACCATAAACCCCCCACCCAGTGCTTTGGTTCTCTGCCTCATGCCGCCATTCAGGCATTCAGAGTTCCAACCAAAATAAAAGTCGCGTAGGTAACGACTAGAAACTTTAAGGGGACCTTATGGCAGAGTGAATTGCCCGGATCCCTTCCAACCCGCAGTCACCTCCTCCCGTCTCCTGTATCGCCCCAGGATACGAGCCCGTACCTGGGATAGCCATGCTCCTCCAGGAGCGTGGCTGGGCGCTGCGTGGGATTGGTGTCCTCCTGCCTTCTCGAGTCCATCTTCTCCTTGAGAGATCTCTGCCTCCGTCAGGCGTGTTCGGACCTCTGCTCCTCGATCCTCACCAGCGGCTTCCTGTTCATTCGTGCAACCGGTTTCCCGCTCCAGTTTCGCGTTTCCGTCCCCTCGAACCTCCTGGGATGTTCCGATGATGACTTCTCCCTGGGCGTGTCTCACCTGGTTAATTTCTGACATCCATTTAAAGAGCTCATACTCCCTATAGTCCTTGGCGATCTCCTTCCCCTTCCGGTCAACTAAAGGAAAGGGAAAGCGTCCCATGCGAGGCTGCCCTATCATAGGTGGACCACTGCAAACAGAGAATAGGGGAATGAACGCTATAAGCTGCGTTCCCCTCAATGTATCATGGAGGTTTGTCCTCCATTTTGTCCAAGATACCCTCCGTGTCCCCATCTGTCTAACATATCCCCACCGGGGTTTTCCCGCTCAGGGAAAAGGTGAAGACAGGAGAGGAATCCGTGTTACAGTTCTCACTACCCTTTCGGTGCTTAACCTTACATCTAAAGGGCTGTAGGGACAGGAACCATTTTAACACCCTCGGATTGTTGCCTTTGTTACGACTCTTCCATGTGAGAGGGGCATGGTCAGTATAGAGTACAAAAGGTTTCCCTTCCAAGTAGTACCACAGCTTCTCCACCGCCCATTTTATCGCTAAACATTCCTTTTCTATAACAGGGTATTGTTGTTCCAAGGGAAAGAGCTTACTGTGTATGAACAAGATGGGGAGTTCTAGACCGTCATCATTGATTTGAGAGAGAACGGCCCCTATAACTACTTCTGAGGCATCAGTTTGTAGGATAAAGGGCCTACCAAAATCAGGGGAGGTCAATACAGGACTAGTGGCAATGGCTTGTTTAAGTAGCCTGAACACTTCTTGGACCCTAGGGGAAGTATTTTGTAACTCTCTACTAGTAGTCCCCTTTTTCAGGAGATCTGTTAAAGGGCCTGCAATATCCAAATATTGCGGGATGAACCTTCAATAGTACCCCAGAAGCCCTAGAAAACCCGGACCTCTCTTTTGGTGTTAGGTAAGGGTGTGTCAATGAAGGCCCGTATCTGCTCTTTTTGGGGTTCAAAGAGCCCATTTTCCATAACATATTCTAGGTATTTGACCTTATTATACCCCACCCTAGATTCTTTTGCATTGATTTGTAAATTGGCGTTTTGCAACTCTTGGAGGACGCTTTGGCAGTGTAAAAGTTGCTGTTCCTGTTGCAGGGATTCTGCGCAAACACAGAACTATGCGTGGGATTATGGAACCTTAGTATATAGGGACTGATTCATCCTACCACCTTAGTACCCATGAGCCCGGGACCGACTAGTTATAGTGTCTCACTTGCCCTCCTTCTCACTCACAGAGGAACAAGTGATTAGACACCCTAGAATACAACACTCCTGACTCTCTCAGCATTCGCAGTTGCAAGACACACCCTTTTGCTCACACTCTTGTACTTGTCCACAATAAAATCTGACAGAGACACAAACAAGTTTAAAATATTTATTTTAACTAACGTGCTCTAATATGCAGTATGCGTGCCACAATAAGCAGAAAAATGCATAACACAAATACGGTCAGCTTAGCAAGTAGTCCGTAAATCCTAAAAGGAGCTGTCATTGTAAAAGACAGCGTAGCCTAACTTCCCTCCCCTTGCATAGAAGCAGGATGATTATATATTAGAAGATCTCTGGGCATTATCTGCAGACCCCATACCTCAGTCTACAGATGGTAGATCTACATCATATGTGCTGTCATGCTCTTCTCCCTCGACTGGATCCGCTCCTTCCTCTCCGGCAGAACGTAGCGGGTCAGACTCTCCCCTTTCCTCTCGGACCCTACACCAACCACCTGCGGAGTCCCCCAGGGGTCATCCCTCAGCCCTACGCTCTTCAACGTCTACATGGCTCCGCTCGCCCCCATCGTCAGAACCTACGGACTCAACATTGTGTCATACGCAGACGACACCCAACTCATCCTCTCCCTATCCAACGAACCCAACACCGCCAGACACAATTTTCGAGAAGGCATGGAAGCAGTCGCAAAATGGATGAAAAACAGCTGCCTTCAACTAAACACCAACAAAACAGAAGTACTCATCATGGGCCCACACCCCGACGCCTGGAACGACACCTGGTGGCCCCCTACCTTCGGAAGACCGCCCACCCCCACGGACCATGCACGCTACCTGGGAATCATCCTGGACTCCGAACTTAAAATGGACTGCCAGATCAACGCCGTCTCGTCATCCTGCTTCCACACCCTCCGCCTCCTATGCAAGACCTTCAAATGGATCCCCCTCGAACACAGAAAGACCGTCACTCACGCCCTGGTCACCAGCAGACTCGACTACGGCAACGCACTCTATGCCGTAATAAACAAAAACCTCACATGCAAACTACAGAACATCCAGAACGTCGCCGCAAGACTGGTCCTCAACCTGCCAAGACACTGCCACATCTCCCAGCACCTGCGCACACTCCACTGGCTCCCCATCGAAGCTAGAGTCACCTTCAAGATGCTCACCCACGCTCACAAGGCCCTCCACGACCCCGTCCAGCATACCTGAACAACCGACTCAAATTCCACGCACCCCAAAGGACCCTACGATCAGCCCAGCTCTCCTATGCCGTGGTCCCCCGCACCAGAAAGACCAGATCAGGCGGCCGCTCCTTCTCCTTCCTCGCGGCCAGAGCCTGGAACGCCCTCCCTCTCCACCTCAGCCAGACAACATCTCTCCCCATCTTCACAAGAAACCTCAAAACCTGGCTCTTCGACAGACCCCCTCCTTGATGGACTGGAACCTGCGAAACCCCCCTCCCCCAGCGCCTTGAGACCCTCACGGGTGAGTAGTAGCGCTTAACAAACGCGTGATTGATTGATGATTGGGTTAGGACAGTATCCTACACCACACCCGGAGTGATGGAGAGGGAAATCTCTCAGGCATTAAATAGGAGTGATCCCTGGGGGTGGAGAGAATAACTACAGTGGGAGGAAAAAGGTCTAATACTTACTTACATTCCTTTCACCCCACCCCCTTCCTTTTGAGTGAATTTGAACACACGCAAGAGAAGTGAGGGAAAAGAAAGAAAAACAAATTGGTAGATATTGAATAATCACAAACTAAGGACCCGCCTTTGCATATAGGCCTCTTTCGTGGGCCTCCACCACTCCTCACTCCAGTTCTCAGGAGTCTCTTCGTCAACCTCCGTGTCTCCTGTCCGGGCGTCCTTAATCAGCCTCACTGCCTCAGCCAACGGCCTCCTCTTTGAGCTGTTCTCTGCGGCGTCTTCCGGCTTCCTCCAGCTCCACCCTTCGTCATCAGATACGCGCTCCTCTGGACTGGTGACGTCCTTTTCTTCCCGTTAGGGAGTCTCTGATTGGACTGTAGACCGAGTGAGCCCGCCTTCTTCCTGTACGGGAGAGTCCGTTGCAGATAATTTAACTCCTTGGTTTCTGCCTTACCATGTACGGGGTGGCTGATGCTCTGAACAAGTCAGAGGATGGTGGTGAGGGAGGTAAGTAAAGGGGTTCCAGAGGTAGTGTACCCCGCTCTTCCTCACATCCCCCTTCCCTAACTTTCCTGCTAGCAAGAGATGAATCTAGGGGGTACCTAGATAGATAATCAGCGTTGGTTTAGTCCTTCCCCTTTCTATGGCAAGTGGTGAATCGGAAAGGTTGCAGGGCTAGGAACCACCATATGATTCTGTCGTTATGTCCTTTGTTCTGAGAGAGCCATTCCAGTGGTGCATGGTCGGTGTATAGTGTGAATTCTCGGCCTTCAAGGTAATACCTTAAGGATTCAACGGCCCATTTGATGGCTAGGGCTTCCTATTCCACCACTGCATAATTTTTCTCACGAGGAAACAGTTTGCGGCTGATATAGATAATGGGTCTTTCTTGTCCTTGGGAATCTGTCTGGGATAGAACGGCTCCTAATCAGTGTTCTGAAGCATCAGTTTGTAAAATGAACGGTTTGGAATAGTCGGGACTGAGGAGGACAGGTTTGGACAAAAGGGATTGTTTCAATCGGTGAAAGGCTTGTAAGGTATTCAAAGCAGGGCATTGGAGTTCCTGTTCTGTTTTTACATCCTTTTTTAACAAATCGGTTAAGGGGTCAGCTATCTGAGAAAAGGTGGCTATAAACCGTCTGTAATACCCTAAGATGCCCAAAAAGGCCCTAAGGTCTTTTCTGGTGTGTGGAAAGGGCAGGTTTGATATGGTGCTACTTTCTCTTCTTGTGGTTGACTGTATTCTTCGCCCAATAGGTATCCTAGGTATTTTACAGATCTTGCCGCTAAATGGCTTTTGGCCGGATTAATGGTTAGACCACCCTCTTTTAATGCTCAAATTACTTTCATAGGATGGGTCAGGTATTGTTCCCATGAGGCGCTATGAATGATTATGTCATCTCTGTAGGTTGTGGCAAAGGCTTCACAGGGTTTAAGGATCATATTTAAAAGCCTTTGGAAGGTATCGGGGGCTCCATGTAATCCAAAAGGAAGCATGGTAAACTGATATAGTCCTCCAGGAGTGGAAAAGGATGTTTTTTCCTTATCTTGTGCCCGTAAAGACACTTGCCAATAGCCTTTGCACAAGTCTAATGTACTGATGTACTGGGTTTCCCCTAGTCTCTCAATCATTTCATCAACTCGGGGAAGTGGGTATGCATCAAATTGGGATATTTTATTGACTTCTCTAAAGTCAATACAAAACCTGATGGACCCATCAGGTTTGGGGACAATTATGATAGGTGAATTCCACTCACTATTGGATGGTTCAATTATCCCCATTTTCAGCATTTTCTGTACTCCATTCTCAATGGCTTCTCGCCGGGACTCGGGTATACGGTAAGGGCGTAACCGTATTTTCTTTCCTGGAGGGGGTATGTATCTGGTTTTAATGATTGGGTTAGGACAGTATCCTTCACCATACCCAGAGTGATGGAGAGGGTAATCTCTCAGGCGTTAAAGATGAGTGGTCTCTGAGGGTGGAGAGAATAACTAGAGTTGGGGAAAAAGGTTTAATATTTACATTTATTCCTTTCACACCCCGCCCCTTCCTTTTGAGTGAATTTGAACTCATGAAAGAGAAGTGAGAGGAAAGAAAGAAAAACAAGTGGGTAGATATTGAATAATCACAAACTAAGGACCCGCCTTTGCCTGGTATCTTTTTATCTCTTTAATCTGCTTTAGTACCAACAACCTGGCTTGCACTCCATCCCAATTGGGACGCTACCTCGGTCTGAACAGGTGAGGGCTATGACGTATATTTGAGGAGCAATACTACGTCTCCCATACCCCAACATGACCTCACAAAACAAACACATAAAGAAAGAGAAATACTTCTTTAAAATAAACAGCATTTATTAACAATAAAAAATAAACAGCAAATTACGGCGCTTCTCGGCGTAATTTAGGGCTTCGATTCAGATCCCCTGCCCGCCCCGACTCTCTCTAAGGCTCCCTCCCTCCCTGTCCGGTACACGTACCGCCAATGCTGCAACTCTCCTAAGTTGCGGCGGCATATAGGCTTCTCCCGTGGGCGTGCACCGCTCCTCACTCCAGTCCTCAGGAGTCTCTGTGTCGACCTCCGTGTCCCCTGTCCCGGCGTCCTCAATCAGCCTCACTGCCTCAGCCAACGGCGTCCTCCTCGAGCTGTTCTCTGTGGCGTTTTGTGGCTTCCCCCAGCTCCGCCCTTCGCCGTCAGGAACGCGCTCCTCTGGATTGGTGATATCCTTTTTTTCCCGGTAGGGAGTCCCTGATTGGACTGTCGACCAGGTGGGCCTGGCTTATTCCTGTACAGTAGAGTCCGTTGCAGATAATTTAACTCCTTGGTTTCTGCCTTTCCATCTACGGGGTGGCCAATGCTCCAAACACCAGTCAGAGGATGGTGGTGAGGAAGGTAAGTAAAGGGGTTCTGGGGGTAGTGTACCCCGCTCTTCCTCACAGTCATCCAGGTAGGCTGAGGAATAGGTTTGGTGGGCTTTGTAGTACCCTGTTCATAAGCCTCTGAAATGTTGCCAGTGTCCTGTGTAGATCAAAAGGCAGGATGGCGAACTTGAATAGTCCTGCAGGAGTGGAGAAAGCCATTTTCTCTTGAACTTCTTTCTTAAGGGGTAATTGCCAGTACCCTTTGTAAGATCTAAAGTTGTAATAAACCTGGCTTCACCTAATTTCGCAATGAGTTCATCTATTTTAGGGAGGAGATAAGCGTCACACTTTGAAATGCTGTTCACTCCCCTAAAATAAATGCAAAATCTGATTGTTCCATCAGGTTTGGGTACGAGCACTATGAGAGATGAACAATTACTCTGTGAGGGTTTTATCACCCCAAGCACAGAATAATTTCTATTTCTTTTTGAATGTCCTCCCTGCAGGGAGAGGCGATCCAATACGGCTCTTGCTTGACAACAGCTCCGGCCTGGGTAGGGATGGCATGTTCGGCTAACTAAGTCTGACGGGGGACCTGGGGGCGTGGCTACGACGCACTGCAGAATGGCTGCCTAACGTGGAGGCTCTGCCTGCCGAGCCTCATACATCCGTATAATATCATTAAAATGCCGCAATTCCAAGACCAGAAGTAGGGGTTTCCAGGAGCTGAACCCGACGGACCAGCGATGCCGTGTTTGAGCCGTGATTAAATGCTGGCAGCCGGACTTTTTACGGGCTGTGCACGGGCGGGTTCCGAGACTGTCATGGCGGCCATACGCGCGGTGAGCGGGGCGTAGTCTAAGCCTCTCACCCACTGCATAACTCTTGGCTGCCTTGCCGATTACTGGAGTGTCCTGGAGGTGGATGCGGGAAGAAATAGTGGCCTCCTCTGCCCGGCGGCGGTGGTCAAATGCACTGAGAAGACCACTTGCTGCGGCCCCGTGAGAGCGGAGAGTAGATGGGCCTGGTGTGATCGGAAGGGCGCTGTGCGGCAGCGGATTATGGCTGGAGGCCGCGCTGGCTCGTGAGGTCGGAAGAGGACGGGAGAAGCGCGCCTTGCCCATCTCCAAGCAAGAACGAGGTAAGCGGGTGACTGGCGCCTTTGGTGCGGGTCGGATTGACTTGCGCTGCGGGGCCGCGGTTCCGCCGGGCTATTTGCCTGCTGGGGCCGGGCTAGCGCTAGCGGGAGCGGTTCGCCTCGCCCCCGGGGGTGCTGTTTGAACCTGCCCCTCCAACGTGGAGGCTTAGTGTCGGGAGTGGTGGTGGGGGTAGGGTCGAGTGACTGCCGGCTCGGGGGGGCGTTAGGAGTCTCGCACTTATTTCTTGTGTGGGCGGCTACGTCCCCGGGGGCGCGGTCCAGACCTCGACCCACGCTTCATCTGCTTGCCCGGCTGAGCCCTGATTTGCCTTAATGCCACCCGACTGCGACGGGCCCAGGGCGCTTGGACTTAAACTGAGCCGCATGAAGCGTGAGTGACTAGCCTGCCGAACCAGAGCGCTCAAATGGACCCTCTGCTGCATCTACCCTGAGAACACCGATTTTATCACAGGAGGGGTGCCTGTAATACCGGGGCAGCTCCAGGCAGCGCTGGGGCCGCGTTTGCACCTGACCCTCCGCTGCCCTGCTGTGCTGCGCTCCACCGTTGGCGGGGGGCCTGGCAGCCTGCTCCTCTCGTCATTGTGAGGCTTATTGCTTGACCGGGACATACATCTAATTGCCATTATACTTGTGCACGGCGTTGCAGGTGTCTGAGGTTGGGTGGGAGGTGCTGCCCGCTGTGTCTGAGGCGTACCAACGTGTTCTTGCAGGATGGGCAAGGTGGACCCTAAGCAGCCTAAAATCCCGCTCGAGAGCAAGCGCCATACTCAAACCATGGAACAGTCCGCGGATCAGGGCGCGTCGCAGATTCTTACGGAAGCTGAAGATAATCCCGCAGAAGATATGCGATCCATCCTACTGGATTTAAGGTCCAGCCTCAAAACAATTGATGGCAAAATTGATGCCCTCACCTCGGGCCTCGAGGTGGTCAAGAAGAAAGTGGAGGCACACAAAACCCGCCTCGACAGTCTTGAGAACAGGCTTTCAGATACCAAGACAATCAGACGGAATCCAGAACTCAACTACTAAGTTTGGAAAAGGAACTGGGGGTAATTAAAATGAAAAATGAGGATTTGGAGGCGCGCTCTAGGAGGAACAACCTCCGCATTATTGGACTTCCGGAGTCTACAGCAATCTCAAAAATTGAGCCCTACATTGACAATCTGCTGAGGACCCTCTTCGGCTCGGTGCTGTCTTCAGTGATGACAGTGGAGAGAGCCCATCGTTCTCTAGGTCCCCGGCCCGTCCCAGGTGCTCCTCCACGCTCTATTATAGCGCGCCTCCTCAATTATGCAGACAGAGACGCTATCTTGAGGGAAGCTCGGGCAAAGAGCCCCATAACTCATGATGGCAACACCCTCTCTTTCTATCCGGACTATACCCCATCAGTACAAGCGGCACGTCGAGAGTTTGTTCCCGCTAAGAAACTTCTGTCCGCGGCCTCCATCCCCTTCGCTATGCTGTACCCTGCGAAGCTGAGAATCCCTTACGACAGCCAATCACATTTTTTCACTGACGCCAAGTCAGCATTGAAATATGTCAAACATATATGCCCGCGCAAGTCGCCTCAGAAATCCTCGCAGAACTCATCCCAATCTACAAATCTAAGTGACAATGAGTGAGGTTTGCTCCTCCTGTTTATTATGTGTTTAGCCACTTAGGTATACGCTTACACGATGGCTCCTACAGTGTTTTTGTTCTTTGACAGTGTTAGATATACTCACGTTATATGAATAGATGGCAAGTTCCCAATTGTAGATTGTGTGTACTTCATTCTGCGGCCTGGAAATCCCAGCCTATTTATGTATTGTTAGCTAAGAATGGTTCATTTGACCCTGGCTCGGCCACCCTGTCTTATGGCAGGTGTCCGCCGCCATGCCGTGCCCCACAGGGAGATCTCCCATGGGTTTGCACCCGACGATGTATCCGAGGGGATTTCGAGGGTAGGAGGGAGGTATCTGTTCTTCACCTGTTTGGGAGGTGGGAGTGGGAGGGGGGGGGTTATGGGGATCATGTTCTAAGAGACAGCTACTATTCTTGTTGGAGACGGTCGGTTTTGGTCAAAATGATTGATACAGATTGTGTGCGTTCACTGGACAGAATTGTCATACTCATCGGGCAAGACTTTGGGAAACATTTGATACGTGTCACTTTACAACTTAGGTCAGTCTGCATCTCCACCACTCACCATGACTGACACGAAATTCCTCACGTGGAACATACGCGGCCTCAATGATCACAAGAAGACCAGGCTAGTGCACTCACATTTGCGTAGGCATCATATTGATATATGCTTTCTACAGGAAACACACCTTCGCAATCCTGCAGACTCAAGGCTATTCCACAGATCGTGGGGTGAGGTACATTCTGCCACCTTCTCTAATTATGCAAGAGGAGTTTCAATACTCATTAGACGCGGTTTGGGCTGGTGTACTCCACCCACGTCACACTGGCTGCAATATATGGACCCAACGTAGACGACCCTCAATTCTTTTTGACAGTATGGGCCAAGATTGTTTCGATGGGTTGCGACATGGTAATATGGGGAGGCGACTACAATGCCGTCTTGGACAATACACTGGATAGGGAAGGCACGGCCCGTAACCCCCATCGAAATGCCACGACACTCCTGAACTCCATCATCTCGGAGAACAACCTCCATGATGCCTGGCGTCATTTCCACCCACTTACATGAGAGGGCACATGCGTCGCTTCGTTTCATCAGTCATGGTCACGACTTGACTACTGGCTGGTATCTGCTAACATGATTACCTGGACGATAGATACACACCATCTTCCCCACACCCTTTCGGATCATGCCCCGGTGCTGTTTCAGTGGCGTGTTCCAGACACACGACCGCGAGCATTCACGTGGAGACTCCCCCCACATGCCCTTCTAGATTCGGCCTTTAAGGCTGAAATAGCCCTAGAAATCAAACATGAGGGTTCGGTAGACTCCCCGTCCACATTATGGGAAGCTTTCAAAGTTGTCATACGAGGGGCTTGTATCTCCAAACAATCGGGGGTTCTAAAATCTATTCGCATGACACTAACTAAACTGGAACGGGAGATTAAAGAACTAGAAGCCCAATTCTTTGCAACGAATGACGTCACAATATTAGCACCTATACGCACCTTAATTACAGAATTCAAACAAACGGCAGAGCAGGAGACTAGGTTCCTGGGCAGAGAGGCCAGGGCGCGTGGCTACGGCGAGGGGGACAGGGCTGGCAAAACCCTAGCTCATCTATTGCGACAATCCACTGCATCCACATTTATAGCTGAATTACAAGACGATGGTTCTGTTCCCATCCGTGGCCAAACGGCCACGCACGAGCATCTCACTAAATTCTACCACTCCCTGTATGAAGCTAAGCAACACGAGGCCTCTCCTGATCTGGTCACCTACTTAGACTCCTTAGAATTATTATGGCTGAGTCCAGAACATAGGGAATATCTAGACCTCCCTTTTATGATAGAAGACATCACGCGGGTGATTGGTGCCCTTCCCACTGGCAAGGCTCCGGGGCTAGATGGGCTGAACAACACTTTTCTATAAAACATACGCTGACACCCTCGCCCATAGACTCCTGGACGTCTACCAGGAATCATTAGAAACTGGAGTGCTACCCCAATCCATGCGGGAGGCTGTAATTATCACCCTGCTGAAACCGGACAAACCACCCACACTCTGCGACTCTTACAGACCCTTATCGCTAATAAACATTGATACTAAAATCCTGGCTAAATTAATAGCGAACAGACTCCAGCCATTACTAACCCTCATAGCCCTACCAGACCAATCCGGGTTCATTCCGGGCAGGTCAACGGCCCAAAACTTACGCATTTTCTTCTCTGTCCTCCACCAAATCGATCCCAAGCTGCCGGCAGCGGCAGTTTTTTTGGACGCAACTAAGGCGTTCGATTCTCTTGAGTGGCCTTACCTTTTCACCATCCTGCCGCGTCTAGGGTTTAGTACCAACTTTATCAAGTTGATCCTATTGCTATATACGAAGCCCACAGCCAGACTCCTAGCCAATGGTCTCATATCAGAAGCCTTCCCGATCTCCAGGGGCACCCGCCAGGGATGCCCCCTCTCCCCGTTACTATTTGCAATGGCAATGGAACCCCTAGCAGCTCGAATCCGTCAACATCACTCTTCTTGCGGGTTGATCTTTACTGATCGTAATCTTACCATCTCAATGTATGCTGATGATATGACCCTCTACGTCAGACATCCAGATGAGAATTTAAACCCATTGCTTAGAGAGCTACTACGATTTGGGGGTCTGTCCGGGGTCAGTGTTAATTGGAAGAAATCATCCATTATTCCCTTGACGAATGCACCTATGCTCAGAACTCTTGAATTCCCCTTGATGTGGGCGGAGGAGGAGTTCAAATATTTGGGGGTGTGGCTCTGTGGAGATCTACAACTGCTATGGAACCTAAATTTCGGTAAATTGTATACTTGGCTAGTGGAGAAAACTAAATTCTGGTCGGCGCTTCCATTGTCATTGGTGGGAAGAATAGCCATCCTCAAAATGATCGTTCTTCCTAAGTTCTTATATTTCTTTGTAAATATTCCTATTCCTTTGACGCAGGCCTTCTTTAAAACACTACGATCGGCGGCCATTTCGATAGTATGGGCTGGTAAACAGCCAAGGATAAGCTGGGAATTGCTGACGCGCCCCCTTGGTAAAGGGGGTCTAGGCGCCCCGGACTTCGAATTGTATGCCCTGATTGCTCAAGCCCAATTTCTTCATTACTGGATCTACCCTGTCCCATTTCAACCCCAGGTGGCAACCGAGAGGGATGTAGCAGACCCTATCCCACTACATATGGCCGTATATTATCCTTACCGCCGCACGCCCAATGAAATTAACACTATCGAAACGGTGAGAAGGGCTTGGGAGGGCCTGTGGAAGCGCGTTCAGATCCCATTGTTATATACCCCCTCCATACCACTAGCTAAACACCCGCAATTCCCATTCCTTCATGATCAGGGAACTATTGGCAGAGCAAGAGGTATGGGTATTAATACAACGGGGGATCTCTACCCGGATGGTGTTTTTCTAACCTGCCCCACTGAACGGGTGGAGGAAGCGACGCCTATTTTGGAACAGTTCCTGTGCCACCAGCTCAAAACGACATGCCGGGCACTGCATCCCACATTCCCAGCCCCTCCAGCGACACTTCATTCCCTTGACAATTTGTTAACCACGCCATCGCCGCACAAACTAGTCACTAGATTATACACCTCCACACAGCTGCACTCCCCTTGGTCAGACCCAGGGGCTTTGGCACTATGGCGCCTTGACCTGGGTGACCAACCAACTGATGAACAATGGGCCTATTGTTGCTCCCAGACACGATATCTATCCCCAAACTATAAATTGAGGTTGATTCACTTCAAGTTTCTTCACAGATTTTATAGAACCCCTCTACAACTATTTAAAATAAAACTCAAAGACAATTCAAATTGCTGGAAGTGTAGGCGTGAAGGCGCTGCCTTCCTCCATATCGCCTGGGAATGCCCCCGTAGTTTCTGGCTATTGGGATGAGGTCTCTGATATTATACGTGCAGTAACAGGCCATCCCATTGACCGCACTCCGCTGGTGATGCTTCTAGGGTATGTAGCACAGACACGCCCAGAAGTCCGCCGCTTAACAGCCATGATGCTGGTCCTTGCGAGACGCCGTCTTGCTATGCACTAGGGGGCCACCAGAGGCCCAAGGGTTAAGGATTGGTTACAAGACGTTGCATATTGCCAGGAGCAACTATCACTTTAATGGGACCTCATGCCTACGGCTTCCAGACCCAAAAATATTTGGGAGCCCTTCATAAGTTGGCTTCGAGCCAGAGATGTATCACCGGTCCCTACTGTTCCCCCACACACTATCGTAGAACCCCCTTTCAACACGATGCCTGATTAACTGCGTATTCTACTTCATACACCGCTTCAGTAGAATTTAGGTGTGTTCACCTGTACGTGCACCGAATGTATGTGACTCTAAGTTTATGATAATAAGGTATCCCTGTTTTTCAGATTATTATTTTTTAATGTCCAACTGCAAACGCTACTGATTCTTGTTTATCAATGTCATTTACTGTGAATGCACTTCGATGTAAGATTTACGCTTCATGTGAACTGTATCGACCAATAACCAAACTGCTATCCCAACTCTGTAATTGTATAATTCTGTTTAATGCTGTCTCATGAAAGCATAAATAAAAAAATAAAAAATAAAAAAAAGTCTGACCGGGGACCTCAGAAAACAGAGGAGAACCATATGAATGGTTGAATGGCATGGCAAGTAGCTGGACACTGGGCATCATTCTGGCTGTGATAGTGTTGGCTCTTACAAATAAATCCTGCTGTGCTGAAAACCTATGCAGTGTTAGCTTAATCTTAACAGGTGGATATATTGATTTAAAAAAGAACTAACCTTTGGCACATCAGAACAGTTGCTGATAGTAAGGTTGCTATCTTATAACTCAGGAAACTATGGGAGAGTGCTGATCACTCTAACCAGCACTTAAGGACCTCATGCCCTCATGATGTAATTTCAGAATATTCTCGGCTTAAGTTGGTGCAGATATCTCTGTGGGGGCAACCTCAGAGAGAAGTTTGCCCCTTTGTCAGTCTGTTAAAGCGTCAATAAATACCAATTGGTTTAGAGTACTAGGGTTGGGCACAACTGGTTGAACAACATGTACTTTCTGCGGGAGGGGTCCTAACCACTTTTTTAGGAGGTTTGTGTGATAATTTTGTTCCTTCCTTGGAGAAATCTGAAGGCGATTGGTAACTTCGCCTATTCTGGCTGATATCTTATTGGGTCCCTTCCACTCAGATTTCATTTTTTGTGGGTGATGGGGAGCCGAACTAACACCCAGTCATTGACTTGATAACTATGCCAGCGCTTCCCTTTGTCATAAACAGCTTTTTGTTTCGCTTGTTTTTTCTTGAGGTTAGTATGGGCCAAATCCCTAAGTTTGCCTATGCTAGCTTTTAATTGGTTTGTGTATTCCAGAAGACCTCCCGCCTCTCACCTGTATCCTTCTCCCATACCTCCTTTGTAATTTCCAGAAGGCTACGGGGTTGTCCGTTGTATAGGAGTTCGAATGATGAACATCCCATACTACTTTGTACCTGTCCTCTAATAACAAAGAGGGCTAGTGGTAGGAGCTGGTCCCAATTCCTCCCTTCCCCACTTAAATTCTTTTTTTAAAGTAAGGTTGAGGGAGCCATTATATCTCTCTACAAGACCATCGGTCTAGGGGTGGAAAACAGTGGACTTTATGTGGGTGAGATCTAGAAGTCTACACACTTGTCTCATTAACTGAGAGACTAAAAGTGTGCCCTGATCCGTAAGGATCTCATTGGGAAATCCGACTATGGCAAATGCCTCAACTAGGACCTGGGCAATATTTTTGGTTGTGGGGGATCTCAAGGGTTTGGCCTCGGGATACCTGGTTGAATACTTTACAATGACCAAAACATACTGGTTTCCCTTACTGGATTTCAGTAGAGGCCCAATTAGATCCATCCCAATTAATTTGAAGGGTTTCCCTATAATAGAAAGGAGTTGCAGTGGTACTGGAGGTGGTTGACAGGGATTCTTCCTTTGGCAGACCTCACAGTCCTGGCAATATTTTTTTATGGTTGCATACAAACCGGGCTATTAGATATGGTGTAGTATAGATTGGGTAGTCTTTTGGGCCCTGGTGTGTCCTGCAAATAAGTGGGAGCGGGAAAAAAACATTGTTTGCGCCCTAAATTCAGAGGGCACCCACAATTGGGGGCTTTCTTCTGTCTTCTCTACTCTGTATAGTAGCACTTTCTCTGTAATAAACTGGGCAAAAAACCTTAGGTGTCCTTTTGTTAGCTCTTGCCTCCTGCCAGGAGTTTTGTAATGTTGCATCATTGGCTTGAGTGTGTCTAAAATTCTCGTCTATTTTCTATGGTTCTGGTGTAAGGAGGACATTCTGGGGGGGGGGCAGAGGGGGAGTGGTACTCTCTCTAGGGTCAGTGCCCTGGTCTAACTGACTTATGTTGGCCAAGAATATCTCTAAGAAATCAGGGTTTTCTGTGCCGAGGATTAAATCCTCAGGTAGATTACGTAAGACCCCGACTTCGATGTCTTATATCTGGTCCCTCAAAGTGGTTTCAGCAACGTGAGCTACCGGGTAGGTCTTAACGTCCTCATGTATGCATCGAATGCTTACAGCTTGGCCCTCTAAGATTTGGGAAGGTTGTACCAGATCGCCCTGCACTACAGACTGTTTACAACCAGAGTCCAAAAGGGCCGTTACCCAGCGGGGATAATTGATTTCCGAGGGTTCTTCGCCCGTTTTCTTACTGAGGCAGAACCGGGCAATATGTTCTCAATCCCCACATTCAAAGCACGGTGGGCCCTTACAGGATGGAACTTCTGGTTTGGGGATTCCCTGACCTGTTTGAGGCCATGGGGATTTTCCCCGTATTTTCCTCATTCCTTCCTGACACAGAAGTAGATGAGGTTCGTTGACTCCGATCAAAGTCCCAAAAATAGAAGCGGGCTGAGCCCTTGAAAATGTTGTGGCCATTTCTATGGCTTGTTCAATGCTAAGGTCAGTATGTTGCCTCAATCATTTCTGGGTGGGGAGAGGCAAGACTTCCAGATACTTCTCTAAATAAATCTGTTCCATTATTGCTTCCTTTGTATGTTCAGTGGGCCTTAGCCATTTATCATCAGCCATTTTCAGCTTGAAAAAAAGAGTTTTAGAATTGTCTCCGGGGGACCCCTTTTCTTTTCTGAACTTCATGCTATACGATTCTGCATCCATGCCCAGATGGTCCAAGATGGCAGTCTTAATGTCCTCATACGGCGTATCGCCATGGATGTTCGCAACTTGGTAGGCTGCCTGTGCCTCTCCTGTTAAGATGGTCGTGAGAAAAAAAGGACACTTCTCTTGTGGCCAAGCACAGGCTCTGGCAGCCCTTTCGAAGTTTAACAAGAATGCGTTGGAGTCCTCCCCTACAACATATTACTGCAACGCCATGTTGGATCCCATCGGGTTTGAGGTCCACTTTCCAGAGAGATTAGAAGGCAACTGAAATTGGTCCTCGCCTACTTTATAAAGGCTTTCTACATGTAACTTCATGGCGTCTCTGAATATTTCGTTGTCCGCTTTAGCGGACGAAATCTGCCGCTCGAGGCCCTATTCGAGTTTCCTCTGCCCTTGCACGAGTTTCTATACAATTGACTCCATTCTGTATCAATGGAGGAATGCCTGCATTTTCCACCACGTGTCGCAATAGCGGGACTTAAGACTCAGAGTACTGATGCTAGTTATGTTCCTCTTTATTATCAGGGTTGGTTACGAAGCATTGTGTGGTTCTTAATGTTGTCTCGTCTCCTCTTCTTTTCTACAGGTGCGCAAGTCGGGACCACCAGGACAGTGCTCAAGCCCTCGTAGTCATGAGAAAATGGCAGGTAAGACTGACAACGATATCCCGGGGGGGGACTGTGGTGAGGTGTCTTTGTGCCATTGTTTTATATTTCTCCACCAGCAGCCCCACCATGAGGTGTATGTGTTAGTAACACATATACCGCTTGCCTCCACTGTGGTTCTGAATTTAAGGAAGGGAAATAAAGGTGGGAAGGTGCGAGCTCCCTAGTGACATAGTTACTTCACTAGACAGTTGCAAAGAAATAGAAGAAAAAATCAAGACAAGCAAACACCATAAACCCTCCACCCGGTGCTTTGGTTCTCTGCCTCATACCGTCAGTCGAGGTGTTCAGCGTGCCAACTAATATAAAAGTCGCATAGGTGAGGACTAGCAACTTTAAGGGGACCATACGGCGGAGTGAATTGCCCGGATCCCTCCCGACCCACAGTCACCTCCTCCCACCTCCTGTATCGCCCCAGGATGCGATCCTGTACCTGGGATAGCCACGCTTCTCCAGCAGGTGCTGCATGGGATCGGTGTCCTCCTGGTTTCTCAAAGCCGTCTTCTCCTCGAGAGGTCTCTGCCTCCATCAGGCGCATTTGGACCTCCGCTCCTCGATCCTCACCAGCGGCCTCCTGTTCATTTGTGCAGCCGGTCTGCCGCTCCAGTCTCGCGCTTTCATCCCCTTGAACCTCCTGGGATGTTCTGATGACGACTTCTCCCTGGGCGTGTCTCTCCTGGTTAATTTCCGACTTCCATTTAAAGGGCTCATACTCCCTATAGTCCTCAGTGATCTCCTCTAAAGGAAACACGGACTCTCCAAGCATCCCATGCGAGGCGGCCTGATTGTGGGTGGGCCACTGCAAACAGAGAATAGAGGAATTAATGCTACAAGCTGCGTTCCCCTCAATGTACCATGGAGGTGCAGCCTCTATTTTGTCCAATAAACCCTCTGTATCCCCACCTGTCTGACACCAGTGGTGTCCAATTTGTATCAAATGGACATGGAGTACATTTTTGGATGGACTAGCCATAAAGCATCCTTATACAACCTTATATGCTCTTCAAGCAATGGCCTGGCAGAAGGAATACATTGTTTGGTAAAAAAAAAAATATGTGTAGAGTGCAGTGAATACGGGTGTCCCACCTAAAGGTGTACTGAGAGAGACAGTCATATTGCATTATACCTCGTCGGATTACGTGAGTGGATTCTGCCCATTTGCTAGATTAAGAGGTAGGTTGGTTGGATCAAAACTTAACCCAATATCACTAAAGTGTAAAAAAAGAGATGTGAAGAGGTATCCAGATAAAGTGAGAATGAAAAGACAGTAGGATAAGTATAAAGAATAGTATGCTGATTGGCAATGGGTCAAAACATTGAGGTGGGTTGTATGAGAAATAGTCATGGTCTAGAAGCCAGGCATGGTTCCGAAGGGCTGATGAAGACACTTTGGATCCTTTGAGATCAAAGCAGTGCAGAAGAATGTGGTAGTTGTAGATTTAGGCGAAGTGTGGATTGTGTCGAGATTGTTAAAATAAGAGAAGTGAGTCAAGACAAATGTTGGGAGATTAATGCCTGCTAGTGTAGTAGAGAATCCCCTATTGGTGGCATGGAAAAGAGTTAGAGTAAAAACTACTGGATGAAGGATTTTTTCAGCAGATGAATTAATCTCCAGCATCTCTTGGTACATGGTTATGCTTGGTTGTGTTTTTTACTATTTAATATTACAAATATTTACTATACAAGGAGACGATGTGTTGTTAAATTTTGCTCATCATTACATCACCAAGAATGTCCAGGATAACCTCCTGGTGAGTTGTGCACTAAATAAATAACAGAACATATGAATGGTTGAATGGCATAGGAAGTAGCTGGACACTGGGCATCATTCTGGCTGTGATAGTGTTGGCTCTTACAAATAAATCCTGCTGTGCTGAAAACCTATGCACTGTTAGCTTAATCTTAACAGGTGGATATATTGATTTAAAAAAAAAAAACTAACCTTTGGCACATCAGAACAGTTGCTGATAGTAAGGTTGCTATCTTATAACTCAGGAAACTATGGGAGAGTGCAGATCACTCTAACCAGCACTTAAGGACCCAACATGTTCTGCCCTCAGGATGTACTTTCAGAATATTCTCGGCTTAAGTCGGTGCAGATATCTCTGTGGGGGCAACCTTAACAGAGTATTGGACTGTTTTCTAGACAGGTCCAGTGGCGGCTCGCAGTGGGAGTGCTGCGGGTGGTGGGGCGGGGGAGGGGCAGGGTGAGGGGGTAGTGGAGTCGGACATACGACGTCCACGAGTAAAGTAGGTAAATAAATAAATAAAACTATGTACCTTGCGCGCGTTGCATCGCCAACTCGCCCCTCCGCCCCGCAGCACTCCCACTGCGAGCCGCCACTGGACAGGTCCATACGATTCCAAGGCTCCTGTTGGCAGCTACCAGAGCCATTTGGCATATGTGATGGAGCAGAATGAACTGGTGGCTATCTAGTGTCATAGAGTTCTGAAAACTAAGGACTTCACTATCTATTCCTCCATTCAAACCACGATGTCTTGACCTGACGTAGTCGATCACTTGTGATGTCTGCACGTGGACAGATGGGATTAACCTTTTGCTAGGACCCGTTCTAACTGTTGCCTGGTGGTTACTACACTTACTGTGCCAAACCGTTTGTATAAAAATTGAAACTTGAGGTTTACCACTGAGGCTATGTGGGATGCAGTGTTTAAGACCAAAGTGAAGGCTGCAATCCTTGAGTAATTCCAACTCAATGTATATTCAGTTTCGAGCCACAGTATAGTCCTGATAGCCTTAAAACCATACATTGAAGTGATTTGCATTGCCAAACCTGCTGGGGTGCCAACATGTATTCTGAACTAATTGATTAGCTTGAAATTAACATTCAGGACTTGGAGGGCCAATATGCAGCATCTGGGACTGAGTAAACCCTTTGGGAACTTGATGCAATGCTTCTAAATTTCAGCGTTACCGCTGATTGCAAAGTTAAGTATCTAGGCAAGCATATTTGAGCGTGGAGTGCCCAGGTAAGACTCTTGCTAGATTAATACAAACTTAGGTTTCAAACAATATAGTGAGTATAGACAGCGAGGGTGGAGAGTGATACTATGACACAGAAGGCATTTTAGATATGTTGATAGAGTTCTATGCAATATTATACTCATCAAGATCCATGGGATCCAAGGAATGTATATCAGCTTACCTACAGAAAGTCACTTTAGCTTGCCTAGAGGACATGGCACCACTTATGTAACCCATATCGATCGCAGAAATAAAAAGGGCTATCAATCGTATGACGGGGTGCTGGGGTGGGAATGTTGCCTCCATGGTGTAGAGTTGTTCTCCTCTGCTCAAGTGCCAGTATCTGGTAACCTGTTTTTAAAAATATTTTAGCCTCATCCTCACACTGTTCTAAGTTGATGCTAAAGCCTATGACTATCTCTTGACATGAGTGACGGTTTGGACCTGGAGGAAAGCACAAAGCATAACCTCATTTGATTTACAGTGGACCATCATCCCTGTCATGGGTGTAGCATGTACAGCGGTGGTGGAAAGTTATTGTGTTTTGTGAACCCGTAGTTGTAACCAGACCTTTTCATTTGTGTCACTGGAGTGGAGGCCTACTGGCCCACTCGTGTAAAGTTGCACTTCTATGTGCTAACCCAAGCCAGTGCATTTTATGCATGTGTGTATGTGTGTGTAACGTATTTGGTAAATGCATTGTGTGTATAAGTGAACCAGAGTAATGGAGGCATGTGGGTCCCATATTGGAAGCCCCTGGCCTTTGCATCTGTGCAAGATGGGGGTGAGTTTGTCAGACAGTGTGTATTACTGACATTCCTGAAACTAGAGGAAGGAGATCAAACATTGAAGTAGGGAAAGAGGAGACAGGGCTCCTTTTAGAAATTTGATTAACTTATTTTGCTAAGAAGGCCTGCTAATTAATCTTCCTGGGCACTGCCATTTGGTAGATGATGAAAATGAAGGGTGGTACTGCAGTCTTTGTTGGAGTGGCGACCCCTCCATTAGGGCACAGGAGCGTTACCCCTGCTGCAAGCACAGCAAAGATGAAAAATAAAATGGTAATAAAATGAATTTATTACCTTTTTATTTTTCACTGCTCCTCTCAGGCAGAGCCGTGTTTGAGGATGGGGCCACTGCTGCTGAATGGCAACAGAGGAGTGGTGCTCACTCCAGTTTAGAGTGTGCATGTCACGTGAGAGATGCTGACCCATTTGTTGTTCTAATTACAAGTGCTCCTTGATCAAGGAATGGAGTGCACCACAGAATGCTCTGATGGCTGCTGTTCAACCAGAGCTAGTGTTTGCCTGACAGCCAGCTTCCCAGAGGTGAGGAGAGTCACCTGAATCTGACTTGAAGCACCTGGAAGCTATCTGTTGTATTCAGCCAGTGTCATGTGCTGGATGGAATCTGTCATCGGACATGGATGCTGACGTGTCAGATTCCATGTAGATGTTTAAAGGTGAACATTCTATGGCGAGTCAGTTGCCTCCTGACCAGCCAGGGAGTGTCCATCATTTTTTGTTTGCTCTGACAATAAATGTGAAGAAACTTACATGCAGTTGCGTGACTCGTATCTTCTTCTTTACAACGTTTTGTGGCGACAAGCTGGCCAGGAGGACTAGGAACACGAAGAAGAGGTGATGGTTCAGAGCGTAAACAGAGTCAGACGGGATCTTGGGCCGGGCAAGCTTGGGCATTGAGGAGAATTATTCAACTGACAGAGTATAGCCCACGGCAGCATCTACACACCAAAGCAGTTGTTCGACAAGTAAGTTAAGTGTGCTGATTATACACTTACGGATTGTACTAAGTGTTGTGAGTGTGTGCGTAATGGAAGATGATGACGTGGTGAAAGAGTGTGTCACTGGTGTGGCCATTTTCTGTTGGGTAACGTAATGATGTGAGGGCAGCCATTTTAGTGAAGTGGCGGTGTGAATTTACATGGAGCGTCTACTGCAGGGACGTCCAAATGAGCAGCGGCCATTTTTGCTTGGGTTGCAGAGTTATGCAGTGGCGGCCATCTTAGGAGATACCTACTCTGCTGGGGTTACCTACTGGGCGACGTGAAGTTGGTCATCTCTATTGAGGTCGTCTCAGTGCTTGTCAACGCCCGTCAGTACGGTAATGTGCATACCTAAACTGTGTAGTGTTGAGAGGATCGAAGCATTGCATGAGAATCAGGTTTGTTGGGGGAGCGTGTCACACGGTTAAACTTTGAGGTACAACTTTTGGGCACAGTTGTTCGGCATGTCAAGCAGCGATGATATGCACACCTTAAAAATACTTTTTTTTTAAACCCTAGATTAGTACACATTAGTTTTATGTGTTTTTTTTTCTCATAATCCACATTTTAGGTTGGCATATCATAGTGAGGTGCATGGGGTGCACAGGTTATAATAAAAAATTAAAAACTACTTTGGGTCATGACAGCACCTCAAGTATCTGTGGTGTTATCACCTTGTTTTTTAGCATAGATAGGCTCTCCACCAATACCATGGGAGGATCGGATCTTGATTTTTTAGAATTATTTAGATGCCTTAAATGGGCAGGAATTTAGTCCAAAGCGGGAAAAAGCGTTGTTATTAGTATATTAGGCAAGGAAGGGCAGCGTGTTTTTAGATATTTGCCTCAAGCTTTGGAAGCAAATGGTCAACCAATGCCAGATGAATGCAAAGAGGCAGTTTGCAAATTAGAAGTCAGATGCCAAAGATGAAAATTTGGTTATGACTCATTATAAATTTTACACGCAACACCAAAAAGCTGAAGAATCTATTGATGAGTTTGTTACTAGATTAAGGGAATTGTGAACCAGATGTAAATTTGGGATATGACTGAAGAACTCATTCGTGATCAATTAATTGTCCAATGCAAAAAAAAGAAAATTAGGGAAAGGCTTTGGGCGGCCAAGAACCCCGCTTTGAAGGAAGCTATTGATATGGCCAAGGTTGTGGAGCAATCTGAATTATGTATGCGAGAGTTAGAAAAAGAAATCAAGCTCATGATGTGACTGAGGTATCTGATGTGGGCGAGATTAGGGAAATAGAATCTGGGGATGTGGCTGCATTGAAAAATAAGACGAATGGGGAAAAAGGTTGCACAGTCTAAGCTAAGTGTGAAAATGCACAACAGATGTGGGAGTACTAGACATACGTCAGATTCTAAATTTTGTTTTGCGACTAATAAAGAGTGCATAAAGTGTAGCCGCATCGGTCATTATGCGAGGATGTGTAAGACTAAGGTTCGGGGCAAGGTGGCAGTTGTCTATGAAGCTTCAAGTGGTGATGGTGATCATCAAGACAGAATACTCAGTGTGGGGGAAGAAGATACGACATTGGAGGAATACAAGAGAAAGAAAAGACCCAAAACAATTTTTGCAATCAATGGGTGTTCCATCGAGCTCATGGTGGATACTGGATCTATGTACACTATGATTCCAAAGATAATGTTTGAGCGTGAGTGGGGAGGGATAGCTTTGAAACGAAAAGATATTTTTCCTGGAGGATACCAAGGTGAATCTATTGATATAATAGGGTACATGGACGCTCATATTGAATTTTCAGGTAGATCCATATAGGGTAAAGTGTACATGGCACAGCAGGGACCTCCAATTTTTTGGAGGGGTACACCAATATGACCTCCATGTCATAGTGAATCCCAGGGCTCCAACACAGGTCATGGTTGTTGAGGATGAGAGTTGAACTGACATATTTGATAGTGTTAATTAAGTTTTTAAGGATAAACTGGGACAAACTCACAGGGTATGTCCACAAAATGGTGTTGAAGAGGCATGCAGTACCCATACAACACAGATTAAGGAGATTGCCAATTTTGGTCAAAACTTTGATAAAAGAAAAGTTGGAGGGAGGCATCATAGAGCCTGTAGAAGCTTCAAGTTGGGTGTCACCTGACAGGCTTAGGTTTTGTGTTGACCCTAAGGTCCCTCAACCAATGTGTGGTAGCAGATACTTTCCCCTTCCCCAATATTGGTGAATTGGTCTCCATGTTGAAGGATGGTAGGTACTTTTCGAAGTTAGACCTGAAGAGTGCCTACCACCAAATAAAGCTTCACAATGAGTCTAAACTTTTCATAGCATTTATTACCACTGAAAGAACTTTCCAGTTTCCTCACATGCCTTTCGGCTTATCATCGGCTGCGAGCATTTTACAACGCATGGTGAATGAGGTTTTTAGAGTGTTAGGCAATGTAGTCTATTTCCAAGACAACATCTTGATCTTTGAGAAGTCTATAGAGGAACACAATGTGGTTTTATAACAAGTGTTGCACAGAATTTCTGAGGTGGGTTTGACACTTCAGAAGGAGAACTGTCTGTTTTTGGTGGGAGAAATAGAACATTTGGGGGACACCATTTCTGCCCGGGGTATCAAACCAAAGAGAAACCTACTTAGAGCAATTGAGATGGCACCTGCCCCCACTGATAAAGATCAACTTAGATCCTTTATGGGGTTAATTGAATATTATTCTGTTTGTAGAAAAATTTTCAGACACAACTGAACGTTTGAGACTCTTGCTCAAGAAAGGCACACATTTTGCATGAGGTGAACAGCAAAAAGAATGTTTTGAAAACATAAATTACTTTGCGAAGCAGGGGTATTATTAGCACTTTTTGACATCAAACTCAGGTCCATTATTATGGTGGACGCCGGTGCTACTGGGTTATGAGGTTATATTCTGTATGTGTAAAGGTCTTCACAAATTATAATCTGTGGTCGGAAGTCCAGCCATTTGCGCCTGCAATTTCAATTTTGCTGTATGCACAGGGAAGTTTCTACAGTTGTTTTGTCCTGCAGCCTGGTGCTCCCCTGATGGCACATATTCAGTGACCTATTTTGGAATATTCTTTTTTATACCGCTGTTCACATAATCTAACAGCAGAGGGCGCCAAGCTGCAGGACAAAACAGCTTCAGGATCCTTCCTTTCTTTTTCTGCCTGACGCCACACAGGATCTGAAACCCGTTGTTAATAATATCCTTCTTATATTCACTCCGTAGAGACTTGTTATCAGAGACGTTTTAATGCATGGGCAAAGTGGGCTCTGGCCCAGGGCCCCAGCCTTTCAGGGGGCCCCCTGACTGAGTCAGCTCCGTTCTCCAGAGTTTTGCCCTAATGACCTTGAATATTTCTTAAACAGAATGTTTTAAATACTGTTTTCCTTTAATTTATTTTTTATGTACCTGATGTGTGAGAGTCTAGTACAGCCATTTTGCAGAGAAATGTTGTGTTTATGTTTCATGCAATATACATAAAAAAGTTTCTTTTAGATCAAAACAAGGCCTAACATATAAGAAATGGGAGGGAGTCACAGAGATTATTTGCAGTATTATTGGTGAGCTGCTGCTGTGTTACAATATTGAAAACACACATAACTATCCCTGAATATTAGATGTAAACACATTTAGGGCCTTATTTATGAGAAGTGACGCATCGCTGTGTGAAAACAGGGATGCGTCACTTCTTAGTGCGCCCTCCTTGCGACATGATGGATGCGTCATATTTACTGTATGACGCATCATGTCGCAAGGAGTTACAGATACGTCAGTATTTCTGACGTATCTGTGGGCGCAAAAGTGATGCATTGCTGGGGTGTGTCTGAAAATAGACGCAACTCCAGCAATGTGTCCTTTCACATGGGGCAAGCCCCATGTGAAAGGGCCTGCATCAGTCTTAAGCCTGGTGTGAGGCAGGTGTAAGATATTGATGCAATGGTGTCCTAGAAGTGGCGCACTGAGTTCTCATAGATTTCAATGCGCCACTTCTACAAGGCTTTTTGCGGGGAACACCCACCCTGCATACATTATACCTGGCGCAGGTATAATGTGGTGCAGGGGTTTACAAAGTGACGCATCTGCCTAGATGCGTCACTTTGTAAATTGGGCGCAACATGGCACATTTTTACGCTGCCGGTGCGTCACAAAAAGTGAAGCACCGGCGGCATAAAAGTGAAGCAAGGCCTCATAAATAAGGCCCTTAGAATTTGGACGAGTGTTCCTTTGCACTGTCAGGGACCTAATGAAATTAAATTAAATGAAATAGTGTATTTAATAAAGCGCGCAGCTACTCATAGTAGAGTGTCCTGGCGTGTGACAGCGGGAGGAAAACGTGCGTAAAAGACCCATCAGCTATTAAAAAGCCAGGTTTTTAAGTTCTTCCTGAAAGAGGAAGGTCTGTGGTTATTCTCAGAGACTCAGGGAGTCTATTCCACAATTTTGCGCCTAGAAGGCCGAGGAATCTGCCTCCAGTGCGGGCACGACATATTTTAGGCACGATGGCCAGGTTGGCATTGGAAGATCTTAGGGGTCTAGATGTTGTGTAGCGATTAACGCGCTTTATCGCGATTTAGGTAGCCGGCTCCTAAGCCGTGGAAAGCTTTAAAGAACATGGTCATCGCTTTGAAGTCGATCCATTCTTTTATGCGGAGCCAGTGTAGAGACTTAAGAATAGGGGTCATACTAGATCTGGGTTTAGGTCTCAGGATGGCTCTGGCCGCCGCGTTTTGTACCACTTGTAGGCGCTGGATAAGGGATTTGGGAAGACCGAGGTACAAGCTGTTGACATAGTCAAGCTTTGATGTCACCAGAGCCTGCACCACGATCTTTCTGCTCTCAAGCGGTAACAGTGGCAGGAATTTTTTTAGCATCCGGAGTATGGCAAAGCAAGCGCCAGTTAGATTTTGGATTTGAAAGCGCATGGAGAGTGTCTTGTCTATGACAATTCCTAAGTTTTTGACTTTCTCCTTTTCCGCGGGCGGCAGATCTTTTGGCCACCAAGAGCTCCAGTCAGGCGTTTCTGGATTACCAAAGAAAACAACTTCAGCTTTGTCAGGATTGCACTTCAGCTGATTGATCTTAAGCCAGTTAAAAACCTTTGTGAGGCAAGATCTAATCATTGCCCCATCAAAGTCGGTTCCTTTTTCACATGTAAAAATCAGCTGAGTGTCATCAGCATAGGAAACAATTTTGACGCCCTCTTCCTCTACCAGAAATGCAAGGGGGATAGATATATATTAAAAAGGGTAGGGCTGAGAATGGAGCCCTGAGGGACACCTACATTCATGGCCGGAACCAGGGATGAGAAAGGGGGAGCCAGATGTTCTGAGATCTATTTGCCAAGAAGGATGAGATCCAAGTTAAGGTGGTCCCCCCAGGCCGATGTTAGCAAGTCTCTCCAGGAGCCTCTCATGTGGAACCGTATCGAAGGCCGCCGACAGATCGAGTAGTATCAGAACAGCCTTGCCTCCCTGGTCCAGCTTACCCTTGAGAAATTCAGTCACTTCCAGCAGAGGGGACTCCGTACTGTAGTTAGCCCTAAAACCGGATTGGGAATCATGAAGGAGCTTCAATGTGTTTTTGGAGGGCCTTGTTTACATGCTTCTCTAATACTTTGGAGAGGGCCAGAAGAAGGGAGATTGGCCTGTAGTTGGCAGGGTCCGTCGGTTTGGCGTTAGCCTTTTTTATCAGTGGAAGAATTTTAGCATTCTTCCATAATTTCGGCATGTTGCCTAAGGAGAGGAAAGCATTAAAGAGCTGGTTTACCGTGGGGTTTATGGTGGGAGCAAATAGGTTCAGGATATTCGCTGGACATGGGTCGGTAGGAGAGCCAGACAATGCTTTGGAGAAGGGTCAGTGACTCTTCAAGCTGAAACTCAGGGAAAGCTAATATAGATGGAGGATCCAAGAGGTGAAATTTTCTATAAGAACTAAGGTAGAAGGTCAGTTTTTCCTCTGAGATGTTAGTGAAGGCTTGTTGGATCACGGAGATCTTTTTGTGGAAGAATTGAGCTATATTCTTAGACCATTCTTCCGTGCATGGCCCTTCCTTAGTGCCGGCTTTCGGGGCGGTAAAGGATTTAACTATGCTAAAGATTTCCTTACTCTTATTTTGGGCATTTTCTATCTTGGTTTGAAAGAAGTTTTTCTTGGCTGCCTTCACGAGAATGTAATGAGCTTTTAAGGTGTCTTTATACACCTTCCTGTCCTCAGGTAGATAGGATTTACGCCATTTTCGTTCCATTTTTCTACAATTACTTTTGCTAGATCTGAGGGAGCTGGTGGGGCCGACCTCTTTGAGCGGGAAACAACCGGTACCGCTGCACCAATGTTGGTTCCGAGCCATGAATCTATTGAGAAGGCGTCCGAGTCGGGGCAGCCAGACAACTCCGGTGAGCTATGACCGAGGGCGTCTGCTAACATCGGCATGGATATTTTATGGAACGTCCTGTAATTAGGGACCCTCTGCCCTGCGTTAGCCCAAGGGGCTGTGGCAGAGTTGGGAATGACGAATTTTAATAGGAGGTGGTCAGACCAGGTAATGGGAAGAGGTAGGCTTACTGATATGTCAAAGTTGTGAAAGATTTGGTCTAGGGTATGGCCCTTCTCATGGGTGGCCGAAGAAATAGATGGAAACATGTTGGAGGCCTGTAGCGTCTCCAACAAGTAAATTGTTTGAGGGTCTTTTCCATTGTCCATATGTATATTGAAATCTCCCAGAATAAGGCAGTTGTTGTATTTTAAGGCCAGGGAGGTGGTGGCTGCATTAAGCGTAGTAATAAAATTTCCAACTGAAAACCAGCTATGCTATGATGGGGGGATAAGGTACAGCGGAAGCCTAAGGACTCTGTGCCCTCGATATTTTCCATCGGGATGGGAGAGCAGTATAGTTTTTTATTGTAAATTATGGCGACACCGCCCCCTTCCCACTCAGTCGGCGCCTCCCAAGGATTTTATAATCCGTAGGGATGGCGGAAGTGATAGTAGGGTTGGAGGCTTCAGACAGCCAGGTCTCAGTGAGAAATAAAAGATCAGGCTGTTCGTCTAAAAGTAGGTCATAATTGTGTGGTTCATGCTTTTGCATAGAGCGACAATTTAAAAGGGTGGCCTTTATGTCCTCTGTTTTCTTATTGTTTTTACACTTACTGTTGCGTGGGAGGATCTTGGGTGCGAGTTTCCTGGGCTGGAGGAGAGACCAGTTGCACTTATAGTCTACCTCCAAGCTTGGATCAGCCGCTGTACACTGACTTAATGGTAGCCGCCTAAGGCTAAGCAGTTTTTCCCTATTGTAATATAGTGGAAGAAACTCACCGGAGGGGAACTGGGCAGCATGGCCGGCGCCGGACACCTCCGGGACGCTGACGGGCGCAGACGGGCATGCCTTTGGAGCGCCAAGTGGCGCGCCCGCTGCACGCGTCCGTTTGCATTGGGAATATATAGGCTAATGCCTATGATGCAAACTGGATCGCTAATGCAGCTGAGGAAGCGGAAACTGCGTGGGCGGAAGTGAGGAGCCCGATAGTAGCCCCAGCCCTCCGCACAATGGGCGTATCAGCCGCGGCAGACCACGACTGGAGGAAAAGCAAGATGCGGATCGGAGCAGCTAAGGAGGTGTAGGCAAGCAGAATCAAGTAAAGTGCAAGTGCACGTAGGTAGGAGAAATTGTTAAAAAGCACAGAGTAATTCAGCCACACATATACAATTTAAAAGGTATTAAAAACCTAGTAGCAGGGCAGGAAACACTAAATCTACCTCTGTCAGCTGCGCGCGTCCGTTTACATCGGGAATATATAGGCTAATGCCTATGATGCAAACTGGATCGGTAACGCAGCTGAGGAAGCGGAAACTGCATGGGAAACAGGGGCTCAAATTGGATCATAAATTCAAAGCTGTTCTGAACAGGGGCCCCCAAAATGTGTTTGGCCCAGGGCCCCCAAAATCCTTAAGATGTCCCTGCTTGTTATGCTGTAAACTTTGCATGCATTGCTTTAACATAACTGGCAAACTGTTCTTCCGAATTGCTGACATGATTTAGTTCGAACAGGAACCCGAGCAATAAAAATGTTCAGAAAGGCAGTTCGGTGTTCTGTTTAAGATGAGCTGCAATAATAAAAGAGAACATGAAGGAAAGAAAAACAAGCATTGGCATAGCCAATAGGTCTCGCTTTTGGGACCTTATAAGTATTTAGTTATGCAGCACAATATCCTTGGTGCAACAACATTAACTGTTGCATGGTTAAACACTTATAAGGTCCCAAAGGCGAGACCTATTGGCTATGCCAATGCATGTTTGTTAGTTGGTACCACCTGTACAAGTAAGGGTTGACACAAAAAACACTGTTCCTCCTTACAGGGCAGGTTATTGCAAATATGTTTAGTCAGTGAAACAACGTCATTTGTTGAATCCAATCGTGTTTTAATCTGACTGACACATAATGCAGATTTGCACTAGTACGGTTCTGCTACAGATTAAAAACCAGCCGTCAGTGGCAATGAATCCTTAGGGCCAGGTCGATCTACAGGTCGCCATCACTGCAATAGGTGAGCAACAGCGGGAAAATAAGCCATCACAACAAAGTAAGAGCGAGACTACCCTGAGAGAGCAAAAACAGTAACAAAATATATGATAATAGAAAAAAAGAATAAAAATAAGATATTTTCCATGCACAAAAAATACCCGTTATGTGTAAACCTTGTCTTAACAAATCTTAATGACCAACCCTCAAATGGGGAAAAAGGACAATATATATTGGCTAATCAAAAAGTAATAAGTCAGCCTATCTCCCACCGCCGTCAATGCGGCTCATTTCATCCCTGACTGTCCCCAAAGAGACCCTTATCTCTGCGCTTTGAAGAGCCAGGCTCCGACTAGAGCAAAAGTAAAGAAATAGAAAAGAATCTATTTCTTTACTTTTGCTATAATCGCATCTCCGCGCTTTACTTTTAATGTTAAAAGTAAAGCGCAGGTGCCACGATTATAGCAAAAGTAAGGAAATAGAAAAAAACATCTATTTCTTTACTTTTGCTACAATCGCGGCACTGGCGCTTTACTTAAAGGTAAAGCACCGGTGCCGCGATTGTAGCAAAAGTAAAGAACAAGCAAATGGTGCGCGCGAAAGTGATCGCGAGCAAGACGGCCAGGAGGAAAGACAGATGGCGGCTGCGCGCGTGCACGCAAGCTTGAGGCCACCAAAAAGCCTGTGTGGTGTTAGGGTTCCAGCAGCAGGTGACATAGTTTGAGAACGTGAGAAATGTCAATACCTTAATGCATGATCTATTTCCTCGTTAGTTCACTGAGTTTGTTCTTTTGTGACGACCCCTAACTCTCATAAGAGGCCGTCTCACCCCATAGCCGATGCTTGGCTTACTATCCCTGACTAGTGACCACGCCCCCTCCGTGCTCTGATCGAGTACCTGTTCGTCGTGGGTTGATTCCTGCTATCCGTACTGTGCATTCCTTTCCCGATTCACCGTGGGCACTTTTGGAAACCCCCCAGAAGTTCTGTTTCCCCCTGTGGACCCAGTGCCCTCTGAAGGCGTGTGCATCACTTCTACTTTCTCCGTAGAGCGCGAGCGCGGCTGACCCGCTCCTTCCCCCATCGGAGCCGGCCAGCGCACCACGCCACCTTCTACGGCTTCCCGCTCCCGAGAGCATGTGCACCGCTGATCCGCTCCTTTCCCCTACGGAGCCGGCCAGCGCGCCACGCCGTCTTCTGTTCGTTCCCTCCCCTGAGATCGTGTGCGTCGCTGATCCGCTCCTTTTCCTCCTACGGAGCCGGCCAGCGCGTCACGCCACCTTCTGCATACTCACACTCCCGAGAGCGTGTGCACCGCTGATCCGCTCCTTTCCCCTCCGGAGCCGGCCAGCCCGATACGCTTAGGACCCTTTTTTTTTTTTTTTTTTTTTTTTCCGAGTTGAAGGTAGTGCTGCTCCGCTCCTCTTGATTCCGTGGAGCCGGTCAGTACGCCTTAGGTTTCTCGTACCCCTTATATTCTGGTGGACTCTCACTCTTTTGGGTAACACCCAACGTAACCTTGAATGACTGTGGATGTGAGTGGTTGTTTTTGGCGTCCCTTAGTTGCTCATTTTCCCAGTAGTCACCTCATACGTCCTTCCTGGTCTATCGCTCGATCCACCATTGTCTGTGATTTCTTACGACGCTGGGAAATTCCAAGAGATACTGGGACACTCCAGCTGGTAAGTGAACTGTAATTAATAGGAAATGACATGCATTAATGTTCTTGACTTGTGCTTAATTCATGAAGAGTAAAGTCAGTCATATTTGTTATTTTTGTTGTTGTTTAGCACTCTGTTGAACCAGCTCCCTACTACAACGTTACATGGTATCATCTTTGGGGAAAGAGTGGTGGTCACTCTATGAGTTATTCCCCTCACTTTTGGCGAGCAACGTCTTGTGAGCGAGTCACTATACCTCCTCCAGGAGTTGTTGTCTAAAAGCGTGGGGACAAGCTTCTTCGCTCCTGTGGAATCTCACGTGGACCAGACTGGAGTTAGGCTTCAGTCGCGACATGTGGTAGCACTGTGAAAACCCGCTTAGAAAATGTCTCTCCGAGCAGCGCATGCGCTGGCTCAGGCGAGACCTAAAAATAAAAATAAAACAAATATAGCGTTCCCAAACAGAAAACGTACAAGACAGCAAAATATCATAAAACAAGGCTTTATCTTCCAATGTCATTGTTGTCAGTGTTAAAGCAGTACATGCACCCAGCAATGTATATAATTAAAAATATCTAAAGTTGAACAAACAAAAATGAATAAAACATTAGCAAAGCCTATAGGCCTGGCCTTGTCTCATTGGTATGATTTTTTTGTTTATTTCTATTGAAAGTTTTTGCCACAAAAATAAAGAGAAGAATAGAAAGAACACATATTGCCTAAACGTCTCTGCCATCGTTTTGCAATAAAAGGTACATTAAAAAATAAATACTGCATATTATTTTAATAGAAAAATATGGGTGCGTTTCCTAGCACACATGTGTAGTTAGAGTAGATGTAGATACACTTTTTTAGTTCTAATTCATTTCTCAGGAAAATATGATTCGTATTGGCAAAGGTGCCAGCGCGTTTGAATGACTGTAACCTGAAGAAATACCTTAAACATGCAAGCATAAATCAACAAAATAAAAAGAATAAAGAATAGGAAGAAAAAAAGGGTTCGCCTACCACACCTGGCATTTCATTTTAGGCGAATGGGCACATGGTATCAGACAAAATGCCATAATTCACAGAGAGTTCCCCGCCCCCAAAACAATACTGCACTGACCCCCCACTCCGGAACCCTTACCTGCCCAGGGGGGTTTATTTTTTAAAAAACACAGGAGTCTGCAATTTTGTTTTCAAATGGGACCCGCCAAGAGGCATATGGGGGCAGGGTACCCTTACCCTGCCCCCCCCCCCCTAATTTGTTTCTTTCTACTTTTTCAGGGCAGGGGACTCAGTCCCAGAGCCCTAAAATGGCTGCTGCATTATCTTTGTTGATGTGGTTACAGCCATTCATATCTTATCTATAGATCTGTTGGATATGCAGATTCTGGGCAACGTGATATATACAAAAACTTTGGGCCTTCGTTTCTCAAAAATGATTGAACAGTTTTACACCAAATTACAAAAAACACGGCATATGGACCAAGATCTAGCTTTCTGCTAAATTTGGTATAATTCCGTTCCACTGCTGAGTCTAATTTTACTATGGAAAATTGTATGAAGAAAGCACATTTTGGAACCCCCCTTTTTTCGGTCCTGAAGGATCACCCCAAAAATTTCCAGAAAGGAGCTGAGTTGGATGAGACTTATTTTAGAAAGTTTTGTGAAAAATCCTCAAATGGCGCCAAAGATATAAGCAAAACAAAAAATCAATTTCCTATGGAAACGTGGTCCTAACTATAACTACCCAGTGGCAGTCGGCATTTATATGTATATAGATGAGGAGACAGAGAGAGAGAAAGAGAGACTGTGGGGCATATTTACAAGAGCTTATCGCCACTAGAATGTCACTTTTTGTGATGTTCTGGTGGCGACAAGCCCTTCGCCTTATTTACAAGGCGGCATTAAGCCAGTTAACGTGGCTTAACAAAACCTTGTGAATAAGGCCCCCTTTCACACACCCATTGCTTTTTGACGCTGCCCCCTATTTACAAGGGTGGCGTAAATATGGGTCAGCGCCAAAAATAAGACTAGGGAAAACCTGGTCTTAACCTGGCAAAGCAAGGAGAAATTATTAATTTCTCCTTGTTTTTGCTGCATTCTGCAGCACACATAGAAACAGCAAATCGCCACTAGTGATTGTTCATGTGCAGGAAGGTGTCCCTTCCTGCACATAAACAATAATTTAAAAATTACGAGTTGCAACTTCTATGTGTGCTGCATAAAGCAGCACACATAAATGTTACAAATCGCCATTACTGATTATTTATGTGCAGGAAGGGACACCTTCCAGCAACTGAACAATCATTTCCCTCAACACAGGCACCCTTGCGTGCTTTGGCGCTAGGCAGCTAAATTTAGTACCAGCGCTAGAGGAAACGCAGGGGTGCGCCGCATTCTTGTAAACACAGCGCATTCCTGCGTTTGGAAATTGTCGGAGCGTGGAGTTAGCAATCTTGGCTTAACACCACGCTCCGACAGTTTCCTTGTAAATATGCCCCAGTGTTTGTTCCTGCTGATGCCCTCTTGTACCTGTTCTGTGTGTGTGAGAAGATTATACTGCTTCTGATGTTATTCTGTTTGATGTGGGAGGACATCTTTCACTTCTGCTGCTTGTGTTGTATCTATCCTACAAGGATTGAAGCTTGCTTTCCTGCTGCTGTGGTATATCTGTATGGTAGCGGATTAACCTTGCACTGTTTCTGTCGCACTGCCTATGATGTACCTCTTTGTGTTTGAGGATTTTTTGCACTCCATGTGCTGCAGTGATCTACCTGCCTGGTGAGTGAGTAAAGCTTGAACTGCTGTTGCTTGTGCTAGCTTAAACCTTTTCTACATGTGAGGGAAACGTGTGCTGCTCCTAATGTGGTCTACTTTCTTGTTTGCGGGAAAATCTTTCACTGCTCCTGTGAGAGTTGGCCCAGTCCTGTATGTGAAGGGCTTTTCCATTTCTGCTCCTCATGCTGTACATATTCTGTTTGTCATTTGGTTTTGTAAATCTTTTTCACTATACGTAAGCCTAAATTATTGGCTATGTCAGTGCTTGTTTCGGTTTCACTTTTTATGTGTTGTTTGTTGATTTTAAATGCATCCATTAATTTCTGCATACCCTAATCTCACTTGTTTTATTTCTGTAGGCTGTACTTTTCTCTGTCTTCTGTTCTTCCCTACCACCCCCTTCTAATATAGCTTTTTTTCCCCTTTCATTGCACCAAATATTGGGCTGCTCTTCTGGTATCTGTGCATAGGTCATCAAAAGTACAATTTAAAAAGAGACTATAGAACCCCTTCACATTTTTAAGAGGCTGTCACATTTTCATTGTAGGGTAAGTAATTGTGCTTATTTTAGTATCATGTTGCTTGTCATATTCTTTAGATAAAAGCGTGATGAAAGTAAATAGGGTCACTTACTCACCGTTTGTACTTTACAACCAGATGACCTATTGTGTGTTTGCATATGCACTTGTGCATGCACTCAGCACTGTAACTGCAACGCAAATCAGTCCCTGATTTTAAAATAGGGAAGGTAAGACTTTGAGGCTGGTGATGCAGCTCAGGCTATCAAATTTACCTTGAATTTGGCACTCCACTTAACTTGATGCTATAGGTGGCCACCACATGCGCCTGTATGACAGTCCGCCACCACCCTTCTGCACTGCTCTTGTCCACAATCTGCAGGATGTTCTGGTGGGCCACTAGAGGCATCCCAGTCCCCGCCGGCCTGATACTAGAGACTCACCTTCCTTTCCATCTCACCTCTCCCAAGTATTCACATCTCTACAGATCTTATAAAGGCTGTTGTTAGTTCATGACATGAATTATAAGTTGTTAGAACATACAGCGCTCTGAAAACTTGCAGTAGGGGATGCTATATAAGCAACAAAAATAAATAAATAGCTAAAATATAAAATGCTACTAATACTGCCCCAATGAGATAGAGAAAACGAGGAACCTGTACTTGACCCATGGGGTGGACTACCCTAAAAAGAGAAAGCACCCTCAGCAACACTTGGTGAAAACGAACAATATTCCTCTTTTTAGATCTGGCTTGACAGCATATCTGTTGCCAGACATAATGTGATCAACCCAAAAATGAGCTTTCAGGTGTGCTACAGAGAGGGGATCCGACACCACTCATGTTGGTAGCCAGGAGTTCATGTCTTGATTGGGCAGAAGTTGTATGCTTCCACAGAAAAAAGTACTTCCCGTCCATGCAGCTGTGATTATTTTATTTGTATCCAACTGCTTGAGTCAGCAGCATTATGGCTGCCTGAGCTTGAACTTTCAGGGGCACACACATGATACTGTAATGCTGTTGAAGTTGGTTGAGCCAAATTTGTGTGGTTCCACTAAAAAGACTGCTTGTTTTGCACTTTTTAGCTGGTGGCAAAGTTTATACACGGTACAGCAGAACTGAATTGGTTATGGTGGCAAGCTGATCAAGGCTATAGGACTGATCTGTTTATTATTAAATATAATGATAAAGGCACTAGTCTGACGTATTTATTGAGAAGGGCATATGTTAAAGTCAAATGGCATTTAGGTGTGGGTTGGTATTACTCTATTGTAAAGATTACAGGTAGATATTTTTAACATGGAATCCCACAGATCTCCATAGTAGGCAATGGTTTTGGTGTTGATGACCCTGTGTGACAAACCGCAGATATAGAAGGTTTGTTCTGCGAGAAGTCCTTGTTAGGCCCTCATAGAACAGTATTTTGCTCAGCCAACTATAATTGTGTATACCTTTCTAATTTTATGACTGCGTGTCTGATGATTGCCTTGTGGAAAAGCTTACATTCAAAACTGGAGGCCTGAGTTGATTATGGTAACAAGCTGTTGGCTTGATTGGTACTCTGGGAAATGTTATGCACGATGCCATAGGTCTGGTCTGCTTAATATGAAAAGTTATCACAAAGGCAGGTGGCATAGCTTATCAATTGTGAAAAGCTTTTGTTAAAGCCAGTAAGCTTTTAACAGATGGTTGTTATTATATTGTGTTACGGCTACAGACAGATATTTTGTTACATGTAATCTCACTAATTACCATAGTAGGCAACAGTTTTAGAATTGTCCTTCAGTCTGACAAACCCTGGGATTTTCACTATGATGATTTTTGTTACGACTTTTTGAAAGGGGCTGTATATTACTTTGCAAGCTATATTTTTCTTCATTTTTGTAATTTTAGAACAGTTTGGATGATGGTTGCCAGTTTATGTGCACTTAAATAGTCAGGTGTTGGGTAAAGTTTAAAGCCAAAGTTAAAGGCTTCAACAGTTCATTGGGAAAAGTCATGCCAGATTTAATAGGTTTGATATAATTAAATATTATGACAAAGCCAGGAGGCCTGACCTACTTATTGTGAAAAACATGTGTAAATTCATTAGGCTTTTAAGGAGGGATTGTTAATATACTGAGCTAAAGCCTGTAGACAGGTGTTTTGTGTCGTGGAATTTCATAGACTACCGTAGAAGTCAAGGGTTTTAGTGTTGGTAATCCACCCGAACAAATAATAATCTTTGTTAGAAGACATAGAATTTTTTGTTTGTCTGTAGGCCGGATGACTGTCCTGTGAAAAGCTTACTCTCAGTACAGTGGGCTTCTGTTGGTTTTGTTGACAAGCCAACGATACAGACTATAGGTCTGTTTGTTTATTATGAAAATGTATGATAAAAGCAGTACGCTGGGCATATTGATTGTGAAAAGCATATGTTAAAGTCAATAGGCATTTATGGGTGAATTGTTATTACTCTGAATTGAAGTCTACAGATAGGTTTTTGTAACAAGGAATCTCACAGATTAGCGTAATAGCTATTGGTTTGTGTGCTGGTTACACCTTCTGACAAAACAGTGGGTATAAAAGATTTGCACTGTCAGAATCCTTGTTAGGCCCTATTAAGACATATGTTTTGGCTTGCCAACTGTAATGTTGTATACTCTGTAATTTTATGACTCTATGCCTGATGGTTGCCTTGTGGGAAAGCTTAAGCTCAGTAAAGGAGGCCTCGGTAGGTTATGGTGACAAGTCAATGATAAGAGCTAGAGGCTGATAGGTTCACTAGGAAAAATAATCCCAGTGCATGATCTGTTTATTATGAAAAGTTATGATAAACACATTTGCCCTTACATATTGATTGTGGAAATCATAGGTTAATGTCAATAGTCATTTAAGGTTGGATTGTTATTTCTCTGTATTAAAGCCTACTGATGGGTATTTTGTTACAGGTTACCTTTTTGGGGAAGGATTTTGGTGATGGTTGCCGCCTCTGAGAAACCACAGGGGAAGAAGATCTGCTCTGTAATAATTCTTGTTAGAATCTCTTGGCTGTCTGCCAGTATCTTGTATTAACAAAAAATCATTAAATAATACATTCATTCAGATATATATAAATATATGTTCATATAGATACATAGAAGGCTTTTGTGTCAGCTCTTTTCTTCCATTGGTCTGTCTGGGTGTCATTTACACTCTGCTTCCATCCAAGACAGTATACTGCATGGGGTAATGGGTCAGTCCACATCAGTCATTGGCTCTTTTGCCCTGTGAATGATGGCATTTTCTGATCACATGTGTACATCCACTTGAAAATGAGTGTGCTTCTGTGTCGAGGCTAACTGGTCAGTCCTTTAGTTTTTATAGTTCCCTTTTCATTTCTTTGCTTCTCCTCTTATTATTTTAATGTTTCTTAAGAGGATACTACAGCTCTCCAGACAGTGCTAACGAGCCGTTTGCTTGCCGCTCATTGCATCGGCAGTGCACCACATCCCATGTGGCCACTTCCTCTGAACCAGGAGACCATTATGTACTGCTGTTGTCCATAGTGCATCATTGTTTTACCATTCCAAGATGGACAACAGTTTGGTTCCAAATGTGTTATAATATCATTGCATGATGCACACTGGCCTTTATGTTTAGTTTTGTTATTACAGGCAAATGCCCGCTTTGTTTAGAACACTGCAAGTTTCCTAATTTATTCTTGTATTCTTTTAATTTATCTTGTATTTGTTGTTGAATCTGTGTATGTTTAATTGTGGTTGTGTCAGAGGGTGATTGCAAGGATGAGTCACTGGATGGATGAATGGATGCACGAGTGCAAAGTTGAGAGATAGAATGCATGTATGATGACTTATTGAGTGGCTAAACCCATTAATGACACACAAGGCACTTTCATTCAAAAGGGAGATGTATTGGCATTGCTAATGCTTATTAGGGAAGTGACTGAAGGCACCAAGCCCAGCCTGTCCTGTCTCGGAGGTTACGTAAACCCTCCAGTGGTGGTGGTGGTGAAATGGAGTGGAAGGTTGAGTGCTCAATAGCCATATATACAGCTCTTCACTAGGATGTCCTTGAATTGTCAAAAAATAAGAAACAAGCATTGGCAAAGGCAATAGGTTTAGCCCTTGAGAGATACTAGTTTTGGCAATGACAAACACAGAGCACAGGGTAGGGGTGGCAGGTATTTGGAGGGAGAAGGGAGCAAGGAACACAAGAGCAACAGAGCTGTAGCAACAGAGCTGTAAAACACATGCACTGTGATAGAGTACTTAACCAAAAAGAAAAACAATATTTTCCTAAAAGTGATCAGTGGAAGGGCACAAGTCAGTTAATAAATAGAATATTAAGAAGGCTATGCTCCAGGGAAGCACAGACACAAGATTGGCAAGGAAAGCCATTGAATAAGAAGTAAGCAAATGAGAGTGACAATACGGCCACCCAATGGGGAGAAATGGGCAGGATGTAAGCTGCTATAAGTTCTGGTAAGCCCACAATAGGTCTTAGGCAAGGCTGGATCTAAAAAGCAAGGTTCATCTGGGGCTGAAAGATCAAGAAAGTGAGTCATTTTCAGCAGATGAAACAAGGGTCATCCCCATTATGCTCCCATTAAAAGTGGTAGAATTGCACCCTCAGAAACAAATCCAGGTGAAATTCTGCCATCTGAAGTTCCAAGTGTCTTCAGACATGGAATTATCGGGTCTTCAAACTCCAAACCCGATAATTCTAGGCCAGGAGACGCTGGTCCTCTCTTTCATGCTGACAGTGTTGTGGGTGGCAGCACAGCCCGGACCGCAGCAGCATTACCAATTACAGGGAAAAACTTGTAATTGCTAGAATTTGGTGTGGGGATACCGGCTGAGAGGAGGTGTTTGGTGGGTTTCTGGACAGCAATGTAGTTGTTGACGTAGGCTGGATCTCTGTTGTGTAAGGCTCTGAAGGTGTGTGTGAGGAGTTTGAAGCAATTTTGTTTGCCTATGGGCAGCCATTGGTGCTCCCTGAGGTATGGGATGATATACATGTGTTGTGGAAGGTTGAGTGTGAGCCTGGCTGCTGAGCTCTGTATGGTTTGGAGGTGTGTGGTCAGTTGTGTGCTGATTCTGGCATAGAGGGTGTTTCCATTGTCCAGTTTGCTTGCGATGAGGACCTTACTTTGAAGTTAATTGACATACATCTGCACAATGAGTGTTACCTGTGAAGCACTAACTGGCTTATTGATAGGTTTGTCACATAACCTTAACTACAACACTAAGAATTTAATATATTGGTGTTATATCATGACACACTATGTAACGACAAATGTTTTATTTGTTTCATAACGATTGATTTATAAATGGACACTGCAGTATAACTGACACAGTTGTCCTCACTGCCATCTATATATCAGTCTTAAACATCATTACGTGCTGAATTTAGTTATAGATTATGTTTAACTGATTACAATAACTAAGCAATAATGATGTAAGTGAGCATGTACAATGTTTATGAAGTAATTAATGGCACCAAATGTAACTATATAACAATTCCTGTTCTACAATGTATTGTCAAGCAACACTAAAATCTGCATCCTCTTGTGGTAAACTTCCTCACATAGTTATCTCACAAGTGTATTAATATTGTTATGAAAATAGTGATGTCATACAATGATTTCACTCTACGTTGTAGAAACAGACAAATGTTAAAGTAACTCCATTACATAGCCTAGTTTATTAAGAAACATTAGTAATGTGTCATGTAAATAAAAAAAATTAACAAACATCTTGTTTTAAAATATGTTGTGCCTGTTTTTATATGTTAAACAGCGCCACACATGAAAAAAACATCATATATTTATATAAATTTGTACATAACACAATATTGGCCTAAGTAGAAATCGACTTGGATTGTAAAGCTGGCATTTGTAACAAAATAGTAACATATCAATTATAGAGATCATGGCACTGTTACATTCCTCAGCAACCAGTATTTGATAAAAACCTACCGTCCTCACTCAGGTCCAGTTAGTAATGTGCGAAAAGAGCCAGGAAGTCCTCAAATTCCCTGTGGATATTATATAAATGAATAACATTAAGGCTCTGCTCCATGAATAGAGATACTTTACATATGTATTGGTTACAAATTACAACAGCCCTTTAGCTTTGGATTCATCACATGACTTGGAGTTGGCATCTCACATCCATATACAATGGTAATAAATCAACGAATCAATGTGTAGGCACCTTGCAGTGCTGACATCTTAAATTCCAGTGTCTGTCGAAGATTCCAGTGATCCACACATGACTCAGTGGTGATGCTGAACATGACAGGATGAATAGGTATTTAAATCGGCTTGTAAATGGACAATAACATTACAAGACTAAAACATTGACATGTTACATAAACATTAAATATTCGTAACATTATCTTTCATCACATCTAAGAAATCTAATAAGCCATTTGCAAGTGTGAAATAACTGCAAAACTCATCTGGTATATCTACATGTGTTAGATAAACCACACACATATGTACACATAGAAGTCTATTATACCACATAGAAAGCATTCCTTGAAGGCTGAGATTTTGTCCTGTTCTGTTACTACAGCATCTGAGCCAGTGATCGCCTTCATATGCATAAACCTACCTTAAAGCAAAGATGTTTTCAATTAGTTCACGCCTCACTTCTACTCCATTTTCTTTACCACTGTTGTCCTCCTGTCATCCGCCTCCAACATCACCATTGTGCTGTGGCTGGTAATAATCATTTACAATGAGTGGGATGTTCTTTCAAACTGTAATGTTGTTAAACCTATAGAAGAGTTCTATAATCTTGTAGACCTCCCAGGAGAGTATAATGGGGCACCACCGGGATTAACAAGGCATCTGAAGCAAGCCTTCAAGCAACCAAATGTCTGTTCAAGATGTTCCCTGGTGCAGACGTGCCTCATTGTACTGGGCCTTGCCTGGTATTTCTAGGATGCTCATTACTATCAATAACCAGGATCTACTGAGATATTGAAACCCCCAGAATCAAACGTGTGAAAAACCAGTTGTCATCCAACTTAAAACATCCATTATTTCTCTCAAAAACATTGATATATATCAACTGAGCAATACGCCAGGCTCTCCTTGCTGCAAGGTCTATCATCTGATGTGGTGCACTGCTGTCGCAAAGCATCATTGAATCATGGGTGGATCCAGGGAACCATGTGCAGATACAGCTAGTGCAACCCACCTGCAGATTGATAGAGTGAAAGTGTTTCCAGTTGCTCCCAGTTATGCTGCATTGGTGCAATCAATAGCACCAGTCACATGGCTCAAAGCATGAAGGTCTGACTAGGTGTTGTTTAGTGATGGCAAATCTACAGATAAATAAACATGCTTCTACATATGATGTAACAGAACATCGAGGAGAGAGGACAGCAGGAAATGTTGATTGTGACATCCAATTTGTTTATGCAACAGTTTCCTGGAAAGAACCGGCTGCACAGGATTGCAACACTGACATGATTTTTGAAATTCGTATGAAAGCTGTTGTGATGTAAAAGTCACTTTGAAATTGTGAGTTGCAGTCCAATCTGTATTTGTCAATGATTTGCTACGTATCCTACAAAGTTTCTTCGCCTTTGATGTACATGATGCTATACGTGTCTGTGAAAAAAATATTGAGGTGCAGTTAACAAAAACATAACAAAATAAAACTTTTCAGTGTGAGAAAATTATGAGTGTACAACGCTGAATTCTTTGCCAAAAATATAATACACAATCTGCCGTCCAGTGTAATTTACAAGTATTTTTTGACATTCACAATGAAGTGTACAACTATTATGATATGCATGTCTTCAATTAATTGGTGAATTCAAGACTAAATGATTCAGATGTCAATTTGCATCACACTGTCAGTATCAAACAATAGGAGTGTTTATGTATAAATATGACAGAGCAGTCAATGATCTCTAGTAATCTAATCTTAACCATGATATATAATAGTACAATAGAAATGTAGCATTTTAAATAAATATTTGATCTTGTTTAGTTGTACAAATTAAGCAGCACACTACATTTCCCGCCATTCATTTTATTTGTAGATCTCAAAATATACGTTTAATGTTTTTACCCGTCATCATTGGCAGACTAACCATGGAGGACGGTGTACATGTAGGCCATTTCTGATGATGAACAGTGATGTATGTTGTTGTCCGTCATTCCTGGTGTTGCTGTCCACTATCCACCATGTTGCATCCACCTTTGCTAACATAGAGTGTCATTATGGTTCATGTAGTTCATCATGGCAGAGATGCCCTTTGTCCCTGGTGAATATTTTGTTGCTGATGGCGGCTGGTGCCCTCAATGTCAGATGTCATGAAAGCCATGATGTCAGGCATTAAATATTATCACAATGATTGCTTTCGATGACTGATGCGTCTTGGAGGATGACTTACTCACCTGCCATGGATGTCGGGTATTGTCTTCAATGAAGGTCATTCCTTATCTGTTAGACATGCACCATCATTGGTGAAAGGAACGATTGATTCTTCTAAGTTCGTCCATCAGTACTCCACCATCAACCGGTGCACTTAAATCACTTATAAATGATAAAACCTGCTTCCAGAAAAGGTCACTTGCCTTGCCACCATCTACCTTAGGAGAACGCCTCAACAGTCCCAGGTTTTTATATGTTGAACATGTGGGTCTACGTTATCAAAAGTGTTTTAATGATCTGAGCTAGGGGATTTTTTTTGCTAGTTAATAACACCCAGCAAAGCTGCGGAGGTCAGGAATAGCACAACACAATACAAACAAAAGTTTAACACCTGCGTGACACGGAAGTCTGTTGGTTATTATAATTTTTATGTATAACATAAACAATATGTTAACATAGAGATGTCCCATCCAAAGTACAATGTATAGCTAAGTATGTATTTAGGAAGTTCCGATTTAGAAGTTGTGTAATCTATATAAGATGTCTTACTTACGCAAAGAAATAAGAAGTTAATTTCACCTTTGTATGAGTGCAACATCAACCCATCAGCATGTGGATGTTTCATCCACAATATTATTTTTGCATTATTTTGAATGACACTGTTTATATGGTAGTCAAGACATAAATCATTTGTTTGCGGAGGTACAAATCTTTAGAAACTTAAATTCTGAAGAACATTACACCCTATCATAGATTATAAAGAAATAAGTTGATGCGATAGAACACTGAACATCCCAACGGCTTTGAAAAGTCCAGTGATGTCGAGTGACTCAATACAAGAACAGAACCCTTCAATTTACAGAGTAACACTACAGTCAAATGCTTAAAGGATCATGTGTGGTCTTTTAAACCCAGGCTTTATGATGCCGTAGGGTACACAGGCTAGGATGTTTAAGAAAATACTCCTTAGGATGGGCATATTAACATACATTGGAGCAATTTTTAAAATTATTATGTAGATTAAATGTTTAATTTTATTTTCTAAAATGTGCTTTGTAAGCTGTGACAGCTCATACATTGGTATCACACATGTAGCTATTTTTTATTTTTTAATGTATAGGTCAGCACTCGTGCAACGAAGAAGATCTGGAAAGCCATTGCAAAAGAGGTCTGGCGCAAGCGGGTTTACAGGTGCTGCTGCTGGCCCTGGCATACAAAAGAAGGTGTGACGCTCAATTACTCCGCTCGTGGACAAATCTTGGTGGGGATCTACCCTAAGTTAGCAAAGAAGCCGAATGCGCATGAGCAGCAGCAAGGGGTAAGTGCAACAGTTATTCAGAGAAGTATTATTTATTGCCAGGCATATGTGTAGTGAACTAACCTTACAAGGGGTCATTGGATATGATGGCCATCATACGGCTGTACAAAGAGCTAACATTAGTACAGTGACACATTGGACTGTGTAATGCGGTGTCGTACTAATCTTGTTTCTAATCCTTATTTTCACTTTAACTGGATGTTGCATAATGCATAAAATGTTCTGATGTAGCATGAGTATCTTACATTGTAGAGGGTGTTAAACAATTAAACAATCATTTATAAATGCAATAGATGTCGCCTTGGCCAACACTCTCCCCAAAACCAGACGTTCACTTACAGTTTTTTCTCTTCTCTGTGCATGTCTAAACTGTAATGTATTCAAAATGATTTACATGTGTGCTTTGACAACATCATACCATGTCTGCCAACCATATGCCATAGATTCCATAGAAGGTGTTAGAAATGGGGGTCTCTAGTTGGCAGAGGTAGGTACCTTTGTCCAAATAGAGACCCTTGCTTCTAGTCAGGGTAAGGGGGATACACACTTTAGATAACCCCTGCTCACCCCCTTGGTAGCTTGGCACGAGCAGACAGGCTTATCCCAAAGGCAATGTGTATAGTATTTGTACCAACACTCACAGTAACACAGTGATAACACCACAAATGGACACCACACCGGTTTAGAAAAATAAAGTATCTTTATCTAAACTTAACAAGACCAAAACGACAAAAATCCAACATACAGTATTAAGGAAAATGACTATTAAAAGGTTTTAGCAACTGAGTCCATAGAAAACTATGGATGCTTGATTTCTTGCAAAGTACCTGTCGTTGCAACAAAATTCACCAAGCCAAACGGCCGCAGCGATGGGAAGCGTCGAAAAGCAAAGAGATGCGCTGGTTCCTGAGACCCTCGTGGATGCGATGCAACAGTTCCGCTGTACACAGGGGAGCGATGCGTCGGGTCCGGTCTGTAGGGGTAAGCGATGCGTTGATTTTGGGACGACTACGATCCTCGGGTGATGCGTCGGGGAAAACTTGCCGCACAGGGACGATGCGTGGAAATCCGGGTTACGTCGGCAAACGATGCGGCGAGCGGCGCTGCGTCGACCTTTTCAGCCGCAATCCCTCGATGTGTCGATTCTTGCCATGGCGACAAACGCTGCGTTGGTTTCGGCAGCGGCGTGGCGATGCGGGGAGATTCTTCTCGCACCACGGTGTTGCGTTGGAAAAACTGTCGCAAGAAGGGCGATGCGTCGATTTTCTTGTTGTTGCGTTGCTTTCCAGCTTCCAGCAGCAGAAACAATCTCCAGAGGCCACACACAGTCACAGGCACTCCTGGCAGGTCAGAACTCCCAGCAAGAAAGTTCAGAGGAGCTGGGGGGTGAAGTCTTTGTGTTCCTGAGACTTCAAAACAGGAGGCAAGCTCTACTCAAGCCCTTGGAGACTTTCCTCAAGCAGGGGACACAGCACACAGCAAAGTCCTTCTACTTTCTTTGGCAGAAACAGCATCTGCAGGCCAACACCAGACACATAGCAAGGGCAGTACGTCTCCTCAGTTTCTCCAGCTCTTCTCCTCAGCAAAGGTTCCTCTTGATTCCAGAAGTAGTCTAAAGTTCTGGGGTTTTAGGTCTAATACTTATACCCCAAAATGTCTTTGTTCTCTTTGTGCAAGGGTCTCTGAGCCCAGTCCAAACCAGTTCTGTCCTCTCTGGTGCAGCTGCCCAGCAGGAGGTGGAGACAGCATTGTGTAAGGCAGACAGGCCCTATTCAGGTGCAAGGGAAATCTCCTCCCACCACTCTAAATGCAGACTGGGCCTATTCAAGTGCTAGTGAGAACTCCTCCCACTACTCTGAATGCAGCCCAGGTCTATTCAGCCCAGCCCTGACTCATTCAGGAAAGGTAGGACACACATCAACCCCCCGGTGGCTGTCTCAGAGAATGCACCGCCCCAGCCCCTGTCACTCCAAAACCAGGCAGTCAATACACAAACAGGCAGAGGCACACAGAATGGTTAAACAAGAAAATACCTACTTTCTAAAAGTGGTATTTTCAAACACAGAATGTAAAAATCACCCTCACTAAAAGATGCATTTTAACATTCTGAGTTCAGGCATACTACACTTTATTTTCCTACCTTGTTCCCAGGGGCAGTTATGTTTATAAGATGTTATAAACAAACTTCCCATTCTGTCCTATTGGAACAGGTAGCCTTGCAATAGTGAAAAACGAAATTGGCAGTAATTCACTATCAGGAAATGCCACACACATCAGGGCATGTCCTACCTTTCACATACACTGCACCCTGCCCACAGAGGTACCTTGGGCCTACCTTAGGGGTGACTAACATGTAAGAAAAGGGAAGGTTACCTGGCAAGTGGGTGCATTTGCCAAGTCGACATGGCAGTTAACAACTGCGCACAGACACTGCAGTGGCAGGCCTGAGACATCTTTTCAGGGCTACTCATGTGAGTGGCACAATCAGTGCTGCAGGCCCACTAGTAGTATTTGATTTACCAGCCCCGGCACACTTAGTGCACTTTACTAGGGTCTGCCCAGTAAGTCACATATGCCAATCATGGATAACCAATCATGTTCACAATTTACACAGAGAGCATATGCACTTTAGCACTGATTAGCAGTGGTAAAGTGCCCAGAGTCCTAAAACCACCAACAACAACAGGTCAGGAAATAAATAGGAGGAATAAGCAAAAAGCTTGGGGATAACCCTGCAAAAAGGGCCAAGTCCAACACAAGGCAACATGTTGTCAGGGATTACCCCCACTGTATCAGGGCCAGCATCTTCCCAGAGATTGATACCACTGAGCCAGGGCCAGCATTTTGCCAGGGATTATTACCAATGTGCCAAGGACACTGTGTTGACAGCAATTACTGAACTTTTGAAGCATAGTTGGTTAACAATCTGTTGTTGCTGTATTCACTGAGCCATATGTATACATATGCTGATTATGGAGACACATTTATAATGTTAGGGTATACTGAAGGGTCTAATGCATAGTTTCCAGAAATGCTTTAGTGTGTTCTTCCTTATGACACTAAAGCAGCTGATATACTGGTTGTGACAACTATGTTCTGCAGAATAGACTTCCATCAAAGGTCCAATTGCATTTGAATTATTAAGGTCACTGAGTATGCCTTACATAGAAGTCTAAACAATGTTTTAAAAAATAAGTATGCCTATAATATATGTGTGGATTTATTTTATACGTAAATGTTATTGTGTTGCATGTGGTGGCTTTAAAACAGAACATAACAAAACGTATTCACATTTATTACAATGGTTTGTAGCTTTTTATGTTTGTTATACAAATTTAAATTTTGAACATGGTATGTTTCGTGTGCACTTTTGTGTGCACTTACCTTTGGACTTGTAGAGCCTCTAACAAAGAATGCCTGTAATTTGCAAAGAGCAAGCAAAAACTAGTACATACCTGGCCCAATATCATAAACCTTGATGGCTTCAAACCCCAACTCTAACCCAGTGCCAAGTCACTTGGATTCACCCTGAACACCCACCTCACCCTCAAAGAACCCACTGCCAAGAAAGCAAAAACAGCCTGATAACAGTTGTTTACCGAAGAAACTAAAACCACTCTTACCAGAAAGGAACTTCAGAACAGCAGTTCAAGTTATCTTTCTCTGGTATCTGGAAGATGGAAACACCCTCCTCCATGACCTCCCCGACTCCACAGTGGACCCCAAAAAGAACATTTTACAAGTTGCATCATGTCTCATCCAAAGCCTGAAGAAATATGATCACACCACACCATCCTGGTGGAACTCCACTGGCTCCCCTTGCTGGACCACATGATCTTCTAAATCAGCTGCACCATTTACACCCTGCCTACCTGACTGACAAGCTCACCATCCCTGGTGGCTTTCAGCACACCCCAGCCAGGACACCATGAGACAGGACAGAAACAAGTGCAAAGAACAAATAAAGGCAACATGCCTTTTGCACCAACGCACAAAGGACCTGAAACAACATCCTGTATGAAACAGGACTGCCTAAACTCTGCTTTAATTCAGGAAAGAACTGAAGATGCACCTTTTTAAAGGACACTATAAAATGATGCAGTAACCAGCCACAAAGCAGCTACTTCTCAAATCACTTCATGACTGTATCCTTGCCTTTGACCCTGTACAGCACTCCGCTACCTTTGGCAAGGTTTGTACTATACAAATACCACACACATATATATACACATATGGCCTGATTCACGAAGGGCCTCCGCACTCGTGGCAGAGGCCCTGCAGTTGTGGGGGAGTCTTCTCACTCGTGGCGGTATCTCCACCATGAGCATTCTCATTGTGGAAATTCCGCCCGAGTGTGCTGGAGACGTCAGTCAGAAGAAAGAAGTTCTTTTGTCAATGCTGCAGCTCTTAATACAGCAGACGGTTGGTGATGGAGGACCACTGAATAGTCACCGATGTTCGTTGGTTCCTCTTTAAACTATAAATAGGCCCAATTGTCCTAGTATCGGTGATCTTCGTGCAGTGTATGTATTCCCGTTGTCAGTGTCCCAGTATCAGTGCCCGGGACGCCATATCTGTGCCCCAGTATCTGTACCAGTGTGTCCTGCCCCGAGTATCGATGACCTGGTCCGAGTGTCTGAATTGGGGTCCTTTTCTCAGTGATCTTGTTTTAGTGTCCTTGTCCCAGTGCTCACGTCCCATTATCACTGTTACAGTGCTTACGCCCCTTTCTATGTGTCCCAGGGTCTTTGCCCCAGTTTTTATGCCCCGCTGTGCATGTGGCAGAATGCCAGCAGAAATGTATTTTCTCATGCTGCATAAGCCCACTTACCAGTGCCCAATCAATATTGGCCATGTATGCTTCTTAGTAGTATTATTTGAGAGCTAGAGCCCATGACCTGTCTTAGTGCCAGTATCAGAGTGTCAATATCTGTGTCTCAAGACCCTCACCTTGCAGTCTGTTTCCACGCCCATACTCCAGTCTGTGTCCATAGCCCAATGTCCTGAACTCAGTGTCCTTAGCCTTGCTACAGCATTTGTCTTGCTGAGGCCTTCTTCATGCCCCAATGGCTGTGTCCTTGTGTTTGCCTCCAGTGTCCCGGTTCAAGTGGCTGTGCCTCACCGGACTAGTGTCAATGTCTGCTTCTCAGGGGTTAATTTCTCAGACTGTGTTCCAATGTCCAAGTTCCAGTGAGTTCCATAGGCTGTGTCAGCTTCCCAGAGTCTGGGTTTCATTGTCCAGGGAGCAGTGTTCTGTCTCAGCATCCTTGTCAGACTGTTTGCATCTAGTATCCTGAGCTGTTTTCCAGTGTTTCTGCTCCAGAGCCTGTGTCCCGGTGACTGTGTCCTTTTAATAGCTCTTTCTGTCTCTTGTTTTTCCTTACTTTCCCCAACCATCTCCTACCACTTGGTGTCCATAAGGCCGCAGTTTAACGACACCTCTTTCCTTCACTAATTTATTTACAGAGTTTTCTGTAAATAAATAAGTGAACACCCGTGTAAAAGCGCTGCATCGTCACAATGGGGTCACTTCAGAGCTCGATAGAGTGTTGGACTTTATGCAATAAAGAAAGGTGGTGCTAAGAGATGAACCTTACAGGATAGGTGGAGTTTATGATGATGCCACGTACCCCTATCCAACATTCTGCCATTTATTACCCATGAAAGGGCACCTAGGTGAGGGCAGGTTAACATAGCTCTGTCTTTGGTAGTTTGATGACATTCATGAGGTGGGTTCAGGGCTTAAGCGGTGAGTTTATTCTACAATTTGGGGCCTGGCACACCCAGGCTTCTTCCATCATGTTTTAAGCATTAAAACATTTTAGATGGATCAAGTCGTATGTGGCTCATCAGGGGAAATTTCTAGGTATGTAATGAGGTGCCATTGTTTAGGTGGATCACAGAAGGGCCTTAGAATGGTGCTAAAAAACCTGAACTAAATTACTGATCGACTGGTAACCAGGAGAGTGATTTCAGAGACAGTTTCGTATTGTCTTGTTTTCTGAGAATTCATCAGTCTTGCAGCCTAGCACTGAACTCTCTGTAATCTATGAGAATGTTTCTTAGGACGTCTACTGTATATGCTTCTCAAGGTCCATGTCCCAGTGTTTTTGTCCAAACATCTAAATTCCATGGCCAAGGCTTGTGTCTATTTTCTAAGGTCTGCGTTCTGTGACCTTGTTCCAGTTCTCTGGTTTCTTTTTGCCCTTGTCCCTGTTGCTTTCTCAAGTTTTCCTACTTACATACTTGTACCAATCTGTCTTTTTTTTACGGAGTTTTATATAGCGGGAACGTGACCCGAAGGTATCTGGTATCAGACCGCTTTACACGAGCACCAGTTGCATTACATGAGGACACATTCATTTTTGTTAGGCACGGGGAGATTAAGTGATTTGCCCAGAATCACAGGATGTTGTGCATCATTGCCGAGACTCGAACCCGGTTCCCCAGATTCGAGGTCGACCGCCCTAGCCATTAGGCCAACTTCTCTTTGTTCCACTGTCCATGTCCTAGTATCTTTGTTCAAGTTTATCCTATTCTCTATGTCCTGAAGTAGGAGACATGGGGATAGCCACCCTGCTGGCCATAGAGAGAGGAGTAAATGCCATCTTGGTCTGTGCCCATCACCCTGCCACACCCCAGCAGAGAACAGTTTGGATGTTGATTTCCCACCAAACACTTTTCCGAGGATTGGTTACTATTTATCAATACATTTGCTCTGTGCAACAGCATTTGTTGGGCTACATTTATTTTCGCAGGCATGGCATGAATCCAATTAGGAGGCTATGGGCCAGATTTGCATATTTTTCATGGGAAACAGCTGTTACAACGGATGTGTTACAACGCATGCTTTTACCCCACATGCCATTACAACGCAAATGGCTTGTTGCACGGGGTATACTGTGTTAGATTTAACTCCAACACCTTCCCCACTGTTGCACACACTGAAGTTGGAATAGTAAATTATACTATTCCAACATCCAGCGCACCCCCGACAGCAAGTCGGGGTAAAAATTTGCGTATAACGGCATGCGGGGTAAAAGCATGCGTTGTAACGTCATACAACCATTAAGATTGGCCTGGTGCTGGTGTCATCCTGTCTGCTGGTGCACAAACATGCTGCCTTGCACGATGTACAGTCTTACACAATGGTGAAGAGGTGAGTGTGTGCTGTTTAGCAGAGAGTTTGCACTTGCTTTCAGTACAGATTTCGATGCCTAGACAAACTCAGAAGAATCCCACACGTTGAATGCGTGCTGTGCACAGCAGAACACATGTAATGCATGTTTTTGGGGGAGAAGTATAAACATTTGCCCTTGTTAATGCCTGCTTCAGGAGGCGTCATATTTTTTATGCAAAGTCTGGGGAGGCTATCTTATAGGTATTTGTGCTGATCCACTCCGGAAATGCCTGGTAATGCTCCCTTGACTCGAAGCAACGCAAAACAGCACAAATGTATTTTTGTGCTGAGAACACGTCACTTTTCCAGGACAAAACACCTTTTACACTGAATATCAGAACACTGGAATGTTGAGCGCCAGGGCCGGACTGGCCGTAGCGGGCACCGGGCGTTTCCCCGGTGGGCCGCTAGGGTGGGGGCCGGTTTTGGGCCCCTCGGGGGGCGATTTTGTTACCGGGGTCGGCAATATCGGCCCCCTGTAACAAAATCGGCCGAAACCGGCCCTCGCAAACTGCTCGGCTGCACCCCCCCTCACCCCAGGGGGTATGCCCAGACGTGGGTCCCTTGCTCACTTTGCCACTGGATTCAAGCAAGCCAGGCTGATGACGGCTGGAATGCCAGAAACCGGTCCTAGGATGCTTGTTTCCGGTCCAGGGAAGACCTGGCTTGGCAGTTCGTGCTGGACTGTTCCCATGAGGCACAGGGTCAGACTGATTTGCATATGGCCATGTCTGAACTGGGGTGGTGGAGTGAGCTAAAGAATGATGATGGATTAAACCCAGATCAGTTGACTGGGGGTGAGTGTTTGATTGGCTCAAACGTTCCGTCCATCATCCCCTTTTGTATCGCTTTGTAGCCAGGCTGTGCAGCATATAAACACTGGCTGTGTCACAGCACTTATTTAGTTATTATAATTTGTTTACCTGTCCTCTTCTCCCACTGTGTCCTTTTCTGCCGCTCTCCCTCCTTCTGTGGTTCCTTGCCCCCGAACCTTCTCCCCTCTTTGTTACGGGTAGTCAGTTGGAGAATGAGGTAACACAGATGATGGGGGCGAGGCAACATGGAGGGAGGGTGGTGAGGAGGACCCAGGTGAGGGATGAGGACAGGGGAGAGGGGACGTCGAGCACACAGACAATAGAGGGTGGGCGAGAAGGGCTGGGGCAAATCCACAAACAATGGAGGATGAGAGGGAGGGGCTGGGACAAGCACATGGACAGCTGAGGGTTGGAGTGAGGGGCTGAGGAAAGCACTGGGACAACAGTGGGTGAGGCAAGCACACAGACAACTTAGGGTGGGGCAAGCACATGGGGAGAGACTGGGGCAAGCACACAGACTACAGACAGTGAACGAGAGGGGCTGGGTTGAAGAGGATACTTGTGTTCACAAATTACGCTTGTTAAGGTATTGCCCCTAGATGTCTCAAATTACTGAAGAAGGCACAAATGCAATTGTCATTAAATGTTTTTAGTAGTCTGTCGATTTGATCCCAGAGCTAGTCATGGATCATCAGTGCATCCACTTTACACCACGGCCACCGTTCATACTTAATTGACATTGCTTGATGCCATTATGAAGGTGTGTCCATAACCAACAGGTCTGGCTTTCTTAGCATTCAGTATGTAACGTTATTCTATGTCTTAAAGTGCTGTAAGTGCATTTACAATAATAAGCTATTGCTAGTGGTCAATCTGATGCCCTTATCTTTACTCTCTCATTAAAGCTCTGTCGGAGAGGTGCACTTTTAATAGACACACCCTGTCTAAAACAATGCTTTGTTTTCTGTGAAAGAAAAGGAGTGGCAATGAGTCATTCTGAATGGAACCATCAGTGGTTCCCTGTCTAGGAGTTGGTATAAAAAAGGGGGGTAGGGGCATGTGGGCCCCTGAGGTGTGTTGCATTAATATTGAAATCAGGAAGCGATGGTCCTGAATTGAATAGTAATTCGCATTAACCACAATCCTAGTCATAGATCATGAGTGTACCTGGCTGGTTTTTGTTTTTTAAACCTACAGCCCCTGTACCCAAAATTGTCCTTTCCCTTGAATTGTACAGTGCTGGATCTGGTCATGATGACAAGGGGTCTGACTAAATTAGTGTCCAGTATGTAACATTACCCCCAGCAGGTTTCAATGTGTGCATGCTCAGAGGCTTTTGCTAGCGGTTGACCCGATTCCAATATTTTTTATTTACTAATTATCCATTTATTCAATTTTCGAAAGGTCCTCCTTCGGATGGATTGTGTAAATGTGGTTGAAGGAGTAGGCTTTGAACCACTTGCTTACCCAACATTGACAAGGGTTCGGGTCACATCTGTTAGCAATAGTGCTTGAGTGGAAGGGAAAGCGGTGTTAAGTGGCAGCCGAATACTGCCCTAGGCTGAGCCAAGGTGTGATTGAGGATTCTCCAGCTTCAACATGTGAATGCATCCTATGCACAAAAATCCAAAATCGCCACCCTTCCAAGGGAGCCATGGTCTGCTCTATTGGCCCAGCTTCTATAGCCAAGTGCTGAAAGAGTGCACCTGCTCTTTTAAGGGTAACAATCACTCTCTCTGATGACAGGTGAAGAAGAAGGTCTTGTGCCAGCTACAGTCAGTGTTTTACACAGCTTGGGATAGGGGGCATAGCCCAACCCAAACAGGCAATGTGTTAACACGACTCATAGCCAATTAAAGCTGTGGATCTTTCTACCAGGGATAACTGGTGTGCCTCCCCCCACCTCCCACACCCCCCGAGATATTCTACTCACTCAGCTAAAACTATGCTAGGCCTAAAGTCACCATAAAAGTACATCTAGTATTCTTATTTTTTTCCATGCCAGTACAGAATTGGAACCCAATTACTCAGCCAACATCCCTAGTATGCAGAGGTTAAGTTGCGTGCTGGTGCGCATCACCCAATCTCGTATGCAGTCCACTGCAAATTCTGATTAGGGTGTTGCTAAAATGCTGAGCATGGGAAAGCTTTGTGAACGTGGTGCCTGTAATAAAATGTGTTTATAAATGTGCCTGAGCTTTTCCAAGAAACATAAACGCTAAGTGGTTTCTAGTAATTGTTGCTCCATATGTCATCTGAACCTAATAGTCGATGAATCAACAAGTGGTACCTAAAGTAGCACCTCTCTAACCGTGTACGTCTATTTGCCAAATTACTGGAAATCCCGGAATGTTTAATTAGATGGGATCATTTGCCACCCTCAGTTTTCCCTACTCGTCTGAGCTAGGTACAGTGACAACATTAACAAAGTATGCCATTGGTGACTTAAATGAGTATTCTGTAATTAGCAGTACTCAGACCTGTTGGCCTGAGAAAATTCATTGCCGTCCGCTAACTATTGAACGCCTAATATCTCCCAAGCCTCCCGACATTACACCTACTCGTGCTCAACTGCTCAGACGAAGCTGGTGTATCCCAATAATGTTTTCTTTAAAATCGTACTATTTATTTACTCCCCTTGAATTGCCCCATGCCTGGTACCGCAAAGTCACCCTAAATAACAGCGCTATTAGAACAATGATTGAGTGTTATGGCATGAGTTATCACATTCTGGTTACAAACTCCAATTTTACAACTCAGAAGATCCTTCTTGAAAGTAAAGTGCTGAAGAGGTGTGATAGGTTATCAATTTCTAGGTACATCATGCCTAATGGACACCTGGCCAAGGATTCCCTTTGAAACCAACTTCATGTATTCCTTAAGAATTGATTGCCCCATCTCCGATGCCCCAACGTGATGTTATTACTTTACAATCTGATGGTGCAGCATCAGAACATTTTCTTATGCACTTCCTTGCCTCAAGGCCATCGTTAAATGTGTATTAGTGCATAGCATAGAAATGCTTGGTTATAAGAGAAGGTGATCGGGCTGCAATTTGATTGCAAAACCAACTTATGTCCAGGAGCGCAGTGACAAGAGTTAGTATAGTTTTTAAACATCTGTCAAACAATGATATGATGAACTGAACATCAGATGTGTTTTTTCTTAAAATGACATGACAGGAGGGCGTGGCTTGGGCGCGCATGGAGTGAGACGTGTTTCATCGAGTCTCCACTCCAGCGCCTCTTGCCCTTACCTTTCTCCTGGTCTCCGGGCCGCGCTTACTCCTGGGGCGAGCTCTGCGTCCTGTCGGGACCTCTTGGGCGGCGTTCTGGGCCACGGGAGCCCTTTGGGGGCCCAGCACCCTCGATCTTCTTTGGCCGGTCCCGGCCTGGCCTGCCGCACCCGCCATCTTGGGTCCTGGCTGCCGCTGTGTCTCCGTCGGCGCTGGGTGCCTCACCTCGGCAGGGGACTGAATCCGATGCTGGAATCGGGATCTTCGGAGGCCTAACACCCGCTGCCATGCTGTGACTCGGCGCCGCCGCCCGGACATCCGCGGCTGTCCCTCTTCGGCTGGAGCCGACCTGCTCTCTGCCGGCCGCCATTTCGGGCCCCGGCCGACGCCGCATCTCCGCTGGAGCTCGTGACGCCTCCCTGGGAGGGAGTGACCGGCGCTGCCATCGGTGGTGTGGTCCCTGCTCACCGACCACCCGCCGCTCTTCTGGTATCCTGGGTTGCTGCTGGCGCGGGGCCCCCCGGTGACCGCAGAGCCTGATGGCGGTTCCCCCCGCCCTGCTGATTCCGGCTGGGGAGTCGCCCAGTGGATCCATCGGACCGCGGCCAGGGCGGTGCAGGTACCGGGACGGGGGGGCCTCTGCATACACGTGGGTCCTTGAAGCCCAGCCCACCATCGTGTCCCTGCCTGCGCCTGACGCTCCTCGGCCCCGGCCTTGTCTTGGTCCCCCTTCTGGGGTGCAGCCTCTGTGGCGCAGAGCGGAGGGTCACGTACATTCCTGGTGGCCCCCCCCACTGGAGCTTGGCCTGTGCCTCATGAGACTTGCGCTCCTGCTGTTACGGCCTGGGCCACTTCTGGGGCTTAATCATCTTTGGAGGGCCCTCCCCTGCCTCTGCTGCTCCATACTTGGCGGTGGAAACCTAGGGGGGCCATACTGTGCGTCTGGTGTTTGCCTCTGTCCCCTGGGTTGTGCGCCCCCCCCGCCGGACCTACTTACCTTGCCCCTTGGTTGGGGGCCCTGCCGGTCCTGGGGAGCCGGGGAGCCGAGTTGTGCAGCCTTTACGCCGGCAGCCACGCTCATAGCTTTTCCTTCCTTTCCCCTTGGCGCAAGGGAGGCCTCCTTGTGTTTTAAGCGTGTCTGGGCGGGCCCATCACATGCTGAGTGATCCCTTCTTCTTGGCTGTCCCATCGGTCCTCCCCCTTGGCATCGACTTCTGCATTTTCTCCGGCTGGGCCTCTGGTTTCTTGGGACCCCGCCACCATGCCGCCCAAGCATAGGGGCAACAAGGACGCGGATTCGGCTGCCTCCCGCGACAATCCAGTGACTTCCTTGTGGGCCAAGGCGCCTCCATCCACTCAGGACGATCCTCCTGCCTCCTCGGGGCTCTAAGGTGCGTCCGCCCACGCAATACCAATCACCCAGGCCTATATGTCGTCCTTCCTGCAGGAAATCAAATCCGAAATCAGCTCTCTTCGACAGGACTTCAAAGTTGGGTTGCAGGATGTCCGCAGGGATGTCGTGGAGATTAGCGATAGGGTTGATGGCCTTGAAAGGACGATGGACCCCAGGACGGAGGACATCGATGGTCTCTGGAGGAAAATATCCGAGCTGGAGGATCAGAATATCTCCCTGCAGTTGAAGCAAGAAGACCTGGAGAACCGTGGCCGGCGGAACAACCTCCGTATCCGAGGCGTGCCATTGGGCGCAGAGGGGACTGATGTTTTGGCGTACACCGCAGACCTCCTACATGCCATCCGCGAAGGGGAAGGTACCACGCCGCCTATGCTGGATAGAGCTCATCGTGTCCCGGGCCCTCACAATCATCCTAATTTTGTCCCTGACATTATCACAAGGGTCCACTTCTTTGCGGATAAAGAAGCTATCCTCCGTAAAGTGCAGGGGATCCGGACAGTCTCCTACAATGGGCTCTCCATTCAAATTTTTCAGGACCTTGCGCCTTCCACGCTTCGCCGGAGGAAAGCCTTCAAGCCTGTCACTGACAAATTGCGGGCCATGGACATTAAATACCAGTGGGGCCATCCCTTTGCCCTGATGTTCTCCTGGGAAGGCCGACGACGGGTTGTCCGGTCTTTACAAGAGGCGCTTCGCCTCCTCCGTCTGCCTGTGGATTCGGACGCTGATGACCCCCCTTCCGCTCGCGTCCGCCCCGCGGATTCGCTCCGGCCGGAGTGGTCCACTGTTCCTCCTCCTCGCTCCAGACGTCTCTCGAGGGACCTTGACTCCACTCAAGCCAAACAGGACGCCGTTAATCACGTCCGCTCCGTGAGCGCCTCTCCGTCCCTCCTGCCCTAGATGTTTCTCCTGCGGAGCAGTGGTTGTTGATGCTCCTACCGGGGGCCCAATTCTGGGGGCCCTCTGTTCGGGCCTGGAGGCCGAAACATGTTACGCATTTACCATTGCCTTGCGGAGGGCTGGTAGCGGGGGCTTCTCGCCTTCTGTGTGCCTGCCACCCCCCCCTTCCGCAGAGTCCTATAGGAGAGTGACTTCTCTGGAATGCCCTACCTTCGGGAGTCCGGGCTGTTCCAAAATGACTCTGTACTACCTTGGCCCAGTTGGCCTGTTTATTCTCTCTTCTCTTCCTTCTTTTCATGGTTTTTTCCTCTCTCGCCCTGCTCTGGGCTCTCTTTGGGAGCGTCCTTGGTTGATCCTGCTGTGTGGTTTGGTTCTGGAGGGGTATTGGGGAGCTGTTGTGTCCTGCTTGGGGCTGGCTGGCCCTGTCCTTCTGTGCCCGGTCTGCTCCCTTTGTCGGTGCCCTGGGTGGAGTACCTCTCTCCCTCCTTTGTGGGGCTTCGGGTGACTACCTCTCCTTTGGGGTTTCTAGCCCTTACTGAAGTGGTTGCAGAGTGTTGCTTCCCCTCCCATCTTCTCTTCCTTTTCCTCCCCCTCCGCCGCCATCTGCTATCCTCCCTGCCGCTGCATGCGCTTGGTCTCTCTTCCCTTCAGTCATGGCCACCGCACCCTGCTTGAAACTCATATCCCTTAATGTGAAGGGACTCAACTCCCCTAACAAGCGGTGACAGGTATTGCGATATCTCCTACAGCTGAATCCTGATATTGTTTTCCTTCAGGAGACCCACCTGATCAAGGCGGATGTGGTCCGCATGGCTCACCCTCGTTTTCCGCTTCAATTTTGGGCTTCTGCCTCTTCTAAAGTAGCTGGAGTAGCAATCCTATGCTGAGCTGGCATTCAGCAGGGGGCCTCCAAGGTATTCCGCGCCCCGGATGGCAGGTTCCTCAAAGTGGCGGTTCGAATTGGTCACAGGTCCATCACTCTTTGTAATATTTACGCCCCCAACCAGGCGCAAGATTCTTACCTCCGGGAGACGTTGCAGGAACGAGTGTCGTGCACGGACCCCTCTCTTGTTATAGGGGGTGACTTTAACCTGGTGTGGGATGCCAACGAAGATCGTAGCGATTGTTCCTTTCATGGAGCCGGGGCTATGTCCTCCGCTCTCAAGAAGCAATTGACTGAGCTTGGCCTAATAGATGTTTGGCGCTATCACTCCCCCGACCTGCGCGACTACTCGTATTATTCTCTACAGTGCCTTTCCCTTTCGCTCCTATTCGCGCATCGATTATCTCTTTGTCTCACATTCTCTAATCGGGGAAACGCTCTCGGCCTCCATGTCAGACATCTCAATTTCCGATCACGCACACCTGGAGCTCCTCCTCAGGGATCAGTCTTCCCATCCTGGCCGCCCACCGCGTTGGCGGCTCCCCGCCCACATCCTTCGTGACCCGGTTGATGTCGCGGAGCTTAAGGCTGCCATTCTTTCTTATTTCGAGACGAATGATTTGCCAGAAACACCTTTTCCCGTGATCTGGGATGCCTTCAAGGCCACTATTCGTGGTCATATCACGTCCATAGCGTGCGCCTGGGCTCGGGAGTCGCGCCTGTTTGAATCTACTCTCTCCCGCGAAATAAAGGAGCTTGAGCGACTTGATCAGGCTCAGCCACGGGCTGCCCACAAGCGGCGACTGGCCGTACTGCGAGGCCAGCTCCGTGCGCACCGCACCAACAAGGCTGAGCGGGCACTATTGGCTCTCAAACAGCGCTACTATGAGGGAGGAGATAAGGTGTGTACGGTCTTAGCCCGGCGACTGCGGGCACGAGCGGCCAAAGCACATATAGCCAACATTAAGCGCCACTCGAGCCACTACCGAGAAGGCTAAGCTTGAAGCATTCCATACATATTATTCTTCTCTGTACGCCAAGGAGGCGCCCCTTCTGGAGCAGATCCGGGCTGTCCTAGACAATTGCACTTGGACTCCGATAACTCCATACCATGCGCAGCTGCTGGAGGACCCTCTCTCTCAGAGCGAACTTGCAGGTGCTTTGAAAGACCTCCCTCTTGGAAAATCGCCGGGCCCGGACGGACTGCCACTCTCCTTTTATCGGGTCTTCTTCCCGCAACTTCAGCATCATCTTCTTCGACTCTTCAACTCTTTCACGGATACGATAGGTCCCTCCTCCTCCATGGGATTGGCCGAAATAGCTTTACTTCCAAAACCAGGTAAGGATCCCGCACTGTGCTCTTCCTTTCGCCCTATTGCACTTCTCAACACGGATCTCAAAATTTACACTAAAATTTTAGCTAAACGCCTGGACCCTCATCTCCCGGGCCTGATCGATCCCGATCAGGTCGGTTTCATTCGGCAGCGACAGGGGGCAGATAATGTGCGTCGAGTCGCCCACCTTGTTGGGAAAGCCCAGCATTGGAATATACCCGCTTGCCTGCTGTCTCTCGACGCGGAGAAAGCGTTCGACCGCGTAGACTGGACCTTTCTCCGCGCGGTTCTCTGCAAAATCGGACTCGCCCCCTTGATGGTTTCTCGTATCATGGCTCCCTATCTCTCCCCTACGACTCAGGTCCGGGTTAATGGCCAACTCACCAATCCCATTTCCATACACAGAGGCACGCGACAGGGCTTTCCTCTCTCTCCCCTCTTGTTTGCTCTTGTGGTGGAGCCTCTCGACATCATGATTCGCCAGGCGCCAGATATACATGGCATCCCTCTTGGAGGCCAACAACACAAGGTAGCCTTGTTCGCGGACGACCTCCTTCTTACATTATCGCACCCATGCACGTCTCTTCCCGCCCTCTACCTTCTACTGCGTCAATTCGAGCAGGCGTCGGGTCTTAAGATTAACCATGACAAATCCTCTGCCCTGAACCTCACCATCCCGGTAGAGGAGCTCTCAACGCTTCAGGCGCTGGTTCCCTATAAGTGGGCCCAACACTCCATCCGATATCTTGGCCTCAATCTGACTCCCACCCTTGCCACCTGGTCACAAGCCACCTGGCAAGAATGTAGACGGTCCGTGCTAGAGGACCTGCGAAACTGGAAGCCTCTCACTCTCTCCGTCTCCATGCTCTTAAAATGTCCATTCTACCGAAAATTTTGTATGTCTTCCAATCACTTCCCACCCCTATCCCGCAACACCAGATCCAAAGCTTGCAGCGTGAATTCACCAGGTTTGTCTGGGGGGGCCGCCGCCCGCAATTTTCCAGCAAAGTTCTCATGCTACCTCGGGATAGGGGGGGCCTGGCTTGTCCCAGCCTGTTGGAATACTACTGGGCGGCACACCTCCGCTTCATCTCTGAATGGATGGCATGGGAGAGCGAGAAGGTGTGGTTCCACATGGACAGGGCGGTGACTGGGCGCTCCATCTGGGATCTACCTTGGCACTCTCGGGTCTCTCGCTCACGTAGCGCATACATAGCCGTCCCTACCAAGACTGTTCCTGACATCTGGGATAAGGTAGCTGTCTCTAAAGGCCTCACTACCTTTCCCTCTCATACTCCCATCGCTGGTAATTCTCTCTTTCCACCTGCTCTGCACCCTACCGCTTTTACTGAATGGTTGGACGGCGGGTGCAGAACGATACGGGACCTTTTTGTGGGTGCCACTTTCAAGACTTTCAAACAATGTAGGCAGGGGTTCCACCTCCCCGACGGGGCTCGACTACAGTACTTGCAACTTTGACACTGGGTATATGCTGAATCTCTGGCGCCGGCGGCCACGCGTGCCCTCACCCCCTTCGAGCGGCTGGTCCGTTCGTTCGATAACTCTAGGGGCCTTATTTCACGTACTTACCACATCCTCCAACATTCCCCGTGGCTAGCCCCGCATCCCCATCAATCTCGATGGCAGTCTGATCTGGCCACGGACATCACACCCGCACAGTGGGAGCGCCTTTGGCATGACATCCCGAAGGTTTATCGCTGTATTTCACAGCGAGAAACCGCCTACAAGGTAATGACCCAGTGGTACTACACCCCCCAAAGACTACATAAAATGTTCCCTACGTCCTCTCCTCTTTGTTGGCGATGCTCAAATTCGCCCGGAAACTTCCTCCACATCTGGTGGTCCTGTCCACTTCTGACCACCTACTGGAAAGAGATCCTCAGCCACATCAAATCGGTTCTTGGCTTCCCCCTGCCTGAAACTCCAGCTACAATACTCTTGGGTATCAAGCCTGCTAACTTGCACGTAGTGATTGGCATATCTGTCTTCATATGCTGGGTGCGGCGAAACAACTCATAGCGCTATACTGGAAGAAAGCAGAGACCCACCCGGTCACTATTTGGTTCACTCGCCTATGGCATACCATGGCCATGGAACTCCTCACTGCGCGCTTGCAGAACCGAGACACTCAATTCAGCAAACTCTGGCAACCACTAATTGACCATTTCTGTAGGATAGAACATACCCGTTTCCAGCCCCCGAAACTCCGGGCTTTACGCCTCTTTGAAGACGCACTACTTTCCTTTGCTTTCACCATGCCCCCTTGATCCTAACGCCACCACGCTACTATTTGACCACCAGGCCACCATCTCTGCGAGGACTACCTCCCGCACTTCACTTTCCTTTTCTTTCCTTCCTTTACTCTTGTCCCCCCTTTTCTTTTCTCTCTCCACCCCCTCGCTTTTCTCTCTCTTCCTTGCTGGTCTTTCCCGTCTTTCTCTATCTCCTTTGTCTGCTTCTTGCCTTATGTTTGAGTTTGTTCATTTGTTATGGTTCTACCCATTTGGAGACGCTTTCAAGCATACGCCTGACACTTTTGCTTATCACATTACGCGGCCGGCCCTGAATGGGTTGTAGGCGACTTGCTGTGTAACCTAATATCGACGCACCACCCTCCTAATGCCACACCCTTGCCTCCTCTTTGATTACTCCACTCCGCGGCCGGCCCATCAACGGGTTGTAGGCGACATGCTGTGTATCTGTGGTTTACTCTCCTCTTACTTAATAAAATAGATTTATATCAAAATGACATGACACTGCACACCATCTTTCAACGACTGCAACCACATCATACTATTCCTGATGGTTACTCTACTGTGTGTCAATTGCTGTTTTATATTCAGTTGCTTATAGTGTATCATACTTTTCTATTTGTCTAACAAAGACTGGATCGCACTGTGCCAGTTACTTAGCCCCCTGTCGCAAGAGGTGAGGGCATGCAAGATGAAATGCTGCTTATAGTGCTACAATAAGTGATTTGTTTATTTTTTTGTATTTTTCAGAGTTTAATATAGCGCGAACTAGACCCGATTGTATCAGAGCGCTTTACATGTGCACCAGTTGCGTTACAGACACATTCATTTTTGTTAGTCACAGGGAGATTAAGTGATTTGCCCAGAATTACAGGATGTTGAGCATCTTTGCGGATACTCGAACCCGGTACCCCAGCTCCGAGATCGGCCGCTCTGGCCGTTATGCCACATCTTCTCCCTAATTTAATTGTCGAGTCTCTGATTTACAAGTAGTCTAACTTTCAATAAATGGCAAAGACTACTCGGCGTTGCTCAAAGCAGAGGATATCCATCATGCCTGGACCTATTACATTTGACAAGTGGACAGAACTCTAACAGAGGGAATTTATGATGCGTTACCTCTGCACTTTGATGCATGTGTGGTAGGGCCGAACTGGCGGTACCGGGCATCAGGTTTCCCTGGGAGGCTGGAAGGATGGAGGCCGGTTTTGCAGGGGTGGGGGCTGGTTTTGTTACTGGGGGCCAGTTTTGCCATGGTGCTGCAATATCTGCCCCCAGTAACAAAAGTAGCAGTACTTCACACTTGCACCCCTGCTCCTCCCCCCCCCCCCTCTCCCAGGGGCTGGTCCGACAAAATTGCCTGGGCTGCTTTGAGTTCCCAGTCCGACCCTGAAGTGTGATATCCTCTTTCGCAATCTGCAGTTTTTGACAAATATTGACATTCCAAAGGTGCACTGCTGTAATCTAGTGTGACAGCTGTTTTTAGCCTTAACCTACTTGCATATGTAGTGTCAGAAATAGGAGTGCTCCTTGTTTTTCTTATAGCCCCTGCGTGAGCGTTTGCTTTGTATACCTTCGTGACAGTGGCGGCTGGTGACATTTGGAAGTTGTGAGGCGTAAATGTTGGGCATGAGTTTTAAACGGCGAGCGACGTGAACAGGTTTAATGGACAATCCTGGGATCCAGGGTGGGACCCTCTCCCGAGAAAGAAATGAAAAAAAATTGCCAAACGGTACATTTCAAAGCAAATGAATGTAGTGATAAAGCAAGGCTTATAAAGCAGTGGGAAAGTATAGTCTTGAAATATTAAAACATTAAAAACGGCCCCATATCTTACTGCATTAATATGTTGAGCAGTTAATGTAATGTGTAAATTGTACAGCGTGACAACTTTTGCACTTTAAAATGTATGCTTGCCCACTGACTTGCACTGCATGCAGCATTAACTTTGGTAAACCTTTCACTACGATTGGCTTGTCAATGGGTGTTAGCTGTTTAAAATACATGAGTAACAACAATGATTTGTTATAAATAATTAACATTGGAAATATTTCAATTCTGAAATTGTGAGTCTGCGAATTAAATAGCATTGAGGCCTGTGGAAGGAGTTTGGCTTTCAGTTATGTGTGCTTTATGTTAGATATGTATCCGCTTTTTCTCTGCATATCTTGTCCATCTGCACATCTTCAACCACCTCTCTTTCCTCTTCAACATCCTCTTTTCACTCTTCCCTGAATGCACTTCCTTGCATCTCTTGTAAATTCACTGCCCCCTGCACTCCCTCAAATGTAAGAACTTTATTTTCTCTTACTTTTGCCTTGCAAATATTTTGACATCTGTGTACCCCCTTCACACACATCCACAGAATTTCAGTTGCAAATGGAATACATAAACATTGTTCTATGTGCAATACAGAGAGGCCAACCCACTGACACGCACTTTGTTTGGCTTCAGCCTTAGCGCATGTGCAATCAAAGCCCCTCATAAACACCTGGCATGGCCCAAGCCTCAAAGTATGCACAGAAAAAAATCAAATACAGATAAACAACAAATTATAAAATAGCTAACTCTTGGGGAATGCAAAATTTAGTAAAGTATGAGAAATAAGAGAGGAACTAAATCACTGAGTATGTATTGCTTCAACATTTTTAACATTCATTGTTTGCAAGTCAATCCATGTTTTTGGCATCAGTGTTAACTTAGGAGCTTGAAGACATGGTCAGTTTTAATGTCATACATCAGAGAACTGTCCACTGTAAGCACATATTTCTCGCCTTGCTTGACTCGGATGTTTGGATCAACTTCACAAGGGAACAAGAACGAACCCTGCTCGTTATTTAAATCCATTTCGCGGTGGAACAAATGCCGCAGCTCCACTTCTAACGGGGCCAGCGACGTGCAGTCAGGGCCTGGAGTGTCACAGTGGGGGAAGTCAGCCGATGAGGGGTCTCAGCATAATATACAAAACGGGAAACATCCTGAACAACGACTCCGGAACAACAAGTTCCGGAGTCACAAACGGAACTCCGCCCTGCCCGAACAACGACTCAGCCTTAACCACGCATGTGCGTGGTTAAGGCTGATTCGGTCTAGTGTTCGGGCAGGGCGGAGTTCCGAGGAGCGTCGCAGAGGAACAGGTAAGAGGGGTTAATTTTCAGGGGTGGTGGGGGTTTAGGATTAGATTTTAGGGGTTTGGGGTTTAGTTTTAAGGTGGGGAATTAGTTTAAAAGGTGTTAAGTTCGTTATTAGGAGGTGGGGGTAATCGTGATTATTTTTAGGGAGGGGGAATTAGTTTTATGGGGGTTGAGTTTATTTTTAAGGGGTGTGGGTGATCGTGTTTATTATTAGGGAAGGGGGAATTCGTTATTAGGGTTTGTGGGTGATCGTGTTTATTTTTAGAGTGGGGGAATTAGTTTTAGGAGGGCGGGGGGATTGGTGTTAGTATGCAGGGGTTGGGGGGGTTTGGGGTTAGTTTTTAGGGGTTTGGGGTTAGTTTTTAGGGGGTGTGCGTGATCGTGTTTGTTTTAAGGATGTGTTGGTGATCGAGTATATTTTTAGGGTGGGAGGGAATTAGTTTAGTGTGTGTGGGTGATCGTGTTTATTTTTAGGCTGGGGGGAATTCGTTTTTAAGGGGTGGGGGGATCGGGGTACTAGTTGGAAAGCATTTTTTTTAACACGCATTCCTTTACCACGAAAAATCGTGGTAAAGGAATGCGTGGTAAAAAAAATCGTGGTTTAGACAAGGTCGTGGTTGCGACCTCGTTGTTAGGGAAGTCGTGGTTGGGGAACTCGTTGTTCCAACATACAACCATACAAAACACACCTTTTGCTTGCAAACACTTACCATTACCGAGAACAAGGCACAGGATCAGACTTGCTTGCATCCACTCTCACGTATGACGAAAGGGTGGGATCTACTCCTTTGAATGACGAACGTCTGAAGTCACGCAGGGATGAAGTCTCCGACGCCCGAAACCATGACGCTATTTGCGTAACTGGCCCACAGAGTGCATGCTACCATAGACCCAATGGCAATGAAGGGCTTTTAAACAGAAAGCCCTGCGTCCTGCATCACAGTTCCGAAAGTTAATTTACTGCCTGGCTTCCGTCTCCTGCCTCAGAGCGAGGCAGGGCAGGCAGCCTGAAACCGACAGCCCAGACCAGACTTAAATGCATCGATTTAATTAGAGATACAAACGTATCTCTAAATAAATCAATCTATTTAATATGTTGTTATGTAAATGTGTAGGAATTTCAGAGGGGTGCAGCCCCACAGCCCTAATGGAAAAACCGCCCCTGCTTTGTGATAATCTGATAGGAATTAACCACACTCGACAATGGTTTATTGAGTGTTAATGAGCAACTGCTGAGTAGAGTGTAGAACCACAGGCCTGGGGCCTTGGACCCTACGGCCTTTGCCATCTTGCCCACCTAGCGCTGAAGGATGTGCTTGATTTGTTCCCTAAACTCCTGGCCAAGTGTTACCACTGAGGGAACTCATAACTGTATCAAGGCGTTACTTTCTTGTAGCCGTCACTGCTATGATCTGCAGTTGCCCATCCCAATGGGTGGCACAGCCTGTGGAGTAAAGTAAAAGTGTATGAGTACTTGTTATCTGCTAAATTAAATGATCTCCTGTGCTAGAACGTCATCGGGTGCCAAAGAAAACCTGTGATAAGAGACCGTGCCTGACTGGAAGGATGCTGCTAGACTTAATGGGAAGGTTGTAAATCCAGGAGTGCGCCAAAAACTTTACCTCCTTCACCACGAGTCCAAACTCACAGAGGAACTGCAAAATAATGAGGCAGAGGGACCGAGGTTGATCCACTCAATACTAACCATCAATTCTTAATTAAATGCAAAAGTGGGTAGAAGGACCCACATAAGTCTTATTTAAATGCGACCGAGCGTAGAAGGACCCACACAATGATGTTTGGAATTGTAGGTGTCATGTCCTCCAGGAAAGGACATTGTTATATAAGTAGGTCAGCGGTCTAGCTGGTCCAGACAGAAGTGAGATACCACGAACTACCTGGGTGGAGACAGGAAGTACTAGTTTTCCCTCTCACTACATTGAGGGAAGCAGAGAGAAGAGGATGTGTGGAGAGTAGCTCGACATCAGTAGGCCATTTATAAAAGTTGAGAAATTAATAAAGATGAGTTAATAACCTTATGCCAGGTACTGTCTTTTATGCAGAGTGTTATGCTTGCCAGTGATGTGAAGAGAAACCAATCCAGAACAGGACAACTGGCGACGAGGGTGGGATCGAAGATCACGCCTGCAGATAAAGGAGGCAAGTAACATAAGAAAGTACCAGTGCTGAGGAAGCACAAATTACCTGCAGCTAGCATTCAGCATTAAAGAAAAGCAGGAATTCTCTGAGCTACAAGCCATGCATGCTGCAGCCGAGTGGTGGCCATTTTGAAGTCAGGCAAGTTGAGGGACGGTCCATTGAAGTCTATGGGGTGGCCATCTTGAAGTCAGGCGCCCTGAGACAAATCCACTAAAATCAATGAGGCGGCCATATTGGAATCAGGCAATCCAAGCCTAACTCACTGAAGCCTACTGAGACAGCCATACTAAGGGCAGACACCAAGCCAGGTTGGCTTTTGAAAAGAATACACATAGCTGGGAGGCATCAAAGCTCAACAGCTCTACAAGGAAAATGTGAAGCTGCTAGAAAGAATACGGCGGTCACCTTTGAGTGAGCTTTCCCAAAATCAAAAGAAAAACAACTATACGCAAGATCTCTACCGAAGAGGGCCAACAAATAATACATAAAGTATAGTGAGCAGTCCTGTAGCATTATCATACTAGCACATTTCACCATCATGTCGGTGGAAAAAAAAACACAGAAAGCTAACCCTGCATTGAAGTGCCACCCCCAGTGACACAGACCGGCACCCGTAGTTTGGGTCCCAAATGGAACCAGTGGCTGGAGTCACTGGATGAATTTCTTGCAACAGCCGGTGAGCGAAGAGACGAAAAACGTCTGCTACTACTACTTCAGCTGGTGGGGCATGAAGGCCGACGCCTAATCAGAACATTTTCAACAAAGGACGCAGAGACATATGAAAAACTCAAAGAGACACTACGTGCCCATTTCAACACAAAGAAAGACGTGGATCAAGAACACCTCATCTTCAACGCAGCACGGTAGGAGCCAGGTGAATCATTAACAAATTTCATTACAAGGTTACAAAGTCTGGTACAATACTGCGATTTCAATACATTCACAAATGAGGAAGCAATTCGACTCAGGGTAATTGAGGGCAGTTCAATACCAGACACGAAGCGCAAGATCCTTCAAAAGTAGCTCTCACTAAAGGAAATCATCAGGAGGGCCGAAGCTGGAGACGGGGCCAAAGCAAGAGAATTGCACCTCAATTCAAGAAAGGAAGACAAGAGAAATGAGATGTTTCTCATGTCAGTGAGTAAAGCCCAAGAAACCAAAAGAGTCAGACAGAGTGAGGGCAAAGGCAGACCAGAGACAAGATATCACAATAGACAAAGTGACATGAAATACTCAGATTCAACAATACAATCAGCAGTGGAGGTTGGCAAACAAAAGACCGGGACAATCTGGGATTGTGACAGCCAAACTGAAATAACTTCAAGGAGTCATTCATCAAACTTTCCAGAATATTCTGAAGAAGCATCAAGCAGTGGGACAGATCACACAAATGGAACAGACGACAGCATGCCCAACAAGCGAGAAGAAAAAACAAACTACAGAAGATTGGGAATTCACACCGACTCTGGAAACCGGTATTCAAACACACCCGAGCCACCCACTGTTCATCGAGCTTCTTAGACTTTTACGAAGAAGCATCAAGCAGTGGGACATATCACACACATGGCACAGACAACAGTGCGCCCAACAATCGAGAAGAAGAAACAAACCACATAAGACTGGGCAATTCACTCAGACTCCAGAAACCGGTATGCAAACGCACTCAAGACTCCCACGACAATAAGGATAAGGAGAAAACTGAGCGGGGACAGCTAACACCACATGAGAGGAGCAGAGACAAAATGCACTGGGGCCAAACAAAAGAAATAAACACTCAGCTATCAAATTATCCCCCCGTTGCAAGAACACATAAGACACTTCGAGAGATGTACTCAAAGAAACGTCCCAAAGATAGCTCCGACTCAAGGAGCAGTTCATCACAGTCCAATAGCTCAAGAGATTCACCAGTTAGACCACACCCAAAAGAACTTCCTCAAAGGAAATCAGCAGAAGATTCATCTGATTCAGAAAGCATGTCAGCACAATCACTCAGGTCAATAGAATCATCTGGCACGTCAAGATCGAGAAAACGCCCATGCTGTCAATCACCCAAATGCACAGTGGAATCAGAGAACGTTCTCCCCGTTCAGAGCAAAACATCACATGCCGATGACTCAGAACAATCACTTACCCCACAACGCAACATGTCATGTCAATTATATTCATATCAAGACATGAATATTATACCTTCACCTCTGATGGGGACAGCTCGGCTGACTCAAAGAGCTTGCATAATAAGAACGAACGTATGGAACATTACCCAGAAATGTTGGGGAAATGCGGTCTCATCACTCTGTAAGGAAGGCAGAAACGTGTTGACAGAGGCATGTCATTCTCAAGGAAAGGGGGATGAGAAAGGAACATGCAGATGCCTGGATGGTCAAAGACTTCAACATTCCCAAACGCAAATGGGAGTGGGTGAGGCAGACAAAACAAGTAAATGGGTCCCAGAGCCGACACTTGTTCTCGTGAAGCATCAAACCAATAAACACCTTTCTCAACAGAAACCCCACTCAACATCCACATACCTAACAAACCAATCAAGGAGCCCAAAGGATGCTCACCTCACCAACGAACACTCCCCGCAACAGACATTACCCGCAACATCTGCAGAACCATTCTCAACATTCGCAGAGCAAAGAAACCAACTACAGAGCCCAAAGGATGCACTGAAGAGATTGACTGAATTTCTTTGTAATTGGGGGGGAGAGGTCATGTCTTCTAAGAAAGGACATTGTTATATAAGTAGGTCAGCACAGCTAACAAACCAATCAAGGAGCCCAAAGAATGCTCACCTCATTAACGAACACTCCCCGCAACAGACATCACTCTCCACATCCTCAGAACCACTCTCAACATTTGCGGGGCAAAGAAACCAACTACAGAGCCCAAAGGATGCACTGAAGAGATTGACTGAATTTCTTTGTAAGTGGGGGGAGATGGCATGTCCTCCAGGAAAGGACATTGTTATATAAGTAGGTCAGCGGTCTAGCTGGTCCAGACAGAAGTGAGATACCAGGAACTTCCTGGGTGGAGACAGGAAGTACTAGTTTTCCCTCTCACTACATTGAGGGAAGCAGAGAGAAGAGGACGTGTGGAGAGTAGCTCCACATCAGTAGGCCATGTATAAAAGCTGAGAAATTAATAAAGATGAGTTAATAACCTTATGCCAGGTACTGTCTTTTATGCTGAGTGTTATGCTTGCCAGTGCTGGGAAGAGAAACCAATCCAGAACAGGACAGTAGGGACATGCATGGTGTCTCCTATTGTAAGGTCTGCTAGCAAGCTCCAGTTCTGAAAACAGATGACGTGCCCAGGAGCATAAAGAGTGACCCAGCAAGAAAATATAAATCATCAAAGTTAGCTGTGGAAGCGTATATCCCTACATTTTGGAAGAGGAAAGTGGGAGATTTGAAAAATAAATATATAACCAGGAGAATGTATTTCCCCGTTGGCTTCTATTGAAGTAGAGGCGATTTCAGGAGGGAGACAGCGAAAGTAATGCCAATTTTGCTTCAAAATGTAGAGTATCCTGCCTGGATCTGGTCTATTGGCGTGCACGCTGGAACCGCTGCCCTACAATATAAAGCAACCGCATCTGGGGACCCTCAAGACAATTGAAATCTGCCCAAAACAGAAACCTAATCACGTGAGGCAAAACTACTCACAGAGAACCCCTGCACGGACGCAATTAGCTTTTGAGAGATGTTGTGTTCTCCCTGAGCCGCAGTTAGGGTTGCCACCGTCCAAAAGAAAATACCTGTCGTTGGTTTCAATTTTAAGATTTTGCAAAGGGCTGAACACGACACTTAGAGTGGACATTATATAAAATCGTCCTTATTCTTCCTAAAGCTGGCATTACTGTCTTTGTTTTATTTAACTATCCGTCATGGAGAGATGAGGTTCTAAATCACATTTTAAAGTGTTTTTCTGCCTAGTAATAGATACTTTAATGTGCACAGATAAGAGAACAAAATAACGTGTTTTGGTGGCTATCCTTCTCTTTAAACCAGTCAGGACATTATTCTTATTATTGAAAAATGGGTCTGAGTGAGGCCCACCCCAGCAGCTTTGCCACGTATGTATGAATACATTATTGTGTAGCAAGTATTCCCCTAAGAACCCCAACACTGCAGCACCCGCGGTAATGGCGGTCGTAGAAGGAGCATTCATTCAGTCAAACAAGGCAGTGTTTAGAAATGCCTGTGAATCGCAGTAACCAAAAGTTAAACTCCCCTGCTTTACCCTGCAGCTTCTTCGAGTAAAATTGAAGCAACCACAAGTGAACAAGAAAGCACATTCAATTAAAATTTGCGTCAGGTTAAGTACTATTGGAGGACCAGTGAAGTCTATGTCTGTAATGAAAGAGTAAGTAGTCAGTTCTAATCCCTATTAATCACATTTCTGGTTTTGGAATTCTGAGGGCCAGTCAGTCCCCATTTCGCTTCAAATGATCATCAACATTCAAAATAGGAGTTGGCCCACATCTCCAACACGGTGGGACATTGAAAGATGTTTCTCTGTGTCTTAAAAAATCGCAAGATGCTTCGCAGTCCTTTATAAGGCTGTGGAGTCTGGTTTTACCCATTACAGCTAACCGTTAAAACATTCAAATAACATGTAGTTACAATTCAAATAACTGTGGCCCACAAAACAAGTTGCAACAGCATGTTCCTGAGTAACTTTCCTACTAAAATTATAACGTGCACTATTCCAGTTAACTAAAAGCATGGGGCACATCCTCACGAACCAATGGGAGAATAGACGACACCCCGTCATTACTATAGCCACAGTTAGACCTAATCAGCCTAACCACGTTTTACATAATCAGCTGCACAACCTTATGGCCGACAATTCCCTGTCTTCTATGGCAAGGTTAATAAACACCATTTAGCACGCTTGTGCGCCACAACATAAAACTTTTGTTGCTGTGAGTTTCACCGACAAATCGACTGGTGCATCTTTGGGACCCAAGCCCTTTAGTAGGGACATTAAAGTCTACAACATATAGTGCAGGCTTGGCCCAAGGACATTGTACGCAATGTCATATTGATGTTTTCGACAAGGGGAGATCAACTGATGTGCCCAGAATCACAGGGTTCTGGGCCGGTGCTGAGACTCGAACCTGGTCCCGTGGTGTAAAGTCGGCAGACTGGCCCACAGGCCGCAGATGCCCCCCTGTGAGATTAAGAATACCTGCGCTCTAGCAAAACCTCAGGCACAGAGTTCCAAGGTCAGGTCATTCATCATGAGTTTTGTCTGTACGCCTAAAAATACTGTCATACATTTTGTTTGTATTAACAGTCGCTTGTACTGTGAGCCAGATCCAAAAACAAATATTTTACAGTTGGCGGGGGGCATTCCAAACCTTGTCGAAGCTGTTACCTTTGAAAGGAAACGCATCGACTCAAACAACTGAACCACTGGAGTACAGGTTCTTGCTCACAAAAAGAAAGCGGCCCTACCAAAATAGAAGTCTAGACCCTCCCCACCCTTCCTTATGGGATATCAGAAAGCAAAATAGGACAATAAGATCTGGTTACAATGGTGCGGCAGCAACAACTAATGAAAGCCTTTCAAAAGTTCCTTAAATTAAACTTACAACGTGAATCTAAAGTGCAAGTATTGTCGAAATAGGGATGTTCACAGTAAGCTGGTCCCTGAAATGCTCAAAACAATGGATTTTAAAATGTTACCATTGCTTCCCATCTTTAGCACCTCTATTGAAGATAAATATTTGATAATCCAAATGATAAGGTATGGAATAAATCCTCTTTATTGGAAGTATGAAGCCAAGATGTAGAGCCCATTGACCAGCGTCCTTCCAGCTCTGCAGTTCCCACTTAACTACCCAACAGACAACCGTCTTCCAAGGCAGGAACGCAGAACCTGGAATCACGCTTGGAAGATGCACAACATAACCACAGGCTTACTGAATAAAGAATGCAGAAGAAGGAATACAGAACGCATAACATAAAAATAAAGATAGAACATTTCCCCCCTTAATATTTAAACAAAATATATATAAACTCAGCAAGAAAAGGAACAGAAAAAACAACATAAATAGAAGGTAATTACATATCAAAGTCTTGCAAATAATAAGGTTTTTTAGAGTGCCTACCACTTCTAGTGGTGTAATCAAAACCAGAGGCACACTGATTAGTAACATCACAATCAGAATCATTGCAGTTTGGGAGCAATTCCAGGACCTTTGTTGATAATAATATTTTCGAACTGGACATACTCATTAGTAGCCATGGTTTGTGATTGAAAAGAACATGCAGAACCATTCCCTTTCAAAATGGTACCAACCAGGGGTATAAACAAATTCCCTGGAAGCTGCATTTTATTCCTCAACACAGTATTTTGAAAGTCATTCAACCTAATCAAATTCCTCTTAGCCCACCAAAGTCCATCTTCCAAATTCACAGATAAACGCGTCACTTTGAATACCCTAAATGGTTCAATAAATTTGAAATCCACTTTGGACTTCCCAGGCCTCATGTCTTTCAGCATGACCCAGGAACCTACACTTACTTTTTCACAAAACATCCTCTTCTTGGAATCATGGAACCTCTTCATTTTCTCTTGAATAGCCCCCACATTAGATTTAACTTTATTCAGATCCACCTGTTCCTGAGTCTTACAATCAGCTTTGTCTGTCAACCATGTGGGACATAACCCCATGCAGGATTGCCTACCTCTCAATAGACAAAAAGGTGACACACCAGTAACACTATGAGGGGTATTGTGATACGCCCACACTTTCCTCTGAACAACTTTCCTCCACATTCTCACCACAAGTTAAAGCAGTCTGGATTCCTTCCTTGAATAAACGGTTAACTCTCTCAACAGCACCATTGGCCTGAGGAGTATACAAAGCCACATTGTAATGCTTAATACCTTTCTTTTTCAAAAATGATCCCATACTTTCTGAAATTAATTAAACTCCATTATTAATATCAAGTTCTTCTGGACAGCCTTCCAAGGTAAAAACTTTCTATAAGAATTGAATAACAACCTGAGTGGTTGCTTCAGCTACAAAATCATAATATATCCACTTGAAATAATAGTCTATAAGCACTAATAAATACTTAGACATGTCAGGTAATGCCAAGATAGGTCCTGCAAAATCTAATGCTAATTTGGACCATGGAGTATGAGGTAAGGGAGTGGGACAGAGAGGAGTATCTTTCGATTTCCAGTGTTTGTTGAACATAATACCTTCCTGACATGAACCAACAAAATTATACACAACTTTATCCATGCAGGGCCACCAAAAACAACATCTCAAGGTCTTCTTCGTGGCTGTAGAGCCAAAGTCTCTCCTATGAGCCAATTCAATCACTTTCGACCTCAGACTTTTGGGAACAACAAATTTTCCAGCATGCAGTAAAATGCCTATCTCCAGAGTAAGTTTGTCAGCTAACGGATTAAAATGATATAAGTCTCCTTTAAATTGTTTGACATGTGGCCATCCTTGTTGTATAAATTGCTTAACTTTCTGTAAGATCTCATCTTCTTCACAAGCTTTGTTCCACTCTTGCTCTGAAATGGTACCCTGACAACTATCCACCACCATCCAGTTGGGAAAGGAAAAATTATTTTTTGGGCATAAAACAGGGAGACTCTCTTTGATTGTTATAGGTTCACTTGTGGAGGATGGGTCCTCCTGTTTCTCATTTTCCACCTCCCTCTTTTTTTCGAACTATCCACCACATCAACACTGTCCACAACACACTCACTCCCTAATAGCTCCTCATTGGGTATCCTCTCTTTCTCTTGAGTAGGAAGTCTAGATAAAAAAATCTGCTCTGGCATTGGTACAGCCAGGTATATAATTTACTTGAAAATTGTACTCCTGAAGTTTAGACTAAATCCTTATCAGTCTTGGCGATGCTGACGATGTACCCTTATCACCTAACAGATAAATTAAGGGTTTGTGATCCCAGCATAATACAAAATGCGTTCCCCACAGATATGTTCTGAATTTTTCAATGGTCCATGCACAAGCATGTGCCTCTCTCTTGATGGTGCTGTACCTTCTCTCTATCTCTGACATCACCCTACATGCAAAAGCAACGGTGACTTCCACATTATCAATACGTTGGCATAACACAGCACCTAGGCCAACCGTGCTTGCATTAACAGCAGTTTTACATTGATGACCACTGGAACCTTGGTCAATGCAGGAACCTTGGTCAACATATCTTTAATTTCCAGGAAAACGCTTTGTTCTTCAGACCCCAATTAAACTTCTCTTTCTTCCGTAGCATTTTTTAAGAGGAACCTTGGTCAACATATCTTTAATTTCCAGGAAAACGCTTTGTTCTTCAGACCCCAATTAAACTTCTCTTTCTTCCGTAGCATTTTTTAAGAGGCTTCATGAGAGTGGCATACCCACTTACGAATATGGAATAATAGTCACTTAACCCCAAAAAGGATTTTAACTCATCCTCTTACTAGGAGACGACACATCCCTTAACGCCTTACCAAGATCCTCCTTTGTTTTAACTCCTTCTGCTGTGATACAAGGGCCAAGGTACTCTACATTGTTGGTTAAAAAATTGCATTTGTCCTTGGACACAGTCATACCATACTTGCTTAAAATGTCAATTACTTTGACTAAACTATAATTATATTCCACAACATTTTTTGTAAAAAATAAGGGTATTGTCCTGGAAAGCTAATACAACAGGCACATCCTTAAAAAGAGCAAACATGAGTTTTTAAAATACGCTTGCCGCAGATGCTAAACCAAATGGCAAGTGCAAATACTTGTACGCCTCAAACGGAGTGATAAATGAGGTTAGGGCTTGTGACTGCTTTCAGGGTTACGTGGTGGTAGGCTGCTTTTAGGTCAATGTTACTAAAAACTCTTGCACCCTCTAATGTGGACACTTATTCATTTATCTTAGGTAATAGGTGACAATCCACCATGATATTTTTGTTGAGCGAACTCAAGCCCACACACAAACATATCTGTCCATTATTTGTTAGCTATAACAACAGCACTAACTCACTCAGCTGCATTAACAGGTTCAATGATCTTATCTTTACATAACTGATCAAGATGCTTCCTTAAATCTTCTTGTACAGATAAGGGAACATCCCTTACATTGTGCTTAAGTGATACTGCATTTTGTTTTAAAATTATTTAGTGCTCAATCCATCGAACAGTGCCAATGCCTTCAGAAAAAACTGTAGGGTACTTAGATAGAATTTGATCTATACCCTCATCCCTAGACTCAATTAACATAATCGGAACAGTAGTGCCTGGTCTCAATACAATAGCAAGTCTTCCCTGATCCAGCCAGCCCATAATGTTCCTAAAAACAACATAGATTTTAGTAAAGATCTCCCTACTCGCAAATTGTAACGCATCCTCAAAATATCAAATTGTTTCAATTTTCGATTCTCCATAAGTAATGGCACTTATATCTGTTTTTTGGGAGCAAGCTGTCACACCAATATAGTTTGAAAGATCTTTCAGACAACATAGTAACTGGTGAACCTGAGTCCACCATCACTCTTAGTCCAACTCTCCCAATATTGACATTGCAAAATGGACCATCCTTACTAGAAGCCACCCCCACATCATGATCATTATCCGGTACATATAAACTCAGCCGATCCGTTCCGCAAGGTGACTGCCTTCTTACGTCCTTCTGACTGGTTCCTACTGTTAAAAGTGTCATCGTATTCATTTCCTCATCCAATTGCATGAATTGCTGTTCCACATCCGGAACACAACGTACTTTAAAGGTGGGACCATTTCTGCATACTTTCATAAAGTGACCAATTCTTTTACATTTCGTATATTTTTTCCATGAGCTGGACAAATGAGATTATTGTTCAAATGATTATAAGAACAGCATCTGTAACACAGTTTCACCAAGTGTGGGATTTGTGCAACATAGAAGATGCTCCAGGCCCTTCTTAGAATGACAATTCAAAACAATCTGGTTTCTCAAATATTGATCTTTGGCATTCTCAAATTTACAACTGCTAGCCAAAATTCTAAGAGTAGCCACATATTGGACAATATCCTTGCCAGCAGCCTGTTTTCTTGAATAGAAGTTAAACCTTTCCAAGACAATACTAAGTTTTTCTGAGAAATGTGATGCCCATCTTTTTTCAGCTTCCACAAATACATTACAACAAGTAGCATCCCCCAATGCCCCTTCAGGAGCTGGAATATCAGGCAACTTATTGAATATATTTTGACATTCTGTGCCAGGACAATTTTAAAGAATGGCCAATATCCTGGTTGCACTGTAATTTAGACTATCTATTGCCACCAGACCGTTTTTGAAAACTCGCACCCAGTGTTTTCATCCTCATTTGGGCTTTCCAGGTTCCACCAGAAAGTGTGGAGGTTGTTGGACGTTACCCCTCCTGACATGACCATGATTGATGTAAATAAAGATGAGCAAGATTGAAGTTAAAATATTGAAATCAACTTGTAAATATGCCCAAAGATTAAATAACTGAAGTGCGTAAGTAGCGGTAGCAGCTAATAGTCCACAGTTACCGGTGCCAGTGAACAGCAGATCGTCCGATCAGAGCAATTCAATGCGATTCAATAGTAAAATGACAGAAATCCAGTATGTCGGCACGTAGAGCGTGTATGCGCTGACTTCGACGCGTTCCAACAGAGAGCACACAAGCGTCAGCCAATAGAAAACGTTGCCTCGGACCCAACTCAGCCACCTGCTGCAAGTGTGCAGATACGCGTAGTCACTAGAGGCATTGCTAAGTGACCGCGTCAGCAATCCAACGGCATACCCGTGCCTGGATGTTGCATGCACACGCCTTGAAACAATGCCTGACCACCATGTCGGCAAAATAAAGTTGCGATGCGTCAACCCCGTTGACGTCAGGGATATTTCCCAAATTGTCTCAGGCGCTTAGTACGCTCCAGATCTCTCCACAAGACATCTCCAGCGGTAACAACCAATCATGGTGGCTGCACAGGCACACAGGCAGGAAACGCTCGCCAATGTCGTGGCTGCACTCGGAGCAAAGCAGCTGTAAACTGGCTCCAATTATTCAATGTTGGCTTTTTCTCACTCATTGCCAATACGTTGAAGATAAATATCCAATAATCCAAACGAATAGGTATGGAATAAATCCACTGTAAAACGAATTACATTGCGCACGCTGCATCGCCATTTGGCGTTGCAGCGCGCACAATGTAATTTGTTTTATTTATTTATTTCTGTACTTACCTCCGTTCGGCCGTATGCTGGAGTTTACTACCCCCCACTCTGCCCCTCCCCCACCCCGCCCACCCCACCCCACCGCCCTGCAGCACTCCCACCAGGAGCCGCGACTGCGGTAGAGCGGGCCACTTACATATGGAAAGCCCAAACTGACGGCTCTTCACCGGCATTCAATAAACCATCGGGGACGGTCCGGTTCTGGGCACGGACGAGGCGGAGCCCGTACTCACAGACTCTCTGTGTGCACTGTCTGGGGTGGCTACCAGGTCAGGGGTCCGGCGAGTTTGGTCCCATTAGGGGGCCTACTTGGCTGCCCTCCCCAGGCAGCGGAAGCGGCCGAGCTAGGCCCGGTGCGGCTTGCTGTCAGGGAGGCCAGAATCCGTGAGTCCTGGCCTGGAAATCTGCCCCAGCATTGATTGTGGTGGCGGCTGCAACGCATTAGGCTCCGCTCCAAAGGCTATCATCCGGGGAACACGAGTCAGCAACGCTGCAGCAGCCAGTACAGGACTACTCTTCATTGACACATTTTCCTCCATTTCCAGCCTGCGCCTCTTCCCCACAATGGGCAAAGATAAACCGAGTGCAGCCGCTTCCAAGCAGAGCACACTGGATCACTACACTACTACAGGCCCCGGGAATGAGGGGGCCGGAGGTCCATCTCCAGATAACGCCACCCTGCTGGCGGTGATTACTCAATCGAGGGCTGCACTTGAGGTGCAGATAGGCGCTGTCGGCTCCGAGGTTTCCTTCCTGCGTCAGGACCTCCGCAAAGCAGTGGACAGATTTACGGATGCTGAAACCAGGGTCTCAACAGTGGAAGACACAGTGACGACTCTCCAGAAGACGGTAAACAAACTCACAGTCGTGACCCAGGAATTGGATTCGCGGGTTGAGGACGCCGAAGGTAGGGCCAGGCGTAACAACATATGCCTCGTTGGCTTTCCAGAAAGGTGCGAAGGCACGTCAATGGACGATTTTCTTACAGGATGGTTCAAATCCGTGTTGCCAACCGAGGCTATGTCCACCTGCTTTGTGATTGAAAGAGCCCACCGGGCCCTGACCGGGAGACCACCGCCGGGAGAGCGATCGAGACCAGTGATTGCCCGACTTTTCAATTACGCGGATCGTGGCGCTATACTTCGCTATGCCAGGACACATAAAGATCGAATGCTTTTCGATTCCCATCAAATCATGGTATTACCGGACTATACCAGATTAGTTCATCAACAACGCCAATCCTTTGTGGCCGCAAAGCGCAGACTTCGAGATCTGAACTTGTCCTATATGCTTCTGTTTCCCGTGAGAATGAAGGTAATCTATAACTCTAAATCGTTCTTCTTTGATTCTACAGAGGCGGTTTTCACCTGGACGGATGAAAGGGCGCGGCTTAAGCCTCACTCGCCGCCACCACCAGATTCAGACTCCTCGCAGGGCTCGAACAGAAGTTGACAGAATGGAGGCTCGTCGAAACAGCAGAACAGATCTCGTTCGAACTGGAGGGCCCACACTCGGGCCGAGACAACCGAGTGATCCTGGTCACGACAGACACATAGTCAAGCAATGCGGCTGCTTGCCCTTCCAGGTGGGGTTGGAAATACAATAACTGGGGTCCCACACACAGGCTCTAGGCGATGACCGGACAGTCCACGCCCCTGAACATTTGGTGTTATGTTATATAATGTTGGGATGGGTGGGTTCTCTTGGTGGGGTTGCTTAGGACTTCACGATTGGGGCCCGTGCATTGTCTTCACCGCGACAGGTACTCCTTGTTTTTGGAAGTATTGGGGAGGGCATGGGTGTAACACAGGCCCCCGCATCCCCCACGGTGCGGGGGGCCCCCGAGCTGCAGGGGGCCCCCGAGCTGCAGGGGGCCCCCTCAGCACAGTACTCAGGACTGAGCGCTCCGGAGCACCCAAATGAAAAGACGCTGACCTTTTCAGGCCCCCAGTACGCGCTTCATACGGGTACCTCACTGGCGCGCGCGTATTCGTGCTTGGTTTCTGTGGTGTCACGTGCCAGGTTCTCGCGTCTTGCTCCGCAGATAGGCCCCGCTCCGTCTCTGCGCTAACGGTCAGACGGCACATCTCTCTCCAAGAACCGATCGGTTATTACTGCTGACGGTAAATTAGCAGCTTGTAGAAATGTCTTTTCTGTGAATTACGGCCTTTATTTAATATCAAAAATAGGGATCCCGCGGGAGGGACGGCTGTCAAGGCGTCAGAGAGCGCCGGTTAGTGTCAGAGAGCGCGAGGGAGTGACAGGGGCTGGGTGAGAGGGAGAGCACAGCGAGAGTGGGCCAGAGAGAGCGGCCGAGCCTGGGTGGCTGAGTGAAGGACAGAGTGACTGCGAGAGGGACAGCGCTAGTGAGAGACAATGGGAGAGTGTGACAGAGAAAAAGTGAAAGAGAGAGTTGGTTAGAGTGGCAGAGAGCGCGAGGCAGTGAATGAGAGTCAGCGAGGTAAAGAGACAGTGAGAGCGAGTGAATAACAGGAAATGAGTTTGAAAGTAATCGATAACGTAATGGCGAGGAAGGGTGAGAGGGAGTAGGAGGGAGTGACAGACTGTGAGAGAGATTGAATACGAATGAGAGAGATGGGAGAGATACAACGAGTAGGTGAGAGACTGTGTGAGGGGACGCATGAGAGAGAACGTGTTTGAGCCAGTGCTTTAAACGGGCTGGTCTTGTACCTTTTACATTTGAAAGTTTCAAAGAGAGAGAGAGAGCGCGCGTCTGAGAGAGAGTGAATGCGTGCGAGTGTGAAAGAGAGCAAGAGAGGGGACAACAGAGAGGAAAGAGGCAGAGTGAATGAGAAAACGCGAGAGGCAATGAGTGTGTGTTGGTGAGAGTGTTACAGGGGAGAGAGGGTGGTGACAAGTCTGGCCTTTTCATAGATGCCTGAAGGTTTAATGGTCGCCTAGTAGCTTCAAGGGCATCGACGGCACGTGCTCATCAGAGGCCAGGACACTGGGCGAAGGGTTTGTGACTAAAAGTCAGAGCTCCAAAGCCTTTTACAACTCTGCAGTTATCTGTGTCGAGTAGTCAAAGCCAAGCTCATGATGAGGCAGGGGTGGGGAGTAGAGGGGTGTGGGGGGCATGGGATTGAGGGGGCATGACTGTTAAGTCATGGTTCAGGGCCACTGGTATTATGTGGCACTGGAGGACCAAATTATGCAGCAGGTTTGACAAAATCATGCGGCAAAAAAGGCAAATTATATGGTGTATTGCAGCAAATTTTGTGATAGTACTACTTTATCCTTTTTACTCGTTAGCAGTGTCTCTGGAACGGTATCTCTTCATTAATATTACTGTAATAAAGCCAAAAACAGCACTAAGTAACTGGAAGTTGACCAGTCAACATTTGTGACAGGCCTTCCCCTGCGTGGTAATGGGTGTCACTGAGTTTTTAGTAAAGTTTTACCTGTTTCAGCAAGAAATGGTTTTTTTTGGGGTGGGGTAAAAGCTCCAGATGATGTGGCATATGCAGTGGATTCATAATCATGCAGAAAATGTCATGGTCTCAGATTCACATAATTCCAGTGGCCCTGCTCATATTAAATGACAGATGTAATGCAATCAGAACAAAGACGATTACCCAGTCAGAGTTATTTCTTGAAATGAAGTAACTCTTTAATACACACCTTGACATTATATAGCAGTAAAAATGATAAAAAATGGTGTTGGTCTGGTGCTTCTAGGAATACAAAATATAACGGCTGTAATGCTTGAATTCATTTTAGCCACTGGTAGTTACTCTGGTCCCACTACAGCCCACCGATTTGTTTCCCCACCATACCACCACAGAAAGGATCCATCCATGTGTTAAATCGGTCTTCGACCTTCTCCAGTAGGAGCAGTCCAGCCTGAACTGACACGTCGGGCCCCTCTGAACAGGGACACAAGCAACCCAGATCAATTTCACCCTATTTGGGGCTTGTCAGTAGGGTGCAACTTGGATCCAGTGGTACAGTGAGCGCGGAATCCATATCTGGGTGTACCTGTCGCACATAGGGTGTCGAACTTAGACAGAAAAACACTGATGTATGGAATGCTAGAATTAATCTCAGCCACTGGTAAGTACATTGAGCACTCGTGTATTTACCACCATGCCACCTCAGACAGGAACTAGCCATAGGAAATCAGTTTTGGCCATTCTCCAATAGGAACAGTCCAACCCAAACTGCTAATCCCACTCCCTTTTGGACAGGAAAACAAGCAACCATAGACTGGTATCATCTTAGTTGGGGCTCGTTATTGCACTAAGGAATATAAAAAAGTGATTGGTAAAACGGTTGACTTAATCTCAGAAACTGGTAATTATTCTGGAGTGCATTCCAGTCCATCGTTAATTTTCACAACATGCCATCTCAGAAAGGAACCAGCCATATGCAAATCAATCTTTAGCCTGCCTCACGGTAGCGGCTGCCGCAAAAGAAAAGTGGGGGGAGACGGGGAATAATAATAATTTTAAAAATGTACCTGTCGCCAGCGGACGCCTCTGAGATTCTCTGCTCCCGGCAGTCACTGCAAAAGCACAGGCTCCCCGCCCAATCAAGACGCTGCTCTCATACTATACCTAGCATGAGAGCAGCACCAGGATTGGTCTGAGGCGCCTGGGCTGCTGCTCAGACAGTGCATGGGAGTCTGTGCTGTTTCTCCAACCCGGCTGTGCAACACAGCTAGGTTGGAGAAATAGAAGTGAGTATGTCGGTTTGGCCGGCCTGAGACGTCCGGCCAAACTGACATGCGCACTTTACAGTGCCCATCACTCCTCCCACTGATGGCCCGGACCCACCCTACACTGGCATCGGCCCAGTCAGTCAAGAAAAATAAAATGATATTATTGTTTTATTATCATTTTATTTTTCTGTGACTGACTTTGACCAGTGGGGCCCCGCTCCTCCGCCGAACTGCCAATGCAGGTCCCCTCTGAAAGGGAGCTACGATCAACGACAGACTGGTTTTGCCCTATTTGGGACTCATCAGTAAGGAGCAGCTTGGCTCCAGAGAGCAGAGGTCCCACATCTAGGCATAGCTGTCACACTTGGGGTGTCGCACTGAGAAATACTAATTAGTGATGAGTCGAAAACATGAAATAATCTCAGTCACTGGTATTCTCTTCGGCCCGTATAGTAATCCTTCATTTTTTTGTCCACTATGCCACCTCAGACAGGAACCAGCCACATGCAAATCCGTCTTGACCCTGCTCCAATAGGAACAGTCCAGCCCCAACTGCCAGGCCAGGTCCCCTGTGAACAGTTTACAAGCTACCTCAGGCCGATTTCACACTGTTTGAGGTTTGTCAGTAGGGTGTAGCTTGGCTCTAGTCGTACTTAGGGTGTCACACAGGAATATAAACAAGCATTGGCATAGCCAATAGGTCTCGCCTTTGGGACCTTATAAGTGTTTAGCCATGCAACAGTTGATGTTGTTGCACCAAGGATATTGTGCTGGATAACTAAACACTTATAAGGTTCCAAAGGCGAGACCTATTGGCTATGCCAATGCTTGTTTCCTACGTTATCGATTGTGGTCGGATGTGCACAGTGTGGTGTAAGCATTTACTTTAAAATATTGAACTGCTAGTGAGTAAAAAATGATAAACTGTCCTCATGGGTAGGGTTGTGCACTGATATCCTGCCTATTCAAGCCTGAGAAGACAGCCTAGTGACAGGGTAAAGGGAAGCACAGCGCTCAGGGACAAGTAAACGCTGCGCCAAACCACACGGAAGAGTCAAACAGGTTTATCGGGATTTGATGTATTAGAATGTAAAGAATTCAACATAGTGAACAGGAAGCAGATGCAGAGAAACTGCCTGCTTACTTAACACACCTCTAAGTGGTGTCGGTATCAAACGTGTCGTGTCTCCAGATGTCAAAGGGGATGTTATACAGTTGGCGCGTGACAAAGGGAAGCACAACAACACGCATGTATATTTTAGGCGGCATATAATCAAAACTTTATGAGCCACTGGCACCATACAGGACTGTACCGGAGAGTGACAACCCTGTGCTGATTGTTCACTCTGCCTTCAACAGCCCATATATACTGCTGGTCAACACTCAGCGCGAGCCACAGGCTCGGGCGGCTCCGTGCACGGCACGGTAAGTGATGAAGCCATCATGTTCACGTTCCTTGATTAATAATAAATGCAAAGTGTCAAATATTCTTCAAGGTGAATTCTATTAGGTTCCTGCAGTTAGAAATAAACAGCCCTTCCAAAGAGTGATTTAAAAGCATCCTTTGATTGATGCAATTTAAGAAATGAAATAAGCTGCAGATGACAAGCAGGGGCCTAAGATCAAAGCCGCAGCTGACTGATGCGGGGAGAAGGAAGGAAAAATATCGGAGTTTTCACAATTAAAGTGCTGGTGAGTCTTTCGGATGAATTATCTGTTGAAATGAACAACATCACACAAATCTCAAAGGACAGGCTCCTTGACTTTAATCAAATCAGGAAGAAGTGGAAACAAGCCTTTGTGCAATCACAACAGAGGTTCCGGGCTTCACAGCTCTGTGAAGCCTGTCTTGTGCCTGTAATAAACAAGTGAATCAGGGCTGGAAAGGGCATTGCTTGGCCCGCCCACCCTTCGGCAAACATGTGTTTGTTTAAACAAGACGTGCGGCCGCGAACGGGAGTTGTGTGCGCGCGAAAGTGATCAGCAACAGAACTGAAACTGATCGCGGTCCAGATGGCGCCTCGGACGGTGAAAGCTGGCGGCTGCGCGCGTGCACGCTTGGGTGCACGCAAGCTTGAGGCCAGCAAAAGCGTGGGGTAGCACTTTGAAGACCCCACTTACTAAATGTCTCGCAGAGCAGCGCATGCGCTGGCTCAGGCGAGACCTAAAAAGTAATGGGTGGAATGCTTTGATTTATATTAGTTACCAGTAATTACTCTTGGCTGCATTTCAGTCCATCATTGTTATGCCTACCGTGCCACCTCAGGCATGAAACAGCCATATGCAAATCAGGCTTGACCGTGCTCCTGTAGGAACAGACCAGCACGAACTGATAGGCGGGGAACACAAGCAACCCAGACCAATTTTGCCCTGTTTGGGTCTTGTCAGTAGAGTGCAGCTTGTCTCCAGTGGCACAGTGTGCACCGGACTCACATCTTGGCATACCCATCACACTTAGGGCATCACACGGAGGAATACAAAAACTTCATGGGAGAAATGCTTTAATTAATCTCAGCGACTAGTAATTACTCCCATCATGTTTTGTTTACTTCACTGCTCTGTGATTTTCGTGCACACCTTGGCTCTTGGGGGTGAGGAGGAGACGTGGGTCAATGAAAAGTTGCAGCTCGATCCCCAGGGCTTTAAGTGGGCCGAGTCTTGCCGGTGCTCAGCACCATCATTTCTGAAAAGCAGGTGCTGAGGCTGGTCCCTATCGGGGTCTACATTATTGCCCTCATCCTCAGGATGAAAAAAATAAATCTTAACACTGCATTTGATGTAACCTCAAAGAGACTCGTTATAGTTCTTTCAGTGTCTCATCATTTCAAAACTGAAACATTTTCAACATTCTATACAATGAAGTCATAGTTGTTGCTTATTTATCTTATGCAACTAACAACCATTGACAAAGCCAATATTCCTGGCTTTGTAATGTTACTTGCTGTATTATATATCTGGATGTAATGACAGAGGTAGCAAAATACCAGTCAGGTGGCACACTGAGCTACGCATAGATTTTCAGCTTAGGTGCTTTTAAGCCACGTCCTTAATTACATCAGTCACGCTCCTTTGAGAGACCCCCCAGTTTTTTCATCCCACTTAAAGCCCTGTCGGTCCCCATTACAAGTAATGGCATGGGATCAGTGGTTCACAGCCCACAGAGCATCTTTAATGCATGAAGGGCAGCTAGAACTGTCTCTGCCCCCAAGTCAAGTGGCTGGTGACTGGCCAGGTGAACAAAGGGACATGCAGGCAGGCCTTGAAGTACTTCCATGAACTCAGCATTTCAGCACAAAACCAGCCAGGTACTGGATCAGTGTCCACGTGAACATAAGGGCACATAGGGGAGCATTCTAGTCTTCAATGAGCTCAGCATCTCAGCACGAAGGCCAGCCAGGTGCTGGATCAGTATACGGCCCAGCTGGAGACCGTCAAGTGTGGTTCGGTGGCATCCTCCAAGAACCGTGTTCATTGTGTTTGTGTACTAGTACAACATAGTGGGTAGGAGACAGCAGATGAAGATGAGTTGCTTTTTTACAATTATGTGTGAGTCCAAGTATTGAATTAGCAGAGGGTGCTGCAGATCTGGCTTAAAATGCATTTGCAGTGCTGCATGTGAGTCTCAGTACTGAGATAACAGGAGGTACTGCAGTTCAGGGTTACTGTACACTGTATGTGTGTGAATGTATGTGTGTGTGTGGTGTTCCCTTGCCAGATAGTGGGCCGGGAGGGATATACCGTTCATATGTAAGGTACTTTGGTAGAGTGGCATGTGGGTCTCAGCATTGAATAGAAGGGCAGGCCAGGGTTGGACTGGCACAGAATATAGGCCAGGCACCAAAATAAAAGTGGATCCAATTTGTGAATTAGATAGCTAAGCAAGTGGCGGATATTTGCAAAATGAGGCAGTTTTGTACTTGTAAAGACACGCTGCATAAGTGTTTTGCAAGGTATGAAAGATTGCATGGATTTTTGCTTGCTGAAGACAATGTTTGTGTATCAAGAAAATCAACACCTAAAATTGACCCAGCAGACCATACAACATGGCTACAGGCTACAAGCAGCCAGAAAACCGGCCCTTAGGTTAGTCCGATCCAGTGCAGCTCTGGTTCGAGCCACACCCTAAGGGAGGAGGCATGTGTGTGGGTGTTTGTGCCTGTGTGTTGATTCACATGGTAGTTTGTGTGGTTGTGTGGGGTTAGGGGAGGCAGAAGGCCATGAAGAGGTGCATGGGAAGAAGTATGTGTGCATCCACTTTTAAAAATAATCCACTGCCATTATTCAGGTGCCTACTTTCAAGAGGAACATGGTGGAAATGTTAATGTAGGAAACAAATCTGTTTGATTAGAAAATTTCCAGATTAGGTATTCCCCCAACTATATTTGAAATTTCTGTTGGCATTCTCAGCAGAGAGGCGCATGCCTGAAAGAGCAACCAGGAACCTCCACGCCAACCACCCCTCTTAAACAAAAAGGCGATTATGTTTCAGGAAAATGTCTATTTCAAACAAATCTCCTCAGCACTCTCTCTTGTAAAATGTGCTGATAGAGCCGCCATTTTGAGTCTGCCTGACCCTGGTGTCTAATGCCTATCTGACATCTCAAGTGCCCTCCAGTAAATACTGTTTTCTCCATTGAACCAGTATCTTCAGGGCAGCGCTTGAAATGGAATATAAAAGTGCTGGTACTCCCCATTCGAGAGCACCTGTTTGCAACTGAGAAGTACAAGTACTCTCATTATAAGAATTGCATCTCTGCAAAGAAGTGCAGGTACTCAGTACCTGCCCATATAAGGCACTGCTTCACTGTAATCTTAAATGTAGATACCTCTGACTACGTCAGAAATGTTTTTTTGTAGATACTTTTTCTTCCTTGTAATTTTGTTTACACTTTAACCTGAAGTACACACATGTAAAACGCTTTGACACCCTTTGGGGTTAAGCAGCGCTATATGAAAAACTATCACTAAATGATGATTACTGGAGGGCAGCGTGGCCAAGACAACTGCTACAGATAATACAAATCCTTTACTTGAAGTCTACCCTACGTTACTACAACAAATTAAACCTAAAAAATCAGAGAAGCGGCTAGAAACCGGCTGAGAGAGATTGTTTAAAACTATTGTCAAGGCGCATGTCCACTTGGAAACAATACCTTTCTGTTGCTTTTTACTGGGGTAGTACAGTTCACATAGTTATGTGTGTTAAACTGGGTTAGTGCTGCAACAGATCTTTCACGTTGCAGTCTGAGCACTGCTGCATGCCAGCACGCCACGGGCGTCCATTGAGGTGGCCCCATCAGCACTGTACTAAGGCCTGAGAGCTCCAGATTAAGTCCAGAGTGGGGGCCCCTCCATGTACCTTGCAGGGGTGCCCCCTCAACTTTCGTTACGCCACTGGGGGAGGGAGAGGGTGGGTGGGGGGTTGTTGGGTTTTTCTCGTTTGCAAAGTTTTAGACACCGAACACACAGGTACGTCCCATGCAGACAATATAGTAATTGCAGACATTGACTATGGAGCAGGTAGATGACACAACAAACATGTGACTCTCCGTTGGGAGAACTGAACATAATATCGTGGAATGTACGGGGCCTGTTGAATAAAATCAAGAGAGGTGCGGTACTCAGTCTAGCAAAGCGGTACGACGCCGATATACTTCTGTTGCAAGAGACGCAGCTCTTGGGCAATAAAACCCCATGCCTTAGTAGATTTGGTTTTGCCACGGTGTATCATTCAGGGTTTACACGGGGCGCGCGGGGCACAGCGGTCCTAATACATCGCCACGTGCCGCTCCTCATCTCCAAACACTGTGGAGACACTTTTTCGGAAAAAACTCAAAACCTGGCTTTTTCCTCCTCTGAGTTCTCTGGTTTAACCGCGTGTCTCCCTCTGCCAGCGATCTGAACTGTGCCGCAGCGCGGGGACACACTGGTTAGTGTAACCATGCGCTTTATAAGTTTGTTATTATTATTATTATTATTTAGATCCTGGTGGGCGATTCAAAGTGGTCTCCAGCACAGTTGCGGGGGAACAGATAACGATTGGGAGTATATATGCCCCCCCTCCCCCGGGACAAACATTCGCGGATAAAATTACACAGCTTTGAGGTGACCTTACTGAGGGGTTGACGATCCTGGGTGGGGATTGGAATGACGTGATGACTCCCCAAGATAGGTGGCGTGCAGTGAGACCCGACAAACCCCCTTCCACGTCCAAGCTACATCTCCTGGCTCACACATTAGGTTGGTCTGCAGTGGCGGCTGGTGGATTTTCAAAGTGGTTAGGCGAAAATTTTCTACCCAAGTATAATGAGCGAGTGAGCCTGAAGTGCAAAAGGGGGATGTGGGGGGTTCTCCCCCGGACAAGAAAACTTTGAAAAAAAAGGATTCAAATGGTGGCTTTTACACCATATATTTACTGTGTGGTTGTCTGTTTATTTACATAAATACTTCTTCCATGTTGCTTCTCCTCCTCCACACCCCCATGAAGCCTTACCTGTGTTTAAATCCATGCTTTTGAGAATCCTTTATTGCTGTCCCACTCTTTTTTCCCCCTCCCTGGCTGTTGCCCACTCTTGCGATGACTGCTCTGCATTGCCCTCATGTCTCTGCAGCCCCTCTCTGTCAAGTTGGTTAAATAAATAAAAGAAAAATAGCCTGGAAGGAAGTTGATTATGCCAAAGTTCATGAGAAACTGCATTTGTTGCATTTTCAGGTCAGTAAAAGCAATGAAAACATAGTCATGGCTCTGCTCTCCAGCTTGCGCTTTGTCACAAGCAACTCAGGCAGCGTGCTGCTGTGTATGATGTACCATATATAGCGCTTAGAAATGAAATGAGAGTCTATGCGCTTCAGGTGGTGATTAATGCTTCCTGCTTTTGTTCATGCTGTAACAAAAAGTGCTCATGCTGTAACAGCACATAGTCATTAAAATCACGTTTTTTGCTTTAGATTTTAGAGCTAAAAATGTCTGATGTGTAGCAAGTTCTAGCACGCCATGTTTCATACTGGTGCAGCCTAATATTTAAAGAATTTAAAGTATCCAAAGCTAACATTTCAGTGCGCTGCCACACATATTTAATTCCAAGTCCTAACCCCATATCATTGCTTGAGTGCCGGGCCCACATATCCATATAGTGCATCAGTAATTAATTGGAGAGAGGTAAGCTATTAATAAAGTGAAACCCCTTTTATATAAAACTTTCTGTGAAGTTTCTAAGCAGCTATTCAACTTGCCTCCAAACTGATGTTACACCCAAGGAATGTCTGACCGATGATAACGTACTATGGACAACACTATCACGTGCAAATACAACCCTGGCGGCAGCACTGGTACCCAGGACTGGCTTACAGCAGAGGCACGCACGATAAAACATGTTACCTGAGGGCGGTAGCACTGAAACAAACTGGCAGTGGCGTAACGAAACATAAGCCCCCCCCCCGCAAGGTACATGGAGGGCCCCTGCTCCAAATTTAATCAGCTCTCAGGCTAGAGTACTGAGCTGAGGGGGGGCCCCTGCCGCTGGGGGACGCCCCACCTAACCCCCCCCACCGCGAGGGGCTGAGGGGGCCTGTGTTACGCCACTGCAAACTGGTCATGCGTCTCAGATATTACCAGGGCACAAGTCCTAAAAAAAGAAGTGGGGGTCGCTCCAAGTTAGGTGGTGTCACAGGAAGTGACGTCACGACGGGAAGTGACGTCACGAAAGGTAGTCCCCCCTTATTACAGGAAGTTGTGACGAGAAATAGCCTGGTTTCGGGCATCAGTATCAATGTTTCTCCCTCTACCTCTGGACAGCTGCTGTCCTAAAATATATTGTTCCCTTCCTGAGCCTCACCTGCCTCGGTATTGTGAAGCGTTGGTCGTCACTGGCCTGAGGGCAGGCAGTGTCGCTCATACATTAATCCGATTGTGATGATATGGGCACAGTGGCGCGTTAAACACGTTATCTGTCATGCTGGCCAGCCCTATTGTCTGCAGAGCCGTGAAATGACTGACCCTATCCCTGCTCGGTGACTCATTCACCCTGAGCCTCAATCGACCGTCTGACGTGAGAAATCCTTCCTGTCCAGAGACGGGGACCGGCCGAGCAGTGCTGCTGGTTGAATACAGCCAGCCCTGTACTTGGGAGATCGACGGGGCGGCCGGGCGGGCAAGTAACGCCATCATTGAAAGTCCAGCTTTTGGGCAGGGGGGACGGTGTCCACCCGGTAAAATAAGTGGGGGGACACCGTCCACCCGCGTGGTACCCCGACTCGAGCCCTGGATATTACAGCAATTAATGGAAGTGCAACCGAGAGGAGCACTGTTAGACTATTTGGCACAAAGAAGGTTAACTGACACATATCCAATGAATACAAGTGCACTGGCATCAGATGTTTAACACGGTGCAGCAGCAATGTGAGCGCGCTCAGAGAAAGGAAGCCGCCGAATAAAGTCTCCTCCAGTTTGTGTTTTTAGAGAACTGCCATTTGTTCACACTACCTAACTTGGTCAGATAACTGACTGGAATGTAACGGTTAACTTAACACCTTTACAAAGTCACCTCTATTTACATTCTCACGCTCACAGATATTCAACAGAGACCATTAACTGGCATGATTTTAGTTATTTATTATAATTTTTGAGCTCCAAAGATATTAAAGACGTCTTACAGCAAATTCTATCAGTGTCATAGAATATAAATAAGCCAACAATTGTACTCTGTACATAAGAGTAACACAGAATCATGCTCTATTTACCCCGAGATTTCTGCCCCGCGTTCCAAAACACATAGTGCACTTCGCACGTGTTATGTAATAATGATAATGCCACCACTCCTAGTGTAATACAGTTGTACACAAACAGTCAATTCAGGGCATCAGGTCACACTTTCACGAGTACACCCGTCTCCTGTGTTCGCACTCTGCCCTTTATCGGTATGTGGACCGGAAAGCTTGTGACATTGGCACTGAGTTCATGTATTTGCTCTGCAGATTGTATGCTAGCTGAGGTCAGAGGTTCCAAATTCAGCAATGTCAACTCGGGTATCATTTTTCCTGGGCTGATAACATGGTTATCGATTACGTCATGTGATATTCGTTCAGTTACGCTGCAGTTATTATACCCATCCTTAAGGGCACTGCCTGCCAAGCAGAAAGCACCTCTCCTTCGAAAGTGGGGGGGGTGAGCCCGAGGAGGGTTGTGGAGAGGCCGGTGTGCACATGGCTGAACCTACACAGACGTCAAGTCTCTGTGAGCATTTTTTGGCCAACAGAGGCCAGCCAGCGGGGCTTTTGGCTGGAGTGCCAGAGTAGTGTAGCTAAAGTAGGCTTATTGCATAGAAGAAGGGATTCTGGACTCTCCCTTGACTCTTCATCTAACTCCACCCATTACTCCCTATCTCCTCCCCTGATCCCCCTACATAGGCTGCACCCTCGGGAGGCACAGGCTGACCCTCTTCCCCCCCTCCCCTGTTCCCTCCTCTCCCATTCTTCCCCCTCACAGTGTGCCCCCCCCTCCATCACATCAGCCTTACCGCTAGCTAATACGCTCCTCGTCCAATCTGCACCATCCCGTTACTCCAATCTTATCTCCTCCCCCCTATCCCTACCTACCACCCCCCTATTTTGTCCACCTCTCCTCCAACCTTCTCCCCTAGTCAACTTTCCTTACGTTCCCCCTATTCCCTCCTCTTTTCTACCCCCTCCTCCCCTCGCTATGTACCCCGAATTCTTTACAAACCCATTGCATCTCTCTTCTTCCCCCCACTCCTCCAGTAATGCTGTGTTACCCCCTTTCCCCCTTGGTAACCCTTTCCCTCCCTCGGACCCAGCAGAACCACTTTCTCTCTTCAACTTCCCTATCTCCCAACCCCCCCTCACTCTACCAGGTGCCCGTTCCCTCACATTCACCTCACCTAGCTTACAGGACCCCTCCAACCCCCTCCCCTCTCTTCCGCCCAAACCTCCTCCCTTCCTGTGACTCCACTCATTCCCCCCCTCCCTTTCTGCCCCACCGCCTCGTTCCTCACCTATCTCCCCCTAATTATGACCTCAATTCCTATCCTTCTTGCAACGTCAACAAAGACAACTCTCCTTTCACCTCTGATGCACCAACGCCCGCTCTCAACTACCACCTTTCCCCACGCCTGAACCCTGTACCCCAACTCCCCTCCCGTACCCCCACCTCTCCCTGCCCTCCGCCGCCAATTGCACCCCCTCCTGTTTCTATCGAGCCACCCAACATGCCGTGCTCTGCCCTACTCTCTCTGGAAAATAAGCTAGGTTCTCTCATCACCTCCATCGCCCAGCTCGAAGCTACCATTTCACTCTTAAGCTCCAAGATTTCCACCTTTCCATACACCTCAATTCCTTTGGAAAACACTCACCTTCCCACGAGATGCACCTCGCCCCCACACCCCAAAATAGCCAATCATAACCTGTCGCCTGCAAACATTGCAAACTCACTCAAGTCCTCGAACGCCACCCTTCTTCCACTTTCCTCTCCAAGTAACCCTACTATCTACACTATTCCAACCATCTCCTCTGTCAGAACCAATCATCCACCTAAATCCTCCCGAGCACCCTCATATAAGTACAATATCCCTATCCCCCCTCATAGCCCAAGTGCCCCTGTCACCAAAACAGTCTTGGCAGAGTTGCGCTGTCTGCTCCACAACTGCAGATCTGCAATAAAACACAAACTTTAAATCTCCGATACCATCACCCTTCACAATATCGACATGCTCTTCCTCACAGAGACCTGGTTCAACGATACCTCTCACTCTATGTTTGATCTCCTATTACCCACAGGCTATTCTATATTGAGAAATGACAGAATAGACAAAGTTGGGGGAGGTGTTGCAGTCATCTTTAGAAACTCCCTTCAACTCAAGGCTTTTCCTAACAGCTCCTTCCGCACTTTTGAATGCCTATCTCTTGAGCTTCAATTGCACCAATGCTCACCCCTCAGATTCCATGCCATTTACCGCCCGCCTGGCAGCGGCCCTTCGTTTATGGAGGAACTCACTGACTTCATCAGCGACCAATACTCGCAAAGTGACAATCAGATCTTCGTGGGTGACTTCAATCTCCACTGGGGCTCGCTGGAAGACTCTTCTGCGAATATGCTGGCCACCTTTCTCTCTGCAAACGATCTTATCCAACACTGCACAGAAACAACACACTCTAAGGGCTCAATCCTGGACCTTGTTATTTCTAAAGCAGACATGCTTACTATCGCTATCCCTATTCATGTAGACTGGTCTGACCACCTCCTCATCCCATTCTCTCTTCACCTATCACACTCTATAACTCTCGGCCAACCTAAGAGGACTACTTCATGGTTCCGTAACACGAAAAATATTGACCTCGGTACCCTCTGTGATTCGGCTTTGCTATCACTTCCCAGGCTAGACCCGAACCTGGATGTGAATGAACTCACCTCCCAATGCCTCTCAGTCCTTGCAGTCGAAATCAACAACGTCGCTCCTCTTCAAAGCAAAAGGAAAAGGCCTACTCCCTCAGCACCTTGGTTCAACAAATCCCTTTATGAAGAAAGGAAGTACCTAAGAATCCTGGAGAAACAATGGAGACAAGCGCCCTCCACCAATAATTTATCCACGTTCATTCAGCAAGATCCAAGTACCACAAGCACATCTTCCTTGAAAAAGCATCGCACTTCAGAACCCTCCTCGACTCAGCCAAAAATAGACGAAAATAGACGAAAATTGACGAAAAAGTGAAATCACTTGTGGATCAGGTCATTCATCCTACCCCTCCAGAGGAGCGCAAATCCTTAGCCATTTGGCAGAACTTTGACTCCATCTCTGAAGATGCCCTCCTCAAATGCATCCTCGAAACAAAGCCCTCCAACCATTCTCTTGACCCCATCCCTAGTGCCATTGCAATCGACTTCTACACCCATTCTCTTTCCTATTGGACCACTCTGGTTAACCTCTCCCTCTGTCAAGGCTCCCTTCCTGTTCCCTTCAAAACTGGGCAGGTTACCCCTCTTCTTAAAAAACCCACTGCTGATGCGAACGACCTCAACAACTTCCGCCCCATCACTAACCTACCTTTTCTTGCGAAAATCACAGAAAGATGTGTAGCGAAACAACTCTCCCGTCATATCAGTGGAGAAGTGGAGAAGTGTGGCTCAATGGTTAGAGCGGCAGACCCTGATGCAGAGATCTGGCCCGGGACCAGGGTTCAATTCCCGCCTCGGCGGGTCTTGGGCTCAATTTCCTCGGACCTGATAATTCTCGCCTCGGTGCCTATTCTAATCATGGGTCCCACTCTGCAACTCTGGGCAATAGCTTGCTTAATCTCCACAACGGCCCCACCAGCGCTGGGATGCCTGGCTTCACCTTGGGGGTGCCCAGGAGTGGACATTTCACAGGGAAAAGCCAGGAAGGGTTCCACAGCGGTATGCGTACAGCGCCAGGAAACCCCAGGGTATCAGTGCGCTTTACAAGTACAAATTCATTTCATTCATTCATTCATATCAAGGACAATGATCTTCTTGACAATTTCCAGTCTGGCTTCATTCAAAACTGCAGCACTGAAACAGCCCTGCTGCAAGTGATTGATGACGCACTGCGGATACTCGATTCAGGGGAGTCTTGTCTTCTAATTCTCCTTGACCTTTCTGCAGCCTTTGACACTGTCAATCACAACACTCTCCTTAACACTCTTCAACAGAGAATGGGCATGGAAGGCACAGTGCTTAAATGGTTTGCTTCCTTCCTCTCTGATAGATCCCAAATGATCAAAATAGCGAACAGTCTTTCATCTCCTTTGGCGGTAGGTCAAGGTGTTCCTCAAGGCTCTATACTTGCACCCACTTTGTTCAACCTCTATTTGGAACCATTGGGAAATCTCCTAAGTAAATCTGGGATCCTCTATCATCTCTATGCGGACGACACTCAAATCTACCTGAAGGTGTCCTCCACACACGATCTCTCCATCCTAAACTCTACTCTCGACTCCATTCAAAACTGGATGCTAACTCATCAATTGATTCTGAATCCCTCCAAAACTGAATTCCTCCTCCTCTCCTCCCCACTCTCTCCTCCTCCGGTTCAATCATGGATGGATCAGATGAATCTACTTAACAATAAACCTATCATTGTCGACAGCGCAAAATACCTTGGTGTCATACTCGACAGAAAACTCAATCTACTCTCCCACATCAATTCCATTGCAAAGTCTGCTCGATACCAACTGCGCTTTCTCTGGGGGATTCGACGCTTCTTCCCAGAGCAAGACCGAAAAACCCTGGTCCAATCGCTGGTTCTCTCTAGACTGGACTACTGCAATTCTCTTCTTACTGGCCTCCCCAAATCCCACCTGTCCCCCCTCAAATCTGTGCTCCATTCAGCAGCTCGTTTACCTGTTTCAGCAAGAAAGGGTTTTTTTTTGGGGTGGGGTAAAAGCTGCAGATGATGTGGCATATGCAGTGGATTCATAATCATGCAGAAAATGTCATGGTCTCAGATTCACATAATTCCAGTGGCCCTGCTCATATTAAATGACAGATGTAATGCAATCAAAACAAAGACTATTACCCAGTCAGAGTTATTTCTTGAAATGAAGTAACTCTTTAATACACACCTTGACATTATATAGCAGTAAAAATGATAAAAAATGGTGTTGGTCTGTTGCTTCTAGGAATACAAAATATAACGGCTGTAATGCTTGAATTCATTTTAGCCACTGGTAGTTACTCTGGTCCCACTACAGCCCACCGATTTGTTTCCCCACCATACCACCACAGAAAGGATCCATCCATGTGTTAAATCGGTCTTCGACCTTCTCCAGTAGGAGCAGTCCAGCCTGAACTGACACGTCGGGCCCCTCTGAACAGGGACACAAGCAACCCAGATCAATTTCACCCTATTTGGGGCTTGTCAGTAGGGTGCAACTTGGATCCAGTGGTACAGTGAGCGCGGAATCCATATCTGGGTGTACCTGTCGCACATAGGGTGTCGAACTTAGGCAGAAAAACACTGATGTATGGAATGCTAGAATTAATCTCAGCCACTGGTAAGTACATTGAGCACTCGTGTATTTACCACCATGCCACCTCAGACAGGAACTAGCCATAGGAAATCAGTTTTGGCCATTCTCCAATAGGAACAGTACAACCCAAACTGCTAATCCCACTCCCTTTTGGACAGGAAAACAAGCAACCATAGACTGGTATCATCTTAGTTGGGGCTCGTTATTGCACTAAGGAATATAAAAAAGTGATTGGTAAAACGGTTGACTTAATCTCAGATACTGGTAATTATTCTGGAGTGCATTCCAGTCCATCGTTAATTTTCACAACATGCCATCTCAGACAGGAACCAGCGATATGCAAATCAATCTTTAGCCTGCCTCACGGTAGCGGCTGCCGCAAAAGAAAAGTGGGGGGAGACGGGGAATAATAATTTAAAAAATGAACCTGTCGCCAGCGGACGCGTCTGAGATTCTCTGCTCCCGGCAGTCACTGCAAAAGCACAGGCTCCCCGCCCAATCAAGACGCTGCTCTCATACTATACCTAGCATGAGAGCAGCACTAGGATTGGTCTGAGGCGCCTGGGCTGCTGCTCAGACACTGTATGGGAGTCTGTGCTGTTTCTCCAACCCGGCTGTGCAACACAGCTAGGTTGGAGAAATAGAAGTGAGTATGTCGGTTTGGCCGGCCTGAGACGTCCGGCCAAACTGACATGCGCACTTTACAGTGCCCATCACTCCTCCCACTGATGGCCCGGACCCACCCTACACTGGCATCGGCTCAGTCAGTCAAGAAAAATAAAATGATATTATTGTTTTATCATTTTATTTTTCTGTGACTGACTTTGACCAGTGGGGCCCCGCTCCTCCGCCGAACTGCCAATGCAGGTCCCCTTTGAAAGGGAGCAACGACAGACTGGTTTTGCCCTATTTGGGACTCATCAGTAAGGAGCAGCTTGGCTCCAGAGAGCAGAGGTCCCACATCTAGGCATACCTGTCACACTTGGGGTGTCGCACTGAGAAATACTAATTAGTGATGAGTCGAAAACATGAAATAATCTCAGTCACTGGTATTCTCTTCGGCCCGTATAGTGATCCTTCATTTTTTTGTCCACTATGCCACCTCAGACAGGAACCAGCCACATGCAAATCCGTCTTGACCCTGCTCCAATAGGAACAGTCCAGCCCCAACTGCCAGGCCAGGTCCCCTGTGAACAGTTCACAAGCTACCCCAGGCCGATTTCACACTGTTCGAGGTTTGTCAGTAGGGTGTAGCTTGGCTCTAGTCGTACTTAGGGTGTCCCACAGGAATATAAAAAAGTAATGGGTGCAATGCTTTGATTTATGTTAGTTACCAGTAATTACTCTTGGCTGCATTTCAGTCCATCATTGTTATGCCTACCGTGCCACCTCAGGCATCAAACAGCCATATGCAAATCAGGCTTGACCGTGCTCCTGTAGGAACAGACCAGCACGAACTGATAGGCGGGGAACACAAGCAACCCAGACCAATTTTGCCCTATTTGGGTCTTGTCAGTAGAGTGCAGCTTGTCTCCAGTGGCACAGTGTGCACCGGACTCACATCTTGGCATACCCATCACACTTAGGGCATCACACGGAGGAATACAAAAACTTCATGGGAGAAATGCTTTAATTAATCTCAGCGACTAGTAATTACTCCCATCATGTTTTGTTTACTTCACTGCTCTGTGATTTTCGAGCACACCTTGGCTCTTGGGGGTGAGGAGGAGACGTGGGTCAATGAAAAGTTGCAGCTCGATCCCCAGGGCTTTAAGTGGGCCGAGTCTTGCCGGTGCTCAGCACCATCATTTCTGAAAAGCAGGTGCTGAGACGGGTCCCTATCGGGGTCTACATTATTGCCCTCATCCTCAGGATGAAAAAAATAAATCTTAACACTGCATTTGATGTAACCTCAAAGAGACTCGTTATAGTTCTTTCAGTGTCTCATCATTTCAAAACTGAAACATTTTCAACATTCTATACAACGAAGTCATAGTTGTTGCTTATTTATCTTATGCAACTAACAACCATTGACAAAGCCAATATTCCTGGCTTTGTAATGTTACTTGCTGTATTATATATCTGGATGTAATGACAGAGGTAGCAAAATACCAGTCAGGTGGCACACTGAGCTACGCATAGATTTTCAGCTTAGGTGCTTTTAAGCCACGCCCTTAATTACATCAGTCACGCTCCTTTGAGAGACCCCCCAGTTTTTTCATCCCACTTAAAGCCCTGTCGGTCCCCATTACAAGTAATGGCATGGGATCAGTGGTTCACAGCCCCCAGAGCATCTTTAATGCATGAAGGGCAGCTAGAACTGTCTCTGCCCCCAAGTCAAGGGGCTGGTGACTGGCCAGGTGAACAAAGGGACATGCAGGCAGGCCTTGAAGTACTTCCATGAACTCATCATTTCAGCACAAAACCAGCCAGGTACTGGATCAGTGTCCACGTGAACATAAGGGCACATAGGGGAGCATTCTAGTCTTCAGTGAGCTCAGCATCTCAGCACGAAGGCCAGCCAGGTGCTGGATCAGTATACGGCCCAGCTGGAGACCGTCAAGTGTGGTTCGGTGGCATCCTCCAAGAACCGTGTTCATTGTGTTTGTGTACTAGTACAACATAGTGGTTAGGAGACAGCAGATGAAGATGAGTTGCTTTTTTACAATTATGTGTGAGTCCAAGTATTGAATTAGCAGAGGGTGCTGCAGATCTGGCTTAAAATGCATTTGCAGTGCTGCATGTGAGTCTCAGTACTGAGATAACAGGAGGTACTGCAGTTCAGGTTTACAGTACACTGTATGTGTGTGAATGTATGTGTGTGTGTGTGGTGTTCCATTGACAGATAGTGGGCCGGGAGGGATATACCGTTCATATGTAAGGTACTTTGGCAGAGTGGCATGTGGGTCTCAGCATTGAATAGAAGGGCAGGCCAGGGTTGGACTGGCACAGAATATAGGCCAGGCACCAAAATAAAAGTGGATCCAATTTGTGAATTAGATAGCTAAGCAAGTGGCGGATATTTGCAAAATGAGGCAGTTTTGTACTTGTAAAGACACGCTGCATAAGTGTTTTGCAAGGTTTGAAAGATTGCATGGATTTTTGCTTGCTGAAGACAATGTTTGTGTATCAAGAAAATCAACACCTAAAATCGACCCAGCAGATCATACAACATGGCTACAGGCTACAAGCAGCCAGAAAACCGGCCCTTAGGCTAGTCCGATCCAGTGGAGCTCTGGTTCGAGCCACACCCTAAGGGAGGAGGCATGTGTGTGGGTGTTTGTGCCTGTGTGTTGATTCACATGGTAGTTTGTGTGGTTGTGTGGGGTTAGGGGAGGCGGAAGGCCATGAAGAGGTGCATGGGCAGAAGTATGTGTGCATCCACTTTTAAAAATAATCCACTGCCATTATTCAGGTGCCTACTTTCAAGAGGAACATGGTGGAAATGTTAATGTAGGAAACAAATCTGTTTGATTAGAAAATTTCCAGATTAGGTATTCCCCCAACTATATTTGAAATTTCTGTTGGCATTCTCAGCAGAGAGGCGCATCCCTGAAAGAGCAACCAGGAACCTCCACGACAACCACCCCTCTTAAACAAAAAGGCGATTATGTTTCAGGAAAATGTCTATTTCAAACAAATCTCCTCAGCACTCTCTCTTGTAAAATGTGCTGATAGAGCCGCCATTTTGAGTCTGGCTGACCCTGGTGTCTAATGCCTATCTGACATCTCAAGTGCCCTCCAGTAAATACTGTTTTCTCCATTGAACCAGTATCTTCAGGGCAGCGCTTGAAATGGAATATAAAAGTGCTGGTACTCCCCATTCGAGAGCACCTGTTTGCAACTAAGAAGTACAAGTACTCTCATTATAAGAATTGCATCTCTGCAAAGAAGTGCAGGTACTCAGTACCTGCCCATATAAGGCACTGCTTCACTGTAATCTTAAATGTAGATACCTCTGACTACGTCAGAAATGTTTTTTTGTAGATACTTTTTCTTCCTTGTAATTTTGTTTACACTTTAACCTGAAGTACACACATGTAAAACGCTTTGACACCCTTTGGGGTTAAGCAGCGCTATATGAAAAACTATAACTAAATAATGATTACTGGAGGGCAGCGTGGCCAAGACAACTGCTACAGATAATACAAATCCTTTACTTGAAGTCTACCCTACGTTACTACAACAAATTAAACCTAAAAAATCAGAGAAGCGGCTAGAAACCGACTGAGAGAGATTGTTTAAAACTATTGTCAAGGCGCATTTCCACTTGGAAACAATACCTTTCTGTTGCTTTTTACTGGGGGAGTACAGTTCACATAGTTATGTGTGTTAAACTGGGTTAGTGCTGCAACAGATCTTTCACGTTGCAGTCTGAGCACTGCTGCATGCCAGCACGCCACGGGCGTCCATTGAGGTGGCCCCATCAGCACTGTACTAAGGCCTGAGAGCTCCAGATTAAGTCCAGAGTGGGGGCCCCTCCATGTACCTTGCAGGGGGGCCCCCTCAACTTTCGTTACGCCACTTGGGGAGGGAGAGGGTGGGTGGGGGGTTGTTGGGTTTTTCTCGTTTGCAAAGTTTTAGACACCGAACACAACGGTACGTCCCATGCAGACAATATAATAATTGCAGACATTGACTATGGAGCAGGTAGATGACACAACAAACACGTGACTCTCCGTTGGGAGAACTGAACATAATATCGTGGAATGTACGGGGCCTGTTGAATAAAATCAAGAGAGGTGCGGTACTCCGTCTAGCAAAGCGGTACGACGCCGATATACTTCTGTTGCAAGAGACGCACCTCTTGGGCAATAAAACCCCATGCCTTAGTAGATTTGGTTTTGCCACGGTGTATCATTCAGGGTTTACACGGGGCGCGCGGGGCACAGCGGTCCTAATACATTGCCGCGTGCCGCTCCTCATCTCCAAACACTGGTTAGATCCTGGTGGGCGATTGATAGTGGTCTCCAGCACAGTTGCGGGGGAACAGATAACGATTGGGAGTATATATGCCCCCCCTCCCCCGGGACAAACATTCGCGGATAAAATTACACAGCTTTGAGGTGACCTTACTGAGGGGTTGACGATCCTGGGTGGGGATTGGAATGACGTGATGACTCCCCAAGATAGGTGGCGTGCAGTGAGACCCGACAAACCCCCTTCCACGTCCAAGCTACATCTCCTGGCTCACACATTAGGTTGGTCTGCAGTGGCGGCTGGTGGATTTTCAAAGTGGTGAGGCGAAAATTTTCTACCCAAGTATAATGAGCGAGTGAGCCTGAAGTGCAAAAGGGGGATGTGGGGGTTCTCCCCGGACAAGAAAACTTTGAAAAAAAGGATTCAAATGGTGGCTTTTACACCATATATTTACTGTGTGGTTGTCTGTTTATTTACATAAATACTTCTTCCATGTTGCTTCTCCTCCTCCACACCCCCATGAAGCCTTACCTGTGTTTAAATCCATGCTTTTGAGAATCCTTTATTGCTGTCCCACTCTTTTTTCCCCCTCCCTGGCTGTTGCCCACTCTTGCGATGACTGCTCTGCATTGCCCTCATGTCTCTGCAGCCCCTCTCTGTCAAGTTGGTTAAATAAATAAAAGAAAATATAGCCTGGAAGGAAGTTGATTATGCCAAAGTTCATGAGAAACTGCATTTGTTGCATTTTCAGGTCAGTAAAAGCAATGAAAACATAGTCATGGCTCTGCTCTCCAGCTTGCGCTTTGTCACAAGCAACTCAGGCAGCGTGCTGCTGTGTATGATGTACCATATATAGCGCTTAGAAATTAAATGAGAGTCTATGCGCTTCAGGTGGTGATTAATGCTTCCTGCTTTTGTTCATGCTGTAACAGCACATAGTCATTAAAATCAAGTTTTTTGCTTTAGATTTTACAGCTAAAAATGTCTGATGTGTAGCAAGTTCTAGCACGCCATGTTTCATAGTGGTGCAGCCTAATATTGAAAGAATTTAAAGTATCCAAAGCTAACATTTCAGTGCGCTGCCACACATATTTAATTCCAAGTCCTAACCCCATATCATTGCTTGAGTGCCGGGCCCACGTATCCATATAGTGCATCAGTAATTAATTGGAGAGAGGTAAGGTATTAATAAAGTGAAACCCCTTTTATATAAAACTTTCTGTGAAGTTTCTAAGCAGCTATTCAACTTGTCTCCAAACTGATGTTACACCCAAGGAATGACTGACCGATGATAACGTACTATGGACAACACTATCACGTGCAAATACAACCCTGGCGGCAGCGCTGGTACCCAGGACTGGCTTACAGCAGAGGCACGCACGATAAAACATGTTACCTGAGGGCGGTAGCACTGAAACAAACTGGCAGTGGCATAACGAAACATAAGTCCCCGCCCCCCCTTCCCCGCAAGGTACATGGAGGGCCCCTGCTCCAAATTTAATCAGCTCTCAGGCTAGAGTACTGAGCCGAGGGGGGGCCCTGCCGCTGGGGGACGCCCCCCCCTTACCCTCCACCGCGAGGGGGCTGAGGGGGCCTGTGTTACGCCACTGCAAACTGGTCATGCGTCTCAGATATTACAGCAATTAATGGAAGTGCAACTGAGAGGAGCACTGTTAGCCTATTTGGCACAAAGAAGGTTAACTGACACATATCCAATGAATACAAGTGCACTGGCATCAGATGTTTAACACGGTGCAGCAGCAATGTGAGCGCGCTCAGAGAAAGGAAGCCGCCGAATAAAGTCTCCTCCAGTTTGTGTTTTTAGAGAACTGCCATTTGTTCACACTACCTAACTTGGTCAGATTGTCAATGCGCAAATAACTGACTGGAATTTTTTATTTATTTATTTTATGCGTTTTTATATAGCGCGGACTTTACCCGAAGGTGTCAGAGCGCTTCACAATAGGAACAGTAACATTACATGAGGAGAAGGTTACAAGTGAGCATAATACAAAAGCAAGCGTTACATTACATGAGGAAAAAGTGACAATTGTGCAAATAACAAAAACAAACAAGATACAAAAAGAGGTATACGTTACAAGAGGAAAAAGTGACAGTTGTGCATGATACATAAGATACAAAATACAAATAGAGGTATAATACTGCAATAAGTGGCAGTCACTCAGAACACACTGGGAAGAGCACTTCTATAGGCATGGAGTACAGAATTTCCTATAGTGGAAGAACTTCCTTGAGGGAGTAGAGAGGGCGTGAATTAAACAGGAGACTTAAAATGAAGGGTACACAAACATAAAATCCAACACAGCACGCAAGGAGTGAGGAATGTGCAGAAAAAAGTACAATTTACAATGAAGAGCGAACTTCCTAGAGGAGCCTGAGAATGAAAGTATTAGTTCTGAAAGTGTCTTTGGAAGAGAAGAGATTTGAGGTCAGCTTTGAAGATCCGGGTAGAGGAGGTGGCACGGAGCAATGGGGAAGCGAGTTCCAGATTCTCACCGCATTGCCTGAGAAGGATTGCGCCATCGATCTTTCCCTTTTGAAGACGGGGGCTCAAGCAGAAGCTTTTCCGCATTGCGAGAATGTAACGGTTAACTTAACACCTTTACAAAGTCACCTCTATTTACATTCTCACGCTCACAGATATTCAACAGAGACCATTAACTGGCATGATTTTAGTTATTTATTATCATTTTTGAGCTCCAAAGATATTAAAGACGTCTTACAGCAAATTCTATCAGTGTCATAGAATATAAATAAGCCAACAATTGTACTCTGTACATAAGAGTAACACAGAATCATGCTCTATTTACCCCGAGATTTCTGCACCGTGTTCCAAAACACATAGTGCACTTCGCACATGTTATGTAATAATGATAATGCCAACACTCCTAGTGTAATACAGTTGTACACACACATCCCCATATACACACAGTCAATTCAGGGCATCAGGTCACACTTTCACGAGTACACCCGTCTCCTGTATTCGCACTCTGCCCTTTATCGGTATGTGGACCGGAAAGCTTGTGACATTGGCACTGAGTTCATGTATTTGCTCTGCAGATTGTATGCTAGCCGAGGTCAGAGGTTCCAAATCCAGCAATGTCAACTCGGGTATAATTTTTCCTGGGCTGATAACATGGTTATCGATTACGTCATGTGATATTCGTTCAGTTACGCTGCAGTTATTATACCCATCCTTAAGAGCACTGCCTGCCAAGCAGAAAGCACCTCTCCTTCGAAAGTGGGGGGGAGAGCCCGAGGAGTGTTGTGGAGAGGCCGGTGTGCACATGGCTGAACCTACACAGACGTTAAGTCTCTGTGAGCATTTTTAGGCCAACAGAGGCCAGCCAGCGGGGCTTTTGGCTGGAGTGCCAGAGTAGTGTAGCTAAAGTAGGCTTATTGCGTAGAAGGTGGGATTCTGGACTCTCCCTTGACTCTTCATCTAACTCCACCCATTACTCCCTATCTCCTCCCCTGACCCCCCTACATAGGCTGCACCCTCGGGAGGCACAGGCTGACCCTCTTCCCCCCCCCACTCCCCTGTTCCCTCCTCTCCCATTCTTCCCCCTCACAGTGTGCCCCCCTCCATCACATCAGCCTTACCGCTAGCTAATACGCTCCTCGTCCAATCTGCACCATCCCGGTACTCCAATCTTTTCTCCTCCCCCCTATCCCTACCTACCACCCCCCTATTTTGTCCACCTCTCCTCCAACCTTCTCCCCTAGTCAACTTTCCTTACGTTCCCCCTATTCCCTCCTCTTCTCCTCTTTTCTACCCCCTCCTCCCCTCGCTATGTACCCCGAATTCTTTACAAACCCATTTCATCTCTCTTCTTCCCCCCACTCCCCCAGTAATGCTGTGTTACCCCCTTTTCCCCCTTGGTAACCCTTTCCCTTTCCCTCCCTCGGACCCAGCAGAACCACTTTCTCTCTTCAACTTCCCTATCTCCCAACCCCCCTCACTCTGCCAGGTGCCCGTTCCCTCACATTCACCTCACCTAGCTTACAGGACCCCTCCAACCCCCTCCCCTCTCTTCCGCCCAAACCTCCTCCCTTCCTATGACTCCACTCATTCCCCCCCTCCCTTTCTGCCCCACCGCCTCGTTCCTCACCTATCTCCCCCTAATTATGTCCTCAATTCCTATCCTTCTTACAACGTCAACAAAGACAACTCTCCTTTCACCTCTGATGCACCAACGCCCGCTCTCAACCACCACCTTGCCCCACCCCTGAACCCTGAACCCTGTACCCCAACTCCCCTCCCGTACCCCCACCTCTCCCTGCCCTCCGCCGCCAATTGCACCCCCTCCTGTTTCTATCGAGCCACCCAACATGCCGTGCTCTGCCCTAAAATAAGCTAGGTTCTCTCATCACCTCCATCGCCCAGCTCGAAGCTACCATTTCACTCTTAAGCTCCAAGATTTCCACCTTTCCATACACCTCAATTCCTTTGGAAAACACTCACCTTCCCATGAGATGCACCTCGCCCCCACACCCCAAAATAGCCAATCATAACCTGTCGCCTGCAAACATCGCAAACTCACTCAAGTCCTCGAACGCCACCCTTCTTCCACTTTCCTCTCCAAGTAACCCTACTATCTACACTATTCCGACCATCTCCTCTGTCAGAACCAATCATCCACCTAAATCCTCCCAAGCACCCTCATATAAGTACAATATCCCTATCCCCCCTCATAGCCCAAGTGCCCCTGTCACCAAAACAGTCTCGGCAGAGTTGCGCTGTCTGCTCCACAACTGCAGATCTGCAATAAAACACAAACTTGAAATCTCCGATACCATCACCCTTCACAATATCGACATGCTCTTCCTCACAGAGACCTGGTTCAACGATACCTCTCACTCTATGTTTGATCTCCTATTACCCACAGGCTATTCTATATTGAGAAATGACAGAATAGACAAAGTTGGGGGAGGTGTTGCAGTCATCTTTAGAAACTCCCTTCAACTCAAGGCTTTTCCTAACAGCTCCTTCCGCACTTTTGAATGCCTATCTCTTGAGCTTCAATTGCACCAACGCTCACCCCTCAGATTACATGCCATTTACCGCCCGCCTGACAGCGGCCCTTCGTTTATGGAGGAACTCACTGACTTCATCAGCGACCAATACTCGCAAAGTGACAATCAGATCTTCGTGGGTGACTTCAATCTCCACTGGGGCTCGCTGGAAGACTCTTCTGCGAATATGCTGGCCACCTTTCTCTCTGCAAACGATCTTATCCAACACTGCACAGAAACAACACACTCTAAGGGCTCAATCCTGGACCTTGTTATTTCTAAAGCAGACATGCTTACTATCGCTATCCCTATTCATGTAGACTGGTCTGACCACCTCCTCATCCCATTCTCTCTTCACCTATCACACTCTATAACTCTCGGCCAACCTAAGAGGACTACTTCATGGTTCCGTAACACGAAAAATATTGACCTCGGTACCCTCTGTGATTCGGCTTTGCTATCACTTCCAAGGCTAGACCCGAACCTGGATGTGAATGAACTCACCTCCCAATGCCTCTCAGTCCTTGCAGTCGAAATCAACAATGTCGCTCCTCTTCAAAGCAAAAGGAAAAGGCCTACTCCCTCAGCACCTTGGTTCAACAAATCCCTTTATGAAGAAAGGAAGTACCTAAGAATCCTGGAGAAACAATGGAGACAAGCGCCCTCCACCAATAATTTGGCCACGCTTCGTTCAGCAAGATCCAAGTACCACAAGCACATCTTCCTTGAAAAAGCATCGCACTTCAGAACCCTCCTCGACTCAGCCAAAAATAGACCCAAAAAACTATTCGACCTCATCAAGAATCCAAACTGCCCTCCCCCAACCTCCAAGTTGGAGGATTCTACAAAGAAAGCAGCGGAATTCGCTTTATTCTTTGACGAAAAAGTGAAATCACTTGTGGATCAGGTCATTCATCCTACCCCTCCAGAGGAGCGCAAATCCTTAGCCATTTGACAGAACTTTGACTCCATCTCTGAAGATGCCCTCCTCAAATGCATCCTCGAAACAAAGCCCTCCAACCATTCTCTTGACCCATCCCTAGTGCCATTGTAATCGACTTCTACACCCATTCTCTTTCCTATTGGACTACTCTGGTTAACCTCTCCCTCTGTCAAGGCTCCCTTCCTGTTCCCTTCAAAACTGGGCAGGTTACCCCTCTTCTTAAAAAACCCACTGCTGATGCGAACGACCTCAACAACTTCCGCCCCATCACTAACCTACCTTTTCTTGCGAAAGTCACAGAAAGATGTGTAGCGAAACAACTCTCCCGTCATATCAAGGACAATGATCTTCTTGACAATTTCCAGTCTGGCTTCATTCAAAACTGCAGCACTGAAACAGCCCTGCTGCAAGTGATTGATGACGCACTGCGGATACTCGATTCAGGGGAGTCTTGTCTTCTAATTCTCCTTGACCTTTCTGCAGCCTTTGACACTGTCAATCACAACACTCTCCTTAACACTCTTCAACAGAGAATGGGCATGGAAGGCACAGTGCTTAAATGGTTTGCTTCCTTCCTCTCTGATAGATCCCAAATGATCAAAATAGCGAACAGTCTTTCATCTCCTTTGGCGGTAGGTCAAGGTGTTCCTCAAGGCTCTATACTTGCACCCACTTTGTTCAACCTCTATTTGGAACCATTGGGAAATCTCCTAAGTAAATCTGGGATCCTCTATCATCTCTATGCGGACGACACTCAAATCTACCTGAAGGTGTCCTCCACACACGATCTCTCCATCCTAAACTCTACTCTCGACTCCATTCAAAACTGGATGCTAACTCATCAATTGATTCTGAATCCCTCCAAAACTGAATTCCTCCTCCTCTCCTCCCCGCTCTCTCCTCCTCCGGTTCAATCATGGATGGATCAGATGAATCTACTTAACAATAAACCTATCATTGTCGACAGCGCAAAATACCTTGGTGTCATACTCGACAGAAAACTCAATCTACTCTCCCACATCAATTCCATTGCAAAGTCTGCTCGATACCAATTGTGCTTTCTCTGGGGGATTCGACGCTTCTTCCCAGAGCAAGACCGAAAAACCCTGGTCCAATCGCTGGTTCTCTCTAGACTGGACTACTGCAATTCTCTTCTTACTGGCCTCCCCAAATCCCACCTGTCCCCCTCAAATCTGTGCTCCATTCAGCAGCTCGTTTACCTGTTTCAGCAAGAAAGGGTTTTTTTTGGGGTGGGGTAAAAGCTGCAGATGATGTGGCATATGCAGTGGATTCATAATCATGCAGAAAATGTCATGGTCTCAGATTCACATAATTCCAGTGGCCCTGCTCATATTAAATGACAGATGTAATGCAATCAGAACAAAGACGATTACCCAGTCAGAGTTATTTCTTGAAATGAAGTAACTCTTTAATACACACCTTGACATTATATAGCAGTAAAAATGATAAAAAATGGTGTTGGTCTGGTGCTTCTAGGAATACAAAATATAACGGCTGTAATGCTTGAATTCATTTTAGCCACTGGTAGTTACTCTGGTCCCACTACAGCCCACCGATTTGTTTCCCCACCATCCCACCCCAGAAAGGATCCATCCATGTGTTAAATCGGTCTTCGACCTTCTCCAGTAGGAGCAGTCCAGCCTGAACTGACACGTCGGGCCCCTCTGAACAGGGACACAAGCAACCCAGATCAATTTCACCCTATTTGGGGCTTGTCAGTAGGGTGCAACTTGGATCCAGTGGTACAGTGTGCGCGGAATCCATATCTGGGTGTACCTGTCGCACATAGGGTGTCGAACTTAGGCAGAAAAACACTGATGTATGGAATGCTAGAATTAATCTCAGCCACTGGTAAGTACATTGAGCACTCGTGTATTTACCACCATGCCACCTCAGACAGGAACTAGCCATAGGAAATCAGTTTTGGCCATTCTCCAATAGGAACAGTCCAACCCAAACTGCTAATCCCACTCCCTTTTGGACAGGAAAACAAGCAACCATAGACTGGTATCATCTTAGTTGGGGCTCGTTATTGCACTAAGGAATATAAAAAGTGATTGGTAAAACGGTTGACTTAATCTCAGATACTGGTAATTATTCTGGAGTGCATTCCAGTCCATCGTTAATTTTCACAACATGCCATCTCAGACAGGAACCAGCCATATGCAAATCAATCTTTAGCCTGCCTCACGGTAGCGGCTGCCGCAAAAGAAAAGTGGGGGGAGACGGGGAATAATAATAATTTAAAAAATGTACCTGTCGCCAGCGGACGCCTCTGAGATTCTCTGCTCCCGGCAGTCACTGCAAAAGCACAGGCTCCCCGCCCAATCAAGACGCTGCTCTCATACTATACCTAGCATGAGAGCAGCACCAGGATTGGTCTGAGGCGCCCGGGCTGCTGCTCAGACAGTGCATGGGAGTCTGTGCTGTTTCTCCAACCCGGCTGTGCAACACAGCTAGGTTGGAGAAATAGAAGTGAGTATGTCGGTTTGGCCGGCCTGAGACGTCCGGCCAAACTGACATGCGCACTTTACAGTGCCCATCACTCCTCCCACTGATGGCCCGGACCCACCCTACACTGGCATCGGCCCAGTCAGTCAAGAAAAATAAAATGATATTATTGTTTTATTATCATTTTATTTTTCTGTGACTGACTTTGACCAGTGGGGCCATGCTCCTCCGCTGAATATCCAATGCAGGTCCCCTCTGAAAGGGAGCTATGAACAACGACAGACTGGTTTTGCCCTATTTGGGACTCATCAGTAAGGAGCAGCTTGGCTCCAGAGAGCAGAGGTCCCACATCTAGGCATAGCTGTCACACTTGGGGTGTCGCACTGAGAAATACTAATTAGTGATGAGTCGAAAACATGAAATAATCTCAGTCACTGGTATTCTCTTCGGCCCGTATAGTAATCCTTCATTTTTTTGTCCACTATGCCACCTCAGACAGGAACCAGCCACATGCAAATCCGTCTTGACCCTGCTCCAATAGGAACAGTCCAGCCCCAACTGCCAGGCCAGGTCCCCTGTGAACAGTTTACAAGCTACCCCAGGCCGACTTCACACTGTTTGAGGTTTGTCAGTAGGGTGTAGCTTGGCTCTAGTCGTACTTAGGGTGTCACACAGGAATATAAACAAGCACTGGCATAGCCAATAGGTCTCGCCTTTGGGACCTTATAAGTGTTTAGCCATGCAACAGTTGATGTTGTTGCACCAAGGATATTGTGCTGGATAACGAAACACTTATAAGGTCCCAAAGGCGAGACCTATTGGCTATGCCAATGCTTGTTTCCTACGTTATCGATTGTGGTCGGATGTGCACAGTGTGGTGCAAGCATTTACTTTAAAATATTGAACTGCTAGTGAGTAAAAAATGATAAACTGTCCTCATGGGTAGGGTTGTGCACTGATATCCTGCCTATTCAAGCCTGAGAAGACAGCCTAGTGACAGGGTAAAGGGAAGCACAGCGCTCAGGGACAAGTAAACGCTGCGCCAAACCACACGGAAGAGTCAAACAGGTTTATCGGGATTTGATGTATTAGAATGTAAAGAGTTCAACATAGTGAACAGGAAGCAGATGCAGAGAAACTGCCTGCTTACTTAACACACCTCTAAGTGGTGTCGGTATCAAACGTGTCGTGTCTCGAGATGTCAAAGGGGATGTTATACAGTTGGCGCGTGACAAAAGGGAAGCACAACAACACGCATGTATATTTTAGGCGGCATATAATCAAAACTTTATGAGCCACTGGCACCATACAGGACTGTACCGGAGAGTGACAACCCTGTGCTGATTGTTCACTCTGCCTTCAACAGCCCATATATACTGCTGGTCAACACTCAGCGCGAGCCACAGGCTCGGGCGGCTCCGTGCACGGCACGGTAAGTGATGAAGCCATCATGTTCACGTTCCTTGATTAATAATAAATGCAAAGTGTCAAATATTCTTCAAGGTGAATTCTATTAGGTTCCTGCAGTTAGAAATAAACAGCCCTTCCAAAGAGTGATTTAAAAGCATCCTTTGATTGATGCAATTTAAGAAATGAAATAAGCTGCAGATGACAAGCAGGGGCCTAAGATCAAAGCCGCAGCTGACTGATGCGGGGAGAAGGAAGGAAAAATATCGGAGTTTTCACAATTAAAGTGCTGGTGAGTCTTTCGGATGAATTATCTGTTGAAATGAACAACATCACACAAATCTCAAAGGACAGGCTCCTTGACTTTAATCAAATCAGGAAGAAGTGGAAACAAGCCTTTGTGCAATCACAACAGAGGTTCCGGGCTTCACAGCTCCGTGAAGCCTGTCTTGTACCTGTAATAAACAAGTGAATCAGGGCTGGAAAGGGCATTGCTTGGCCCGCCCACCCTTCGGCAAACATGTGTTTGTTTAAACAAGACGTGCGGCCGCGAACGGGAGTTGTGTGCGCGCGAAAGTGATCAGCAACAGAACTGAAACTGATCGCGGTCCAGATGGCGCCTCGGACGGTGAAAGCTGGCGGCTGCGCGCGTGCACGCTTGCGTGCACGCAAGCTCGAGGCCAGCAAAAGCGTGGGGTAGCACTTTGAAGACCCCACTTACTAAATGTCTCGCAGAGCAGCGCATGCGCTGGCTCAGGCGAGACCTAAAAAGTAATGGGTGGAATGCTTTGATTTATATTAGTTACCAGTAATTATCCTTGGCTGCATTTCAGTCCATCATTGTTATGCCTACCGTGCCACCTCAGTCATGAAACAGCCATATGCAAATCAGGCTTGACCGTGCTCCTGTAGGAACAGACCAGCACGAACTGATAGGCGGGGAACACAAGCAACCCAGACCAATTTTGCCCTATTTGGGTCTTGTCAGTAGAGTGCAGCTTGTCTCCAGTGGCACAGTGTGCACCGGACTCACATCTTGGCATACCCATCACACTTAGGGCATCACACGGAGGAATACAAAAACTTCATGGGAGAAATGCTTTAATTAATCTCAGCGACTAGTAATTACTCCCATCATGTTTTGTTTACTTCACTGCTCTGTGATTTTCGTGCACACCTTGGCTCTTGGGGGTGAGGAGGAGACGTGGGTCAATGAAAAGTTGCAGCTCGATCCCCAGGGCTTTAAGTGGGCCGAGTCTTGCCGGTGCTCAGCACCATCATTTCTGAAAAGCAGGTGCTGAGACTGGTCCCTATCGGGGTCTACATTATTGCCCTCATCTTCAGGATGAAAAAAATAAATCTTAACACTGCATTTGATGTAACCTCAAAGAGACTCGTTATAGTTCTTTCAGTGTCTCATCATTTCAAAACTGAAACATTTTCAACATTCTATACAACGAAGTCATAGTTGTTGCTTATTTATTTTATGCAACTAACAACCATTGACAAAGCCAATATTCCTGGCTTTGTAATGTTACTTGCTGTATTATATATCTGGATGTAATGATAGAGGTAGCAAAATACCAGTCAGGTGGCACACTGAGCTACGCATAGATTTTCAGCTTAGGTGCTTTTAAGCCACGCCCTTAATTACATCAGTCACGCTCCTTTGAGAGACCCCCCAGTTTTTTCATCCCACTTAAAGCCCTGTCGGTCCCCATTACAAGTAATGGCATGGGATCAAGTGGTTCACAGCCCACAGAGCATCTTTAATGCATGAAGGGCAGCTAGAACTGTCTCTGCCCCCAAGTCAAGTGGCTGGTGACTGGCCAGGTGAACAAAGGGACATGCAGGCAGGCCTTGAAGTACTTCCATGAACTCAGCATTTCAGCACAAAACCAGCCAGGTTCTGGATCAGTGTCCACGTGAACATAAGGGCACATAGGGGAGCATTCTAGTCTTCAATGAGCTCAGCATCTCAGCACGAAGGCCAGCCAGGTGCTGGATCGGTATACGGCCCAGCTGGAGACCGTCAAGTGTGGTTCGGTGGCATCCTCCAAGAACCGTGTTCATTGTGTTTGTGTACTAGTACAACATAGTGGGTAGGAGACAGCAGATGAAGATGAGTTGCTTTTTTACAATTATGTGTGAGTCCAAGTATTGAATTAGCAGAGGGTGCTGCAGATCTGGCTTAAAATGCATTTGCAGTGCTGCATGTGAGTCTCAGTACTGAGATAACAGGAGGTACTGCAGTTCAGGGTTACAGTACACTGTATGTGTGTGAATGTATGTGTGTGTGTGGTGTTCCCTTGCCAGATAGTGGGCCGGGAGGGATATACCGTTCATATGTAAGGTACTTTGGTAGAGTGGCATGTGGGTCTCAGCATTGAATAGAAGGGCAGGCCAGGGTTGGACTGGCACAGAATATAGGCCAGGCACCAAAATAAAAGTGGATCCAATTTGTGAATTAGATAGCTAAGCAAGTGGCGGATATTTGCAAAATGAGGCAGTTTTGTACTTGTAAAGACACGCTGCATAAGTGTTTTGCAAGGTATGAAAGATTGCATGGATTTTTGCTTGCTGAAGACAATGTTTGTGTATCAAGAAAATCAACACCTAAAATCGACCCAGCAGACCATACAACATGGCTACAGGCTACAAGCAGCCAGAAAACCGGCCCTTAGGCTAGTCCGATCCAGTGCAGCTCTGGTTCGAGCCACACCCTAAGGGAGGAGGCATGTGTGTGGGTGTTTGTGCCTGTGTGTTGATTCACATGGTAGTTTGTGTGGTTGTGTGGGGTTAGGGGAGGCAGAAGGCCATGAAGAGGTGCATGGGAAGAAGTATGTGTGCATCCACTTTTAAAAATAATCCACTGCCATTATTCAGGTGCCTACTTTCAAGAGGAACATGGTGGAAATGTTAATGTAGGAAACAAATCTGTTTGATTAGAAAATTTCCAGATTAGGTATTCCCCCAACTATATTTGAAATTTCTGTTGGCATTCTCAGCAGAGAGGCGCATGCCTGAAAGAGCAACCAGGAACCTCCACGCCAACCACCCCTCTTAAACAAAAAGGCGATTATGTTTCAGGAAAATGTCTATTTCAAACAAATCTCCTCAGCACTCTCTCTTGTAAAATGTGCTGATAGAGCCGCCATTTTGAGTCTGCCTGACCCTGGTGTCTAATGCCTATCTGACATCTCAAGTGCCCTCCAGTAAATACTGTTTTCTCCATTGAACCAGTATCTTCAGGGCAGCGGTTGAAATGGAATATAAAAGTGCTGGTACTCCCCATTCGAGAGCACCTGTTTGCAACTGAGAAGTACAAGTACTCTCATTATAAGAATTGCATCTCTGCAAAGAAGTGCAGGTACTCAGTACCTGCCCATATAAGGCACTGCTTCACTGTAATCTTAAATGTAGATACCTCTGACTACGTCAGAAATGTTTTTTTGTAGATACTTTTTCTTCCTTGTAATTTTGTTTACACTTTAACCTGAAGTACACACATGTAAAATGCTTTGACACCCTTTGGGGTTAAGCAGCGCTATATGAAAAACTATAACTAAATGATGATTACTGGAGGGCAGCGTGGCCAAGACAACTGCTACAGATAATACAAATCCTTTACTTGAAGTCTACCCTACGTTACTACAACAAATTAAACCTAAAAAATCAGAGAAGCGGCTAGAAACCGGCTGAGAGAGATTGTTTAAAACTATTGTCAAGGCGCATGTCCACTTGGAAACAATACCTTTCTGTTGCTTTTTACTGGGGTAGTACAGTTCACATAGTTATGTGTGTTAAACTGGGTTAGTGCTGCAACAGATCTTTCACGTTGCAGTCTGAGCACTGCTGCATGCCAGCACGCCACGGGCGTCCATTGAGGTGGCCCCATCAGCACTGTACTAAGGCCTGAGAGCTCCAGATTAAGTCCAGAGTGGGGGCCCCTCCATGTACCTTGCAGGGGTGCCCCTCAACTTTCGTTACGCCACTGGGGGAGGGAGAGGGTGGGTGGGGGTTGTTGGGTTTTTCTCGTTTGCAAAGTTTTAGACACCGAACACACAGGTACGTCCCATGCAGACAATATAGTAATTGCAGACATTGACTATGGAGCAGGTAGATGACACAACAAACATGTGACTCTCCGTTGGGAGAACTGAACATAATATCGTGGAATGTACGGGGCCTGTTGAATAAAATCAAGAGAGGTGCGGTACTCAGTCTAGCAAAGCGGTACGACGCCGATATACTTCTGTTGCAAGAGACGCACCTCTTGGGCAATAAAACCCCATGCCTTAGTAGATTTGGTTTTGCCACGGTGTATCATTCAGGGTTTACACGGGGCGCGCGGGGCACAGCGGTCCTAATACATCGCCACGTGCCGCTCCTCATCTCCAAACACTGGTTAGATCCTGGTGGGCGATTCAAAGTGGTCTCCAGCACAGTTGCGGGGGACAGATAACGATTGGGAGTATATATGCCCCCCATCCCCCGGGTCAAACATTCGCGGATAAAATTACACAGCTTTGAGGTGACCTTCCTGAGGGGTTGACGATCCTGGGTGGGGATTGGAATGACGTGATGACTCCCCAAGTTAGGTGGCGTGCAGTGAGACCCGACAAACCCCCTTCCACGTCCAAGCTACATATCCTGGCTCACACATTAGGTTGGTCTGCAGTGGCGGCTGGTGGATTTTCAAAGTGGTGAGGCGAAAATTTTCTACCCAAGTATAATGAGCGAGTGAGCCTGAAGTGCAAAAGGGGGATGTGGAGGGTTCTCCCCCGGACAAGAAAACTTTGAAAAAAAAGGATTCAAATGGTGGCTTTTACACCATATATTTACTGTGTGGTTGTCTGTTTATTTACATAAATACTTCTTCCATGTTGCTTCTCCTCCTCCACACCCCCATGAAGCCTTACCTGTGTTTATATCCATGCTTTTGAGAATCCTTTATTGCTGTCCCACTCTTTTTTCCCCCTCCCTGGCTGTTGCCAACTCTTGCGATGACTGCTCTGCATTGCCCTCATGTCTCTGCAGCCCCTCTCTGTCAAGTTGGTTAAATAAATAAAAGAAAATATAGCCTGGAAGGAAGTTGATTATGCCAAAGTTCATGAGAAACTGCATTTGTTGCATTTTCAGGTCAGTAAAAGCAATGAAAACATAGTCATGGCTCTGCTCTCCAGCTTGCGCTTTGTCACAAGCAACTCAGGCAGCGTGCTGCTGTGTATGAGGTACCATATATAGCGCTTAGAAATTAAATGAGAGTCTATGCGCTTCAGGTGGTGATTAATGCTTCCTGCTTTTGTTCATGCTGTAACAGCACATAGTCATTAAAATCAAGTTTTTTGCTTTAGATTTTACAGCTAAAAATGTCTGATGTGTAGCAAGTTCTAGCACGCCATGTTTCATAATGGTGCAGCCTAATATTGAAAGAATTTAAAGTATCCAAAGCTAACATTTCAGTGCGCTGCCACACATATTTAATTCCAAGTCCTAACCCCATATCATTGCTTGAGTGCCGGGCCCACGTATCCATATAGTGCATCAGTAATTAATTGGAGAGAGGTAAGCTATTAATAAAGTGAAACCCCTTTTATATAAAACTTTCTGTGAAGTTTCTAAGCAGCTATTCAACTTGTCTCCAAACTGATGTTACACCCAAGGAATGTGTGACCGATGATAACGTACTATGGACAACACTATCACGTGCAAATACAACCCTGGCGGCAGCGCTGGTACCCAGGACTGGCTTACAGCAGAGGCACGCACGATAAAACATGTTACCTGAGGGCGGTAGCACTGAAACAAACTGGCAGTGGCGTAACGAAACATAAGCCCCCCCCCGCAAGGTACATGGAGGGCCCCTGCTCCAAATTTAATCAGCTCTCAGGCTAGAGTACTGAGCTGAGGGGGGCCCCTGCCGCTGGGGGACGCCCCACCTAAACCCCCCCACCGCGAGGGGGCTGAGGGGGCCTGTGTTACGCCACTGCAAACTGGTCATGCGTCTCAGATATTACCAGGGCACAAGTCCTAAAAAAAGAAGTGGGGGGACGCTCCAAGTTAGGTGGTGTCAAAGGAAGTGACGTCACTACGGGAAGTGACGTCACGAAAGGTAGTCCCCCCTTATTACAGGAAGTTGTGATGAGAAATAGCCTGGTTTCGGGCGTCAGTATCAATGTTTCTCCCTCTACCTCTGGACAGCTGCTGTCCTAAAATATATTGTTCCCTTCCTGAGCCTCACCTGCCTCGGTATTGTGAAGCGTTGGTCGTCACTGGCCTGAGGGCAGGCAGTGTCGCTCATACATTAATCCGATTGTGATGATATGGGCACAGTGGCGCGTTAAACGCGTTATCTGTCAGGCTGGCCAGCCCTATTGTCTGCAGAGCCGTGAAATGACTGACCCTATCCCAGCTCGGTGACTCATTCACCCTGAGCCTCAATCGACCGTCTGACGTGAGAAATCCTTCCTGTCCAGAGACGGGGACCGGCCGAGCAGTGCTGCTGGTTGAATACAGCCAGCCCTGTACTTGGGAGATCGACGGGGCGGCCGGGCGGGCAAGTAACGCCATCATTGAAAGTCCAGCTTTTCTCAGGCGGGACGGTGTCCACCCGGTAAAATAAGTGGGGGGACGCCGTCCACCTGCGTGGTACCCCGACTCGAGCCCTGGATATTACAGCAATTAATGGAAGTGCAACCGAGAGGAGCACTGTTAGACTATTTGGCACAAAGAAGGTTAACTGACACATATCCAATGAATACAAGTGCACTGGCATCAGATGTTTAACACGGTGCAGCAGCAATGTGAGCGCGCTCAGAAAAAGGAAGCCGCCGAATAAAGTCTCCTCCAGTTGTTGTTTTTAGAGAACTGCCATTTGTTCACACTACCTAACTTGGTCAGATAACTGACTGGAATGTAACGGTTAACTTAACACCTTTACAAAGTCACCTCTATTTACATTCTCACGCTCACAGATATTCAACAGAGACCATTAACTGGCATGATTTTAGTTATTTATTATCATTTTTGAGCTCCAAAGATATTAAAGACGTCTTTCAGCAAATTCTATCAGTGTCATAGAATATAAATAAGCCAACAATTGTACTCTGTACATAAGAGTAACAAAGAATCATGCTCTATTTACCCCGAGATTTCTGCCCCGCGTTCCAAAACACATAGTGCACTTCGCACGTGTTATGTAATAATGATAATGCCACCACTCCTAGTGTAATACAGTTGTACACAAACAGTCAATTCAGGGCATCAGGTCACACTTTCACGAGTACACCCGTCTCCTGTGTTCGCACTCTGCCCTTTATCGGTATGTGGACCGGAAAGCTTGTGACATTGGCACTGAGTTCATGTATTTGCTCTGCAGATTGTATGCTAGCCGAGGTCAGAGGTTCCAAATTCAGCAATGTCAACTCGGGTATCATTTTTCCTGGGCTGATAACATGGTTATCGATTACGTCATGTGATATTCGTTCAGTTACGCTGCAGTTATTATACCCATCCTTAAGGGCACTGCCTGCCAAGCAGAAAGCACCTCTCCTTCGAAAGTGGGGGGGGGAGAGCCCGAGGAGGGTTGTGGAGAGGCCGGTGTGCACATGGCTGAACCTACACAGACTTCAAGTCTCTGTGAGCATTTTTTGGCCAACAGAGGCCAGCCAGCGGGGCTTTTGGCTGGAGTGCCAGAGTAGTGTAGCTAAAGTAGGCTTATTGCGTAGAAGAAGGGATTCTGGACTCTCCCTTGACTCTTCATCTAACTCCACCCATTACTCCCTATCTCCTCCCCTGACCCCCCTACATATCCTGCACCCTCGGGAGGCACAGGCTGACCCTCTTCCCCCCTCCCCTGTTCCCTCCTCTCCCATTCTTCCCCCTCACAGTGTGCCCCCCTCCATCACATCAGCCTTACCGCTAGCTAATACGCTGCTCGTCCAATCTGCACCATCCCGTTACTCCAATCTTATCTCCTCCCCCCTATCCCTACCTACCACCCCCCTATTTGGTCCACCTCTCCTCCAACCTTCTCCCCTAGTCAACTTTCCTTACGTTCCCCCTATTCCCTCCTCTTTTCTACCCCCTCCTCCCCTCGCTATGTACCCCGAATTCTTTACAAACCCATTGCATCTCTCTTCTTCCCCCCACTCCGCCAGTAATGCTGTGTTACCCCCTTTCCCCCCTTGGTAACCCTTTCCCTCCCTCGGACCCAGCAGAACCACTTTCTCTCTTCAACTTCCCTATCTCCCAACCCCCCTCACTCTACCAGGTGCCCGTTCACTCACATTCACCTCACCTAGCTTACAGGACCCCTCCAACCCCCTCCCCTCTCTTCCGCCCAAACCTCCTCCCTTCCTGTGACTCCACTCATTCCCCCCTCCCTTTCTGTCCCACCGCCTCGTTCCTCACCTATCTCCCCCTAATTATGACCTAAATTCCTATCCTTCTTGCAACGTCAACAAAGACAACTCTCCTTTCACCTCTGATGCACCAACACCCGCTCTCAACTACCACCTTTCCCCACGCCTGAACCCTGTACCCCAACTCCCCTCCCGTACCCCCACCTCTCCCTGCCCTCCGCCGCCAATTGCACCCCCTCCTGTTTCTATCGAGCCACCCAACATGCCGTGCTCTGCCCTACTCTCTCTGGAAAATAAGCTAGGTTCTCTCATCACCTCCATCGCCCAGCTCGAAGCTACCATTTCACTCTTAAGCTCCAAGATTTCCACCTTTCCATACACCTCAATTCCTTTGGAAAACACTCACCTTCCCACGAGATGCACCTCGCCCCCACACCCCAAAATAGCCAATCATAACCTGTCGCCTGCAAACATTGCAAACTCACTCAAGTCCTCGAACGCCACCCTTCTTCCACTTTCCTCTCCAAGTAACCCTACTATCTACACTATTCCGACCATCTCCTCTGTCAGAACCAATCATCCACCTAAATCCTCCCGAGCACCCTCATATAAGTACAATATCCCTATCCCCCCTCATAGCCCAAGTGCCCGTCACCAAAACAGTCTTGGCAGAGTTGCGCTGTCTGCTCCACAACTGCAGATCTGCAATAAAACACAAACTTGAAATCTCCGATACCATCACCCTTCACAATATCGACATGCTCTTCCTCACAGAGACCTGGTTCAACGATACCTCTCACTCTATGTTTGATCTCCTATTACCCACGGGCTATTCTATATTGAGAAATGACAGAATAGACAAAGTTGGGGGAGGTGTTGCAGTCATCTTTAGAAACTCCCTTCAACTCAAGGCTTTTCCTAACAGCTCCTTCCGCACTTTTGAATGCCTATCTCTTGAGCTTCAATTGCACCAACGCTCACCCCTCAGATTCCATGCCATTTACCGCCCGCCTGACAGCGGCCCTTCGTTTATGGAGGAACTCACTGACTTCATCAGCGACCAATACTCGCAAAGTGACAATCAGATCTTCGTGGGTGACTTCAAT